>CM057453.1:291980000-293230000 GCA_016271365.2 Neoceratodus forsteri | reverse complement strand
ACTGCACTATCGAAAAAGTAAATGAAATGGTGTTACCGGCTTCAACGGTGTCGGGATGTAGAACCGGGATGAAGTAGAATAATCAGCATCGTCAACAACTCGACTAGGCCTAAGTGGCGCAGAAATATTGCTCTCGCAGTGGTCGTAGCAGGTATGCCCTCGATGGTGGGAGAAACAGAACTGGGATGGAGGAGGAGGAGTCTATGGCACCTAACGGCCGCCCCTTGCACACTATGCACTGTGTCACTCTCGGGGGCGGCACCGACTCCTCCCTCGAAGAAAAAAAGCTCCCATGGCAGGTGCGTACATCCTGCTTACACCCAGCAGCAATGAAAGGTAAAGACTGACAAGGGAAGATCCTCCCTTTCCAAGAAAGGGACAACACATCTCATCACAAAACTTCAGCCCTGGAATAAGCAAGCAGAAAAGCGTCAGTTTTGCATTGTGTGGGGATGCAAAAAGGTCCAACTCGGGATGACACCATCTTCTGATCAGGTCACTGACCATGGAGGTCAGCAGCTCCAACTCATGCATCCTGGACTGTGAGCTGCTGAGCTTGTCTAGCTTGTCTACCAAGACATTTTGGGGTGACTGGAACCTGTACTGCTGATAGTTCTAGACCATATTCCAGAGCCCAATACAAAGTTCTCATTACTTACCTGGACAGCGGATAGGAAATGAAAAATACATACCCATCACAATTCTTGATCGTTCTGTGTATCTTCACCATTCATCGCAATTGGGTATGCGGCTGGAGGTCACGACCCCATGGGAGCTCTTTTTTTTTTTTTGATGGGTGGAGTCGACGCACCGACGGTGCCGCCCTCAAGGCCAACGCACTGCATGGCATTTACAGGTTGGCTGTTAGGTGTCATCGACCCTGCCCTCCCACTAGTTCTGAGTTGCTGGAGAGTAAGAAGGGTTGGGGGGCCGGGACAAGGAAGTCCAAGGGACAGACAAAGGAAAAGATACTGTATATGAACTAAAAGAAGAAATAAACGACGGAGAGGACAGACAGGAGATGAAGAAAAGCTACGAGGATTGGTAAGGGGCCCCAATCTCTGGAATTAGAAAAGGAAAGGGAAGGAGGGAGGGAGGGACACAAGAAGTGGAAGGGGAGAGGACATACCCTGGCCTCACGAACTGTTCCCAAACTGAGTTTAAGAACTGCCAAAGAGTAGCCAGAAGGCTATATTGCCAGAATTCAAGGCACAGAATTACTGGCAAGTAACTCCAGCAGAAGTATCAGAGGCTATCATGGGACAGGAATCCAGGATTGTCCTCCCCTGAAACCAAATAATTGGAATAGGGGAGAAAAATAAGTCTCCCTAATTAAAAAATGAGGGATGAGTCCCTAAGGACAAGGACAGAGGAAGCTAGAAGGGGGGAGGGAGAGGGGGCAGCCACCAAATCCCATCCCAAAGGGGTGGAGCTAAGGCACTGAGGAGGCAGCACCCCCCGATTCCTCTCCCCCCTACCAGAAGGCGAAGGAAAAATCCCCATGTGCCTAAGGTCACCCTGCTCCTGACCAGTGGAAAGAAGTGGGGGGAAGGGGCACACAGAGGGAAGGGGACCCAGAGACTGGGGCCCCAGAGGGATGGAGGGTGGAATTTGTGATGAATGGTTAAGATACATATAAAGATCAAGAATTACTGTAGGTACATAATTGTCGTATCTTATCTGTGTCAATCTTCACCATTCATCACATTTGGGTGAGTACCGAGCCCCTCCGAAGGGGGCCCAAGACCCTAAAGGACTATGTTCCTTAGCTCCCAGTGCGTGAAACACTGAGGAGGAGAACCTTTATGGGCCTAGCGAGGCCCAAGACTGGGGAGAGTGAGATGGGGAGCCCCCCAGAGGGGGCAGGAGGTTGCCCCGACAGACGCCACCTCACTCTATGGGAGAAAAGGTGGGTTCTCTGGTAAGCAGAGGAAATAGGAGAATTACGTACCTACCGTAATTCTTGATCTTCTTGGACGAGTCTCCACCACTCATTCACACTAGTGGGATTGGCGCCGGAGGCACTAAGACCCATCAGGAGCAAACTTTTTGCTGGAGGTCGGCGTAGCGAGAGGCAGCGCCCATGAGACCTGGCGCCAGCGAGCAGCGGCTCGGCGGTAATGACCATCTCGGCGGCGACCCTCAACCGCCTCAGTACCTTTTTACCAAGGAGGTGCAGCGCAACTAACGTAAAGAGTAAACCCAACATTAAAAAACGGACATAAGATAGTCCGTATGACCCGTGTAAGAAGGGTCAGCAAAGAAGTCCTCACGGCCTAAAGATTTGAGGGAGTGAAGACCAATACAGCGTGAGCTCGGGGATGGAGGGTGGGCGGTGAATGAGTGGTGGAGACTCAGTCCAAGAAGATCAAGAATTACTGTTGAGGTAATGCACTTTCCTATCTTCCTGGACATAAGTCTCCACCACTCATTCACACTAGTGGGAGAGTACCAAGCTGATAATCCCCAAAAGGGCGGCAGGAGAGCCAGAGCTCACGCTGCCTAAGACAGAAGCCCATAGGATAGTTCTGCAATGCGAATGCGCTCTGCATATGAACATCCAGTGCATAGTGCTTAACGAAGTATGCACTGAGCTCCAGGTATGGCGGCATATATCTGCAATTGAACATTGCAATTTCCGCTAGGGATGCCAAGACTCTAGTAGAGTGAGCGTGACTCTACCTTCTAATTTAACTTGAGCCATGGAATAGCAATGACGAAGGCATGCCACTAACCATGAAGAGATGCATCTAATAGCGACAGGTTGACCCAGCCGGTGTCGCTGAAAGAAACGAACAGTTGCTGAGTCTCATGAACATCCTTGGTTCTATCTAAATAGAACAGTGTCTTTAACATCCAAGGAATGAAGAGCTCGCTCCCTTCATTTTGGAAATTAGCTAAGTAAGCGGAGTACCAGAGGTTGGTTCAGATGGAATTCTGACACAACCTTGGGAAGAAATTTAGGATGAGTACTGAGAACTACCTTGTCCTTATGGAATACAGTATATGGAGGGTCCGTAACTCAGGGCATGTATCTCAGAGACCCCATGGCTGAGGTAATGGCCACCAGGAAGGCAGTCTTCCAGGTAAGAAATTTTAGCTCACAGGTAGCTAAGGGTTCGAAAGGCTTCCGAGTGAGCATGTCCAGCACCAGGTTAATGTCCCAGGCTGCAACTAGACGCTTAACAGGGGGTCTGGTATGGAGAATCCCCTTAAGAAATCTCTTCACCATAGGTAACTGAGCCAGAGTTAAGGAAGAAACCGGCTCATGGAACGCTGAGATGGCACTAAGGTGAACTTTAACTGTGGAGTACTGAAGACCTAAGTTTGATAGGTCCAAAAGATACTCCAGAACCTTGCCAGGAGGACAGGAAAAGGGATTCCAAGAGGATTTTGCACACCAGAGAGAAAAACGTTTCCATTTGGAAGCGTACGTTTTTCGGGTGGCTGGCTTCCGAGCAGCCAGAAGGATGTCTGAGACTCTACAAGAGACGTTGAACCGATTCTACTTCTATCTCTTCAGGGCCAAGCATGAAGGTGAAGTGATTTCAGGTTGGGATGGACCAACGAACCCGAGTCAAAAGACTGATTTGCAAAGGAAGTGGTCTCGAGAGGCTGCCAACATACTGAGTACAGGAAACCATAGTTGCGAGGCCAGGAAGGAGCAATGAGAATCATCTTGGTCCCTGAGACTCGAACTTGAGGAGTACTCTCTGGATTAGAGGAAGCGGTGGAAAGGCGAAGAAAGCGCTTTGTCCACCGCAGCCTGAACGCATCCTGACAGAAAATGCCAGGCCCTGGATTTCTGGAGCAGAAGAGGCAGTTTTATGCTGAGTGGGGATGCAAAAGGTCCAGGTCTGGAGTCCCCACTCTTTGAACAGGGACCGAGCTACGGCTGGATCGAGAGACCACTGTGAGGGTCTGCCTCCGTTTGCTGAGGTGATCTGCTAGGTCGCTTTGTATACCTGGCAGATAAACCGCTTGAATCAGAGACTTGTGCTCCAAGCACCACTCCCACACCCTCATTGCTTCCCTGCAAAGGGATAAGAATGAGCAATCACTTGCTTGTTGATGTAATACATCACTGCTTTGTTGTCCGTTTGAAGGAGAATGTTCTTGTGACAAAGGACATCCTTCAGAGCTCGGATTGCATAGAGGACCGCTCTCATCTCCAGGACATTTATGTGGAGATGAGTTTCGAACTGAGTCCATACACCTTGAGTGTGGAGGGAGAGACAGTGAGCTCCCCATCCCATTAGCGATGCATCTGTGGTGATGGAGATCTGATGATCCGGGGGAGCAAAGGGGAATCCTTCCAGGAGATTGCTCTCTTGAGACCACCAGGTGAGAGACCTTCGAAGGGGCTCCGTCACCTTGATGGGATAAGACTGGGGGTGAGAGGTCGGGGACCACTGAGTGGAGAGCATCCATTGGGTGGTTCTCATGTGCAGTCGGGCCAGAGGGACAGTGAAGACCGAGGACGCCATGAGACCCAACATGCGTTGCATCGAAAGAGCTGTAACCGATTGGTTCTCCCTGATGTAACGGGCCATACTTAAGGATGTCAGTCTTCTGTCCTCTGGAAGGAAAGCCTTCGCTGAAGAGGTGTCTAGAAGCGTCCTATGAAAAGGAGCCTCTGGGAGGTTGCAGTTGAGATTTTTCAAATTCAGCAGAACTCCCATGGACGGAGAAGACGAGAGTCGCTTGCACGGCTTCCAAAGTCCCTTGGCCGGAAGGGCTTGCTAGAAGCCAATCGTCCAGGTAGGGAAACACCGGAGTCCCACTTTTCCTGAGATGCGCCATGAGAACTGCACAACACTTTGTAAAAACTCGCTGGCGCCGAGGATAGCCCAAAGGGCAGGACTCTGAACTGATAATGCTGACCCAAAGCTACAAACCTGAGGAATTTGGCGGTCGGGTGGACGGGATATGCTGGTAAGCATCCTGCATATCCAGAGAGGCCAGCCAGTCGGTTGATGCAGCAAGGGTAACAGGGTACCTAGGGAAATCATCTTGAATTTCTCCCTGGGGAGGAATTTGTTTAACTTTCTGAGGTCTAGAATGGGGCATCCCCAGATTTCTTTGGAACCAGAAAGTAATGGGAGTAGAACCCTGTGTTTCTGAGATGCGGGGCACCAGTTCTATTGCCCTGTTGTTCAGAAGGCCCTGGATTTCCATGGTGAGGAGGTCTGACTGAGAGGCCGACAACCTGTGGTTGTCGAATGGGAGGACAATTCGGGGGTTTCAAGAAATTGAGAATAACCTCGCGAATTATCCGAAGGACCCATTTGTCTGAGGTTATGGACTTCCACTGGTTGTAGAAGTACATCAGACGACCTCCACGGAGGAGAAAGTTCCACCGGGCAGAGTGGATGGAACTTGGGCCAACGACTATAAGGTAGGCTGGGAGCTTTAGGTCCCCGCGCTCTGCTGCATCTTCTTTGAGGTTGGGCAGGTTGGCTTTTGGAAGCTTCCCTGCCTCTGCCTCGAAAGGACTGACGACTGTGAAACTGACATCTGTTCACATGCCCCGAGAGGGGGGCGGAGGTCTGGCCAACTTAATGGCCGATCTAGTCTTCTGAGTGGCCTCTAAGGCTTGCTCCACCTGAGGCCAAAAGAAAGGAGCCATCAAAAGGCAGCGCCATCACCTGCTGCTGAGCATCATTCGTGAAGCCAGAAGTACGCAGCCAGGAATGGCGCCAGTACAAATCCTCGCTGCTGCTGAGCGAGAAGCAGTGTCGAAAGCGCCCATGGCGGCTTTGACCTGTTGGTTATTGGACTCAATACCTCTAATAACGGTCAGAAGAAGCTCTGACTTGAATCCGAATCTGGAAGAGCTTCAACCATTCTTTTCATAGAGTGCCACAGGATATACTCATACTGAGAAAATAGCCTTGATAACTGGCAACACGCATACTTAGAGTGAGGCAGCAAAGACTCTCTTACCTAATGTATCAATCTTACGAGACTCTTTGTTAATAGGTCAGCTGTAGTAGTTTGAGGAAGAACGACTTTGTCATTCTCTGCCAGGACTACAATAGGATCCGTAGAAGGCTTGGGATGTCAAAATGGGACGATCCTTGGGAGATGAATACTTTATCAATGAATTTAGCCACTGAGGGAATAAGAGCAGGGTTATTCCATACCATTTGAGACAGTTCAAGGAAGGCTGAATCGGAGGAGTCAAACCAGAGGGATCTCCAGGATGAAGATATTGAGTCTTAATATCTTCCCAGGATCGATGTCTGTAGTCTGGAGAGAAAGAGGGATCCCAGGTTCTTCAACAGAGACTTAAAGGACAGGTCCTCGACCACAGGCTCTGTAGCAAAGAAAGATCCTGTTTCTCCACTTCATCACCCAACTCAAGGTCTGGGTCAGGCTCAACATCATCTCCTGATGGTCCAGAAAGGACTGTTTGGACAGGAAAGGAGTGAAAATTAGGAGAGAAGAAATGGCAGAAAACAAGGAGAGTCCCTATGGCTGCCGGGCGCCGACGGCAAAACGGGTTGAAGACGGCATCGAGGAGGGCGCACGGCGCTCAAGAGGCATCGCTGCCCCGCAAACGCCACAGACGTGCCGACGAAGCGCTACGGCCGATGCCGCGAACGGCGCCTAATCTAATGGACACCGGGCGGCGCTGCAGTGACCACGCGACGCCGCCAACGGGCGCCGAGAGACCACGCTGGGCGCCGCTAACGGCGCCGCAAGCTCCGGGCGCTCAAAACGGGCGCCAACAAGGCCACAGACCTGCAGAAGGCGCCAGAAAGCCCCGGAACCTGGAAAGCAAGAGAAGGAAAAAACAGGAGATAAGTGGGCATCGGTGAGGCCCCTCATGCCGCAGCCATGTGAGGGAGGAAACACCTAAGCACGGAGTCGCTTAGCACCGGTTAGGCGCCGCGCTGACTAGGAAGGTCCAACCGCCCTACCTGATCGCCGGAGGAGCCCGAGGGCCCCGAGGTAACCGAGCCAGGCAGAAGAACCAACTCCGAGCCCATTGGTCCATAAGAGCGCCCACTGATGAAACTGCTCATCTGGAGCCCTACCTATAGGCGGGAGGCTCGATAAACGAGACTATCGATTATCGGAAGTTGGCGACTCCCAAGAAGGAGACCGCAACTAGCAACGAGCAATCGACCGTCGACGCCAAGCAGACATACCAGAGGCGACTCGCAGTGATGCCTTCTCTTTGGACCTGTGGGTCAAGAAGAGTTTGAGGCCAACGCTACCAGAATGCGACTGCTTATTTTTTTGTCGGGGGGGACCGCCATCCCCCGGCATCGGACTGACCGTAGTCGGAACCCCGCTGAGGAGAAGGAGGCTGACCGACCCAGCCCGGCTGACTGAACAGCTTTCACATGTAAGTCTCCCCATCACCTGACCTGCTCATGGTCGACCGTCCAGTAGGCCGAGACTTCTTCAAGTAAGTTAAATTTAAATATTAGAAAATTTTACTCAAAATAGAATAAAACTAAGCGATACTACTATCGTGATAATGTTACAAAACAAACTGAAAACTGTCGCGCTAGTTTGAAGTTTGACTCCTCGACGGGCGAGCGACGCCGCCACTGAAGCGCACTCGACGGGCGGAAAAGAGGAACTGAGGCGGTTGAGGGTCGTCACGAGATGGTCATTACCGCCGAGCCGCATGCTCATGGGCGCCGTGTCTCGCTGGGCGCCTGCCTCTCGCGCCGACCCTCCAGCCAAAAGTTTGCTCCCGATGGGTCTTCGTGCCTCCGGCGCCAATCCCACTAGTGTGAATGAGTGGTGGAGACTTATGTCCAGGAAGGTCACCCTATGCCGGACCAAGGGTGACAACCAGGAAAGACGTAGTCATGCCGTCCACCTAGTGCAGATCGCTATCCCTATGACCTTGGAAGCTACCTCGTTGGAGTCGTAAGATGCCCTCACTTGGTGCCTTGCTAGCTCCAGGCCACGTGCAGAGAGTGCAATGGCTTGTCTGGTTACCTCCGAATCAGGCAAGAAGGCTAGGAGTTGACCTACCCTGGACCACAAGAACCTATCATAGGAAGCACAGTGGGCCTGATGAGCAGAAATCGACAGTAACAACCATGACGAGTAGAAGGTCCTCCTCCCCCAGAAGTCAAAATCTGTGGAATCTTGATCTGGGGGCCGATCACGGTGGAGGGCGCGCAGCCCATCGGGAGTGTCCAGCTGCGTCAGTCCTGACTGAGGATGAGGCAAACAACCTGGAGACTTCGGGGCAATACCTCTGACTCAGATCCCTAGGGGCTGGGACTCTGGAAAAGGGTCTTTGCCAGAATCGCAATGATGCCTCCTGGAAAGGAACAGGCCAGGCGGGCACCACAAGAATGGCCGCACAGAAGTCGCCTAAGAAGGCACACGACGAATGTTCCAGATTTTCCTGAGTGGGTGTGGTGATACGCAGGTCTTCCATCGTCCTCACGAGGAAATGCTGATACTCAGCGAGATCAGCAGCAGGGGGGGTGTGGACAGAAGGCTCCTCTCCCCCAGAAGAGGAGGATGAGGAAGCGGAAGACCTCGGAGATCCAGAGGTTGGCTACTCGGGGGTGGGGGGGGTGGAACACCCACTCACCCATGACCCTAGCTTACATTGGGAAATGAGCAGCCACACCCCTGAATTGTTCTCAGGAGAGAGGTCCCGTAGGACCACGAATGCATGGGAGAGCAGGAGATGGCGACAGAGGAATTGGGGCTAAGTCCACAACAGAAGGGGACCATCCACTGTCTGGGGCAAGAGTGCTCCGGAAGCCTCAAGGGAAGGAGGAACTCCGGAAAGCCCAACAGCCGACAGCTGATCAACCACGCTGGAACTACCTAGGCCGTGCCCTGAAGAATCCCCCCTGTGAGGTGACCGGGACCATGTAAACCCAGAAGGATGGGCCTTTCCCTCCAAAGACCAGGGCCCTCTCGAGGAGACTGAGAAGGAAGGGCAGGGGTCCGTGCTGAGACTTCTCCCTGAACCCGGGTGGGTCCCAGAAAAAGGTCGCCTCATCGAACCCTGACCCCTCAGAGTCCGAAACAGCCCTCCGCCTCACAAACACCAGCCCTGGCAGCTGACAACCCTGGTTTGACCCCGAGGAGACCACCCAAGGAGTAGCACCCTACCCTCCCGAGGGCGCTTTGGTCGGCCCTAAAGTTGGGTGATCCAGGCACACCATGAGGGTGTAATCCAACTGAGGGGGAAGAAAACCCTCCAAGCCTAGGCTGCAGGGTAATAGTGGCCTGGACCACCGCCTGTTGGTCAGCATCCCGACCCCAGACTCGGGGGCTGCCGCCCGCTCCTCAGAGGGAGGATGGTTACGGTCAGCCGAAGTAACCACTAGGGTGTACACGTGGGCTGCCAACTCCAAAGAGTTGGATAGCTGGTCCGAACCAGACTCGGACTCCACCTCCGAAGAGGTAGAGACCGAAGTCCGGTGCCAGACCATACGCGGACGCCTGCTCCCGTCTGGACCGACAGAGGTGCCAGTGTGTATCCGCATCCCAGAGCCGCACCGAACTCCCCACGGCACTGTGAATGGCGCTCGGCAGAGAGAGGGCAACGAGAGCGGCAGCAGAACAGGAGTCGATGCTCACCACGGTGCTGTCCCCCCACCGCTGCATACAGTACTGGAGTCCGGGATAACAGCGACAGTTCCCTTGGTGCCGAGAGTGACACCTCTCATGGCGCCGTATCTTCGCTCGGCGCCACAAGTGGCACCTGAGCTAGGTATGGTGCCACCCCAGCCTCGGCATCATGAATGGCGCCGAGACGAGAAACAGTTGAAGACAGTGCTGTAGAAGTTCCCACGGTGCCGCCAGCGCAATTGGCGCCGTGAACGGTGGCAACAGCAGAGACGTCAACAAGTGGCGGACCGGCGCCGACCATGGCGCCATCAGGGCCCGCGGTGACACAGATGGCACCAAGGCCCAAAACAGCACAGACGGACAGAGGAAAGGACAGTGCCAACCCAGCCTTTCCAGCCTGAGGAAACGACACCGGGGGAGCCTTCACCTCTGAAAGGGCGAATGCTGGAGTGGTGTCTCCCGCTCGACCCCCATGGGGAACTTGCTGGGCCTCCTGCACCGCGGAAGAGGCTTCTGCCACGGCGAGGCTACAAAAAGCGGAAGCCTCCCTCCTCCGCGGTCCGTATAGAACTGGGAGGGGACCCAGAGGAAAGGCAGAGAGACCGCGTTTGGCCCTACGAAAAGACCCGCCTGAAAGTCGGGCGGAGCTCGCCCAACTTTCCACGCTGGTCTGTTCCAGGACACGACAATCCATAGAGAAACAGGTGTCACATGAATCCATGTCATTAAGCGGTCCAAGGCAAGTAAGGCAACGATCATGCTGGTCGGTAACGGAGTACTTGAGGCCGCACGGGCTCCAACGCATAGGAGGCTGCCCCGCTTTCAGTGGCTTTTTGCCCTACCACATAGACAGGACTGACGGAAAACAATGAAAAAACAGACTCAACATCACTGAAAATAATAAATGAACAATCTTACCAAACAGCGGCATTGAGTAGGGCGAAACGGAACTGGCAAGTAGACTCAGCGATGACAGACTAAGACTAGGCCCGATGTAGCTGCTTGGAGCTCCTCACAAGGTGCAACCTCTATGGCGGGATATGAAGAACTGGCAAGAGTGCAGGGGTCGACGACACCTAACGGCCAACCCGCAAGCGCCATGCAGTGCATCGGCCACAAGGGTAACGCCGCCAGTGTGTGGACTCCACCCATCCAAAAAAAAAAAAGGCAAGCTCCTGCGGGGTCCTGACCTCCGGCTACATACTCATTTGTGATGAATGGTGAAGACTGACAAGATAAGATAAGATCAGCTCTCATTTGTAGAACACAGATGTGCAAAGTGCGCTCCATGTGCCCTGTGTTCGATGAGGGCCCAAGTGAGCACCCCAACCCAACACAGAAGCATCTGTGGTGAGGATCTGAAGGGATGAGAGGCTCAGGAATGGAAGCCCCTTGAAAAGACTGTTGTGTTCCATCCA
This sequence comes from Neoceratodus forsteri, assembly GCA_016271365.2. Lineage (NCBI taxonomy): Eukaryota > Metazoa > Chordata > Ceratodontiformes > Ceratodontidae > Neoceratodus > Neoceratodus forsteri. The sequence continues at coordinate 293,219,012 of CM057453.1, read as the reverse complement.
CCATTTGAGCATTCTGCACAGTGGGGATGTGACTAGAACCATCTGTTCTAGATTGTCTGTGTGTTGGTCCCAGTGGACTCTTAGGGTCCACCACGGAATCTGCATGTGCAACATGGCCAGTGGTACTGTTACAATTGTCACTGCCATGAGTCCCAGAAAGTGTAGGAATGTCCTTGCTGAGGCATAATGGCTGTCGTGCACTAACTGTGCTTGGTCAATCAGGTGGTCAGCTCTTTCCAAATGGAGAAAAGCCGAGCCCAGGGCCATTTCCAGGACTGTCCCTATGTACTGCAGTAGTTGGCAAGATGTCAACACTGATTTTGGTATGTTGACTGTCACCCCCAGAGCATCCAACAACTGTCTAGTTTGAGCTGAAGTCTTCAACGGCTGGTCCTGGAGCGGGCTTTCGATAGCCAATCATCCAGGTAAGGGAAAACATACAGGACTTCCCTGCAAAGGGCTGCTGCCACCACTGCCAAGCATTTGGTAAAGCCTAGTGGTGCAGAACATAAGCCAAAGGGCAACACTCTGAACTGGTAATTTTCCCCTTGAAACAGAAACCTCAGGTATTTCCTGAGAGGTTTCTGAATCTTGACATGAAGGTATGCATCCTTCACATCCAGGAAGCATATCCTTTATCCCAGTTTGTAGTAATGGAAGGAGACCCTGCAATGTGACCATTCTGAACTTCTTGTATTCTATGAAGACGTTTAGATCTCTTAGATCCAGGATAACCCTCAGGTCACCTGTCTGCTTTGGGAATAGGAAGTACTGGGAGTAAAAAATGAAAATTACGTACCTACCTTAATTCTGATTTTTCTGTGTATCATCACCATTCATCACCTTTGGGTACTTGGCTGAAGGTCATGACCCTGTAGGAGCTTTTTTTTTTTTTTGGATGGGCGGAGTTGACGCATGATCAGAGCCAACCTCGAGGCCGATGCACTGCATGGCGCTCACGGGTTGGCCGTTAGGCACTGTCGACTCCGCCCTCCCACCAGTTCTGAGTCACTGTAGAGGAGAAAAGGGTTGCGTGGTGGGACAAGGAAGTCCAAGGGACAGACAAAGGAAGAGATATAAAAACTAAAAGGAGAAATAAACGACTGAGAGGACAGAAGAAGAAGAAGAAGTTGAACACTAAGGGGATTGGGTAGGGGCCTCAATCTTTGGAAGTAGAAAGGAGGGAGGGAGAGTGGGTTAGGGATTATAGAAGTTAGGATAAGAGTGGGGGAAAAACCATACCCTGGAAACTTGACCTGTCTATAGATCGTATAGGAACTCCAAGGAGTAGCCAAGAGGCTAACTGCCAGAATTCAAGGCACAGAATCACTGGCAATAACTCCACTTAAGCAGAATCGACTATTCTGGAAGAAGACAGGATATAGGGAATTCTCCCCCCTCTCAAGGGAAACATTTAGTGTAAGAAATGTAGTTTCTTAAAGTAATTAAGGATATGTCCAAAGGACAAGGGAACAAAGGATTGACGGGAGAAGAGGAGAGAATGGAGGGCAACTGCCAACCCCCACCCCACCTGGATGGAGCCAAAGCACTGGAGGAGTGTCCCCAATCCTGACCACTCTACCGCTAAGAAAATTATCCCCCATGTTCCCCAGTTTGCCCCACTCCTGACTAACAGAAAGGAGGAGGGTGAGGATGGGCACAGAGAGGAAGGGGGACCCAGAGACTGAGGCCCCAGGGGGATGGAGAGCGGGACTGTGATGAATGGTGAAGATACACAGAAAGATCAGAATTATGGTAGCTACGTCATTTTCATATCTTATCTGTGTCAATCTTCACCATTCATCACCTTTGGGTGAGTGCCGAGCCCCCCTGAAGAGTCGTTACTGGCATCCCCCGCCGCACTGTGAACGGTGCTAGAAGAGGACACGGCTCCAACAAGGGCAGCAGCCTCGGAGCCTGTCACGGTGCAGGCGACAGCTCCGACCACACTCTTGGCACCGAGGCCGGAGACCCCCACGATGCCAACCCACCCCACGGCATCATAAGTGGCACCAAGGACAGAGACAGCACCGATGACGGCACTGACATCGCTCTCGTGGCACCGAACTCCGAAACCCCCACAGTGCCGTGTCCATGCTCGGAGCCACGAATGGCTCCAGAACTGGACACAGCACTATGCTCAACCATGGCGCTGCAGATGGCGCCAGAGCTAAGAAACAGGGACAGCGCCGTAGAGCCTCCCATGGCACCACTAGCACCTTCGGCACAGCAAACGGCGCCGAGAGAGAGACCAGCGCTGATGATGGTGCCATCAGGGCCCAAAGCACCGTGAACAGCGCTGAGGCCCAAGACGGCACCAACAGATGGCGCCGAGACGGCGCCACCCAGGCCTTCCGAGCCACGGGTATGACACCGGGGAGCTCTGGGACTGCCAAGTAGTGCCTCCCACCTGTCCCCCTGGTAGGACAGACTGGGCCTCCTGCACAGTGGAAGGGGCCTCTGCCACGGCTAGGCTACAAGAGGCAGAGGCCCCCCTCCTCCTCGGTCCATACAGAACCTGGAGGAAAGGCCAAGAGGACACGGCTTGGCCCGACGAGTAGGCGCCCAACCCCCGAAAGTCGGCGGAGCTCGCCCCACTTTCCACGCGCGTTGCTCGATGACCTGGCGGTCCATGGAGAAACAGGCGCTGCACGAATCCATGTCATGAAGCGGGACAAGACGCGAGGCAACGGTCGTGCTGGTTGGTGACGGAGAACTTACGGCCACAAGGGCACCATCGCATGGGGGGTCGTCCCGTTTTGGAAGTCTTCTTGGCCTCCAACCTAGACATGACCTACGAGAAAAGAACACCAAACAAGACCCGACATTGCAAAATAAAATAACTAAGGAACAGTCTTACCAGGTGATATCGAGTAGGCTAACAGAACCGGCATGAAACAGGGAGCCAACGGACTTCGGCATGGAGTCAAATAAATTGGAGAAATTAAAAGTATTTTGAACTGTGCAAGGTTTGAGGTAGGCCTCTCAGAAGATTCTTCAGCAAGTGACCCACGAGGTGACCTCGACGGCAGGAAATGAAGAACTGGTGGGAGGGTGGAGTTGACAGCACCTAATGGCCAACCTGCAAGCACCACACAGTGCATTGGCCTCAAGGGCTGCGCCAATCGTGCGTCGACTCCGACCATCCCAAAAGGAAAAAAGTTCCCGCGGGGTCATGACCTCCAGCCAAGTACCAAAGGTGATGAATGGTGAAGATTGTCACAGATAAGATCCTGTATTCCTCTGTTCTAGAGGCACAGGTTCTATGGTCTGTTTTTGGAGCAGTCTCTTTACTCCCTCAACCAACAGGGGAAGGTGCCCTGGAGAATAGGTTGTCACAAGTGGGGCATGGTCTGGAGGGTTGTCCAGAAGTTCCAAAGCAGGCCTCTTTTCAATGATCTCCAGAACCCATGCATTTGTAGTTATCTCCCTCCTTCAGTCTAAGTGAAGAGAGAGGTGACCCCTACGACCACCCCTGGAGGTAAAGGTGGTTAGGGGGCATAAAAGGAGTCAGGCTGAGCCAGTAGGGGTGGCTCCACTGATTCCACCACCTTTAGGTGCCTCTGAATGGGCACCTGGGGTAGTGGCAGGGACTAGCAAGGCCAATGCTCCTTTTCTCCTGTCCTGCTGGCTGGGCACTGTCCCCAAACACCAGCTGGTTGAAAGGCATCCCAGTTCCTTCCCGTGGATTGGGTATGGCAGAGGAAGTTCCCAGTCTTCAAAGTCCTGCTGGAAGCTTGGCAATCTCGGAGTATCTCTTGTACCTCATGACCAAACAACTTTTGCCCTCTGAATGGAGCATTAAGGGTTATTTGTTGCACATCTGTGACAAAGTCTGCCTGGCAGAAGCATCAGAAACATCACAGGCTATGCAGTGCAAATGTTTGCCTACATCAGTCCTAGGTGTCAAAGCTTTCAGTAGCTCTTGATTTGGGGTACCCTCAGGCAAGGTCTGCGCAGCTGCTTTGGCCTTCTTCCAGAGGGTGTTCTGATACTTCCATCATATGGGCCTGGTAATTAGCAATAAGAAGGCCCAATGATGCAGAGGCATATGTCCTCTTAACTATGACATCAAGCTTCCTAGACTCCTTATCAGGAGGAAGGGAACTCAGGTGTTTAGGTGCCCTAGACCTGTCATGGGAAGCATTAATCACCACTGAGTCAGCCTCAGGTTGTGTGGCATAAAAAGGTTTCCCAGAAGGGTCAGAATAAATTTTTATCTGCTTTCCTGGGGACAGCCAATATGCTGTTTGGTTTGTACCAAGCTGCACAGGTGAGGTCCTCTAAGGCTGGAAGCAGAGAGGCACTACAATGGCAGGAGACTCTGGGAGTTCCAGGAACTCCAGCAGGTTCTTTTTAGTGGTATCCTGCTCTTCTAATGCAAATTCCCTGGCAGCCTGCATCTGCTGCATCTTTGTGAAAAATTTAGTGTCTTCTGGATAGGACCTTGGTATGTTCACCACAGACGTCACTGCATGTGGAAACTGTGGAGCTTGTGCCATGTTCATACTGGCTCTCAGCATAGTCTTCAGCTTCATCCTCCTCTTCCTGCATCGTCGACTAAGTCAAAAGGAAAGAGACCGCACCAGAAATGTCAGCAGCAGCAAAGGAGGTGGCTGTTGCAAGGAAGTTTCTTGCTGCATCAATGGGGGATTGGTAAGAGTCCCCACTGATGGGATCCCTGGAAGAGGGAGGCCAGGCTGTAGACATCTCATCATGTCTGAAAAAGACAAGAGGACTGCCTGAGCTTCGGCACCCCTCTGGTCAACAGACATGACTGGAGGAGTCAACGGGTAAGGGAGAGTCCCAGATGGCAATGTACCGGCCGTAGAAGGCCCAGTAGTACCTATGTCAATCTCTGACCTTGGTGTCATGTTGACGGTCAGGGTGGGGGGTAGCGGTCGATGCCGCCACTGGAGCTGAAGGCGCATAAGTGGAGGTCGTATCTGTGGAGCAAAGGGGGGGGAACTTAGAACGTGCCAGAGAAGCCTTCTCCTTGTCCCAGTGCTCATGACTTCCTGACATTTTCTCCTGGGATTTAGATAACCATGATTCGGTCAACAGGACCAGCAATGCAAATTTTTGCTGGAGCTCCTTCTCTATTCGATCTACGGTCTTTTGGAGTAAAAATTTCTGTAAAATCCCTTTTCTGCATCACCTGATTGCAGAATTAAATCCCTGGCAAATGTTGCAGGGTTTCATGTTGTGGCTTAGGTCTAGGCAGCAGACACAGATATCAAAGGAGTCTTTGGTGTACACTTTTGCGCCACACTCACAGTACCAGGCTCTTCTGAGGATGTACAGGTTGCCAAAAATCATTATAAAAGCAACTACTTAGTAAGAATAAAAGAAAAAAAAATGACTGCTACAGCAGTGACATTTCCTCAGCAGTCAGATGAGTCTGATCGATGACAGGAAATGAACTGAGGGGAGGAGGGGCCATCCACGCTTTTGTATATGCTGATGCCTGACAGCGGTCATGGGCGACCCCTGGCAGACTGCTTGTAAAAGTTTCCATGTGGTCCTAGTGCCTTGCGGCTGTAAGTTCCAAAGGTGTGGCCTGATGAAAGAAATATCCTTGAGGAAGATCAAGCACTTGTCAGTGCTAGATGTCTATTTTCTTTTATTTGCTGTGTAGTTGTTAGGTATAGCTAGCAAAGAGGCAAAAATTAACAAACTGATAAGAGTTTAATAAAAAAATTGTCCAGATTAGCTTTTTTTTTTTTAAATCAACTTCCCTTTTTGTTGATTGTGAAACTGTATAATCAACTTCCCTTTTTGTATATTGTGAGGTACAGTCATCCAGGGGATGAGGGGGGGAACCAAACTCTTGTTCAGTAGAACCATGAGGCTCTATAGGTTCTCCTTCATCCTCCTTGTAGTAAAATGCAGCCTCCTCTTCCACAAGTGCTGGGAATGGACCTGGAGCCGGGGAGTGGGAGCAGAGTCATGAAATTCCCCATAGCCTGGAAAGCCTCGAGTAACCATCATACCTCTATCATGTCCTCTAATGAGGGCATTCAGGTTGTGTCTACGGATGGCTCCTTTCCTTATTCAGGAGGAGGGACAGCAAAATTTTTTTCTTTTTGTTTTTTCTCAGCAGGTACCGTCTCTGGTGTCTGCTCAGAGGCTCTTTTATTTTTACTGCATTCAGGGTACCACTTCAGACACCCTGACATCTGAACCATCTCTTGCAGCCTTCTAATTCTTATGCTGCTCACTTAGAGGGGCTGGAACCTCATTTGAGCCTTTAGGTGATGTGGAGGCAGACTGAGAAGCCATAATGTCTTCTAGTTTTTTAGCCCTTTTTGTTTTAGGGCAGAACTTAACGCAGAGTTCACAACTTGGTAAAATCGTAATCTGGACCCAGGCACCTCAAACGCAACTCATGGCAGTCTGCCTTAGCCAGGAGTTGGAAACAGACTGTATAATTTTTAAAGCCTGTGGGTCCCTTCTTTTTTGGGGGCCTGTCAGTCATGCCAAAATACTGACAATCCAGAGAAGATGTTTAGGTTCCAAAAAATTACAGTAGTAGTTAGAAAAAAAAAAGAAGAAATGTGTGTCGGTTTCTTTTTAGACCAGAATCATAACAAATAAGTGTAAAAACCCAAATTATTATACTAACATACTAACAAACTATTTGCCAGCAGATTAGGCCTTACGGTCTATCGAGTCTGCTCGAACCTCAGATTCTTAGTTGGGTGCCGAGGCCCCCCCCCCCACTTCGTGCTCCAGAAACCCCTATCATCCATCCCCACACCCCTGGGACAGGCCATCATCTGATACATCCACTTTCTGTGTCTGTCCCACCCTCTCTTGAAGCCCTCCACTGTGGATCTCTGAACCAGCTCACCAGGCAGTGCATTCCAAGGGTCCACCCTCCTCAGTGAAAAACCTCCTCCTCTTTTCCCTCCTCACCCTTCCACCTTCCAACTTCAAACAATGTCCTCTGGTGATATCTCCCTGCTTTAGTCTAAAGATCCCCTCCATGTTTACCCTATTTATTCCCTTGAGGTACTTGAAGACTTCAATCATGTCCCTGTCTCTCCTCTCCTCCAATGAAAACAGGCAGAGCTCCTCAAGTCTGTCCTCATACGTCAAATCCCTAGCCCTCGTTCATCTTAGTTGCCCTCCTGTACCTCTCCAGGAGCTGTATGTCCCTCTTCAAGTGTGGTCTCCAGTACTGTACACAGTACTCAAGGTGTGGTCTAACCAGTCCATTGTACAGCGGCAGAATCACTTCCTTGCTCCTAGAGGTGATCCCCCACGATGCATCCCAACATCCTGTTTGCCTTGCTAGCCCTCCTGCACTGCTCAGAGTTATTCATACATGCATCCACCATGACCCCTAGGTCTTTTTCCCCTATTGAGGCATCCAGCTACTCCTCCCAGGGTGTACCTGTGTTTAGGGTTTCCCCGACCAAGATGCAACACCTTGCACTTGGTGATACTGAAATTTAATTTCCATGTGTGAGCACAGCTTTTCAGGGTGCCCAGGACCCCTTGCAGGGCCAACCTCCCCCCTTCTCCCTCAACTACTGCTCCCATCTTCGAGTCATCTGCGAAGAGACTCATTTCACACCCTATACCCTCCCTGATGTCCGATATGTATGCATTAAACAGGATCGGACCCAGGACCGAGCCCTGCGGTACCCCACTACCAACCTCTCTAGGGTTCGAGAGCTCCCCACAGACCACTACTCTCTGGGTGCGTCCAGCTAGCCAGTTTTCAATCCATCTGACCATCAAAAGGCTTATTCCTAACCCCATCAGTTCCTCCACCAGACCATTGTGGGCGACAGAGTCAAACGCCTTGCTGAAGTCTAAGAATAATACATCCACAGGCTTTCCCCCTGTCCAGTTCTGATGTTACCCATTCGTAGAACTCCACAAGATTGGTTTGACATGATCTACCTGGCACAAACCCACGTTGCCGACTATCCAGACCTCCCACCTCCTCCAAGTACACCCCCAATCGTTCCTTTAATATACTCTCCACTAATTTTCCCACCACCGGGGTCAAACTGATGGGTCTATAGTTACCTGGTACTTCCCTCGACCCCCCTTTATGGATTGGCACCACATGTGCCTCTCGCCAATCCCTAGGTACCCTCCCTGTCTCAAGAGACCTGCTGAAGAGCTCTGCCAGGGGTGCAGCCAGTATGTCCGCCAATTCCCATAGTACTCTCGGATGAATGCCATCCGGCCCAGGAGATTTGTCTTTCTTTAGGGCCTTGAGGGCTAACCACACCCTTTTGGCGGAGATAGCATCATCTGTCCCCTCCACCTTACTGGCCTTTTTATCCTTATCCAGATGTGACACCCCTGGGGTACCTCTCCCTCCCTCTTGCTCCATTTCTGTTGCTCCCCTGATCCCACTCACTGCCGCTTCTATCCCCATCATGCCTTGCTTTGTAGATATCCCATCCCCCTCCCTAGTGAATACAGAAGCAAAGTACTCGTTAAATACCTCTGCCTGGTTCCTCGCTTCTTCCACCCACCTCCTTCTGATCTCAATCTGCTGAGATGGCCCTTAGTTTTTCTCCGCTCCCCAATGTACCGGAAGAACCCCTTTTCCCCTCCATGTATCCCCTGTGCCAGCCGCTGCTTTTTACTGGACTTTGCTCCCCTCACCATACGGGTGACTTTTCTAGATGCAAGATGGTACATTTCCTTATTCCTACCCCCTGTTGTTGTTTTATATTTTTTGTAGGCCGCCTTCTTTTGTCTGACTGCTACCTGTACCTCACTGGACCACCAGCATGATTTATGTGACCTTGCCCCCTTACGTTTCAACTTAGCGCAGATCCTGACTGCTTCATGAAGTCCCCGTTTTATGACCTCCCATCTCCTTTCCACACTTGTCATTGATGTAATCCCCTTCAAGTGATCCTTGAGAATATTTCCCATGCCCACAAAGTCTGCCCCCCTGAAGTCCACTGCCAGTGTCCTAGATCTCACCCCCCCTCCAATGCTTATTTGAAACCAGACAGTATTGTGGTCGCTCCCAGTCAGGGGGTCCTCTACAACCAGGTCCCTTACAGATCCCCCATCTGCAGAACCACGTCCAGGACATGCCCCTCCCTTGTGGGCTCCATCACATGCTGTGTTAAGAACACATCCTGGAAGCCATCCAGCAGCCTCTGCTCCTTGGCCACCTTAGAGGACATGGTTTCCCAGTTTGTACCTGGCATATTAAGGTCCCCCATCAACACCACTCCTTCCCCTTTTGGTCCACACTGGGCAATGATGTCCAGCAAACCATCCTCTAGAACATCACTCATCCCGGGGGGTCTATATACGACACCCAGCTTGACCTCATCACCTGCTGTGGATCGTAAGGTGACCCATAAGGCCTCCACGTTTCCCTCTGCCTCTTCTACCCTAGCAATTTCTATGTCATCTCTAATGAACACAGCCACTCCACCCCCTCTGCCCTCCTTTCTATCCTTCCTAAGCATAGTGCACCCCCGCATGATTAGGTCCCAGTCATGGTTTTTGTTGGCCCATCGCCTCGTGACTGCCGCCACCCCGAACAGCATGGCCTGGAACTCTGGCAACTTGTTTCCCAAGCTCCTGGCATTTACTAACACCAACCCCCACCCCTTATCCCTGATCCCCTTTGTCGAACCCCACCCAGATTCCTTATACTTCCATCCTCCCTCTGCTCCTCCTGAAATCTCCACCCCCAGTCTGTTTCCCCCCTCGGGCTTGAAGGCTACTCCCCTCATCTGAAGGAGAGGGCTTCTGGTCAGCCCCTCCCTTATCCCTTCCCCCCTCACAAGTTTAAACCCACCTTTCCTGAATGTAGTCAGCCATCCCCTGTTTAAGGACTTCCTTCCCTAATGGGGCAAGATGAAGCCTGTCCTTGGCATACAGTCCCTTATCCTCCCAAACTACTTTCCAGTTCCCTAACACCCCCAACTCACTCTCTTCACCCCACTTCCTGAGCCAGTCATTAACCTCTGTGAGCTTCATTTTTTCCTCCACTGAGGCCTTTGGTACTGGCAATATCTCCAAAAGGAAATGTTGCATCCATTATCCCGACAGACTCTGGCAAGTTCTTGGAACCTTGCTTGGATTTCCAAAACGCTATTTCCCTCTAGATCGTTAGTTCCCAAATGCACCAGGAAACCCGGTTTCCCTCCACAATCCCTAACCACTTCATACACCATGAACTTTGCTCTGTGCACTGTCAGCCCAGAGATACTCACTACCTTCACCTGGCTATGGCATCCACCCCCCTGTCCCTCCCACTGGATACCCCTAATCACTGAGTCTCCCAATAACAGAACCTTTACTCCGCCATCATCCTTATGGTTACCTCCACTATGCCCTCTCGGCCCCCATCCCCCCCATTTATTTGTGATCTCAATTCCATGGGAGTCTTCCTGCCTATAAGAGACCCCTTGTCACCCTCCCTTCTGCCTCCCTCGTTATTTTGCCCACTTAACTCAGACCCCCTCTGAATAGGTGTCCCCTTTAACCCTCTCTTATCCGAACCATTTATCCTGGCCCTGATGGTTTCCCCTTCCCCCACACCACTATCCTCCCCCCTTGTAATAGTACCCCTGCCTCCAGAGGCTCTCTGTGGGTCCCCTTTAGCTACGTTAGCTAGGGCCCCATCCTTGGTACTGACCCCCCTGCTGAAGGGGGGCCCCTCTCCCACCTCCTTGTCTCCCAGTTTCTCTCCAGTCATGTTCTCCTCCCTCATGTCTGCAATATGTTGCATCTCCCCCATTTGCTTAACATTTATGTTTCCCCTTCTCCCTCTGGGACTATTTCTATCCTTTCCATTGCAGGTCTGTGATGCCCTATGGGTATCAGACTCCCTCCCTCCGGCCTCTGTATCAGTTTCCTCATTTCCACCAACCCCTTCCTCCCCCTCTAGGTTGCTTAGTAGCTCAAATTTATTGTGACACTCTATGTCAGCCTCCATCAAGTAACTCGAGTTTCCCCTGACTGCACCTCTAAATTGTCCCTCTTCTTCCCCTCTTGCTCTGTTCACCTTAGGAGCTCCCTTCCCACAATCTGCTGTTTTAGGCTTCCCCACAACAGCCCCTCCCTAATCAATGTCTGCTCTACTAGGCTTCCCCACAACAGCCCCTCCTGACTCTTCCCCCTTCACGCTCTTTGTATTCGGAATGTTCACCCCATACGCTTTCCCCTTAGTGTCAACATCCCTATCTAAGGGTCCTCTGTCCCTAATATCCCCCCTCCTGCTTGCTGTAACACAATGTCCTGTAATTTCAGAGCGTTGCCCCAGCCTCCCCTCAGCCCCACCCTTCTGCTGCCCATATCCACACCCCTTATCCTTGGACACCCCCCCAGCTCACTCCTTAACCAATATACCTCACTCCTGATACAAGATAGCTGTCTACATAGTGGGCAGCCACCCTCTCTCCAGGCCCAATTGAGAATTATTGCCATCCCACAGCCTGTGCAGCCTACTACCCTTCCGAAGATGCCTGCCATGGTGGAATATGGCCACCCTGTTTATCCCCCTCTGTTTATAATGGCACACCCCCTTTTCTCAGTCCCTTCCCCCTTGAATACAGTTTCTCTCTATACTGACTGCAGTTATTTACAAACCCAATTTCAACCCTACCAATAAAGTTCCCAAGTCTCACAAACACATACAGTCCAGTGTGTGTCCAGTCCCACTAACAGTGTGTGTATGCAGACATCAGGTACCGTATGATGTCACAGGCCCACCAGTTCCTGTTGCTTCGAATTTCAGTCCCAAACAGAAATACACAGCCCTTCAATCCCAACCCCCAGTGGCTTTTCGGTATTCCTGTTAATGTCCCCTTCCCCTAACACCAGGCAACCATCACATTTAAATTTCACTCTAATTATCACTGCCAAACAAGTGTTCCCAAGCCTCAAAAGTTACAATATCACAGCCCAAGTAACAGTTCTAACTCAAAATAGTAATTTTTAACACATAAAACTAATTTCACGTAGAAAACTATTCAAATATTTCAGTTAAAACAGAATATAACCCCAGACCTCTGTCCTTACCAGCCTCCTGCTTATGTTCCCAAGTGAACATTTTCTCAGTTCCAAAGAAAAGGAACCAGAAAAAGAAAATCAAAATAACTTAAAAGTGTTACCCTTTTTAAATACTTTTTATAAATAAATGTAAGTGGTTCCTGAAGGGGAGAATCACACCGCAAAACCACCTTATCCGGTTCCTGGGAACCAATGTGAAACTGCAGAAATTACAAATATACACAAGTAAACACCCTAACTAACTCAGAATTATCGGAATATAAAAGTTAGACTTTTTCAAGAAATACTCAAAATAATAAAAGTTAGACTTTTTTTAAGAAATAAAATAACAATAATCAAAATATTAAATCGTAATTGGTCGAAGTGAAGAGAAAACTTCGGGGCAACTGCTTTCTTCTGAAGGAGAAATAAATCTGCCGACAGAATAGAGAGATTAACGTGACCACACAGCAGAGTTCTGAATTTCATTCTAACGTTCTCTAATTAGCATACAATTTTAAGGACTGGGGCAGCTCATTCCAGGTGAATGATCACAGTTGCTAAGCATAAGTGGGGGATTTCTGGGGTTTGAAAAGGGTACTGCCATCAAACAGTAGGTCACAAGCCCTTGACTGCAATTCCTGAGACAAGTTAGTGCACTTTAACAGGGCCTGTCTCTGGGCAACCATCCCAGTGACAACATCGCAAGCTACAGTGTCTTAATGTCCAGAACAATCTGAAGCATCTGCTTTGATGCATTTATGTTCAGTTTGTTTTGTTTCATTTATATTTGCTTTTCTTTCTTTTCCTGTATGGCGCCCTAAACCTCATGGATTGGGCACCACAGAAATAAATATGCCTTGTCATACTGTACAGTATGTTTTTTTTTTCTTTCTTTTTTTTACTTTTATTTAGCATTTCATACATATGCATAAAACACATTATTTCTGAGCATATATACCACACATTTGTTCCTCATTATACATTACTAAGGATGATGACTACACGCTTTAATGGTACAGCATCGAAGGGTATCTGCAAACTGATAATATACAGAAGTATTATCCAACATGCTGGAGCTATATTGCCACCAATGCCCCAAATTTCCAAATTTGTAATTAATTATAACAAACATTTTTGTAACTGACCATATACAGGTCCTTTAGCTTAAGATTATGTATTGTAAAGGAAAATCCCTCATTCCAGAGATTCCCTAAAGCCCTTACTGAAACATAATGGTGCTAACCTTACCCATCAAGGCCTCCAAGAGACTCAGCTAATGTAAGCTTTATTAGAACTACAGACATCCTTCTTGTTCAACTATAAAGATGCCATATAAGCACAAAGACCAGCTTTGACCCGCATCTCTAAATAAGCTACAACCTATAAAGGGATTCCGATTTGTAAACCAGTGTCTCTTGGAACATATTAGCCTCTAAACAGTTAAAAAGGTTATTAAGCAGCCATGCATTAGTAAACTGTACTCATACAGCAATCAACTGCCATTCTAGGCCAACAGATTTATCTATCCCCTGATCTCCAAAAAACACGTGGAGAGTAGAGGGGAGGCATTCAGAAATGAAAATTACGCACCTACTGTAATTCTTGATCTTCTTGGACGAGTCTCCACCACTCATTCACACTATTGGGATCTGCGCCGGAGGCACTAGGACCCATCGGGAGCAAACTTTTTGCTGAAGGGTCAGCGCCAGAGATGGCACCGCGAGCCCTAGCTCGTGCGGTAACGACTATCTCGGCGTCGACCCACCAACCGCCTCAGTACCTTTTGTACCAAGGAGGTGCAGCGTAACTACCCTAGAAGGGTAGCCTAACCTAAAAACCGGACATAAGATAGTCCGGGCGACCCATGTAAGAAGGGTCAATAAAGAAGTCTTCACGGCCTAAGATTTGAGGGAGTGAAGATCAACAAGAAAGGTGAGCTCGGGGGATGGAGGGTGGGCGTGTGAATGAGTGGTGGAGACTCGTCCAAGAAGATCAAGAATTACGGTAGGTACGTAATTTTCATATCTTCCTGGACATAAGTCTCCACCACTCATTCACACTATTGGGAGAGTACCGAGCTAATAATCCTCCGAGAGGGCGGCAGGAGAGACCAAGAGCTCACGTTTCTAGGACAGAAGTCCACTGAGGATGGCTCTGCCAAAGAAAGAATGGCGTCTGGCATGGACATCTAGTGCATAATGTTTAACGAAAGTATGCACTGAGCTCCAGGTGGCCGCATTGCAGATGTCTGTAATGGGCACGTTGCTGATTTCCGCTAGGGATGCCGCGACCGCTCTGGTAGAGTGAGCGTAAACTCTACCCTCCAACTTAACCTGCGCCATGGAATAGCAGTGACAAAGACATGCCACTAGCCATGATGAGGTACATCTGATAGCGACAGGTTGACCCAGCCGGTCTCACTGAAGGAAACGAACAGTTGCTGAGCTTTGCGAAAATCCTTGGTTCTATCTAGATAGAAACGTAAGGCCCTCTTAACATCCAAAGAATGAAGAGACGCTTCCTTCATTTTGGAAGTCCGTAAAATAAGAGGGAAGGACCAAAGATCGGTTTAGATGAAATTCTGACACAACCTGAGGAAGAAGTTTAGGATGAGTACGAAGAACTACTTTGTCCTTATGGAACACAGTATACGGAGGGTCTGTGACCAGGGCATGTATCTCAGAGACCCTGTGGGCTGAGGTAATGGCCACTAGGAAGGCAGTCTTCCAAGTGAGAAATTTTAGCTCACAGGTAGCCAGAGGTTCGAAAGGTTTCCGAGTGAGCATGTCTAGCACAAGATTAATGTCCCAGGCTGCGACTGGACGTCTTGTAGGAGGTCTGGTATGCAGAATCCCCTTAAGAAACCTCTTAACCATAGGTAGCTGAGCTAGAGTTAGGGAAATAAAGGGCTCATGATACGCTGAAATGGCACTACGATGAACTTTGACTGTAGAGTACTGCAGACCCGAATTTGAGAGGTCCAAAAGGTACTCCAAAACCTTATCCAGTGGACAGGAAAAGGGATTCAAAGAGGACTTTGCACACTACAGCGAAAAACGCTTCCACTTGGCTGTGTAAGTTTTCCGAGTGGCTGGCTTCCGTGCAGCCAGAAGAATATCTGAAACTCTTCAAGAGACACTGAACCGGTTTACTTCGACCTCTTCAGGAGCCAAGCATGAAGGTGAAGTGATCTCAGGTTGGGATGGACCACCGATCCCTGAGTCAAAAGGTTCATCTGTAGGGGAAGTGGTCTCGGAGAAACTGCCAACATATTGTTGAGTAGTGGAAACCACAGCTGCCGAGGCCAAAAGGGAGCAATGAGAATAATTTTGTCCCCCTTGGATTCGAACTTGAGGAGTACCCTCTGAATTAGAGGAAGAGGCGGAAAGGCGTAAAGAAAGCGTTTTGTCCACCGCAGCCTGAACGCATCCTGACAGAAAATGCCAGGCCCTGGATTTCTGGAGCAGAAGAGAGGCAGTTTTGCGTTGAGTGGGGATGGAAAAAGGTCCAGGTCTGCAGTTCCCCCACTCTTCGAATAGTGACTGAACTATGGTTGAGTCGAGAGACCACTCGTGAGGGTCTGTCTCTGTTCTGCTGAGACGGTCCACTAGTTCGTTCTGTACACTTGGCAGGTAGACCGCTTGAATTAGAGCCTCATGCTCCAAGCACCATTCCCATACCCTCATTGCTTCTCTGCATAAGGGGTATGAGTGAGCCCCACCCTGCTTGTTGATGTAATACATCACTGCTTTGTTGTCCGTTTGAAGGAGAATGTTCTTGTGACACAGAATATCCTTCAAAGCTCGGACCGCATAAAGGACGGCTCTCATTTCTAGGACGTTTATGTGAAGCTGGGACTCGACTTGAGTCCACGCACCTTGAGTGTGGACAGCCTGACAGTGAGCTTCCCACCCCACTAAGGATGCGTCCATGGTAATGGAGATCTGATGGTCCAGAGGAGCAAAGGGATAACCTTCTAGGAGATTGTTCTCCTGAAGCCACCAGGTGAGCGACCTCCTTAGAGGTTCCGTCACCTTGATGAGATAGGACTGCGGGTGAGTGGTTGGGGACCACTGAGTACTGAGCATCCACTGGGTGGTTCTCATGTGCAGACGTGCTAGGGGTACAGTGAACAATGAGGATGCCATGAGGCCTAGCATCCGTTGCATCGAGAGAGCTGAGACTGAGCTGTTTTCCCCGATGTAACAGGCCATCTGAAAGATATCGTTCCTTCTGTCTTCTGGAAGAAAAGCCTTCGCACAGGAGGTGTCCAGAAGAGTCCCTATAAAAAGAAGCCTCTGGGAGGGCTGCAGTTGTGATTTCTTGAGATTGAGCAGAACTCCCATGGACGTAAGGAAGCGCGAGGCCGTCTCCATGGCATCCAGAGTCCCTTGCCTGGAAGGGCTTGCTAGAAGCCAATCGTCCAGATAAGGAAATACCTGAATTCCGACCTTTCTGAGGTGCACTGCGAGAACTGCACATTTTGTAAAAACTTGCGGCGCCGAGGATAGCCCAAAGGGCAGGACTCTGAACTGATAGTGCTGTCCTAGAGCTACAAACCTCAGGAATTTGTGATGCCTCGGGTGAACAGGAATGTGCTGGTAAGCATCCTGCATATCTAGGGAGGCTAACCAGTCGTGTTGGTGGAGCAGAGGTAACAAGGGTTCCCAGAGAAATCATTTTGAATTTCTCTTTGGGGAGAAATTTGTTTTAGCTTTCTGAGATCTAGAATGGGGCGCATACCGCCGGACTTCTTTGGAACCAGAAAGTAATGGGAGTAGAACCCCGTGTTTTGTTGGTGCGTTGGCACCACTTCTACTGCCCTGTTGTTCAGAAGGCCCTGAATCTCGGCGGCGAGAAGGTCTGACTGAAGGGTTGACAGCCTGGGCTGCCGTTTGGGGGACGATCCGGGGGGTCTCCACAAGATTGAGTGAATACCCCTCGCGAATTATCCGAAGGACCCATTTGTCTGAGGTTATGGACTTCCACTGGTTGTAGAAGTGCATCAGATGACCTCCCACCAGAGAGGAAAAGTCCACCTCGAGCAGCTGAGATGAAACTTGGGCTGGCAATTCATAAGGTAGCGCTGGGCGCTTTGGGCCCTTGCGCTTTCTGTTGCGCCTTCTTTTGAGGCTGGGCAGGTTGATTCTTATGGAAACTTCCTCTGCCTTGAAAGGACTGGCAATTATGAAACTGTCGTTTACTGGCATGCTCTCGAGAGGGGGCAGGAGGGGGCCGAGCCAACTTAATGGCTGACCTAGTCTTTTGTGTAGCTTCTAGAGCTTGCTCTACCTGAGGACCAAAAAGATATGCACCGTCAAAGGGGGAATGCCATCACCTGCTGCTGCACATCAGAAGTGCGCAGCCAGGAATGACGCCGGGTGCAAATATCAGCAGCCGCTGAATGGGAAGCAGTGTCAAAAGCATCCATGGCTGCTTTAACCTGCTGGTTATTAGATTCAATACCTCTGGTAATGGTTTGAAGAAGCTCTGGCTTTGAATCCGACTCCGGCAGGGCTTCAACCATCTGTTTAATAGAATGCCACAGGATATACTCATACTGAGAAAAATAGCCTTGGTAACTGGCAATCACGCATACTTAGAGTAGAGGCAGCAAAGACTCTCTACCTAAGGTGTCTATCTTACGATTCTTTGTTAATAGGTCGAGCTGTAGTAGTTTGAGGAAGAATGACTTTATCATTCTCTGCCAGGACTACAAAAGGATCCGCAAGGCTTGGAGATGCCAAATGGGACGCATCCTTGGGGCTGAATATTTCCTATCAATGGATTTAGCCACCAAGGGTAAGAGCAGGATTATTCCATACCATTTGAGACAGCGCTCTAATGAAGGCTGAATCGGAGGAGTCAAATCCATAGGGATCTCCAAGGCATGAAGATATTGGAGTCTCAACAATTTCCCAGGATCGATGTCTGTAGTCTGGAGAGAAAGTGTGGAACTCAGATTTTTCAACAGAGACTTAAAGGATAGGTCCTCGACCACAGGCTCTGGAGCAGTAATAGATCCTGCTTAGTCCACTTCATCACCCAACCGAAGGTCTGGGTCAGGCTCAAAGTCATCTCCTGACAGTCCAGGAGGGACTGTATGGACAGGAAAGGAATGAAATTCAGAAGAGAAGGAAGAAGGAAGTAAGTGAAAAGAGGAGTCCCCGAGAGCCGCCGGCGCCGAGGAGGCGCACGGCACCGGGAACGACGCTGCGAGGCCACGCGGTGCTGAAAAAGGCGTAGAGAAGCTGCACGGCGCCGAGGGCAGCACCGACGCCAAGGATGGCGCCGAGAGGCCACACGACGCCGAGGGCGCAGAAAACACTCCCAGACTCCGAAAAACAGGTTTTGAAGGAAGAAGAGCAGGAGATAAGGGCATCGGTGTGGCCCTCTGCACCGCAGCCATGTGAGGGGGGGGGGGACACCTAAGCGTGGAGTCGACGGCACCGAAGAAGGTGCCGCGAGACCAGGAAGGTCCAACCGCCCTACCTGGTCGCCCAGAGAGCCCGAAGGCCCACGAGCGACCCAGCCAGGTAGCCGAACCAACCTCCAAGCCCACTGCTCCATAAGAGCGGCCCACTGATGAAACTGCTCATCTGAAGACCTACCTGCGGGCGGGGTAGGGCTCCGATGTCGAAGCCGTCGGCTACCAGAAGCAGAGGTTGGCGACTCCGAAGGAGGAGACCGGCAACTAGCCCTGATAACCAAGCGTCTACGTGCAGACATATCAGAGGGCGAACTCGAGTGATGCCTTTCTTTAGACCTGTGGGCCGACGAAGAGCTCGAGGCCGAACGGTGCCGAGTGCTGACTGCTTATTTTATAAGCTCGGGGACCGCCATCCTCGGCATTGACTGACCATTGTCAGACCCTCCCTCCAGAGAAGGTGGCGGACCGGACCCAGCCTGACTGACTGAACAGCTTTCATACGAAGTCTCCTACCGTCACCTGACCTGCTCATGGTCGACTCCATCAAGGTAGGCTGAGACTTCTTTATTGTATTTATTTCAAAAATAAGAATAAATTTAAGTGATACTGTATCAAGATAATACTACAAAATAATAAAAACTGAAAACTATGCTGCTAGTTTGAAGTTTGACTCCCGACAGGCGAGCGACGTCGTCACTGAAGTGCACTCGACGGCGGGAAAAAAGGAACTGAGGCGGTTGGAGGGTCGACGCCGAGATAGTCGCTACCGCATTCGAGATAGGGCTCAGTAAGCCGTTCCTCGCAGCGCCATCTCTGGCGCCGACCCTCCAGCAAAAAGTTTGCTCCCGATGGGTTCTAGTGCCTCCGGCGCAAATCCCAATAGTGTGAATGAGTGGTGGAGACTTATGTCCAGGAAGATCTGGTAACATATTAATACAACAGGTACTATGCATTTTCAGACTCATCTTGCATGACCGGTCTAAACAGACAGACAACATGTCCCTGTAGAAAAAGTCCATTAAATAAAACTGTTGTGTTTCCTTGTGGAAAAATTAACAAATAAAGAGACTTTTCCCCCGCCCCAAGGAACAAAAGTCCTGCACGTACCAGTCTAATAAATGTCTCAATAATAAAATGTATTCAGCAAACTGATCTGACTGCAGAGTTCCAGTATCCAAGAGATTGCTTACTCAGTCGTCCTCAGACTCCTCTTCCTCTGTAAGCCAACCATCCTGGAACCGTTTCACTGCAATCCTCTCCATGCAAACTCCCGCCTCCTTCGGGTCTGTAAAATGATACTGTCTGCGCCCGTCGGCAAAGCATAAGCAGGCTGGAAAGGCTATTGAATAAGTGATGCCCATGTCTCTTAAGTTTGTGTTTGACCACATCAAATGCTTTACATCTCATCCTGGTGGCATATGCAAGATTCGGGGGGGAAAAAAAGAATACGTTCCTCCTCATGAGATATTAGGCATTATTTCATATAGCTCCCAAGATCAGGTCCTGCTCCACCACAGAGATGAGTGTGAGCAGCACAGTGTAGGGGTTAACAGTAGTGGCACTGGGCCTTCTAGGGGTAATCTGGTAAGCTCGAATAATTTTAAAGTCTGCGAATCTCGTTAATTCAGAAATACACGGTCCAAGATACTAAGGTAGACTCTCCCCTTCAGTCCCTTTAGGGAGGCCTAAAATGTGAATGTTGGCTGCCCGGACTGTGTTTTCAAGTTGCTCCACGCGGCTCCGGAGAGCTGCTTGTTCTTTGAGGGAGGTGGTAGTTGTCATAAAGGCCTTTCCTGCTGTCGCCTCCGCACTCTTGGTTATCTCACCTATGGCATTGAGACGTGTTTCCACAGCCAAGGAACGTTCTGAAAAGGTATCCAACATTTGATCCATTTGCTGCACAGTTTTAGTAAGGGCATTAACAGACAGCTGCAGTGAAGTTAGCTATGCTGCAGGTGGTTCACACTTGCCACTGAAGAAGTACCGTCCACATGTTCTAGCAGTTTAGCTGCTGTAGTGCGTGGCTGGAAAAAATCTGGTTTAACCAGCTTGGTCCAACCCATGATGATATAAATTTGGTATCCAGAGTTGCAGGAAATTATTCTGTGATCAAATAAGCATCTTTCTCACCAATTTAAATTCAATAATTCGGCAGTGTTTTAGCTTTTGTAGGGCTTCTGTCAGGAGCTCCAGAAAGTAGTTGCTGCTGGCTAGGCTGCTAGCTCCCCCCGCCACCCTCATTGTACAGTATGTTGATCCTCAAGAAGTCTTTTAAACAAACACATGTGATGCTGCTATTTAGCTGCAAAACTCAGGCACATAGTTTGGTGGACATGAAAATGAAAATTACGTACCTACCGTAATTCTTGATCTTTCTGTGCATCTTCACCATTCACATTCATCACTGATGGGTTCCGGCCAGAGGATCAAGACCACGCGAGAGCTTTTTTTGGGGGCAAGGCAGAGGGGTCGCTGTCAGGGCGGTGCCGCCCTCGAGGCCAATGCGTGGCGCTTGCAGGTTGGCCAGTAACTGACGTCGACCACTCCCCAATCCTGCACGCTGGAGAGTGGGTAGGAAAGAAGAGAGAGGGTGGGGCAAGGGAGCCCAAGGGACAGGAAAAGGAAGAATATAAAAACTAAGGGAGGAATAAAGCCGAGAATAGGACAGAAAGAGAAGAAAAAGCCTAAGAGTTTGGGACATGTAGGCCCCAACCTCTGGGAGAGTAAGGGAGGGATAAATAAGGGAGGGAAAAAAGGTAGAAGAGAGAGAGAAGAGAGGGGAGACACTGCACCTGAGTCACAGGGGCCCTGAGGACTGCTCGAGGCTGGAGGACGGCACCACTGCTTTTAAGCCATATATCCCTTCTCCCAAGGCAGAGAAGAAACCCTTAACCTAAGGCCATGAAGAGGGAAGGCTGACACGAAGACTAGGAGAGGGCAGGCAGAGTGCCGATTTCGAGGAGTCTTTACTGGACCAAGGGTAGCAGGCCAATGTCTCCCCCTCTTGTCTAGGGGTATCATGGAGTGGGGACAGGACCCCCTCCGAAGAAGTTTCTTCCTGAGGAAAAACACCCTCCCAGGAGGATTTTAGAGAATTTTAGAGGAGCATCACCTCCGAAGGAGAAGCGCGAAGCAATGAAGGATTTTCCCTCTTTTTGTATAAGAGGCGAAAGAAATTGCCAAGGGGAACCCCACAAGGGAGACTGCTTAAAGCGGCGGTTAGAAGGAAGGAAGGGATTATCAGGTAGGGATCACCAGGGTCCTCCCAACACCGCTTCAAGAAAACCACAGGTTTGGCTTAAAGCAGATCAATGATTCAAGGAAGTTCTGAAAGGGGAAGATTCCAAAGGACAGTGAGGAGACCTTGGTAACTCCCACCAGAGGGTTGCCTCACTGCTTGTCTTCCCCAGGATACCTCCAACACCCTCAGAAGGAGAGCAGAGCCACAAAGTCCCAGAGGAAGGACCACAAAGGTCTCATCTGGAGAAAACAAACAGGGAGGAGGAATCGCCCAAAGACTGAGGCCTAAGAGGGGTAGGTGGGTGGGATGAATGGTGAAGGTACACAGAAAGATCAAGAATTACGTTAGGTACATCATTTTCATATGTTATCTGTGTCAACCATCACCATTCATCATTAGTGGGTGATTACCAAGCCCCTCGAAGGGGATCCGGTACCTCCCTAAGGGACAGAAGTCCCTCAGCCTCCAATGGGGGAAGACACTGGAGGAGGAAGCCCTTCCAGGCCTGGTTAAGCCTGAGACTGGTCTGGGTGAGGTGGGGTTCTCTAAGTAGGAGACGGAAGTCACCCCTGCAGTTCCTGCCTCACCCTGCGGGAGAAAAGGTGGGTTCCCTGGAATGAGGAGGCAGTCACCCTACGCCGGGCTATGGATGATAACTGGGAAAGACAAAACCATGCTGTCTGCCTAATGCAGATCGCTGTCCATGCCAGCCTAGAAGCCACCTCATTGGCATCATAAGATGCTCTTGCTTGGTGCTTCGCAAACTCCAGGACCTGTGCGGAGAGGGCAATGGCTTGTCTGGTCACCTGTGAATCAGGCAGAGAGACTAGTATATGTCCTAGCAGAGACCATAAGTGCCTGTTGTAGGCAGCATTATGGGCCTGATGAGCTGAGAGAGACAACAGGAGACATGCTGAAAAGAAAGCCCTCCTCTCCCAATAATCAAATTCAACAGAATCTGATTCCGAAGGTCACTCACGCCTTGGGCATCTATGCCCAGAGGGTGTGTCCAGGACAGTCACGCCAGAAGGGGGGTGAGCCAAGGCTCCTGGAGACCCTAGGGGTGCGTAATACCTCTGACAGAGGTCCCTTGGGTCTGGAGCAAGGGTTGAGGGACTTCGCTAGACACGGTACGACGCCTCCCTGAAGGGAGGAGGCCAGGTGGGAACCACCAGGTTGGCCGCACTGAACTCACCTAGAAAGGCACGCACCACCCGGTCAGGACTGCGACTGCCTGAAGTGGTGATGTGGAGCTCATCGAGCAACCCTGAAAGGAAGCGCTGATAACTAGACAAATGAACTGTGGGAGAAAGGTGGACGAAAGACCCCTCTCCCTCAGAGAAAGAAGATGAGGGAGTGGACAAGCTCGGAGAGTCAGGCACTGGCAGCACCAGGGAATGGTGGATCACCTCCTCTTCCATGCACCTGAAGTAGGCAGGGAAAAGTGCAGCAGTGGACCTGAACTGCACCCAGGTGACAGGTCTCGTAGGACTGATGTGGCCTGGGAGGGAGGGAGGGACGGCTTGGCAGAGGTAAGGGGGCCAGACATCTCCGAGGAGGAGTGCAACCTCTGCCAGGGCTGGGAGACTGAATGGGAGATCTCAAGGGAGGAGAAGATCCACTGGTCACAGCAGTCGGTGACCGCTCAACCGAGCTGGAATGGCCAGGACTGAGCCCGAAGAGATAATCCCCCCCTGCAAGACGACCGGGGCTGCTTGAACCCAGAAGGGCAGCCCCTAGTCTCTAAAGATGAGGGCCCTCCTGGAGAGACCTCAGGGGAGAAAACAAGATCAGCGCTGCAACTCCTGCCTGAGCCCCAGCGGGCTCCCAGGGAAGGCGCTGCCCCTGATCCAGTCACCTCAACCCCTCAGACTCAGAGAGAGAGAGAACCCTCTTCCTCAGGATCAGCTTAGGTAACTCGATGCCTGTGGCTGACTCCTGAGAGACAGCCACTGAGAGAGCACCCTTCCCTGCCTGAGGTGTTCCAGCTGGCCTAAAAGTGGGGCCAACCTGAGCAGCCACAGAAGGGGCACCCCAAAGCACCCGAGGACTGGTCGGGACCACCGACACTGGAACCAGTAGTAGCTGCCAACTCCATGGGAGGGGGGGCTGAACTGGAGCCGGAGCACTGGGAGAGGAGGAGCTGGAGGATTCCGAGGAATCCAGGAGCCAGTCTGGGTCTGCCTCCGAATCATCCTCCGAGGAGGCATGGACCCAAACCACTCACCAACCTCTCCCACCTGCGGCACTGCGAGCGGCACCACGAGGCAGCCCCATGCTGCCCATGGTACCGCCACTATCCCCGACACCACGAATGGCGCCAGAGGCAGAGACTGCACCAGAGGCTGGCCCCGTGCCACCTAGATCTCCAGTGCCGCAAGTGGTACTGTGATCCAAGGCAGCACTGGCAGGCAGCGCCGAGGATGACGGCAGACTGGGCCTGGAGACCACAGGCCACGATGTCAGGGGAGCCCTTGCCTATGAGGAGGTGACTGCCAAAACGGTGCCTCCCGCCTGATCCCCGGAGGAGTCAGGCCAGGTCTCCTGCACCATGGAAGGAGTTCCTGCCGAGGCAAGGCTAAGAGGGGAGGAAACCCCTCCTCCATGGGCTGAAAAGGACCGGGAGGGGACCCAGAGGAAAGGCCAAGAATCCTGCATTTGGTGTCCTGATTACGAGCCTGTCCACCGAAAGTCGGCAGCGCACATCCGACTTTGAACGCGCTCAATTCCAAAACTCGATGGTCTATGGAAAAACAGGCAACACAACAATCTATGTCATGGTTAGGGCCAAAGCAGGTCAAGCACCGGTCATGCTGGTCCAAGACGGAATAAAGTCGGCCACAGGGCCAACGATGCATGGGAGGCTGGCCCACCTTGGGAAGTTTATTTTTGTCCCCTGAACGAGACATGACCAAACAGAAAAAACAATAAACAAACAACAGTACTCGGTGTCGTCGAAAATAAAAGGAAAGGTCTTACCGGTCAACGGCGCCAAGAAACGCAGCAGTACAGAACTAGGACGATTCGATCTGACGGACTAGGCCACTGAAGCAGTAGGAATTTTGCCCCACACAAGGTTGTGCTCAGTTGGGCGGGAGTTGCAGAACTGGGACTGAGGAGCGGTCGGCGTCGGTCACATGGCCAATCTGCGAGCGCCACGCACGCGTTTCGGCCTGAGGGTGGCGCCGACCCAACGTCGACTCCTCCCCCTTGCAATAAAAAAAAAATCTCCTGATCCTCCAGCCGGAACCCTCCAGTGATGAATGGTGAAGACTGACACAGACAACATCAGACTCTCTTCAAAGTATCCATTTTACGACTATCTTTCTCACAGCAGAAATGGCAAGAAATGATGCCAAAAGATATTATAAAGTAAATATTGTGGGGGGAAAAAAAATAAATACACAATGAAAAAACTAACAAACCAGACAAAAATTTTTCTGAAGCAATGAAAAGCTCTGATTCATGAAGAAGTAGACAATACTTTATGAGAGTAGGGAAAAAAAGGAACTGAGGCCGGTAAGGCCAGCAACGTGATATATAGTGATGATGCACGCGTGCTGTCACAAGCAGGTGTGTGTCAGCAAAGCTGGCCTCTAAAGCTCTTACTATCTTAGTGTTCCATCCTAAGACAGCTCTATGCAGCAGCTGACCTCTAAGAAGATCTGTACATATGAGCAAAAAAATGAAAATTATGCACCTACCGTAATTCTTGATTGTCCTGTGTATCTTCACCATTCATCACTGTTGGGGTGTCCAGCCAGAGCGCAGCACCCCGCGGGAGCCTTTTTTTTTGTTAGGGGGAGGAGTCGGTGGCACCACTCCACTTGCAGGCCGACGTACCGCGTGGTGCCTTAGAGGTGCCTTCAGCAACGGCCATCGACTCCTCCTCCACCTCAGTTCTGCTCGCCAGAGAGACAGAGGGGAAAACCAGAGGGATAGAGAAAAATGAGGGCAGGGCAAGGGAGCACGAGGGACAGTATAAGGAAAACATATAAACTGAAAAAGGAATAGGCCGCCAGAGGACAGAGGAGGAGGAGGATCTGGGAGGGTATGGGTCATTAGGCCCCATTTCCTGGACAGCCATTCAGTCAGGAAAGAAGAAGAGAGGGAGAAATAATGGGAGGAAGGGGAGAAGGGAAGGAGGGACCCATCAACCCATGCACCTCGATCGACTCAGAGCACTGAGTGACCAGGGATGTGCCTCCAGAGGTAGGTAGTCAGCTAGGCCGCAGGCAGTTGCCGCAGGATCCACATACTGGCCTTATTATTGCCCCTTTCTAGGGTCAGACTAAGCATCCATGGAGAAGGTCCCTCCCTCCAACCCCCTATTGGGTGGAAAAACCACCCCTGGTCGGGATTCCTCACTCCTCACCCCGGCTACCACTTCCAAAAGGAGAACCCACAGGGTTCGGGTCGGGGGCGGGGCAAGATTGAAGAGCCAGAGAAGCATGAAGACAGGGAGGGTAAAGGGAACGAGTCCCTGCCGGCCCCATTCCCTCCCCTCATCCCAGGGTACCACGAGAAGGAGTCGGCACATCCCAAAGGGAGTGGACCAATCCCAGAGGTTCCCCAAGGACAAAGTAAGAGGGGCCCACCAGGAGTCCCCCATCCCAGTTTCTTGAATGAGAGGACCTACTGGCTCTCCTCTTAAATGGGTCCCCTCCACCGCCTCCTAAGAACAAGGAGGGGCCCTAAAGCTACAGTGGGAGAATTCCGACTAGTTCCCTGAGAAGGAGGAGGGCAAGCAGCGGAGGTATCACTAGACCATTTCTGAGGGGAAGGTATGATTTCAGTGATGAATGGTGACAATACACAGGAAGATCAAGAATTACAGAAGGTACATAATTTTGATATCTTCCCTGTGTCAATCTTCACCATTCATCACTGCTGGGTGAGTACCGAGCCCCCAGAAGGGGGTTCAGCACTTCCCTGAGGGATAGATGTCCCTCAGCCTCCTGTGGGGTCAACATGGGAGGAGACCCACTGCAGGCCAGGTGAGTGGTTGGGGACCACTGAGTACGAGGCATCCACTGAGAGGTTCTCATGTGGAGGTGTGCTAGGGGTACAGCAAACACCGAGGATGACATGAGACCCAGCATCCGCTGCATCGAGATAGCTCGAACCGAGCTGTTCTCTCTGATGTATCGGGCCATCTGTAGGATATCGCTCCTTCTGTCCTCTGGTAGAAAAGCTTTTGCACAGGAGGTGTCCAGAAAAGTTCCTATGAAAAGGAGCTTTTGGGAGGGCTCCAACTGCAATTTCTTGAGATTTAGAAGGACTCCCATGGACGTGAGAAAGTCCGAGGCCGTGGCTACGGTGTCGAGAGTTCCTTGCCTGGAAGAGCTTGCTAGAAGCCAGTCGTCCAGATATGGGAACACTTGTATTCCGATCTTTCTGGGGTGCACTGCGAGAATTGCACAACACTTTGTAAAAACTCGAGGTGCCGAGGATAGCCCAAAGGGAAGGACTATGAACTGATAATGCTGGCCCAAAGCTACAAACCGTAGGTATTTGTGATGCTTTGGGTGAATGGGAATGTGCTGGTAAGCATCCTGCATGTCCAGGGAGCATAGCCAGTTGTGTTGATGAAGCAAGGGTAACAGGGTTCCCAGCGAAATCATTTTGAACTTTTCCTTGGGAAAAAATTTGTTCAATTTTCTGAGGTCCAAAATGGGGCACATGCCCCCGGTTTTCTTTGGAACCAGAAAGTAATGGGAGTAGAACCACGTGTTCCGTTGATCCAGTGGAACTATTTCTACTACCCTGTTGTCCAGAAGGCCTTGTATCTTGGAAGCGAGACGCTCCGACTCAGATATTGACAGCCTGGGCTGTCGGTTTGGGGAGACACCATCCGGAGGGGTCTCTGAAAGATTGAGGGAAGACCCCTCGCGAATTATCCGGAGGAACCATATGTCCAAGGTTATGGACTTCCACCAGTTATAGAACTGAGTCAGACGACCTCCCACCACTAGAAAGAGTCCCCCTCGGGCAGCTGAGGTGGGACTTGGGCAAGAAACTCAGAAGGCGGCACTGGGCGCTTTGGGTTCTTGCGCTGTTACGTTTTGTTTTGAGGCTGGGGGGCTTGGTTTTTATTAAAACCTCCCCTGCCCTTGCCTTGAATGGACTGAAGGTTGTGAAACTAACACTTATTAACACCCCCCCCAAGAGAAGGGGTGGGAGCAGGTCGAGCCAATTTAATGGAAGACCTAGTCTTTTGTGTGGCCTCTAGAGCTTGCTCTACTTGAGGACCGAAGAGATACATACCCTCAAAGGGTAACACCATGACCTGTTGCTGGGTACCATTCGTGAAGCCTGAAGTGCGCAGCCAGGAGTGACGACGGGTACAAATGCCCGCCGCCGCGCGGGAGGCAGTATCGAAAGCATCCATAGCTGCTTTAACCTGCTGGTTGTTGGACTCGATACCCCAGGTTATGGTTTGAAGAAGCTCTGAATTAGTGTACGAATCTGGCAGAGCTTCAACCATTTGCTTGAGCGAATGCCAAAGAACATACTCATATTGACAGAAATAATCCTGGTAGCTGGCAATACGCATACCCAGGGTGGATGCAGCAAAGACTCTCTTGCCTAGAGTATCTGTCTTACGAGATTCTTTGTTTATAGGTCAGGCTGTAGTAGCCTGAGGGAGGACGACCTTATCATTCTCTGCCAAAACCACAATAGGGTCCGCAAAGGTTTGGGAAGCCAAAATGGGTCGATCCTTGGGAGCAGCGTACTTTCTATCTATGGACTTGGCCACAGAAGGAATGAGAGCAGGATTATTCCACACCATTTGAGGAAGCGTCTCAAAGGAAGGCTGTACCGGGAGAGTTAAATCCATAGGGATCTCCGGGACATGAAGGTACTGGAGCCTTAAAAGCTTCCCAGGATCACTATCTATAGTCTGCAGAGAAAGAGTGGAATTCAAATTTTTCAGCAGAGACTTAAATGACAGGTCCTCGACCACAGGCTCTGCAAAAGGATTAGATCCTGTTCCTTCCACGTCATCACCCAGCCTAAGGTCTGGGTCAGGCTCAGTATCATCTCCTGACAGCCTAGGAGGGACTGTGTGGACAGGAAAGGAGTGAAAATCAGAAGGAAAAGAGGAAGGAGAAAGGTTTGGAGTCGAGAAGCCCTGAAGACTGGAAAACGTCACACCAAGCCTCGGTGCCGTCAAAGAGCACGCCGTTGCCCGACCCAGTGCTGCGCAGGGCGCTGACAGAGTCCCCGGCACCGAGGGCATCGCCAACAAGCCACGCGGTGCCAAAAAGCTGCATGGCACTGACAATCCCAATGGCGCTGAGGATGACGCCGAGCAACCCATCAACGCTGAAGGTGCCAAAACCAACACAGAGATCCAAAAACTAGGATCTGAGAAGAAAAAAGTAAAAATACCAGGAGACAGAGGCATTGGTTTGGCCCCCTGCGCCGCAGCCATGTGAGGGGGAAACACCTGAGGGCGGAGTCGACGGCACCGAAGAAGGCATCACACGACTAGGGAGGCCCAACCGCCCTACCCGATCTGCCGAGGGCCCCAGAGTGACCAGGCCAGGCAGCCGGACCAACCTCCGAGCCCAATGCTCCATAAGAGCAGCCCACTGATGAAAATGAAAATTACATACCTACCGTAATTCTGATCTTTCTGTGTATCTTCACCATTCGGGTACATGGCCGGAGGTCATGACCCTGTGGGAGTCTTTTTTTTTTCAAGGTAGGTGGAGCTGACGCACCATCGGTGCCACCCTCGAGGCCGACGCATTGCGTGGTGCTCGTGGGCTGGCCGTTAGGCGCTGTCGACTCTGCCTGCCTGTCAGTTCTGAGTTACCGAAGAAGTAAGATGAAGGGAGTGGAGGGTGGGACAAGGAAGTCCAAGGGACAGGAAAATGGAAAAGATATAAAACTAAAAGGAGAAATAACGACTGAGAGGACAGAAAGAGGAAGTCGGAAACTAAAGGGATTAGGAGGGGCCACAATCTCTGGAAATAGAGGAGGGAGGGAGGTAGGGTGGGACAAAGAATTTAGAAGGTAAGAAGAGAGGGGCGAAAGTTAACATATCCCAGACCCTGGCGTGTCTCCAGATTGTACAGGAAATGCAAGGAGTAGCCAGAGGCTTCCTGCCAGAATTCAAGGCACAGAATGGCTGGCAAAAACTCCATCCGAGCAGAATCGGCTATTCTGAAAGAAGGACAGGGCACAGGGAATTAACACCTCTCAAGAAAAGATTTTGGTGAAAAAGGAATTTTTTTTTTGTAATAAAGGATAGTCCTAAGGACGAAGAAAAATAAGATGGACGGGACAAGGAGGAAGACAGAATGGAGGGCAACTACCAACTCCCACCCCAAGGGGTGCAGCAAACGCACTTGAGAAGAAGTGTCACCCATGCTGACCACTCTACCCAGAACATAGTCCCCCTATGTGCCCCTGTCTACCCCACTCCTAAAGAAAGGAGGGGAACGAGGATGGGCACAGAGAGGGAGGAGGACCCAGAGAGTGAGGCCCCAGGGGGATGGAGGGTGGGGTTGTGATGAATGGTGAAGATACACAGAAAGATCAGAATTACGGTAGGTATGTCATTTTCATATCTTATCTGTGTCAATCTTCACTATTCATCACCTTTGGGTGATTGCCGAGCCCCCCTGAAGGAGGTTTCCTTTTACACCCTAAGGGACAAAGTCCCTTAGCTCTCAGTGGGTGACACACTAAGAGGGAGAACCTTCAGGGCCTGGAGAGGCCCAAGAGTTGGGAGAGGGAGACGGGGACACCCCGGAGGGGGAAGGAAGTTGCCCCGACAAACGTTGTCTCGCTCTACGGGAGAAGAGATAGGTTCTCTGGTGAGCGGAGTTAATCACCCTACGCCAGGCCAAGGGTGACAACCGGGAAAGATGCAGCCATGCCGTCCACCTAAGGCAGATCGCTGTCCCTACAACCCTGGCAGCTACCTCGCTGGCATCATAGGATGCCCTCGCTTGGTGCCTTGCTAGCTCCAGGCCACGCGCGGAGAGTGCAATGGATTGTCTGATTTGCTCCGTGTCAGGCACTGAGGCTAGGAGTTAACCTAGCATGGACCACAAGAACCTGTTACAGGCTGCATAGTGGGCCTGATGTGCAGAAATGGAAAGCAACAACCGTGCCGAGTAGAAAGCCCTCCTACCCCAGAAGTCAAAATCGAGGAATCTTGATCTGGGGCCGGTCACGGTAAAGAGCGAAAGCCCATCAGGAGTGTCCAACTGAGTGAACTGACCGCGGAGGAGGCATGTGGAACTTGGAGACCGTGGGGGCTGCAATAATGCTGCAGAGATCCTTAGGGGCACGACCCTGGAGAAGGGTCTCTGCTGAAGCGCAACGACGCCTCCCGAAGGGAGCAGGCCAGAGAGGCACCATGAGGTGGTCTCGCTGAACTCGCCTAGAAAGGCGTGCACCGAGTGCTTGACGTTTATAGTGGCAGGGTGAGGTGCAAGTCCTCCAACATCCTCACTAGGAAATGCTGATACTCAGCGAGATCAGCGGCTGGAAAGATGTGGACAGAAAGCTCGCCCCAGAAGAGGGGATGAAGGGCACCGACTGCTCAGAGGGCAGCTGCTCGGGGAGGTTGAAAAACCTGTCTGTCCATTGCCCTAACATAAGCTGGGAACCAAGCAGCCATAGCCCTAAACTGCTCCCAGGAGAGAGGCCTGCAAGGACCAAGGATGCCTGGGAGCACAAGAGAATGTGGCAGAGGGATGGGGACAGAGCCGAGAAGAGATGTCGGCTGACCTCCGCCTGGGCTAAGGAGCGGACCAAGAGCACCGGAAGAAGAAGGTGCTCCGGAAGACTCCACAGCCGACAGCTGAACAACCATTTCAGTACTGCCTTGGCTGTGCCCGGAAGAATCCCCACTATGAGGCGACCGGGGCCATATAAGTCCAGAAGGACAGTCCCCTACCTCAAAAGAATGGGGCTCCCTCAAAGAGACCGAAGAGGAAGGCCGAAGATCTGCACTACGGCTTCTTCCAGAGCCCGGGTGGGCCCCAGAAAAAGTTCGCTGTGCAGACCCCATGCCCCTCGACCCCTTGAAGTCCGAAAGAGCCCTCCTCCTCAAGAGGGCCACGCTAGGTACCTGACAGCCCTGGGCAGCACCCGAAGGAGCTATCCAGGGCACAGTACCCTCCCCTCCAGTAGGTGCTCTGATCGGCCCCAAAGTTGGGCAATCCAGGCACACCACAGGCGGGGGTACCACTGCTGAGGGGTCAGTGAACCCACCAAGACCGGGCTACAGAGCAGTGGTGGCCTGTACCACTGCCCGCTGGTCAACACCCCTGACCCCAGTCTCGGCAGCCACCGACCCCACCTCAGAAGGGGGCTGACTCCGGCTTGTCGAGGATACTACAGGGCTGCCCACCCCAACAGTCAACCCCAAGGAGTCAAACTGTTCATCTGACTGAGAGCCCGACTCTGCCTCCGAAGAGGTAGAGGCCGAGGCCCTGTGCCAGACCGTAAGAGGGCGCCCGGTGCCATCCCTGCCAAAGGGGGTGCCAGGAACCGAAACTATGCCTGAGCCAGTGCCAGTGCCCCCTACAGCACTGCGAGCGGAATCCACAGAGTGCATGGCTCCAGCCTGAACCACAGTTCCAGAGACGGGACCAGCCACTACGGCCATCTGCCCCATGAAGGCGCCAGGCGGAGACGGTCTAACGGTACCAAAGCGCCAAGAGCAGAGGCAGCGCTGACGATGGTGCCGACAGAGGAATCTAGCGCCCTACGCGCCAAGTCCCGAGGACATGGCACTGAGGCGAGACGCAGACAAAGACGGCGCCATATTAACTCCCACAGCGCCACTAGCAGTATCGGCGCCGACAGCAGCCATGGCACCGAGCGACAAACAGGCACTTACGATGGCTCCATCAGGACCGCACCGACCCGGGCCTCGCGAACTGCGGGTCCAACATCGGAGGAGCCTTCACCCCGAAAGGGGTGGTGCCTCCCACCTGCCCCCCCCCCCGAAAGGAGCGGGACAGGCCTCCTGCACTACGGAAAGAGCCTCGGCAATGGTCAGGCTACTAGTAGCCGAGGCTACCTCCTCCTCGGTCCGTGTAGAACCAGGAAGGGACCTGGAGGAAAGGCTGAGAGTATGTGGCTTGGCCCGACGAGCGCGAACCCGACCCCTGAAAGTCGGCGGAGCTCGCCCCACTTTCCATGTGCATTGTTCGATGACACAGAGGTCCATGGAGAAACAAGCATCGCACAAATCCATGTCGTGAAGCGGGCCAAGACACATAAGGCAATGGTCGTGCTGGTTGGTGACGGAAAATTTACGGCCACAAGGGCACCGTTGCATGGGGGCCGTCCCGTCTTTGAAGATTTCTTGCCCGCCGACCCAGACATGACCTACAAAGAAAAAAAACACATAAAACAGACTCGATGCCGCCAAGAACAAAAATATATGGAAAGATCTTAGCAGTGACATCGAGTAAGGCAACTAGAACCGGCACGACACAGCACCGACAGACTGCGGCATGAGAAGTAGCTGGAATAGCTGGAGAACGAACTGCGCAGGTGGTAGGCGTCAAATCGGATCTGGCTTCCCATGAGATTACCTCTACAGCGGGAGACAAAGAACTGACAGGCAGGCGGAGTCGACAGTGCCTAACGGCCGACCCGCAAGCGCCATGCAATGCACTGGCCTTGAGGGTGGCGCCGATGATGCGTTGGCTCCACCTACCCAAGTAAAAAAAAAAAAGGTTCCCGTGGGGTCATGACCTCTGGCCATGTACCCCAATGGTGATGAATGGTGAAGACTGACACAGATAAGATATGAAAATTACATACCTACTGTAATTCTTGATCTTCTCTTGTATCTTCATCATTCATTACTGATTGAGGTAGCGCTGGAGGTGTGTACCTGCTACGGGAATTTTTTTTTTTTGGAGTCAGCTCCAATGGCGGCGCCCCCGAGACCGATGCGCTGCGTCATGCGTGAGGGCCAGCCGTTAGGTGCCGCAGACTCCTCCTCCATCTCAGTTCTTGTAGCCGGAGAGGTGAAAACAAAGGGTAAGGAAAAAGGAGAGCAAGGCAAGAGAGCTGAGGGACAGAAAAAGGAAAGGATATAAACTGAAAAAGGAATAAGCTGGTAGGGGACAGAAAGAAGAGAGAGAATGCCTACCCTAAGGGATCGCAGAGCCTCACTTCTGGGGCGGCTCCAAGGGAGGAACAGATAAAGAGAAAGAGAAAAGGAAGAAGAAGAAGAAAGGGAAGAAAACAAGGTATGCTGAGAGGGGAGATCACTGCCCATAGATATATTGGTTGAGAGGCTTATAAGCTCGGAACCAAAAACAAGGGAGCAAGAATTCCTCCTGATAGGACTAAGAGAAGATTCAACTGAACCGCTTGTACAGATTGGACACAAAGGGCAGATTCTCTAACCTCCCATCATCCCATCCCCCTACACTCTAGCTGAGAGCTCACAAACTGCCCAGGCAGAAAATCTGTTTCAGAAAGAGAATGCCCAACTAGGAGGGGGAATAAGCCCCTTAGCACCTTCTTAGGTGCTAACACAGAAGTGTGTGGGGAGGGGTTAAGCCTTACAGAAGGCAGCTTTGTATGAAAGGATAGAGTGGGAACTCAATCGGACTCCCTGAAGGCAAGGCAAGAACAACAGCTCAAGGTTAATGAAGTGCCAGAAGCACCAACCAGAAGAAGCTGACACTATTAATTAAAACCTGCCAGAGGGAACCTGAAAATTGGGGCCAAGCCATAGAGGGACAGTCTCTTCAGCTGTGAACCGAACAACATGGCTAAGAAGCCAAGAGGTCACCCCTAAGGGCAATCTGAAAGAGTTCCCTCAAGATAGAATAAATCCTACTCGTGCTCCTTTACCTTGAGGAAAAAGGATCCGTCTAGAGAAAAATCAAGACAGGGTTTTTTTTTGGCTTAAAGGCCAACGAGGAAGGGAGAAGAACGAGTAGGGAGGGGGAGACACCGCAGTAGGAAACCACTGAGGGGAAGGTGGATGGGTATCAGTAATGAATGGTGAAGATACAAGAGAAGATCAAGAATTACGGTAGGTATGTAATTTTCATGTCTTCCCTTGTCAATCTTCACCATTCATTACTGCTTGAGTGAGTATCAAGCTCCTCCCCCCCAAGGGGGGGATAACAGAAACCTTGAGGGAACAAGGCCCTCAGCTTCCTGCTGGTGGGAAACAGGAGGGGAAGACCCTGGGCTAATCAGACGAGAAGCCTATGGCAGAGAAGATCTAGGAGGTTTCCCCCAGGGATGGGGAGACAGAGAGCGAATCACCCTGCGCCGGGCCAGGGGTGATAACTTTGACAGACGAAGACATGCCGTCCGTCTAATACAGATTGCTGTCCCTGCAAGCCTGGAAGCCACCTCACTGGCGTCGTAAGATGCGCTTGCTTGGTGTCTTGCCAGCTCCAGGCCTATAGCAGAGAGGGCAACAGCTTGTCTGGATTGTTCCGTATCAGGCATTGATGCTAGGACTTGGGAGAGCATCAACCATAAATGCCTACTGTAGGCAGCATGGTGAGTCTGATGTGATGCAATGCATAACATCGCACGAGAGGAAGAGAACACTCTTCACCCCTCACTGGTCAAATTGTAGGGAATCTAAGTCCGGTGGGCGGTCGTGCGTCAGGCAGCGGCGCCTGGAGGGAGTTTCTAAGAATGCCAATCCCGAAGGCGGGTTGGGAAGAGAACCTAGAGACTCCAATGGGGCACAATACCTTCTTCTGCAGTCTGCTGGGGCTGGAACAGGGACAGCTGGCGACTGCCAGGAATGGACAGACGCCTCCTGGAAGGGAACAGGCCAGGACAGTACCACCAAATGCTGGGCACTGAATTCACTGAGGAATTCACGTGTCTCTCATTTGGTATTGTCTCGCCTAACAAAGGAGATACGAAGATCCCTCACCATCCTTGAAAGGAATCACTGATATTAAGTGAAATCAGCATCAGAGGAGAGATGAGCAGGGGGTTCCTCTCCCTTCGAGGAAGGAGACGAGGATGGTGGAGAGCTCAAATGTCCAGAGGACTCCTGCGGCGGTGGGAGTAGGTGAAACACCCGCTCATGCATATATCTAATGTATGAGGGGAAGGCCGCCACAGAGCATCTGAACGTCTCCCAGGATAATGGGCTCGTAGGACCGACATTGCCTGGGAGAGAGAGGGGTGGCTGCAGAGGAATGGGAGAGGGACACCTACGACGAGGCAACTGTCCTCTGCTGAGGCTCTGAAATCCGGAAAATGGAGCCTGAGCTGGCAGGATCCCGGACAACAAACCAGGTCACAGAACGAAACCCTGGGGATGCGAAACCCTGTGACAAACCTGGGGCTGCATGGGTCCAAAAGGGCAGCCCATAGCAATGCCACCAGAGGGGTCCCTGGAGCCCGAGAGGGAAAGACGGGACCCAGTGCTACGGCTCCTACCCGCACCCCGAGGGGTGGCAGGTGAAGACCGAGGCTCCTCAACCCAGTCTCTCAACCCCCGCAGACTCTGAGAATGCCCTCCTCCTCGACCCCAGCGACACCCCACCCACAGCAGGTGCAGCAGCACCGAGATCGGCAGCTATCGCAACCCCCTCAGGAGGATGAGCCCCTCCCCCCGCCTCCATGTCATCCCCCTCCAGGGACCCCAGACCACCCCCAGCCTGGGAGGCCTCAGGAGAGGACAACAGTTAGACAGAAGAATAGATGTGCTGGGCCACCTAGCACCTCGTCTCACTGGAGACCCTGACTCCAAAGAGTCAGGGTGCCAGGATGGGTCCACATCCGAATCATTCTCCTCCTCCAAGGAGGAAAAGACCAGCTGGACCTTAATACTGGCCACCCCAGGTATCTCCAGAGAAACGGCACTGCGAATGGCGCCGGTGCCAGTGGCGGCGCCCGATGATCTCGGACCACCCGCAACGCCCGAACCCGGCCCTGACTCCCCAACGGCACTGGTCAGACCTACGGCTAGGACAGCTGACCAGGCTCACAGTGCCGCAGGCGGTGCCGAGAGCCAAAATGGCACCGCCCTGATCACCGGCACCGCGAATGGCAGTGGAAGGTGGCGTCGAGGGTCCACCGATGCCGGGCCCAGCAGACCTGGGTCTCGACACTCAGGGAGCCTGCACCTCCGCAGAGGTGACTGCCAAGGCGGTGTCTCGACCACGGCCCCAGGAGGGACCATGGTGCTCCTCCGACACAGCGAAAGAGGCCTCCTCTTCGGCAAGAGTAGAAGATGAGAAGGCCTCCTCCTCTCCAGACCGTATAGGTCTGGGAGGGGACCCGGAGGAAGGGTCTAGAGATCTTACCTGGGAATCCCTGGAGCGACGCTGTCCCCTGAAAGTCTGC
Source organism: Neoceratodus forsteri (assembly GCA_016271365.2). Classification (NCBI taxonomy): domain Eukaryota; kingdom Metazoa; phylum Chordata; order Ceratodontiformes; family Ceratodontidae; genus Neoceratodus; species Neoceratodus forsteri. Next base: position 293,182,014 of record CM057453.1, on the reverse strand, counting down.
AAAGCCTTGCCGATCTTGAATGCGCGGACTTCTAGGACGCGACGGTACATCGAGAAACAGGCGTCACACGCATCCATATCATGGTTGTGTCCCAGGCAGCGAAGGCAAACATCATGACAGTCCGTGACAGAAAAATACCGGCCACAGGAGCATCGACGCATAGGGGCATGGCCCACCTTCGACTTACGTCTGGCTCCCGAACCTGACATGATGAGAAATAAACAGAAAAACAGCAAAAAGATCCCGGTGCCATAAGAAAAAACAGAATGGTCTTACCGTCTAATAACAACTTCAACGGTGTCGGGATGAGCAGAAAGTAGAGAAGGAGTCGCCACAAATAGGTCTCTGATGCAGCTGTAAATCTTGCACGTGGAGCAGGTGCAGCTTCGATGGTGGGAGAAACAGAACTGAGATGGAGGAGGAGTCTGCGGCACCTAACGGCCGCCCCTTGCCCATGATGCAGCGCGTCGCACTCGGGGGCAGCACCGTTGGAGCAGACTCCAAAAAAAAAAAAAAATCTCCCGTAGTGGGCGCATGCCTCCGGCACTACCCCAAGCAGTAATGAATGGTGAAGACTGAGAAGGGAAGATCTGCTCATCTGAAGCCCTACCAGAAGGCGGGGAAGGGATCCGATGTCGAAGAGGTCAGTGATCAGAAACCAGCAACTCCGAAGGAGACTGGCAACTGACCCCAATGACCAACCATCAATGCGCGCAGACATACCAGAGGGCAACCTCGAGTGATGCCTTCTCTTTTTGACCTGTGGGTCGAAGAAGAGCTCAAGGCCGAAACAGTGCCAAGAATGTGACTAGTTTATGCTTGGGGGGCTGCCCTCCTCCTCAGGCACTGGACCATCCGTTGTCAGACCCCCCCTCCGCAGAGGGTGGCGGACCAGACCCAGCCTGGCTGACTGAACAGCTTTCTTACGAAGTCTCTCTACCGTCACCTGACCCGCTCATGGTCGACTCCGTCAATGTAGGCTGAGACTTCTTTCTTAAATAAGAATAAATTATAGCAAGCAGTACTTATTCGAGATACACTACAAAATAATAAACTGAAAACTATGCTGATTGTTTGACGTTTGACTCCCAGCGGGCGAGCGACGTCGTCACTTAAGCGCACTCAACGGTGGGGAAAAAAGGAACTGAGGCAGTTGGAGGCTCGACGCCAAAACAGATAGTCATTGCTGCACGAGCCGAGGCTCGTGGCGCCACTCCTCGCGGCTCCATCTCTGGCGCCAGCCCTCCTGCAAAAAGTTTGCTCCCACTGGGTCCTAGCACCTCTGTCATAGATCCCATCAGGGTGAATGAGTGGTAGAGACTTTATGTCCAGGAAGATCCTTGATAGGTGAAGCCACGTCGTCTGCCTAATGCCATTGTCCCCGCTAGCCATGAAGTGACCTTACTGGCATCATAAGATGCACTTGCTTGGTGCCTTGCTAGCTCCAGGCCTATTGCAGAAAGGGATGTGGCCTGCCTGGCCACCTCCGAATCAGGCAACGATGCCAGCATTTGACCCAGCATCGCCCACAGATGCCTGTTATAGGCCGCATGGTGCATCTGATGAGATGCGATTCACAGCATCACCCGCACAAAGGGGAAAACTTTCTGCCCCAGACTTACAATCGTGTTACTCCAGCAGAGGGATGAGGCACTGTACCTGGAGACCCCTGGGGCATGCAATACCGATGTTGGCAGTCTGCAGGGGCTGGAGCTGGGCGGATGGAAGCTGCCAGGCACTGTAGGACACCTCCTGGAAGGGTATAGGCCAGGAAGGGACCACCAAGTGGTCCGCACTGTATTCACCTAGGAAGGTGAGCATCGTACACTTGACGTTGCATCTTGCTATGTGCAATATGTGCAGGTCCTCGACCAGCCTTGCAAGAAAGTGCTGATACGCTATCTAATCAGCGTCAGGGGACAGGTGGACGGAAGTCTCCTCTCCCTCGATGGAGGAAGACTACAAGGCCGAAAAGCCTTAAGATTCAGATTCTGGCTGCAGTGGGGGAGACAGGTGAAAGACCTGCTCATCCATGGCCTTACTGTATCTTAGGAACTCTGCAACCTGAGATCTGAACTGTTCCCAGGTCAAGGGCCCCGAAGGACCCACATGGCCTGGGAGAAGAGGGGCTGGATGCAGAGGCAAGGGGGAGAAACTTTTCATGGCTAGTGAAGTGCCTCCTCCAGGGCAAGGGGACCAAGCAGGCGATCCCAGACTACGAGGGGATTCATAGGTCGGTTCAGTCAAAGGCCGCTCAACCAGCCCGAAGCGGTCAGGACTGAGCCTTGGAGGGGGAGCACCCCTATGAGGGAACCGGGGTTGCATGTGTCCAGAAGGGCAGACCCCAACCCCACCCAACAAGGACACCCTCGAAGAGGATGAGGGAGAGAACTTGGGCTCTGTGCTGTGGCTCCTCCCCCAAGTACAGAAGGGCTCCAGAGTAGTGACGCAGCCCCTCGCCCTGACCCCTCAACCCCGACTTAGAGGAAGACCTCTTCCTCATTCTCTGTGCCTTGGACTGGCCCAATTCCACAGGCTCCCCAAGGAGAGCCATAGAAGAGGGGATCCCAGTCCTAGTTTCAGAGGAGGGGACATCACTGGGGACAGCAGCCCAAACACTTGAACCACCACCCCATCAGACCGGGGATAGCTATCCCATGCCCTATTCCTGGCATCACCCTCAGCGCAGGCGCCGACCGCAGTCACTGCAGCCACAGGGACAGGCACCATGGAAGGTGCAATTGTCCTGGGCCCAACACAGCACACTGACTCATAAGGTCGCCAGTCCACGTCGGCCTCCTGATTGTCTGGCTCTGGAGAGGAGGAAGAGATCCAAAAGACCCCCTCAAAGTGGTGACCCCGGGGGTTCTCCCTCCCTCTACACAGTGAACGGTGCTGCAGGTGGGCCCAGTGCCCCTCGTGGTACTGTCTCGATTACTGGAGCCGTGAATGGCTCCGGGATCCGAGACAGCACCAGCAGGTGGCGCTGAGGAACCTCCCATGCCAGACCCAGCAACTGTGGGCTGCGACACTGGGGTACCCTGCACCTTTGAGGAGGTGACTGCCAGGGCAGTGCTCCTGACCTGGCTCCGGGGGGGGGAACCAGACAGATCCTCTAGCACCGCAGTAGAGGCCTCCTCCCTGGCAAGGCTAGAAGAGGAGGAGGCCCCCTCCTGACCGTTCCATATAGGCCTGTGAGGGGACCCAGAGGAAGGGTGAAGCAACCTGCACTTAGATCCTCGCGAGCAACGCCACCCCATGGAAGTCGGTGGAGTCCTACCTATTTTAAACATGCGATACTCAAAAACACGGCAGTCCATCAAGAAACAGGTATCACAGTTGTCCATATTGTGCTGAGGTCCAAGGCAGGTTAAGCAGACACCATGCCGGTCCGTCATAGAAATTTGCCGGCCGCAGGGACACCAATGCATAGGAGGCCGGCACACTTTCGAAGAATGCTTCTTGTACCCCAAACCTGGCATGATGTGAATGTGGTAACTTAAACAATAAACAGAAAAGACTCAACATTAAGTAATAAAAAGGAAAGATCTTACAGGATCGTCAAATAAATGGAGCCAACTACCAAACGGCATAACCGAGGCGAAGTTTACACTCAGACGGTGTCAAGTGCGGCTTCGAGGTGAGGTGCAGTGCCACACCAAAACTAGGCCCCAGATGATGCAGTTCAATTCTTCTGCTGTTGTAGGCAAGGTGCTGTCTCGATGGCAGAAGAAACAGAACTGAGGTGGAGGAGGAGCTGACAGCTGTTACTGGCCAACCCGCGAGCGAAATGCAGTACGTCGTCCGTGGTGATTGCCTGCCTCCCCTAACAAAAAAAAAAAAGCTCCTGTGGCGTGCTGTGCTCTGGTTGACACCCCAACAATGATGAATGGTGAAGACCGACCAGGGAAGATCAACTATTACCATCATTCATTTCATGTTTTGTTTTTTCTGGGGAGTGAGTTTAATTTCTAGATGGATCTTTCTTGCACTGTTCTTTTGACCCCATATAACAACGTGTCTGCACCATGCTCCTGTATGACCTGTCTTCTGGTTATTTCCTACAAAAGATTTCTTTACTGAAATACTTCACCAATCCTCGGGTGAGAATCAGCCCCACGGAAAGTTATAAAAAGTTGAAGACACTTCCTTATACAGGCAGCTACATATTTTAATCACTGTTTTATCCTTTCCAATATAGAGGAGCGATCTTGATTAGCAAGATTAATTATTTACTAATGTGTCATCCAGAGCCAGGGTATTAGCTTTTTGCAGTAGATATATTCTTTTTTTTTTTTTTAAGAGATTGCCATTTTAAGGAGATATTCAAATAAATACCCACTTTTTAAAGAACACTGTAACTATAGAGGTATCCCGGTTGTGAGAAACTTCTGACGTTGTTTAAGAAAGGCTCTGTCACATTGAAAAGGACCAAACAAATGCTTGAAATGTGGCAATGACTCTTTAAATCTGAAATAAGAATGGACAAATGGTACAACTAACATACTTCATCAATCTTGATGATTTATGGGTTTTCTACAAATATCTGGGATAGACACATAACTCAAAAGCTCAAAAATATCTTCTGTAATATAGATGAGACTTTCTCACATCAGGCAGCCTGTGCCTGCCATATATGATCGGTCTTTTACTGCAGGAAATGTCTTAACCCTTTCCTCAACTTTATGCCATATACTATCTGGACCTCTTCTGGCCAACAGATCTGTAGACGCTCCATGGAGAATAACAGCTTAATCTGGTTCAGTGTCAGTTGGCATCCATTTGTTTCCCTATCCTCCGGGACGAGGCTGAAAATAGGCAAAAATGTCTAGTCCTCCTTTCCCAGTCAACAAAAACAAAAATAAATAAATAAGGGATATGCAGGGGTTCAGTGTGTGATAATGCACTTATCTTGTACAGTTTCCAGTGACCTCAAGTAACCTCACGAGTGCCGTAGAGAACTGTGTAGATAAATGGAATACTATGGTGATAAATAAATTTATCACCATAGTATCGTAGATAAATGGTTTTATTCTACAGTTTTTATTATGACCCCGTTGCATAAATAAATATATACTTGCTCTGGAAAACATCCTCAGCATAAAACCGGTAAAGCACTAGAGTTAGCAGATAAATCAGACAAAAAAAATGCATGAATGGATTTTTTTAACAATAATCTTTAGACATTTGTTATTAATTTAACAGTACTCGCATATCTCGGAGGTGCAAAAAGTACAGTTATGTAAGAACTTACCGTAACAGTAGATCTTCGAGAGAGGCTCTTGCAGTAGGTAATGACATATAGGACTGACGTCGGCAGGTTTGGCTTCCACCTGAGTAAGAACGGCCTTCTGGTAATCCCCCAAATGACCGACATAATTCAGGGCCCTGATCCCCAGTGTGGAAGAAGCAAAAATCTTCTTGCCATACTGGTCAAGTAGGCGGGATTCTTTGTCAGGTGGAGACAAGCTAAGATGTTTTGGGTTAGCCAACTGGCCGTGAACGGCACTAATCACTACCGAGTCAGCACGAGGGTGAGAATCTAAGAAGTCAACACCCTCGGGAGACTGGTATAGCCTATTCAACTTCCGCAGAAGTGGGGCTACAGCCGACAGCTGTTTCCAAATGGTAGTAACGAGGTCGGCATGAGGCTCTATCCAGGGTGGCACTAAAGTGGGAGCTGTCATGGGCAGATCCAGATGCTCGGCTAGTTTCAACTGCTGATGGTCTGGTTCCAAAGACTACCACTGATGAACCTCCTGGATTTTGCATAGCAACTCCGTAAAGGAAGGATCTTCCGGAGACTTCAGAGGAGTCCTTGGCCTGGGGTTCGACAGAGAGCGTGGCTTGTCGTCCCTTTCGGAGCAACTGTTGGAGGAGTCTGAGGGGGAAGAGGAAGAAGAAAAGGAAAAAGACTCCCTTTCCTGACCTGGGGGAGGAATGGACCCCTTGGGAAGCACCTGAGGAAGCGTATCCTGCCCTCCTCTCTGGACCCAGAGGGGATAGCCCTGGTGACCGGAGGTGGTGAGGGAGTGTGCCGCCATGGACGTACGAGAACCTGGGTCGGCACCGTCGTCGGTAGGTGGCTCTCCACCTCCCTGGTGAGCTGAGCCTTGGCCTCAGCCCACCAGGAGGCCAGAATCTCCTGCAAATCCACCGGCGGCTGCAGGGGCGGTGGAGGAGGAGGAGAGAGGCATAAGGGTATGGATTATATCCATAAGGAGAGTATTTGAAACCCAGCAGCGGAAAACCAGGCCTTGGGTATTGTGGCGCCAGGCACTGCAGCGTCAGAAAGACCGGCGTCGGGTACTGTGGTGCCGGATACTGTGGTCCTGGATATGATGGCGTCAGATAGGATGAAGGGTATCCGGGAGCCGGAGGAGCTGCCGGAGCAGACGGCATGGCCGGCGGCCTCACGGGCGGGTCCAGGTTGGAGGGCCCGGATAGCGGAGGGCCTGGCATCGGGGCGACATCCGGGAGTGGGATGTCGGCCAGAGTCAGTAAAACCGGCGTCGGGGGCCCCGGCGTCGGAGGTACCGGCATCAGAGCCGGCGTCTGGGGAACCGACGTCAGATCTGGCAGACCTAAAGGAGGATGGTCTGATGGAGGAGGAACCCCAGCGTCGCCCGGGGATGAAGGGGAAAAATCCCCAGGGTCGGGCTGGCGGGACTCAGGGTCCCTGAAGAACGCGAAGTCTGTGGAGAACAGGGGACAACAGATGGGGGGGTCCGTCGGTTCTTTGCAGGACGGACGTCGGACGAGCCGGCGTCGGTTTTACAGCGAGATCCTGGCGAGCGCCAGAGTCAGACTTATGGGACTCCTCGCCGGAGGCAGACCAAGAAGAAGGATCGGCCTGGTCCGGCGGGAGAGGAGCCGTGCGCCGCCCCAAAGAGTCGTGCGCCTTATCGGCTTTCTCCATGTGGACATCGGTTCTGCCGACGTCTGGCTTACTGGAGTCACCCGCACCAGTAGGCCGCGAAGCTACTGGCGAACTGGGGCGGAGGCCTCCACCGCCCGGAGGTACCCAAAAAGGCTCGCACGCGAGCCAGACAGGCGGGCCGACGCCGCCTCAGAAGCCTCAGAGGCGGCTGTCGAGGAGCGGTCCCCTGGAGGGGACGTTGCCTGAATCACGGCGACTACCGAGGGAGACGCTATGGAGGAGCCCTTGTCCTGGTGCCTCTCCTTGTCTTTCTTCTTCCGATGGCCTTTGGGGGAAGTGGATGCCTGCCTCAGTTTTTTTAGCTCTTTCTCCATCGAACTCATCTTTTTCTTCAGGATGTGGGCTTTCAGGGATTGCTGCCACCTTTTCCGGGTAGCCGTGCTGAAGCTGAGGCAGTGCTGGCACTTCTCAACCGGGTGATCGGGGCCTAGACAAAACAGGCACAGAGAATGGCCGTCCTTGTGCGGGAGTTGGGCGCCGCACGAGTCGCACTTATTTTTGTGCTCAGAGGGTGTAGGGGATGACGACTGTCGAAAAAAGGCAAAATAATTCGGTAAAAAACGATGAAGGGAGGTTGACGAAGCGAAGAACTTTTCTGCGAGGCGCTGCACGAGCTAACGGCGGGAACGAACTGGGAGGCGGGCATCAGGGACCGCCCCTTTATACCGACGTCTCCTGAAGTTGGTCACCTGACGTGGGGGCGGTCCCTCACTAGGGACTGCTAGCTAGAAATATTTCCGTGGGTCCTGCCGCCTGCCGACATCAGTCCTATATGTAATTACCTACTGCAAGAGCCCTCTCAAAGTAAGATCAAAGGGTATTGGTTCAAAAGGGAATAAGAAACAGAATCACAAAGAAATATACTATATTTGAAATAGTATCCTATTATTTCTAAGACCTGCTTCCTTGCTAACCTACACAGTCATGGACATCAGGAGGCCTCAGTCAAGCCTATTCATTCTATTTCTGAAGTTAATGAAATATGTAGACCCTAGGACACTCCCTGAGGTGTGCCCCTTGCAGTTATTTCAGATACCATGTAGCACTAACAAAAAAAGGAAGAAAAAACTGACAAATATACTGTACTGTAGCAGTGTTCAAGAATGAAACAGCCAAAGATCAGAAGAGCATTCATCATGTTACCTGGCAGCCATCACTCACAAAGATGTACACTGGAGACAAAACAAGCTGCAGCATTGTCTCTCTACATCCTTTCTTCATCTCAAAACACAGTCTCTCCAGGAATGCTGTTGGACATTCGGGACCATCACTGCTGCAATGCTGAAAGACAGCATCAAAAGTTTCTCTCAAAACTGCAGATTACAAGTTCTTCAACATCTTTTTTTATACATCACAGTTCAGCTCGGCAAAATCCAGCATACTGTAATTGACTAAATATAAATGCAAGTGTGCAAAGAAATGTATACTAGTAGGGCTTCGTAATCGTCTTTGGTAGACAACTGCAAAGACATATTGTATTCACATGTATACAGCAGTAGTACTGAACGGTACTATGTCTGGACTGTGCTGAGATACGAGCAAGCATCATGCCCAGTAGCCGTTGTGGTAATCAATGGTGAAGACTGATTCTTGGAAGATTTTCAACACCACTAAAAGTCAGGGCTTATCTAATCAATTCCACAATAATTCCGTTATTTGACTATGGGGACGTGGTGTATGCCAGTGCATCAAAAACCTTATTGGAGAGGTTAGACATAGCCTTGAATAGATTTGCAAGGTTTGATTTAGAGGCACTTCGCTTGGCTCACCGGCACACTATGTACAGTGCCTTAAACTGGACTAGTCTTACTGAGTGTAGAAATTTGCATACAATGCATTTCGTTCACCGACAACTGAACCAAAAGACTCCCTCTTATCTGGATAATTTTTTCCAGATATATATAGCTATAGCAGATTTGAGATCAGCACAAAATTTGGAACTAGTAATCCTAAAAACTAGAATGGCAAGAGCAAACTCTGCATTCATGGTGAGTGGGCCTAAACTCTGGAATAGATTACCAGACTATTTTGAAAAAAAAAAAAAAAGACAATTGTCCCTTGGTATAAGATCAAGAACTGGTTAAAAATCAGAAGTACATTAACTGGTAGCGTTTTGAAAGGTAATGCACTTTTTTGTTTCACATGCTTCATTAATAGTTATTCATAACTACCTCTGAATGTTAATGTATTACCATTTTTGATCACATGGCTAATGCTAAGTTACTACTAAAGCAGGATGTATAGGTTTAGACTTTGTACTTTTATAATTGTTATGTATGTTGATATTTAAGGTTAAAACAGAGCATGGGAGCAATAGAGTATTTGTCTAACATATATTTCTTATGCACTTTGTATTACTGTTTATTTTATGTAACTGAAATTTTTGTTATGATCTGAACTTGGACCCACTGAAAATGAGTCTAACCACTCAAAGGGTTATCCTTTTCCTAGACCTGTAAGGAATACATTTTTACCAAACAAACTGCCATTTAAGGGTCTCGGATGGAGGCACTAGGACCACATAGGAGCAAAGCTTTTAGCCAGGAGGCTGGCAACGGCTAATGGGCACAGCGCCTGCGCATCCCTAAGTACTAGTCAATAACTGTTACTGGATTCCTCACCAAACTCACCTCTATTTGCCAGGAGAGAAACAAAGTGGGGGAAAACAAAGATAGGGTTAAGAAATTCCCTAGCAGAAAATGATAGGGAGAGGATATAGAAAATAAAAAAACAACAAAATAAAACCCAACTACCAACCTCTGGGTAGAGAGAAGGGCATGCCAAGTGGCACAAAGACGTTGCTGGGTATGGAACCAGGGCCTCAACATCAGTAGCCAGATAGCACAAGGGTAGTGGTATGGAACGCAGCTCTGAAGCTTGCTGCTCTGATAGAAAAAACTAGGAGGAGAATGCCCGAAAGTGGGACTCACTTGAAACTGCAATGGCACAAATGCGCCAAGAAACAGGAATGAATCACAGAGACTCCTGGAAAAAGATCCTTATGCTACTAGATAACGGAATGAATGAATAATTAGCCTATGTCTCTGGAGCATGCTGAGCTTCAGGGTGGAATAGCCCAAGGGAGTAGAGACGTACCCAGCTCCCTAGTTACCCTTACGGGTACTGAACTAAGTGAGCAAATGGCCAAAGTGGCATAAGAAAACAAGCATTTGTCAATGCCGAATGTTTGCTTGCTGGCACTGGCAGTGGTAGTGTAGAAGTTACAGAGCTGCGTAATAGGAATGGCAGTGAAGTATTGAACTGAAGCCAACCCCACCACCACCCTGCAGAGAATGACAGGCATCAGGGTGTGCCTTTGGGTCGTCAGCCATAACGGCCACGCCATTTCACCACACCCTACCCTGCAGACACTGACAAGTGTCACGGTGTGCCTTGGGGTCTTTGCCCTTATGCACACCCATTCCATCAGGAAACACGTGAGATGGGTGCAGTATAGGAGAATGGGGCTAACTTTGGAGCCAAGAGTCCAAGGCATACCTCGATGCCTCTCACTGGCTGCAGGGTGGAATGGTATGAGCATCACAGGCAAGAATCCCAAGTCACACCCCTGATGCCTGTCATTCTCTACAGGGTTGGGCGTTATGGTTGGAAACCCCACACCTCAGGCATTCGCTGGTATTTTCACCCAAATTTTGAACATTTTTTTGTGACCCCACCTCATGAACAGTGGCAATATCGTTTATTAGCTGAAAGCTGCTTATGCACAGCGATTACGGCATTTAGCACCACAGGTGCAAAACACATTCCAAACAGGATGTGAAAATGACATCTGTACTGTTCATGGGGAGGTGTAAAATGGCAATGTTGCAAATCTGCAGTAAAATATTAAAAAAACTGGTGAAGTCACGAGTGCAGATAGAAACTGTGCAACGACAATCCGTAATGTAATTAGTTTGGGGATTTTTACAGCAGATTGTCAACACGGGCATTTTGGGACCTCCGATCATGAACAGTGTCACTGTGATTTTCTTTATCTGTCCCGAACAATGATTTCCCACAGCGACCACGCATCTCTGCGCTGAAAGTGTGAAAACACATTTCGACCATGTTGTGAAAAATGACAGCTGTACTGTTCGTAATGAAGTGTGGAAAAATGCCACTGGTGAAAATCTGGACTGAAAATATTACAAAGTCATGAACTTACGAGGGTGCGTGGAAACTGTGCAATGTTCACTCGTAACACAGTGATTTTATGGACTTTTGTCACCAAATTTTCAACATAGCCATTTTAAGACCTCTGCTCATGAACAGTGTAACTGTGATTTTCTTAATCTGTCCCAAACATTGCTTTCGCACACCGACTGCACCATTGTGCGCTGCATGTGCGGAAACACATTTTAGGCAACATGTGAAAAATGGCAGCTGTACTGTTCATAAGGAAGTGTAATAAAATGGCAATGTTGAAAATCTGGAGTGAAAATATTGAAAATTCGCAAACTTACGAGCGTGCATAGGAACTGTGCAACGCACGCTCGTAAAACAGTCACTTTTAGGAATTTTTTCACCAAATTTTCAACATAGCCATTTTAAGACCTCTGCTCATGAACAGTGTCACTGTGATTTTCTTAATGTCCCATACATTGATTTCGCCACACGACTGCACCATTGTGCGCCACCTGAGCGGAAACATGTTTTGGGCAAGATGTGAAAATAACAGCTGTACTGTTCACAAGGAGGTGTGGTAAAATGGCAATGTTGAAAATCTGGAGTGAAATATATTGAAAATTGAGAACTTCTGACGTGCCTAGGAACAGCACAACACTGCGCTAAGTAAAACGAGTCAGTTTCTGAATTTTTTCCACAAATTTCAACATAGGCTTTTGAGAGCCCACCTTATGAACAGTGGCAGTGTGGTTTGTTACTGGTCACCCAAAGGTGATTTCGACGAGTGACTCGCGAAATCACTCTTCGGGCCGATTAACGCCCATAACAGTGAGATCATTCGGTGAGAAGGGGGGTCCCAAAACCCCATGTTGAAAATTTGGTGCAAAATTCCAAAAATGCCTGAGATATGCAGCAAAGTTAGAAAAATCCTATCTATCCCATTATACAGCTTACCGGCATTTCCTCAGTTGCAGTCAGCTTTGAAGAGTGCAGACGTGTTCCAGGTTCACCAAGATACGCGTGCCAGAGTCCGGAGGTAAGATGGGTTGTGGGGAGGCAGGGTGTGCAGTGGGTGGGCGCGGGTGGGGTCCAGAGACAGCGAGGGACCCTTTTGAGTTTCAGGTGTTTTTTTAAAATGACAATGACGTTGGACGCTTGCCACGCTTGGGGTGGTCTCCCAGCGGCAAGGCAAGGATGGCTGGTGGGGTCGTGAGCCGACAGGGATTGGGCACCCCGCCGGCTATATATCGTAGCCACGCTGGGGTGGGTACCCAGCATGGAATACAGAACTCTGTTTTTTGGGGGCGCAGCACAGCCAATGGGATTGGGCACCCCCATCGGCTACACAGTGTGTGGGGGGTGAGAGCACGAGTATGCGTAAGTGCTATAGTGTGGGGAGCGCGCAGATGACCAGGTGATATCTTATTGCTGCTCACTGAAGCGTAGCTCCCCCTTTCAACTGTATGCCACTGCATTGGACAGCTGTCATAGACAGCTCGAGCAGGCATTGGAGAACTGCGGCCGTGCCTGCAAACACACTGCCTGAATTGGAAGAGGGCTGCCACACCTCTGAAAACTCAGATGATGGCACTATGTTTCTTGCACATGCGAGCAAGCAAACATAAAAATTAAATTTACATATTTACCAAAATTGTTGCTCTTCCAGAATATTTTCACCACTGATTACCACTGAGGAGTCTGGGACTGGAGGCACCTGGACCCCACGGAAGCAAAAAATGTTTCTGAGGAAGGGAGGGAGACAAAAACAGGTTACTCACCTTTAACTGTTTTTATTTTTTTATTGAGGATTCGGAAATACCTTTGAGTCAGAGACTCATTTTCAAAGGTTCCACGTCCGTACAGATTAAAAATGGAAATTACGTACCTACTGTAATTCTGATCTTTCTGTGGATCTTCACCATTCATCACCTTTGGGTACTTGGCTGGAGGTCATGACCCCACGGGAGCTTTTTTTTTTTTTTTTGATGGGTGGAATCGACGCACCACTGGGGCCGCCCTCGAGGCCGACGCACTGCGTGGCGCTTGCGTGTTGGCCATTAGGTGTTGACTCCACCCTCCCGCCAGTTCTGAGTTGCCACAGAGGTTAGAAAAAGGGTTTAGAGGGTAGGAAAAGGAAGTCTAAGGGACAGACAAAGGAAAAGATATAAAACTAAAATGAAAAATAAATGACCGAGAGAACAGAAGAAGTTCGAAGACTAAGGGGGATTGGGTAAGGGCCCCAATCTCTGGAAGCAGAAAGGAGGGAGGGTTAAGATTTTCAGAAGTAAGGAAAAATTTAGAGGAGGGGGAAGAGGAAGACAGGAGAAACATACCCTGTAACCTTGACCTGTCTCCAGTTTATATAGGAACTGCGAAGGAATAGCCAAGAGGCTAACTGCCAGAACTGCGGCACAGAATTACTGGCAAAACTCCTATAAGCAGAATTGGCTATTCTGGAAGAAAAGACAGGAAAACAGGGCTATCTCCCCCCTCTAAGGAGATTTTGGTGCAAGAAAAACCTAGTTTCTTAAATTAATTGAGGTTATGTCCACAGAACAAGGAAATCAAGGATTGATGGGGAGAAGGAAAGAAAAGGGGACAACTGTTAACCTCCACGCCACAGGGGTGGAGCCGAAGCACTGAAGAAGGAGTGCCTCCTCTACTGACCACTCTATCCCTAAAGAAAACTATCCCCCTATGTGCTCTGGTTTACCGCGCTCCTGACTCACAGAAAGGAGGGGGGCAAGAGAGGGGGCACAGAGAGGGAGAGGGAGAGGGACCCAGAGAATGGGGCCCCAGGGGATGGAGGGTGGGATTGTGATGAATGGTAAAGATACACAGAAAGATCAGAATTATGGTAGGTACGTAATTTCCTTATCTTATCTGTGTCAATCTTCACCATTCATCATCTTTGGGTGTGTTGAGCCCCCCCTCCCCGCAGGGGGGTTTTAACCCTAAGGGGCTGAGTCCCTTAGCTCTCAGAGGGTTACACACTAACAGGGAGAACCTTCGCAGGTCTGGAGAGGCCCGAGAGTGGGGAGAGTGAGATAGGGACCCCCCGGAGGGGGTAGTAAGTTGCCCCGACAGACGCCGCCTGACTCTATGGGAGAAGAGCTAGGTTCTCTGGTGGGTGGAGTTAATCACCCTATGCCGGGCCAAGGGTGGCAACCGGGAAAGATGCAGCCATGCTGTCCGCCTAGTGCAGATGGCTGTCCCTACGACCCTGGTAGCTACCTCACTGGCATCATACAATGCCCTTGCTTGGTGCCTTGCTAGCTTTAGGCCACGTGCACAGAGTGAAATGGCTTGTCTGGTTTGCTCCATGTCAGGCATGGAGGCTAGGAGCTGACCCAGCCTGGACCACAGGAACCTGTCATAGGCTGCATAGTGGACCTGATGTGCTGCAATAGAGAGCAGCAACTGTGCCAAGCAGAACATCCTCCTCCCCCAGAAGACAAAATCCGAAGAGTCTTGATCTGAGGGCCGGTCACAGTGAGGGGTGTGAAGCCCATCAGGAGTGTCCAGTTGCGTCAATCCTGACTGAGGATGAGGCATGGAACCAGAAGACTCCGGGGGGGGAGGGGGCACAATACCACTGGCAGAGATCCCTAGGGGCAGGAACTCCGGAAAAGGGTCTCTGCCAGAAACGCAACGATGCCTCCCAAAAGGGAGCAGGCCAGGGGGACACCACGAGGGTGTCTTCACTGAAATCGCCCAGAAAGGAATGCGCCGAGTGCTCTGGATTGTGTTGAGTGGGAGAGGTGAGGTGCAGGTCCTCTAACATCCTCACAAGGAATCGCTGATACTCAGCTAGATCAGCAGCTGGAGGGATGTGGACAGACAGCTCCTCTCCCCCAGAAGAGGGGGATGAAGAGTCAGAGGACCTCAAAGGTTCAGAAGCTGGCTGCTCAGAGGAAGGCTGAAAAACCTGTCTGTCCATAGCCCTAACGTAAGAGGGAAACTGAGCAGCCACAGCTCTGAACTGCTCCCAGGACAGAGGCCCGCTAGGACCAAGGATGCCTGGGAGCACAGGAGAATGTGGTAGAGGGATGGGGGCAGAGCTGACAACAGGAACTGGCTGACCTCCGCCTGTGCCAGGGAGCACACCAGGAGCCCTAGGGAAGGAAGAAGCTCCTGAAAACTCCACAGCCGACAGCTGATCAACCAAACTGGAACTGCCTAGGCTGCACCCTGAAGAATCCACCCTGTGAGGAGACCAGGGCCGTACAGGTCCAAAGGAGAGTCCCCTACCTCCAAAGAATAGGGCCCTCTCGAGGAAACTGAAAGGTAAGGGCGGAGATCCACACTACGGCATCTCCCAGAGCCCGGGTGGGCTCCAGAAAAAGGCCACCGCACAGACCTCATGCCCCTCAACCCATCGGAATCTGAGAGCGCCCTCCTCCTTGAGAGAGCCAGCCTAGGCAGCCGGCAGCCCTGGTCGGCCCCTGAAGGAGATAACCAGGAAGCAGTGCTCTCCTCTCCCTTGGGTGCCTCTGACTGGCTCCAAAGTTGGGTGATCCATCACACCAACTGAGGAGATACCACCGCTGAGGAGTCAGAGAACCCTCCAAGGCCAGGCTGCAGGGCAATGGTGGCCTGTACCACCGCCTGCTGGTCAGAACCCCTGACCCTGGCCCCAGCAGTCACTGTCCGCTCCTCGGGGGGGGGCTGACTCCGGCCTATTGAGGACACTACCAGGGTGTCCACGCCAACTGCCAACTCCAGGGAGCCAGACTGCCCATCTGACTCAGAGTCTGACTTCTCCTCTGAAGAGGTGGAGATCGAAGTCCTGTGCCAAACAGTGCGTGGACGCCCGCTGCTATCCCTACTGAACAGGACACCAGAACCAAAGACTGCACCAGAGTAGACGCCGGTACCCCCCTTCTGCACCACAAACGGTGCCAGAAGAGGACACGGCCCCAACAAGGGCAGCAGTCTCAGAGCCGGAGCTTGTCACGGCACCGTCCCGACCCACCGTGCCGCAGAGGTGTCCAGACCAGCAACGGTGCCGACGATGGCTCCAACCACAATCTCAGCGCCAAGGCCAGAGCCGCCCCCATGGCGCAACCTGCCCCATGGCACCACAAGCAGTGCCGAGGACAGAGACGGTGCTGACGACACTCTCAGCGCCCGCAAGCGGTGCCGAGCTCCAAAACCCCGATGGTGCCGTGTCCATGTTCAGAGCCGCGAGTGGCTCCCGAACATGGCAGCGTGCTCCAAAACGGCACCGCAAATGGCACTGGGGCAAGAAACAGTTAGGGGCGGCACCATACAGCTTCCCACGGCGCCGACAGCACCATCGGCGCCACGAACGGCACCGACAGCAGCAATGGTGCCAAGTGAAAGACCGGCACCGATGACAGGGCCCACAGCACCATGAACATTGCCAAGGCCCAAGACGGCACCGACAGATGGCGCCGACCCAGGCCTTTCTGAGCCGCGGGTACGATACCGGGGAGCCTTCGCACCGGGAGGCAACTGCAGGCGTGCTCTCCCGCCTCCGCCACGGGTTAGGCTAAGAGGCAGAGGCCTCCTCCTCTCAGTCCATATAGAACCAGGAGGAGACCCGAGGAAAGGTCAAGAGAATGCGGCTTGGTCCGATGAGTGCGCACCCGACCCCCGAAAGTCGGCAGAGCTCGCCCCACTTTCCATGCGCGTTGCTCGATGAACCGGCGGTCCATGGAGAAACAGGCATTGCACTAATCCATGTCGTGAAGCAGGCCAAGACACGCGATGCAACGGTCATGCTGGTCGGTGACCGAGTGCTTACGGCCACAAGGGCACCGTCACATGGGGTGCCGTCCCGTCTTGAAAGTCTTCTTGCCCTCTAACCTAGACATGACCTACAAGAAAGAAACTCCAAACTAGCCTCGACGTCGCAAAATAAAATAAAATAATGGAACAATCTTACCAGGCGACGTTGAGTAGGCTAACAGAACTGGCAGGAGACAGGGAACTGACGGAGTTGACACGGAGTCGAGAAGGTGAAAAATTTGAACTGCGTAGAGATGTAGGCCTCAAACTATTGTTCTGCAAAGTGTCCCACAAGGTGACCTCGACGGCGCGAGATGAAGAACTGGCGGGAGGGCAGAGTCGACAACACTGCGGCCAGCCTCACGGTGCCATGCAGTCGTCGGCCTCGGGAGCGCTGATGATGCACGCGACACCGCCCATCCAAAAAAAAAAAAAGATGCTCCCGCTGGGTCATGACCTCCAGCCAAGTACCCAAAGGTGATGAATGGTGAAGACTGACACAGATAAGATCAAAGAGAACAATATAGTGCAATACAGAAAAAGATAACAAGCAAGCAAATTATGTACAAATATACATGAAGTCGGCTAACAACTAGATACTGTTGATTAGCCACAATATCCCCGTTCAATGAAAGTAGTTCTAGGAGTGGTATATGATGTTCATCTACACTTACTGGCAGTGTCCTTTCCCTTTAAGATGGTGCCAGAAAGTCTTCAAGCTGGCTCCTCCCACTTACCCGGGTGGTAACTCCCACGGCTCCACCCCATTATGCCAGATCTTGCTCGCTGCAAGCAGTTGTGTGCCATGGCCAGGGGAGGTCGGGTGGGTCTGTGTGGATGAACATCATATACCACTCCTAGAAAGTACAGTTGCGTACTTACCATAACAGCAGATCTTCTAGGTGCATCTCTAGCAGCAGGTAATAAACTTGGGTAAATGCCAGCGGGTGCTGTGGTGCAAGGCAGCTCTTTTACAGCAGTCTTTCTCCAGGGGGCCCCACACACATGACATCATCATTCTGCTTCTTGTACAAGAGTGGGCGGTCCCTGGTATCCTCAGTTCCAAGCCAGATTCAGCTCGCTAAGCGAGGACTGGGTGAAGAAGTGTACCAGAAAGTGGGGGGTCAGAACTGCATCGAACACCTTAGTCCAGGGCACTGTTAAATTCAATGTCTGGCCCTTCAGCTACAAAAGTGAGGGGATGTCTGACCCCCCTGGCTCCACCACTAAGATACCATAGGTATTACATCCCATATACATCTGGATCCAGAAACTGCTCTCTTACAGAAGGAGGTGGAAAGAGGAAGGGAATGTACCTGCTGCAAGAGATACCCCTAGAAGTTCTACTGTTATGGCAAGTACGCAGCTGTACTATCTTCCACGGAGATAATCTCTTGCAGCAGGTAATACACTTGGGATGAATCCCAAGCAGTAAACCCATAAAGGGTGGAAAACATTATGGCAGAAGGTCTTGCAGGACAGCATGGCTAAAGGCCATCCTACCGCAAGAAGCAATATATAAGTTATAATGCTTCGTGAATGTATTTATTGTGAACCATGTGGTTGCACTGTAGATATCAGTGATCAAAGCCCCTTTGAAGCAGGCCACAGTAGTGGCCATGGCTCTAGTGGAATGGGCTTGGACAGGTCCTGGTAATGGTTTATTATACTTTGATAACAGAACGTGATACAATGTGCTAACCAACTGGAGAGGGTTTGTTTAGCAATTGGGGAACCTTCACTTGTTGAGACGAAGGTCACACAAAGCGGAGAGGTTTTTCTGATAGATTTGATATGATTTATGTAGTATCTCAGGATACAATGAACATCTAAAGTGTGTAAGTGGTATTCTTCTGGATTAGAATGCTCTGGGTAATAGACCAGCAGTTCTATGGTCTGATTAAAGGTGTGTTCCGATGCTATCTTGGGCAAAAAGGAGGGATTGGTACATAGAACAATATCCTTGTGAAAGATTAAGTAAGGTTCTCGACACATCAGGGCTTCAAGCTTGGAAATACAGTATGTCGAGCTGAAGTGACAGCATATGAAAATTACGTACCTACCATAATTCTTAATCTTTCTGTGCATCTTCGCCATTCATCTCTGGTGAGTTCTGGCCAGAGGAACAGGACCCCACAGGAGCTCTTTTTTTTTTTTGTAAGGAGGAGTTGACATCGAGATGGTGCCACCCTCAAGGCCAACGCATTGCGTGGCGCTGGCGGGCTGGCCATTAACTGACATCGACTCCTTCTTAGTCCCAGTTCTGCACGCCAGAAAGTAGCTAAGAAAAAGAGAGGGCGGGGCAAGGGAGCCCGAGGGATAGGAAAAGGAAAGGATATAAAACCAAAGAAAGAATAATGCCAGATAAGAGGACAGAAAGAAGCAGCAGCCTAGGGGTCTGAGAGAGGGGTCTGGGCAAGCAAAGGAGGGACAGAATAAGAGAGGGAGAAGAAGGAGAACAGAAAGGAGAGAGAAAAGAGAAGAGAGGGAAGACACTGCACCTCACTAGCAGAGGTCCAGAGGACTGCCCGGGGGCTGAAGAAAGGCATTACTGCTTTATGTCAAGCTTCTTTTCTCCAGGAAGGAGACAAAAAGAAACCCTCTGACTAGGATTATCCAGAAGATGGCTGGCTTGAAGCCCAGAAGAGCTAAGGCTGAGCACCAGTTCTGAGAAGTCCTCACTGGAGCCTAAAGAGTAGAAGGCTAATGTCTCCCCCTCTTGACTAAAGGATAACCTGGAGTGGGGAAAGGACCCACCTTGAAGCAGGGTCCTCCTGACAAAACAAGCCTCCCAAGAGGTGTCAGAGGAGCATCACATCGGAAGAAGAGATGATGAGGAAGAGGATTATCCATAAGGAATGTGAAAGTGATCCCCCAGAGGGGAACCCTACAAGGGGAGACGGCTTAAGCAGTAGTAGAAGGGAAGGATGGATCACCAGGGTCCTAACAACACTACCTTAAAGAGAACCCTAGGGTTTTAGGTTAAAGCAGAGAGAAGATCCAAATGGTTCCAACCAAGGAGGAGGGTGCCGTCAGGATGACAAGGAACCCTGGAGATCTAAAAGAGGGTTGCCTCCCTGCTCCTCTTCCCAAGACACTCCAGACAACCTCCGAAGAGGAGCGGAGCCAAGAGGTATCAGAGAAGCACCACCAGGGTCACAATTTTGAGAAACAAATAAGGAGAAAGCATCGCTCAGAGACTGAGGCCCAAGAGTGGAAGGAGGGTGGGAAACAGTGATGAATGGTGAAGATATACAGAAAGATCAAGAATTATGGTAGGTAAGTAATTTTCATATCTTATCTGTGTCAATCTTCACCATTCTTCACTGGTGGGTGATTACCAAGCCCCCTGAAGGGGATCTGGCACCTCCCTGAGGGAAACAAGTCTCTCAGCCTCCTGTGGGGAAAACACCAGAGGGAGGAACCCCTTACAGGCCTAATTAGGCCTCAGACTGGTCTGGATGAGGCGGGGTTCTCCCTTGGCCTGGAGAAGGGAAGGGAAGGGAAGGAAGTCTATCAATCTGCAATCTCTCATAAGAAGGCAGAACTCCTGTCCCGAGAGATTGCGGTTGCTCAAAATCGACCAGCTCAGCTGTTCGGAACGGTGGACAGACTGTGCAATCCAGCCTGTCTACAAGTTCGGAAAGCTTTTTAGCAAGAAGAGTGTGATGAACTTGCTCGATTCTTTGCAAATAGGGTGGTTGACATCAGATCGGCTTGCCGATCAGCACGCCCTATGGGTGCTGCTGTGGATAAATGCAGGATCGCCTATCCCCGGCCTTCTTGGAGTACCTTTGTCCGACCGGCTTTCATGGATGTCACGCGAATCGTCCTGAGTGTGCGCCCTACATGCTGTAGTTTGGATCCGGGACCTACTTCCCTAATTTTGGGCTGTACTGATGTTATCGGGCCGGTCCTAGCTCGGATAGTCTGGTGCTTCTTGGAGACAGGTGAGTACCCAAGCTCACTGAATGAGGCGGTGGTGACACCACTCTTGAAGAAAGCTTCTTTGGACCCAGACTGCCTTGCAAACTACAGACCAATCTCTAACCTTCTCTTTATAAGGAAGGTGATTGAGAAAGTAGTGGCTATGCAGTTGGACGACCACTTGACCATCCAAGACATCTATGAACCCCTCCAGTCTGGATTTAAAAAGAAGCATAGTACTGAGACAGTGCTGGTTTGGGTGCTCAATGATCTTCTGATGGCTAGAGATGGGAGGAGCTTTTGACACTGTGGAACATGGGGTCCTGCTTGATCGCCTGAGGTTCATTTGCAGACTGTCAGGTACAGTCTCGAGAGGTTTACATCTTTCCTCACAGGAAGATCTCAGAGGGTGGTGTCCGGGTTTTTTTCCTTGGACCCAGTCCCTCTGTTATGTGGGGTTCCTCAGGGCTCAGTGCTGTCCCCTATGTTGTTTGCAGTGTATATGCCGCCCCTCGGAGACACTGTAAGAAGGTATGGGCTGAGGTTTCACTGTTATGCAGATGACACTCAGCTCTACCTCTCTGTTGCACCTGACCAGGATGGAGCTGTCTCGGTCTTTAACAGCTGCCTCACTGAAATCCAGGAGTGGATGGATGCCAGCTGGTTAAAGTTGAACTCCGATAAGACCGAGGTATTGGTTGTGGATGCAGGTCGCCGGATAGAGGGATTCAGTGGGGGTCACCTTCTGGTCTTTACCTTAGAGTTGTGCCTTTCTTGACCTCTGAATGGATGCGGAACCCGGGGGTAATCTTCGACGAAAAGTTGACCCTGCATTCTTAGGTGTCAGCTGTTGTTAAATCCTCGTTTTGCCATCTGAGGAATATCTCCAGGATTAAGCACCTAGTTCTATCCGGCGACCTCCCTACTCTGATTCACACCTTTGTGACCTCGCATTTGGACTACTGCAACTCCCTGTACTTAGGGCTACCTGGGGTGGAAATCCGTCGCTTGCAGCTAGTGCAGAACACTGCAGCGTGGCTTCTGACAGGATCTTCTCGGTCCTGTCATATTACACCTGTGCTACGCACACTGCACTGGCTGCTGGTTCAGTGGCGAATCACCTTTAAAGTCAGTCTTCTGACTTTTAAAGCCCTACAAGGACTGGACCAGACTACCTGAAAGAGCTCCTGGTTCACCACTGCCCTGGGCGATCGCTTTGCTCAGCCGACGAGGGGTTGCTAGAGATTCTGAGGGTGTGTTTGAAAACTTCTGGAGCGAGAACATTTATTTATACTGCCCCCACCCTCTGGAATTTTCTACCCCGTTGGTTACGTGAGTGCTTGACTGTAGAGGGCTTTAAACAAGCTTTGAAAACCTATCTGTGGAACCAAGCTTTGGTGACTGATTAAAGTTGTTCTTAGTATCATCATTGTTTTATGCTGAGATGTTTGCATGTATACCATGATTTTAATTACTGTTAAGGCACCTTGGTTTTTTGAAAGGCGCCATACAAATAAAATTTATTATTATTATTACTAAGGAAGTCACCCCTGAAGTTCCTGCCTCACTCTGCGGGAGAAAAGGTGGGTTCCCCGGAAAGTGGAGGCAGTCACCCTTCACCGGGCCACAGGTGATAACCTAGAAAGACAAAGCCATGCTATCTGCCTAAAGCAGATCGCTGTCCCCACTAGCCTGGATGCCACCTCACTAGCGTCACACAATGCCCTTGCTTGGTGTCTCGCAAGCTCCAGGCCCCTTGTGGAGAGGGCAATGGCCTGTCTGGTTGCCTCTGAATGAGGCAGAGATACTAGAATTTATCCTAGTAAGGACCATAAGTGCCTGTTGTAGGCAGCATGATGGGCCTGATGAGCTGACAGAGAGAGAGAGAGAGAGAGAGAGAGAGACATGTGCAGAAGAGAACACTCTCATCCCCCAAAAGTCAAACTCAGTAGAGTCTGACTCTAGGGGTTGGTCACATCTTGGGCGTCTATGCCCAGGTGGTGTATCCAGGACTGTCACGCCCGAAGGAGGGTGAGCTAAGGTTCCTGGAGACCCTAGGGGTGCACAATACCTGCGCTGACACTCCCTCAGGGCTGGTGAGAGGGTTGAAGGACTTCTCCAGGTGCAGTACAACACCTCCCTGAAGGGGGAGGGCCAGGCGGGGAACACCAGATTGGCGCACACCGTCTGCTCAGGACTGTGACTTTCTAGTGTAGAAATATGGAGCTCATCGACCAACCCCAAAAGGAAGCGCTGATAACTGGAGAAGTCAGCAGCTGGGGACAGGTGGACAGAGGAATTCTCTCCCTCAAAAGAGGAAGATGAGGAAGCCGACTAGTCCAGTGAGTCAGGCACCAGCTGTGCAGGAGAATGGTGGAACACCTCTTCATTCATGGACCTAAAATAGGCAGGGAATAGCACAGCCATGGATCTGAACTGTTCCCAGGTAAGGGGTCCCATAGGACCAGAGTGGCCTGGGAGAGAGGGAAGGAGGGGTTGGCAGAGGTAAGGCGACTAAACACCTCCAAGGAGGGGTGTGACCTCTGCTAGGGCTGGGGGACTGAGAAGGAGACCTCAAAACTGGAGAAGATCTGTCGGCTGCAGCCGTCGAAGCCTTTCAACCAGACTGGAACGGTCAGGACTGAGCCCAAAAAAGAGAATGCCCCCTGCAAGGTGACTGGGGCCACATCAGCCCAGAAGGGCGGCCCCTAGCCTCTAAAGATGAGACTCCTCCTGGAGAGACTTCAGGGGAAAAGACAGGACCGGCACTGCTACTCCTACACAAGCCCCTGCGGGCTCCAACGCAGGACACTGCCTCTAATTCTGTCCCCTCACACCCTCGGAGAGGGGCCTCTTCTTAAGGGTCAACCCAGGCAGCTCAATCACAGTAGCTGACTCCTGAGAGACAGCTGCTGTGAGAGCACCCTCCCCTACTCCAGGCACCCTAACCAGCCCAGAAATGGGCCTAGCCTGAGCACCCATAGCAGGGGGTACATCTCTTAGAAGAGAGGGTAACCATGAGCTCAGAGATGTCCTCTGGTGCCACTCCCAGCACCGGAAGACTGGTCAGGACCACCAACACCGGTTCCAGTAGTAACTGCCAAGTCTGAAGAGGGGGGTTGAACAAGAGTCATTCTGCCCGGCAAAGAGGAGTATGAGGACTGAAGAATACAGGAACTAGTTTGGGTCCGCCTCTGAATCGTCATTCTCATCAGAGGAGGCATGGACCCAGATCACCCCACGAACTCCTCCACTTTCAGCACTATGAGGCAGCCCCGCACTGCCATGATCTCAAGCACCGTACATGGCACCGGGAACAGAGACTGTGCCAGAAACAGGCTCCATAATGCCCATGGCGCTGCCCTGATCTCTGGTGCCGCAAGCAGTGCGGGGATCCGAGACGGCACCAACAAGCGGTGCCAAGGAAGATGCTGGGATGGGCCTGGAGACCCCAAGCCATGATGCAGGAGGAGTCTTCACCTCCAAGGAGCCGATTGCCAGGACGGTGCCTCCCACCCGACTCCCGGAGGAATGAGACTGTGCCTCCTGCACCACAATAGGAGTTTCTGCTGAGGCGAGGCATGAAGAGGCGGAAACCCCCTCCTCCACGGATCGCACAGAACCGGGAAGGGGCCCAGAGGAAGGGTCAAGAGACCTGCACGTCACATCCCTGGTGCACGTCTATCCACTGAAAGTCGGCAGTGCACGTCCGACTTTAAATGTGTGCATGTCCAAAACTTGACAGTCCATGGAAAAACAGTCTTCACAACAATCCATATCGTGGTTTGGACCCAAGCAGATTAAGCTGGTCCATAATGGAGAAAAGCCGGCCACAGACACACTGCTGCATTGGAGGCCAGCCCGCCTTGGAAAATGTATTCTTGTCCCCTGAACGAGACATGACCGGACGGAAAATAACAGATAAATATAGTACTCGACGTTGTTGAAAAATAAAAAGGAAAGGTCCTACCAGTAGATGGTGCAGAGAAACGCAGCTGTGCAAAACTAGGACTATCCAACGGACTAGACCACTGATGAAAATTCGCTCCATACAAGTTTGTTTATACTCAATGGCAGAAGAAGCAGAACTGGGACTGAAAAGGAGTTGACGTCAGTTACTGGCTATCCCGCGAGCGCCACGTAAAGCGTTGACCTCGAGGGTGGCGCCGTCTCAACATCAGCTCCTCCTCCTTACAAAAAAATAAAACAAAAGCTCCCATGGGGTCGTGTTCCTCCGGCTGAAACCACCACTGATGAATAGTGAAGACTGACACAGATAAGATCTAGAAATACTGTCTTCCAAGAAAGAAAGCAGAGATCGACGGTAGCCACCAGTTCAAAAGGGTCGAGGGTGAGCTTTTCCAATAGGAAATTCAGATCCCAAGGAAGGCTGGACCATCTGATGGGAGGTTTGAGGTATAACATTCCTTTTAGGAACATCTTAGCAATATGATGTTGATTCAGTAGTCTACCTTTGGAAGGTTCATGAAAGGCTGAAACAGAGGCCAGATGAACTCTGAAAGAGGAATAACTCAGGCCAGACTTGGCAAGTTAGGCCAGGTAATCTAACACCTTGGTAAAAGGACATAAAAAAGGATTTACCAACTGGAAGGCAGCCCAGATGGAAAAGCATTTCCATTTAGCGTTATACATTTACCTAGTAGATGGTTTACATGAGGCCAAGATAATACTGGCCACTGGGGAGGAGACTTAAAGATGGGCTATGAAAGCATCCTCCAGTGCCAAGCATGAAGGCACTGAGACTTCAGGTTGGGGTGAAGAAGGGTTCCCAAAGTCAAAAGGTATGGTCTGACTGGCAACAGAATGGGATTGGATACAGAAAGCTGTTGAAGTAGGGGAACCCATACCTGCCAGGGCCATAAGGGGGATATGAGGATGATCATGGCAGATTTGAGTTGTAGTTTCAGTAGAGTCCGCTGCAGGAGCGGGACAGGATAGAAAGCACATAAGAAGAGTCCCGTCCATGGTTGGGACAGGGCATCTGTAGACTGTCCTCTTCTGTTCAGGATAATGGAATAGTGTTGAAGTCGATGATTGTTGAGGGATGCAAACAGGTCTAGTTGTGGGGTTCCCCACAAGCAAAAGATCATCTGAAGAACTTCGCGATGAAGACTGGCGACTGAGAATGTTTGCCAGGGTATTGTGGGTTCCTGGTAGATGGACAGCTATCAATGAGAAGTGTTGAAGTATGGCTTACTGCCAAACTGTCAGTGCCTTCCTGCAGAGAGTTCATGACTTGGAGCCTCCTTGTTTGTTCTGGCATAACACCACGGAGGTGTTGTCTAATTGGATCAGTAGAGGTCCTGGACAAAGGTGGGGGCGAAAGGCCTGAAGGGCAAGGGGGACTGCTCTCATCGCCAACAGGCTTATGTGGGGCAGCACAGAGAACTGAGGTCCCTGCCCTGTGTCCTATAGGGACCCAGGTCAACATCTGCTTGGGGGAGGGGACTGGAAGGGTACACCTTGAAACAGGTTTTTACAATGGGTCCACCAGTCCAGTGCAGAACAAAGGGAGGGGGTGACTGATTTGGTCGATGAAGTCCCCTGACTTTTGATGCCAATGACTCCGAAGAGTCCACTGCACTGATCTCATACAGAAACAGGTAAAAGCCACCATTTGGATGGCTGCTGCCATATGACCCAGGACACATAAGAAACGTCTGGCTGTAAGGAACTGCTGAGTTCATATCTGGAAAGCCAGAGAAAGAAGTTTGTCTTGCCTGTCGGTAGGGAGACAGGCCCTGGTGGAGGTAGTATCCAAAACTGCTCCTATGTACTGGAGTGACTGGGTAGGAGTTGGATGGGATTTGGGCCAGTTGGCGGTAATGCCTAGAGACTGGAATAAGGTAAGGGTGGCACAGAAGGACAAAAGCAGAGAAGCTTTTGAGACCGCTTTCATGATCTAGTCATCTAAGAATGGAAAGACGAAATGTCCGACCCTTCTCAGGGCCGCCAACACTACAGCCAGGCACTTGGTGAAGGCCCTCGGAGTGGACAAGAGGCCGAATGGAAATGCCCGGAATTGGTAATGTTGTCCTAGCAGGTAAAAGTGTAGGAACCAGTGGTGGGCGGGGTGGATAAGGATATGCAGGTATGCATCTTTCACGTCTAATGCGCAGAGCAAATCCCGTTGTCTTAACAACGGTAAAACGGATGTTAGAGTGACCATCTGGAACCTTTTGTTCTGAATGTGTAAATTCAGTTGTCTGAGGTCCAGTATAGGTCTTAAGACTCCTGTGCGTCTGGGCACCAGGAAGAAGTGGGACTAAAACCCCTGATGGAACTCCAAAGGAGGAACAAGAGAAATGGCATATTTGTGTAACAGTGCCTGAAGCTTCCCTTAAAGGATGGGGAGATGCTCAGGTGGGTAATGGACAGAGCAGGGAGGATGGGGAGGGGGCAAAGACGTGAGTTCCAGAGTGTGCCCCAATCTTATGATTTGAAGTACCCACTCGTCCGATGTAATAGCTTGCCAGGCCTCTAGATGAAGGGCAAAGCGACTACCCATGGCTTCTGAGCCTGGCGGAGGAAGCTGGGGGAACTGCCCTAATGGGTCACTGGAAGGTGGGCTGACCGGTCACACCGTGGGTCCGAGAGCGGGAGCCTTTGGATATCAGAGTGGCGGTCCAGGAGGAAAACTGGGAACTTCCCCGTGAACCGCCTCTGTAGGCTCCTCGGTTTTTGCCTTGTCTTATCGCTTGAAAGGTCTGAGAACGGTACTGTTAGGAGGGCTGTGAGGTGTGGTACATGCCATGCACAGTAAGCAATGTCCGGCCTGATGCTTGGAGATCATCCAAGAGTGTTTGGGTACCAGGGCCAAATAGTTTAGATCCATTAAAAGGGGGCACTAACTACTTTATGTTGTATGTTTGGTGTAAAACCTGATACATGGATTCAGGCATGACGCCTGAGGGTAACACCAGCGGCAGTCATGCAAGCAGAGGAATCCACCGTATCAAACCCTATGCAGAGAAGATGCCGAGAGATAGAGTTACCAGTGTAAATCATAGCCAATAACTGGACTTTCTCCTGAGATGGAGGAAGTTTTTTGACTAATTTTATAGCATAGGACCAGACGGTACATTGGTATTTAACCATGCGACCCATATAGTTTCGAATTCTGACATTCACTGTGCCCACCTGAAACAGCTTTTTTCCAAGGCAGACCAAATGGTGGGATTCCTTATCAGGAGGCACGGAGCTCATTTGTTTCTGGTGTTTTTCTATGACCATGACCTGCAGTAATGAACACTGAATCTGCTGCAGGGTTAGAGGAGAAAAGAAAAAATTACTCACCTTAGTAATTATGTTTCTTCTAATGGAGTCTTGCTGTATTCTGACTATTACAGTTAGCCCCCGCCTTTAAACTGCCCCTGAAAACAAAGGGTTAACTTTCTATGCAGAGCATAGAATGTTGAGCTCGAGCTCGGTTGAGGTCTCTGTCTGGAGCCCTTTGAAATCCAACCATCAGATTCTTACGAGCAAAAACTCACCAACTATTCTATGTGGAAACTGTAACATTTTTACTAGCCAACTGGCAACAAAAAGTTTTGGATCCCCAAAGTAAGACTCAAGTCAGGAAACCACAAACCAAAAACCAATCCAAATAAGAATAATGATAAAACAAACACCCAAACAAAAAGAAAAGGGTGTAAAAGGAGCACCCCTGAGATGTAACACTGCACCTGCCCACCCATTTCCCAAATACAGGTTCTGAGAGGGGAGGCAGGGAGGGAGGTTAGAATACAGCAAGACTCCATTAGAAGAAACATAATTACTAAGGTGAGTACTTTTTTCTTCAAACAACATGAAGTCTTGCTGTATTCTGACTATTGCAGACTACCAAGCAGTACCTCCATGGAGGAGGGACATAACCTACTTTGGGAATAGGCTCTGAAGTACTGCTGTGCTGAACCGAGCATCACTCCTAGCCTGGATATCCAGAGAGTAATGCATGGTAAAGGTATGGACTGTTTTCCAGGTGGCTGCTTGACAAAGTTCTAAGAGAGGAATATCCCTGGCAGCAGCCAGGGAAGCAGCTGTACCTTGTGGAGTGAGCCCTCAGGCCTGAGGGTGACATTTTTCCCAGTTTCTCATAGCAGAATTGTATACAAGACACAATCCACCTGGCAATAGTTCTCTTGGTGGCAGGTTTGTCCTTCCCCACTTCTCCATAAGTGAGGAACAGCTGGAGGGAATCAAACTTGTGACCCTTGGTATGCTCTATATAGCAGCTAAGGGCTCTTTTAACATCTAAACTGTAGTCTCCTCTCTCCTGAAGAGGAATGATCAGTGAAGAAAACAGGAAGAGACACAGACTGGTTCAGGTGAAAATCTGAAACCACTTTGGGCAAGAACCTTCTACTGGTTCTAAGGACCACTTTATCCATATGAAAGGAGATAAAATCAGGTTCCACTGACAGGGCTTGCAGTTCACTGATACATCTGGCAGAGGTAATGGCTACTAAAAAGGAAAATTACGTACCTACCGTAATTCTTGATCTTCTTGGACGAGTCTCCACCACTCATTCACACTAGTGGGATTAGCGCCGGAGGCACTAAGACCCATCGGGAGCAAACTTTTTGCTGGAGGGTCGGCGCGAGAGACGGCGCCGCGAGACACGGCGCCGCGAGCAGCGGCTCGAGCGTAATGACCATCTCAGCGACGACCTCCAACCGCCTTCAGCACCTTTTTACCAAGGAGGTGCAGCGCAACTAACGAAAGAGTAAACCTAACATTAAAAACGGACATAAGATAGTCCGTATGACCCGTAAGAAGGGTCAGCAAAGAAGTCCTCACGGCCTAAAGATTTGAGGGAGTGAAGACCAATACAGCGTGAGCTCGGGGATGGAGGGAGAGGTAGGAATGAGTGGTGGAGACTCGCCCAAGAAGATCAAGAATTACGGTAGGTACGCACTTTTCCTATCTTCCTGGACATAAGTCTCCACCACTCATTCACACTAGTGGGAGAGTACCATGCTGATAATCCCCCAAAAGGGCGGCAGGAGAGCCAGAGCTCACACGTCTAAGATAGAAGCCCATTAAGGATAGTTCTGCCAAATGCGGAATGTCGCCTAGCATGAACATCCAGTGCATAGTGCTTAACGAAGGTATGCACTGAGCTCCAGGTGGTGGCGTTGCATATATCTGCAATTGGAACATTGCGAATTTCCGCTAGGGATGCCGCGACCGCCCTAGTAGAGTGAGCGTACACTCTACCTTCTAATTTAACTTGAGCCATGGAATAGCAATGACGAAGGCATGCCACTAACCATGAAGAGATGCATCTAATAGCGACAGGTTGACCCAGCCGGGTGTCGCTGAAAGAAACGAACAGTTGCTGAGTCTTCATAATATCCTTGGTTCTATCTAAATAGAACCGAAGGCTCTCTTAACATCCAAGGAATGAAGAGCCTTGCCCCTTCATTTTGGAAATTAGCTAAGTGCGGAAGTACCAGAGGTTGGTTTAGATGGAATTCTGACACAACCTTGGAAGAAATTTACGATGAGTACGGAGAACTACCTTGTCTTTACGGAATACAGTATACGGAGGGTCCGTAATCAGGCATGTATCTCAGAGAACTCTGGGCTGAGGTAATGGCCACCAGGAAGGCCGCCTTCCAGGTAAGAAATTTTAGCTCACAGGTAGCTAAGGGTTCAAAGGCTTCCGAGTGAGCATGTCCAGCACCAGTTAATGTCCCAGGCTGCAACTGGACGCTAACAGGGGTCTGGTATGGAGAATCCCTTAAGAAATCTCTTCACTATAGGTAACTGAGCCAGAGTTAAGGAAGAAACCGCTCATGGAACGCTGAGATGGCACTAAGGTGAACTTTAACTGTGGAGTACTGAAGACCTAAGTTTGACAGGTCCAAAAGATACTCCAGAACCTTGCCAGGAGGACAGGAAAAGGGATTCCAAGAGGATTTTGACACCAGAGAGAAAACGCTTCCATTTGGAAGCGTTTTCTGCTGGCTGGCTTCTCAGCAGCCAGAAGGATGTCTGAGACTCTACGAGAGTCGTTGAACCGATTCACTTCTATCTCTTCAGGAGCCAAGCATGAAGGTGAAGTGATTTCAGGTTGGGATGGACCAACGAACCCTGAGTCAAAAGACTGATTTGCAAAGGAAGTGGTCTCGAGAGGCTGCCAACATACTGTTGAGTAGAGGAAACCATAGTTGCCGAGGCCAGGAAGGAGCAATGAGAATCATCTGGTCCCTGAGACTCGAACTTGAGGAGTACTTCTGGATTAGAGGAAGCGTGGAAAGGCGAAAGAAAGCGCTTTGTCCACCGCAGCCTGAACGCATCCTGACAGAAAATGCCAGGCCCTGGATTTCTGGAGCAGAAGAGAGGCAGTTTTGCGTTGAGTGGGGATGCAAAAAGGTCCAGGTCTGGAGTCCCCCACTCTTTGAACAGGGACCGAGCTACGGCTGGATCGAGAGACCACTCGTGAGGGTCTGCCGTCCTTTCTGCTGAGGTGATCTGCTAGGTCGCTTGGTATACCTGGCAGATAAACCGCTTGAATCAGAGACTTGTTTTCCAAGCACCACTCCCACACCCTCATTGCTTCCCTGCAAAGGGATAAGAATGAGCACCGCCTTGCTCGTTGATGTAATACATCACTGCTTTGTTGTCCGTTTGAAGGAGAATGTTCTTGTGACAAAGGACATCCTTCAGAGCTCGGATTGCATAGAGGACCACTCATCTCCAGGACATTTATGTGGAGATGAGTTTCAACTGAGTCCATACACCTTGGAGTGTGGAGGGAGAGACAGTGAGCTCCCCATCCCATTAGCGAAGCGCCTGTGGTGATGGAGATCTGATGATCCGGGAGCAAAGGGAAATCCTTCCAGGAGATTGCTTTTGAGACCACCAGGTGAGAGACCTTCAAGGGGCTCAGCACCTTGATGGGATAAGACTGGGGGTGAGAGGTCGGGGACCACTGAGTGGAGAGCATCCACTGGGTGGTTCTCATGTGCAGTCGGGCCAGAGGGACAGTGAAGACCGAGGACGCCATGAGACCCAACATGCGTTGCATCGAGAGAGCTGTAACCGATTGGTTCTCCCTGATGTAACGGGCCATTCAAGGATGTCGAGTCTTCTGTCCTCTGGAAGGAAAGCCTTCGCTGAAGAGGTGTCTAGAAGCGCCCTATGAAAAGGAGCCTCTGGGAGGGTTGCAGTTGAGATTTTTTCAAATTCAGCAGAACTCCCATGGACGTGAGAAGACGGAAGTCGTTGCACGCTTCCAAAGTCCCTTGGCCGGAAGGGCTTGCTAGAAGCCAATCGTCCAGGTAGGGAAACACTCGAGTCCGACTTTTCTGAGATGCCAGAGAACTGCACAACACTTTGTAAAAACTCACAAGGCCGAGGATAGCCCAAAGGGCAGGACTCTGAACTGATAATGCTGACCCAAAGCTACAAACCTGAGGAACTTGCGTGGGTCGGGTGGATCGGGATATGCTGGTAAGCATCCTGCATATCCAGAGAGGCCAGCCAGTCGGCTGATGCAGCAAGGGTAACAGGGTACCTAGGGAAATCATCTTGATTTCTCCCTGGGAGGAATTTGTTTAACTTTCTGAGGTCTAGAATGGGCGATCCCAGATTTCTTTTGAACCAGAAAGTAATGGGAGTAGAACCCTGTGTTTCGAGATGCGGGGGCACCAGTTCTATTGCCCTGTTGTTCAGAAGGCCCTGGATCTCATGTGGGAGGAGGTTGATTGAGAGGCCGACAACCTGTTGTCGATGGGAGGACAATTGGGGGTTTCCAAGAAATTGAGAGAATAACCCTTGATTATCCGAAGGACCCATTTGTCCGGTTATGGACTTCCACTGGTTGTAGAAGCATATCAGATGACCTCCCATGAGGGGAAAGTTCCACCTCGGCAGAGTGGATGGAACTTAGGCCAACGACTATAAGGTAGCGCTTGGGAGCTTTAGGCCCCTGCGCTTGCCGCGCCTTCTTTTGAGGTTGGGCAGGCTGGCTTTATGGAAGCTTCCGCCTCTGCCTCAAAGGACTGACGACTATGAAACTGACGCCTTGTCTCCATGCCCCCAGAGGGGGCAGGTGGAGGTCTGGCCAACTTAATGGCCGATCTAGTCTTCTGAGTGGCCTCTAAGGCTTGCTCCACCTGAGGGCCAAAAAGAAAGGAGCCATCAAAGCAGCAGCCATCACCTGCTGCTGAGCATCATTCGTGAAGCCAGAAGTACGAGCCAGGAATGGCACCGAGTACAAACCACTGCTGCTGAGCGGAAGCAGTGTCGAAAGCGCCCATGGCGCTTTGACCTGTTGGTTATTGACTCAATACCTCTAATAACGGTCAGAAGAAGCTCTGACTTGAATCCAATCTGGAAGAGCTTCAACCATTCTTTTCATAGAGTGCCACAGGATATACTCATACTGAGAAAAATAGCCTTGATAACTGGCAATACGCATACTTAGAGTGGAGGCAGCAAAGACTCTCTTACCTAATGTATCAATCTTACGAGACTCTTTGTTAATAGGTCGAGCTGTAGTAGTTTGAGGAAGAACGACCTTGTCATTCTCTGCCAGGACTACAATAGGATCCGCAAAGGCTTGGGATGCCAAAATGGGACGATCCTTGGGAGCTGAATACTTTATCAATGGATTTAGCCACTGAGGAATAAGAGCAGGATTATTCCATACCATTTGAGACAGCGCTCAAGGAAGGCTGGATCGGAGGAGTCAAATCCGTGGGATCTCAGGCATGAAGATACTGGAGTCTTAATATCTTCCCAGGATCGATGTCTGTAGTCTGAGAGAAAGAGGATCCCAGGTTCTTCAACAGAGACTTAAAGGACAGGTCCTCACCACAGGCTCTGTAGCAAAGAAAGATCCTGTTTCTCCACTTCATCACCCAAACAAGGTCTGGGTCAGGCTCAACATCATCTCCTGATGGTCCAGAAAGGACTGTTTGGACAGGAAAGGAGGAAATTAGAGAGGAGGAAATAGCAGAAAACAAGGAGAGTCCCTAGGCTGCCGGCGCCGAGACGGCAA
Source organism: Neoceratodus forsteri (assembly GCA_016271365.2). Taxonomy (NCBI): domain Eukaryota; kingdom Metazoa; phylum Chordata; order Ceratodontiformes; family Ceratodontidae; genus Neoceratodus; species Neoceratodus forsteri. Next base: position 293,148,234 of record CM057453.1, on the reverse strand, counting down.
AACGGGCTGAAGACGGCACTTAGGAGGCGACGGGCCGCCAAGAGGCACTTGCCCCAAGCGCCCGCAGCGCCGCCGGTCTATTAGCAGCACGGCGCCGCCGATGACGCCGCACAAGCGCCGCTAACGCGCCACGGACGACTCCCCTTATCCAACAGCACTCACCGGCGGCGCCACGAGACTAAGCGGCGCAGAGACGGCGCCCGCAAGACCCAGCGGCACCGAAACGGCGCTGACAAGCCAACAGACTCGCGGAAGGCGCCGAAGAGCACCAGGAACCTGGAAAGCTAGAGAAGGAAAAAAAACAGGAGATAAGGGCATCGGTGAGGCCCCCTGCGCCGCAGCCATGTGAGGGGGAACACCTAAGCACGGAGTCGCTGGCACCGAAGAAGGCGCCACGCAACTAGGAAGGTCCAACCGCCCTACCTGATCGCCGGAGGGGCCCGAGGGCTCCGAGGCAACCAAGCCAGGCAGAAGAACCAACCTCCGAGCCCATTGCTCCATAAGAGCGGCCCACTGATGAAACTGCTCATCTGGAGTCCTATCTATAGGTGGGGGGGGGCCCCGATGTCGAGGACGACGATTACCGGAAGTTGGCGACTCCGAAGAAGGAGACCGGCAACTAGCAACGATAACCGAGCGTCGACGCGCAGACATACCAGAGGGCGACCTCGAGTGATGCCTTCTTTTTGACCTGTGGGTCAAGAAGAGTTTCGAGGCCAACGGTGCCGAGAATGCACCGCTTATTTTTATGCCGGGCGGGGACCGCCATCCCCCGGCATCGGACTGACCGTTGTTGGAACCCCGCTGAGGAGAAGGAGGCTGACCGGACCCAGCCCGGCTGACTGAACAGCTTTCATACGAAGTCTCCCTACCGTCACCTGACCTGCTCATGGTCGACTCCGTCCAGTAGGCCGAGACTTCTTCAAGTAAAATTTAAATATTAGAAAAATTTAACGAAAATAGAATAAAATTAAGCGATACTACTTATCGTGATAAAGTTACAAAAAAACAAACTGAAAACTATGCGCTAGTTTGAAGTTTGACTCCTAACAGGCGAGCGACGTCGTCACTGAAGCGCACTGACGCGGCGGGAAAAAGGAACTGAGGCGGTTGGAGGGTCGCCGCGAGACGTCATTACCGCCGAGCTGCTCATGGGCGCTGTCTCGCAGGCCACTGCCTCTCACACACCCTCCAGCAAAAGTTTGCTCCCGATGGGTCTTAGTGCCTCCGGCGCTAATCCCACTAGTGTGAATGAGTGGTGGAGACTTATGTCCAGGAAGATACACAGTTTTCCAAGTCAAGTACTTAAGATCTACTGAAGACATAGGTTCAAAGGGAGGTTGCATCAATTGAACAATACAAACATTTAAATCCCAGGCAGGGGCAGGGTCTCTGAATGGATGATAGGTATGAAGCAATCCTTTGAAAATTTTACAGAACACAGGATGAAATCATAGTGAGGATGACTTCCCCACTGACAGAAAAGCAAGAGACAGCTGACAAGTGTACTTTGAGAGTAGCTGGTCTGAGGCCTAGGCCATTAAGATGGACCATATAATCCAGACCTGTAGGCAATTCAGCAGTGTCTGGGAAAATATGTTGCTTAGAACACTAAATGCTGAATCTCTTCCTTTTGGAGTTATAGGTCTTTCTAGTGGCAGGCTTTCGAGAGGCTCTGAGGATGTCCAGAACCCCCTGAGACAGATGCAAATCTGCATACTCTAACTCTTCAAGAGCCATGCCTTGAGATTGAGAGACTGAAGATTGGGGTACCAAATCCTCCCCTGAGAGGAGGTTACCAGATTGTAATTCCTGGGAAGAGACAGGGGAAGATGGACTGCTAGGGACAGTAACAGGGGGTACCAAGGCTGTCTGGCCCAATTTGGAGCAATCAGAATCACTTTGCAAGGCTGTGACTTTATCTTGACTAAAACTTTGAACAGTAGAGGAAAGGGAGGAAAAGCATACAGAAACTTCCCTTCCCAGTTCAGAATCAGAGCATCCAGAGGGACTGAGCCCAAGACTTGGGGTCTGTAACAAAAGAGAGGAAGTTGGTGATTGCCTGGGGGTGCAAACAGATCTATCTCTGGAGTGCTCCACCTTGAGAATGTGGCAGAGGAATGGAGATAGAGCCAAGAAGAGATTTCGCTGACCTCCGCCTGGCTAAGGAGAGGACAGGGAGCACCGTGGAAGAAGGCGCCCCGAAGACCCCACAGCCGACAGCCGAACAACTATTCTGTACTGCCTTGGCTGCGCCCGAAGAATGCCCTTCATGAGGCAAAAGGGCCGTGATAGGTCCAGAAGGACGGTCCCCTACCCTCAAAAGAAATGGGGCCCCTCTCAAAGAGACTGAGGAGGAAGATCCGAGATCCACACCACAGCGCCTCCCAGAGCACAGGTGGACCCCGATAAAGGCTGCCACTAACTCCACTTACCCCACCCTTGAGTCCAAAAGAGCCCTCCCGAGAGGCCAGCTTAAGTAGCTTACAGCTCTGGGCAGCACCCGAAGGAGCTATCCAGAGCACAGCACCCTCCCCTCCCATAGGTGCTCTGACTGGCTCCAAAGCTGGGTGATCTAGGCACACCACAGGTGGGGATGCCACTGCTGAGGGGTCAGGGAACCCACCAAGACCGGGCTGCAGAGCAATGGTGGCCTGCACCACTGCCCACTGGTCAGCACCCCGACCCCAGTCTTGGTAGCCACCGACCCCACCTCAGAAGGGGACTGACCGCCTGTCGAAGAAATCACTGGACTGCCCACTCCAACAGCCAACCCCAAAGAGTCAGATTGTCTATCTGACTCAGAGCCCGACTCTGCCTCCGAAGAGGTAGTGGCCGAGGCCCTGTGCCAGACTGTAGGAGGGCGCCCACAGCCATCTTTGCCAAAGGGAGTGCCACCGACCAAAGTCATGCCCGAGACAGTGCCAGTGCCCCCTACAGCAACGCGAGCAGAATCCACAGGGGGCACGGCTCCAGCCCGAACAGGAGCTCCAGAGTCGGGACCAGTGATGGTGCCATCTGGCCCCATGGCGCCACAAGTGGTGCCGAGGACGAAGACGGCGCCGACAATGGCACCATCGGTGTGGCGGACAGTGCTGCCCGGCTCCACAGCACTGCGAATGGCGCAGAGGGCAGAAGCGGCGGTGAGGGCACCATCAGTGCTGGGCACGGGCGCCACCTGCCCATTTAACGGTGCTGAGGGCAGAGCCAGCGCTGACTGCAGAATCCGACGGCCCCACGGTGCCGAGCCCGAGATATTGCACTGAACTCAACCCCAGTGCCGAGGACGGCGGCGAGGCGAAACATGGACAAAGACGGCGCTGTAGCAGCTCCCATGGCGCCACTAGCAGTATCGGTGCCGCAAACGTCTCCAACAGAAGCCACGGCGCTGCACGACAAGTTGACACTGACTCCGAACGAGGAGACCGGCAACTGACCCCAATGACCAATCGTCGACGTGCAGACATAGCAGAGGGCGACCTCGAGTGATGTCTTTTCTTTCTTGACCTGTGGGCCGAAGAAGAGCTCAAGGCCGAACGGTGACGAGAATGCGACCGTTTTCTTTATGCTCGGGGGCATTGGACCATCAGTTGTCAGACCCTCCTCTGGAGAGGGCGGCGGGCCGGACACAGCCTAGCTGACTGAACAGCGTTCATACGAGGTCTCCCTACAGTCACCTAACCCGATCACGGTCGACTCTGTCAATGTAGGCTGAGACATCTTCTTGAATAAGAAAAATGTTATATTAATCGGTACTTATTCCAGATATACTACAAAACAATAAACTGAAAAGTATTGCCGCTAGTTTGAAGTTTAGCTCCGGGCGGGCGAGCGACGTCATCACTGAAGCGCACTCGACGGCGGGAAAAAAGGAACTGAGGCGGTTGGAGGGTCGACGCCGAGACAGACATTGCTGCATGAGCAGAAGCTTGCAGCGCTGTTCCTCGCGGCTCCATCTCTGATGCCGCCCTCTTGCAAAAAGTTTGCTCCAGCTGGGTCCTAGCACCTCTGGCAAAGTCCCCATCAGTGTGAATGAGTGGTGGAGACTTTATGTCCAGGAAGATCTGCGATTTGAGGAAAAAGGAGAAAACTGGCAGGAGATAGAGGCATCAGTGTGGGCCCCGCGCCGCGCCATGTTGGGGGGGGACACCCGAGCGCAGAGTCGAGGGCACAGAAGAAGGTGCCACGTGACTAGGAGGTCCAACTCCCCTGTCTGCTCCCTTGAATGGCCAGAAGGCCTTGGGAGTGACCAGGTCAGGCAGCTGGACCAACCTCCGAGACCACTGCTCCATAAGAGCAGCCCACTGATGAAACTGCTCATCGGAGGGCCCTCCCATAGGTGGGGACAAGCTCCAATGTTGAGGAGGTCGGCTACCAGAGACAGAAAATGAAAATTACGTACCTACCGTAATTCTTGATCTTCTTGGACGAGTCTCCACCACTCATTCACACTATTGGGATCTGTGCCGGAGGCACTAGGACCCATCGGGAGCAAACTTTTTGCTGGATGGTCGGTGCCATCTGGACGGTAGCCATCGAGCCCCAGCTCGAGGGTAATACTCATCTCTGCGTTGACCTCCAACCGCCTCAGTACCTTTTTACCAAGGAGGTGCAGCATAACTAACCTAGAAGGTAGCTTAACCTAAAACCGGACATAAGATAGTCCGGCGACCGTGTAAGAAGGGTCAATAAAGAAGTCTTCACAGCCTAAAGATTTGAGGGAGTGAAGATCAACAAGAAAAGGTGAGCTCGGGGATGGAGGGTGGGCGTGAGATGAGTGGTGGAGACTCGTCCCAAGAAGATCAAGAATTACGGTGGTACAAATTTTCATATCTTCCTGACATAAGTCTCCACCACCATTCACACTATTGGGAGAGTACTAAGCTAATAATCCCCGAGAGGGCGGCAGAAGAGACCAAGAGCTCACGTTTTTAGGACAGAAGTCCATTGAGGATGGCTCTGCCAAAGGAAGAATGTCGTCTGGCATGGACATCTAGTGCATAATGTTTAGCAGTATGCACTGAGCTCCAGGTGGCACTGCAGATGTCTGCAATGGGCGTTGGGATTCCGCTGAGGGATGCAGTGACCGCTCTGGTAGAGGTAATCAAACTCTACCCTCCATCTAACCTGCACCATGGAATAGCAGTGATGAAGGCACGCCACTAGCCATGGTGAGATACATCTGATAGCGACAGGTTGACCCAGCCGGTCTCACTGAAGGAAACGAACAGTTGCTGAGTTTATGAAAATCCTTGGTTCTATCTAGATAGAAACGCAAGGCCCTCTTTAACATCCAAAGAATGAAGAGAACGCTCCCTTCATTTTGGAAGTAAGCAAAATAAAGGGAAGGACCAAAGGTTGGTTTAGATGAAATTCTGACAACCTTTAGGAAGAAATTTAGGATGAGTAACTGAAGAACTACTTTGTCCTTATGGAACACAGTATACGGAGGTCTGTGACCAGGGCATGTATCTCAGAGACCCCATGAGCTGAGGTAATGGCCACCAGGAAGGCAGTCTTCCAGGTAAGAAATTTTAGCCAGCTCGGTAGCTAGGGCTCAAAAGGGTTCCAGTGAGCATGTCCAGCACCAGGTTAATGTCCCAGGTTGCAACTGGAGGCTTAACAGGGTCTGGTATGAAGAATCCTTAAGAAATCTCTTCACCATAGGAAGCTGAGCCAGAGTCAAGGAAGAAACCGCTCATGGAACGCTGAGATGGCACTAAGGTGAACTTTAAATGTGGAGTACTGGAGACCTGAGTTTGATAGGTCCAAAAGATACTCCAGAACCTTGTCAGGAGGACAGGAAAAGGGATTCCAAGAGGACTTTGCACACCAGAGAGAAAAGCGTTTCCATTTGGAAGCGTACGTTTTTCGGGTGGCTGGCTTCCGCGTAGCCAGAAGGATGTCCGAGACTCTACGAGAGACGTTGAATCGATTCACTTCTACCTCTTCAGGAGCCACGCATGAAGGTGAAGTGATTTCAGGTTGGGATGGACCAACAAACCCTGAGTCAAAAGGTTGATTTGCAAGGGAAGTGGTCTCGGAGAGGCTGCCAACATACTGTTGAGCAGAGGAAACCATAGTTGCCGAGGCCAAGAGGGAGCAATGAGAATCATTTTGGTCCCCTGAGACTCGAACTTGAGGAGAACTCTCTGGATTAGAGGGAGCGGTGGAAAGGCATAAAGAAAACGTTTTGTCCACCGCAGCCTGAACGCATCCTGACAGAAAATGCCAGGCCCTGGATTTCTGGAGCAGAAGAGAGGCAGTTTTGCGTTGAGTGGGGATGCAAAAAGGTCCAGGTCTGGAGTCCCCTACTCTTCGAATAGTGACCGAGCTACGGCTGGATCGAGAGACCACTCGTGAGGGTCTGCCTCTGTTCTGCTGAGCTGATCTGCTAGATCGTTTTGTATACCTGGCAGATAAACCGCCTGAATCAGAGACTTGTGCTCCAAGCACCACTCCCACACCCTCATTGCTTCCCTGCAAAGGGGGTAAGAATGAGCACCGCCTTGCTTGTTGATGTAATACATCACTGCTTTGCTGTCCGTTTGAAGGAGAATGTTCTTGTGACAAAGGATATCCTTCAGAGCTCGGATCGCGTAGAGGACCGCTCTCATCTCCAGGACATTTATGTGGAGAAGAGTTTCGAACTGAGTCCATACACCTTGAGTGTAGAGGAGCGACAGTGAGCTCCCCATCCCATTAGCGGCGCGCCTGTGGTGATGGAGATCTGATGATCCGGGGAGCAAAGGGGAACCCTTCCAGGAGATTGCTCTCTTGAGTCCACCAGGTGAGAGACCTTCGAAGGGGCTCCGTCACCTTGATGGGATAAGACTGGGGGTGAGAGGTCGGAGACCACTGAGTGGAGAGCATCCATTGGGTGGTTCTCATGTGCAACCGGGCCAGGGGTACAGTGAACACCGAGGACGCCATGAGACCCAACATGCGTTGCATCGAGAGAGCTGTAACCGATCGGTTCTCCCCGATGTAACGGCCATCCGAAGGATGTCGAGTCTTCTGTCCTCTGGAAGGAAAGCTCGTGGAAGAGGTGTCTAGAAGGCCCTATGAAAAGGAGCCTCTGGGAGGGCTGCAGTTGTGATTTTTCAAATTCAGCAGAATTCCATGGACGTGAAAGGCGAAGTTGTTTGCACGGCTTCCAGGTCCCTTGGCTGGAAGGGCTTGCTGAGCCAATCGTCCAGGTAAGGAAACACTCGGAGTCCGATCTTCCTGAGATGCGCTGCGAGAACTGCACAACACTTTGTAAAGACTCGCGGCGCCGAGGATAGCCTAAAAGGCAGGACTCTGAGCTGATAATGCTGACCCAGAGCTACAAACCTGAGGAACTTGCGGTGGGTCGGGTGGATGGGGATATGCTGGTAAGCGTCCTGCATATCCAGGGAGGCCAGCCAGTCGTGCTGATGCAGCAAGGGTAACAGGGTACCTAGGGAAATCATTTTGAATTTCTCCCTGGGGAGAAATTTGTTTAACTTTCTGAGGTCTAGAATGGGCGATTCCCCAGATTTCTTTGAACCAGGAAGTAATGGGAGAGAACCTGTGCTTCTCCATGATGCAGAGGCACCAGTTCTATTGCCTTGTTGCTTAGAAGGCCCTGGATCTCGGCGGTGAGGAGGTTCTGATTGAGAGGCCGACAACCTGGGTTGTCGCCTGGGAGGACAATTGGGGGTTTCAAAAATTGAGAGAATAACCCTCGCGAATTATCCGAAGGACCCATTTGTCCGAAGTTATGGACTTCCACTGGTTGTAGAAGTACATCAGACGACCTCCCATCGGAGGAGAAAGTTCCACCTCGGGCAATGTGGATGGAACTTGGGCCAGCAATTCATAAGGTGACGCTGGGGGCTTTAGGCCCTTGCGCTCTGCTGCGCTTTTGAGGTTGGGCAGGTTGGCTTTTATGGAAGCTTCCCCTGCCTCTGCCTCGAAAGGACTGACGACTATGAAACTGACGTCTGTTCACATGCCCCCGAGGAGCAGGCGGAGGTCCCACAACTTATGGCCGACCTAGTCTCTGAGTGGCCTCAAGGCTTGTTCCACCTGAGGGCCGAAAAGAAAGGAGCCATCAAAGGGCGGAGCCATCAATGGGCAGCGCCATTTCCTGCTGCTGAGCATCATTCGTGAAGCCAGAAGTACACAGCCAGGAATGGCGCCGAGTACAAATACCTACGGCTGCTGAGCAAGAAGCAGTGTCGAAAGCGTCCATGGCGGCTTTGACCTGTTGGTTATTGGACTCAATACCTCTAGTAACGGTCAGAAGAAGCTCTGACTTGGAGTCCGAATCCGGAAGAGCTTCAACCATTCTTTTCAAAGAGTGCCACAGGATATACTCATACTGAGAAAATAGCCTTGATAACTGGCAATACACATACTTAGAGTGGAGGCAGCAAAGACTCTCTTACCTAATGTATCAATCTTACGAGACTCTTTGTTAATAGGTCGAGCTGTAGTAGTTTGAGGAAGAACGACCTTATCATTCTCTGCCAGGACTACAATAGGATCCGCAAAGGCTTGGGATGCCAAAATGGGGCATCCCTTGGGAGCTGAATACTTCTTATCAATGGATTTAGCCACTGAGGGAATAAGGGCAGGATTATTCCATACCATTTGAGACAAAGGCCTCAAGGAAGGCTGGATCAAGGAGTCAAATCCGAGGGATCTCCAAGCATGAAGGTACTGGAGTCTTAATATCTTCCCAGGATCGATGTCTGTAGTCTGAGAGAAAGAGGATCTCAGGTTCTTCAACAGAGACTTAAAGACAGGACCTCGACCACAGGCTCTGTAGAAAAGAAAGATCCTGTTTCCTCCACTTCATCACCCAACCGAAAGTCTGGGTCAGGCTCAACATCATCTCCTGATGGTCCAGGAAGGACTGTTTGGACAGGAAAGGAGGAAAATTAGGAGAGAAGGAAATAGCAGAGAACAAGGAGAGTCTCGAGGGCCCCGGCCGCCGAGAGGGCAAAACGGTTAAAACGGCACCGCAGAGGGCATGGGCGCTGAAGAGGCACGCTGGCACTGCAAGCGGTGCGCCCTAACCAAGCGGTCGGCGCCGAGACCACGGACGCCGCAGACAGCGCCGCAGCGCTCCAGCGGCACCAAAACGCACCGACAAGCCAACAGACCTCGCGAATTCGCCGAAACGCCCCAGGAACCTGGAAAGCTAGAGAGAGAAAAACAGGAGATAAGGGCATGGTGTGGCCCTGCGCCGCAGCCATGTGGGGACACACTGGCCTTGGTCACGGCACCGAAGAAGGCACTGCGCGACTAGGAAGGTCCAACCGCCCTACCCGATCGCTGGAGGAGCCCGGGGGCTCCGTGGCAACCGAGCCAGGCAGGAGAACCAACCTCCGAGCCCATCGCTCCATAAGAGCGGCCCACTGATGAAACTGCTCATCTGGAGCCCACCTATATATGCGGGAGGGGGGCCTGACAGCAAGGACGACGGTCACCAGCAGTTGGCGATTCAAGAAGGAGAACGGCAACTAGCTACTTATAACCGACCGCCGACGCAGAGACATGGCACAGAGGGCGAACTCGAGTGATGCCTTCTCTTTTTGGACCTGAGGGTCAAGAAGAGCTTCGAGGCTGAACGCGTGCCGTAGAATGCGACTGCTTATTTTATGCGACGGGGACCGCCCATCCCCGGCATCGGACTGACCGCTGTCGGAACCCCGCTGGAGGAGAAGGAGGCTGACCGACTCCAGCCCGGCTGACTCAACAGCTTCTCAGGCTTCTCACCGTCACCTGACCTGCTCATGGCTCAGCTCCGTCCAGTAGGCCGAGACTTCTTCAAGTAAGTTAAATTTAAAATTGCCGATACTACTACGATAATGTTACAAAAAATAAACTGAAAACTATGCGCTAGTTTGAAGTTTGACTCCGACAGGCGAGCGACGCGTCATCGAAGCGCACTCGACGGCGGAAAAAAGGAACTGAGGCGTTGGAGGGTCGGCCGAGATGGTCATTGCCGCTTGAGTCAGCTGTTTCCGGGCGCCATGCCTCAGGCGCCTGCCTCTCACGACCCCCTCCAGCAAAAGTTTGTTCCTAATGGGTCCTAGTGCCTCCGCGCTAATCTCACTAGTGTAATGAGTGGTGGAGACTTATGTCCAGGAAGATCTTCTGCCCTCGCCTGCTCCAGGTGGACATCCTCGCATCATCCTGGCCCGGTTTCTGCTTCAGGACGTGAAATGATCTCTCAATTGGCTCGACAAAGAAGGAACTACTTTGGAAGGGCAACAAAATCAAATTTTTGCCGACTATTCACAGGAAGTTTCAAACAGGTGAAAGGCCTACAGTGGCACGTAGGGCGTGTGCAGAGCTGGGGCTCGAGTATGCTCTTAGGTACCCTGTATCTCTGAGAATTATGGTGAATGGACCTCGGATCTTCGACAATCCAGCTTCTGCCGAGGACTTTTTTCTTCCCAATCTCCCACATTAAACTGGGGCAAGCTACTAGATAATCGTAGTCATGGAACACTGCCTGTACATCCCACCTCAAGGACAATACTAACAACAGGGCATCCAAATGCTATCAGTTCCCCCCAGCTAACTAAATTCACTGAGACTCCTACCCGGCTACTTTTTTAAAATCGGCTCTAAGAAGAAAAACAGAAGGAGGGCTAGGTTCGAGGGTGCAATGAGATAAACTCAAGGCTCCGCCTAGAAGCAGAAGCTTGAGCTGTAGTCCCGAACAGAAGCGGTCTCAACACCTGCTGATTCCAGATATGAGCAACAACCGCTTCAAGGCTCTGATGGATCTTCCTTCTGAGGACAGTCTCGCAGGTGTGCCTCTTCCTCAGAGACACCTCGCTCAGAAGATTTGAAGCCCTGCAGCTAAACATCTTATTTGGGCCAAAGGACCAGTGGGCACCCCATCGTTAGATCATTCACCTCGCAAATGGGCCAGATAGTGAATTCCTCCGTGATATGGATACTTTACTCCAATGGTTGAATTCCAGGCTGACTGTGGATGACAAACTCCCTGCTTGCAGTATTACATGTCGCCAGTGACAAGGAGTCTCCTCTGATCAGGAAACTACATTATTACTTTTTTTTCCTTTCAGGACCATAGTGGCAAGAACCCCCCACCGATGAAGGCTGGCTTAGGCTCTGGTGCTACCTATCATCATACACCGGGTCATCACCCCTCTCCTTTTGCTGCAGTTTCCTTCATGATACGCACTCTTGCTGCCGCAGCATATACCAGCACTATATCTGTCAGCCTCTAAGCTTAATGGACTGAAGGAACAGGGAGGCTTTCCTCTCATCTATATATATATATATATATATATATATATTTTTTTTTCTCTTGTTTATTCTCCTTCTGGTTCACTTAGGTCCCGGTTATACTCATTCTGACAACTTTCTTGGGAATGCAAGGACTTCAAAGGGCTCTATTACCCTTGTCATCTGCCTTGGGATGACGTTATAGGCTGTGTTGCATCAACGCTTTTCTCCTTCCTTTTATATAGGGATATCACAAGGAGAATCACGAGTCTCTAACTGATATGAGTATATGGGGCTCGTACCTCCCAGCGACCTCTACTGGTGTCTGGGTCTATTCTAACCAACGATACAGTGGAAGCTGGTCATGTATGGGTCTATGGGGTAGTGATCAGGGGAAAAATAATGGATATGGTTAACAACAAAAGCTCGAATATCCTCCTGTCACTGATGTAAATATCAATTTTGTGTTTCAGGTTAAAATGTTTGTAATGGGTTATAGGTTAACCCTTTCTATGGCAATCTTACTCTAGGGTGTGGACATACTCCTCAATATTAGGAAAGAAGATAAGGAAGGAAATGGTGCAAGTTCAGACTGTGTATATATGGTTTCTGGCTATGCATTTCTGCTACTTTATTGCTTCTATGAATGATCCAGATGGAGATTAAGCTGATTTCATGGAATGTGGGGGTTAAATTCTCTATTAAGAGGAAAGAAAGTGTTACTGCACTTAAAAAACTTGGCCTATAATTGTCGCCTTCTTTGCGGAGATGAAACTCTCCTCCAAAGAAGCCATGAAGCTTAAGCAGGGCTGGGTGAGCAAAGAACTCCACAGTGTGGCCCTCCCATGGGGGTCTCCATACTTTTCACAAAAATATGGGGTGGAAAGTGAAAGATTATATAAGAGACCACGATGGGAGATGGATTATAGCAGAAGCTGAAACACCTGAAGGTCCCTGGTCCTGGCTAATTTATATGCCCCAACCAGGACTGTCCCCAATTTTTCATACAATCAATCAGGCCTTGCTGGATTTTAACAGAAATGGAGCCCCCATACTTCTAGGAGGAGACTTTAATCTAACATTAGATCATTCAATAGACAGAAGCAATAAATCCCCGGAACCTCATAGACAGGCTCAAAAAGCAGTAGGCAAACTAATGTCTGAACTTGGGCTAATGGTTATTTGGAGGGCACTAAACCCAGGAATGTATGATTACACATGTTTTTCCTCAGCATATGGAACTTCCAGCCGAACAGATCTTTGGCTAATATCTTCCGGTCTTATGGTAGGTGGTTAGCGCTAGATGCATCCAATTTTTGTTTCCGATTGTGCCCTCTGAAGCTAATCGTTAAGACAGGACGGAACTTACAGGTCCCCTACATGGTGTTTAGACCCTTTATTGCTAGAGGATGCAAACTTTTAGACTGGATTGGCCCGGCAGTATCAGAATACTGAACAGATAATGATAATGGGAGGTATCCGATTCGACCTTGTGGGACGCCTTTAAGGCCACCATCAGGGGCAGGATAATTGTCTTTGCAGCTGCCAGAAGGCATCGGCGAAGTGGACCAGAGGGCATTGGAGAAGCAACTATATTATTTGGAATCACAATATAAAGCTCTCAGAAACCAACCACACGCCTTCAACCCTACTAGCACAACTAGCCAGCACACGAATAGCACTTAATGCCCATCTATCCGAAAGACTGAGCTAAATCTTCGACGTATTCGTCATGCTTATTGGGAAGGGGAGAAAAGTCAGTAAGCTTTTGTCCTACTGCCTCAAATGACAACAAACCTCTAAGGTGATCCATATACAAAGGATACTGAATGGGGTTTCTGTCACAAATTCTGAGATAAACCGAATCATGTCTCAATTCTATGAAACCCTGTATGCTTCTCCAACTCCCCGGATCCTGTCAAGATTCAAAATTTCCTAACCTCCTGCCTATCCCAAAATTTCAGGCTGTGAGACCAAACTGCTGGAAGTTCCAATAACTGTGGATGAAGTGACCCAGGCGATTAAAATGATGAACCTCCCAAGTCTCAGGGAAAGATGGGCTGCCTGTAGACTTCTATCGATTCACGAGGAGTAAATTTGGCCTACTTATTAGAGTATTCCAACATTCCCTACTTAAGGACATCTGCCTCCCTCCATGAGAGAAGCCATCATTACAGTGTTTCCAAAAAAGGGAAAGGATCCAGGGCTCCCAGGTAGTTATCGTCCCATTTCTCTTATTAATGCAGATGCCAAGACATTGGACAAGGTTCTTGCTGGTTGGCTTGAACCCCTTTTACAAGGCCTGATTAATCCATCACAAGCGGGCTTTGTTAAAGGCCGCCTGGGGTCAGATCACCACAGAACCTTAGGGTCCTTATTTCATTCTGTCAAACTCTCATTAATCCCCTCGGTAGCGATGGCTATTGATTTCGAAAAGGCCTTTGACTCAGTCGAATGGCCTTTCCTATTTCATATTCTATCCAGTATGGGATTTGGCCCCGAATACACTGCCTGGGTTAGACTCTTATATACTGTTCCCTCAGCATCGGTCCTGACCAATGGCTCCCTGTCCCGGCCCTTCCAATTACAGAAGGGCACGAGACAAGGTTGCCCACTCTCCCCCCTCCTCTTCATTCTAGCAATAGAACCCCGGCCATTGCACTCATATCATCCAATCTTATCCCTGGAATCCAAGTGGGTAATACAAATTATAAAACCTTTTATATGCAGATGACCTCCTTATCATTACTGAATATACCCCATTAGGAGTTCAGACTGTCTTTGACATTCTGACTGATTTTGCAAAAATATCTGGCCTAAGCTACATCAGTCAAAACTGAAATTCTTCCAATGAATTCAGCTGCCTCTGGAGAAGAATTTATGGCCATGGGCTTAAATGGTCCCCCAAGGTATAAAATACCTTGGCATTGTCTTACATCCAGATCCATCTAAAATGATTGCCCTAACTTCTACCCTTTAATTGATACCCTGAGGCTTGAATTCGAAAGACGGAAAACACTGAAGCTTTCATTTGCGGTAAAACTGACTCGATCAAAATGATGGCTTTTCCCAAGATTTATACCTACTGGTCCCTTGCCCATGTCCATATCTCAAAAATCGTTCCAGAAGTTGGAGGCCCTGATGGGTAACTTCTTATGGGAGGGCACCTCCCAGATATAGTAAGCTTAAGCTACGACAACACTGGAAAAGGGGTGGTTGGGGACTCACCTGGTTGCAGCGGTATCATATGGCTTTTGTTCTATCCCAGACCCTTAGATGGTTCTCTAAAATTGAACAAGCCTCCTAACTGGCTCCATTTAGAAGCCTCCCTAACCCCTCTCCTCCCCAGCGGTTACCCTTTATGGCAAGAAAAATATACCCTCGCACCTCTCCCCCGCTATGTCATTATCGATACAATACTGGAGGCAAGCAATGGCTCTACTGGGCCATGATAAGGCTCCTTGGGTTCATATGTCTATATGGAATAACCTTGCCCTGACAATAGGGAAATCTCCCCTGAATTGGAAAAATTGGATGGGACTATGTATCTCCTCCATACAGGACCTCCTAATTCCTGGCATGTCGATTATAGACTCCTTTGACTTTTTGAAAGCACGATATCATCTCCCTACATCTCACTTTTGGAGATACTTACAGATAAGGGATGCCATATGTCACCTTCCAAATTTCTCATCCCACAATAGAACAGCAGAAAGCCCTCACCCCGTAGAAACATGGGGTAGATTTATCAGGAACAGAGACAGTCACATATATAGTGAGCTCCGAGACTCTACCACAGACCCCTCTCAAAAAGCCAGACTGCAGTGGGAGAAGGAACTACAGATTCCCATCTCGGAGCAACAATGAGAACGAGGATGGGTCCGAATCCATCTAGCCTGCGGGGTGGCTACGATTTATCATGAATAAGACCCTCCATAGATGGTATAGAGACCTGGCCAAACTGGTCAAGATGGGACTCTTACCGGCAAACATATGCTGGAGATGTGGTAATTCCGGTGCCCATCTTTCCCATATACTCTGGGATTGCCAAAATCTTCAGTCCTTTTGGACAGGAATCCAGGACATTTGTCACAAGATTTTCTCCCGAACACAGGATTCGTATCCTCTTCTGCTCCTTTGGGCTGCAGTAGCTCGACCGTGCCCAATTCAGCCAAGCGGCATAATGGATCACAGCGGCTGGGGCTTTGGCAAGAGCCTCATATTAAGGAGGTGGAGAACCCGGAGATCCCGACTGTGCAGGAGTTCCTCCTGGCCCTGGCTCAAGAGGCCACATTCGAGAAGGTCTCCAGTTTTGCCCAAGGTTCCTTAACCGGTATGACAAATGCTGGCAGCCATATTTAAGGTCCGAGTATTGCCACAATACTCTCCCTAATGCTGCTTCTTAGATTCCCCCCCCTCACAATAAGTCTGGTAGTGCATCAGAAATTCCCTTCCCCCTTTCTTAATGCACTTATTCATATAATTTAGATAAGACTGCCTTTTGTACATAGTTGATATTGCAACGCGCTGTGAAGCTAGACATGCTTGAGGCACAGAAGCTGTACTGTGACTAAGCCTAGCTTGCTTTATCCTTACTTTTTCCACTACATATCCCTTTCCTTACCCTTCTTGTGGCTCCTTTCTTCTCGAGAAGAATGAACCAACATGGATTTATTAATTCATGGAGTCAAGGACTGTAACATAATTGTTATGCTAAGATATATGCTTTCTATATTTTGTAACCTATGAAGTGTATATGTGGCGATTGTACATGATATTAGTGCCAAATGCTGTGATATGATTCAGATATGGAAATGTGATACTCTGTCTCTATGTGTGTGTACTGTCCAAATAATACCAATAAAAATGTTAAACAACAAGTCTCCCTACCATCACCTGACCCACTCATGGTCAACTCCGTCAATGGAGGGCTGAAGACTTCTCTTGTACTAATTAGAAGAAATAAATATAATCGGTACTGATCCAGATACTATACAAAACAATAAACTGAACTAAGCTGCTAGTGAAGTTTAACTCTAGTTAGTGACGATGTCATCACTGAAAGCGTACTCGATGGCGGGAAAAAAGGAACTGAGGCGTCTGGAGGGTTGGCCCTCGAGACAGTCATTACCACCGTGCAGGGCTGCGGTGCCACTTCCTCATGGTTCCATCTCAGGTGCCGGCCCTCCTGAAGAAGTTTGCTCCCGCTGGGTCCTAGCCACTCCAGTGTATTCCCATTAGTGTGAATGAGTGGTGGAGAATTTATGTCCAGGAAAATTCTGACAGTTACACTGACAAGTATCAGAGACAGAGGTTTGAAAACCGAGCTCAAGCTCAATGTTCTATGCTTTTGCACAGAGTTAACCCTTTCCTCTCTGGGGCAGTTCAAGTGCTGGGGCTAACCGCATATTGTTAGCCTTTGAGAAAGGGTCATGGCGACCAGAAACACATCAGGCAGTTTTGTATTTTAAATAAATGTTTTTTTATTGTACTGCAGCGTTACTGGTGGCGGGTGAGTGCCTGGTTAAAAAGTTGTTGAATATTGTCAGAATACAGCAAGACTTCACGTTGTTCGAACCAAGAGACTCCTGGGAAGCACAATACCTCCTCCTGCAGTCCACTGGGGATGAGGCAGTTGGTGACTGCCAGGTGTGGTCTGATGCTTCCTGAAAAGGGACAGGACAGGAAGGTACCACCAGGTGGTTCGCACTGAACTCGCTCAAAAAGGGGCGCGTCTCCCACTCGGTATTGCATCCTACCACGAGAAATATGGAGCTCCTAAGGCGGCCTGGTGGTGCTGAGGGCTGAGGCACTGGACTCCACACCTCGCTCCACGCCGGCGAGCCGGGTTAGGGAACAAGCCCAGGTCGTCGGGGATCGGCAGGGGAGGGAAAGGATTGAGCATCTGAGGGACAGCTCTCCTTTCCCGGGAGGGAGGGGGACACACGCCTGTCTGGCCTCTGGTGGAAGCCGGAGGCATAGCAAGCGCACGAGCGTATAGAGGGGATTGAGAGTGGGTGACGTCGGCGGTGATGCCTTGACATTGGGGCACACACCACGCCCACATCAAAATGGAAAATACCCCACAGCACTCCCAGTAGATGGAGCACTAGGCCCCGATCTCCAATGCCCCTGCCTGACCCAGTACCAGCATCCCAACGAAAACAAGGACGACTTCGGGGGTGGCCTGGCCCCGTGCCCACCTGGAGGATATAGCCACAGCTACATGGGGGATAGACTGCACCAGGGCTCCAGGTAAGAGGGCAGAGACTAGAAGGCCACAGGTGTCTCCTGAAGAGTGGGAGCGTTGTGGGTAGGGGGAGAATAAAAGAACAAAACAAAAAAAAGAAACAAATATGGAGCTCCTGAACAAACCTGGAAAGGAACCGCTGATATTCAGTGAAATCAGCATCGGAGGAGAGGTGGACAGAACGTTTCTTTTCCTCAGATCAGTAAGCCAAGGAACAAGAGGAGCTCGGAAGTTCAGAGTCTTCCTGTGGCAGTGGAGACAGGCGAAAGAACTGCTCATCCATGGCTCCAACATACCTAGGGAAGGCCGTTGCAGTGGCCCTGAATGTCTCCCAGGTTAAGGATCCCATAGGGCACACAGTCTGGGAGAGGGGAGGTGTCTCCAGAAGGATTGGGGAAGGGCACCTAACTGAAAGTGCCCAGCCTCTGCCAGGGCTCTGAGACCTCGTGAGACGATCCTTCCACATGGGGGGGGTGGTTAGCTTAGTCAGTGGACACTGCAAATGTGAAAACAAATCCTGGCTGAGCCCTGAGGATTCTCCCTGTGGTGCCACAGGCTCCATGGATCCAGAAGGGCAAACCCAAGTGCCCCCCACTAAGGCACCTCTGAGTCTCAGAGGAGAGGGGGCTTGGCACTGCGACTCCTCCCGCCCCACAGGGTAGTGAAAGAGGACCCCAGTGCTTCATCCTGGCCTCTCATCCCCTCGGACCCGAGACTGCCCTCTTCCCGAGCCCAGTGCTGAGGGGTCCCCTGATCCGAGGCCCATGAGGGAGGCCGCTGAAGAGGAGGTCCCTGCACCAACCGCAGCTGCCAGGACAGCACCAAAGATGGCGGTGCCCCAGCCCCCCAAGGTCGCAACCATCCCTCCCCCAGACCTCACAGAACTGCTATCCGCTGCTGGTCCCCCGACATTGGCATCGACATGAGGGCCCACAGAGACCATAGAATCTGGGGTCCTCGAGAGACAAGCACTGGGGCGACTGGTGTCATGTCCAGGGGGGCTCCCCAACTCTGAGGAGTTGGGTACCAATCCAGATCAGTCAGTGAGTCATCCCCCTTTGAAGAGGAGACCACAAACACCGCTAGACTGGCGACCCTGGGAGTGCCTCTGCAAATGGCGCCACGAATGGCGCCATTGTGGGACAGGACACCACCTCAACACCGCCTGATCACCAGTGCTGCAGGTGGTGCAAAGTCCAGCAGCCATGGGCCACACCACCCAGGGAGCCTGCACCTCCGAAGGTGACTGCCGTGTCGGTGCCCAACCTGGCTCCATGAGGGAACCGAGAGCCTATGGGGATGAGGAACTGTAGAAGTGACATGCTCCTTCTTGTATTACACAGATACAGCAACAATTTCACTACTGCACTTTACTGCACTATCTTGAAACATCACAGAGAGGAAAGGGACCCAGAGACTGAGGCCCCAGGAGGAGAGAGGCGGGACCGTGATGAATGGTGAAGATACATAGAAAGATCATAATTATGGTAGGTACGTAATTTTCATACCTTACCTGTGTCAATCTTCACCATTCATCACCTTTGGGTGAGTGCAGAGCTCCCCCCAAAGGGGTTTTCGTTTAAACCCTAAGGGACAAAGTCCTTTAGCTCTCAGTGGGTGACACAATAAGAGGGAGAACCTTCAGGGCCAGGAGAGGCCCAAGAGTGGGGAGAGTGAGACAGGGACCACCCAGAGGGGGAAGGAAGTTGTCCCGACAAACGCCGTCTCGCTCTAAGGGAAAAGAGATGGGTTCTCTGGTGAGCGGAGTTAATCACCATACACCAGGCCAAGGGTGACAACCAGGAAAGGCATAGCCATGCCATCCACCTAGTGCACATCGCTGTCCCTACAACCCTGGTAGCTACCTCATCGGCATCATAGGATGCCCTTGCTTGGTGCCTTGCTAGCTCCAGGCTATGCACAGAGAGCACAATGGTTTGTCTGGTTTGCTCCATGTCAGGCAATGAGGCTAGGAGCTGACCTAGCCTAGACCACAAGAACCTGTCATAGGCTGCATAGTGGGCCTGAAGTGCAGAAGTAGAAAGCAACAACCGTGCCGAGCAGAAAGCCCTCCTACCCCAGAAGTCAAAATCCGAAGAGTCTTGATCTGGGGGTTGGTCACGGTGAAGGGCGCGAAGCCCATCAGGAGAGTCCAACTGCGTCAATCCGGACTGCGGATGAGGCATGGAACCTGGAGGCTACAGAGTGCGCCAATGCTGCTGGCAGAACCCTAGGGGCAGGAACTCCGAGAAGGACCTCTGCCAGGAGCATAACAACACCTCCAAAGGGAGCAGACCAGCAGGGCACCCACAAGGGTGGCCTCGCTGAAATAGCCTAGAAGGCATCATGAGTGCTCTGGATGGCTTAAAGTGGCAGGGGTGAGGTGCAAGTCCTCCAACATCCTCACGAGCACGCTAATACTCAGCGAGATCAGCAGCTGAGAGATGTGGACAGAAGGCTCCTCTCCCCCCGAAGAGGGGGATGAAGAGTTGGAGGGCACTGACTGCTCAGAGGGTGGCTGCTCGGGGCGAGGTTGAAAAATCTGACTTGTCCATTGCCCTGATGCAAGCTGGGAACCGAGCAGCCATAGCCCTGAACTGCTCCCAGGAGAGAGGCTCACTAGGACCAAGGATGCAGGGGTCAATCTTAACATTGTTTTACTAGCCCGAACACTAGTGCAAATTGACCAGGGCTAGTGCAGATAACTCTCTACTTGTCCGTCTTGACTAGTGCAGATTTTCATGGCTGTTAATGAAGTTAAAAAAGTCTCTACTTTAGCATGGGCTCTAGCTCATGCTAATCTCTCTCAATGTTCCAGATGGCCTGGTGTGATTAACAGCTTATTAAGAGCTGCAATTACCTGCAGTTCAAAGGGATCCACAAAGACTCAATGTGAGTCACTACTATCACTCCACTGTTAGGACTTTCAGCTAGTGCCCAGAGTGTGATCAAGGGTAGAGTGCTGTTAAGTCACTAGCTTCCAGTTTTCTGAATGTGTCTCTAACAGTTTGTCCCATATTATTAAGACCAGTGTCACTCATTGCTCTACATTTTGAGTGTCTGTATCCAACATTTCAGTCACAAAATCTGAGGAGATATACAGGGTCAGCCCTGCAGGTGGTGGGTTTATCCCAGCCTCACCACAAAGCAGATTACGTAAGAACTTACCGTAACAGTAGATCTTCAAGAACAGCTCTTGCAGCAGGTAACACCATTAGGACTGAAACCCGGCGGCGTCAGGACCACGGAAATCTTCTATTAGCAGTCTTCGGCGGGGACCGCCGCCGACATCGGTCCTGCCCCCGACGTCAGACGTAGTACATAAGGAGGCGGTCCCACCAGATTCCCCAGTTCTCCTGCCGGAGACTCCCGGCCGCAGGATGACATCAGAATGGGAGAACGAGGATCCGCCATCGGAAGAAAAGAAGAGCGTAAGCCCCTGCCCGAGACTAAGCAGCCATACCTCCTCCAAGGGAGAATGGTGGGCGGGAAGATACCTGCTGCAAGAGCTGTTCTCGAAGATCTACTGTTACGGTAAGTTCTTACGTAACTGTACTATCTTACTTCGAGATACAGCTCTTGCAGCAGGTAACACCATTAGGACTGATTCCCAAATAATAGCGCCTGTAAGCATTCTGGGAGGAGGAAATTAGGAGAGATCCTTAAACAAGCCCTGACTCTAGGACAGGAGACCCTGTAGAACGGCCAGGCCGAAATCGGCTCTCCGCTGTGATGCAATATCTAGGCTATAGTGCCTAATGAATGTGTGCACAGAGCTCCAAGTAGCTGCAGCACAGATGGCTGAAGTGGAGACATTACGCAGTGCTGCAAAAGAAGTAGCCACACCTCTAGTCGAATGGCCCCGGACTGAGCCTGGGAGGGGCTTCTGTTTGCTGTTATAGCAAAATGCAAAACACTGGACAAGCCAGCGGGAAAGGGTCTGCTTTGAGACTGGGTGGCCCAACATTCTCTCAGCGAAGGAAACGAATAGTTGTTCCGATTTACGAAGTTGTTTAGTTCTATTCAGGTAGTACCTTAAAGAGCGGTGAACATCCAGGGTGTGAAGCAACACCTCTCATCTATTAGAATACTTGGGAAAATAAACAGGCAGGTCAATGTCCTGATTGAGAGTGAGGGCAGAGACCACCTTAGGCAGGAATTTAGGATTCGTCCTCAGAGACACACTGTCCTGGTGGAAAATTAAATAAGGCTCCTTGCACATGAGAGCGTGAAGCTCGGAAGCTCTCCTTGCTGACGCGACAGCAACTAAAAATAACGTTTTCCACGACAGAAAACACAGCTCGCAATCCACGGCAGGTTCAAAGGGGGGAAGCGTGAGTTGTTCCAGAACAAAGAGTAGGTCCCAAGGAGGGCACGGATACTTGATGGGTGGCCTAAGTGTAACTCCCTCTCAGGAAGTCTTGAGAGGCATGAAGCTGTGCCACTGTGTGCTGTCCCACGGTGAAGTGGAGCTGAAATCCGCGCATAAGTGCGCTTTTAATAGAGGAGTAAGTGAGACCCGAATGGAATAGGGAAAGCAAGTATTCCAGCACCACTTTCACGGGCATCCTAGGGAGAAAGGCTGCGTGCCTGCGACCACAAGCAAGCAGGCGCCATTTCATGGCGTCGTTGCATGCATGCGGCTTTGTGGCCGTGGAAAGAACTTCCGCCATGTCTTGCGAAACCCTGTGTCGAATAATGGCTATGTCTCTAGGAGCCATGCATGCAGGTTCAGTGAGCGTAAGTCCGGGTGGACTAATGAACCCTCCTCCTGAGACAAGAGATGGGAGCTGAAAGGCAACGGAACTGGAGGTTCCCGGGACAGCTGCGTCAGCATGGGGAACCAGATCTGCCTGGGCCAGAAAGGGACTACCAGGATCATTGTTGCATGCTCCCTGTGCAGTTTGAAAAGGACTCTTTGGATCAACGGGAAGGGAGGGAAAGCATAGAGGAATCTGTCCACCCAGGAGAGGGACAACGCGTCTCACCAAAAAACACCAGGCCCTGGATCTAGCGAGCAGAAATTGGGCAGTTTTGCGTTGGATGGGGAAGCGAATAAGTCCAGCTCTGGAGTGCCCCATCGAAGAAACAGATCCTCTACTACCCCTTGAAGAAGTTCCCACTCGTGGACCCTGGCCTGGGAACGACTCAGGCCGTCTGCGATTGTATTGTCCACTCCGGGAACGTGAACTGCGATCAGGCTCGCGCCGTGTTGGATTACCCAATCCCACACTCTCATCGCTTCCCTGCAAAGGGGGTAAGAGTGTGTGCCTCCTTGTTTGTTGAGGTAATACATCACCGCCGTATTGTCTGTTTGAAGCATAAGAGTATTCGGCTGGATTTCTGACTGAAAGGCCTGCAGGGCATAAAGGACCGCCCTCATCTCCAGAATGTTGATGTGGGGGTGAGCTTCTTGAGGGGTCCACGTTCCCTGGGACCTCACCCTGTCCAGGTGTGAAAGAATCACCTCTGCGGACGGCGTTGCAAATGGAACACCTGCAGAGAGTGTCCCTGGGTCTAGCCACCATTGCCAGTCCCGAATCACAGAGTTCGTGATTCTGACCGGCTGCTGCATGTGGTCTTGCCTTTGGTCCCACTGTACCTTGAGCATCCACTGAGTTACCCGCATGTGGAGCCTTGCCAAAGGGACGGTTGGAATGGCTGCAGCCATGTGCCTGAGCAAACGAAGGACCAGCCTGGCAGAGGCAGTCTTCTTCGCCGAGAGATCCCTGATGAGATCTTTCGTCAGGAAGAAATGCTTTCCCTTGGATGGTGTCCAGAACTGCGCCTATGAACTGCAGCTTCTGGGACGGTACGAGGAGAGACTTCTCGTAATTGATGAGGATGCCCAGAGACTGGAACAGAACCTGGGTGCACTGGAAAGCCAGCAACAACGCCTCTTTGGAGGCGGCCATGAGAAGCTAATCATCCAGGTACGGGAACACGTAGTGGCCCTGTCTCCTTAAAGACGCTGCCACGACTGCCATGCACTTGGTAAACGACCTGGGGGCCGATGACAGTCCGAACGGAAGAGCTCGGAACTGAAAGTGGTGGCCGAGAAACTCGAAGCGCAGGAACCTCCTGTGCGCTTGAGCCACTGGGATATGCAGGTAGGCATCCTGCATGTCTAGGGATGCTAAGAAGGCATCCTTCTTTAGCATGGGGATGAGACCCTGAAGGGTCACCATGCAAAATCGTTTGTAGGTGACCGACATATTGAGGTCGCTGAGGTCCAAGATTGGATGGAGGTCCCCTGTTTTTTTCGGAACCAGAAAGTAGTGGGAATAGTACCCGGATACTATCTGGTTCTCTGGAACATACTCCACTGCTCCCTTTTGAAGGAGCGCGAGTATTTCTTGCCTGATAAGCAATTTGTCCTGACCCGAGTAACGGGAAAGCAGAGGAGGCCTTGTGGGTGGCTTGTCCGCGAATTCTATAAAGTGGCCTCTTTCAACCAACTGAAGGATCCACCTGTCAGTGGTTATGGACTGCCACCTTGGCAGGTAGTCCGCAATACGGCCCCCGACCTTGATGTCCCATTGATCCTGAGGAGGCGGGGCTGGGAAAGAAGTCATGCTGTGGTGGGGAGGGACCGCAGGCTGAGGCACAGCTGGGCTGACTTGACCCGTGGACAGCTTTCCTGGGCTCTCACGGAGAAGGAGCCCTCTGTTGTGGGACCGCGCTGGGACTGCTGTCTCTGCATCCGGCCACCTAAAACGCCTTTGGTTCCTACGAAAGGAACTAAGCCTGGGTCGGTACATAGCCTGGACCGACCTCACCGCCTTCCTGGCCTCTTGGAGTTTGGTGAGAACCCTCTCAGAGGATTCACCAAAAAGAACTTCTCCATCAAAAGAGGCATCCAGGATGTTTTTCTGGACGCCCGGGGTGAATCCAGAAACACGGAGCCATGAGTGCCTCCGGAGGCATACGCCTGAAGATGCCGCTCTGGCCGAGGAGTCCACGTGAATCGTACGCGGCTCGCAGCACCTGGGTTCCCACGTCTGAACCCGTACTGAGGAGCTGCAACATCTCCTCCTTCTGCTCACCTTCTGGCATCTTGTCCGCCAGATCCAGTCCCTGCTCCCACAAGGCATTTTGGAACTGTACCATGTGGGTCAAGTAGTTTAGGGATCTGATGGCGCAAGTAGCGGAAGCATACGTGCGCCTGCCCATAGCGTCCAGCTGTTTGGACTCCGGGTCCCGGTGGCAGGGTGCTCAAATGTTGCGGCCTCTGGGATCGGTCATGAGAGGCTGTGATGACCAGAGAATCAGCCAGAGGATGTGAAGCCAAGTACTGGTCCTCCTTAGGGGCCTTGTACAGGTGGTCAGCTTTCTTCGGCATCGCCGGGAGTGAGTGTGGACGCTTCCATGCTGCCTTGGTGACGTCTACGAAAGTGTCCACCAAGGGTGGTACCACCACAGGCTTAGGGTCTTTCTGCCGAAGATACCTGAAGAGGCATAACCTCTTGGGGTCGAGTTCCTCAGCGTCCCAGCCCATGTTCTCCTGGATATGCCTCATGATCTCTGAGAACGATAGGTCATCCGGAGGAGACCTTGGGAGCTCACGTGGATCCGGAGAAGGGACGGTGATCGGAGAGGGGGATCTGGAGTCATCAGAGAAGTCCGAACCCGTGTCCTCCGTCGAAGGCGAACAACGTCTTCTGGGTCTCTTGGGGCTGGGTGATCCAGAAGAAGATCTGGACGGAGGTCTACGTTTCCTTGATCTGCCCCTAGGAGAATCCGCAGGCTCCTGGGGGGAAGGTACTCTGTCCACAACCCTAAGTGGAGTGGGGGGTGTGGGAGCCGGTGGAATTGCGGGTGGAGGAGGAGGAGGAGTAGGTGTGGGAACCATATCCCTTTTTACGGTGTCCCACCAGTAAGTAAACAACTCTTTGACCTCGGATATGCTGAGGCCAGACAATGGACCGAGCGCCGATGGCCGGTCATCGGGTTCCGGCGTCGGTTCCCCAGGGGCCTCAGGTTCCGGCGAGGGTTCCTGGGGAGCAGACAGGACCGGGTTCGCCCGTCTGGTCCTCGGGCTGGGTCAGCTCCTCTTCCGTATCGTCTCCTGACCGGCGTCGGTTGGAGCGTCGGGGGCCTCTTCTCCAGTGGGTACGGACGTCAGTCCCCCGCCGGCGTCCGAGAGGAAGGCCAACCGTGACGGTGTCTGGCAGTCGGGCGGCTCCTGGGACCTATGTATGGCCGGCGCCGGGACGCAGCCGGGCGCCGGTACGACGCATTCTTCATAAGGAGGTAAGCTCTTTGGTCTTCCGCTGGGGAGGAGGAGGCAAAGAGACAGACCTGACGTCGGGTTCCGAACGGCGGGAACCTGACTTGTGATGGTGATGGCAGTCCCCCGACCTAGACAGGGCCTTAGAAGCTGAGGATGAGGAAGGCCTGGAGGTCTTGGCCTGAAAGGCAGAAGAGGAGCCCGAAAGGGTCTTCACCGCTGCGGGGGGAGGCTGAGAACGGGCCTGGGAAGAAGAGCGGTCGGACCGGGAGCCGGAACTACGGGAGTCAGAGGCCCTAGATGGGGACTTAGATCTAACTCTCTCCCTGTGCTTCTCAAGGTGTCTCCGGGCCTTCTCTGAAGATTCCCCCTTGGAGGCTGCGTCCATGGCTTTGATTTTCTCTTCGAGCAGGAACGCCTGAAGGGCCTTCTGGCAACGGATCCGGGTCTGGCTGTTGAACCCGACAGATGGAGCAGGACCGGGTGTCGTGGTCTGGGCCTAGGCACCGGACGCAGGCTGAATGCGGATCCTTGAATGGGATTTGCTTCCCACAGGCGCACTTCGAAGGATGGCCTTCAACGGAGGTTGGAGAGGACATCAAACAGCAACTGAGCCGAAAAAATAACTTCAAACAACATGAAGTCTTGCTATATTATGACAGTAGCAGTTTGTCCCACCACTAGAACTGCTCCGGAGGTGAAATGGTTAATACCATTCCAAAATAGAACTTTAAGCACGAGCTCTAAGAAGCAGCTCTATCTGTGTAATTTCAAACCTGAACTGTCAGATTCTTTACTCTGCCTCAGTGAACAGTCGCTCCGGAGATTTCTCCTACTGCTCGGTTCATTTCTCAGTTTAAACAGTGTTTTCTCGGTTCGATTCAACCGAGAATAGTTTTATTTTAACCGCAAAACCGTTCGGTTCAAGCTTGTCTGTGGTAATCGTAAGCAAATTAAAGGTTTTGTCTGTGTGGAACTTGTAAGTTTATCGGTTCGGTTTTGAACCGATCAGCTGGGTTTAAAACTTATTAACTTTAAAGTTTAACATTTTAGAGTGCGGTTCCCGGTTCTTATCGGTTCTAAAAAAAAAGGATTTTATTACGTTTTTTTCCAATACCCGTGACACGGTTAGGAACCGATAAAGGTGTCTTCCTGGCACTGCCGTTTAAAGGGCAAGTTTTTCTGGTTAGGCTGGCATTATGTCTGCAGAAACCCAAAAGAAAAACCCGGGCCCACTGGGTTTCAACACTGTGATGTCTGTGGGGAAGTTTTGCCAAGGCTGACCCACACACACATCTATTGTCTGGGGTTTGACCACCTCAGTCAGACTGCCAGATATGAAGAATTTCCTGCAGCCACCCTGGAAAAGAGATTGGGCAGGCTCAGGGAGCAGAGGCCAAAAGTCCGTGACCGGATGGCCAGCCGGTTCGGTGCCAACCGAACCGGAGAGAATGCTCCCTCTGACCAGGGCCAGACTTCCTCGGGCAAAGAAAAGCTGGTTCTGAGGAACCAATTTCCAGTAAAGAAAACAGAAAGTCAGCAGGTTTGGAGTCAAAACCCTTCTCCAACTGCTGCAGAGATAGCAAAAGCCATACAA
The DNA here is from genome assembly GCA_016271365.2 of Neoceratodus forsteri. NCBI lineage: Eukaryota > Metazoa > Chordata > Ceratodontiformes > Ceratodontidae > Neoceratodus > Neoceratodus forsteri. The sequence goes on along the minus strand of CM057453.1, from coordinate 293,120,919 downwards.
ATTGTCCAGTCACTGTCTCGGGTTCCGTCCGAACCCAGCACACTATCTAGCAAAGGTCGGTTCGTCCGAGTTCAGTGGTTCCAGGAATATGATGATGAAATTTTATGAACCAGAGGAGGGGAGGATGATTATGAACAGTATGAATGTGGCTGGGAAGGTCTGGGTGTGCCCATTGAACGGACATTTCCCCAGACAGACCTCTAGAATCTCCCCTATGCTATCTGAGTCCCCATCTCATTTTATGTTTTACAAAAGTTGTTGAAACCCTCCAGCTTCCCTTGGAAGAAGCTGTGGATGAGCAAGAGGAGCCTGATTTTGTAGAAATGATGGATATTCCAGAGTCTAGGAGATTGTCTATTCCTTTTGCATAAGTCTTTTAGGAAGCAAACAATAAAAATTTTAAAAGCTCCTAATTCTGTGCCTCCTGTAGATAAAAAGATGGACAGAAGGTACACATTGTCAGGTCCTGATACAGAATTCCTTTCTCAGCAATGCAGTCATGTTGGGGTAGTTCAGGCTGCAGCCTGTGATAAAGCTAATATCCCCTGGCTTCACATCCTCCTGACAAGGATTCCAGGAAGATTGATGCCATGGCGAAAAAACAGTATATGGCAGCCTCTCTGGGACTCAGGCAAGCAAATTATATGGCTTATGTAGCTAGGTATCAGAAATCTAGATGGGATACTGTTATGGAATTAGCCAAGCAAGCCTATGGCCAGCTGGCTAGCGAACTAGAACAGGTGGCTGCTGATGGCATTGAGGCTTCTAAGGTACAGTTTCATGCTGCTGTGGATGTTAATGATGTTTCCTCTAGGGTCATGGCCACATCTGTTAGCTTGTGAGTCGGCCTGGCTCAGGTGTACTAGTCTGTCACAGGATACCCAGACTAAGGCTATGGATTTTCCTGTGGTGGGAAATTCTCTGTTTGGGAGCAGACAGAGAATTACATGAAAAAGATGGATGAATATAGGACTACTTACAAAGTGCCCAAGCTAAGGAGGCAAGCCACTCCTCAGAGGCATACCCCAGGGGTGGGGCAGGCCTTTTCACAGGCCTTTTACCAGACTCAGGCCTCCTCTGCCTATGCTCAGAGGGGCTTCTTCAGAAGGCAGAGGCAGGCGAGGGGTGGGCAGGCCTGCTCCCACCCCCTCAGCCTAAGCTCCTGCTAAGCAGGCACCCTCATGGGGTGCCCAGGGCTGATTCTCCTTTACCTGGTAGGGGCAGGCTGGCTTACTTCAGTCAGAACTGGGCTTCTTTAACCTCAGACAAGTGGGTTCTGGAAGTAGTAGCCAGGGTCTGGTTCTCAGCTTCAAAAAGTTTCCCAAGTTGAGAACCAGACTTTTTCTACCTGCAAGTGCTTCAGAGACCCTTGCTCTGGAAGCAGAGGTCTCAACCCTGTTGGCTCTCAGAGCAGTGGAAAGGGTTCCTCCCCTGCACCAGGGCAGGGGTCTGTATTCCAGATACTTCCTTACCCCAAAAAAGAGAGGAGAATGGCGGCCCATATTAGACCTCAGATATCCCAACAAGCATCTTTTGAAACCAAAGTTCAAAATGGTAACTCTGGCAATGATTTTACCCTAAGGCCAGGGGACTGGTTAGCCTCCCTGGACCTCAAGGATGCCTATTTCCACGTCCCCTATCAGAAGCTCCCACGAAAGTACCTCCAGATTCAAACTACCCTCAGGTCATTACCAGTTCAGAGCAATGCCCTTGACCTTACCTCTGCCCCAAGGGTATTCACAAAGTGTCTAGCAGTGGCAGTGGCTCACTTAAGGAGGCAAAGGATTGCTGTTTTTCCCTATCTAGACGATTGGCTCATTGTAGGTCAGTCCCCAGAACAGGTAAAATCTCACCTGCAAGTTACCCAGCAGCTTCTCACCTCCCTGGGCTTTCTGCTAAATCTACCAAAGTCGGTTCTGGAACCAGTCAAGGTACTCACCTTTATAGGGCAGAGTTGGACACAAAGCTAGCAGAGCTTTTCTTCCTTAGAAAGGGTGGCCAATTTAGTGACTCTGGCCTCCTCCTTCACCCTGCAGGTCTCTCTACCAGCAAGACACTTTCTGCAGCTCCTGGGACACATGGCTGCATCCACAGCTGTTGTGCAGGGAGCAAGATTTCAGATGAGAGACATTCAGTTTCACTTGAGGACCTATTGGTCTCAGAGAAGAGACCCCCTTTCCAAGTTGGTCCCAGTGACTCGAACCTTGATCTAGGCCCTCCAGTGGTGGCAGGATCAGAGCAATTTAAGATTGGGGGGTTCCCTTCACTCCCCCTGCCCACAATTTGACTCTCACTACAGATGCTTCCCTTCTGGGTTGGGGAGCCCACATGGGCGACCTTTCCACTCAGGGAGTGTGGTCCCCCCGGGAATCTCTGCTCCACATCAATTTGCTGGAACTCAGAGCTGTCTTTTTAGCTCTTCAAGCATTTTCTGCATCTATCCACAACAAGGTGATACAAGTCAGAACAGACAACACCACAACAATGTGGTACATCAACCAACAGGGGGCACTCGGTCTTGACCTTGTGCACGAGGCAATGAAGTTGTGGTCTCTGGCCTATTCCTGAACACTTCCCTCATAGCAGTTCATCTTCCAGGAAAGGACAATGTCCTAGCGGATGCTCTCAGCAGGATTTCCCAGGGCCATCACGAATGGTCCTGGATCCTCAAATGCTGGGGAAGTCTTTGCCGGATGGGGCACCCTCAGATAGATCTTTTGCAGCCCCAGACAATCTAAACTTCCTCTGTTCTGTTGCAGGCCTCCAGTGTTGGGCTCAGTCCCCTGGATGCCTTCTCCTGGATTGGGAGGGAAGTTTCTTTATGCTTTCCTCCCTTCCTCTCCTATTCAAAGTATTAGTCAAAATCAGATCTCAGCCTTGCAGGGTGATTCTGATTGCCCAGTTAGGCCAGGCAGCTCTGGTACCCACTCCTTCTGTCACTGACAATCCATCTTCCCTTTGCCTCCCCAGGATTCACAACCTGTTAACTTGTGCCCAGGGAAGGGTTTGGTATCCGGACCTCAAATCCTCAACCTCAAGGCCTGGCTCTTGAGGAGTTAGAGATTGCTGATTTACACCTCTCTCAAGGTGTTCTTGAAATCCTAAAGGCTTCCAGAAAGCCTTCCACTAGAACTACTTATAGTTCTAAATGCAAAGGTTTTCCATTTGGTGTGCTAGGAAAAATATTTCCCCAGAATCTGCTGATTTGCCCATTGTATTAGATTACATGGTCCATCTTAAATCCTTGGGTCTCAGACCAGCTACCCTGAGAGTCCATTTGGCAGCTGTATCTGCTTTTGTGTCAGCAGGAAAGTCATCCCCTCTTTCCACTCACCCTGTGTTTTCCAAGTTTTTTAAGGGATTACTCCATACTAATCCACCCTTTCGGGAACCGGCCCCTACCTGGGACCTTAATGTTTGTATTGCCCAGTTAATGCAACCCCCTTTTGAACCTCTGTTTTCTGCAGAGCTTAAGTATCTAACTTGGAAAACTGTTTTTCTGGTGGCTATCACTTCTGCTAGACGCATAAGTGAGTTGCAAGCCTTGTCAGTGGAAACTGACTTTATTTCTTTCCACAGGGATAAGGTAGTCCTTAGGACTAATAGGAAGTTTTTACCTAAGGTGGTTTCAGATTTCCATCTTAACCAATCTGTCTCCCTTCCAGTATTTTTCACTGATCACTCCTCTTCTGGTGAGAGGAGGTTGCACAGCCTGGATGTTAAGAGAGCTCTTAGTTACTACATAGAGTGTACCAAAGGTCACAGGTTCGAATCCCTCCAACTTTTCCTTACCTATGGTGAAGTTGGGAAAGGCAAACCTGCCACTAAGAGATCAATTGCCAGGTGGATTGTCTCTTGTATTCAATTTTGTTATCAGAAACTGGGCAGAGATCCCCCCTCTGGCTTGAGGGCTCATTCTACCAGGGGTACAGCTGCGTCTCTAGCTGCTGCCAGAGACATCCCTATATTAGAGATATGCCAGGCTGCTACTTGGAAAACGGTACACACTTTTACCAAGCATTACTCCCTGGATGTCCAGGCCAGGAGAGATGCTCGGTTTGCCACAGCTGTTCTTCAGAGCCTATTCCTAAGTAGTTCTGCCCCTCCTCCATGGAGGTACTGCTGTGTAGTCTGCTACTGTCATAATATAGCAAGACTTCATGTTGTTTGAAGAAAAAATTACTCACCTTAGTAATGTTGTTTCTTCTAATGGAGTCTTGCTATATTATGACCTCCCCCCCCAGCCTGTCCCTCACAGAACTTCTACTTGGGTGGGGTGCGGGCAACTTAGTGTGGGCACCATTTTATGCCCTTTTAGCGTTTCTCCCCTTTTGGGAGTTTGGGGTGTGTGTGTTTTATTATACTGTTGTTTTATTCTCATGTTGTTAGAATTGTGTTAGTAGTTCTGGTCCCCTGACTTGAGTCTTGGGTGTTGGGACCAGCAATGGTTGATTAATATTTAGGTAGCCATTTGGCTAGTGTAGGTTACAGCTTCCACACAGACCTTAGTGAGTTTTTTGTAAAGATCTGACAGTTCAGGTTTGAAATTACACAGATAGAGCTGCTTCTTAGAGCTCGTGCTCAAAGTTCTATTTTGGAATGGTATTAACCATTTCACCTCCGAACAGTTCTAGTGGTGGGACAAACTGCTACTGTCATAATATAGCAAGACTCCATTAGAAGAAACAACATTACTAAGGTGAGTAATTTTTCTTTTTCCCGAAGGAAGAACTTAACCGGGCATCGCGTGCTAGAAGCAGCCGAAGGGTGAGAAGAGAGACATGCAAGTCGGCCAGTGGGGAAAGAACTGGGGAATCTGTGGGCCCAGCCTCACTTATGTACTACGTCTGACGCGGGCGGTCCCCGCTGAAGAGTGCTAGCTAGAAGATTTCCGTGGGGTCCTGACGCCTGCCAGCTTCGGTCCTAATGGTGTTACCTGCTGCAAGAGCTGTATCTCGAAGTAAGATCTTCCCTCTCTCTTCCAAATCTTTTAACTCTGTTCTTGGACATCACTGGAGACCAGACTCTGAAATAACCATTCATAGATCCACAGCTGCTATTACTATCAAGTGTAGGTGGTCCCCACCTCCCCAGCTCTTCTAAATAGACCATGCCAGCCATCACTATCCATACAGTCCCACCCTTACCCCACCCAGCATGTCCTTTCATCCTAAAAACAAAGTTTTGGATCATGTAGAGATCATCCTATATAGAAATAAAAATAATATAGCATTTTGCCTGTGTACTGTTTTCTCTGGGCTGGTGAAAGGACAGTGTTAAAGAAAAATCAGTTATTGTTAGGGCACAGCATATTAAATGCTTTTAAAAATAAAAATGTCATAGTTTTCTATTTCCCCAAGCCCCTTAGGTTTGTGTAGCTCCCACCCCAAAGGAACCTTAGATGTACTCTTGGCTCACTTGAGACTGTACAAAAACTTCCAGAAGTGCAGGTCTTCATTTGACTACAAGGATGGGGGCTGAGAGTGTTTTTCTCTGCCTGACTCTGTTCATTGCCCTGTGGGTGGTGGTGACAGTGTGGTGAGGTGCATGATGATGTCAGCTATTGTGTGTGCAGAACTAGGACTGCTTGACTGAACATTTGCTGCTGTGACGTCCTCTTGTTTGGTGGTGGTGGTGGTGTGAGTGGGGGGGGCAGACAGAGGGAGAGGAGGCCACTGTACAAAACAATGTGTGGGGGGCTCACTGTGTGTGATGGCATTGCAGTCTTTTTTCTGCTGGGGAGCTGGAAGCAGTGTGGGAGGAGGATAAATGTACAATAATCAGAGTATTTCTTGGCTTGCACTGTTTCCTATACAAGTGATCAAAATGTGCCATTATAATTGAGGGCTAGTGCAACCATCTGCGGCCTAGTGCAATTTTGAATCGACTTGCCCTGCTGGCTAGTGCAAAAAAAGGTTAAGGTTGATCCCTGCAAGGATACCTGGGAGCGCAGGAGAATGTGGCAGAGGGATAAGGACAGAACCGAAGAGATATCAGATGACCTCCACCTGGGCTAGGGAGTAGACCAAGAGCACCAAGAAGGTGCTCGGAAGAACTCACAGCCGAGCCATTCGGTACTGCCTTGGCTGCACCGGAAGAACCCCCGAGGCGACCAGGGCCGTATAGGTCCAGAATGCAGTCCCCTACCTCAAAAGAATGGGCGCCTCAAAGAGATCAAGGAGGAAGAGCAGAGACCCGCATTATGGCTTCTCCCAGAGCCCAGGTGGGTTCCAGAAAAAGGTCACCACACAGACTCCATGCCCCTCAACCCCTCGGAATCTGAGAGAGCCCTCCTCCTCGAGAGAACCAGTCTAGGCAACTGACAGTCGAGCTATCCAGGCAGCAGTACCCTTCCCTCCCGTGGATCCTCTGATCGGCCCCAAAGTTGGGCGATCCAGGCACACCACATGAGGGAGTACCACCGCTGAGGGGTCAGCGAACCCTCCGAGGCCAGGCTACAGTGGAATGGTGGCCTGCACCACTGCCTGCTGGTCAGAACCCCTGACCCCAGCCGTCACTGTTTGCTCCTCAGAGGGGGGCCGATTCCGGACTGTCGAGGACACTACGAGGGTGTCCAGACCAGCAGCTAACTCCAAGGAGCCAGAGTGCCTGTCTCACTCCGACTCCGACTCCTCCTCTGAAGAGGTGGAGACCGAAGTCCTGTGCCAAACAGTGGGTGGGTGCCTGTTGCCATCCTGACCAAATAGGGCACCAGAAGCCAAGACCGCGCCAGAGTCGGTACCAGTATCCTCTGCAGCACCGCAAATGATGGCAGAAGAGGACACGGCTCCAACAAGGGCAGCCGTCTCAGTGACAGAGCCTGACACGGCACCGTCCCACCACACGGCGCCGCGAGCGGCACCAAGGACAGAGACGGCGCCGATGACAGTTCCAGCAGCACTCTCGGTGCTGTGAGCTGCGCTGAGATCCAGAACCCCCACGGCGCCGTGACCATGCCCAGAACTGCGAATGGTGCAGAGGCGAGAAAAAGTCAGTGATGGCACCGTAGAACCTCCCATGGCACTGCTTGCACCATTGGCTCCATGAATGGTGCCATCAGGGCCCACAGTGCCGAGGCCCAAGACAGTGCCGACAGATGGCCTCAAGGACGGCGCCGACCCATGCCTTCTGAGCCACGGGTCCAACACCGGGGGAGCCTTCACCCCTGAAGGGATGACTGCCAACGTGGTGCCTCTCGCCCATCCCCCGGAGGGAACAGACTGGGCCTCCTGCACAGTGGGAGGAGCCTTGGCCATGGCTAGGCTACGAGAGGTCGAGGCTCCCTCCTCCTTGGTTTGTATAGAACGGGAGGGATCGGAGAAAGGCCAAGAAGAGCAGCTTGGCCTGACAAGTGCGTCAACCCAGTCGAATGAGCCCCGCCCCCACTTCTTCCAGGCGCATTGTTCGATGACCCGACGGTCCATGGAGAAGCAGGCGTCACACGAATCCATGTTGTGAAGCAGGTCAAGACATACGAGGCAACGGTCATGCTGGTCGGTGACGGAGAACTTATGGCCACAAGGGCACTGTCACATGGGGGGGCCTTCCCGTCTTAGAAGATTTATTGCCCTCCGACCAAGACATGACCAACAAAAAAGAAACACCAAAAACAAGACTCGAGGTCGCAAAATTAAAACAAATCAAAGAACAATCTTACCAGGCGACGTCGAGTAAGCTATCAGAACCGGCAGGAGAACAGGGCCGACGAACTGCAGCACAGAGTCGACAAAGTCGAATGTTTGCAATGAAACTGTGTAGAAGTAGGCCTCGAAGTAGCTCAAAAGCTTCCCATGAGGTGACCTCGACAGCGGGAGACGAAGAACTGGCACGAGGGCGGAGTCAACAGCACCTAACAGCCAACCCGTGAGCGCTACGCAGTGTGTCAGTCTCGAGGGCGGCACTAATGGTGCATTGACTCCACCCCCGCAAAAAAAAAAAAAAAACATGCTCCTGCAGGGCCATGACCTCCAGCCATATACCCAAAGATGATGAATGGTGAAGAATGACACAGATAAGATCAATGGCATCAGCTATAGGTTGAGAAACACACACTGGCTTATACTTGGGGGCAGCGAATTTCTTGTCAGCCTGCTTTCAAATGGATGCCACCATAGCAGCCTACTCCAGACTGCATCAGACAGTTTCAAATGCAGGAAGAACGGGGGAAACTAGACTGACCGGTATATAGGAAACGTTGAAACACCGCAGACAGAGATGTCTACCCCTGTCAATGGCTGTAGGCTAGAAATTAAGTGCACAATGCATATTTCTGAGGTCGGTTTTGGTGCCGTGTCTCTTCGCCATTCATCACCTTTGGGTATATGGCCCCACTGGAGTTTTTTTTCTTTTTTTTTTAGGTAAGTGGAGCTAATGCACCATCGGCGCCACCCTCAAGGCTGACACATTGCGTGGTGCTCGTGGGTTGGCCGTTAGGCGCTGTCGACTCCGCCTGCCTGCCAGTTCTGAGTCGCCAGAGAGGTAAGAGGAAGGGAGTGGAGGGTGGGACAAGGAAGTCCAAGGGACAGGAAAAAGGAATAGGTATAAAACTAAAAGGAGAAATAATGACTTGAGAGAACAGAAAGAAGTCGGAAACTAAAGGGATTGGGAGGGGCCCCAAACTCTGGAAATAGAGGAGGGAGGCAGAGTGGGACAAAGAATTTAGAAGGTAGGAAGAGAGGGGTGAAGGTTAACACATCCCAGACCCTGGTCCGTCTTCAGACTGTATAAGAACTGCAAGGAGTTGCCAAAGGCGTCTTGCCAGAATTCAAGGCACAGAATGGCTGGCAAAAACTCCATCTGAGCAGAATCGGCTATTCTGGAAGAAGGACAGGGCACAGAGAATTAACACCCTCTCAAGGAAAGATTTTGGTGAAAAAGGAAGAGAGTTTTTTTTTTTGTGTGTGTGTGTGTGTGTGTAATAAAGGATAGTCCTAAGGACAAAGAAAATAAGATGGACAGGATAAGGAGGAGGAGAGAATGGAGGCAGCTACCAACTCCACCCACAGGGATTGAGCAACGCACTAGAAGAGTGCCCCCATTCTGACCACTCTACCCAGAACACTGTTCCCCCTATGTGCCCCTGTTTACCAAACTCCAAACAAAGAAAGGAGGGGGGCGAGGTTGGGCACAGAGAGGGAGGGGGACCCAGAGACTGAGACCCCAGAGGGATGGAGGGTGGGGTTGTGATGAATGGTGAAGATACACAGAAAGATCACAATTACGGTAGGTGCGCAATTTTCATATCTTATCTGTGTCAATCTTCACCATTCATCACCTTTGGGTAAGTGCCAAGCCCCCCCCAAAGGGGGCTTTCCTTTACACCCAAAGGGACAAAGTCCCTTAGCTCTCAGTGGGTGACACACTAAGAGGGAGAACCTTCAGGGCCTGGAGAGGCCCGAGAGTGGGAAGAGTGAGACAGGGACCCCCTGGAGGGGGAAGGAAGTTGCCCCGACAAACATCATCTCGCTATATGGGAGAAGAGATGGGTTCTCTGGTGAGCGGAGTCAATCAACCTATGCCGGGCCAAGGGTGACAACCCGGAAAGATGCAGCCATGCTGTCAACTTAGTGCAGATCGCTGTCCCTACGACCCTGGTAGCTACCTCGATGGCATCATAGGATGCCCTTGCTTGGTGCCTTGCTAGCTCCAGGCCATGTGCAGAGAATGCAATGGCTTGTCTGGTTTGTTCCGTGTCAGGCAACAAGGCTAGGACTTGACCTAGCCTGGACCACAAGAACCTGTCATAGGCTGCATACTGGGCCTGATGTGCAGAAATAGAAAGCAACAACCGTGCGGTGAAAGTCCTCCCTACCCAGAAGTCAAAATCCAAGGAATCTTGATCTGGGGCCGGTCACAGTGAAGGGCAAGCCCATCAGGAGTGTCAACTGCAGCAATCCGGACTCTGGAGGAGGCATGGAACCTGGAGACTCCGGGGGCACAATACGCTGGCAGAGATCTGGGACGGGTCTCTGCCAGAAGCTCAACGATGCCTCCGAAGAGAACAGGTCAGGGAGGCACCACAAGGGTGGCCTTGCTGAAATCGCCTAGAAAGGCATGTGCTGAGTGCTCTGGATTGCTTACAGTGGCAGGGATAAGGTGCAAATCCTCCAACATCCTCACGAGGAAACGCTGATACTCAGCGAGACCATCGGCTGGAGAGATGTGGACAGAAGGCTCCTCTTCCGCAGAAGAGGGGGATTAAGAGTTGGAGGGCACCAACTGCTCAGAGGGCGGCTGCTCGGGGGGAGGTTGAAAAACCTGTCTGTCCATTGCCCTAACGTAAGCTGGAAACTGAGCAGCCACGGCCCTGAACTGCTCCCAGAAGAGAGGCCCGCTAGGACCAAGGATGCCTGGGAGCACAGGAGAATGTGGCAGAGGGATGGGGACAGAGCCGAGAAGAGACATCAAGTGACCTCCGCCTGGGCTCCGGAGGCGGACCAAGAGCACCGAAGAAGAAGGTGCTCGGAGACTCCACAGCTGACAGCTGAACAACCATTTGGTACTGCCTTGGCTGCACCTGGAAGAATCCCCGTGAGAACCCGGGGCCGTGTAGGTCAGGCGGATGGTCCCCTACCGCAAAAGAATGGGGCTCCCTCAAAGGGGCCGAGAAGGAAGAAGCGGAGATTAGCACTCTGGCTTCTTCCAGAGCCGGATGAGCCCCAGAAAAAGGTCACCGTGCAGACCCCATGCCCCTCAGACCCTCTGAGTCTGAAGAGCCCTCCTCCTTGAGAGGGCCAGTCTAGGTGGCTGACAGCCCTGGCCAGCACCCGAAGGAGCTATCCAGGGCACAGTACCCTCCATTTCCGTAGGTGCTCTGATCGGCCCCAAAGTTGGGCGATCCAGGCACACCACAGGCATGGGTACCACTGCTGAGGGGTTAGTGAACCCACCAAGACTGGGCTGCAGAGCAATGGCGGCCTGCACCACTGCCCGCTGGTCAGCACCCCTGACCCCAGTCTCGGCAGCCACCGACCCTACCTCAGAAGGTGGTTGACTCCGGATTTTCGAGGATACTACAGGGCTGCCCACCCCAACGGTCAACCCCAAGGGGTCAGACTGTTCATCTGACTCACAGCCCGACTCCGCCTCTGGAGAGGTAGAGGCCGAGGCCCTATGCCAGACCGTAGGAGGGTGCCCGGTGCCATCCTTGCCAAAGGGGGTGCCAGAAACCGAAACCATGCCCGAGCCAGTGCCAGTGATCCCTACAGCACTGCGAGCGGAATCCACAGAGGGCACAGCCTCAGCTCAAGAGCAGCTCCAGAGCTGGGACCAGCCATGGCGCCATCCATCCCACGGCGCTGAGGCGGAGATGGCACTGATGGCGGCCCCGACTGTGCCATTGGCATCGAGGGCAGAGGTGGCACCGGCGATGGCACTGACAGTGGAATCTGATGCCCCCATGGCACTGAGTCATGAGGACAGCGCCCGTACCCAACCAAGCGCAGCGGACGCGCCCGAGGCAAGATGCATATAAAGGCGGCGCCTAGAAACTCCACGGCGCTGCTAGCAGAATCAGCACGGACAGCAGCCACAGTGCCGCGCTCCGTCAGGAGCCCATGTCACCCTGACGGCACCGACCGACAGCGTCAAGGATGGCGTGACCAGAGCCTTGTGAACCATGGGTCTGACACTGGAGACCTTCCCCTCGAAGGGTGACTGCTGTGGTGGCGCCTCCACCCACCCATCCCGAAACCCGAAAGGATGCGACGTGCCTCCTGCACCACGGAAGGAGCCTCGGCAATGGCCAGGCTACTAGTAGCCGAGGCCCCTCCTCCTTGAGTCCGTGTAGAACGGGAGGAGGGGACTAGGAGAAAGGCGGTATGTGGCTTGGCCCAGCGAGTGCACACCGACCCCGAAGTTGGCGGACTGGCCCCACTTTCCGTGCATTGTTCGATGACCTGGTGGTCCATGGAGAAACAGGCGTCCTGCAGATCCATGTCATGGGCGGGCCAAGAAACATAAGGCAATGGTCATGCTGGTGGGTGGACGGAAAATTTACGGCCACAAGGGCACCGTCGCATGGGGGGGGGGGCGCCGTCCCATCTTCAAAGTCTTCTTGCCCGCTGACCCAGACATGACCTACGAAGAAAAAAAACACCAGAAACATAACTCGACGTCGCCAAGAATAAAATATATGGAAAGATCTTACCAGCGATATCGAGTAAGGCAACTAGAAAGGAAAATTACGTACCTACCGTAATTCTTGATCTTCTTGGACGAGTCTCCACCACTCATTCACACTAGTGGGATTAGGGCCGGAGCACTAGGACCCATCGAGAACAAACTTTTGCTGGAGGGTGGCGCGAGGATGGGCGCCGCGAGACAAGCGCGCGAGCTCGTGTTTCTGGCCAGTGAGCCTTCTCGGCATCGACCCTCCAACCGCCTAGTACCTTTTACCAAGGAGGTGCAGCGCAACTAACGTAAAGAGTAACTGTAACATTAAAACACGGACATAAGATAGTCCGCATGCACCCGTAAGAAGGGTCAGTAAAGAAGTCCTCACAGCCTAAAGATTTGAGGCAGTGAAGACCAACACAGCGGTGAGCTCGGGGGATGGAGGGTGGGCGTGTGAATGAGTGGTGGAGACTCTGGTCCAAGAAGATCAAGAATTACGGTAGTGCGTAATTTTCCTATCTTCCTGGACCTAAGTCTCCACCACTCATTCACACTAGTGGGAGTACAACTGATAATCCCAAAAGGGGCAGGAGGAGCCAGAGCTCACATGTCTAAGGTAGAAGCCATTAAGGATGGTTCTGCCGAATATGGAATGTCGCCTGGCATGAGCGTCCAGTGCATAGTGCTAAGAAGGTATGCACTGAGCTCAGGTGGCGGCGTTGCAGATATCTGCAATTGGAACATTAATTTCCTCCAGGGATGCGCTACCACGCCCCTAGTAGAGTGAGCGTACACTCTACCTTCTAATTTAACCTGAGCCATGGAGTAGCAATGTGAAGGCATGCCACTAACCATGAGGAGATGCATCTGATAGCGACAGGTTGACCCAGCGGTGTCGCTGAAAAGAAAGAAGTTGTTGAGTCTTGCGAACATCCTGGGTTCTGTCCAAATAGAACACAAGGCTCTCTTAACATCAAGGAATGAAGAGCCGTTCCCTTCATTTTGGAAATTAGCAAGTAAGCGGAAGTACCAGAGGTTGGTTTAGATGGAATTCTGACACAACCTTGGGAAGAAATTTTGGATGAGTACGGAGAACTACTTTGTCTTTATGGAAGACAGTATACGGAGGGTCTGTAACCAGGGCATGTATCTCAGAGACTCTCAGGGTGAGGTAATGGCCCCAGGAAGCAGTCTTCCAGGTAAGAAATTTTAGCTCACAGGTAGCTAGGGGTTCGAAGGCTTCTGAGTGAGCATGTCCAGCACCAGGTTAATGTCCCAGGCTGCAACTGGACGCTTAACAGGGGTCTGGTATGAAGAATCCCCTTAAGAAATCTCTTCACCATAGGTAACTGAGCCAGAGTCAGGGATGAAACCAGCTCATGGAACGCTGAGATGGCACTAAGGTGAACTTTAACTGTGGAGTACTGAAGACCTGAGTTAGATAGGTCCAAAAGATACTCCAGAACCTTGTCAGGAGGACAGGAAAAGGGGTTCAAGAGGACTTTGCACACAGAGAGAAAACGCCCCATTTGGATGCGTTTTCCTTGTGGTGGCTGGCTCCCGAGCAGCCAGAAGGATGCTCGAGACTCTACGGGAGATTGAACCGATTCACTTCTATCTCTTCAGGAGCCAAGCATGAAGGTGAAGTGATTTCAGGTTGGGATGGACCAACGAACCCTGGGTCAAGAGACTGACTTGCAAGGAGTGGACTTGTGCTCCAAGCACCACTCCCATACCCTCATTGCTTCCCTGCAAAGGGATAAGAGTGAGCACGCTTGCTTGTTGATGTAATACATCACAGCTTTGCTGTCCGTTTGAAGGAGAATGTTCTTGTGACAAAGGACATCCTTCAGAGCTTGATCGCATAGAGGACGCTCTCACCTCCAAGACATTTATGTGGAGATGAGATTCGACGGAGTCCATACACCTTGAGTGTGGAGGGAGAGACAGTGAGCTCCCCATCCCATTAGCGATGCGTCTGTGGTGATGGAGATCTGATGGTCCGGAAGAGCAAAGGGGAACCCTTTGAGGAGATTGCTCTCTTGAGACCACCAGGTGAGAGACCTTCGAAGGGGTTGCGTCACCTTGATGGGATAAGACTGGGGGTGAGAGGTCGGAGACCACTGAGTGGAGAGCATCCATTGGGTGGTTCTCATGTGCAACCGGGCCAGGGGTACAGAGAACACCGAGGGACTCATGAGACCAACATGTGTTGCATCGAGAGAGCTGTAACCGATTGGTTCTCCCGATGTAACGGGCCATCCGAAGGATGTCGAGTCTTCTGTCCTCTGGAAGGAAAGCCTTGCGGAAGAGGTGACTAAGCGTCCCTAAGAAAAGGAGCCTCTGGGAGGGCTGCAGTTGGGATTTTTTCAGATTCAGCAGAGCTCCCATGGGCGTGAAAGGCGAGAAGTGGTTTGCCACGGCTTCCAAAGTCCCTTGGCTGGACAGGCTTGCTAGAAGCCAATCGTCCAGGTAGGGAAAGACTCGAAGTCCGCTTTTCCTGAGATGCGCTCAGAGAACTGCACAACACTTTGTAAACACGGCGCCGAGGATAGCCCAAAAGGCAGGACTTGAACTGATAATGCTGACCCAAAGCTACAAACCTGAGGAACTTATGTGGGTCGGGTGGATCGGGATATGCTGGTACGCATCCTGCATATCCAGAGGCCAGCCAGTCGTCCTGATGCAGCAAGGGTAACAGGGTACATAGGGAAATCATTTTGAATTTCTCCCTGGGGAGGAATTTGTTCAGCTTTCTGAGGTCTAGAATGGGGCGCATCCCCCCAGTTTTCTTTGGAACCAGAAAGAAATGGGAGTAGAACCCTGTGTTCCGCAAATGCGGGGCACCAGTTCTATTGCCCTGTTGTTCAGAAGGCCCTCGATCTCGGTGGTGAGGAGGTCTGACTGAAGCCGACAACCTGGGTTGTCGTCTGGGAGGACAATTTGGGGGAATTGAGAGAGTAACCTCGCGAATTATCGAAGGACCCATTTGTCTGAAGTTATGGACTTCCACTGGTGTAGAAGTACATCAGGCGACCTCCACCGGAGGAGAAAGTTCCATCTCGGGCAGTGTGGATGGAACTTGGGCCAACAACTCATAAGGTGGCGCTGGGGCTTTAGGCCCTAACTTTCTGCTAAATCTTCTTCTGAGGTTGGGCAGGTTGGCTTTTATGGAAGCTTCCTGCTTCTGCCTCGAAAGGACTGACGACTAAGAAACTGACGTCTGTTCGTATGCCCGCGAGAGGGGGCAGGCGGAGGTTCTGGCCAATTTAATGGCCGATCTAGTCTTTTAGGAGGCTTCTAAGGCTTGCTCCACCTGAGGGCCGAAAAGATAGGTGCCATCAAAAAGCAGCGCCATTACCTGCTGCTGAGCATCCTTCGTGAAGCCCGAAGAACGCAGCCAGGAATGGCGTCGAGTACAAATCCCTGCAGCAGCTGAACGAGAAGCAGTGTCGAAAGCGTCCATGGCGGCTTTGACTTGTTGGTTATTGGATTCAATACCTCTAGTAACGGTCAATAGAAGCTCTGACTTGGAGTCGAATCTGGAAGAGCTTCAACCATTCTTTTCATAGAGTGCCACAGGATATACTCATACTGAGAAAAATAGCCTTGATAACTGTGTCGCATACTTAGAGTGGAGGCAGCAAAGACTCTCTTACCTAATGTATCAATCTTACGAGACTCTTTGTTAATAGAGTCGAGCTGAAGTAGTTTGAGGAAGAACGACCTTGTCATTCTCTGCCAGGACTACAATAGGATCCATAAATGCTTGGGATGCCAAAAATAGGACGATCCTTGGGAGCTGAATACTTCTTATCAATGGATTTAGCCACTGAATGATTAAGAGCAGGATTATTCCATACCATTTGAGACAGCGTCTCGAAGGAAGGCTGGATCGGAGGAGTCAAATCCGTAGGGATCTCCGAAGCATGAAGGTACTGGAGTCTTAATATCTTCCCAGGATGATGTCTGTAGTCTGGAGAGAAAGAGTGGATCTCAGGTTCTTCAACAGAGACTTAAAGGACAGGTCCTCGACCACAGGCTCTGTAGCAAAGAAAGATCCTGTTTCCTCCACTTCATCACCCAACCCGAAGGTCTGGGTCAGGCTCAACATCATCTCCTGATGGTCCAGAAAGGACTGTTTGGACAGGAAAGGAATGAAAATTAGGAGAGGAGGAAATATCAGAAAAACAGGAGAGTCCCGAGGACCCCGGCGCCGAGGCAGCAAGCGGGCGACGGCGGCAACAAGAGCTCACGGCGCCAAAGAGCCTGGCCCACAAGCGGCTTCATAAAACCCCAAGCGGCGCATGGCAGGCGCCCGCCTCACAGCCACACAAGCCGCAGCGCGCTAGCAGCGCCGCCAAGCAACAGCGCCGCGCAGCGCCACGAATAGCAGGCGCCACCAAGCAGGCAGCGCCACACCGCAGCGCACGCCGCCAGCGCCCGCGCAGCGCCGCCCGACCCGGAGCGGCGCCGCCGATAGCGCCGCCCAGATCAACAAGCGCCCATGAGCGGCTCCATGAACCCACCGGCACCAAAAATAGCGACGAAAAGCCAACAGACTCCGCAGAAGCGCCGGAAAAGCCCAGGAACCTGGAAAGCAAGAGGAGAAGCAAAACCAGGAGATAAGGGCATCGTTGTGGCCCCTGCGCGCCGCAAGTGGGGAAACACCTAAGCACGGAGTCGCAGGCACCAGAAGGCGCCGCAGCGACTAGAAGGTCAACCGCCCATACCTGATCGCCGGAGGGCCGAGGCTCGAGGCAACCGAGCCAGGCAGAAGAACCAACCTCCGAGCCCATCGGTCCATAAGAGCGGCCCACTGATGAAACTGCTCATCTGGAGCCCTACCTATAGGCGGGAGGGCTCCGATGTCGAGGCGGCAGTGACGAAGTTGGCGACTCCGAAGAAGGAGACGGCAACTAGCAATGATAACCGACCGTCGAGCGCAGACATACCAGAGAGGCGTTACTCGAGATGCCTTCTTTTGACCTGTGGGCCAAGAAGAGCTCGAGGCGAACGGTCGCCGTGAAAGCGACCGCTTATTTTATGCCTGACGGGGGACCGCCCATCCCCGGCATCGGACTGACCGCTGTCGAACCCGCTGAGTTTCTTGAGAAGGAGGTTGACGGACCCAGCCCGCTGACTGAACAGCTTTCTCACGAAGTCTCCCTACCGTCACCTGACCTGCTCATGGTTGACTCCGTCAAGTAGGCGAGACTTCTTCAAGTAAGTTAAATTTAAGATATTAGAAAAATTTTGAAATAGAATAAAATTAGCGATACTACTATACATTGATAATGTTACAAAAAAACAAACTGAAAACTAAGCGCTAGTTTGAAGTTTGACTCTCCCGACACGGCGGCGTCGTATACTGAAGCGCTTCGACGGTCGGGAAAAAAGGAACTGAGGCGGTTGGAGGGTCGGCGCCGAGAAGGTCGTTACCGCTCGAGCCGCAGCTCGCGGCGCCGTGTCTCGCGGCGCCATCTCTCGCGCCGACCCTCCAGCAAAAAAGTTTGCTCCCGATGGGTCCTAGTGCCTCCGGCCCTAATCCCACTAGTGTGAATGAGTGGTGGAGACTTAGGTCCAGGAAGATCTGGTAGGACATGGCACCGACGGACTGCGGCATGAGAAACAGCTGGAGAACGAACTGCGTAGGCGGTAGGCCTCAAATTGGATCTGGCTTCCCACGAGGTTACCTCTACGGCGGGAGACGAAGAACTGGCAGGCAGGCGGAGTCGACAGCTCCTAATGGCCAACCTGCGGACGCCACTCAATGTGTCAGCCTTGTGGGTGGCGCCGATGGTGCGTCGGCTCCACCTACATAACAAAAAAAGCTCCTGCGAGGTCATGACCTCTGGTCATGTACCCAAAGGTGATGAATGGTGAAGACTGACACAGATAAGATCATTAATGACTTGTCTGATTAACTCGCTCTAAGGCATGGCAACTAAGAGCTGACTTAGCTGCAACCACAGGCAATGACTGAAGGTTGCGATATGTGCCTGGTATGCAGAGATGAACATTAGGGCGTGTGATGAGATAAAAATCTTCCTGCTAAAGGAATCTGTCTGAGCAGAGTATGCCTCTGGAGGCTGATCACGCATGAGGCACTGGGCCCGAAGAGGTCACAGTATTCTCAGACAGGCAAGACTGTGGAGGGTTTGTAGTCAACTGCCCAGGAGTTAACAGTTTGCCAGACAGAACCACGAAGTCTCCAATGCCTCAGCACAGCAAGGTTGAGGAGAACTCCATACTGTCACAGAACCAAAAATCCCAGGAAGAGGCCCCAGGGAAAAGCCTAATGACCTGAGCTTGGAAGCACACATACAATGCCTGCCTCCAAAGGTGGGGAATGAGCAACCCCACTTCAATGCGCAGTTCTCTAGGGTGTGGCAGGCCAAGGAGAGGCAGGCCTCGCATGCATCGATGCTGTGGTCAGGTTCAAGAGAAGCCGCACAGGTCTCACATCGGTACAGAACAGCCATCGGTTTCACGCAGGAGCAGCAACACATTTCTTCGACAATTTTGCCCCTTTTTTATCAGACTTCAGCATCCTGGAAAAATAAGCAGAAGCAATGCAGCAAAGAAGTTAAAATACAGATTACACAGTAAGAAATAACGGCAACAAGTCGAAATGAAGTGCTGTGCTCCCACAGTGTGAACCTGATGGCAGGGATAACAGAACGGAGGTTAGTGAGGGACCCAGAAACGGTGATGTGCTGGTGCATGGCACCACATGTGGGTGCACTGGTGCCATGCCAAGTAGTTGTGACAGGGCCCTGGCAAAAGCTTTGCTCCTGTAGTGTCCTAATACCTCTGGCCTAGAACCATTAGTGGGAATCAATGGTGAAGATGGATGCTTGGAAAATCCGAGATTGGTGATGGGAGCCCTTAACAGTTACTGACTTGTGGGTGGCACCACATGGGTGGTGCACAGGTGTCATCGCCAGTAGCCATTGCCAGCCCCCAGACCATAGCTTTCCTCCTGTGAGATCCTAGTGCCTCTGGACTAGACCCATAAGTAGGATCTAATGTTGGAGACGGATCTGCGATGGAATGTTTGCTCATTTCAGTTTCAGTGCATGTCTAAATAACATGGTACTTTAATCAAAGGACTTGTCTGAAACGCTCAGGTGCAGAGCATAAGCCTTCACTTTTATTGGCAGCTTAAACAAGCATTTGTCAATGTCGAATGTTTTGCATGATGTATGCAGGGCGCATTAAAGAACGAGGTTACGCTTTGTAAACTGCAACATAGCCTTATAACTTTGTTGTTTTTAATATTTTTATGCCACATTTTCAACATAACCTTCTTATGACCCCACCTCATGAACACTGGTGGAGAAAATGTTCAACTTTACTCCGACAGGTGACTTCGCAGCAACTGCAAAATCACCTTTGTGATGCGAGAACACATTTTGGCCAGGATTTGAAAAATGACAGCTGTTCTATTCATGAGGTGCTGTGAAGAAATGGCTTTGTTCAAAATTTGGGGTCAAAATATTGAAAATTACAAAGTTAATAAGCCTGGCGCCAAACTTCAACGAGCCTCATAACTTTGTTTTTTATATTTTTATGCCAAAGTTTCAACAGTGCTTCTTATTACCCCACCTCAAGAACAATGGTAGAGAAAATGCTCATCTCCTGCCTGAAGGTGATTTCAGCAGCGACCATGAAATCACCTTCGGGACAGATTTACATAATGTCACTTGCATTGTTCATTAGGTGGTGTCCCAAAGGTAAGCCATTGATCCCTCAGGGTCAGTGACTGCATACAAGTTTAAGGCTTACTGGCAGACTAGACGGGCCCTACTGGTCCTTATCTGCCGACAATGTCTATGCGTCTATGTTGAAAATTTGGGGCAGAAATATTGAAAAATGGCCAAGTTATGCTACTAAATTCAAGCTACCACTGAACTACATTGAGTCACATACCACATTTCTTCAGTTCGCAGTCCGGGACTGAAGACCGAAGATGGCTCTGCTGTGTAGAGATCATCACGGTGTCAGCCCACCGCTGGTAAGTAAGGACTTGGGGCTGGGGTGGTGGGTGCTGAGTGGGAGAGACGGGTGGGGGACTCACCATAACAGACAAAGATGGACAGTTTTCTGTTTCACAGGACCCCCGCTTTTTTAAACGATGAGGGACAGTTTTCTATATTGGGGATTGGGCAAATTCCCCAGTGTCACTGTTATGTTTCGGGGAGGGTGCTGATAGTGAGGGTTGGGTGGGAGGAAGAACAGTAATAAAGGGGGGAAGGGACAGCAAGCGTGAACTCTGCCAACTGCATCAGCAAAAAAGGGAGAAGGGCTGGCAAGTGACAACTAAAATAGCGAGTTGTTGCGTGAAA
Source organism: Neoceratodus forsteri (assembly GCA_016271365.2). Lineage (NCBI taxonomy): Eukaryota > Metazoa > Chordata > Ceratodontiformes > Ceratodontidae > Neoceratodus > Neoceratodus forsteri. The sequence continues at coordinate 293,100,454 of CM057453.1, read as the reverse complement.
CCGATATTACATTCTAGGGTTCTCCAAGGGTTTATTCAAAATTCACAAACAGTTCATTACCATATCTGAGCATCGTAATTCCCAATTAGTGGACTCAATGGAGCAGGGAGGATTTTCAGAGTGACACGTTCAGGGTTTTAGTTTGTGGTATTTATGAATGCAGGCACAGCACTGACTGAAGCTCGTTCTGCACATACAGTACCTCTCAACCTTTCACCCTAAGTTTCACCAAGTTTGCTTTTTTATTCAGCAACACATTTTTCACAGTCATTTTAACACAGACTACATGGCTGCGGTCTCAGTGTGGGTCAGAGGGCTTTTGTGGCTTGGTAAAGACCATAAAGTAAGGAAATGTTCACCCAAATATGGGATGCTTGAGATGGCCAGCTTGTAGGATGGTGGCGGCGGGGAACAGGGGACAGAGCTGTCCGCTTGGCAGACGGCTTTATGCAAATGTAAGTAATGAAGCGCTCTCTCACTGGAGCGCTTCAGTCCTATCAAGTACACAAAGTTTACACCCATGAAACTGTGACCACCGTCATACTCTGTTTGCGTGGTCATTGGTCTGTCAGGGATGAGTCCAATGTAGATTTCTCTGCATTGGGCTAGTCTGTGACACACCTCTGAAATGCCATTTTCTGAAGCAAAGCAAAACGCTTCTTGCACACGTAAAAGGAAACCCAGAAACAGTAAAGATCAGTTTGGGAGAAACATCCTTTCTAAATCCATGCTGACTTTCCAGCAGAAAGGGTAGGTACAAGGCAGGCAGGCACTCTCCTAGTCTGCTCATTGGTAGTCACTATTATGTATTTTATGTCCCTCCCAACCATATAGCTCTGTGGTGGAACATGGATACGCTGTGCTGACAATGGAAGAGCAGAACTACATCATACAGTTCTAAAATGGTCCTTACCTGCAGCATGCAAATCAGAAACAGTCACTAGGAAAACCAAAAGACTGGACTGTTAGAACAATAACAGAATTTAAACCAGTAATTAACGAACAGTTTCTTCTGAAAATAAATGACTTACAGATTCAACAAAGCTCTTCTTAAAACAGATGGGTAAGTATCTTCCCACCGTAGGTCATTCACATCTTTAACAACAGAGCCACGCACATGGTTTATAATATTGGTATTTCATTCTATTAGATACCTGACGAGTCCCAAAATATCCATTAGGGTTTCTTCAAATATCATGTCACAAATCCCATCAGGTCCTGGAGATTATGTTGGCTTTGAGCCAGCCCAGCCACGGCCTCTCTGGATCTGCGGTCATCCAGGGAAGAAGTCAGAAATGGAAATTGCGTACCTACTGTAATTCTTGATCTTCTTGGACGAAGTCTCCACCACCCATTCACACTGATGGAAACTACGACGGAGGTGCTAGGACCCAGCGGAAGCAAAGTTTTTGCAGGAGGTCGGTGCCCAAGATGGAGTCATGAGAAGCGGTGCCATCGAGCCTCGCTCATGCGGCAATGACTATCTCAGCATTAACCCTCCAACCGCATGAGTACCTTTTTTTCAAGGAGGTGCAGTGTAACTAACCTAGAAGGATAGCCTAATAAAACCGGACATAAGATAGTCTGGATGACCCGTATAGAAGGATCAACAAAAGTCTTCACAGCCTAAAGATTGAGGGAGTGAAGACCAACAACAGAGGTGAGCTCGGGGGATAGTGGGTGGGCGTGTGAATGAGTGGTGGAGACTTTGTCCAAGAACATCAAGAATTATGGTAGGTACGTAATTTCCATATCTTCTTGGACATAAAGTCTCCACCACTCATTCACACTGATGGGAGAGTACCGAGCTAATAATCCACCGAGAGGGTGGCAGAAGAGACCAACAGCTCACAAATTTAGGACAGAAGTCCATTAAGGATGGTTCTGTCAAACCAGAGATGTCACCTGGCATGGACATCCAGGGCATAGCGCTTGACAAAAATATGCACCGAGCTCCAGGCAGCTGCACTGCAAATTTCTGCAACAGGCACGTTGAGGATTTCTGCCAGGGATGCAAAGACTGCTCTAGTAGAGTAAGCGTAATCTCTGCCCTCCAGCAAAACCTGTGCCATGGAGTAGCAGTGGCGAAGGATGCCAGCAGCCATGTTGAAATGCATCTGATAGCAACAGGCTGACCCAGCCGGGTCTCGCTGAAGGAAACAAACAGTTATTGAGCTTTGTGAATTTGTTTTGTTCTATTTAAATAGAAGCATGCAGAGCTCTTTTGACGTCTAAAGAATGAAGGGTAGGCTCGCCTTCATTTTGGAAGTTCGCAAAGTAAGTAGGTAGGACCAAAGGTTGGTTTAGATGGAATTCTGAAACAACCTTAGGGAGAAACTTAGGATAGGTCCTAAGAACTACTTTGTCCTTGTGAAACACAGTATACGGAGGGTATGTGACCAAGGAATGTATTTCAGAGACCCTGCGGGCCGAGATAATGGCCACCAGGAAGGACGTTTACCAAGTGAGAAATTTCAACTCACAGGTAACTAGAGGCTCGAAAGGCTTTCAAGTGAGCATGTCTAGCACCAGATTAATGTCCCAGGTCACGACAGGAGGTCTGGTATGCCGAATTCCCTTAAGACACCAATTAACCACAGGTAATTGAGTGAGTAAAAAGTAAGTACTGGCTCATGATAAGCTGAAATGACACAAAGGTGAGCTTTGACTGTAGAGTATTATAGACCTGAATTTGAGAGGTCTAAGAGGTACTCTACAACTTTATTGGGTGGGCAGGAAAAAGGATTCAAAGAGGATTTTGCACACCAGAGAGAAAAAAGCTTCCATTAGGCTGTGTAAGTTTTTCTAGTGGCTGGCTTGCACGCACCCAGAAGAATATCTGAAACTCTGTGAGAGACATTGAACCTGTTCACTTCTATCTCTTCAGGAGCCAAGCGTGAAGGTGAAGCGATCTTAGATTGGGATGGACCACAGGCCCCTGAGTCAGAAGGTTCAACTGAAGGGGAAGTGCTTTCGGAGGGATTTTCGACATACTGTTGAGTAACGGAAACCATATCTCTCAATGCCAGAAGGGAGCAATGAGGATCATTCTGTCCCCCTGGGACTCGAGCTTTAGAAGAACCTTCTGAATTAGAGGAGGAGGAGGAAAAGCGTTTTGTCTACTGCAGCCTGAACACATCCTGACAGAAAATGCCAGGCCCTGGATTTCTGGAGCAGAAGCGAGGCAGTTTTGTGTTGAGTGGGGATGCAAAAAGGTCCAGGTCTGGAGTTCCCCATTCTGTGAATCGTGACTGAACTATGGTTGAGTCGAAAGACCATTCGTGAGGATCTGTCTCTGTTCTGCCAAGACAGTCTGCAGTGTGTTCTGCACTCCTGGCAGGTAGACCGCCTGCATTAGAGCCTTGTGCTCCAAGCACCATTCCCACACTCATCGCCTTCCCTGTGTAAAGGGTAAGAGTGTGCACTGCCCTGCTTGTTGATGTAATGCATCACTGGTTTGTTGTCCATTTGAGGAGAATGTTCTTGTGACAGAGAATGTCCTTCAAAGCCAGGACTTCATAAAGGATGGCTCTCGTTTCTAGGACATTTATATGAAGCGGGAATCGTCTTGAGTCCACGTACCCTGGGAGTGGAGATCTTGACAGTGGGCTCCCCACCCCATCAGGGACGCATCCGTGGTAATGGAGATCTGGTGATCCAGGAGAGCAAATGGATACCCTTCCAGAAGGTTGTCCTCTTGCGACCACCAGGTGAGAGACCTCTGCAGAGGTTCTGTTACCTTGATGAGAAAGGACTGAGGGTGAGTGGTTGGGGACCACTGAGTACTGAGCATCCACTGAGAGGTTCTCACGTGGAGGCGTGCTAGGGGTACAGTGAACACCAAGGATACCATGAGATCTAGCATCCGTTGCATCGAGATAGCTCGAATCGAGCTGTTTACCCTGATGTATTGGGCCATCTGTATGATATCGCTCCTTCTGTATTCTGGAAAAAGGCTTTCGCACAAGAGGTGTCCAGAAGAGTTCCTATACAAAGGAGCTTATGGGAGGGCTGCAACTGCGATTTCTTGAGATTTAGTAGAACTCTCATGGACGTGAGAAAGTCTGAGGCTGTGGATATGGCGTCTAAAGTTCCTTATCTGGAAGGACTTGCTAGAAGCCAGTCGTCCAGATATGGGAACACTTGTATTCCGATCTTTCTGAGGTGCGCTGCGAGAATTACACACTTTGTAAAAACTTGCGGTGTCGAGGATAGCCCAAAGGGCAGAACTCTGAACTGATAATGTTGGCCCAAAACCACGAACCTTAGGTATCTGTGATGCCTTGAATGAACAGAAATATGTTGGTAAGCATCCTGCATGTCCAGAGAGGCTAACCAGTCGTGCTGATGAAGCAAAGGTAATAGGGTTCCTAGCGATATCATTCTGAACTTCTCCCTGGGAAGAAATTTGTTCAATTTTCTGAGGTCCAAAATGGGGCGTATACCCCCAGTTTTCTTTGGAACTAGAAAGTAATGGGAGAACCCTGTGTTCCGTTGATCCAGCGGAACTATTTCTACTGCCCTATTGTTCAGAAGGCCTTGTATCTAAGAAGCGAGAAGTTCTGACTGAAGCACTGACAGCCTGATCTGCCGTTTGGGAGGACAATCGGAGGGGTCTCAGAAAGATTGGCGAATATCCCTGGCGGATTATCCAGAGGACCCATTTGTCTGATGTTATGGATTTCCACTGGCTGTAGAATTGAGTCAGATTACCTTCCATTACTAAAGAGGCCTCGGGCAGCTGAGGTGGGACTTGGGCCAGAAACTCAGAAGGTGGCACTGGCGCTGGCCCTGGTGCTTCTGTTGCATTTTCTTTGAGGCTGAGGGGCTAACGGGTTGTGAAACTGGTGCTTATTAACACCTCCCTGAGAAGGGAGGAAGTAGAGTCGAGCCAATTTAACGCCGATCTGGTCTTTTGTGTGCCTCTAAAGCTTGTTCTACTTGAGGACCAAGAGATACACACCATCGGTTGGCAACGCCATGACCTGTTGCTGGGCATCATTCGTGAAGCCTGAAGTAAGAAATAGGAATGACGGCGGTACAAAATACCCACATGCTACCTTGGGAGGTAGTATCAAAAGCGCCCATAGCTGCTTTAACCTGCTGGTTGTTGGACCTAAATACCCCTGGTTATGGTTGGAAGAAGCTCTGAATTAGTGTCTGACTCCGGTAGAGTTTCAACCATTTGTTTGAGCGAATGCCAAAGAATACACTCATATTGAGAGACATAGCCCTGATAGTTGGCGATACGCATACCCAGGGAGGATACAGCAAATACTCTCTTACCTAAAGTATCTATCTTACGAGATTCTTTGTTTATAGGTCGAGCTGTAGTAGTCTGAGGAAGGACAACCTTATCATTCTCTGCCAAGACTACAATAGGGTCCGCAAAGTCTTGAGAGGCCAAAATAGGTCGATCCTTGGGAGCAGCATACTTCCTATCTATGGACTTAGCCACAGAAGGAATGAGAGCAGGATTATTCCATACCATTTGAGAAAGCGTCTCAAAAGAGGGCTGTACCGGGGGAGTTAAATCCATAGGGATGTCTGGAACACGAAGGTACTGGAGACTTAAAAGCTTCCCAGGATCGATATCCATAGTCTGGAGAGAAAGAATGGAATTCAAATGTTTCAGCAGAGACTTAAATGACAGGTCCTCAACCACAGGCTCTGCAGCAGGATTAGATCCTGTTCCTTCCACATCATTACCCAGCCTGAGGTCTGGGTCAGGCTCAATATCATCTCCTGACAGCCCAGAAGGGACTGTATGGACAGGAAAGGGGTGAAAATCAGAAGGAAAATAGGAGGGAAAGGGTTCGGAGTCGAGGAGCCCTGAAGACTGAAAGACATCCCACCAAGTCTCGGCGCACCACCTGGCTCAGTACAGGCGCGGGCAGCACAAACTCCCGCCCAAGGCTGCACGGCACCGAGGCGGTGCACCGACAAGTCCAACGGTGCTGAGGGTGGCGCTGAAAAGCTGCATGGCACAGAGGGTGGCGCCGACAATCCTCAAGGTGCTGAGCATGGCACCAAGAGACGCATTGACGCAGAGGATGGCGCCAAGCGACCCATCGACACCGAAACCAATGCTAGGCCCCGAAAAATGAAAGTTACGTACCTACCATAATTATGATCTTTCTGTGTATCTTCACCATTCATCACAATCCCACCCTCCATCCCCCTGGGGCCTCAATCTCTGGGTCCCCCTTCCTCTCTGTGCCCATCCCTTCCCCCCGTCCTTTCTTGTTAGGAGTCGGGTAAAACAGGGGCACATAGGGGGATAATGTTCTGGGGGGAGGTTGAAAAACCTGACTGTCCATTGCCCTAACGTAGCCACCGACCCCACCTCAGAAGGGGTCTGACTCTGGCTTGTCGAGGATACTACAGGGCTTTCCACTTCAACAGTCAATCCCAAAGAGTCAGACTGCCCGTTTGACTCACGGTGGGAGACGAAGAACTGGCAGTCAGGCGGAGACGACAGTGCCTAACGGCCAACCCGCGTGCGCCACGCAATGAGTCGGCCTCGAGGGCGGCACCGATGGTGCATCGGCTCCACCTACCAAAAGAAAAAAGAAAAAAAAGAAGAGCTCCTGCGGGGTCATTACCTCCAGCCATGTACCCAAAAGTGATGAATGGTGAAGACCGACACAGATAAGATCTAAGATTTGAGGAAGGAAAAATACCAGGAGATAGAGGCACTGGTGTGGCCCCCTTCACCCCAGCCATGTGAGGGGGGAAAACACCTGAGCGCGGAGTCGACGGCACCGATGAAGGGGCCATGCGACTGGAGAGGCCCAATCGCACTACCCGATCCCCCGAAGGGTTCGAGGGCCCTTGAGTGACCGGGCCAGGCAGCTGGACCAAACTCCGAGCCCACTGCTCCATCAGAGCGACCCACTGATGAAACTGCTCATCTGAAGCCCTACCAGAAGGCGGGGAAGGGCTCCGATGTCGAAGAGGTCAGAGACCGGAGACAGAAACCGGCAACTCCAGAGAATACCGGCAACTGACCCCAATGACCAACCGTCGAAGCACAGACATACCAGAAGGCGACCTCGAGTGATGCCTTATCTTTCTTGACCTACGGGTCGAAGAAGAGCTCGAGGCCGAATGGTGCCAATAGTGCGACCGTTTTCTTTTATGCTTCCGGGGGGGGATCGCCCCTTCCCTCGGGCACTGGACTGTCCGTTGTCAGCACCCCCCTCCGGAGAGGGCGACGGACCAGACCCAGCCCGGCTGACTGAACAACTTTCATTCGAAGTCTCCCTACTATCACCTGACCCGCTCATGGTCGATTCAGTCAATGTAGGCTGAGACTTCTTTCTTGTAATAAATTATAGTAAGCGGAACTTTATTCAAGAAATACTACAAAATAACAAAACAGAAAACTATGCTGCTAGTTTAAAGTTTGACTCCCGGCGGGTGAGCGACGTCATCACTGTAGCGCACTCGAAAGCAGGAAAAAAGGAACTGAAGTAGTTGGAGGGTCGATGCCGAAATAGTCACGGCCACACGAGCTGAGTCTAGCAGTGCCGCTCCTCACAACTCCATCTCTGGTGCCGACTCTCCTGCAAAAAGTTTGTTCCCACTGGGTCCTAGCGCCTCCGACGTAGTTCCCATCAGTGTGAATGAGTGGTTGAGACTTTATGTCCAGGAAGATGACACGTATCCAGACTTGGATATGGGAAGAAGTAGTCTAATATTTTGCTGATGTTTCAATAATCATCCACTGTAGGTTGCTCATTCTAATCCCAGTTGTAGACTGCTCTTTATGCCATTTTAGATGTATTTACTTTGCTGCTTCACTTTGCATTTCAATTATTCTTTCTGCATGTTTTATTACAGCCTAGAGGGATAAAGCACCAGGCTGTGAACCCCGAGACCCAGCAGACCTGGGTTTGAAGCCCACAGATTTCACTTGCATACTGTGTCACCCTGAGCAAGTCGTTAACCTACCTGTACTCTTGGGACACACCTGAAAATGAAATTTGGCTCAGCATGCCAGTCCATAAAATCAGGGTGGGAAGAAATTATGCATTTTTATAGATTATGTCCTAGTGCTACCAAGAGAGTGAATCTTTGGTTTTATATATATTTTTTTATTCCTTAGCTACTCTGTAACTCCACACCGGGAACGTGGGATAAATCCCATTACTGACACCACAGAGCATCGGGGGCCTCCTGAGGTGTGATTTCGGATGAGACATTAAACCATGCTCCCATCTGCCGGTTCTGATGGTTGTTCCGGTGGACGTTGAGGATCCCATGGCACTTCTCGATAACAGTAGGGGAATTTTTGTATTAAAACTTCAAAAACAAAAACCATACAGAACGGTGTTAAAGCACATGAAATTAAAATACAAATAATAAAAAATCAAATAAGTATTACAATCATACATGTTCAATTTTACTTTCCGATAACAAATGTAGAACCCAAAAACATCACAATACAGAAAGAACCCCCAACCCCCACTGTAAGAGTAGGGGAAATTTTTATCATAGCTACAAGAAAAGAAAATATACATAACAGTGATACATTCCACTGATGGAAAATATAGGGAAAAAAACAAAAAAGAAAACATCTCATCATAAGATACAATTCACCTCCCACTTACTTCAACTAGCCCACATCCAAAAACCAGTCCATATGACGCCACCTCTCATGAAAAAGGGAGAGTAAACAAGTCAAAAAATCCGAATCCCTAAACCTTTTAAATGAATTATGTACTATCCAGAACAACTGTTCGGCTGTAACCCGTCTTTTATACAAAGTCAACTGGCATCTCGTATGCCATATACGATACTTGAGCACTAACAAGAATAAATGAACAGTCCCTAAGACATAATTATTCCACATTCGAGGTAACAAAATGCCCCTAGTCATAAATGAGAAAGGAAAAGAGGGCCACTGTGAATACAGAAAAGACCAAAAGGACAAAACAAAAGGACATTCAAAAAATAAATGATCAACAGTTTCTAATATGCCATGGCAAGTGTCACCTCTAGGACACCCTCTATCAGCAATTTATTTATGCTTCAAATTATTCCATACATTCAATTTTTCGTGAACACTCAACTAGAGCACATCCCACATTTTCCCTTGCAATCTAGGATTGGTTAACATTTTCCCTATTTTTACAATTTCTCCTGGAGATTTAATCCAATATCTAGGAACTTCTATAAAAAACTTGAAAACATAGGTAAACATCTCCTTCCTAGAAAAACTCAACAATTGACGTTTCGTGATGCCCCATAATTTCAATTTACCAAAAATATACTGCATAAAGGAAAGAAAACTCTGTAGTGATTTTTGTTTTGGAATGGCGGACTCAGTACCCCAGGAAACAAGCCAAGGGTCTACTTGGTCGGAAACCCAGGGATTCCAAAACTTTGAGCCAGTTTGCAACAAAGGCTTCAAATTCCCATATAAAACTAAAGAAAAGAAAAAACAATAGGATGAACCATCTGCAGTCCACCATCTTTGATATGACGATACAAAACAGCTCGCTGTATCAGGTTAAGTCGACTACCCCAAATACATTGAAAAAATATGCCATAAAGCACGGTTTCCAATCATGCAGTCGGTGGAAATACCACACATGAACGTAAAAACATTGGTAATAAAAAGGTTCTAACCATATATATTCTCTTTAATTTGGACATATACCAGAATTCCACTTCCCAATTTTCACCTTAGCTTCGAAATAATAAGAGACCAATTATAGGTACTATGTCCCCTACACTAAAAACTCCTAGCAACTTTCATGTTTGAGTCTGACATGGTATGTCCAGACAAACCGGAATCCTAGGAACCAGATCTCTTATAGGAAGGCATGTACTTTTGGCAGTGTTAATGGTGGTACTAGTTAATAGGGAATAATACTGAATTTCCTGAGCAGCCGTACTTCCTGATGCCTGGTCCCCCAATACCAGGCACATATCATCTGCATAGGTTACACTTTTAATTTCCAAATCCCCACTATGTACTAAAAGACCTCTCTTATTCTCATGCAGCTGTAATTTTCTTAAAAGCGGATTCAAAGCCAACAATTTTGCCAACATTTTACTATCTGTATTTAAAAGAGTAATTGGCCTCCAATTATCCAAAAAGGCTTTATCACCAGCTTTAAACAGAAAAAAAAATAAGACCATCGTACATACTACCTGGTAAAGTGTAGGAACTTAAAAAGAAGTTGAAAGCAGCAACAATCTCTGATTTGAGCAATGGAAAAAGTGTTTTCCAAGTCAAGTACTTAAGATCTACTGAAGACATAGGTTCAAAGGGAGGTTGCATCAATTGAACAATACAAACATTTAAATCCCAGGCAGGGGCAGGGTCTCTGAATGGATGATAGGTATGAAGCAATCCTTTGAAAATTTTACAGAACACAGGATGAAATCATAGTGAGGATGACTTCCCCACTGACAGAAAAGCAAGAGACAGCTGACAAGTGTACTTTGAGAGTAGCTGGTCTGAGGCCTAGGCCATTAAGATGGACCATATAATCCAGACCTGTAGGCAATTCAGCAGTGTCTGGGAAAATATGTTGCTTAGAACACTAAATGCTGAATCTCTTCCTTTGGAGTTATAGGTCTTCTAGTGGCAGGCTTTGAGAGGCTCTGAGGATGTCCAGAACCCCTGAGACAGATGCAAACTGCATACTCTAACTCTTCAAGAGCCATGCCTTGAGATTGAGAGACTGAAGATTGGGGTACCAAATCCTCCTGAGAGGAGAGTTACCAGATTGTAATTCCTGGGAAGAGACAGGGAAGATGGACTGCTAGGGACAGTAACAGGGGTACCAAGGCTGTCTGGCCCAATTTGAGCAATCAGAATCACTTTGCAAGGCTGTGACTTTATCTTGACTAAAACTTTGAACAGTAGAGGAAAGGGAGGAAAAGCATACAGAAACTTCCCTTCCCAGTTCAGAATCAGAGCATCCAGAGGGACTGAGCCCAAGACTTGGGGTCTGTAACAAAAGAGAGGAAGTTGGTGATTGCCTGGGGGTGCAAACAGATCTATCTCTGGAGTGCTCCACCTTGAGAATGTGGCAGAGGAATGGAGATAGAGCCAAGAAGAGATTTCGGCTGACCTCCGCCTGGGCTAAGGAGAGGACAGGGAGCACCCGTGGAAGAAGGCGCCCCGGAAGACCCCACAGCCGACAGCTGAACAACCATTTCGGTACTGCCTTGGCTGCGCCCGGAAGAATGCCCCCGTGAGGCAAAAGGGCCGTGATAGGTCCAGAAGGACGGTCCCCTACCCTCAAAAGAAATGGGGCCCCTCTCAAAGAGACTGAGGAGGAAGATCCGAGATCCACACTCACAGCTCCCCAGAGCACAGGTGGACCTCCGATAAAGGCTGCCACTAACCCACTTACCCCCACCCTTGAGTCCAAAAGAGCCCTCCCGAGAGGGCCAGCTTATGGCTTACAGCTCTGGGCAGCACCAAGGAGCTATCCAGAGCACAGCACCTCCTCCCATAGGTGCTCTGACTGGCTCCAAAGCTGCGGATTCTAGGCACACCACAGGTGGGGATGCCACTGCTGAGGGGTCAGGGAACCCACCAAGACCGGGCTGCAGAGCAATGGTGGCCTGCACCACTGCCCACTGGTCAGCACCCCGACCCCAGTCTTGGTAGCCACCGACCCCACCTCAGAAGGGGACTGACCCCGGCCTGTCGAAGAAACTACTGGACTGCCCACTCCAACAGCCAACCCCAAAGAGTCAGATTGTCTATCTGACTCAGAGCCCGACTCTGCCTCCGAAGAGGTAGTGGCCGAGGCCCTGTGCCAGACTGTAGGAGGGCGCCCACAGCCATCTTTGCCAAAGGGAGTGCCACCGACCAAAGTCATGCCCGAGACAGTGCCAGTGCCCCCTACAGCAACGCGAAAAGAATCCACAGGGCACGGCTCCAGCCCGAACAGGAGCTCCAGAGTCGGGACCAGTGATGGTGTCATCTGGCCCCATGGGCCACAAGTGGTGCCGAGGACGAAGACGGCGCCGACAATGGCACCATCGGTGTGGCGGACAGTGCTGCCCGGCTCCACAGCACTGCGAATGGCGCAGAGGGCAGAAGCGGCGGTGAGGGCACCATCAGTGCCAAGTACGGCGCCACCCGGCTCCACGAACGGTGCTGAGGGCAGAGCCAGCGCTGACTGCAGAATCCGACGGCCCCACGGTGCCGAGCCCTGAGGATATTGCACTGAACTCAACCCCAGTGCCGAGGACGGCGGCGAGGCGAAACATGGACAAAGACGGCGCCGTAGCAGCTCCCATGGCGCCACTAGCAGTATCGGTGCCGCAAACGTCTCCAACAGAAGCCACGGCGCTGCACGACAAGTTGACACTGACTCAATCTAGGAGACCGCAACTGACCCCAATGACCAATCGTCGACGCAGACATAGCAGAGGGCGACCGAAAGTGATGTCTTTTCTTGACCTGGGGCCAAGAAGATTTCAAGGCCGAACGGTACGTAGAATGCGACTGCTTTCTTTATGCTTCCGGGGCATTGGACCATCAGTTGTCAGACCCCTCCTCTGGAGAGGGCGGCTATGGACACAGCCTAGCTGACTGAACAGCGCTCATACTGGTCTCCCTACAGTCACCTAACCCGATCACGGCCTGATTTCTGTCAATGTAGGCTGAGACATCTTCTTAATAAGAAAATGTTATATTAATCGGTACTTATTCCAGATATACTACAAAACAATAAACTGAAAAGTATTGCCGCTAGTTTGAAGTTTAGCTCGGGCGGGCGAGCGACGTCATCACTGAAGCGCACTCGACGGCGGGAAAAAAGGAACTGAGGCGGTTGGAGGGTCGACGCCGAGACAGACATTGCTGCATGAGCAGAAGCTTGCAGCGCTGCTCCTCGCGGCTCCATCTCTGATGCCGCCCTCTTGCAAAAAGTTTGCTCCAGCTGGGTCCTAGCACCTCTGGCAAAGTCCCCATCAGTGTGAATGAGTGGTGGAGACTTTATGTCCAGGAAGATCTGCGATTTGAGGAAAAAGGAGAAAACTGGCAGGAGATAGAGGCATCAGTGTGGGCCCCTGCGCCGCCGCCATGTTGGGGGGGGACACCCGAGCGCAGAGTCGAGGGCACAGAAGAAGGTGCCACGTGACTAGGAGGTCCAACTCCCCTGTCTGCTCCCTTGAATGGCCAGAAGGCCTTGGGAGTGACCAGGTCAGGCAGCTGGACCAACCTCCGAGACCACTGCTCCATAAGAGCAGCCCACTGATGAAACTGCTCATCGGAGGGCCCTCCCATAGGTGGGGACAAGCTCCAATGTTGAGGAGGTCGGCTACCAGAGACAGAAAATGAAAATTACGTACCTACCGTAATTCTTGATCTTCTTGGACGAGTCTCCACCACTCATTCACACTATTGGGATCTGTGCCGGAGGCACTAGGACCCATCGGGAGCAAACTTTTTGCTGGATGGTCGGTGCCATCTGGAACGGCGCCACGAGCCCTAGCTCGTGCGGTATCGACTATCTCTGCGTTGACCCTCCAACCGCCTCAGTACCTTTTTTACCAAGGAGGTGCAGCATAACTAACCTAGAAGGGTAGCCTAACCTAAAAACCGGACATAAGATAGTCCGAGCGACCCGTGTAAGAAGGGTCAATAAAGAAGTCTTCACAGCCTAAAGATTTGAGGGGTGAAGATCAACAAGAAAGGTGAGCTCGGGGATGGAGGGTGGGCGTTGAATGAGTGGTGGAGACTCGTCCAAGAAGATCAAGAATTACGGTGGTACCAAATTTTCATATCTTCCTGACATAAGTCTCCACCACCATTCACACTATTGGGAGAGTACTAAGCTAATAATCCCCGAGAGGGCGGCAGAAGAGACCAAGAGCTCACGCTTTTAGGACAGAAGTCCATTGAGGATGGCTCTGCCAAAGGAAGAATGTCGTCTGGCATGGACATCTAGTGCATAATGTTTAGCAGTATGCACTGAGCTCCAGGTGGCACTGCAGATGTCTGCAATGGGCGTTGGGATTTCCGCTAGGGATGCAGTGACCGCTCTGGTAGAGGTAATCAAACTCTACCCTCCATCTTAACCTGCACCATGGAATAGCAGTGATGAAGGCACGCCACTGGCCATGGTGAGATACATCTGATAGCGACAGGTTGACCCAGCCGGGTCTCACTGAAGGAAACGAACAGTTGCTGAGCTTATGAAAATCCTTGGTTCTATCTAGATAGAAACGCAAGGCCCTCTTAACATCCAAAGAATGAAGAGAACGCTCCCTTCATTTGGAAGTAAGCAAAATAAAGTGAAGGACCAAAGGTTGGTTTAGATGAAATTCTGACACAAATCCTTAGGAAGAAATTTAGATGAGTAATTAAGAACTACTTGTCCTTATGGAACATAGTATAATGGAGGGTCTGTGACCAGGGCATGTGTCTCAGAGACCACTGCGATGAGGTAATGGCCACCAGGAAGGCAGTCTTCCAGGTAAGAAATTTTAGCTGTTAGGTAGCTAGGGGTCTGCGGGTTCCCGAGTGAGTATGTCCAGCACCAGGTTAATGTCCCAGGTTGCAACTGGACGCTTAACAGGGTCTGTATGAAGAATCCTTAAGAAATCTTCTTCACTATAGGAAGCTGAGCCAGAGTCAAGGGAAGAAACCGCTCATGGAACGCTGAGATGGCACTATTAACTTTTAAAATGTGGAGTACTGGAGACCTGAGTTTGATAGGGTCCAAAAGATACTCCAGAACCTTGTCAGAGGACAGGAAAAGGGATTCCAAGAGTGACTTTGCACACCAGAGAAAAGCTGCTTCCATTTGAAGCGTGATGCTGGGTGGCTGGCTTCCGCAGAGTTGTGAAGGATGTCCGAGACTCTACGAGAGACGTTGAATCGATTCACTTCACCTCTTCAGGAGCCACGTATGAAGGTGAAGTGATTTCAGGTTGATGGACCAACAAACCCTGAGTCAAAAGGTTGATTTGCAAGGAGGGGTCTCGAGAGGCTGCCAACATACTGTTGAGCAGAGGAAACCATAGTTGCCGAGGCCAAGAGGGAGCAATGAGAATCATTTTGGTCCCTGAGACTCGAACTTGAGGAGAACCTCTGGATTAGAGGAGCGTGAAAGGCATAAAGAAAACGCTTTGTCCACCGCAGCCTGAACGGATCCTGACAGAAAATGCCAGGCCCTGGATTTCTGGAGCAGAAGAGAGGTGGTTTATGCTGAGTGGGGATGCAAAGGTCCAGGTCTGGAGTCCCCTACTTCGAATAGTGACCGAGGCCACGGCTGGATCGAGAGACCACCGTGAGGGTCTGCCTCTGTTCTGCTGAGCTGATCTGCTAGATCGTTTTGTATACCTGGCAGATAAACCGCCTGAATCAGAGACTTGTGCTCCAAGCACCACTCCCCAGGCCCTCATTGCTTCCTGCAAAGGGGTATGAATGAGCACCGGCTTGCTTGTTGATGTAATACATCACTGCTTTGCTGTCCGCTTGAAGGAGAATGTTCTTGTGACAAAGGATATCCTTCAGAGCTCGGATCACAGAGGACCGCTTCATCTCCAGGACATTTATGTGAGAAGAGTTTGAACTGAGTCCATACACCTTGAGTGTAGAGGGAAGCGACAGTGAGCTCCCCATCCCATTAGCGTCGCGCTCTGGTGATGGGATCTGATGATCCGGGGAGCAAAGGGAACCCTTCCAGGAGATTGTTTCTTGAGTCCACCAGGTGAGAGACCTTCAAGGGCTCGGCTACCTGATGGGATAAGACTGGGGGTGAGGTCGGAGACCATCGAGTGGAGAGCATCCATTGGGTGGTTCTCTATGTGCAACCGGCCAGGGTACAGTGAACACCGAGGACGCCTATGAGACCTGGAACACGCGCTTGCATCAGAGAGCTGAACCGATCGGGTTCTCCCGATGTAACGGCCATCCGAAGGATGTCGAGTCTTCTGTCCTCTGGAAGGAAAGCCTTCGTGGGAAGAGGTGTCTCAGAAGGCCCTATGAAAAGGAGCACTTGGGAGGGCTGCAGTTGTGATTTTTCAAATTCAGCAGAATTCTGCATGGACGAAGAAGACGAAGTTGTTTGCACGGCTTCCAAGGTCCCTTGGCTGGAAGGGCTTGCTAGCCAATCGTCCAGGTAGGAAACACTCGGAGTCCGATCTTTCTGAGAGATGCAGCCAGAACTGCACAACACTTTGTAAAGACTGCTGCCGAGGATAGCCTAAAAAGGCAGGACTCTGAGCTGATAATGCTGACCCAGAGCTACAAACCGAGAACTTATGGTGGGTCGGGTGGATGGGGATATGCTGGCAAGCGCCCTGCATATCCAGGGAGGCCAGCCAGTCGTGCTGATGCAGCAAGGGCAACAGGGTACCTAGGAAATTATTTTGAATTTCTCCTGGGGAGAAATTTGTTTAACTTTCTGAGGTCTAGAATGGGTTGATTCCCCAGATTTCTTTGGAACCAGGAAGTAATGAGTAGAACCCTGAGCTTCAGGATGCAGAGGCACCAGTTCTATTGCCTTGTGTGCTTAGAAGGCCCTGGATCTCGGGCGGTGAGGAGGTTCGATTGAGAGGCCGGATAACCTGGGTTGATGCCTGGGAGGACAATTCGTGGGGTTTCCAAAAATTGAGAGAATAACCCTCGCTAATTATCCGAAGGACCCATTTGTCCGGGTTAAGGGACTTCCACTGGTTGTAGAAGTACATCAGACTTACCTCCCATCGGAGGAGAAAGTTCCACCGGCAATGTGGATGGAACTTGGGCCAGCAATTATAGTGACGCTAGCTTTAGGCCCCGCGCTTGCTGCGCTTTTCTTGAGGTTGGGCAGGTTGGCTTTATGGAAGCTTCCCTGCCTCTGCCTCAGAAGACTGACGACTATGAAACTGACGCCTGTTCACATGCCCCGAGAGGGAGCAGGCGGAGGTTCGCCAACTTAGTGGCCGACTTAGTCTCTGAGTGGCCTCAAGGCTTGTTCCACCTGAGGGCCGAAAAGAAAGGAGCCATCAAAGGGGGGAGCTATCAATGGCAGCGCCATTTCCTGCTGCTGAGCATCATTCGTGAAGCCAGAAGTACACAGCCAGGAATGGCGCCGTAGCAAATACCCACGGTTGCTGAGCAAGAAGCAGTGTCGAAAGCGCCCATGGCGGCTTTGACCTGTTGGTTATTGACTCAATAACTCTAGTAACGGTCAGAAGAAGCTCTGACTTGGAGTCCGAATCCGGAAGAGCTTCAACCATTCTTTTCAAAGAGTGCCACAGGATATACTCACTGAGAAAAATAGCCTTGATAACTGGCAATACATATTTAGAGTGGAGGCAGCAAAGACTCTCTTACCTAATGGTCAATCTTACGAGACTCTTTGTTAATAGGTTTAGCTGTAGTAGTTTAGGAAGAACGATCTATCATTCTTCTGCCAGGACTACAATAGGATCCGCAAGGCTTGGGATGCCAAATGGGGCGATCCTTGGGAGCTGAATACTCTTATCAATGGATTTAGCCACTGAGGGAATAAGGGCAGGATTATTCCATACCATTTGAGACAGCTACTCAAGGAAGGCTGGATCAAGGAGTCAAACCGTGGGATCTCCAAGCATGAAGGTACTGGAGTCTTAATATCTTCCCAGGATCGATGTCTGTAGTCTGGAGAGAAAGAGGATCTCAGGTTCTTCAACAGAGACTTAAGGACAGGACCTCGACCACAGGCTCTGTGAAAGAAAGATCCTGTTTCCTCCACTTCATCACCCAACCGAAAGTCTGGGTCAGGCTCAACATCATCTCCTGATGGTCCAGGAAGGACTGTTTGGACAGGAAAGGAGTGAAAATTAGGAGAGAAGGAAATAGCAGAGAAACAAGGAGAGTCCCCGAGGGCCCCGCCGCGAAGGCAAACGGGTTAAAACGGCACCGCAGAGGGCACAGGCGCTGAAGAGGCACGCACTGCAAGCGGTGCCGAACCAAGCGGCGCGCCATGAGACCACGGACGCCCCGCAGACAGCGCCGCAAGGCCCAGCGGCACCGAAAACGGCGCCGACAAGCCAACAGACCCCGCGGAAGTCGCCGGAAACGCCCCAGGAACCTGGAAAGCTAGAGAAGGAAAAAAACCAGGAGATAAGGGCATCGGTGTGGCCCCCTGCGCCGCAGCCATGTGGGGAACACTCATGCCGGAGTCACCGCACCGAAGAAGGCACCGCCGACTAGGAAGGTCCAACCGCCCTACCCGATCGCTGGAGGAGCCCGGGGCCTGCGTGGCAACCGAGCCAGGCAGGAGAGAACCAACCTCCGAGCCCATCGCCCATAAGCGGCCCACTGATGAAACTGCTCATCTGGAGCCCTACCTATATATGCGGAGGGGCTCCGATGTCAAGGAGACGGTCACCAGCAGTTGGCGATCCGAAGAAGGAGAACGGCAACTAGCTACGATAACCGACACCGTCAGCGCAGAACATACCAGGCGACCTCGGTGATGCCTTCTCTTTTTGACCTGGGTCGAAGAAGAGCTCGAGGCTGAGCGGTGCCGAGAATGCGCATCATTATTTTATGTCGATGGGGACCGCCCATCCCCGGCATCGGACTGACCGTTGTCGGAACCCCGCTGAGGAGAAGGAGGTTGACCGGACCCAGCCCGCTGACTGAACAGCTTTCATTACCTAGTCTCCCTACCGTCACCTGACCTGCTCATGGTGCGCTCCGTCCAGTAGGCCGAGACTTCCTTCAAGTAAGTTAAATTTAAAATTGCGATACTACCAGATAATGTTACAAAAAATAAACTGGAAACTATGCGCTAGTTTGAAGTTTGACTCCCGACAAGCGGCGGCGTCGTCACTGAAGCGCATTTTCAGCGGGAAAAAAGGAACTGAAGGCGGTTGGAGGGTCGTCGCCGAGATGGTCATTGCGCTTGAGCCGCTGTCTCATGGCGCCATGCCTCAAGGCGCCTGCCTCCCTCACGACACCCTCCAGCAAAAAGTTTGCTCCCAATGGGTCCTAGTGCCTCCGGCGCTAATCTCACTAGTGTGAATGAGTGGTGGAGACTTATGTCCAGGAAGATCTCTTGCCCCTCGCCCTGCTCCAGGTGGACATCCCCGCACCATCCTGGCCCGATTTCTCCGTTTCCAGGACCGTGAAATGATCTCTCAATTGGCTCGACAAAAGAAGGAACTACTTTGGAAGGGCAACAAAATCCAAATTTTTGCCGACTATTCACAGGAAGTTTCAAACAGGTGAAAGGCCTATACAGTGGCACGTAGGGCGTGTGCAGAGCTGGGGCTCGAGTATGCTCTTAGGTACCCTGTATCTCTGAGAATTATGGTGAATGGGACTCCTCGGATCTTCGACAATCCAGCTTCTGCCGAGGACTTTATTTCTTCCCAATCTCCCACATTAAACTGGGGCAAGCTACGAGATAATCGCAGTCATGGAACACTGCCTGTACATCCCACCTCGAAGGACAATACTAACAACAGGGCATCCGAAATGCTATCAGTTCCCCCCCCAGCTAACTAAATTCACTGAGACTCCTACCCGGGCTACTTTTTTTAAAATCTCCGGGCTCTAAGAAGAAAAACAGAAGGAGGGCTAGGTTCGAGGGTGGGGCACGTGGATAAAACTCCAAGGCTCCGCCTCCAGAAGCAGAAGCTCGAGGCTGTAGTCCCGAACACGAAAGCTCTCAACACCTGCTGATTCCAGATATGAGCAACAACTGCTTCAAGGCTCTGATGGATCTTCCTTCTGAGGACAGCTCTGCTGATGTGCCTCTTCCTCAGAGACACTCTCGCTCAGAAGATTTGAAGCCCTCTGCAGCTAAACATCTTATTTGGGCCAAAGGACCAGTGGGCACCCCATCGGTAGATCATTCACCGCAAATGGGCCAGATAGTGTGAATTCTCCGTGATATGGATACTTTACTCCAATGGTTGAATCCCCAGGCTGACTGTGGATGACAAATCCCCCTGCTTGCAGTATTACATGTCGCTGTGGACAAAGGAGCCCTCTCCTCTGATCAGGAAACTATTACTATTACTTTTTTTTCCTTTTCAGGGACCATAGTGGCAAGAACCCCCCCAACCCCCGATGAAGGCTGGCTTAGGCTCTGGTGCTACCTATCATCATACACTCGGGTCATCACTCCCCTCTCCTTTTTGCTGCAGTTTCCCCTTCATGATACGCACCTCTTGCTGCCGCAGCATATACCAGCACTATATCTGTCAGCCTTCTAAGCCTACGGACTGAAGGAACAGGGGAGGCTTTCCCTCTCACTTATATATATATATATATATATATATATTTTTCTCTTGTTTATTCTCCCTTCTGGTTCACTTAGGTCCCGGTTATACTCATTCTTGACAACTTTCTTGGGGAATGCAGAAGGACTTCAAAGGGCTCTATTACCCTTGTCATCTGCCTTTGGGATGACGTTATAGGCTGTGGCTGCATCAACGTTTTCTTTTCTCCTTCCTTTTTATATAGGGATTACAAGGAGAATCACGTAGTCTCTAACTGATATGAGTATATGGGGCCGTGTACCTCCCAGCGACCTCTACTGGTGTCTGGGTCTATTCTTAACCAACGCATACAGTGGAAGCTGGTCATGTATGGGTCTATGGGGTAGTGATCAGGGGGGAAAAATAATGGATATGGTTAACAACAAAAGCTCGAATATCCTCCTGTCACTGATGTAAATATCAATTCTCTTGTGTTTCAGGTTAAAATGTTTGTAATGGGTTATAGGGTTAACCCTTTCTATGGCAATCTTACTCTAGGGGTGTGGACATACTCCTCAATATTAGGAAAGAAGATAAGGAAGGAAATGGTGCCAAGTTCAGACCGTGTATATATGGTTTCTGGCTATGCATTTCTGCTACTTTATTGCTTCTATGAATGATCCAGATGGAGATTAAGCTGATTTCATGGAATGAGAGGGGGTTAAATTCTCCTATTAAGAGAAAGAAAGTGTTACTGCACTTAAAAAACTTGGCCCTATGGTCGCCTTCTTGCGGGAGATGAAACTCTCCTCCAAAGAAGCCATGAAGCTTAAGCAGGGCTGGGTGAGCAAAGAACTCCACAGTGTGGCCCCCTCCCATGGGGGGGGTCTCCATACTTTTTCACAAAAATATGGGGTGGAAAGTGAAAGATTATATAAGAGACCACGATGGGAGATGGATTATAGCAGAAGCTGAAACACCTGAAGGTCCCCTGGTCCTGGCTAATTTATATGCCCCCAACCAGGACTGTCCCCAATTTTTTCATACAATCAATCAGGCCTTGCTGGATTTTAACAGAAATGGAGCCCCCATACTTCTAGGAGGAGACTTTAATCTAACATTAGATCATTCAATAGACAGAAGCAATAAATCCCCGGAACCTCATAGACAGGCTCAAAAAGCAGTAGGCAAACTAATGTCTGAACTTGGGCTAATGGTTATTTGGAGGGCACTAAACCCAGGAATGTATGATTACACATGTTTTTCCTCAGCATATGGAACTTCCAGCCGAACAGATCTTTGGCTAATATCTTCCGGGTCTTATGGTAAGGTGGTTAGCGCCCAGATGCATCCAATTTTTGTTTCCGATTGTGCCCCTCTGAAGCTAATCGTTAAGACAGGACGGAACTTATACAGGTCCCCTACATGGTGTTTAGACCCTTTATTGCTAGAGGATGCAAACTTTTTAGACTGGATTGGCCCGGCAGTATCAGAATACTGAACAGATAATGATAATGGGGAGGTATCCGATTCGACCTTGTGGGACGCCTTTAAGGCCACCATCAGGGGCAGGATAATTGTCTTTGCAGCTGCCAGAAGGCATCGACGAGAAGTGGACCAGAGGGCATTGGAGAAGCAACTATATTATTTGGAATCACAATATAAAGCTCTCAGAAACCAACCACCGCCTTCAACCCTACTAGCACAACTAGCCAGCACACGAATAGCACTTAATGCCCATCTATCCCGAAAGACTGAGCTAAATCTTCGACGTATTCGTCATGCTTATTGGGAAGGGGGAGAAAAAGTCAGTAAGCTTTTGTCCTACTGCCTCAAATGACAACAAACCTCTAAGGTGATCCATATACTAAAGGATACGAATGGGGTTTCGTGTCGTACAAATTCTGAGATAAACCGAATCATGTCTCAATTCTATGAAACCCTGTATGCTTCTCCAACTCCCCCGGATCCTGTCAAGATTCAAAATTTCCTAACCTCCTTGCCTATCCCCAAAATTTCAGGCTGTGAGACCAAACTGCTGGAAGTTCCAATAACTGTGGATGAAGTGACCCAGGCGATTAAAATGATGAACCTGCGCAAGTCTCCAGGGAAAGATGGGCTGCCTGTAGACTTCTATCGATTACGGGGAGTAAATTTGGCCCCTTACTTGGTTAGAGTATTCCAACATTCCCTACTTAAGGGACATCTGCCTCCCTCCATGAGAGAAGCCATCATTACAGTGTTTCCAAAAAAGGGAAAGGATCCAGGGCTCCCAGGTAGTTATCGTCCCATTTCTCTTATTAATGCAGATGCCAAGACATTGGACAAGGTTCTTGCTGGTTGGCTTGAACCCCTTTTACAAGGCCTGATTAATCCATCACAAGCGGGCTTTGTTAAAGGCCGCCTGGGGTCAGATCACCACAGAACCTTAGGGTCCTTATTTCATTCTGTCAAACTCTCATTAATCCCCTCGGTAGCGATGGCTATTGATTTCGAAAAGGCCTTTGACTCAGTCGAATGGCCTTTCCTATTCATATTCTATCCAGTATGGGATTTGGCCCCGAATACACTGCCTGGGTTAGACTCTTATATACTGTTCCCTCAGCATCGGTCCTGACCAATGGCTCCTGTCCCGGCCCTTCCAATTACAGAAGGGCACGAGACAAGGTTGCCCACTCTCCCCCCTCCTCTTCATTCTAGCAATAGAACCCCGGCCATTGCACTCATATCATCCAATCTTATCCCTGGAATCCAAGTGGGTAATACAAATTATAAAACCTTTTTATATGCAGATGACCTCCTTATCATTACTGAATATACCCCATTAGGGATTCAGACTGTCTTTGACATTCTGACTGATTTTGCAAAAATATCTGGCCTAAAGCTACATCAGTCCAAAACTGAAATTCTTCCAATGAATTCAGCTGCCTCTGGAGAAGAATTTATGGCCATGGGGCTTAAATGGTCCCCCCCCAAGGTATAAAATACCTTGGCATTGTCTTACATCCAGATCCATCTAAAATGATTGCCGCTAACTTCTACCCTTTAATTGATACCCTGAGGCTTGAATTCGAAAGACGGAAAACACTGAAGCTTTCATTTGCCGGTAAAACTGACTCGATCAAAATGATGGCTTTTCCCAAGATGTTATACCTACTGGTCCACTTGCCCATGTCCATATCTCAAAAATCGTTCCAGAAGTTGGAGGCCCTGATGGGTAACTTCTTATGGGAGGGCACCCCCCCACGATATAGTAAGCTTAAGCTACGACAACACTGGAAAAGGGGTGGTTGGGGACTCACCTGGTTGCAGCGGTATCATATGGCTTTTGTTCTATCCCAGACCCTTAGATGGTTCTCTAAAATTGAACAAGCCTCTCCTAACTGGCTCCATTTAGAAGCCTCCCTAACCCACTCTCCCTCCCCAGCGGTTACCCTTTATGGCAAGAAAAATATACCTCGCACTCTCCCCGCTATGTCATTATCGATACAATACTGGAGGCAAGCAATGGCTCTACTGGGCCATGATAAGGCTCCTTGGTTCATATGTCTATATGGAATAACCTTGCCTGACAATAGGAAATCTCCCTGAATTGGAAAATTGGATGGGACTATGTATCTCCTCCATACAGGACCTCCTAATTCCTGGCATGTCGATTATAGACTCCTTTGACTTTTTAAAATGCGATATCATCTCCTACATCTCACTTTTGGAGATACTTACAGATAAGGGATGCCATATGTCACCTTCCAAATTTCTCATCCCACAATAGAACAGCAGAAAGCCCTCACCCCGTAGAAACATGGGGTAGATTTATCAGGAACAGAGACAGTCACATATATAGTGAGCTCCGAGACTCTACCACAGACCCCTCTCAAAAAGCCAGACTGCAGTGGGAGAAGGAACTACAGATTCCCATCTCGGAGCAACAATGGGAACGAGGATGGGTCCGAATCCATCTAGCCTGCCGGGGTGGGCGCACACGATTTATCATGAATAAGACCCTCCATAGATGGTATAGAGACCTGGCCAAACTGGTCAAGATGGGACTCTTACCGGCAAACATATGCTGGAGATGTGGTAATTCCGGTGCCCATCTTTCCCATATACTCTGGGATTGCCAAAATCTTCAGTCCTTTTGGACAGGAATCCAGGACATTTGTCACAAGATTTTCCCGAACACAGGGTCGTATCCTCTTCTGCTCCTTTTGGGCTGCAGTAGCTCGACCGTGCCCCAATTCAGCCCAGCGGCATAATGGATCACAGCGGCTGGGGCTTTGGCAAAGAGCCTCATATTAAGGAGGTGGAGAACCCCGGAGATCCCGACTGTGCAGGAGTTCCTCCTGGCCCTGGCTCAAGAGGCCACATTCGAGAAGGTCTCCAGTTTTGCCCAAGGTTCCTTAACCCGGTATGACAAATGCTGGCAGCCATATTTAAGGTCCGAGTATTGCCACAATACTCTCCCTAATGCTGCTTCTTAGATTCCCCCCCCTCACAATAAGTCTGGTAGTGCATCAGAAATTCCCTTCCCCCTTTCTTAATGCACTTATTCATATAATTTAGATAAGACTGCCTTTTGTACATAGTTGATATTGCAACGCGCTGTGAAGCTAGACATGCTTGAGGCACAGAAGCTGTACTGTGACTAAGCCTAGCTTGCTTTATCCTTACTTTTTCCGCCACATATCCCTTTCCTTACCCTTCTTGTGGCTCCTTTCTTCTCGAGAAGAATGAACCAACATGGATTTATTAATTCATGGAGTCAAGGACTGTAACATAATTGTTATGCTAAGATATATGCTTTCTATATTTTGTAACCTATGAAGTGTATATGTGGCGATTGTACATGATATTAGTGCCAAATGCTGTGATATGATTCAGATATGGAAATGTGATACTCTGTCTCTATGTGTGTGTACTGTCCAAATAATACCAATAAAAATGTTAAACAACAAGTCTCCCTACCATCACCTGACCCACTCATGGTCAACTCCGTCAATGGAGGGCTGAAGACTTCTCTTGTACTAATTAGAAGAAATAAATATAATCGGTACTGATCCAGATACTATACAAAACAATAAACTGAACTAAGCTGCTAGTGAAGTTTAACTCTGGGTGGGCGAGCGATGTCATCACTGAAGCGTACTCGATGGCGGGAAAAAAGGAACTGAGGCGTCTGGAGGGTTGACGCCGAGACAGTCATTACCACACGTGCAGGGCTCGCGGTGCCACTTCCTCATGGTTCCATCTCAGGTGCCGGCCCTCCTGAAGAAGTTTGCTCCCGCTGGGTCCTAGCCACTCCAGTGTATTCCCATTAGTGTGAATGAGTGGTGGAGAATTTATGTCCAGGAAAATTCTGACAGTTACACTGACAAGTATCAGAGACAGAGGTTTGAAACCGAGCTCAAGCTCAATGTTCTATGCTTTTGCACAGAGTTAACCTTTCCTCTCTGGGGCAGTTCAAGTGCTGGGCTAACCGCATATTGTTAGCCTTTGAGAAAGGGTCATGGCGACCAGAAACACATCAGGCAGTTTTGTATTTTAAATAAATGTTTTTATTGTACTGCAGCGTTACTGGTGGCGGTGAGTGCCTGGTTAAAAGTTGTTGAATATTGTCAGAATACAGCAAGACTTCACGTTGTTCGAACCAAGAGACTCCTGGGAAGCACAATACCTCCTCCTGCAGTCCACTGGGGATGAGGCAGTTGGTGACTGCCAGGTGGGTCTGATGCTTCCTGAAAAGGACAGGACAGGAAAGGTACCACCAGGTGGTTAGCACTGAACTCGCTCAAAAGAGTAGCGTCTCCCACTCGGTATTGCATCCTACCACGAAATATGGGCTCTAAAGCGGCCTGGTGGTGCTGAGGGCTGAGGCACTGGACTCCACACCTCGCTCCACGCCCGGCGGCCGGGTTGGGGAACAAGCCCAGGTCGTCGGGGATCGGCAGGGGAGGGAAAGGATTGAGCATCTGAGGGACAGCTCTCCTTTCCCGGGAGGGAGGGGACACACGCCTGTCGCCTCTGGTGGAAGCCGAGGCATAGCAAGCGCACGAGCGATAGAGGGATTGAGAGTAAGACGCTGGCGGTGATGCTCTTGACATTGGGGCACGCACCACGCCCACACAAAATGGAAAATACCCCACAGCACTCCCAGTAGATGGAGCACTAGGCCCCGATCTCCAATGCCCTGCCTGACCAGTACCAGCATCCCAACGAAAACAAGGACGACTGGGGTGGCCTGGGCCCCGTGCTCCACCTGGAGGATATAGCCACAGCTACATGGGGATAGACTGCACCAGGGCTCCAGGTAAGAGGGCAGAGACTAGAAGGCCACAGGTGTCTCCTGAAGAGTGGGAGTTGGTAGTGGGGAGAATAAAGAACAAAACAAAAAAAGAAACAAATATGGAGCTCCTGAACAAACCTGAAAGGAACCGCTGATATTCAGTGAAATCAGCATCGGAGGAGAGGTGACAGAACGCTTTTTCCTCAGATCAGTAAGCCAAGGAACAAGAGGAGCTCGGAAGTTCAGAGTCTTCCTGTGGCAGTGGAGAGGCGAAAGAACTGCTCATCCATGGCTCCAACATACCTAGGAAGGCCGCTGCAGTGGCCTCTGAATGTCTCCCAGGTTAAGGATCCCATAGGGCACACAGTCTGGGAGAGGGGAGGTGTCTCCAGAAGGATTGGGGAAGGCACCTAACTGAAAGTGCCCAGCCTCTGCCAGGGCTCTGAGACCTCTGAGACGATCCTTCCACATGGGGGGGGGGGGTGGTTAGCTTAGTCAGTGGACACTGCAAATGTGAAAACAAATCCTGGCTGAGCCCTGAGGGGGATTCTCCCCTGTGGTGCCACCGGGGCTCCATGGATCCAGAAGGGCAAACCCAAGTGCCGCCCACTAAGGGCACCTCTGGAGTCTCAGAGGAGAGGTGGGGCTTGGCACTGCGACTCCTCCCCGCCCCCCACAGGGTAGTGAAAGAGGACCCCAGTGCTTCATCCTGGCCTCTCATCCCCTCGGACTCCGAGACTGCCCTCTTCCCCGAGCCCAGTGCTGAGGGGTCCCCTGATCTCGCAGGCCCCATGAGGGAGGCCGCTGAAGAGGAGGTCCCTGCACCAACCGCAGCTGCCAGGACAGCACCAAAGATGGCGGTGCCCCAGCCCCCCAAGGTCGCAACCATCCCTCCCCCAGACCTCACAGAACTGCTATCCGCTGCTGGTCCCCCGACATTGGCATCGACATGAGGGCCCACAGAGACCATAGAATCTGGGGTCCTCGAGAGACAAGCACTGGGGCGACTGGTGTCATGTCCAGGGGCTCCCCAACTCTGAGGAGTTGGGTGCCAATCAGATCAGTCATGAGTCATCCCCCTTTGAAGAGGAGACCACAAACACGCCCGCTAGACTGGCGACCCTGGGAGTGCCTCTGCAAATGGCGCCACGAATGGCGCCATTGTGGGACAGGACACCACCCTCAACACCGCCCCGATCACCAGTGCTGCAGGTGGTGCCAAAAGTCCAGCAGCCATGGGCCACACCACCAGGGGAGCCTGCACCTCCGAAAAGGTGACTGCCGTATCGGTGCCCAACCTGGCTCCGCGGGGAACCGAGCCTATGGGGATGAGGAACTGTAGAAGTGACATGCTCCTTCTTGTATTACACAGATACAGCAACAATTTCACTACTGCACTTTACTGCACTATCTTGAAACATCACAGAGAGGGAAAGGGACCCAGAGACTGAGGCCCCAGGAGGATGGAGGGCGGGACCGTGATGAATGGTGAAGATACATAGAAAGATCATAATTATGGTAGGTACGTAATTTTCATACCTTACCTGTGTCAATCTTCTATTCATCACCTTTGGGTGAGTGCAGAGTCCCCAAAGGGTTTTCGCTTAAACCCTAAGGGACAAAGTCCTTTAGCTCTCAGTGGGTGACACAATAAGAGGGAGAACCTTCAGGGCCAGGAGAGGCCCAAGAGTGGGGAGAGTGAGACAGGGACCACCCAGAGGGGGAAGGAAGTTGTCCCGACAAACGCCGTCTCGCTCTAAGGGAAAAGAGATGGGTTCTCTGGTGAGCGGAGTTAATCACCATACACCAGGCCAAGGGTGACAACCAGGAAAGACGCAGCCATGCCATCCACCTAGTGCACATCGCTGTCCCTACAACCCTGGTAGCTACCTCATCGGCATCATAGGATGCCCTTGCTTGGTGCCTTGCTAGCTCCAGGCTATGCACAGAGAGCACAATGGTTTGTCTGGTTTGCTCCATGTCAGGCAATGAGGCTAGGAGCTGACCTAGCCTAGACCACAAGAACCTGTCATAGGCTGCATAGTGGGCCTGAAGTGCAGAAGTAGAAAGCAACAACCGTGCCGGCAGAAAGCCTCCTACCCCAGAAGTCAAAATCAAGAGTCTTGATCTGGGGTTGGTCACGGTGAAGGGCGCGGCCCATCAGGAGAGTCCAACTGCGTCAATCCGGACTGCGGATGAGGCATGGAACCTGGAGGCTACAGAGTGCGCCAATGCTGCTGGCAGAAGTCTAGGGGCAGGAACTCCGGAGGACCTCTGCCAGGAGCATAACAACACCTCCGAAGGGAGCAGACCAGCAGGGCACCCACAAGGGTGGCCTCGCTGAAATCGCCTAGAAAGGCATGCGCCGAGTGCTCTGGATGGCTTAAAGTGGCAGGGGTGAGGTGCAAGTCCTCCAACATCCTCACGAGGAAACGCTAATACTCAGCGAGATCAGCAGCTGGAGAGATGTGGACAGAAGGCTCCTCTCCCCCCGAAGAGGGGGATGAAGAGTTGGAGGGCACTGACTGCTCAGAGGGTGGCTGCTCGGGCCGAGGTTGAAAAATCTGACTTGTCCATTGCCCTGATGCAAGCTGGGAACCGAGCAGCCATAGCCCTGAACTGCTCCCAGGAGAGAGGCTCACTAGGACCAAGGATGCAGGGGTCAATCTTAACATTGTTTTACTAGCCCGAACACTAGTGCAAATTGACCAGGGCTAGTGCAGATAACTCTCTACTTGTCCGTCTTGACTAGTGCAGATTTTCATGGCTGTTAATGAAGTTAAAAAAGTCTCTACTTTAGCAGGCTCTAGTCCTCATGCTAATCTCTCTCAATGTTCCAGATGGCCTGGTGTGATTAACAGCTTATTAAGAGCTGCAATTACCTGGCAGTTCAAAAGGGGGATCCCACAAAAGACTCAATGTGAGTCACTACTATCACTCCACTGTTAGGACTTTC
This sequence comes from Neoceratodus forsteri, assembly GCA_016271365.2. Lineage (NCBI taxonomy): Eukaryota > Metazoa > Chordata > Ceratodontiformes > Ceratodontidae > Neoceratodus > Neoceratodus forsteri. The sequence continues at coordinate 293,071,046 of CM057453.1, read as the reverse complement.
AGCTAGTGCCCAGAGTGTGATCAAGGGTAGAGTGCTGTTAAGTCACTAGCTTCCAGTTTTCTGAATGTGTCTCTAACAGTTTGTCCCATATTATTAAGACCAGTGTCACTCATTGCTCTACATTTTGAGTGTCTGTATCCAACATTTCAGTCACAAAATCTGAGGAGATATACAGGGTCAGCCCTGCAGGTGGTGGGTTTTATCCCAGCCTCACCACAAAGCACAGTTACGTAAGAACTTACCGTAACAGTAGATCTTCAAGAACAGCTCTTGCAGCAGGTAACACCATTAGGACTGAAGCCGGCAGGCGTCAGGACCCCACGGAAATCTTCTAGCTAGCAGTCTTCGGCGGGGACCGCCGCCGACATCGGTCCTGCCCCCGACGTCAGACGTAGTACATAAGGAGGCGGTCCCACCAGATTCCCCAGTTCTCCTGCCGGAGACTCCCGGCCGCAGGATGACATCAGAATGGGAGAACGAGGATCCGCCATCGGAAGAAAAGAAGAGCGTAAGCCCTGCCCGAGACTAGCAGCCATACCTCCTCCAAGGGAGAATGGTGGGCGGGACCTGCTGCAAGAGCTGTTCTCGAAGATCTACTGTTACGTAAGTTCTTACGTAACTGTACTATCTTACTCGAGATACAGCTCTTGCAGCAGGTAACAACCATTAGGACTGATTCCCAAATAACAGCGCTGTAAGCATTCTGGGAGGAGGAAATTAGAGAGATCCTTAAACAAGCCCTGACTCTAGGACAGGAGACCCTGTAGAACGGCCAGGTAAATCGGCTCTCCGCTGGATGCAATATCTAGCTATAGTGCCTAATGAATGTGCACAGAGCTCCAAGTAGCTGCAGCACAGATGGCTGAAGTGAGACATTATGATGCTGCAAAAGAAGTAGCCACACCTCTAGTCTGAATGGCCCCGGACTGAGCCTGAGGGGCTTCTGTTTGCTGTTATAGCAATGCAAAACACTGGACAAGCCAGCGGAAAGGGTCTGCTTTGAGACTGGGTGGCCCAACATTCTCTCAGCTGAAGGAAACGTAATAGTTGTCTCGGATGCACGGTTGTTTAGTTCTATTCAGGTAGTACCTTAAAGAGCGGTGAACATCCAGGGTGTGAAGCAACACCTCTCATCTATTAGAATACTTGGGAAAATAAACAGGCAGGTCAATGTCCTGATTGAGAGTGAGGCAGAGACCACCTTAGGCAGGAATTTAGGATTCGTCCTCAGAGACACACTGTCCTGGTGGAAAATTAAATAAGGCTCCTTGCACATGAGAGCGTGAAGCTCGGAAGCTCTCCTTGCTGACGCGACAGCAACTAAAAATAACGTTTTCCACGACAGAAAACACAGCTCGCAATCCACGGCAGGTTCAAAGGGGAAGCGTGAGTTGTTCCAGAACAAAGAGTAGGTCCCAAGGAGGAACGGGATACTTGATGGGTGGCCTAAGGTGTAACTCCCCTCTCAGGAAGTCTTGAGAGGCATGAAGCTGTGCCACTGTGTGCTGTCCCACCGGGAAGTGGTAAGCTGAAATCGCGCATAAGTGCGCTTTAATAGAGGAGTAGGCGAGACCCGAATGGAATAGGGAAAGCAAGTATTCCAGCACCACTTTCACCGGGCATCCTAAGGGAGAAAGGCTGCGTGCCTGCGACCACAAGCAAAAACGGCGCCATTTCATGGCGTACGTTGCATGCATTGCCGGCTTTGTGGCCGTGGAAAGAACTTCCGCCATGTCTTGCGAAACCCTGTGTCGAATAATGGCTATGTCTCTAGGAGCCATGCATGCAGGTTCAGTGAGCGTAAGTCCGGGTGGACTAATGAACCCTCCTCCTGAGACAAGAGATGGGAGCTGAAAGGCAACGGAACTGGAGGTTCCCGGGACAGCTGCGTCCAGCATGGGAACCAGATCTGCCTGGGCCAGAAAGGGACTACCAGGATCATTGCTGCATGCTCCCTGTGCAGTTTGAAAAGGACTCTTGGATCAACGGAAGGGAGGAAAGCATAGAGGAATCTGTCCACCCAGGAGAGGGACAACGCGTCTCACCAAAAAACACCAGGCCCTGGATCTAGCGAGCAGAAATTGGGCAGTTTTGCGTTGGATGGGGAAGCGAATAAGTCCAGCTCTGGAGTGCCCCATCGAAGAAACAGATCCTCTACTACCCCTTGAAGAAGTTCCCACCCGTGGACCCTGGCCTGGGAACGACTCAGGCCGTCTGCGATTGTATTGTCCACTCCGGGAACGTGAACTGCGATCAGGCTCGCGCCGTGTTGGATTACCCAATCCCACACTCTCATCGCTTCCCTGCAAAGGGGGTAAGAGTGTGCCTCCTTGTTTGTTGAGGTAATACATCACGTGCATTGTCTGTTTGAAGCACAAGAGTATTCGGCTGGATTTCTGACTGAAAGGCCTGCAGGGCATAAAGGACCGCCCTCATCTCCAGAATGTTGATGTGGGGGTGAGCTTCTTGAGGGGTCCACGTTCCCTGGGACCTCACCCTGTCCAGGTGTGAAAGAATCACCTCTGCGGACGGCGTTGCAAATGGAACACCTGCAGAGAGTGTCCCTGGGTCTAGCCACCATTGCCAGTCCCGAATCACAGAGTTCGTGATTCTGACCGGCTGCTGCATGTGGTCTTGCCTTTGGTCCCACTGTACCTTGAGCATCCACTGAGTTACCCGCATGTGGAGCCTTGCCAAAGGGACGGTTGGAATGGCTGCAGCCATGTGCCTGAGCAAACGAAGGACCAGCCTGGCAGAGGCAGTCTTCTCCGCCGAGAGATCCCTGATGAGATCTTTCGTCAGGAAGAAATGCTTCCTTGATGGTGTCCAGAACTGCGCCTATGAACTGCAGCTTCTGGGACGCACGAGGAGAGACTTCTCGTAATTGATGAGGATGCCCAGAGACTGGAACAGAACCTGGGTGCACTGGAAAGCCAGCAACAACGCCTCTTTGGAGGCGGCCATGAGAAGCTAATCATCCAGGTACGGGAACACGTAGTGGCCCTGTCTCCTTAAAGACGCTGCTGCCACGACTGCCATGCACTTGGTAACGACCCTGGGGGCCGATGACAGTCCGAACGGAAGAGCTCGGAACTGAAAGTGGTGGCCGAGAAACTCGAAGCGCAGGAACCTCCTGTGCGCTTGAGCCACTGGGATATGCAGGTAGGCATCCTGCATGTCTAGGGATGCTAAGAAGGCATCCTTCTTTAGCATGGGGATGAGACCCTGAAGGGTCACCATGCAAAATCGTTTGTAGGTGACCGACATATTGAGGTCGCTGAGGTCCAAGATTGGATGGAGGTCCCCTGTTTTTTTCGGAACCAGAAAGTAGTGGGAATAGTACCCGGATACTATCTGGTTCTCTGGAACATACTCCACTGCTCCCTTTTGAAGGAGCGTGAGTATTTCTTGCCTGATAAGCAATTTGTCCTGACCCGAGTAACGGGAAAGCAGAGGAGGCCTTGTGGGTGGCTTGTCCGCGAATTCTATAAAGTGGCCTCTTTCAACCAACTGAAGGATCCACCTGTCAGTGGTTATGGACTGCCACCTTGGCAGGTAGTCCGCACTACGGCCCCCGACCTTGATGTCCCATTGATCCTGAGGAGCGGGGGCTGGGAAAGAGTCATGCTGTGGTGGGGGAGGGAGCCGCAGGCTGAGCCGGCTTAGCTGGACGCTGACTTCGGCCCGTGATCTTCCTCCTGGCCTCACGAGAGAAGGGAGCCCTCTGTTGTGGACCGCGCTGGACTGCTGTCTCTGCATCCGGCCACGAAAACGCCTTTGGTTCCCACGAAGGAACCAAGCCTGGGTCGGCACATAGCCTGGACCCCACCTCACCGCCTTCCTGGCCTCTTGAGTTTGGTGAGAACCCTCAGAGGATCACCAAAAGAACTTCTATCTAAAGAGGTATCCAGGATGTTTTTCTGGACGCCCGTGAATCTGGAAACACTGGGCCATGAGTGCCCGGAGGCATACTGAAGATGCCGCCTGTCCGAGTGAGTCCGTAGCATCGCACGCTGCTCGTGAGTACCTGGGTTCCCAACGCCTGAACTCAGATGAGGAGCTGCAACATCTCCTCCTTCTGCTCACCTTCTGGCATCTTGTCCGCCAGATCCAGTCCCTGCTCCCACAAGGCTGCATTTTGGAACTGTACCATGTGGGTCGTAGTTTAGGGATCTGATGGCGCAAGTAGCGGAAGCATACGTGCAGCGCCTGCCCATAGCGCCCAGCTGTTTGGACTCGGGTCCGGTGGCAGGGTGCTCTAATGTTGTGCCTCTGGGATCGGCCATGAGAGGCTGTGATGACCAGAGAATCAGCCAGAGGATGTGAAGCCTGGTACTGGTCCTCCTTAGGGCCTTGTAAGGTGGTCAGCTTCGCATCGCCGGGAGTGAGTGTGGACGCTCCATGCTGCCTTGGTGACGCTCACGAAAGTGTCCACCAAGGGTGGTACCACCACAGGCTTAGGGTCTTTCTGTCGAAGATACCTGAAGAGGCATAACCTCTTGGGGTCGAAGTTCTCTCATGCGCCCTTGCCCATGTTCTCCTCCTGGATATGCCTCATGATCTCTGAGAACGATAGGTCATCCGGAGGAGACCTTGGGAGCTCACGTGATCCGGAGAAGGGACGGTGATCTGAGAGGGGGATCTGGAGTCAGTGAGAAGTCCGAACCCCGTGTCCTCCGCCGAAGGCGTAACAACGCCTTCTGTCTTTGGGGCTGGGTGATCCAGAAGAAGATCTGGACGGAGGCTCACGCTTCTTGATCTGCCCTTGGGAGAATCCGCAGGCTCCTGGGGAAGGTACTCTGTCCACAACCCTAAGTGGAGTGGGGGGTGGGAGCCGTGAATTGCGGGTGGAGGAGGAGAGGAGTAGGTGGGAAACCATATCCTTTTACGGTGTCCCACCAGTAAGTAAACAACTCTTTGACCTCGGATATGCTGAGGTTGTTAATGACCGAGCGCCGGCGGCCGGTCATCGGGTTCTCGAGGCCGTTCCCAGGGGCCTCAGTGTTCCGGGCGCAGGGTTCTCTGGGAGCAGACAGGACCGGTTCGCCTGCCTGGGTTTCGGCTGGGCCGCCCTCTTCCCGAATCGCCCCTGACCGACGCCGGGTTGGAGGCGCCGGGGCCTCTCTCAGTGGGTACGGACGCCAGTCCTCTCGCCAAGGCCCGGAGAAGGCTAAGGCCTAACCGTGACGGTGTCTGGCAGTCGGGCGCTCCTGGGACCTATAGTATGGCCGGCGCCGACGCAGCCGGGCGCTGGTACGACGTACTTCTTATAAGGAGGTAAGCTCTTGGTCTTCCGCTGGGGAGAGGAGGAGGCAAAGAGACAGACCTGACGCGGGTTCCGAACGGCGGAAACCTGACTTTGATGGTGATGGCAGTCCCCTACCTGGACAGGGCCTTAGAAGCTGAGGATGAGGAAGGCCTGGAGGTCTTGGCCTGAAAGGCAGAAGAGGAGCCCGAAAGGGTCTTCACCGCTGCGGGGGGAGGCTGAGAACGGGCCTGGGAAGAAGAGCGGTCGGACCGGGAGCCGGAGCTACGGGAGTCAGAGGCCCTAGATGGGGACTTAGATCTAACTCTCTCCCTGTGCTTCTCAAGGTGTCTCCGGGCCTTCTCTGAAGATTCCCCCTGGAGGCTGCGCCCATGGCTTTGATTTTCTCTTGAGCAGGAACGCCTGAAGGGCCTTCTGGCAACGGATCCGGTCTGGCTGTTGAACCCGACAGATGAGCAGGACCGGTTGTCGTGGTTCGGGCCTGAGGCACCGGACGAGGCTGAATGCGGATCCTTGAATGGGTTTGCTTCCCACAGGCGCACTTCAAGGATGGCCTCAACGGAGGTTGGAGAGGACATCAAACAGCAACTGAGCTCGAAAAAATAACTTCAAACAACATGAAGTCTTGCTATATTATGACAGTAGCAGTTTGTCCCACCACTAGAACTGCTCGGAGGTGGAATGGTTAATACCATTTCAAAATAGAACTTTAGCACGAGCTCTAAGAAGCAGCTCTATCTGTGTAATTTCAAACCTGAACTGTCAGATTCTTTACTCTGCCTCAGTGAACAACGTCGCGGAGATTTCTCCTACTGCTCGGTTCATTTTCAGTTTAAACAGTGTTTTCTCGGTTCGATTCAACCGAGAATAGTTTTATTTAACCGAAACCGTTCGGTTCAAGCTTGTCTGTGGTAATCGTAAGCAAATTAAAGGTTTTGTCTGTGTGGAACTTGTAAGTTTATCGGTTCGTTTGAACCGATCAGCTGGGTTTAAAACTTATTAACTTTAAAGTTTAACATTTTAGAGTGCGGTTCCGGTTCTTATCGGTTCTAAAAAAAGGATTTTATTCGTTTTTTCCAATACCCGTGACACGGTTAGGAACCGATAAAGGGTGTCTTCCTGGCACTGCCGTTTAAAGGGCAAGTTTTCTGGTTAGGCTGGCATTATGTCTGCAGAAACCCAAAGAAAAACCCGGCCCACTGGGTTTCAACACTGTGATGTCTGTGGGGAAGTCTTGCCAAGGCTGACCCACACACCACATGTCTATTGTCTGGGGTTTGACCACCTCAGTCAGACTGCCAGATATGTAAAATTTCCTGCAGCCACCCTGGAAAAGAGATTGGGCAGGCTCAGGGAGCAGAGAGACAAAAAGTCCGCTGACCGGATGGCCAGCCCGGTTCGGTGCCAACCGAACCGGAGGGAGTCCCTCTGACCAGGGCCAGACTTCCTCGGGCAAAGAAAAGCTGGTTCTGAGGAACCAATTCAGTAAAGAAAACAAGAAAGTCAGCAGGTTTGAGTCAAAACCCCTTCTCCAACTGCTGCAGAATAGCAAAAGCCATACAAATTGTCCAGTCTTTGTCTCGGGTTCCGTCCGAACCCAGCACACTATCTAGCAAAGGTCGGTTCGTCCAGTTCCAGTGGTTTCAGGAATATGATGTTGAGGATTTTATGAACCAGAGGAGGGGAGGATGATTATGAACAGTATGAATGTGGCTGGAAGGTCTGGGTGTGCCCATTGAACCGACATTTCCCAGACAGACCTCTAGAATCTCCCCTATGCTATCTGAGTCCCCATCTCATTTTATGTTTTACAAAAGTTGTTGAAACCCTCCAGCTTCCCTTGGAAGAAGCTGTGGATGAGCAAGAGGAGCCTGATTTTGTAGAAATGATGGATATTCCAGAGTCTAGGAGTTGTCTATTCCTTTGCATAAGTCTTTTGGGAAGCAAACAATAAAATTTTAAAAGCTCTAATTCTGTGCCTCCTGTAGATAAAAAGATGGACAGAAGGTACACATTGTCAGGTCCTGATACAGAATTCCTTTCTCAGCAATGCAGTCATGTTGGGGTAGGTTCAGGCTGCAGCCTGTGATAAAGCTAATATCCCCTGGCTTCACATCCTCCTGACAAGGATTCCAGGAAGATTGATGCCATGGCGAGAAAAAACAGTATATGGCAGCCTCTCTGGGACTCAGGCAAATTATATGTAGACTATGTAGCTGGGTATCAGAAATCTAGATGGGATACTGTTATGGAATTAGCTACAAAGCCTAAGGCCAGGCTGGCTGGCGAACTAGAACAGGTGGCTGCTGATGGCATTGAGGCTTCTAAGGTACAGTTTCATGCTGCTGTGGATGTTAATGATGTTTCCTCTAGGGTCATGGCCACATCTGTAGCTGTAGGTCGGCCTGGCTCAGGTGTACTAGTCTGTCACAGGATACCCAGACTAAGGCTATGGATTTTCCTGTGGTGGGAAATTCTCTGTTTGGGGAGCAGACAGAGAATTACATGAAAAGATGGATGAATATAGGACTACTTACAAAGTGCCCAAGCTAAGGCGGCAAGCCACTCCTCAGAGGCATACCCCAGGGTAGGGGCAGGCCTTTTCACAGGCCTTTTACCAGACTCAGGCCTCCTCTGCCTATGCTCAGAGGGGCTTCTTCAGAAGGCAGAGGCAGGCGAGGGGTGGGCAGGCCTGCTCCCACCCCTCAGCCTAAGCTCCTGCTAAGCAGGCACCCTCATGGGGTGCCCAGGGCTGATTCCCCTTTGCGTCGGGGGGGGCAGGCTGGCTTACTTCAGTCAGAACTGGGCTTCTTTAACCTCAGACAAGTGGGTTCTGGAAGTAGTAGCCAGGGTCTGGTTCTCAGCTTCAAAAGTTTCCCAAGTTGAGAACCAGACTTTTCTCTACAAGTGCTTCAGAGACCCTTGCTCTGGAAGCAGAGGTCTCAACCCTGTTGGCTCTCAGAGCAGTGGAAAGGTTCCTCCCCTGCACCAGGCAGGGGTCTGTATTCCAGATACTTCCTTACCCCAAAAAGAGGGAGAATGGCGCCCATATTAGACCTCAGATATCCCAACAAGCATCTTTTGAAACCAAAGTTCAAAATGGTAACTCTGGCAATGATTTTACCCTAAGGCCAGGGGACTGGTTAGCCTCCCTGGACCTCAAGGATGCCTATTTCCACGTCCTAATCAGAAGCTCCCACCGAAAGTACCTCAGATTCAAACTACCCTCAGGTCATTACCAGTTCAGAGCAATGCCCTTGACCTTACCTCTGCCCCAAGGGTATTCACAAAGTGTCTAGCAGTGGCAGTGGCTCACTTAAGGAGGCAAAGGATTGCTGTTTTCCCTATCTAGACGATTGGCTCATTGTAGGTCAGTCCCCAGAACAGGTAAAATCTCACCTGCAAGTTACCCAGCAGCTTCTCACTCCCTGGGCTTTCTACTAAATCTACCAAAGTCGGTTCTGGAACCAGTCAAGGTACTCACCTTTATAGGGCAGAGTTGGACACAAAGCTAGCCAGAGCTTTTCTTCCTTAGAAAGGGTGACAATTTAGTGACTCTGGCCTCCTCCTTCACCCTGCAGGTCTCTCTACCAGCAAGACACTTTCTGCAGCTCCTGGGACACATGGCTGCATCCACAGCTGTTGTGCAGGGAGCAAGATTTCAGATGAGAGACATTCAGTTTCACTTGAGGACCTATTGGTCTCAGAGAAGAGACCCCTTTCCAAGTTGGTCCCAGTGACTCGAACCTTGATCTAGGCCCTCCAGTGGTGGCAGGATCAGAGCAATTTAAGATTGGGGGTCCCCTTCATTCCCCCTGCCCACAATTTGACTCTCACTACAGATGCTTCCCTTCTGGGTTGGGGAGCCCACATGGGCGACCTTTCCACTCAGGGAGTGTGGTCCCCCGGGAATCTCTGCTCCACATCAATTTGCTGGAACTCAGAGCTGTCTTTTTAGCTCTTCAAGCATTTTCTGCATCTGTCCACAACAAGGTGATACAAGTCAGAACAGACAACACCACAACAATGTGGTACATCAACCAACAGGGGGGCACTCGGTCTTCGACCTTGTGCACCGAGGCAATGAAGTTGTGGTCTCTGGCCTATTCCCTGAACACTTCCCTCATAGCAGTTCATCTTCCAGGAAAGGACAATGTCCTAGCGGATGCTCTCAGCAGGATTTCCCAGGGCCATCACGAATGGTCCTGGATCCTCAAATGCTGGGGACAGTCTTTGCCGGATGGGGCACCCTCAGATAGATCTTTTGCAGCCCCAGACAATCACAAACTTCCTCTGTTCTGTTGCAGGCCTCCAGTGTTGGGCTCAGTCCCCTGGATGCCTTCTCCTGGATTGGGAGGGAAGTTTCTTTATGCTTTCCCTCCCTTCCCTCTCCTATTCAAAGTATTAGTCAAAATCAGATCTCAGCCTTGCAGGGTGATTCTGATTGCCCCGGATTGGGGCAGGCAGCTCTGGTACCCACTCCTTCTGTCACTGACAATCCATCTTCCCTTTGCCTCCCCAGGATTCACAACCTGTTAACTTGTGCCCAGGGAAGGGTTTGGTATCCGACCTCAATCCCTCAACCTCAAGGCCTGGCTCTTGAGGAGTTAGAGTTTGCTGATTTACACCTCTCTCAAGGTGTTCTTGAAATCCTAAAGGCTTCCAGAAAGCCTTCCACTAGGGCTACTTATAGTTCTAAATGCAAAAGGTTTTCCATTTGGTGTGCTAGGAAAAATATTTCCCCAGAATCTGCTGATTTGCCCATTGTATTAGATTACATGGTCCATCTTAAATCCTTGGGTCTCAGACCAGCTACCCTGAGAGTCCATTTGGCAGCTGTATCTGCTTTTGTGTCAGCAGGAAAGTCATCCCCTCTTTCCACTCACCCTGTGTTTTCCAAGTTTTTTAAGGGATTACTCCATACTAATCCACCCTTTCGGGAACCGGCCCCTACCTGGGACCTTAATGTTTGTATTGCCCAGTTAATGCAACCCCCTTTTGAACCTCTGTTTTCTGCAGAGCTTAAGTATCTAACTTGGAAAACTGTTTTTCTAGGTTATCACTTCTGCTAGACATAAGTGAGTTGCAAGCCTTGTCAGTGGAAACTGACTTTATTTCTTTCCACAGGGATAAGGTAGTCCTTAGGACTAATAGGAAGTTTTTACCTAAGGTGGTTTCAGATTTCCATCTTAACCAATCTGTCTCCCTTCCAGTATTTTTCACTGATCACTCCTCTTCTGGTGAGAGGAGGTTGCACAGCCTGGATGTTAAGAGAGCTCTTAGTTACTACATAGAGTGTACCAAAGGTCACAGGTTCGAATCCCTCCAACTTTTCCTTACCTATGGTGAAGTTGGGAAAGGAAAACCTGCCACTAAGAGATCAATTGCCAGGTGGATTGTCTCTTGTATTCAATTTTGTTATCAGAAACTGGGCAGAGATCCCCCCTCTGGCTTGAGGGCTCATTCTACCAGGGGTACAGCTGCGTCTCTAGCTGCTGCCAGAGACATCCCTATATTAGAGATATGCCAGGCTGCTACTTGGAAAACGGTACACACTTTAACCAAGCATTACTCCCTGGATGTCCAGGCCAGGAGAGATGCTCGGTTTGGCACAGCTGTTCTTCAGAGCCTATTCCCTAAGTAGGTTCTGCCCCTCCTCCATGGAGGTACTGCTGTGTAGTCTGCTACTGTCATAATATAGCAAGACTTCATGTTGTTTGAAGAAAATTACTCACCTTAGTAATGTTGTTTCTTCTAATGGAGTCTTGCTATATTATGACCTCCCCAGCCTGTCCTCACAGAACTTCTACTTGGGTGGGGTGCGGGCAACTTAGTGTGGGCACCATTTTATGCCCTTTAGCGTTTCTCCCTTTGGGAGTTTGGGGTGTGTGTTTTATTATACTGTTGTTTTATTCTCATGTTGTTAGAATTGTGTTAGTAGTTCTGGTCCCCTGACTTGAGTCTTGGGTGTTGGGACCAGCAATGGTTATTAATATTTAGGTAGCCATTTGGCTAGTGTAGGTTACAGCTTCACACAGACCTTAGTGAGTTTTTGCTCGTAAAGATCTGACAGTTCAGGTTTGAAATTACACAGATAGAGCTGCTTCTTAGAGCTCGTGCTCAAAGTTCTATTTTGGAATGGTATTAACCATTTCACCTCCGGAGCAGTTCTAGTGGTGGGACAAACTGCTACTGTCATAATATAGCAAGACTCCATTAGAAGAAACAACATTACTAAGGTGAGTAATTTTTTCTTTTTTCCCGAAGGAAGAACTTAACCGGGCATCGCGTGCTAGAAACGAGCCGAAGGGTCGAGACATGCAAGTCGACGGTGGGAAAGAACTGGGGAATCTGGCGGGACGGCCTCCTTATGTACTACGTCTGACGTCAGGGCGGTCCCGCTGAAGAGTGCTAGCTAGAAGATTTCCGTGGGTCCTGCGCCTGCCAGCTTCGTCCTAATGGTGTTACCTGCTGCAAGAGCTGTATCTCAAGTAAGATCTTCCCTCTCTCTTCCAAATCTTTTAACTCTGTTCTTGGACATCACTGGAGACCAGACTCTGAAATAACCATTCATAGATCCACAGCTGCTATTACTATCAAGTGTAGGTGGTCCCCACCTCCCCAGCTCTTCTAAATAGACCATGCCAGCCATCACTATCCATACAGTCCCACCCTTACCCCACCCAGCATGTCCTTTCATCCTAAAAACAAAGTTTTGGATCATGTAGAGATCATCCTATATAGAAATAAAAATAATATAGCATTTTGCCTGTGTACTGTTTTCTGGGCTGGTGAAAGGACAGTGTTAAAGAAAAATCAGTTATTGTTAGGGCACAGCATATTAAATGCTTTTAAAATAAAAATGTCATAGTTTTCTATTTCCCAAGCCCCTTAGGTTTGTGTAGCTCCCACCCCAAAGGAACCTTAGATGTACTCTTGGCTCACTTGAGACTGTACAAAACTTCCAGAAGTGCAGGTCTTCATTTGACTACAAGGATGGGGGCTGAGAGTGTTTCTCTGCCTGACTCTGTTCATTGCCCTGTGGGTGGTGGTGACAGTGTGGTGAGGTGCATGATGATGTCAGCTATTGTGTGTGCAGAACTAGGACTGCTTGACTGAACATTTGCTGCTGTGGACGTCCTCTTGTTTGGTGGTGGTGGTGGTGTGAGTGGGGGGGAGACAGAGGAGAGGAGGCCACTGTACAAAACAATGTGTGGGGGCTCACTGTGTGTGATGGCATTGCAGTCTTTTTTCTGCTGGGAGCTGGAAGCAGTGTGGGAGGAGGATAAATGTACAATAATCAGAGTATTTCTTGGCTTGCACTGTTTCCTATACAAGTGATCAAAATGTGCCATTATAATTGAGGGCTAGTGCAACCATCTGCGGCCTAGTGCAATTTTGAATCGACTTGCCCTGCTGGCTAGTGCAAAAAAAGGTTAAGGTTGATCCCTGCAAGGATACCTGGGAGCGCAGGAGAATGTGGCAGAGGGATAAGGACAGAACCGAGAAGAGATATCAGATGACCTCCACCTGGGCTAGGGAGTAGACCAAGAGCACCCGAAGAAGGTGCTCCGGAAGACTCCACAGCCGAGCCATTTTGTACTGCCTTGGCTGCACCCGAACCCCCGAGGCGACCAGGGCCGTCAGAGGTCCAGAAGCACGGTCCTACCTCAAAAGAATGGGGCGCTCTCAAAGAGATCAAGGAGGAAGAGCAGAGACCCGCATTATGGCTTCTCCCAGAGCCCAGGTGGGTTCCAGAAAAAGGTCACCACACAGACTCCATGCCCCTCAACCCCTCGGAATCTGAGAGAGCCCTCCTCCTCGAGAGAACCAGTCTAGGCAACTGACAGTCGAGCTATCCAGGCAGCAGTACCCTCCCCTCCCGTGGATCCTCTGATCGGCCCCAAAGTTGGGCGATCCAGGCACACCACATGAGGGAGTACCACCGCTGAGGGGTCAGCGAACCCTCCGAGCCAGGCTACAGTGGAATGGTGGCCTGCACCACTGCCTGCTGGGTCAGAACCCTGACCCCAGCCGTACTGTTTGCTCCTCAGAGGGCGATTCCGGACTGTCGAGACACTCTGAGGGTGTCAGACCAGCAGCTAACTCCAAGGAGCCAGGTGCCTGTCTCACTCCGACTCCGACTCCTCCTCTGAAGAGGTGGAGACGAAGTCCTGTGCCAAACAGTGGGTGGGTGCCTGTTGCCATCCTGACCAAATAGGGCACCAAGCCAAGACCAGCACAGAGTCGGGTACCAGTATCCTCTGCAGCACCGCAAATGATGGCAGAAGAGGACACGGCTCCAACAAGGGCAGCCGCTCAGTGACAGAGCCTGACACGGCACCGTCCCACCACACGGCGCCGCGAGCGGCACCAAGGACAGAGACGGCGCCGATGACAGTTCCAGCAGCACTCCCGGTGCTGTGAGCTGCGCTGAGATCCAGAACCCCCACGGCGCCGTGACCATGCCCAGAACTGCGAATGGTGCAGAGGCGAGAAAAAGTCAGTGATGGCACCGTAGAACCTCCCATGGCACTGCTTGCACCATTGGCTCCATGAATGGTGCCATCAGGGCCCACAGTGCCGAGGCCCAAGACAGTGCCGACAGATGGCCTCAAGGACGGCGCCGACCCATGCCTTCTGAGCCACGGGTCCAACACCGGGGGAGCTTCACCCTGAAGGGATGATCAAGCAACGCGGTGCCTCGCCCATCCCTGGAGGGAACAGACTGGGCCTCCTGCACAGTGGGAGGAGCCTTGGCCATGGCTGGGCTCACGAGGTCGAGGCTCCCTCCTCCTTGGTTTGTATAGAACGGGAGGGATCGGAGAAAGGCCAAGAAGAGCAGCTTGCCTGACAAGTGTCGCCAACCCCAGTCGAATGAGCCCCGCCCCCACTTTTCCAGGCGATTGTTCGGCGACCCAAGCACCATGGAGAAGCAGGCGTCACACTAATCCATGTTGTGAAGCAGGTCAAGACATACGAGGCAACGGCGTTGGTCGGTGATGAGAACTTATGGCCACAAGGGCACTGTCACATGGGGGCCTTCCTGCCTTAGAAGATTTATTGCCCTCCACCAAGACATGACCAACAAAAAGAAACACCAAAAACAAGACTCGAGGTCGCAAAATTAAAACAAATCAAAGAACAATCTTACCAGGCGACGCAGTAAGCTATCAGAACCGGCAGGAGAACAGGGTCGACGAACTGCAGCACAGAGTCTACAAAGTCGAATGTTTGCAATGAAACTGTGTAGAAGTAGGCCTCGAGTAGCTCAAAGCTTCCCATGAGGTGACCTCGACGGCGGGAGGCGAAGAACTGGCAGTGATCAACAGCACCTAACAGCCAACCCGTGGCGCTCACGAGGTGTCAGTCTCGAGGGATGCACTAATGGTGCATTGACTCCACCCCGCAAAAAAAAAAACATGCTCCTGCAGGGCCATGACCTCCAGCCATATACCCAAAGATGATGAATGGTGAAGAATGACACAGATAAGATCAATGGCATCAGCTATAGGTTGAGAAACACACACTGGCTTATACTTGGGGGCAGCGAATTTCTTGTCAGCCTGCTTTCAAATGGATGCCACCATAGCAGGCCTACTCCAGACTGCATCAGACAGTTTCAAATGCAGGAAGAACGGGGGAAACTAGACTGACCGGTATATAGGAAACGTTGAAACACCGCAGACAGAGATGTCTACCCCTGTCAATGGCTGTAGGCTAGAAATTAAGTGCACAATGCATATTTCCTGAGGTCGGTTTGGTGCGTGTCTCTTCGCCATTCATCACCTTTGGGTATATGGCCCCACTGGAGTTTTTTTTCTTTTTTTTTTAGGTAAGTGGAGCTAATGCACCATCGGCGCCACCCTCAAGGCTGACACATTGCGTGGTGCTCGTGGGTTGGCCGTTAGGCGCTGTCGACTCCGCCTGCCTGCCAGTTCTGAGTCGCCAGAGAGGTAAGAGGAAGGGAGTGGAGGGTGGGACAAGGAAGTCCAAGGACAGGAAAGGAATAGGTATAAAACTAAAAGGAGAAATAATGACTTGAGAGAACAGAAAGAAGTCGGAAACTAAAGGGATTGGGAGGGCCCCAAACTCTGGAAATAGAGGAGGGAGGCAGAGTGGGACAAAGAATTTAGAAGGTAGGAAGAGAGGGTGAAGGTTAACACATCCCAGACCCTGGTCCGTCTTTCAGACTGTATAAGAACTGCAAGGAGTTGCCAAAGCGTCTTGCCAGAATTCAAGGCACAGAATGGCTGGCAAAAACTCCATCTGAGCAGAATCGGCTATTCTGGAAGAAGGACAGGGCACAGAGAATTAACACCCTCTCAAGGAAAGATTTTGGTGAAAAAGGAAGAGAGTTTTTTTTTTTGTGTGTGTGTGTGTGTGTGTAATAAAGGATAGTCCTAAGGACAAAGAAAAATAAGATGGACAGGATAAGGAGGAGGAGAGAATGGAGGGCAGCTACCAACTCCCACCCCACAGGGATTGAGCAAACGCACTAGAGAAGGAGTGCCCCCCATTCTGACCACTCTACCCAGAACACTGTTCCCCCTATGTGCCCCTGTTTACCAAACTCCAAACAAAGAAAGGAGGGGGGCGAGGTTGGGCACAGAGAGGGAGGGGGACCCAGAGACTGAGACCCCAGAGGGATGGAGGGTGGGGTTGTGATGAATGGTGAAGATACACAGAAGATCACAATTACGGTAGGTGCGCAATTTCATATCTTATCTGTGTCACTCTTCACCATTCATCCTGTGGAGTAAGTGCCAAGCCCCCAAAGGGGGCTTTCTTTACACCCAAAGGGACAAGTCCCTTAGCCTCAGTGGGTGACACACTCAAGAGGGAGAACTTCAGGGCCTGAGAGGCCCGAGAGTGGGAAGAGTGAGACAGGGACCCCCTGGGAGGGGAAGTTGCCCGACAAACATCATCTCGCTATGGAGAAGAGATGGGTTCTCTGGTGCTGAGTCAATCAACCTATGCCGGGCCAAGGGTGACAACCCGAAAGATGCAGCCATGCTGTCAACTTAGTGCAGATCGCTGTCCCTACGACCCTGGTAGCTACCTCGATGGCATCATAGGATGCCCTTGCTTGGTGCCTTGCTAGCTCCAGGCCATGTGCAGAGAATGCAATGGCTTGTCTGGTTTGTTCCGTGTCAGGCAACAAGGCTAGGACTTGACCTAGCCTGGACCACAAGAACCTGTCATAGGCTGCATACTGGGCCTGATGTGCAGAAATAGAAAGCAACAACCGTGCCGAGTAGAAAGTCCTCCTACCCCAGAAGTCAAAATCCAAGGAATCTTGATCTGGGGGCCGGTCACAGTGAAGGGCGCGAAGCCCATCAGGAGTGTCCAACTGCAGCAATCCGGACTCTGGAGGAGGCATGGAACCTGGAGACTCCGGGGGGGGGGGGCACAATACCGCTGGCAGAGATCCCTAGGGACAGGTCTCTGCCAGAAGCTCAACGATGCCTCCCGAAAGGGAGCAGGTCAGGGAGGCACCACAAGGGTGGCCTTGCTGAAATCGCCTAGAAAGGCATGTGCTGAGTGCTCTGGATTGCTTACAGTGGCAGGGATGAGGTGCAAATCCTCCAACATCCTCACGAGGAAACGCTGATACTCAGCGAGACCATCGGCTGGAGAGATGTGGACAGAAGGCTCCTCTTCCGCAGAAGAGGGGGATTAAGAGTTGGAGGGCACCAACTGCTCAGAGGGCGGCTGCTCGGGGGGAGGTTGAAAAACCTGTCTGTCCATTGCCCTAACGTAAGCTGGAAACTGAGCAGCCACGGCCCTGAACTGCTCCCAGAAGAGAGGCCCGCTAGGACCAAGGATGCCTGGGAGCACAGGAGAATGTGGCAGAGGGATGGGGACAGAGCCGAGAAGAGACATCAGCTGACCTCCGCCTGGGCTACGGAGCGGACCAAGAGCACCCGAAGAAGAAGGTGCTCCGGAAGACTCCACAGCTGACAGCTGAACAACCATTTTGGTACTGCCTTGGCTGCACCTGGAAGAATCCCCCGTGAGGCAACCGGGGCCGTGTAGGTCCAGACGGATGGTCCCCTACCGCAAAAGAATGGGGCTCCCTCAAAGAGACCGAGAAGGAAGAGCGGAGATTCGCACTACGGCTTCTTCCAGAGCCCGGATGAGCCCCAGAAAAAGGTCACCGTGCAGACCCCATGCCCCTCGAACCCTCTGAGTCTGAAAGAGCCCTCCTCCTTGAGAGGGCCAGTCTAGGTGGCTGACAGCCCTGGCCAGCACCCGAAGGAGCTATCCAGGGCACAGTACCCTCCATTTCCGTAGGTGCTCTGATCGGCCCCAAAGTTGGGCGATCCAGGCACCTACAGGCATGGGTACCACTGCTGAGGGGTTAGTGAACCCACCAAGACTGGGCTGCAGAGCAATGGCGGCCTGCACCACTGCCCGCTGGTCAGCACCCCTGACCCCAGTCTCGGCAGCCACCGACCCTACCTCAGAAGGTGGTTGACTCGGATTTCGAGGATACTACAGGGCTGCCCACCCCAACGGTCAACCCAAGGGGTCAGACTGTTCATCTGACTCACAGCCCGACTCCGCCTGGAGAGGTAGAGGCCGAGGCCCTATGCCAGACCGTAGGAGGGTGCCCGGTGCCATCCTTGCCAAAGGGGGTGCCAGAAACCGAAACCATGCCCGAGCCAGTGCCAGTGATCCCTACAGCACTGCGAGCGGAATCCACAGAGGGCACAGCCTCAGCCCGAAGAGCAGCTCCAGAGCTGGGACCAGCCATGGCGCCATCCATCCCCACGGCGCTGAGGGCGGAGATGGCACTGATGACGGCCCCGACTGTGCCATTGGCATCGAGGGCAGAGGTGGCACCGACGATGGCACTGACAGTGGAATCTGATGCCCCCATGGCACTGAGTCATGAGGACACGGCGCCGTACCCAACCAAGGCGCAGCGGACGGCGCCGAGGCAAGATGCATATAAAGACGACGCCTAAGAAACTCCAACGGCGCTGCTAGCAGAATCAGCACGGACAGCAGCCACAGTGCCGACGGCTCCGTCAGGGCCCATGTCACCGCGAACGGCACCGACCGACAGCGTCAAGGATGGCGCTGACCCAGGCCTTGTGAACCATGGGTCTGACACTGGAGGAGCCTTCACCCTCGAAGGGTGACTGCTGTGGTGGCGCCTCCACCCACCCATCCCGAAACCCCGAAGGAGCGAGGACGGGCCTCCTGCACCACGGAAGGAGCCTCGGCAATGGCCAGGCTACTAGTAGCCGAGGCTCCCTCCTCCTTGGTCCGTGTAGAACCGGGAGGGGACTAGGAGGAAAGGCCGAGAGTATGTGGCTTGGCCCAACGAGTGCACACCCGACCCCGGAAAGTTGGCGGAACTCGCCCCACTTTCCACGTGCATTGTTCGATGACCTGGTGGTCCATGGAGAAACAGGCGTCACACGAATCCATGTCATGAAGCGGGCCAAGAAACATAAGGCAATGGTCATGCTGGTCGGTGACGGAAAATTTACGGCCGCCAAGGGCACCGTCCGCATGGGGCGCCATTCCCATCTTCAAAGTCTTCTGCCCGCTGACCCAGACATGACCTACTGAGAAAAAAAACACAGAAACATAACTCGACGTCGCCAAGAATAAAATATATGGAAAGATCTTACCAGCGATATCGAGTAAGGCAACTAGAAAGGAAAATTACGTACCTACCGTAATTCTTGATCTTCTTGGACGAGTCTCCACCACTCATTCACACTAGTGGGATTAGGGCCGGAGGCACTAGGACCCATCGGGAGCAAACTTTTTTGCTGGAGGGTCGTCGCGAGAGATGGCGCCGCGAGACACGGCGCCGCGAGCTGCGGCTCGAGCGGTAACGACCTTCTCGGCGCCGACCCTCCAACCGCCTCAGTACCTTTTACTAAGGAGGTGCGCAACTAACGTAAAGAGTAACTGTAACATTAAAAACACGGACATAAGATAGTCCGTACGACCCGTGTAAGAAGGGTCAGTAAAGAAGTCCTCACAGCCTAAAGATTTGAGGGAGTGAAGACCAACACAGCGGTGAGCTCGGGGGATGGAGGGTGGGCGTGTGAATGAGTGGTGGAGACTCGTCCAAGAAGATCAAGAATTACGGTAGGTACGTAATTTTCCTATCTTCCTGGACCTAAGTCTCCACCACTCATTCACACTAGTGGGAGAGTACCAGCTGATAATCCCCTAAGGGCGGCAGGAGGCCAGAGCTCACATGTCTAAGGTAGAAGCCATTAAGGATGGTTCTGCCGAATCTCGGAATGTCGCCTGGCATGAACGTCCAGTGCATAGTGCTTAACGAAGGTATGCACTGAGCTCCAGGTGGCGCGTTGGAGATATCTGCAATTGGAACATTGCGACTTCCAGGGATGCCGCGATCATTTCCTAGTAGAGTGAGCGTGACACCTACCTTCTAATTTAACCTGAGCCATGGAGTAGCAATGTCGAAGGCATGCCACTAACCATGAGGAGATGCATCTGATAGCACAGGTTGACCCAGCGGTGTCGCTGAAAGAAACAGAGTTGTTGAGTCTTGCGAACATCCTGGTTCTGTCCAAATAGAACCGCAAGGCTCTCTTAACATCCAAGGAATGAAGAGCCTGCCCTTCATTTTGGAAATTAGCTAAGTAAGCGGGAAGTACCAGAGGTTGGTTTAGATGGAATTCTGACACAACCTTGGGAAGAAATTTTGGATGAGTACGGAGAACTACTTTGTCTTTATGGAAGACAGTATACGGAGGGTCTGTAACCAGGGCATGTATCTCAGAGACTCTCATGGTGAGGTAATGGCCCCAGGAAGGCAGTCTTCCAGGTAAGAAATTTTAGCTCACAGGTAGCTAGGGGTTCAAAGGCTTCTGAGTGAGCATGTCCAGCACCAGGTTAATGTCCCAGGCTGCAACTGGACGCTTAACAGGGGGTCTGGTATGAAGAATCCCCTTAAGAAATCTCTTCACCATAGGTAACTGAGCCAGAGTCAGGGATGAAACCAGCTCATGGAACGCTGAGATGGCACTAAGGTGAACTTTAACTGTGGAGTACTGAAGACCTGAGTTAGATAGGTCCAAAAGATACTCCAGAACCTTGTCAGGAGGACAGGAAAAGGGGTTCCAAGAGGACTTTGCACACTAGAGAGAAAACGCCCATTTGATGCGTGAGTTGTTCCGTGGTGGCTGGCTCCCAGCAGCCAGAAGGATGCTCGAGACTCTACGGGAGACGTTGAACCGATTCACTTCTATCTCTTCAGGAGCCAAGCATGAAGGTGAAGTGATTTCAGGTTGGGATGGACCAACGAACCCTGGGTCAAGAGACTGACTTGCAAGGGAAGTGGACTTGTGCTCCAAGCACCACTCCCATACCCTCATTGCTTCCCTGCAAAGGGGATAAGAGTGAGCACCGCCTTGCTTGTTGATGTAATACATCACAGCTTTGCTGTCCGTTGAAGGAGAATGTTCTTGTGACAAAGGACATCCTTCAGAGCTTGGATCGATAGAGGACCGCCTCACCTCCAAGACATTTATGTGGAGATGAGATTCAACGGAGTCCATACACCTTGAGTGTGGAGGAGAGACAGTGAGCTCCCCATCCCATTAGCGATGCGTCTGTGGTGATGGAGATCTGATGGTCCCGAAGAGCAAGCGGAACCCTTTGAGGAGATTGTTCTCTTGAGACCACCAGGTGAGAGACCTTCAAGGGTCTGCGTCACCTTGATGGGATAAGACTGGGGTGAGAGGTCGGAGACCACTGAGTGGAGAGCATCCATTGGGTGGTTCTATGTGCAACCGGGCTAGGGGTACAGAGAACACCGAGGACGCCATGAGACCCAACATGTGTTGCATCGAGAGCTGTAACCGATTGGTTCTCCCGATGTAACGGGCCATCCAAGGATGTCGAGTCTTCTGTCCTCTGAAGGAAAGCCTTCATGGAAGAGGTGACTAGAAGCGCCCCTAAGAAAAGGAGCCTCTGGGAGGGCTGCAGTTGGGATTTTTTCAGATTCAGCAGAGCTCCATGGACGTGAGAAGACGAGAAGTCGCTTTGCACGGCTTCCAAAGTCCTTGGCTGGACGGGCTTGCTAGAAGCCAATCGTCCAGGTAGGGAAAGACTGAGTCCGCTTTTCCTGAGATGCGCTCATGAGAACTGCACAACACTTTGTAAAACTCGCGCCCAGGATAGCCCAAAAGGCAGGACTTGAACTGATAATGCTGACCCAAAGCTACAAACCTGAGGAACTTATGTGGGTCGGGTGGAGTTGGATATGCTTGAATGATCCTGCATATCCAGAGGCCAGCCAGTCGTCCTGATGCAGCAAGGGTAACAGGGTACATAGGGAAATCATTTGAATTTCTCCTGGGGAGGAATTTGTTCAGCTTTCTGAGGTCTAGAATGGGGCGCATCCCCCCAGTTTTCTTTGGAACCAGAAAGAAATGGGAGTAGAACCCTGTGTTCCGCAAATGCGGGGGCACCAGTTCTATTGCCCTGTTGTTCAGAAGGCCCTCGATCTCGGTGGTGAGGAGGTCTGACTGAGAAGCCGACAACCTGGGTTGTCGCTCAGAGGACAATTTGGGGAATTGAGAGAGTAACCTCGCGAATTATCCGAAGGACCCATTTGTCTGAAGTTATGGACTTCCACCGCTGTAGAAGTACATCAGACGACCCCCACTGGAGGAGAAAGTTCCATCTCGGCAGTGTGGATGGAACTTGGGCCAACAACTCATAAGGTGGCGCTGGGGGCTTTAGGCCCCCGCGCTTTCTGCCGCGCTCTTCTTCTGAGGTTGGGCAGGTTGGCTTTTTGCGAAGCTTCCCTGCTTCTGCCTCGAAAGGACTGACGACTCAAGAAACTGACGCCTGTCTGTGATGCCCGCGAGAGGGGCAGGCGGAGGTTCTGGCCAATTTAATGGCCGATCTAGTCTTTAGGAGGCTTCTAAGGCTTGCTCCACCTGAGGGCCAAAAGATAGGGTGCCATCAAGGCAGCGCCATTACTGCTGCTGAGCATCCTTCGTGAAGCTCAAGAACGAGCCAGGAATGGCGCTGAGTACAAATCCCTGCAGCAGCTGAACGTGAAGCAGTGTCGAAGCCGCCCATGGCGGCTTTGACTTGTTGGTTATTGGATTCAACACTCTTAGTAACGGTCAATAGAAGTCTTGACTTGAGTCCGAATCTGAAGAGCTTCAACCATTCTTTTCATAGAGTGCCACAGGATATACCATACTGAGAAAAATAGCCTCTGATAACTGGCAACACGATACTTAGAGGGAGGCAGCAAAGACTCTTACTCTAATGTATCAATCTTACGACCTCTTTGTTAATAGGTCGAGCTGAAGTAGTTTGATAAGAACTCATCTTTGTCATTCTCCTGCCAGGACTACAATAGGTTCGCAAATGCTTTGGGATGCCAAAATAGGACTCATCCTTGGGAGCTGAATACTTTATCAATGGATTTAGCCAATTGAATGATTACAGAGCAGGATTATTCCATACCATTTGAGACAGCGCCTCAAGGAAGGCTGGATCGGAGGAGTCAAACTGAGGGATCTCCAGCATGAAGGTACTGAGTCTTAATATCTTCCCAGGATCGATGTCTGTAGTCTGGAGAGAAAGAGTGATCCGTGGTTCTTCAACAGAGACTTAAAGGACAGGTCCTCACCACAGGCTCTGTAGCAAAGAAAGATCCTGTTTCTCCACTTCATCACCCAACCGAAGGTCTGGGTCAGGCTCAACATCATCTCCTGATGGTCCAGAAAGGACTGTTTGGACAGGAAAGGAATGAAAATTAGAGAGGAGGAAATATCAGAAAACAAGGAGAGTCCTCGAGGACCCCGGCGCCGAGACGGCAAAAGCGGTCAAGATCGGCACCCGAAGAGGCACACGGGCGCCAGAGGGCATCACGCGTCTCAAGCGGCAATCAAAACCCCCAGGGCGGCGCCTGCTAACGGCGCCAAGATACCGGCACCACCGGCGCCGACGGCGCGTTGCCGCACACGGCGCCGCTAGTCGACGGCGCGCCGCATACGGGCGCCACCGAAGCCAACGGCGCTACCAAGCCGACGGCGCCACACACGCGCCGCCGGCCGGGCGGTGCGCGCACACGGCGCCGCTCGACGCAGCGGGCGCCGCCGGCGGGCCGCCAGATCCAACAGCGCCGCTGACGTTCAAGAAGACCCACCGCACCAAAATGGCGCCGACAAGCCAACAGACCCGCAGAAGGCGCCGGAAAAGCCCCAGGAACCTGGAAAGCAAGAGGAGGAAACAAAACCAGGAGATAAGGGCATCGGTGTGGCCCCTGCCGCAGCCATGTGAGGGGAAACACCTAGCACGGAGTCGCAGGCACCAAGAAGGCGCAGACTAGGAAGGTCCAACCGCCTACCTGATCGCCGGAGGGCCCGAGGGCCCGAGGCAACCGAGCCAGGCAGAAGAACCAACCTCCGAGCCCATCGCCCATAAGAGCGGCCCACTGATGAAACTGCTCATCTGGAGCCCTACCTATAGGCGGAGGGGCTCCGATGTCGGGACGGCAGTGACAAAGTTGGCGACTCCGAAAAGGAGACGGCAACTAGCAATGATAACCGACCGTCGACGCAAGAGATACCAGAGGGCTTACCTCGAGAGATGCCTTCTTTTGACCTGTGGGTCAAGAAGAGCTCGAGGTCAACGTGCGCCGTGAAAGCGACCGCTTATTTTATGCCTGACGGGGACCGCCCATCCCCCGGCATCGGACTGACCGCTGTCGGAACCCGCTGAGTTTCTTGAGAAGGAGGTTGACCGGACCCAGCCCGTGACTGAACAGCTTTCATCACGAAGTCTCCTACCGTCACCTGACCTGCTCATGGTTGACTCCGTCAAGTAGGCGAGACTTCTTCAAGTAAGTTAAATTTAAGATATTAGAAAAATTTTCAAATAGAATAAAATTGCGATACTACTATACGTGATAATGTTACAAAAAAACAAACTGAAAACTAAGCGCTAGTTTGAAGTTTGACTTCCCACAGACGGCGGCGTCGTATACTGAAGCGCTTCGACGGTGGGAAAAAAGGAACTGAGGCGGTTGGAGGGTCGGCGCCGAGAAGTGTTAGCTGCTCCGAGCCGCGGCTCAGGGCGCTCGGTCTCGAGGCGCCATCTCTCACCGACCCTCCAGCAAAGTTTGCTCCCGAGGGTCCTAGTGCCTCGGCCCTAATCCCACTAGTGTGAATGAGTGGTGGAGACTTAGGTCCAGGAAGATCTGTAGGACATGGCACCCGACGGACTGCGGCATGAGAAACAGCTGGAGAAACGAACTGCGTAGGGTGAGCCTCAAATTGGATCTGGCTTCCACGAGGTTACCTCTGATGAGGAGCGAAGAACTGGCAGGCAGGCGGGTCGACAGCTCCTAATAGCCAACCTGCGGGACGCCACTCAATGTGTCAGCCTTGTGGGTGGCGCGCCCGATGGTGCTGTCGGCTCCACCTACATAACAAAAAAAGCTCCTGCGAGGTCATGACCTCTGGTCATGTACCCAAAGGTGATGAATGGTGAAGACTGACACAGATAAGATCATTAATGACTTGTCTGATTAACTCGCTCTAAGGCATGGCAACTAAGAGCTGACTTAGCTGCAACCACAGGCAATGACTGAAGGTTGCGATATGTGCCTGGTATGCAGAGATGAACATTAGGGCGTGTGATGAGATAAAAATCTTCCTGCTAAAGGAATCTGTCTGAGCAGAGTATGCCTCTGGAGGCTGATCACGCATGAGGCACTGGGCCCTGAAGGGGTCCACAGTATTTCTCACGACAGGCAAGACTGTGGAGGGTTTGTAGTCAAGCCCAGGAGTTAACAGTTTGCCAGACAGAACCACCGAAGTCTCCAATGCCTCAGCACAGCAAGGTTGAGGAGAACTCCATACTGTCACAGAACCAAAAATCCCAGGAAGAGGCCCAAGGGAAAAGCCTAATGACCTGAGCTTGGAAGCACACATACAATGCCTGCCTCCAAGGTGGGGAATGAGCAACCCCACTTCAATGCGCAGTTCTCTAGGGTGTGGCAGGCCAAGGAGAGGCAGGCCTCGCATGCATCGATGCTGTGGTCAGGTTCAAGAGAAGCCGCACAGGTCTCACATCGGTACAGAACAGCCATCGGTTTCACGCAGGAGCAGCAACACATTTCTTCGACAATTTTGCCCCTTTTTTATCAGACTTCAGCATCCTGGAAAAATAAGCAGAAGCAATGCAGCAAAGAAGTTAAAATACAGATTACACAGTAAGAAATAACGGCAACAAGTCGAAATGAAGTGCTGTGCTCCCAGTGTGAACCTGATGGCAGGGATAACAGAGCGGAGGTTAGTGAGGACCCAGAACGGTGATGTGCTGGTGCATGGCACCACATGTGGGTGCACTGGTGCCATGCCAAGTAGTTGTGACAGGGCCCTGGCAAAAGCTTTGGTTCTGTAGTGTCCTAATACCTCTGGCCTAGAACCATTAGTGGGAATCAATGGTGAAGATGGATGCTTGGAAAATCCGAGATTGGTGATGGGAGCCCTTAACAGTTACTGACTTGGGGTGGCACCACATGGGTGGTGCACAGGTGTCATCGCCAGTAGCCATTGCCAGCCCCAGACCATAGCTTTCCTCCTGTGAGATCCTAGTGCCTCTGGACTAGACCCATAAGTAGGATCTAATGTTGGAGACGGATCTGCGATGGAATGTTTGCTCATTTCAGTTTCAGTGCATGTCTAAATAACATGGTACTTTAATCAAAGGACTTGTCTGAAACGCTCAGGTGCAGAGCATAAGCCTTCACTTTTATTGGCAGCTTAAACAAGCATTTGTCAATGTCGAATGTTTCCTTGCATGATGTATGTGGCAGGGGCGCATTAAAGTAACGAGGCTACGTTTGCAAACTGCAACATAGCCTTACAACTTTGTTGTTTTTTTAATATTTTTATGCCACATTTTCAACATAACCTTCTTATGACCCCACCTCATGAACACTGGTGGAGAAAATGTTCAACTCCTTACCCGACAGGTGACTTCGCGCAGCAACTGCAAAATCACCTTTTGTGATGCGAGAACACATTTTGGCCAGGATTTGAAAAATGACAGCTGTTCTATTCATGAGGTGCTGTGAAGAAATGGCTTTGTTCAAAATTTGGGGTCAAAATATTGAAAATTACCAAAGTTACAAGCCTGCGTTCGCAAACTTCAACGTAGCCTCATAACTTTGTTTTTTTTAATATTTTTATGCCAAAGTTTCAACAGTGCCTTCTTATTACCCCACCTCAAGAACAATGGTAGAGAAAATGCTCATCTCCTGCCTGAAAGGTGATTTCGAGCAGCGACCATGAAATCACCTTTTCGGGACAGATTTACATAATGTCACTTGCATTGTTCATTAGGTGGTGTCCCAAAAGGTAAGCCATTGATCCCTCAGGGTCAGTGACTGCATACAAGTTTAAGGCTTACTGGCAGACTAGACGGGCCCTACTGGTCCTTATCTGCCGACAATGTCTATGCGTCTATGTTGAAAATTTGGGGCAGAAATATTGAAAAATGGCCAAGTTATGCTACTAAATTCAAGCTACCACTGAACTACATTGAGTCACATACCACATTTCTTCAGTTCGCAGTCCGGGACTGAAGACCGAAGATGGCTCTGCTGTGTAGAGATCATCACGGTGTCAGCCCACCGCTGGGTAAGTAAGGACTTGGGGGCTGGGGTGGTGGGTGCTGAGTGGGAGAGACGGGTAGGGGGACTCACATAACAGACAAAGATGGACAGTTTTCTGTTTCACAGGACCCCCCCTTTTTTAAACGATGAGGGACAGTTTTCTATATTGGGGATTGGGCAAATCCCCAGTGTCACTGTTATGTTTCGGGGAGGGTGCTGATAGTGAGGGTTGGGTGGGAGGAAGAACAGTAATAAAGGGGGGAAGGGACAGCAAGCGTTGAATCTGCCAACTGCATCAGCAAAAAAGGAGAAGGGCTGGCAAGTGACAACTAAAATAGCGAGTTGTTGCGAACCGATATTACATTCTAGGGTTCTCCAAGGGTTTATTCAAAATTCACAAACAGTTCATTACCATATCTGAGCATCGATTTCCAATTAGTGGACTCAATGGAGCAGGAGGATTTTCAGAGTGACACGTTCAGGGTTTTAGTTTGTGGTATTTATGAATGCAGGCACTGACTGAAGCTCGCTCTGCACATACAGTACCTCTCAACCTTTCACCCTAAGTTTCACCAAGTTTGCTTTTTATTCAGCAACACATTTTTCAGTCATTTTAACACAGACTACATGGCTGCGGTCTCAGTGTGGGTCAGAGGGCTTTTGTGGCTTGGTAAAGACCATAAAGTAAGGAAATGTTCACCCAAATATGGGATGCTTGAGATGGCCAGCTTGTAGGATGGGTGCATGGCGGGAATAGGGGACAGAGCTGTCCGCTTGTCAGACGGCTTTATGCAAATGAAAGTAATGAAGCGCTCTCTCACTGGAGCGCTTCAGTCCTATCAAGTACACAAAGTTTACACCCATGAAACTGTGACCACCGTCATACTCTGTTTGCGTGGTCATTGGTCTGTCAGGGATGAGTCCAATGTAGATTTCTCTGCATTGGGCTAGTCTGTGACACACCTCTGAAATGCCATTTTCTGAAGCAAAGCAAAACGTTTCTTGCACACGCAAAAGGAAACCCAGAAACAGTAAAGATCAGTTTGGGAGAAACATCCCTTTCTAAATCCATGCTGACTTTCCAGCAGAAAGGGTAGGTACAAAGGCAGGCAGGCACTCTCCTAGTCTGCTCATTGGTAGTCACTATTATGTATTTTATGTCCCTCCCAACCATATAGCTCTGTGGTGGAACATGGATACGCTGTGCTGACAATGGAAGAGCAGAACTACATCATACAGTTCTAAAATGGTCCTTACCTGCAGCATGCAAATCAGAAACAGTCACTAGGAAAACCAAAAGACTGGACTGTTAGAACAATAACAGAATTTAAACCAGTAATTAATAACAGTTTCTTCTGAAAATAAATGACTTACAGATTCAACAAAGCTCTTCTTAAAACAGATGGTAAGTATCTTCCCACCGAGGTCATTCACATCTTTAACAACAGAGCCACGCATAGGTTTATAATATTGGTATTTCATTCTATTAGATACCTGACGAGTCCCAAAATATCCATTAGGGTTTCTTCAAATATCATGTCACAAATCCCATCAGGTCCTGGAGATTATGTTGGCTTTGAGCCAGCCCAGCCACGGCCTCTCTGGATCTGCGGTCATCCAGGGAAGAAGTCAGAAATGGAAATTGCGTACCTACTGTAATTCTTGATCTCCTTGGACGAAGTCTCCACCACCCATTCACACTGATGGAAACTACGCCGGAGGTGCTAGGACCCAGCGGAAGCAAAGTTTTTGCAGGAGGTCGGTGCCCAAGATGGAGTCATGAGAAGCGGTGCCACGAGCCTCGGCTCATGCGGCAATGACTATCTCAGCATTAACCCTCCAACCGCATGAGTACCTTTTTTTCCAAGGAGGTGCAGTGTAACTAACCTAGAAGGATAGCCTAATAAAAACCGGACATAAGATAGTCTGGATGACCCGTATAAGAAGGATCAACAAAGAAGTCTTCACAGCCTAAAGATTGAGGGAGTGAAGACCAACAACAGAGGTGAGCTCGGGGGATAGTGGGAGGTAGGATGAGTGGTGGAGACTTTGTCCAAGAACATCAAGAATTATGGTAGGTAATGCATTTCCATATCTTCTGGACATAAAGTCTCCACCACTCATTCACACTGATGGAGAGTACCGAGCTAATAATCCACCGAGAGGGTGGAAAGAGACCAACAGCTCACAAATTTAGGACAGAAGTCCATTAAGGATGGTTCTGTCAAGCGAGAGATCACCTGGCATGGACATCCAGGGCATAGCGCTGACAAAATATGCACCGAGCTCCAGGCAGCTGCACTGCAAATTTCTGCAACAGGCACGCTATGATTTCTGCCAGGGATGCAAAGACTGCTCTAGTAGAGTAGCAGCACTTCTCTGCCCTCCAGCAAAACCTGTGCCATGGAGTAGCAGTGGCGAAGGATGCCAGCAGCCATGTTGAAATGCATCTGATAGCAACAGGCTGACCCAGCCGGGTCTCGCTGAAGGAAACAAACAGTTATTGAGCTTTGTGAATTTGTTTTGTTCTATTTAAATAGAAACGCAGAGCTCTTTTGACGTCTAAAGAATGAAGGGTAGGCTCGCCTTCATTTTGGAAGTTCGCAAAGTAAGTAGGTAGGACCAAAGGTTGGTTTAGATGGAATTCTGAAACAACCTTAGGGAGAAACTTAGGATAGGTCCTAAGAACTACTTTGTCCTTGTGAAACACAGTATACGGAGGGTATGTGACCAAGGAATGTATTTCAGAGACCCTGCGGGCGAGATAATGGCCACCAGGAAGGACGCTTACCAAGTGAGAAATTTCAACTCACAGGTAACTAGAGGCTCGAAGGCTTTCAAGTGAGCATGTCTAGCACCAGATTAATGTCCCAGGTCACGACAGGAGGTCTGGTAGCAGATTCCTTAAGACACCAATTAACCACAGGTAATTGAGTGAGTAAAAAATAGTACTGGCTCATGATAAGCTGAAATGACACAAAGGTGAGCTTTGACTGTAGAGTATTATAGACCTGAATTTGAGAGGTCTAAGAGGTACTCTACAACTTTATGGTGGGCAGGAAAAGGATTCAAAGAGGATTTTGCACACCAGAGAAGAAAAGCTTCCATTAGGCTGTGTAAGTTTTTCTAGTGGCTGGCTTGCACGCACTCCAGAAGAATATCTGAAACTCTGTGAGAGACATTGAACCTGTTCACTTCTATCTCTTCAGGAGCCGTTGAAGGTGAAGCTATCTTAGATTGGGATGGACCACAGGCCCCTGAGTCAGAAGGTTCAACTGAAGGGAAGTGCTTTGAGGATTTTCGACATACTGTTGAGTAACGAAACCATATCTCTCAATGCCAGAAGGAGCAATGAGGATCATTCTGTCCCCTGGGACTCGAGCTTTAGAAGAACCTTCTGAATTAGAGGAGGAGGAGGAAAGGCTTTTGTCTACTGCAGCCTGAACACATCCTGACAGAAAATGCCAGGCCCTGGATTTCTGGAGCAGAAGCGAGGCAGTTTGTGTTGAGTGGGGATGCAAAAAGGTCCAGGTCTGGAGTTCCCCATTCTGTGAATCGTGACTGAACTATGGTTGAGTCGAAAGACCATTCGTGAGGATCTGTCTCTGTTCTGCCAAGACAGTCTGCAGTGTGTTCTGCACTCCTGGCAGGTAGACCGCCTGCATTAGAGCCTTGTGCTCCAAGCACCATTCCCACACTCTCATCGCTTCCCTGTGTAAAGGGTAAGAGTGTGCACTGCCCTGCTTGTTGATGTAATGCATCACTGGTTTGTTGTCCATTTGAAGGAGAATGTTCTTGTGACAGAGAATGTCCTTCAAAGCCAGGACTTCATAAAGGATGGCTCTCGTTTCTAGGACATTTATATGAAGCGGGAATCGTCTTGAGTCCACGTACCCTGGGAGTGGAGATCTTGACAGTGGGCTCCCCACCCCATCAGGGACGCATCCGTGGTAATGGAGATCTGGTGATCCAGGAGAGCAAATGGATACCCTTCCAGAAGGTTGTCCTCTTGCGACCACCAGGTGAGAGACCTCTGCAGAGGTTCTGTTACCTTGATGAGAAAGGACTGAGGGTGAGTGGTTGGGGACCACTGAGTACTGAGCATCCACTGAGAGGTTCTCACGTGGAGGCGTGCTAGGGTACAGTGAACACCAAGGATACCATGAGATCTAGCATCCGTTGCATCGAGATAGCTCGAATCGAGCTGTTTACCCTGATGTATTGGGCCATCTGTATGATATCGCTCCTTCTGTATTCTGGAAAAAAGGCTTTCGCACAAGAGGTGTCCAGAAGAGTTCCTATACAAAGGAGCTTATGGGAGGGCTGCAACTGCGATTTCTTGAGATTTAGTAGAACTCTCATGGACGTGAGAAAGTCTGAGGCTGTGGATATGGCGTCTAAAGTTCCTTATCTGGAAGGACTTGCTAGAAGCCAGTCGTCCAGATATGGGAACACTTGTATTCCGATCTTTCTGAGGTGCGCTGCGAGAATTACACACTTTGTAAAAACTTGCGGTGTCGAGGATAGCCCAAAGGGCAGAACTCTGAACTGATAATGTTGGCCCAAAACCACGAACCTTAGGTATCTGTGATGCCTTGAATGAACAGAAATATGTTGGTAAGCATCCTGCATGTCCAGAGAGGCTAACCAGTCGTGCTGATGAAGCAAAGGTAATAGGGTTCCTAGCGATATCATTCTGAACTTCTCCCTGGGAAGAAATTTGTTCAATTTTCTGAGGTCCAAAATGGGGCGTATACCCCCAGTTTTCTTTGGAACTAGAAAGTAATGGGAGAACCCTGTGTTCCGTTGATCCAGCGGAACTATTTCTACTGCCCTATTGTTCAGAAGGCCTTGTATCTAAGAAGCGAGAAGTTCTGACTGAAGCACTGACAGCCTGATCTGCCGTTTGGGAGGACAATCCGGAGGGGTCTCAGAAAGATTGAGCGAATATCCCTGGCGGATTATCCAGAGGACCCATTTGTCTGATGTTATGGATTTCCACTGGCTGTAGAATTGAGTCAGATTACCTTCCATTACTAAAGAGGCCTCGGGCAGCTGAGGTGGGACTTGGGCCAGAAACTCAGAAGGTGGCACTGGTCGCTTTGGCCCTGGTGCTTTCTGTTGCATTTTCTTTTGAGGCTGAGGGGCTAACGGTTGTGAAACTGGTGCTTATTAACACCTCCCTGAGAAGGGGAGGAAGTAGGTCGAGCCAATTTAACGGCCGATCTGGTCTTTTGTGTGGCCTCTAAAGCTTGTTCTACTTGAGGACCGAAGAGATACACACCATCGAAGGGCAACGCCATGACCTGTTGCTGGGCATCATTCGTGAAGCCTGAAGTGCGCAGTCAGGAATGACGGCGGGTACAAATACCCACCGCTGCCACTTGGGAGGTAGTATCAAAAGCGTCCATAGCTGCTTTAACCTGCTGGTTGTTGGACTCGATACCCCTGGTTATGGTTGGAAGAAGCTCTGAATTAGTGTCTGACTCCGGTAGAGTTTCAACCATTTGTTTGAGCGAATGCCAAAGAATACACTCATATTGAGAGACATAGCCCTGATAGTTGGCGATACGCATACCCAGGGAGGATACAGCAAATACTCTCTTACCTAAAGTATCTATCTTACTGATTCTTTGTTTATAGGTCGAGCTGTAGTAGTCTGAGGAAGGACAACCTTATCATTCTCTGCCAAGACTACAATAGGGTCCTCGCAAGTCTTGAGAGGCCAAAATAGGTCGATCCTTGGGAGCAGCATACTTCCTATCTATGGACTTAGCCACAGAAGGAATGAGAGCAGGATTATTCCATACCATTTGAGAAAGCGTCTCAAAGGAGGGCTGTACCGGGGGAGTTAAATCCATAGGGATGTCTGGAACACGAAGGTACTGGAGACTTAAAAGCTTCCCAGGATCGATATCCATAGTCTGGAGAGAAAGAATGGAATTCAAATGTTTCAGCAGAGACTTAAATGACAGGTCCTCAACCACAGGCTCTGCAGCAGGATTAGATCCTGTTCCTTCCACATCATTACCCAGCCTGAGGTCTGGGTCAGGCTCAATATCATCTCCTGACAGCCCAGAAGGGACTGTATGGACAGGAAAGGAGTGAAAATCAGAAGGAAAATAGGAGGGAAAAGGGTTCGGAGTCGAGGAGCCCTGAAGACTGAAAGACATCCCACCAAGTCTCGGCGCGCACCTGGCTCAGTACAGCGCACAGAGCCGACAAAGCCCCCAGCGCCCAAAAGGCTGCACGGCACCGAGGGCGGTACCGACAAGTCCAACGGTGCTGAGGGTGGCGCTGAAAAGCTGCATGGCACAGAGGGTGGCGCCGACAATCCTCAAGGTGCTGAGCATGGCACCAAGAGACGCATTGACGCAGAGGATGGCGCCAAGCGACCCATCGACACCGAAACCAATGCTAGGCCCCGAAAAATGAAAGTTACGTACCTACCATAATTATGATCTTTCTGTGTATCTTCACCATTCATCACAATCCCACCCTCCATCCCCCTGGGGCCTCAATCTCTGGTCCCTCCTCTGTGCCCATCCCTTCCCCGTCCTTTCTTGTTAGGAGTCGGTAAAACAGGGGCACATAGGGGATAATGTTCTGGGGAGGTTGAAAACCTGACTGTCCATTGCCCTAACGTAGCCACCCGACCCCACCTCAGAAGGGGTCTGACTCTGGCTTGTCGAGGATACTACAGGGCTTTCCACTTCAACAGTCAATCCCAAAGAGTCAGACTGCCCGCTTGACCACGGTGGGAGACGAAGAACTGGCAGTCAGGCGAGACGACAGTGCCTAACGGCCAACCCGCCGCCCACGCAATGAGTCGGCTCGAGGCGGCAGGCAGCATCATGGTGCATCGGCTCCACCTACCAAAAAGAAAAAAGAAAAAAGAAGAGCTCCTGGGGTCATTACCCAGCCATGTACCCAAAAGTGATGAATGGTGAAGACCGACACAGATAAGATCTAAGATTTGAGGAAGGAAAATACCAGGAGATAGAGGCACTGGTGTGGCCCCCTTCACCCCAGCCATGTGAGGGGGGAAAACACCTGAGCGCGGAGTCGACGGCACCGATGAAGGGGCCATGCGACTGGAGAGGCCCAATCGCACTACCCGATCCCCCGAAGGGTTCGAGGGCCCTTGAGTGACCGGGCCAGGCAGCTGGACCAAACTCCGAGCCCACTGCTCCATCAGAGCGACCCACTGATGAAACTGCTCATCTGAAGCCCTACCAGAAGGCGGGGAAGGGCTCCGATGTCGAAGAGGTCAGAGACCGGAGACAGAAACCGGCAACTCCAGAGAATACCGGCAACTGACCCCAATGACCAACCGTCGAAGCACAGACATACCAGAAGGCGACCTCGAGTGATGCCTTATCTTTCTTGACCTACGGGTCGAAGAAGAGCTCGAGGCCGAATGGTGCCAATAGTGCGACCGTTTTCTTTTATGCTTCCGGGGGGGGATCGCCCCTCCCCTCGGGCACTGGACTGTCCGTTGTCAGCACCCCCCTCCGGAGAGGGCGACGGACCAGACCCAGCCCGGCTGACTGAACAACTTTCATTCGAAGTCTCCCTACTATCACCTGACCCGCTCATGGTCGATTCAGTCAATGTAGGCTGAGACTTCTTTCTTGTAATAAATTATAGTAAGCGGAACTTTATTCAAGAAATACTACAAAATAACAAAACAGAAAACTATGCTGCTAGTTTAAAGTTTGACTCCACGGGTGAGCGACGGCCATCACTGTAGCGCACTAAAGCAGGAAAAAGGAACTGAAGTAGTTGGAGGGTCGATGCCGAAATAGTCACGGCCACACGAGCTGAGTCTAGCAGTGCCGCTCCTCACAACTCCATCTCTGGTGCCGACTCTCCTGCAAAAAGTTTGTTCCCACTGGGTCCTAGCGCCTCCGACGTAGTTCCCATCAGTGTGAATGAGTGGTTGAGACTTTATGTCCAGGAAGATGACACGGTATCCAGACTTGGATATGGGAAGAAGTAGTCTAATATTTTGCTGATGTTTCAATAATCATCCACTGTAGGTTGCTCATTCTAATCCCAGTTGTAGACTGCTCTTTATGCCATTTTTAGATGTATTTACTTTGCTGCTTCACTTTGCATTTCAATTATTCTTTCTGCATGTTTTATTACAGCCTAGAGGGATAAAGCACCAGGCTGTGAACCCCGAGACCCAGCAGACCTGGGTTTGAAGCCCACAGATTTCACTTGCATACTGTGTCACCCTGAGCAAGTCGTTAACCTACCTGTACTCTTGGGACACACCTGAAAATGAAATTTGGCTCAGCATGCCAGTCCATAAAATCAGGGTGGGAAGAAATTATGCATTTTTATAGATTATGTCCTAGTGCTACCAAGAGAGTGAATCTTTGGTTTTATATATATTTTTTTATTCCTTAGCTACTCTGTAACTCCACACCGGGAACGTGGGATAAATCCCATTACTGACACCACAGAGCATCGGGGGGGGGCCTCCTGAGGTGGCGTATTTCGGATGAGACATTAAACCATGCTCCCATCTGCCGGTTCTGATGGTTGTTCCGGTGGACGTTGAGGATCCCATGGCACTTCTCGATAACAGTAGGGGAATTTTTGTATTAAAACTTCAAAAACAAAAACCATACAGAACGGTGTTAAAGCACATGAAATTAAAATACAAATAATAAAAAATCAAATAAGTATTACAATCATACATGTTCAATTTTACTTTCCGATAACAAATGTAGAACCCAAAAACATCACAATACAGAAAGAACCCCCACCCCCACTGTAAGATAGGGAAATTTTTATCATAGCTACAAGAAAAGAAAATATACATAACAGTGATACATTCCACTGATGGAAAATATAGGGAAAAACAAAAAGAAAACATCTCATCATAAGATACAATTCACCTCCCACTTACTTCAACTAGCCCACATCCAAAACCAGTCCATATGGCGCCACCTCTCATGAAAAGGAGAGTAAACAAGTCAAAAAATCCGAATCCCTAAACCTTTTAAATGAATTATGTACTATCCAGAACAACTGTTCGGCTGTAACCCGTCTTTTATACAAAGTCAACTGGCATCTCGTATGCCATATACGATACTTGAGCACTAACAAGAATAAATGAACAGTCCCTAAGACATAATTATTCCACATTCGAGGTAACAAAATGCCCCTAGTCATAAATGAGAAAGGAAAAGAGGGCCACTGTGAATACAGAAAAGACCAAAAGGACAAAACAAAAGGACATTCAAAAAATAAATGATCAACAGTTTCTAATATGCCATGGCAAGTGTCACCTCTAGGACACCCTCTATCAGCAATTTATTTATGCTTCAAATTATTCCATACATTCAATTTTTCGTGAACACTCAACTAGAGCACATCCCACATTTTCCCTTGCAATCTAGGATTGGTTAACATTTTCCCTATTTTTACAATTTCTCCTGGAGATTTAATCCAATATCTAGGAACTTCTATAAAAACTTGAAAACATAGGTAAACATCTCCTTCCTAGAAAAACTCAACAATTGACGCTTTCTGATGCCCCATAATTTCAATTTACCAAAATATACTGCATAAAGGAAAGAAAACTCTGTAGTGATTTTTGTTTGGAATGGCGGACTCAGTACCCAGGAAACAAGCTAAGGGTCTACTTGGTCGGAAACCCTAGGATTCAAAACTTTGAGCCAGTTTGCAACAAAGGCTTCAAATTCCCATATAAAACTAAAGAAAAGAAAAAACAATAGGATGAACCATCTGCAGTCCACCATCTTTGATATGACGATACAAAACAGCTCGCTGTATCAGGTTAAGTCGACTACCCCAAATACATTGAAAAAATATGCCATAAAGCACGGTTTCCAATCATGCAGTCGGTGGAAATACCACACATGAACGTAAAAACATTGGTAATAAAAAGGTTCTAACCATATATATTCTCTTTAATTTGGACATATGCCAGGAATTCCACTTCCCAATTTTCACCTTAGCTTCTGAAATAATAAGAGACCAATTATAGGTACATGTCCCCTACACCAAAAACTCCTAGTAACTTTCATGTTGAGTCTGACATGGTATGTCCAGACAAACCGAACTTAGGAACCAGATCTCTTATAGGAAGGCATGTACTTTTGGCAGTGTTAATGGTGGTACTAGTTAATAGGGAATAATACTGAATTTCCTGAGCAGTCAGCATCTCCTGATGCCTGGTCCCCAATACCAGGCACATATCATCTGCATAGGTTACACTTTTAATTTCCAAATCCCCACTATGTACAAAAGACCCTCTTATTCTCATGCAGCTGTAATTTTCTTAAAAGCGGATTCAAAGCCAACAATTTTGCCAACATTTTACTATCTGTATTTAAAAGAGTAATTGGCCTCCAATTATCCAAAAAGGCTTTATCACCAGCTTTAAACAGAAAAAAAAATAAGACCATCGTACATACTACCTGGTAAAGTGTAGGAACTTAAAAAGAAGTTGAAAGCAGCAACAATCTCTGATTTGAGCAATGGAAAAAGTAATTTATAAAATTCATTAGGAAGACCATCTGGCCCTGGGGCTACACCTTGTTTTAAACCAGAGATAATGGAACCAAACTCATTTTCAGTAACTGGGGCTATCAAAGAAGACTTCAGAGAATCAGGTATTTGTGGCAGATCACAAGAGACCACCCAATAGTGAACTTCTCTATCAGGTATAGCTACGGAGGAAAATTTGTACTTTACACAACTTTCAACTTTCTTCATAATGTCTAAGTTCCCAAACTTTTCAGTCCCGTCTTTAGACTTAAAAGAGTACATGACTTTGTTTTGTCACTGGACCGAACAGGAATCAAAGGGATTTACATTTCCTTGCTTCCCTGTACATCCCCTTTTCTGTTCGGTTTCCAAGGATTTCATCCTATCATATTGCAAACCAATCAATTTATTCTTAAGTTGTTCAATTTGGTCAACAAAGGAAATCCCGGTAGAAGCCTGTAAAGACTGCAATCGAGTTAGGTGGTCCTGTAAAACCTTACAGTCCTCTTTCTTCTATGTACCATTTAATTTACCCATTAGCTGAAAATACTTTGGAAAGGAAAATTACGTACCTACCGTAATTCTTGATCTTCTCTTGTATCTTCACCATTCATTACTTACTGGGTGTAAGCGAGGCGCACCCTCGCACGCGGTTTTTTTAGTGTTTCAACGCCCCGGCTCGAGAGCGACGTCACGCGTCATAAGCGCGTAGGGGCGGCCGTTAGTAGCGATCGATTCTCCTCCAACTCAGTTCTGTGAGCCGAGAGGAAAATGAAAGCAGAAAATATAGATAGTGAGGCAAGATAGCGAGGATAGCAAAAGCAAGGAAGAATGAACTGAAAAGGAATAAGCCGATGGAGGAAGGACAGAGGATAAGAACATCCCTAGCCTAGGGAGTGCAGGGCCTCCTTACCTGGGCGACTCTGGGAGGAGAGATGAGTAAGGAAATGAGAAAATAGAAGAAGAAGAAGAAAGAGAAGAGAGAGATGGGATGTTGAAGGGACCAGAATGCCCAACGAGCATAGTTAGCTTGTAGCTGAAGGCTCGACTAAAGGGAAGCAAGAATCCCGTAGATAGAGCTAAGAAGAAGGTTCACCGAACCCGCTAGACAGACTCAGGGAGGGCATAGTCCTCATCTTCAACATGCCATTGTTCTTGACACCCACCTCGGGCTCCTGGCCGCGGAAGGCCTTTAACTGGAGGACAGCCGAGAGGGAAGAATAAAACCCAGCAGCATGAGAGCGCTGCTCAGGGGTTTAGAAATGGAAAAATGTAAAGCCTTTCAGGCGTTCTAAGATAGAAACGGGACTCAGACTGACTGGCTAAGGCCGCCAAGGCTTAGGCTGGCTAAGATTGGATATGGTCAGAGCCTCTACTGTAAAATTGTCCAGGAGGACACTTAAAGGGAGAAACCACTTAGCAAAACAGCAGAAGGATAGCCCACCTTCTCATTTGCCTTCTTGTTTGATTTCTCCTATTCCTTTTTTTTTTAGATAGAAAAACATTTTTTTTTTTTTTTAACTAGATGCATGACCCAGATACCAAGATGCCTATAGCAGTCGAGAGAGTTCCCTCAGCATTTTTTTTTTTTTTAGAGAGAAAGGAACAGACGTACTCGTTTTCTGCTCTGCAAGGCAAGAATAGAGGGGATTAGATTCAGGGCAACTACCTGAACACGGGATTGCAGGATCAAACTGAATAGCCTGAGCCAGGCCAAACAACCCCAGAGGTATCTTGCCATAAGAATAGCAAGAGATAGTTGTGCAGTCTGATCGCCAATGCAATCCATGAGATGGCCCATGAATCTTAGAGTAAATAATTTTCTGGATTTTAAACCCCAAGAAGATTTTTTTTTTTTTACTTTTGTTTTTTTTTTTTGGAAAATGAAGCAATTTTCCTATATTTTATATAATGCAGAGAGAG
The DNA here is from genome assembly GCA_016271365.2 of Neoceratodus forsteri. Classification (NCBI taxonomy): domain Eukaryota; kingdom Metazoa; phylum Chordata; order Ceratodontiformes; family Ceratodontidae; genus Neoceratodus; species Neoceratodus forsteri. The sequence goes on along the minus strand of CM057453.1, from coordinate 293,031,675 downwards.
GAAAGAGACGGAGGTGGAGAAGCCACAGGAAGAGGCCACTGAGGGGATGGTGGGCAGTAGTAATGAATGGTGAAGATACAAGAGAAGATCAAGAATTACGTAAGGTACGTAATTTTCCTATCTTCCTTGTCAATCTTCACCATTCATTACTTCCTGGGTGAGTATTGGCTCCTCTTCCCAGGAGGGGAAGAGGCCATACCCTGAGGGAACAAGACCCCCAGCCTTCTGCTGGTGAGAAACAGAAGGAGAAGACCCCTGGCTTATTCAGAAAGCCTAAGTGGGAGAAGAGCTAGGAGGTGCCTCCCGAGGACGAGGAGACGGAGGGAGCCCCTGTAAAGTCTCCTAGCTCTGGATGAGAAAAGACGGTCCCCGGAAGCGGAGCGCATCACCCGCCCGGGCCAGGGGTGACAACCTGGAGAGAGTAGCCATGCCGTCCGCCTGATGCAGATCGCTGTCCCGCAAGCCTGGAAGCCACCTCATTGGCGTCATAAGATGCCCTTGCTTGGTGTCTTGCCAGCTCCAGGCCTACCGTGGAGAGGGCAACGGCTTGTCTGGTTTGCTCCGCGTCAGGCATAGATGCCAGCAGCTGGGACATCATCGACCACAGATGCCGGTTGTAGGCAGCGTGGTGAGCCTGATGTGATGCAATACATGCACTGCACGCCAAGAAGAGAACACTCTTCGCCCCACCGTCGAATCCGAGAGTCCGAACTGGTGGTCGCGTCGCCAGGCAACGGCGCCCAGAAGGAGTATCCAGGTATACCAAACCTGAGGACGGGTTGGGAAGGGAACCTAGAGACTCAGAGGGGGCACAATACCTACGCTGGCAGTCCGCCGGGGCTGGGGAAGAAACGGCAGGGAACTGCCAGGACCGGATAGACGCCTCCTGGAAGGGGATAGGCCAGGAAGGTACCACCAGATGCTGGGCACTGAATTCACCAAGGAATTCACGCGTCACCCGTTCGGTATTGTCTCTCCGAACGTAGGAAATCCGAAGATTCCTCACCATCCTCGAGAGGAAACGCTGATATTCTGTGAAATCAGCATCGGAGGACAGATGAGCAGGGGGTTCCTCTCCCTCAGAGGAGGGAGACGAGGATGATGGGGAACTGGAATGTCCAGAGGATTCCTCCGGGCGTGGGGAGAGTCGAAAGACCCGCTCATGCATGTAACTAACATATGAGGGGAAGGCCGCCGCAGAACCCCTGAACTGCTCCCAGGATAACGGACCCGTAGGACCGACATGGCCTGGGAGCGGGGTGGTGAAGGCAGAGAGATGGGAGGGGCACCTCCGAGGGAGGCAACTGCTCTCTGCGAGGGCTCTGGAATCCGGGAAGGAGCTCTAGTAGGAGGGATCCGGATATCAAACCAGGCCGCAGAACGGAACTCTGGGAAGCGGAACCTGAAGAGCCCTGGGAGAAACCCCTGTGACGACGCCGACTGCATGGATCCAGAAGGGCAGTCCGCACAAACGCCGCCAGAGGACACCCTAGAACCTGGGGAGGGGCAGGGCTCTGCGCTGTCTCCTGGCCACCCCCTGAGGTGGCCAAAGAAGACCGAGCAGCAGGACGCCTGCCCCTCAACCCTCGGATTCCGAGAGGGCCTCCTCCCGACTGCAACGCTCTAACCCAGAGGAGGTAACAGCACCCTGGGGGGTAGCTGTCACCGGACCTCCAGAGAGGGGAGCCTCCCCCTCCATCACCCCCACGTCTGCCCCCCGGGACTCTCGGCCACCTCCAGCCGAGGAACCCTCAGGAGACGACGGCAAGGGGGACAGAGGGAGGGGCCCGCTGCGCCGCCTGGTACCCCTAGCCACCGAGGACCCAGATTCCGAAGAATGGGGATGCCAGGATGGGTCCAGATCTGAGTCATCGTCCTCCGAGGAGGACGAGACCAGCAGGACTCGATGCTGGCCACCCCAGGGTCCCGGAGGCCACGAACGCCCCGCACAGTGGGACGCCGCCGCCTCAGCACGCCGCAGCATGAAGGCTCCAACCCCACACCCCAGCTGCTCCGCAGACCCGCAACGCCGGGAGGAGGGGAGGCCGACGCCGCCAGCTGCCGGGAGGCGAGCGGCACTGCTGGCGGCGCCGCCAGCTCATCGGCACCGCCAACGGCGCCGAGGCCAAAACGGTACCGCCAACGGTGCCGCCTGATCACGGCGCCGTGAACGGCGCTGATCCAAGCGGCACGCTGGCGACGCGCCGGGCCTGATCACGGCACCGCGAACGGGCGCCGGGATCTGAACAGCGCCGATGAACGCGCTGCTGATCACCGGCACCGCGAACGGCGCCGATCCAAACGGCGCCGCGAGAGCGACGCCGAGGGTCCACTCCGAGCCGGGCCCAGCCAAGGGCCTCAACACGGGGAGCCTGCACCGAGAGGTGACTGCCGAGGCGGTGTCAGCGCTATGCCCCGGAGGGGCTACGACGCCTCAACACCGGAGAAGGGCCCCCTCGGCAAGAAGGGAAGAGGAGACCTCCTCCTCGACCGTGATAGGCCCAGGAGGGACCCGGGAAAGGCCTAAGGATCTCGCCCGAGATTCCCGCGATGCCACGCCGCCCCTAAAGTCGGCGGGCCTTGCCGAGCTTGTACGCTGCTGACTTTGAGGATGCGTACGGTCCATCGAGAAACAAGCGCCGCATCTAATCCATATTATGGTTGGGTCCCAGGCAACGAAGACAGACGCCATGCCAGTCCGAGACGGAGAAATGCCGCCACAGGAGCACCGACGATAGGCACGCCCGCCTTAGAAGAACGCTTCGCTCCAGAACCGGACATAACGCCGAAATAAACAAGATTAAACACAGTCGGAAATACACCCGTGCTGCATAAAGGAAAGAAAGGAACAGTCTTACCGTAGGCGCAGTGTAGAAAAGGAGTCGGATACGCACTTTTCGGTTAGCTACCGCGAACAGGTGCTGCCTCGACGGGCGGAGAAACAGAACTGAGTTGGAGGAGGAGTGGTCACTATTAACGGCCGCCGCGATGACGCCGCCCTCGGCGGCCAAGTAGGCAACTTTAAAAAAAAAAAGCCTCGCGGACGGGCAAGCCCGCTTACACCCAGGAAGTAATGAATGGTGAAGATTGACAAGGGAAGATATATTCCTTACTATCTGACCACCATTCCTTTAAAGAATCATATAAAAAATCTACAGATTGCCTGGCTTGTACCAGGGCATGAAAACCCACCCGTAACTCTTCATTATCCATCAAACTTAAATATTAAGTCCCCAATACCCCTTCCCCCTTGCGGTAGCAGCAAGGTCTGAGAGGGAGACTACAAGAAGACCATGGTCAGAAGTAGCAACCGGTGTCACACTGTTATGTCTAATGGTTAAAATAGGAGACAAAAACCAAAAATCAATCCGTGTAGATAAGAGTCCTTTAAAAAAAGTATTTGGGGGGGGGGGGTTCGAAATATCAGGAAAAGCAAAGAGATCAACAAGACCGGTCAATTGTAAAACAAGATTAAGATACAATGAGCCACAATAAAGCTTGGAGATCCATGGGCCCCTACCAGCAAAAAACCTACTCGTGTTAAAGTCTCCACCAGAAAATACATATTTAGACACGTAAAGATATGGCAAAATAAGTTAAAACAAGTCTATCCTAGCTGATTTAGTCTGAGGGCCATACACATTAATTAAACAAAAATCCATCTCCTGAAGTTGTACATCCAATAACAGGGCCCTACATGGCAAAATGTCTACAAGATGAAGAACTTTAACATTATGAGTAGAAAAACAAATCCCTACCCCACTACAAAGATCAGTCCCTCCTGACCAAAAAGTAGCTCCCCAAACCCAAGCATCTCTTTCAACCTTAATTTCATTTTGGGTCTGCAACCTGGTATCTTGGGAAAAAAAAAAACCAATATCAAAACTTAAATCAGAAAACAAAGAGAAAGTCGCTAGTCTCTTCCGCTCTGACAACACACTATTCATGTTGAGAGAGGCTATAGTTAAATCATAGTGACTCAGTCCCAGAACTTATACCAGAAAGAGCGTCAAGTTACTTTCCTAGAGGAAGCCCGAACACCCATTCGCCTCCTCCTAGTTTGGCTGGCAACAGTACCTTCTGGATCTTCAGTATCCGAGACAGCTTCAGCTTGTGAAGAGGACCAAGATGCTGTATGTGAGTCCAAATCTTCCTCAGACATGCCCTCCCGAAGAAGATGGGAAAAAAAAAGGTTACTCACCTGAAACAGTAGTTCTAGGAATAGTATATGTTGTTCATCCACACTCTTTGACACATCCCTTTCCCCTTTAAATCTGGCCGGAAGTCTTCAAGCTGGCTCCTCCAACCAACCCGGGTGGTAAATACCTCGGCTCCGCCCCATGACGCCAGATCTTAGCCCGCTGGAAGCAAGCTGATGCACCTAAAGCCGGGCAGGTCGGGTGGGTGCGTGTAGATGAACAACATATACCATCCTAGAAATTAAAATTACGTACCTACCGTAATTCTTGATCTTCTTGGACGAGTCTCCACCACCATTCACACTATTGGGATCTGCCGAGGCACTAGGACCCATCGAGCAAACTTTTGCTGGAGGGTTGGCGCCAGAGATGGCGCTGTGAGAAGGCAACACTGAGCCTCGGTTCAGTAATGACTATCTCGGCCGACCTCCAACCACCTCAGTACCTTTTTACCAAGGAGGTGCAGCGAACTAACCTAGAAGGGTAGCCTAACCTAAAAACCGGACATAAGATAGTCCGGGTGACCCGTATAAGAAGGGTCAACAAGAAGTCTTCACAGCCTAAAGATTTGAGGGAGTGAAGACCAACAACAGAGGTGAGCTCGGGGAAGAGAGTGGATAGAATGAGTGGTGGAGACTCGTCCAGAAGATCAAGAATTACGGTAGTAATGCACTTTCTATCTTCCTGGACATAAGTCTCCACCACTCATTCACACTATTGAGAGAGTACCGAGCTAATAATCCCCGAGGGTGGCAGGGGAGACCAAGAGCTCACGCTTTCAAGGACAGAAGTCCATTAAGATGGCTCTGCCAAAGGAAGAATGTTGTCTAGCATGGACATCTAGTGCATAATGTTTAACAAAAGTATGCACTGTGAGCTCCAGGTGGCCGCGTGCAAATATCTGCAATAGGTACGTTCTTGAGTTAGGGATGCAGCGACAGCTCTAGTAGGCGTAGCCCTACCCTCAACAACCTGCACCATGGAATAGTAGTGCAAGGTATGCCACTAGCCATGCAGAGATACATCTGATAGCGACAGGTTGACCCAGCCGGTCTCGCTGAAGGAAACGAACAGTTGCTGGGCTTTACGAAAATCCTTGGTTCTATCTAGATAGAAACTCAAGGCCCTCTTAACATCCAAAGAATGAAGAGAACGTTCTCCTTCATTTTGGAAGTCCGCAAAGTAAGAGGGAAGGACCAAAGGTTGGTTTAGATGAAATTCTGACACAACCTTAGGAAGAAATTTAGGGTGAGTACGAAGAACTACTTTGTCCTTATGGAACACAGTATATGGAGGGTCTGTGACCAGGGCATGTATCTCAGAGACCCTGCGGGCTGAGGTAATGGCCACTAGGAAGGCAGTCTTCCAGGTGAGAAATTTAAGCTCACAGGTAGCCAGAGGTTCGAAAGGTTTCCGAGTGAGCATGTCTAGCACAAGATTAATGTCCCAAGCTGCAACTGGACATCTTGTAGGAGGTCTGGTATGCAGAATTCCCTTAAGAAATCTCTTAACCACAGGTAACTGAGCCAGTGTTAAGGAAAAAAATGGCTCATGATACGCTGAAATGGCACTAAGGTGAACTTTTACTGTTGAGTACTGCAGACCTGAATTTGAGAGGTCCAAAAGGTACTCCAAAACCTTATCTGGTGGGCAGGAATAGGGATTCAAAGAGAACTTTGCACACCAGAGCGAAAAATGCTTCCACTTGGCCGTGTAAGTGTTCCGAGTGGCTGGCTTCCGCGCAGCCAGAAGAATATCGGAAACCCTGCGAGAGACATTGAACCGGTTTACTTCTACCTCTTCAGGAGCCAAGCGTGAAGGTGAAGCGATCTCAGGTTGGGATGGACCACCGGTCCCTGAGTCAAAGGTTCATCTGCAGGGAAGTGGTCTCGAGGAACTGCCAACATATTGTTGAGCAGTGGAAACACAGCTGCCGAGGCCAAAGGGGCAATGAGGATCATCTTGTCCCCTGAGATTCGAACTTGAGGAGTACCCTCTGAATTAGAGGAAGAGGTGGAAAGGCGTAAAGAAAGCGTTGTGTCCACCGCAGCCTGAACGCATCCTGACAGAAAATGCCAGGCCCTGGATTTCTGGAGCAGAAGAGAGGCAGTTTTGCGTTAAGTGGGGATGCAAAAAGGTCCAGGTCTGGAGTTCCCCACTCTTCGAATAGTGACTGAACTATGGTTGAGTCGAGAGACCACTCATGAGGATCTGTCTCTTTTCTGCTGAGACGGTCTGCCAATTCGTTCTGTACACCTGGCAGGTAGACCACTTCAATTTGAGCCTTGTGCTCCAAGCACCATTCCCATACCCTCATTGCTTCCCTGCATAAGGGGTAAGAATGAGCACCGCACTGCTTGTTGATGTAATATATCACTGCTTTGTTGTCCGTTTGAAGGAGAATGTTCTTGTGAGAGAGAATGTCCTTCAACGTTCGGACCGCATAAAGGACGGCTCTCATTTCTAGGATGTTTATGTGAAGCTGGGACTCGAGTTGAGTCCACACACCTTGAGTGTGGAGAGCTTGATAGTGAGCTCCCTACCCCATTAGGGATGCGTCTGTGGTAATAAAGAGATTTGATGGTCCAGAGGAGCAAAGGGATATCCTTCCAGGAGATTGGTCTCTTGAGACCACCAGGTGAGAGACCTCTTTAAAGGTTCTGTCACCTTGATGAGATAGGACTGCGGGTGAGTGGTTGGGGACCACTGAGTACTGAGCATCCACTGAGTGGTTCTCATGTGCAGACGTGCTAGGGGTACAGTGAACACTGAGAATGCCATGAGGCCTAGCATCCGTTGCATCGAGAGAGCTGTAACTGAGCTGTTGTGCCCGATGTGACGGGCCATTTGAAGGATATCGTTCCTTCTGTCTTCCAGAAGAAAAGCCTTCGCACAGGAGGTGTCCAGAAGAGTCCCTATAAAGAGGAGCCTCTGGGAGGGCTGCAGTTGCAATTTCTTGAGGTTCAGCAGAACTCCCATGGATGTCAGGAGAAGAGAGGCCATCTCTACGACGTCCAGGGTCCCTTGCCTGGAAGGGCTTGCTAGAAGCCAATCATCCAGATAAGGGAACACCTGTATCCCGACCTTCCTGAGGTGCGCTACGAGAACTGCACAACACTTTGTAAAAACTCTCGGCCCCGAGGATAGCCCAAAGGGCAGGACTCTGAACTGATAATGCTGTCCCAGAGCCACAAACCTTAGGAATTTGTGATGCCTCGGGTGAATAGGAATGTGCTGGTAAGCATCCTGCATGTCCAGGGAGGCTAGCCAGTCGTGTTGATGAAGCAAAGGTAACAGGGTTCCCAGAGAAATCATTTTGAATTTCTCCTTGGGGAGAAATTTGTTTAGCTTTCTGAGATCTAGAATGGGGCGCATTCCCCCGGACTTCTTTGGAACCAGAAAGTAATGGGAGTAGAACCCAGTGTTTCGCTGATGCAGCGGCACCACTTCTACTGCCCTGTTGTTCAGAAGGCCTTGAATCTCGGCGCCGAGAAGGTCTGACTGAAGGATTGACAGTCTGGGCTGCCGTTTGGGAGGACGATCCGGAGGGGTCTCCAGAAGATTGAGTGAATACCCCTCGCGAATTATCCGAAGGACCCATTTGTCTGAGGTTATGGACTTCCACTGGTTGTAGAAGTGCATCAGACGACCTCCCATCGGAGAGGAAAAGTCCACCTCGGGCAGCTGAGATGGGACTTGGGCCAGCAATTCATAAGGCAGCGCTGGGCGCTTTGGGCCCTTGCGCTTTCTGTTGTGTCTTCTTTTGAGGTTGGGCAGGTTGGTTTTTATGGAAAACTCCTCTGCCTCGAAAGGACTGACCATTATGAAACTGACGTTTATTGACATGCCCTCGAGAGGGGCAGCAGGGGGGCGAGCCAACTTAATGGCTGACCTAGTCTTTTGTGTAGCTTCTAGAGCTTGCTCTACCTGAGGACCAAAAAGATATGCACCATCAAAGTGCAACGCCATTACCTGCTGCTGCGCGTCATTCGTGAAGCCGGAAGTGCGCAGCCAGGAATGACGGCGGGTGCAAATATCAGCAGCCGCTGAACGGGAAGCAGTGTCGAAGCATTCATGGCTGCTTTAACCTGCTGGTTATTAGATTCGATACCTCTGGTAATGGTTTGAAGAAGCTCTTGCTTTGCATCCGAGTCCGGAAGAGCTTCAACCATCTGCTTGATAGAGTGCCACAGGATATCTCATACTGGGAGAAATAGCCCTGGTAACTGGCAATACGCATACTTAGGGTAGAAGCAGCAAAGACTCTCTTACTAAGGTGTCTATCTTGAGATTCTTTGTTAATAGGTCAAGTGTAGTAGTCTGAGGAAGAACAACCTTATCATTCTCTGCCAGGACTACAATAGGATCCTAAGGCCTGAGATGCCAAAATGGGGCCGATCCTTGGGGGCTGAATATTTCCTATCTATGGATTTAGCCACAAGGGGTGAGAGCAGGATTATTCCATACCATTTGAGACAGCTCAAGGAAGGCTGAACTGGAGGAGTCAAACTGTAGGGATCTCCGAGCATGAAGGTACTGAGTCTCAACAATTTCCCAGGATCGATGTCTGTAGTCTGGAGAGAAAGAATGGAGCTAAATTTTCAGCAGAGACCTAAATGACAGGTCCTCAACCACAGGCTCTGTAGCAGTAATAGATCCTGCTTGATTCACTTCATCACCCAACCAAGGTCTGGGTCAGGCTCAATGTCATCTCCTGATAGTCCAGGAGGGCTGTATGGACAGGAAAGGAATGAAAATCAGAAGAGAGGAAGAAGGAAACGAGTGAAAGGAGGAGTCCTGAAAGCAGAGGGAGCCGAGAGCCCCGGGCCGAGGAGAGCACGGCACCGGCAGCGACTGAGGACCGCGAGCACCAAAACGACACGCGGACCACAGCGGCACCAAACGACACCGAGGACCCACGTGGTTTCGAAACGGTGCCGAGAAGCAGGACAGCGCCGAGAAGCAGGACAGCGCCGGAAGCGACAGCGCCAAAGCACTAAGGACAGCGCTGAAGCCGTGATGGCGCCAAGGAGCGGCGCAGTGACCACCAGCGCCGAGGACGGCGCCAAAACACCCCAGACTCTCAAAACAGGTTTTGAAGGAAGAAGAGCAGGAGATAAGGGCATCGGTGTGGCCCCCTGCGCCGTAGCCATGTGGGGGGGGGACACCTAAGCGCGGAGTCGACGGCACCGAAGAAGGTGCTGCACGACCAGGAAAGTCCAACCGCCCTATCTGGTCTCCCAATGAGCCCGAAAGTCCACGAGTGATTGAGCCAGGTAGCTGAACCAACCTCCGAGCCCATTGCTCCATAAGAGCGGCCCAATGATAAAACTGCTCATCTGAAGACCTACCTGCAGGCGGGGTAAGGCTCTGATGTCGAAGCCGTTAGGCTACCTGAAGCAGAGGTTGGCGACTCCAAGAGGAGACCGCAACTAGCCCCGAGTAACCGAACGCCTACGCAGAGATATCAGAGGGCGACTAGCGATGCTTCTTTTTTAGACCTGTGGGTCAAGAAGAGCTCTGAGGCGTAACGGTGCCGGTGAATGCGATCATTATTTTTATGCTTGCGGGGACCTCCCATCCCCGGCATTGGAATGACCATTGTCAGACCCTCCGGAGAAGGTGGCGGACCGGACCCAGCCCGACTGACTGAACAGTTTACGAAGTCTCCCTACCACCTGACCTGCCTGATCGGCTCCACTCCGCAAAGTAGGCTGAGACTTCTTTATTTATTTATTAAATAAGAATAAACTAAGCGATACTTTATCGAAATAATACTACAAAATAACAAAACTGAAAACTATGCTGCTAGTTTGAAGTTTGACTCCCCGCAGGTGAGCGACGTCGTCACTGAAGCGCACTCGATGGCGGGAAAAAAGGAACTGAGGCGGTTGGAGGGTCGACGCCAAGATAGTCATTACTCCTGAGTTGAGTTGAGGTGCCGCTCCTCACGGCTCCATCTCTGGCGCCGACCCTCCAGCAAAAGTTTGCTCCCGATGGGTCCTAGTGCCTCCAGCGCAGATCCCAATAGTGTGAATGAGTGGTGGAGACTTAAGTCCAGGAAGATCTACTGTTACAGGTGAGTAACCTGTTTTTGTAGGAGCATGCATATGTTGTTCATCCACACTCTTTGGCAGACTCCCAGTAGTTCTCTGGGAGAAGGGAGGCAAGGCACACACCTCCTACTTAGGAAACAGAGACTGTAGAACCGAGGCCCCAAAACCAGCATCCCGACATGACTCAAGGTCGATGTAGTAATGGGTAATGAAGGTGTTTGCTGACTTCCAGATAGCAGCCCGACAGATTTCCTGGATAGGGATGCCCCTGGAAGCAGCCACTGATGCAGCAGTATGGCAGGTAGAATGAGCTCTTATCCCTCTGGGAGGCTCGTTGCCTGCCAACTCATAGCACAGACCTATGCATGATGTAATCCATCTTGCAATGGTCCATTTGGCTGCAAGTCTGCCAGAAGCGGCTTCAGCGTAAGTGGCAAACACCTGGCGAACCTCTCCCCAAACTTCCGCACTTCCGCCGTCCTCTCCCTGTAGTAGGAGAGAGCACGTCTGAGGTCCAGGGTATGGAGCCTGTACTCGGCGTCCGATCTGCAGTTAAAGTAATATACCAGCAGAGTCAACACCTGGTTAAGGTGAAACTCTGATACCACCTTCGGAAGGGATTTCGGGTGGGGCGCAGGACAACTTTGTCCCTGTGAAAGACCAGATAAGGGGAGTCCACCGAAAGTGCCTGGAGCTCCCCTGTCCTTCTGGCTGATGTGATAGCCACCAGGAAGGCAATCTTCCACGACAAGTGTGAGAGCTCACACTTGTGCATGGGTTCGAATGGCTTGCCCATGAGCTTTGCCAAAGCCAGCAAAAGATCCCACATGGTGGAGGTTCACGCACCGAAGGGGATATGTGATCCAGGCCTTTGAAAAAGCATCCGACCACTGTCTCCTGTGCCAATGTCGAATGACCAGCCTGCACCTGGTAAGCGGAAATGGGTGTCAGGTGCACCCTAAGGGTCGATGACCATAGGCCCCCTTTGGAGAGAGACCAGAGGCAGTCTAAAATGTTAGCCACAGAGCAGGATAAAGGGTCCAGACTTTTACCCTGACACCAAATGTAAAACCTTTTCCATTTGAAGGCATAACATTTCCTGGTCGATCCCTTATGACATACCTGCACAACTGTGTAGACATCCTCGAAAAGACCCAGAGCCTGGAACTCTAGCCGCTTAGTTACCAGGCTGTGAGGTGCAGGGATTGAAGGTCCGGATGGAATACCTTCCCCTGGTTCAATGATATCAGGTCCGGGCGTGTATAAAGCCGCTCCGGGGCCCAGCAGCTGAAGCTGAGGAGATCTGGATATAAGAACTGGCGGGGCCAATCTGGGGCTACCAGGATCACCTTCACCTTGTCCCTCCTCACCATGAGTAACACCTTGTGGATCAAGGGAAATGGAGGGAAGGAGTAGAGGAGGCCTGGGGTCCACAGCCTCGAGAAGGCATTCCCCTGCAGCGAGCTCTGCTGAGGGGGCATGGTACAGCATCAGCTTGGAGTTCTCCCTGGAGGCAAACAGGTCCACCAACAGTTTGCCCCAACAGGAGAACAGATTGTAAGCTACCTCTGGATGGAGAGACCACTCGTGGGATATCTGGCCTATAAGGCTGAGACCATCCGGCAGCTGGTTCGAGACTCCTGCCACATGGATGGCAAGGAGCTCTGCCTCCAACCGGCTGACGAGGGTCCAGATCCGGAGCGCCTCCTTGCATAAGACACGGGAGTGCGTGCCGGCCTGTTTGCTGAGGTAGTACATGGTCATAGTATTGTCCGTCTGGACTTGAACCACTTGACCCGGAGCTGAGGAGCAAAAGTTGACAGTGCCAGTCTGACTGCTCTGAGCTCCAGCAGGTTGATGTGGCATCGGGACTCCTTGGGCATCCAGAACCCATGGGCTCTGTTGTCCCCCATGTGGGTTCCCCAGCCCATGAGAGAGGCACCGGTCTTGAGAACGACCGTCAGCTCGGGGCAGACAAACGGGATCCCTTCCTGCAGACGACCTGGGACGGTCCACTACTGGAAAGGGTCCCACATCTTATGGGTGACAGTGACCAGCTGGTCAAAATGACCCCGACGCTGAGTCCACTGAGCAGCCAGCTCCCACTGGAAGGGGCACATGTGCAATCTGGCCCAACAGACCACTGAGGTGCATGTCGCCATGTAACCCAGAAGGCGCAGGAAGTCCCGGGCAGGGTGCAAGGGCCCAACCAGAAATGATTGGGCAAAGGAGGAAAGAACCTCTGCCCAGCCCGCCGGGAGCCGAGCTCTGGCTTGACATGAGTCGAGCTCTGCCCCAATAAAGCCCATCACCTGAGAGGGCATGAGTTCCGACTTGGCCTCGTTGATCAGGAGGCCTAATTAGGAACAGGTTCGGAGGGCCAGGTCCCTGGACCTCTCCACCTCCTGCAGGGAGGAACCCGCCAGGAGCCAATCGTCGAGGTAGGGGTATATCCGAACCCCTTGACGCCATAGATGGGCCACCACCACTGCTATGCACTTGGTGAAGACCTGAGGGGCAGATGACAGGCCAAACGGCTTGGCTTGGAACTCGTACAGGGTCCCTTCCACCCTCAAGTGGAGGAACCGCTGGTGGGACGGACGGACTGGGACGGGGAAAAAACGTGTCCTGTAGATCCAGTGAACAGAACCACTTGTTTCACTCCAGAGATGGTATGATCTGATTCAGAGTTACCATCTGGAAGGTGCGAGACCTGAGATATTGATTCAGGTAGCGGAGATCTAGGATGGGGCACCAATCCCCCGTCTACTTGGGCACCAGGAAGTGCCTGGACACGAAGGCTGGGTCTCTAGGAGGATCAGGCACTGGAGCTACTACTTCCTTGCGGAGGAGTTGAGCAATGTCGTCCTAAAGGGCTGACTGAGTGTAAACTGAGATTCTTTCCTCCCAAGGGGCAGGGGCTTGGCATGGAGGGTACTGCTCGAATTCTAGAAGCAGTTCCTGACCAACCACTTCCAGGACCCACCTGTCCGGAGTGATATCGGACCAGGTGGAAAGAAAGTGGCGGAGCTGGCCCCCCATGGGAGGACCCAGAACTGGCATGACGGGTGTAGGGGTGGCCACCCTGATCCATCATTGAGCAGGCTTAGAGGAGGAGGAGGCTCCTGGACCGGCACCTCGACCTCCTTTGCAGAGCTGTTGGAGACCCTGCTTGGGCCTAGGGCGCCAAGTTTGAGCCTGCTGTTGCTGCTGACCTCCCTGGAAAAAGGGCTGTCAACCGCAGGACAAGCATGCCAAAAAGTCTTCTTCTTGCGCTTCTGCTGGTTCTTGCCCGAAGAACCCTTTGCAGAAGTGGCATCCAAGGTGGCATTAGACTGCTCTATGAGCTGGAGGTGATCTGCTATTCCCAGCACCCGGGCCGAAGAGATCGGTGCCAAGGAAGAGCATGTCAGCTAGCTTGTGCCGAGTATCCGCCAGGAAAGAGGATAACCTCAGCCAGGCCCTGCAGCGAGTGGCCACTGCGGCTGCTAGTAAGCGGGCACAGGAATCTCCAATATCCAAGCCCGTCTGGAGCTGCTGTTTTGCAACAGCATGGCCCTGGTCATGGACCTGCTTAACCGTGGTCTGCATGTCCGCTGGGAGATGAGGGAGGACTTCATCTAGTGACCCCAAGAGGGCATTAGAGAAGTGTGCCATGATCACTGCCGAGCTGGCCTGATGAAGGCCCAAGGATGAGGCCGCATGCACCTTCCGGGCAGAATGGTCCATATTCTTGGACTCCTTGTCAAGAGGGCGGTCAGTATCCGCTGAGCCACCCGTGCGTCTAAATACAGAGGCAGTCACAAGGCTCTCAGCCGAGGGATGCTCTGTGAAACCCACCAAGAACCCCATGGGTACAGTGTACTTGCGAGCCATGTGGGCAGACGGAGCCGGACAAGAGGCAGAACGCTGCCGTAGCTCAAGGGCTGGGCCAACAATGGCTTCCCACTGGGAAGGCCTCCACTGGGGTATCCCCCCTCTTAAGGATATCCATGAGAGGATATTCTGCCTTCTTTTGGATAGGCTCCAAGGGCATACCGGTTGACTCTGAAATAAGGCGGAAGATGCCCTGGAAAGAAGAAGGACCTTCCTCCAAGCCTGTCGCTGATAACTCATCATCGGGGTGTGAGTGTAGACCAGTGGTATCCGAGTCTGAAGAGTTGGGATATAAGGGTCTCCCACCTATGTCCCCTTCAGTACGTTGAGGGTGATCGAGGACGACAGTGATGGACAGACGACGGGGCAGGCCTGTATCTGTCTGGTCCTCTTTTGAGGGAGCCCCTCCCTGAGGCTGCTTAGGCGGTGGCTCCACCAAAATTGGTGGGGAGACCGGAACAGGCCTAACAGGGACGCGTGCTGGTCCTACCGGAGGAGGAACCAGAGTCTTCAGTTCCGGAGGGGGTCAGCGTCGGCCTAAGAGGCTGGTGCCAAGTAATGGCCGGCATATGACCGATCAGAATTAGCTGTTGCCACATAAGGTCCTGATAATGCCAACAGAGCTTCTGTCGAAGTCTCTCCTCGTCCGAGGATGATCAGGATCGGTGGCAACGCCTCTTCCGAGAGTGTCTGTGACCTTTTTTGTTTTTTCGACTGAAGAGGTCCTGGTCTTCGATCAAGACTGATGGGGTTGACTTGTTCGATCGGGAGAGGCCGGAGTCGGTGAAAACTGAGGTGCCGACTCCTGTCCCTTGATCGGGATACCCAAGGGCTGGGTCTCCTTGACGGGGAAGGAAAGGATCGGTGTCCTCTCCAATGAGTCGTCGACTGGGGTCGGCGACAATAGCTCGATCGGGTCGAGAGATATCTTGGCCGGTTTAGCCGTTTCCTCTGCCTTGGTCTGACGGAAGGTCTGAGAAGCCGGCAGCCGAGGAAGATCCTGGGACTCAGACCTCTCTCAGTCCCAGGAACATCTTCTCCAAGAAGAAGACTTAGGGTCCTTGTCCCGTTTTCTAGGGTGGGAAGAGTGCATATCCCAGGGCACCTCACCCCTGGTGGGGAGAGACTGGCACAGCTCCCGAAAGGATCCTGTGAAGACAGAGCCAAGGTTCAGCGGCACGAAAAAACCTCGGCTGGCCGAGGCTTGGGCAGCTTGTTCTTCAAATGCCGCCATCTGGTCGAGCTGCTCGGCGGATCCCGCGGCCGCGGAAACCGCCCACCTTGCCTCCTTCGATTTCACCAGTGGATTGCGAAGCTCTGGTCTCCCCAGCTTCAGGCGCGCCTTGCGGTCGTCCAGAACGTTGGGATGGAAGGCCAAGCAGATGGTGCACGAAGAGGTGTCATGCACGACACCCAAACAATAAACACACGAGAAGTGGGGATCGGTGCGTGACATTTTCTGTCTGCAGGGACACTGGCAAAACCCAGGGGACGACTTGACCTCCATGTCCGTTGCGCTCGGATTGGAACTGTAAACCTGTACAAGTTTCAAAGAAAGCGATTGCGGTGAAAAATGAAAATGACGTACCTACCGTAATTATGATCTTTCTGTGTATCTTCACCATTCATCACAGATGGGTTATCTGGCCGGAGGTCAGGACCCCGCAGGAGCTTTTTTTTTTTTTAAAAAAAAGGTAGGCGGAGCCGACATACCATCGGCGCCGCCCTCGAGGCCGACGTACTGCGTGGCGCTCGAGGGTTGGTCATTAGGCTGTGTCGACTCCACCTGCCTGCCAGTTCTGAGTCGCCGGAGAGGTAAGAGGAAGGGATGGAGGGTGGGACAAGAGAGTCCAAGGGTAAGAAAAAGGAAAGGATGTCTGAACTAAAAGGAGAAATAACAACTGAGAGGACAGCAAAGAAGAGGTTAGACTAAGGAGATTGGGAGGGGCCCCAATCTCTGGAAGCGGAAGAAGGGAAGGGTAGGGTGGAGAAAGAATTTAGGAGAGAGGGAGAGGTATTAAGATATCCGAGACCCTTGTCCATCACCAGATTGTATAGGAACTGCAAGGAGTAGCAAAGCTGTCTGCCAGAATTCAAGGCACGGAATAACTGGCAAATACTCCAGAAAGCAGAGTCGGCTATTCTGGAAGAAGGACAGGTTACAGGGATTCAGTACTCTCTCAAGAAAAGATGCTTGGTGAAAAAAAGGTTTTTTTTTTTTTTTTTTTTTTTAGTGGAATTTAGGAGAAATAGTTGGATGGAAACCAGGAGGAGGAGAGAAGGAGGGCAACTACCAACTCCCACCCCACAGGGGTGGAGACAGAGTAGCAGAGAAGGAGTGCCGCTTGAACTGTCCACTCTCCTTGGAAAATACTCCTGTGTGTCCCTACTTTAACCCACTCCTAAGGAGGAGGGGGGGGGTCACAGAGATGGAGGGGGACCCAGAGACTGAGGCCCCAAGGGGATGGTAGGGTTAGGATGAATGGTGAAGATACAGAAAGATCAGAATTACGGTGGGCACGAATTTTCATATCTTATCTGTGTCAATCTTCACCATTCATCACAGATGGTGAGTACTGAAGCCCTCAAGGGGGTTGTTTCTTTACACCCTAAGGAACAAGTCCCTAGCCCTCAGTGGGTGACACACTATGGGAAACTTCAGGGCCTGAGAGGCCCGAGAGTGGAGAGAGAGAGAGAGAGACTGAGCCCCCGGGGAGTTGCCCTGACAAGCGCCTGGCCTCACTCTGCGGGAGAAAAGGTAGGTTCCTGGTGGGCGGAGCTAATCACCCCGCTGGGCCAAGGGTGACAATAGGGAAAGACGAGCCATGCCGATCGCCTAGTGCAGATCGCCGCCCCTACGACACTGGTAGCTACCTCGCTACGCCATAAGATGCCCTCACTTGGTGCCTTGCTAGCTCCAGGCCACGTGCAGAGAGTGCGATGGCTTGTCTGGTTTGCTCCGAGTCAGGCAATGAGGCTAGGAGTTGACCTAGCCTGGACGACAAGAACCTGTTGTAGGCTGCATAGTGGGCCTGATGAGCAGAAATAGAGAGGAGTAACCATGCCGAGTAGAAGGTCCTCCTCCCCCAGAAATCAAAATCCGAGGAGTCTTGTTCTGGGGGCCGGTCACGGTGAAGGGCGCGAAGCCCATCAGGAGTATCCAAGTGCGTCAAACCAGACTGTGGATGAGGCATGGAACATGGAGACTCTGGGGGTGTGCAATCTCTGGCCGGGATCCCTTGGGGCAGGAACTCCGGAGAAAGGCCTCTGCCAGAAACGCAACGATGCCTCCCGAAAGGGAGCCGGCCAGGGCGGCACCACAAGGGTGGCCTCGCCAAAATCGCCTAGAAAGGCATGCGCCTCGTGCTCAGGATTGCTGACAGTGGAGGGTGAAAGGTGCAAGTCCTCCAACATCCTCACGAGGAATCGCTGATACTCCGAGAGATCAGCAGCCAGAGAGATGTGGACAGAAGGTTCCTCTCCCCCTGAAGAGGGGGATGAGGAGCTGGAGGTCACCATGTGCTCAGTGGGTGGCTGCACTGGGGAAGGTTGAAAAACCTGGCTGTCCATTGCCCTAACGTAAGCTGGGAACCGGGCAGCCACCGCTCTGAACTGCTTCCAGGTGAGAGGGCCACTAGGACCGAGGATGCCTGGGAGCGCAGGAGAGTGTGGCAGAGGGATGGGGGCAGAGCCGAGAAGAGATGTCGGCTGACCTCCGCCTGGGCTAGGGAGCGGACCGTGGGCACCTGTGGAAGAAGGTGCCCCGGAAGACCCCAAAGTCAACAGCTGCACAACCACATTGGTACTGCCTTGGCTGCGCCCGGAAGAATCCCCCCCAGTGAGGTGACCGGAGCCGTAAAGGTCCAGAAGGACGGTCCCCTACCTCAAAAGAACAGGACTCCCTCAAAGAAACTGAGGGGGAAGAGTGGAAATCTGCACTACGGCTCCTCCCAGGGCCCGGGTGGACCCCAGAGAAAGGCCAACGCGCCGATCCCACACCCCTCGACCCCTCAGAGTCCGAAAGAGTCCTCCTCGAGAGGGCCAGCCTAGGTAGCTGGCATCTCTGGGCAGCCCCCGAAGGGGATACCCAGGGAGCAGTACCTTCCCCCCCCGCAGGTGCCTCGATGGGCCACAAAGTCGGGCGATCAAGGCACACCACTGGAGGGGGTACCACAACTGAGGGATCGGTGAAACCCCCAAGACCAGGCTGCAGAGCTATGGTGGCACGCACCACTGCCTGCTGGTCAGCAACACTGACCCTAGTCTCGGGAGCCACCGACCTCTCTTCAGAAGGGGGCTGGCTCCAACTCGTCGATGAGACCACCATGCTGCCCACGTCCGCAGCCAACCCCGAGGGGTGCGACAGCATGTCCGACTCAGAGCTCGACTCCGTCTCCGAAGAGACAGAGTCTGAGGCTCTGAGCCAAACCGAAGGAGGGCGGGCAGAACTATCATTACCACCGGGCCCAGATGCCACCGGTGTGCCCGAGTCAGTGCCAGTACCCCCCACAACCCCGCGAGCGGGATCCGAGGGAGGCACGGCCCCAGCCCGAGCCAGAGGTCCAATGCCAGGACCAGTCGCGGTACCATCCGATCCACCGGCACCGGGGGCAGCACCAAGTACAGGGACGGTGCCAACGACAGCCCCGGCGGCACCCTCAGCGCCGACACCATGCGGACAGCACCGACAGATGAAGCCGAAGGCCCCATGGTGCCGAGCCTCAGGACACGGGCGCCGCGTTTCAACCGTGGGTGCCGGACGACATGGCGAAAGACTAATATTGGAGTGGTCTCACGGCGCTTAACAGTGTCGGCGCTGCTGACAGGATTTCAGTCGCTGGCGCCGATTTATGGCCCTCAACAGACCCATGGCGCCATGAACGGAGCCAACTGACGGCATCGAGGACGGCGCCAACCCGGGCCTTCCGAGCCGCAGGAACGACACCGGGGGAGCCGTCACCCCCGAAGGGGGCGATGGCCATGGCGGCGCCTCCCGCCCGCTCCCAGGAGGAAGCAGGGAGGGCCTCCTGCACCGCGGAAGGAGCCTCGGCAATGGCTAGGCTACAAGTAGCCGAGGCTCCCTCCTCCACGGTCCGTATAGAACCAGGAGGGGACCTGGAGGAAAGGCCGAGAGAGCGAGGCTTGGCCCGACGAGTGCGAACCCTACCCCCGAAAGTCGGCGGAGCTCACCCCACTTTCAACGCACGCTGTTCAAGGACCCGGCGGTCCATGGAGAAGCAGGCGTTGCACGAGTCCATGTCGTGAAGCGGGCCAAGACACGCAAGACAGCAGTCGTGCTGGTCGGTGACGGAGAATTTTCGACCGCATGGGCACCGTCGCATGGGGGGGCCGACCCATCTTCGAAGACTTCTTGCCCTCCGACCGAGACATGACCTAGGGAAAAAAACACCAAAACAGACTCAACGTCGCAAAATTCAAAAAATAAGGAAAGATCTTACCGGGCGACGTCGAGTAGAGGCAGAAAACAGAACCGGCAGGAAACAGACGGACGTAACGCTGAAGGAATAGGATGAAATCAGGCCTACAATCTTCTTCAAGCTTCCCACGAGGCGACCTCGACGGCGAGAGACGAAGAACTGGCTGGCAGGCAGAGTCGACACAGCCTAACGGGCAACCCTTGAGTGCCACGCAGTACGCTGGCCTCGAGGGTGGCGTCGATGGTGTGTAGGCTCCGCCTACCTTTTTTTTTTTAAAAAAAAACTCCCGCAGGGTCCTGACCTCTGGCCAGATAACCCATCTGTGATGAATAGTGAAGACTGACACAGATAAGATCTGTCGATTAGTATCCAAGGCCTACGATACTGTAGAAGTAGCACAAGGGAACCTGAATCTTCCAGCAGAAAGGAAGATCTGGCGTCATAGGGCAGAGCCAAGGTGTTTACCACCCAGGTGGCTGGGAGGAGCCAGCTTAAAGACTTCCGGCCAGATTTAAAGGGGAAAGGGACATGCCAAAAAGTGTGGATGAACAACATAACCACACTCCTAGAAGGATTATTATGAACAACCGCCTCCACAGAAATTTCAGGGTTGACCATGCCCTTTCTTCCCTTCACCCCCTTCGTTTTCTTAACTTCCTGAAATCTATCTCTCACAGGTGGAGGGGGCATGGGGGGGCCACAGTGTCAGAGGACTGAGGGGCTTCTTCAGGGATCAGGGTAACATCCCTACACCCAACTGAAGAGTCCATCACGACATCAGTAACCGATCTAACCACAGTCGGAACCACCAAATCTGAAGTGGTTTGAGGGGGTGGAGAAAAACCTCGGAAGTCAGAAGCTAAATTTGGATTTCTGAATATAAAAATCCTGGATAGTATAATCAGCATCAGGAGTATTATGAAATGCCCAGGGGCAAGTCGGGAAGGAATGACCCTATTCTTCACACAAGGTACACTTCGAGGGATTCATACAATGAAAACTTGCGTGGCCTAATTCTCCACAGAGAGTGCACTTAAGCACCTCACAGTTGGGGCTAATGTGCCTAGCAGACCTACATTTTAAATACCTGCGGGGCTGTCCCGGATAAAAGATAAAACCCTTATCCCGCCCAATATATAGACAATTTGTTACGTGCCATAAATCAGTGCCCTCATACTGCAATTTAATTTTTATCTTCCAACCCCCATTCCAAAACTCCTCCACATCCAGGATAGGCTCAGGGGTACCTTGCATCTCACATCTCTTATCCAGCCAATAGAGTATATCCTGAATATTGACACCCTCATTCAGAAATAAAATAGTGATCATCCAAAAGGATTGTTTAGTTAAAGGAATGATTTGAAAAGGAGTCCAAAGGGGATTGGTCTTTAAATTCCTATACCTGGCCCAAAACTTTTCTAACACGTAACGGGTTCGAAAACCGATGTCAAAAGTTGATTCCCCTGCTGCATGGAGAAGAGCATAGACATCAGCCGGGGTACAATGCAAGGATTGCTTTAATAAAACTTTCCCCACAAAAGAATGATCTGAAGGCAT
Source organism: Neoceratodus forsteri (assembly GCA_016271365.2). Taxonomy (NCBI): domain Eukaryota; kingdom Metazoa; phylum Chordata; order Ceratodontiformes; family Ceratodontidae; genus Neoceratodus; species Neoceratodus forsteri. The sequence goes on along the minus strand of CM057453.1, from coordinate 293,010,549 downwards.
CTCCATACCCTCTGAATACTGAAACCGCACGGCATTCTGTCTTTCTGCAAGTTCCACAAGCTTTTTGAAAAGACTGTCAAAGGTCGGGGAGGAATCATTCTTCTCAAGCAGGGGAGAGTCTGGGACAGACTCCAAAGTAGGAACCTGCGCAACAGGTGGTTGGGCTTCATCCACAGAGGGAGCTTGCAGGCCATGAGGACAGACAGTCAAAAGGGAAGAAAAATCAACAGTATCTGAAAGCTCTGCCATCTCCCAGTGCTCTGCATCAGTCACAATCATAGGCAACACTTTAACTGGTTCCTCAACGGCTTCTTGAGCAGCACCCTCCATTATCGGAGCAATTGCAGCTGTCCAAACACCTTCCGCGTCCTGTGTTCAACCTGCCCCCTCTAGGGCTCTTTCCGGAGACCAAGCTTCTCCCACGTCACCGCAATATGACATAGCCGCCTGGGGAGGACGTGAATTACCATCCGATTAAATCTTCTGAACAGAGGAAGAAATAAAAACTTTAGAAGCGCCACCATTTACCGTTCCAGAGGAATCCTCAACCAACCGATTGCGTTTTATTTCGTCTTCGCAAAGCAACTTCTCTTCACTCAGTTGGGCTTCAATGACAGACAACTCAGCCTGCAAAATTTGCCATTTTTCCTCCAGAGAAAGGTTAAGTACTTCCCTCTGGTTCGAAGGCTGGGAAGAGATTATAGTAAGACAAAACCCTCAGACTGCATACTGGGTTCCGGAGTCACCGGCTGAGGCAAGACTTCAGAAACAATTTTGGTGTCTACAGTACCAGACAAAGCATCCAAACCAGGTCCTATCCCCTGCTCCTCCTTTCCCGAAATGGAGGTCTCCATGCTAGCAAACAGCAGTTCCTCCTACCGACAGAGCAGGGGAATTTCCCCAGCATCCTGGCCAAATTTCCCCCCATGCACAAAATACCACCAACAGCTTAATCTGGTTCTGGAAGACAGTTTACATCTGTATATATATTCCCTTTCCCTTGCCCCCAGATCGCACCTGGAAAGGAAACCACGGCACATTATGCCTCTCCCAGTTACAAACTTTCAAATAAATAACTGATCCATGAAACCATTTTGGAGATGAGGCCAGAGTTTCTAACAAGAGCTGCCAAGATGAAGTACCTTTCTTCCAAATCTCAGTGCACTGTGCAAATGTCAGACAACTTAAAATATGGTCTAACTTATAGGCACAGGTACCATCAGTTGCGGCACTTCGGGGTCCGCATGCATGCATCACTTATTATGCAAGCGGACACAGGCAGAGAAACTGTTTCAAATATGACATTTGTTGAGACTTATTGGAAGACTCGACAAAGTCAATTTTGGATAAATGGAATGAGGATCTCGCTTCTGAGGTCCAATCTGTAGAGACTGGATGGCCGTGTCTCTGCCGCCTGTTAGGGAGACCTCCTCTTTTTGGCAGGAGTTCTCCTGGAAAAGTCGCACCAGTTATTTTCGAGCTTCGGCGATCCTAAACAAATTCCTCCCAGCTGCATATGGTCATTACTGGAGACAATATGGATTGTGTCTAGCAGATTTGGGCCATGTCTTATGGCACTGCCACCTTCACATGCCTTTCTGGTGTGGTCTTCAGTTGGAGCTGTCAACCTGTTTAGGGGACCCAACAGAATTAACAGGGGAAATTGTACTGCTCTTGGTATATCCAGACCGTTCTCCCCGGAGGACCAGAAGAAAAAAATTACTCATCTTAGTAATGTTGTTTCTTCTAATGGAGTCTTGCTGTATTCTGACTATTGCAGTGATTGCCAACCTTTGAACTGCCCTGGAGAACAAAGAGTTAACTTTCCATGCAGGGCATGGAATGCTGAGCTCGAGCTCAGTTGAAGCCTCTGTCTGCTGTTGTTTAAACTCCAACCGTCAGATCTTTTCGAGCAATACTCACTAGAAGTTCTGTGTGGAAACTGTAAGACTCACACTAGCCACTGGCAACTAAATTTATTAAAAAAGGGTTTTTTTGGTTTCAAAGCAAAGACTCAAGCCAGGGAACCCAAAAAACAAAACACAACACACACACCCAAAATAAAGGAGGGTGAGAAAGGGCACCTCAAGGTGCTAACACTGTTCCTGCCCACCCACATCCCAAAACCAGGTTGTGAGAGTTGAGGCGGGGTCAAAATACAGCAAGACTCCATTAGAAGAAACAACATTACTAAGGTGAGTAATTTTTCTTCAAACAACATGAAGTCTTGCTGTATTCTGACTATTGCAGACTACCAAGCAGTACCTCCATGGAGGAGGGACAGAACCTACTTTGGGAATAGGCTCTGAAGTACTGCTGTGCCAAACCGAGCATCACTCCTAGCCTAGATATCCAGAAAGTAATGCTTGGTGAATGTATGGACTGTTTTCCAAGTGGCTGCTTGACAAATTCCTAAGATAGGAATATCCCTGGCTGCAGCCAGGGAAGCAGCTGTACCTCTAGTAGAGTGAGCCCTCAGGCCTGAGGGTGGGGTTCTACCCAGTTTTTCATAGCAGAATTGTATACAAGATACAATCCACCTGGCAATAGATCTTTTAGTGGCAGGTTTGTCCTGACCGACCTCTCCATGAGTGAGGAACAACTGGAGGACTCAAACCTGTGACCCTTGGAGCCCCTATGTAGTAGCTAAGGGCCCTTTTACGTCCAGGTTGTGCAACCTCCTCTCTCCAGAGGAGGAATGGTCAGTGAAGAAAACAGGGAGAGACATAGACTTATTAAGGTGGAAATCTGAAACCACCTTAGGCAAAAACTTCCTGTTAGTCCTTAGGACCACTTTATCTCTATGGAAAGAGATGAAATCAGGCTCCACTGACAGGGCTTGCAATTCACTGATACGCCTGGCAGAGGTAATGGCTACCAAAAACACAGTTTTCCAAGTCAAGTACTTAAGCTCTGCAGAGGACAAAGGTTCAAAGAGGGGTTGCAAAAGCTGAGCAATGCAAACATTAAGGTCCCAAGCAGGAGCAGGGTCCCTAAAGGAGGCATTAGTGTGCAGCAATCCCTTGAAGAACTTACAAAACACAGGATGGGCTGACAGAGGAGAGGGCTTGCCTACTGACAAGAAGGCAGAAACAGCTGCCAGGTGCACTTTAAGTGTAGCTGGTCTAAGTCCCAAGCCATTAAGATGAACCATATAGTCCAGGACTGTAGGCAACCCAGCAGATTCTGAAGAAATATGCTTATTAGAGCACCAAATAGTGAAACTTTTCCATTCAGAGTTGTAAGTCTTTCTGGTGGAAGGCTTTCAAGAAGCCTTAAGGATATCCAGAACCCCCTGAGAGAGGTGCAGATCAGCAAACTCTAACTCTTCGAGAGCCAGGCCTTGAGATTGAGAGATTTGAGGTTCGGATACCAAATCCTTCCCTGAGAGGATGTCAATAGGTTGTAATTCCTGGGAAGAGACAGGGGAAGGTGAACTGCTAAGGACAGCAACAGTGGGTACCAGGGCTGTCTGGCCCAGTCTGGAGCAATCAGAATCACTTTGCATGGTTGAGACCTGATCTTGACTAGCACTTTGAACAGGAGAGGGAAGGGGGGGAAGCATACAGGAACTTTCCTTCCCAATTCAGAATAAGAGCATCCAGGGGGACTAAGCCCAAGACTGGGGGTCTGCAACAAAAAAGAGGAAGTTGTTGATTGTCTGGGGCTGCAAAAAGATCGATCTGTGGAGTGCTCCATCTGGAGAAAATCACTTCCAAAACTAGGGGCTCTAGGGTCCATTCGTGATGGCCCTGAGATATCTTGCTGAGAGCATCTGCTAAGACATTGTCCTTCCCTGGGAGGTGAACTGCTATTAGAGAGGTTTGCGGGGAATAGGCCAGAGACCACAACTTCATTGCTTCTGTGCACAAGGCCGTAGACCGAGTGCCTCCTTGCATATTGATGTACCACACTGTGGTGGTATTGTCTGTTCTGATCTGGACCACCTTGTTCTGTATAGATTTGGAAAAGGCTTGCAGTGCCAGAAACACTGCTCTGAGTTCCAAGAGATTGATGTGAAGCAGAGATTCTTGAGGTGACCACAGCCCTTGGGTGGTAAGATCCCCCAAGTGGGCTCCCCAGTCCAGCAGGGAGGCATCTGTGGTGAGTATTACTGAATGAGATTGAGTGACAAAAGGAACTCCCAGTCTTAAATTGTCCTAATCCCGCCACCACTGCAAAGCCTGGATCAGGGTTCGAGTCACTGGGACTAGTTTGGTAAGGGAATCCTTTCTTTGGGACCAAAAGGCTCTTAAGTGGAACTGAATGTCCCTCATCTGGAATCTTGCCCCCTGGACCACTGCTGTAGAGGCTGCCATGTGGCCCAGGAGCTGCAAGAAGTGCCTTGCTGGTCGAGACACCTGAAGGGTGAATGAAGAGGCCAGTTCTATAAGGGTCCTTGCCCTGTCCAGGGGAAGGAAGGCTTTTTCTCTTATTGTATCCAGCTCTGCCCCTATAAAGGTGAGGAGCTGTACTGGCTCGAGAACTGACTTTGGAAGGTTGAGGAGGAATCCTAGGGAAGTGAGCACTTGCTGAGTTATTTGAAGATGTGACTTGACTTGGTCTGGAGACTGACCCAATATGAGCCAGTCGTCCAAGTATGGAAAGATGGAGATCTTTTTTCTCCACTACTGCCAGGCACTTTGTGAACACCCTTGGGGCTGATGCTAGGCCAAGGGCATTGCTCTGAATTGATAGTGGCCTGAGGGCAACTCGAACCTGAGGTACTTTCTGTGGGAGCACCTGATGGGAATGCGAAAATAGGCATCTCTGAGGTGCAGGGAGGCTAGCCAGTCCCCTGGCCTTAGAGAGGGCAGAATTGGTGCTTATTCAGATATCTTAGATCCAGGATGGGCCGCCATTCTCCTGTCTTTTTGGGGGTTAGGAAGTACCTGGAGTACAATCCTTTGCCCCTGTGTAGGGTAGGAACCCGTTATATAGCTCTGAGAGCCAGGAGGGAAGAAACCTCTGCCTCTAGGGCAAGGGTCTCTGATGGATTTGCAAGTGGAAAGGATCTGGTTCTCATCTTGGGAAACTTTTTGAGTTTGAGAACCAGTCCCTGGCTTACTACTTCCAGGACCCACTTGTCTGATGTTAAAGATTTCCAGTCCTGATTAAAGTTAGCCAGCCTGCCCCCTACAGGTATTGGAGAATCGGCCCGGGCAGACCCATCAGGGTGTCTGCTTGGCAAGGGCTTTAGGCTGAGGGGTGGAAGCAGGCCTGCTCATTCCCCATCTGCCTCTCCCTCTGAAGTACCCCCTCTGAGCATAAGCAGAAGAGGAGGACTGGGCTTGGTAAAAGGGCCTTTGAAAGGGCCTGCCCCTGCCCCTGAAATGCTGTCTCTGAGGAGTGGCTTGCCTTTCTTTGGCCTGAGCACTCCTGTAGGTGGTCCTGTACTCGTCCATCTTCTTCGTGTAGTTCTCTGCCTGCTCCCCTAACAGAGAATTACCAATGACAGGGAAATCCATGGCCTTTGCCTGGGTATCCTGTGATAGGCTAGTACATCTGAGCCAAGCCATCCTCCGAAGGGCCACAGATGTAGCCATGACTCTAGATGAAAAATCATTGGAGTCCACAGCAGCATGAAATTGCACCTTGGATGCCTCAATCCCATCCGCAGCCACCTGCTCCAGCTCCCTGGCAAGCTGGTCAGGGACCTGTTTAGCCAGAGCCAGCACAGTGTCCCACCTGGACTTCTGGTATCTAGCTGTGTAGGCCATATAGTTAGCCTGCCTGAGTCCCAAAGATGCTGCCATGTACTGCTTCTTTGCCATGGCATCAATCTTCCTGGAGTCCTTATCTGGGGGGTGTGAAGCCAAGAGAATGTTTGTCTTATCACAGGCAGCAGCCTGCACTACTCCAACATGGCTGCATTGCTGGGAAAGGAACTCCCGTGTCCAAGCCTGAAAAGGTATACCTCTTGTCCATTCTTCTGTCCACAGGAGGTATGGAATTAGGAGTTTTTAAAATTTTAAATGACTGTTTCCCAAAAGATTTATGGAGGGGAATAAACAATCTCCTGGACTCTGGGATGTCCATCATCTCAACAAAATCAGGCTCCTCCTGATCCTCTACTGCTTCTTCCATTGGAAGCTGGAGGGTTTCAGCCACTTTCTTGTAAAACATGAAGTGGGAAGGGGACTCAGAAAGCCTAGGAGGAGAAACACCTGAAGATCTGTCTGGGGAGATGTCCGGGTAAATAGGCACATCCAGACTTTCATAATCACCATCATCATCATTAGCCTCATACTCTCCCTCCTCCTCCTCCAGTTCATAAAATTCTTCTAAAGTATAATCCGGAACTAGGGGAACCAACCGAACCAAGCCCCTGACAGATGGTGCTGGTTCGGCCGGAACCGAAGTTAGCGACTGAACTATCCTTATCGCTTTGGCTATTTCATCAGCGGTCGGAGAAAGAACTTGTGGATCCGAACCGGATGATTTTTCCCTTTTCTTTCTTTTAACCGGAACCGACTCCTCAGAATCGGTTCTCCTTTTGCCCGAAGAAGTTTCACCCTGGTCAGAGGGCACTCCTTCTGGTTCGGTCAGAACCGAACCGGGTTGGCCATCCGGGTCAGCGGACTTCTTGGCCTCCCTTTCCCTCAGTCTACCTACTCTCTTATCCAGGGTAACTTTGGGAAAGCTTTTACAAATTAGGCAATCTGAATTGAGGTGGTCAAACCCCAGACAATAAACACAGGTGGTGTGAGGATCAGCCTTAGCAAAGGCTTCCCCACACACACTACAGTGTTGAAACCCAGTGGGTCCGGTTTTTTTCTTGGGTTTCTCAGACATGGTCAATCCTATCCACAACTTACCCTTTTCTCGGCAATCCACTAGGCAAGACACCCCTATCGGTTCCTGACTGTGTTACGGGTCTTGGAAAAAAACGTAATTAAATCCGTTTTTTTCAGAACCAATACGACCGGTTACCACACACTAATAAATTCAAAAGTTTTTTAAAACCAAACTGATCGGTTCAAACCGAACCGATCCAATGTTTACAAGTTCCACACAGAAACTAATGCAAAACCTATCTAGTACTCACGGTACCACAGACAGAGACTTACACCGACAGGTTCAGAAGCAGAAATTCGGTAGAAACCGAGTGAAAAAAATGACACTTTAACCAACTTTTTTGAACCGAGCAAAGGAGAAATCTCCGGAGCGACTGTTCAGTGAGGCAGAGTAAAGAATCTGACGGTTGGAGCTTAAACAACAGCAGACAGAGGCTTCAACCAAGCTCGAGCTCAGCGTTCCATGCCCTGCATGGAAAGTTAACTCTTTGTTCTCCGGGGTAGTTCAAAGGTTGGCAATCACTGCAATAGTCAGAATACGGCAAGACTTCATGTTGTTTGAACACTGCCACCTATATTCCTTATAGCGGCCAAGAAGGCCATCACTAGAAAATGGATGTCGACACAAATCCCTTCCATTCAGGATTGGAGATCCATTATGCTGGAAATCTACCAGATGGAAAGCCTTACGGCAACACTCCAAGATCGTATGCTGAATTTTAGACTTCAATGGCAGGGTTGGGTACTATACTACTCAGGAGTCGATCTATCTTTTGTTCCTTAACTGTCTTTGTAGCATTTTTATTCAATCCAGGGTCTGAAGTACTGGGGGAAGTCTCTATAACTTTTAACGACTATAGAACAAAGAAGTGATAAAGGACACTATGTCCGAAACATGTCAGGCAAGTGTGGCATTATTTTAATGGTTTGGCTTTAAAATCAAAGTTTTTTTTATTCATCTTGAAGCCTGCATCCCTTTTATGAGGTTAGTGTGTGCGCCTGAAACTATTTTCTTTTTGATATGTTTACAGTTTTAGAGACAAAGAACCTCTGTGCGCAAACACTGAGGCAAGGGTTACCCTAAAGGGCATTTGGCTGGGAAGCCAAGTTTCAAGAAAATACAAAATCACACATGCCCACACAATGCAAAGCGTCATGGGCTGCATATGCAAATCACCACAGAATGTTATGCTGGTCCAACTTTAAGCAGAATTGCATGGTGCCGAAAGGCCTCTCACACAGTTTGCAAAGGGTGCTAACAGAAGACATAGACACGTGTTTCGTCCCACCAGGACTCATCAGTATACCTCTGTTTCACACCCCAGTGGAATGGACCAGCTACCCTAAGACAGAGTCTTAGATATGTTGTGGTGAACCCATTAAAATAAAAAACTATTTAAAAGACAAAGAACCTCTGTGCGCAAACACTGAGGCAAGGGTTACCCTAAAGGGCATTTGGCTGGGAAGCCAAGTTTCAAGAAAATACAAAATCACACAACTGTGTGAGAGGCCTTTCGGCACCATGCAATTCTGCTTAAAGTTGGACCAGCATAACATTCTGTGGTGATTTGCATATGCAGCCCATGACGCTTTGCATTGTGTGGGCATGTGTGATTTTGTATTTTCTTGAAACTTGGCTTCCCAGCCAAATGCCCTTTAGGGTAACCCTTGCCTCAGTGTTTGCGCACAGAGGTTCTTTGTCTTTTAAATAGTTTTTTTATTTTAATGGGTTCACCACAACATATCTAAGACTCTGTCTTAGGGTAGCTGGTCCATTCCACTGGGGTGTCAAACAGACGAGGCATACTGATGAGTCCTGGTAGGGCGAAACACGTGTCTATGTCTTCTGTTAGCACCCTTTGCAAACTGTGTGAGAGGCCTTTCGGCACCATGCAATTCTGCTTAAAGTTGGACCAGCATAACATTCTGTGGTGATTTGCATATGCAGCCCATGATGCTTTGCATTGTGTGGGCATGTGTGATTTTACAGTTTTAGAGTACCACAGCCCAGCGCCAGCCTTTGATAAAGGACACTATGTCTGAAACAGGTCAGGCATGGGTGGCATTATTTTAATGGTTTGGCTTTAAAATAAAAGTTTTTTTTATTTATCTTGAAGCCTGCGTCCCTTTCATGAGGTTAGTGTGTGCCTGAAACTATTTTCTTTTTGAAACTTTTAAAAACTCCAGTGACTCCAGCTGTTAACCCATATAACGTTTAAATAATTGTATTTCAAGATTGCACTGTACAATGTCTACCTGCTGCATGTGTGTATGAAAACTACAAATAAAAAAAATAAAAAATATATATGACATTTGTTTTCTTCTTTCTTTCTTCTCCCATGATCTGTTTATCTCCTGAGCTGCCCCCTTCCTACTGACTCCCCAGCCCCGTCACCCAGCTTCTCCGAGACGTATCTTCCTGTCATCGTCCTCTGCCACAGGACTGTGTGTGTGTGGATGTGTGTTTTTTGGGGCCTCATTGCCGGTGCAGGGCCTATGAGAGGTCAGTCGTCATCCTACAGCTGGGGTGCTTTTCTGCCGATTTTAACCCTGGGTCAAGAGGATGTGCAATCAGCGCAATGTGCGAGCTCCACCTCCAGAGATGCCCACAGCATCCTGAACATGGGATCCCTTCCCTCTTCTTACGACTTGCTTGTGCTGCAGCAGTCAGACAGCAAGCCACAACAACCCCCTTCCTGAGGAACGATGGCAATCTTATGGACACTCAATCCTCCTTCACCTGGCCAGTCTCCAAGTAACCCACATCCGTTTCCAAACCTGGGTCACCAGTATGGCAGGAGGTGAGGTGCACAGCGTCTCAGTCCTCCACGCCACTGGGCCAGCCCATTAAATTTGCTCTGAAACCCATCTGGAGCCATTTTGGCTCATATGGGATGGCACAAATGCAGCTAAAAATAAGGATCTGGGCCTAGGTCACCCTCTTTTGAGAGCTCCACCCCCAATGCTTAGCTTACACTTGTATTTTAGAGGTTGCTTCTTTATTCTGCGTGTTTGTCATAATCGTTTTTAAACCAGTTACATTTTTCCCCTGCTAAGGTACCTTTTCCTGGTTTTTGTTTTTGTATTTGATTTTTCTTAGGTCACGCTTGTGTCCCTTCATCACCTGCCTGCCTTATTTGTTTTTTTTGGTAATCACAGTTTTCGGTCTCGACACCCAAGTGGCTTCATTATTTCAATACACTGACACTCCGTTGTAAGTTGAACTATTCCTGGTAGGCAGCATGACTTTCTGGAATAGGACCAGTGTTGCCAATATAGTGCTTTTGTTGATCCTACCACTATCTGTCAGATAATGCTGGTATCTGACCTAGGATCCTACCAGAAATCCTACAAACCACAGATGTAGGATCCAGGGTCAGACAGTAATGGATCCTAGTTAGGATCCAGGGATCCTAGGTCACATAGCGATGGATCCTACGTCAGATCCACCAATCCTAGGTCAAACAGGATCCGGGGACAGATAGCGATGGATCCTAGGTCAGATCAAGTGATCATAGGGCAGATAGCTAGGATCTGGGATTAGATAGTGATGGATTCTAGGTCAGATCCAGGGATCCTAGGTCAGACAGGATACGAGCTGGATCTGTAGCTAGGATCCACAGTGTTTGTAGGATCTATGCACTGGATCCTAGATGGTGGGATCCATGGTCAGATAGCACTGCTGTCCTTACCACAGCAACTATCTGGCCAAATGGGAGGTATCTGTTAGTATGCTAGTTTCTAAGGATACTATCTGAGCAACACTAGATAGGACACAACCTCCTGCAGATTTCTAAATAATATTTTATGCTACAAATGCAAAACACTACTTGCTCTGCCTGATACTGTAACTGGCCAGTACATTAAAGTAAGGATCTTTTTTAGAACTGAAATTATACTTACCACTGGGAGTCGACCGTGTACTTTGTACAAGTTAATTAGTACAGTGATGTCCCAAGGGCGCAAGGCAAGTGGATGAACTGATTTTGATGCACCTTCTTTTTCTTTCCTCTCACTCTCATCGACTCCCACTGCTGTCCACCCAGAACTGGAGGATGCTGACAGTGACAGCACAGGGCTCGGACTAGCTTCATCAAAATCCGTGTACATGTCATCTTCTCCAAAGTAATTCTCCTGTTACATGAAAAAATATAAATTGCATATCTCGAGGAAGTGGAACAATCTCTGCTTTTTACATGGTAGAATGCTGATCTCAGCACCGTCACAGCCCAGTAGCTAAGAGACAGCTGCTCTGTAGATAACGGACTACAATTTGCTGTGGACCTGAACCATTCCATGCATGTCATGTAACTAAATGCCACACTGCAAGTTTTTAGACAACAAAGATATAGGCAAAACACTTTCATGGCAAACTTACATATATTAATTAAGCTGTCACGTACAAAAGCATGACACGGTACAGTTATACCTGATAACTTGCTGTAGGGCTGCATTACTGTAACTGCGGCAAAATAAAAGAATGCATAGCTCAGACATACAGTACCACAGATACAAGAGACATTTTTTAAAATGCTCCTATAGCCTTAGGCCAGTAAAGTCAAGATTTAAACATCAACTAATCCTCAGGCTCTGTGCCAGTTTATTCACACCTTCACGCTACAGTGCGGACAGAATGAAATACTAGTTGAATCTATATGTCACATTTCAAGTACATAGTAATTCAAAGCACTCTGCAAAGAGGTCAACCCAGTGGTGTGGAGGGCTGAAGCACAGGATGCCACACCTCCAACAACGCTGGTGACTCAGGTTCGGGAACAAGCCCAGGTTGCTGAGGGTCGGTGGAAAGAGGGACTATCAAGCATACAATGACTGCTCTCTTCTCCCAGGGAAGGTAGGTCTGCTGCACCACTCACAGTACTGTCACCATGTGGAGCTGTGGTGCCAGGACAGTAGTCACAACTCAGAAGGGGGTTGGTCAGCAGCAGGCACATGCTGTGTGCATGCCTCTATACATGTTCCATTCGCTGCTTTAACGGTGAGAACAAGACAGCTGAGAAATACAGGTTACTCACCTGTAACAGGAGTTCTAGGAATGGTATATGTTGTTCATCCACACTTATTGGCAGGTTCCTTGCCGCTTTAAATCTTGCCGGAAGGTCTTCAAGCTGGCTCCTCCCACCCACCCGGGTGGTAAAACTCTCGGCTCTGCCCCATGACGCCAGATCTAGCCCGCTGGAAGCTAGTAGCGCCCAAGCCGAGGTTGAGAATGTGGATGAACAATATATACCATTCCTAGAACTCCTGTTACAGGTGAGTAACCTGTATTTCTAGGGACATGGATATGTTTTCATCCACACTTATTGGCAGACTCTAGCAGTTCTCCGGGAGGAGGGAGGCAAGGCGACACCACTTACTTAGGTAGAAAGACTGGAGAACTGAGGTCCCGACCAGCACCCCGGCGAGACCCAAGGTCGATGTGGAAGGAGAACGGTAAAGCCTGCTTCCGGGCGGAAGTCCTGCGGATATCCTGGACCAGAGTATCCTCGGAAGCAGCCACCGATGCAGCGGAAGGATGGGTAAAAATGAGCACTTATCCCTCTGGGAGGCTCCATGCCCGCCCGCCTATAGTGGAGACCTATGCAGGGGTGACCCACCCACTCATCATCCACTTGGTTGCAGGTCTGCCAGATGCGGCTTCAGCGTAGATGACAAACAGCTAGCGAACCTCTCCCGAACTTCAGCCTTACGCTCCCTAGGTAGGTAAGCGTTAAACAGGGTCCCATGGAACCTATATACGGCCTCCGAGGTGTGAATGGGGATGAACCCCGGCAGAGGCAATACCCTCAAAGGGAAGACTCCACCACCGCCTTCGGAAGGACTTTGGGTGGGGCGCAGGACAACCTAGTCCCTGTGGAAGAACAGATAGGGAGATTCAAAGGAGCGCCTGGAACTCTCCCCACCTTCTGGATGGCAGAGTAGCCCCAAGAAGGTGTTCTTCCACAACAGGTGGGGAAAACTCGCACCTGCAAAGGTTTGGATGGCTTGCTCGTGAGCTAAGCCCATACCAGCAAGGATCCCACAGAATGGGGATACTCTCCCCCAAAGGGGAGGTGTGATCGAGGCCTAGAAGTGCCAGACCACTTATTCTGCGCCACCGACTGCCTTCCAGCCCGCGCCCGGAAGACAGGGGTGACCCACAGAAGCAACTAGAGGGTCGTCGGCTGAAGCCCTAATTCACAGAACAGACGCAGATGGTCCGAAACGCTCACCCAGGGATGGGAGAGGGCCAGGCCCTATCCCATCATCAAATGGAGAACTTTTCCAAAGAGGACGAGCATTTTTGGCCGACTCCTAGCAGGACGCCTCGAAAAGTCGAGGACCTTGCTGAAGGACCCTACGCCTGGCCCCTAGCCGCACAGGGACCAGGCCTACAGGTGTAGGGAATTGAAGGTCCAGATGGAAACCTTACCCTAAAAAAGAGATCAGGACCGGGCGGACTAGAAGCCGCCTCAGGAGCCTGGGACTGAGTCTGAGGAGAGCTGGATACCAGAGCTGGCAATCCAGTCTGGGGCTACCAGCATCACCTGCGCCAAGTCCCTCTTCGCCTTGCCCGTAGGTCAAGGGAAATGGGGGAGAGGCGTGGCAGGGCCCGGGGTCCGTGGCCCCGACGGCATCCCCTACAGCAGACCTTGCTGAGAGGGAGGGCATAAAACAGTCTTGGCCTCGTATTCTCCCTGGAGGGAGGAGGGAGAAGATCCTGTGCTACCTCCGGCAGGAGAGACCACTTGTGAGGCGCAGCCTAAGTCCGGCTTAGGGAAGCAGCCAGGGAACTGGAGGCTCCTGCCATCAATGGCTGGGAACCCGCGGCTGCGCGAAAACACAATGCGGAGAACCTCCTCACGCCGAGGTAAGGGATTCGACCGAACCTGACAGGTTAGGTAGCACATGGTTGTGGTACTGTCCTAATGGACTTAAACAACTTGACCTCACAAGACACACGGAGCGAGCTGCAAGCTAAGCGGACCGCCTGGAGCTCCAGCAGGTAGGAGGACATCGACTCCCGAGAGGACCAGAGGCGGAGCGCTCTGTATTCCCCTAGATGGGCACCCCCACCCATCCGAGAAGCATCGGTCGGAGAAGACCGTTGACTCAGGGAGGTCGAACAGGATGTTCTCCTGCAGGAGTTGGAACAGTCCGAAGGGGGAGCGCTCCCTTAACTCCAGGGCTGTAGTCATGAACTGGTCCGAGGGACGCAGCGCTGTGACCGCTGGCTGGCCCAACCCACCAGGGGAAGGCCGCCATGAGGCCCAGGAGGTGCAGGAGGTCCCGGCAGGGCACAACTACCCGGCCAAACCTGACTGGGTAAGGGAGGAAGAACCTCAGCCCTGTCCGCCCGGAGCCGGACTCGGACTAAAGAGTCGAGCCTAGTCCCGAAAAGCCTCCCCCGCTAAGGCACGACTTCCGACGTGACTCCGCTACAGGGAGCCCAGTCTGAGCCTGGAAGGGTTTAATCAGGCCGCCATCCGGGTGGGGTTACGCCCGGACCCTTCAATGCCGCAGAACTGCGGAGCAGAGAATGAAGGGCCTGGCCAGGAACTCGTAAGGAGATCTCTCGCCTAGGGAAGGGAGGGGTCTCCCAAGAAACGGACGGAATCGAGGTAGTAAGTACATCCTGGAGGCCCAGGAGGAAGCCGCATGCCTCGATCTGAGGATGGAATATCTGCAGAGGGACCATCCGGTGCAGAAGGATGGGCGCAAGCCCCCCGTCCGTTTGAGACCAGGAATACCTGGACACAAATCCAGGGTCAGAAGGAGGGCCCACCACCTCCCTGTTCACCTCTAATTAGAGGGCCAGGCAAGTCGGCTCAGCAGTCCGACGAAGAGTCTGTGGACCCAAGATCCCCGTGGGGCAACGGCTCAAAAGGGGGAACCTGTTCGCAACCCGCGATAGGGCTACCCTTAGCACCACCCAAGAGGAAGAGGTGCGGAGCCATCCCCCCACGGGGAAACCCGGGCAGGGGTGACAGGGCTGGGGACAGCGCCCCTTAGCCCGTCACTGAGCAGGCTTGGTGGAGGAAGAGGCCGAGGGGGCTCTCGGATCCCTGCCTCCCTGCTTCCTTTAGGAGGAAGACGCTGGTCTGGCGACAGGCTGCCCAGCGCATGCATGCTGGCCCTCGTGCTGGGCCAGCAGTCGGCAGGGGCCAGGGGCAAAGGGCCACGCAATGGCTGACGGTTGCCCCTTGTCCCTCCGGGCAGGAGTCACAGAGTCCGGAGTGGCATCGGACTTCTCGGGCCCCTGGATATGTCCCTTCACTCCAGGGCCGAAAAGGTCAGTCCCCAAGAAGGGGATGTCCGCCAACTCGTGCTGGGTTTCCAAAGAGAAGGAGGATAACCTCAGCCACACCCTGCAGCGCATGGCCACTGCGGCCGCCACCGATCTGGCACAGGAGTCGCCCAGATCCACAGCTGTCTGGAGCTGCTGTTTTGCCACCACCCTACCCTGGTCCCGCACCCGCCGGACCGTGGTCCGCAGGTCGGCCGGGAGATGAAGAAGAACCTCATCCAGGGAGCCCAAAAGGGCGTGGGAACAGTGTGCCATCAGTGCCGCTGAGCTGGCCTGATGGAGGCCTAGGGAGGACGTGGCGTAAACCTTGCACCCGACGTAGTCCATTCTTTTGGACTCTTTGTCAGGGGGCCTATCCACATCCCTAGCATTTTCAAAACATTGGAAAACATTGTCGGTGACTACCCCTTCAGCCGAGGGGTGCTCCGAGAATCCGGGCAGAGAACCGACAGGGACAAGGCATTTCCTGGCCACCTGGCCAAGGCGCAGGGCAGGGCAGTGGCCGCCAGAGCTCCAAGGCTGGGCCCACGATAGCCTCAGCCACCGGAAAGGCCTCCGAGGAGAGCCCCTCGGTCCAGAATCTCCGCAGAGGTAAGGTGCCGCTCGAAACGGGCTTGAGCTGCATCCCGTGAACTCCGAGATAAGCTGGAGCAGACCCATAAAGGACGGGGGGCTGTCGCCCACGGATGTTCCAGGAAGACCATGGGTCCGCCCTACCAGGAAACATAACGGAGTCACTCAGGCCCGAGTGGTCTGGCACAAGCCGCAGAGGCTGAGAGTCATTTCTTCGTCACCAAGGCGGGCGCGGAGTGAGGGGACCAGAAACTGGGGAACAGGACATGGCCCCGCCTAGGTCTCCGCCGAGGGCGGCGGGCAGCGAGGGTCGGACGCAGCAACCGCCCTGGAGAGGGCTCTCGACTGCCCTCAAGGCTGCGCCGTCGACCGCGGGCGGCTGCTTACTAGCCGGAGAATGAATAGGGTCGACTGATTCCCGGACGGCTAACAGCTGCCGCCACATAAGTTCTCGTAACGCCGACGCCAACGGGATCGAAGCCGCCTCATCCGAGGAGGGTGACGAGGAAGAACGGTAAAGCCATTTGACTCGTGCCCCGATCGAGAACGCCAGAGGTTTCCATGCGGAGCGGCCAGGGGACTGGAGAGGAGGACCGAGACTGATCTCTGCTAACTCGGGAACCGAGGGGGCCTGGAGGGAGTGGAGCATGTCCATTCCTCCTTCGCTCGGAGAAATGGCCGAGGACCGTCGACCAAGGTACCGGGCAGAACCTCAGCCCTCGCTGGGGAAACCGGCTAAGGGATTGCGGCACCAGCAGGGGACAGCCCAGATGACAGGCCGAGAGGCTCGCCATGTCGACGGGGTCCTGAGCGGCTGACCTGACGGGACACCGTGAGGCCAGTGGCCGGCCGCATCCCGATCCGGGCTGAGCGCTGGGCCGTGGGGAGGGGACTTTCGCCCCGCTGGGGCCGGCGAAGGGACCCCGCCTCATGCACCTTGGGTTGGGCCGAGAGGAGAATCCCAGGGTCCCTCTCCTTAGAGGAAAGGGACTGACTAAGCCCTTGAAAGAAGATGCATGGGTAGAGCCTAAGGAGAGCGGGATAAGCGCGAACTGAGGAAGAGGGAGGTGAGCCAGCCTTCCCGGAATCGAGCTGCTCAGAAACAGTCAGGGACGCCGACGATCCGGGGGATCTCTGAGCGGAAAACTACCTGGATGCCTGAGCCTCGAACCGGCACCACGGTCCTCCAGACAGCTGACCGAAGAGCACAACAAACTTGCAAAGTTGAGGATCATGATCCAGGATAAGGCAGTAAACGCACGTGGAGTGCGAGTCTCTCCTGGAGGAATTAACCGGCGCCCCGGGCCGGGAAAAAAAATGAGCCATCGCCGCAGCGAAGAAGAAAGGATCAAGTTTCAGAAAACTTCCAATCGATTTCAAGATCAAATTTCCAGGAACCAGCTCTAAACGAGCGCTAAGGAGGGAACCTGAGCTTCCAAGCAGTATGAAGATCTGCTGTCGCGGGGCGGAGTCGAGTTTTACCACCCGGTGGGTGGGAGGAGCCAGCTTGAAGACTTTCCGCAAGATTTAAAGCCGCAAGGAACCTGCCAATAAGTGGGATGAACATATCCATGTTCTAGAAAGTACAGTTACATAAGAACTTACCGTAACAGTAGATCCTAGAGAGGCTCTTGCAGGTAATTACAGGACTGACACTGGCAGGACCCTCATGGAAAATTTCTAGCCAGCAGTCTCTGGTAGGGACCGCCCCACATCAGGTGGACCGGCCAGGAGACATCGTAGTATAAAGGCAGTCCCGGACGCCTGCCCAGTTCCTGTTCTTCTCGGCCACAGGCCAAAAGAGGCTGGACGAGAGAGAAGCGGATATCCCTTAATGGAAAAGAAGCTGCAAAAGCCTAGGGGAAGGAGGGCGGAGTAGAGTTATTTACTGCAAGAGCATCTTCAAGATCTACTGTCTCGCAAGTTCTACATAACTGTACTATCTTACTGAGACTGCTCTTGCAGGTAATTGCATATAGGACTGAATCCCAAGCAGTCTGGGAACAAAGAGGGCGACCGGAGGAGTGAAAACTACTCCAAAGGTAGTTCTGGTTGTGCAAGTCTCAATATAGGAGGCCTTGCAAAACAGCCAGCCCGAAACCTGCTCTACGGCGAGAGGCAACATCCAAACTGTAGTGTTTAGTAATGGTAAGGACGGAAGTCCAGGTGGCGGCAGCACAGATGTCTGCTGCAGACACATTCTTGAAACAAGACGCAGAGGCAGCAAACTCCTCTAGTGGAGTGGTCTCTGACTTGACCCGGGAGGGTCTTGTTGTATTTGTCATAACAGAAAGTGATGCAATGAGCCAACCACTTAGACAGGCATTGCTTGGAAACAGTATTGCCTTCCTTTGTGAGCAAAAGAGACAAACAATTGATCAGTCTTTCTGAGATCCTTCGTCCTGTTGGGTAGTATCTCAGAACCGTGAACATCCATAGTATGTAGTAAATACTCCCCTTGATTAGAGTACTGCGTAAAAGAGGTAGGTAACCCTATGGACTGATTTAGAGTAGACTCAGCTACTACTTTAGGGAGCAACTTATGATTCGTGCGAAGAGCAACACGTTCCTTGTGAAAAATCAAGTACGGATTTTACCACATCAGGGCCTGGAGCTCGGAGATTCTCCGAGCAGAAGTAATGGCCACCAAGAAGAGAGTCTTCCATGAAAGAACTTCAAATCCACAGAAGCTGCAGGTTTGAAGGGAGGGAAAGTAAGCCTTTTGGTGAACAAAATTCAAGTCCTATGGGGGGCAGGCACAGATGGGGGCCCAGGTGGTGGAGGACCCCTATGAGAAAGGTATTAGAGACTCCAGTTGAGTGAAAGCCTTGTTCATGTAAGGGTACATGATAGGCCAAATGGCTGCCATGCGTACCTTCAGAGAGGAATGGCTGAGACCCAGGTCAAACAGATGACGAGATACTCCAGCAGAAGCCCTCATGAACAGGAGAAAGGTTCCACATCTCTGAAGCGGCCCAGATAGTGAATCTTTTCCACTTCATGGCATAAGTGGATCTGGTGGAGGGTTTTCTGGCTCCACTAAAATCTCCGCCACTTTGGGGAGACACTCCAAAACGGGATTGGACTCAAGTCTGCAGTGAGCCATGCATGCAGTTGAAGGGATTTGAGGTCCTGGATGGACCA
This sequence comes from Neoceratodus forsteri, assembly GCA_016271365.2. Taxonomy (NCBI): domain Eukaryota; kingdom Metazoa; phylum Chordata; order Ceratodontiformes; family Ceratodontidae; genus Neoceratodus; species Neoceratodus forsteri. The sequence goes on along the minus strand of CM057453.1, from coordinate 292,991,730 downwards.
GGGTCCTCTGATCCTGGGTCAGTAAACCCTTTGTGACAGAGGTAGAGGAAGAGGAAGATCCTCTGAATATTGTTGTAGAAGAGAGAACCAGACTCTGCCTGGGCCAGAAAGGATATTTATCAGAATCATTCACACTCCTTCTGGAAGCAAGTTTCTGCAAGACTCGTGGGATAAGTGGAACGGCATAGACTTCAATCTGTCCTTCCAGTCTCAGAGACAGAGGTCGCCCAAAAAGCCGCCTCGCCTGGAACAAGTGAGCAGAAGACTGGGTTTTATGCTTAGGGGATGCACAGGTCGACCTGAGGTGTTCCCCAAAGTTGTAAGATTGTTCAGGACCCTTTGGTCCAGTTCCCACTGTGAGTCAGGCAGAAGAGCCACTTAGCTTGTCTGCCAGGGTGTTGTCGATTCTCGAACGTGAACTGGCCGTGAGGTGAAGGTCGTACAGGTTGCTCAATCTCAAACCCTCATTGCCTCCCTGCATAGAGGGTAGGACCTAGTCCCTCCCTGTTTGCTGATGTACCACCACCATATGTTGTCTGTCTGGACGGGCTAGGTGGCCGGGAAGGATGTACTGGTGAAGGGCTTGAGAGCATCTAACACTGCCTCAAGCCTTGTTAATTGCTGATGAGAGCTTGTTCTAGCTTGGACCAGGAGCCCTGGGTCCAATGAGGGCTCAGATGGGTCTCTAACCTCGCCTGAGGCGCCTGAAAGGGACTGACGGGCTCCTGAAAGAAGACATGGTAGAGCCCAAGGAGAGCGGGGTTAGCGCAACTGAGGAAGAGGAGGGAGCCGCCTTCGGAATCGAGCTGCTCAGAAACAGTCAAGGGACGCCGACTACCGAGGGATTCTCTGAGCGGAAAATTACTGATGCCTGAGCCCGACTCGGCACCACGTCTCCAGACAGCGACCGAAGAGTACAACAAACTTGCAAAGTTGAGGTGATGATCCAGGATAAGGCAGTAACGACGTGGAGGCGTAGCTCTCCTGAGGATTAACGGCGCCCGGGCCGAAAATGAGCCATCGCCGAGCGAAGAAGAAAGGATCGTTTCAGAAATCAACGATTTCTGGACCGAATTTCCAGGAACCAGTCGGAAAGCGCCTATGAGGAACTGAGCCCAAGCAGAGGGAAGATCTGTCATGGGCGGTTCGAGTTTTACCACCCGGTGGGTGGAGGAGCCAGTTTGGAAGACTTTCCGCAAGATTTAAAGCTGCAAGGAATCTGCCAATAAGTGTGGATGAACATATCCATGTCTCTAGAAAGTACAGTTACAAGAACTTACCGTATCAGTAGATCTCGAGAGGTTTCGCAGTAGGTAATTACATATAGGACTGACACTGGCAGGACCTCCTCATGGAAAAATTTCTAGCCAGTAGTCTCGGCGCAGGGACCGCCTCATATGTGGACCGCGCTAGGAGACATCGTATAAAGGGCAGTCCCGACTCCGGCTTCCAGTTCTTCCCACAGGCCAAAGAGGCTGAATGAGAAGCGGATATTTCCTAATGGAAAAGAAGCTGCAAAAGCCTAGGGGAAGGAGGTCGGATAGAGTTATTATTGCGAAGCATCTCAAGATCACTGTTCGTGTTCTACATAACTGTACTATCTTACTGAGACTGCTCTTGCAGGTAATTGCATATAGACTGAACTCAAGCAGTTGGAACAAAGAGGTTACCGGAGGAGGAAACTACTCAAAAGGTAGTTCTGGTTGCAAGTTCAATATAGAGGCCTTGCAAACAGCCAGCTCGAACCTTCCCCACGGGCGAGGCAACATCCAAACTGTAGTGTTTAGTAATGAAGGATGAAGTCCATGGTAGCACAGATGTTGCTGCAGACATTCTTGAAACAAGAGGCAGCAACCTCTAGTGGAGTGGTTTCTGATTTGACCCGGAGGGTCTTGTTGTATTTGGTAACAGAAAGTGATGCAATGAGCAACCACTTAGACATATTGTTGAAACAGCATTGCCTTCCCTTTGTGAGCAAAGAGACAAACAATGATCGTCTCTGAATCCTTCGTCCTGTTGGTATTCAGAACCGTGAACATCCATAGTATGGTAAATCTCTTGATGAGTACTGCAAAAGAGGTAACCCTATGGATGATTGAGTAGACTCAGCTACTACTTTAGGAGCAACTTATGTATCTGTGTAAGAGCAATATGCCTGAGAAAATCAAGTACGGATTTTGCACATCAGGGTTTTGAGCTCGAGATTCCTAGCAGGTAATGGCTACCAAGAAGAGAGTCTTCATGAAAGAACTCAACCACAGAAGCTGCAGGTTTGAAGGAGGAAAGTGTTTTGTGAATAAAATTCAAGTCCTATGGGGGCAGGCACAGATGGGGGCCAGGTGGAGGGACCCGAGAAAGGTATGGAACTCCAGTTGAGTGAAAGTTTTGTTCAAGGGTACATGATAGCCAAATGGCCGCTATGCGGATCTTCAGAGAGGAATGGCTGAGACCCAGGTCAAACAGATGACGAGATACCCAGCAGTAGCCTCGTGAACAGGAAAGTTCCACATCTTGAAGCGCCCAGAGGTGAATTTTTTTCATTTCATGGCACGTGGATTGTGGAGGGTTTGGCTCCACTAAATCTCCGCCACTTTGGGAGACATCTAAACGTGATTGACTAAGTCTGCAGGAGCCATGCATGCATTGAAGGGATTGAGGCCTGATGACCAGGGTCTCGATCCTGGGTCAGTAAACCCGGTGACAGAGGTAGAGAAGAGGAAGATCCTGAATATTGTTGTAGAAGAGAGAACCAGATTGCCTGGGCCAGAAAGGATGATCAGAATCATTCACACTTTCTGAAGCGTTTCTGCAAGACTGTGGATAAGTGGAATACAGATTTATCTGTCCTTCCAGTTAGAGACAGAGTGTCGCTTCCAAAAGCGCCGCTTGGAACAAGTGAGCAGAAGACTGGAAGTTTTATGCTTAGGGGATGCATCAGTTTGACCTGAGGTGTTCCCCAAAGTTGTAAGATATTTCTAGGACCCTTTGGTCCAGTTCCCACTGTGAGTCAGAGCAGAAGAGCGACTTAGCTTGTCTGCCAGGGTGTTGTCGATTCTCGAACGTGAATTGTCTTGAGGTGAATGTCGTGTTGTGTTGCTCAATCTCAAACCCTCATTGCCTCCCTGCATAGAGGGTAGGACCGGTCCCTCCCTGTTTGTTGATGTACCACACCACCATATGTTGTCTGTCTGGACGGCCAGGGGTGCCGGAAGGAGGTACTGGTGAAGGGCTTGAGGAGTATACAACACCGCTCAAGCTCGAGTAACGTTGATGTGGAGAGCTTGTTCAGCTTGGACCAGGAGCCCTGGGTCCAATGAGGGCTCAGATGGGCTCTCAACCTTCGCCTGAGGCGCCTGTGGTTAGAGTCTGGGAGGGGAGGATGAAAGCAAAGAACTCCTCAAAACAGGTTCTCTCGAACCATCCACCATTGCAAGTCTGCCAGCGTCGGGAGATCAGAAATGAAAATTACGCATCCACCGTAATTCTTGATCTCTTGTATCTTCACCCATTCATACTGCTTGGGTTAAGCCGGAGGCGCTGGCACCGCTACGGGAGTTTTTTTTTTTTTTTTGAGTTGGCTCCAATGGCGCCACCCTCAAGGATCTACGCAGATCACAACATGCTAAGGGGCGTCAAGAGCTACTAGACTCCTCCTCCATCTCAGTTCTGGTAGCCGGAGAGGCTAAAATAAAGTGTAAAAAAGAAAGTGAGGCAAGAGAGCCGAGGATAGAAAAGGAGGGAAATAAACTGGAAAAGGAACAAGCCGATGGAGAATAGACAGAGATACCCTACCCCAGGGACCGTGAGGGCCTTTCCGGGCGTGCTCTAGGGAGTAAATAGAGAGAGGAGAGGAAAGTAGAAGAAAAGAAGAAAGAAAGAAAGAGGCATGTTGAGAGGGTGAACAGTGCCCATCGACGCATTGTTGGGTTGAGAGGCTTATAGGCTCGAACTAATAAGGAGCAAGAATCTAGTTGTTAGACTGAGGAGAGGTTCCCACCCAACCTCCTGAACAGCCCAAGTAAGGGCAGACTGAACTTCCCAACATGCCAAGTCCCTCATCCTAGTTGAGGGCTCCTAGATTGTCCGAGCAGAAACCTGTTCCGGAAGAGCGCCCATCCAGGAAGAGGACTAAGTTCCTTAGCACCTTGTTAAGTGCTAACACAGACTCGAAGGCAGTTTGTAAGAAAAGTAGAGAGAAACTCAATCAGAATTGCTAGGACAAGGCAGACAGAAGCTTGAAGCTGACAAGTTCAGTCAGCAGCTGGAAAAGCTTGAATAATAATACCTGCCAGGGGGATTCCAAACTTTGAGGAGGCCAAGACAGGGCATGGCCACCAGGCTGTGAAACTACATGACCTGAAGAAGGTAAGGAATCGCACCATAGGGCAGTCAGAAAGAGCTCCTCAGAATTAAAGAAATTTGCAACCGGACTGCTCCCTACCTTGAGGAGAAAGAGAATCCATTCACAAGAATGGGGAAAAACAGAAAAAAATTTTTTTTTTTGTTATAAAGGCCAAGGGGGAGAGGAACGAGACAGGAGGGGAGACTGCAGAAGGAGGCTACTGAGGGAAGGTGGTGGGTATCAGTAATGAATGGTGAAGATAAGAGAAGATCAAGAATTCACGGTAGTAATGTAATTTTCATATCTTCCTTGTCAAATCTTCACCATTCATTACTGCTTGGAGTACTGTGCCCTCCCCTTGAAAAAGGGGGGGTAGAACCTGACGGAACAAGACCCTCAGCCTCCTGTTGGTGAAGAACAGAAGGGAAGACCCCACAACACAAAGAGAAGCCTAAGTGGGAGAAGAGCTAGAGGTGCCTCCGAGGACGGGAGACAGAGGAAGCCCTGCAAAAGTCTCCGAGCTCTGGAGGAAAAAGACGGGTCCCTGGAAGCGGAGCGATCACCCACGCCGGGCCAGGGGTGACAACTCTGATAGACGGAGCCATGCCGCCCGCCTAATGCAGATCGCTGTCCCGCGAAGCCTGGAAGCCACTCACTGGCGCCATAAGATGCCTTGCTTGGTGTCTTGCCAGTTCCAGGCCTATAGCGAGATGGCAATAGCCTGTCTGGTTTGTTTCCATATCAGGCATTGATGCTAGGAGCTGGGAGAGCATCACCACAGATGCCGACTGTAGGCAGTGTGTGAGCCTGATGTGATGCAATGCAAGCCATGAATGACGAGAAGAAGAGAACACTCTTCGCTCCCCACCTGGTCGAATTGTAGGGAATCAATCTGGTGGGCGGTCGGCGCCAGGCAGTGCACCTGGAAGGAGTCTCTAGGTACACCCAAACCCGAGGATGGGTTGGGAAGGGCACCCAGGATTCCGAGGGTCACACTTCAACGACAGTCTGCCAGGCTGGAGAAAGGGCGGTTACGACTGCCAGGAACGGATAGAGGCTTCCTGGAAAGGGATAGCCGGAAGGTACTACCAGTGTTGGGCACTGAATTCTTGATGGAATTCACGATCTCCCATTCAGTATTGTCTGCCTAACGTAGAGATTCAAGATCCTCACCATCCTCGGAGGAATCGCTGATATTCCGTGAAATCAGCCGGAAGAAAGATGAGCAGGGTTCCTCTCCCTCAGAGGAGGAAGATGGATGATGAGAGCTTTGATGTCCAGAAGATTCTCATGGCGGTGGGGAGAGTTGAAAGACCGGCCATGCATGTATCTAACGTGTGAGGGAAGGCCGCACAGAACCTTTCTGAACTGCTCCCAGGATAACGGACCGTGAGGGACCGATATGGCCTGGAAGAGCTGGGGTGGATGCAGAGGTACTGGAGAAGGGCACCATGAAAAGGCAATTGACCTCTGCCAGGGTCTGAACTCGGGGAACGGAGCCTCGAAAGGCGGGATCTCGGACAACAAACCAGGCCGCAAGACGAGACCCTGAGGATGCGTGCCTGAAGAGCCCAGAGGGGAACCTCCTGTGATTTAACCTGGACCGTATGGGTCCAGAAGGGCAGTCCACAGCAATGCTACCGGAGGGAACCCTGGGCCCAGAGGCGCGGGGTTCAGCGCTGCTCCTAGCCACCCCATCGGCGTTGGTCAAGGAGCATCGGGACCACCGCCTCACCTCGACCTCGCCTCCGCGAGAGCCTCCTCCTCCTCAACTGCCGCGTCTACCCCGAGGGAGGCACAGCACCCGGGAAGGTAGCTGTCACAGGCCCCTAGAGGGGGAGCCTCCTCAGTCCCCACCACATCACCCCTGGGACCCAGGCCACCCCATCCGAGGGTGTCCTCAAGGGAGGACGGAGTGGGACAGAGGAAGGCCCGCTATGCCACCTAGCACTCCCAGTTTACCGGGGACCCTGACCTCAAGAGTCAGGGTGCCAGGATGGTCCACATCTGAGTCATCATCTCAAGAGGACGACCAGCAGAACTCAATGCTGGCAACCTTAGGGTCCTCGGAGCAACGGCGCTGCTTAACGGTGCCGGCAGCCAGGGACGGGCGCCTGGATCACCCAGCCCACCGCGACAGCCAGGCCCGTCCTGGCTCCTGCCGGTACCAGTTAGGCCCACGACCGCCTCCCAGCGCCGACCCCAACCCGTGCCGCCGAGCACAAATCGGCCCGCGGCACTGCAAGCGCGCTGAAGGCCAGGTGGCGCTGCCTTGTCACCGGAGCCACAAGGGCACCGATCCAAACAGCGCCGGAGGGCTGCGTCGAGGGTCCACCGTGCCAGGCCCAGAAATCGTGGGCCTCGATACTGGGAGCTTGCACCGAGAGGTGACTGCCGAGGCGGTGTCACTATCATAGGCCCTGAGGACCACAATGTTCTGACACCGCGAGAGAAGCTCTTCGGCAAGAGAAGAGGAGGAAGCTTCTCCTCCGTGATTGTATAGGCCCGGAGGGGACCCGGGAAGGGCTCGAGACCTTACCTGGAATTCTTGAGCATTGCCTCAAGGTCGGCGGGGTTTTGCCAAGCTTGAACGCTAAGGACTTTGAGGACACGTATGGTCCATGAGAAACAAGACGCACGCTGGCCCATGTCGTGGGTTGGGTCCCAGGCACGGAGACAGACATCATGCCGGGTTCGAGATGGAAAATGCCGCCACAGGAGCACCGACGATAGGGGTGCGTTCGCTTTTCACTTACGCCTTGCTCAACCGGATGATGCGAATTCAAAACAAGGAAATAAAGGCAATAAAGCACCTGCCGGCAGCATAGAAAGAAAAAGGAACGGTCTTACTGCATACGCGCCGAGTGAATGGCCTGAGAAAACAGGAGTCTTGAGGTTGGAAAACCGAGAAACTATTTGTTACCACAGCAGGTGCAGCCTGACGGCAGGAGAAACAGAACTGAGATGGAGGAGGAGTCTGCGGCACCCACGGCTGCCCAACACATGACGCGGGCACGTCATCCCCGAGATGGGCGCCTGGATGTACCCAAAAAAAAAAACTCAGACAAAAGCACCGGCTTAACCCAAGCAGTAATGAATGGTGAAGATTGACAAGGGAAGATCTGGGTGATCTAGGTCGTCCACTAGCTGATCCCATTGAGAATGTAGAGTCCACTGAGAGATCCTCATGTGGAGGAGAGCGCAAGGCACCGTCGGGATAGCAGCCACCATGAGCCCGAGAAGGCAAAGGACCGACCTGGCAGAGACCATCCTGCGGTCGGACAACAGACTTATTTGGGTCTGAAGGGTGGACGCCCTGTCCGGAGGCAGGAAGGCCTTGCCCATGGTCGTATTGAGAATCGCCCCAATAAACTGTAGCCTCTGGGATGGGTCCAGATGAGACTTGGAGTGGTTGATGGTAATACCCAGGCAGGCAGGCAAAAACCTGCTGGGTAAAGGAGAGGAAATGCAGGAGTTCTCCCCGGACGAGGCCGCCAGGAGCCAGTTGTCCAGGTAAGGAACCTGCACCCCTGGCACGCAGGTGGGCCGCCACCACTGCCAGGCATTTGGTAAATACTCGGGGCTGAGGATAGACCAAACAGGAGCACCTTTGAACTGGTAAGTGGTTCCCCTGGAACGCAAAATGAAGGTATTTGCGATGAGATGGGTGAATGGGAACGTGCAGATAAGCATCCTGCATATCCAGAGCACAAAGCCATTGACCCGGCCAGAGGAGGGGCAGAAGGCTCTGCAAAGAGAGCATCCTGAACCTTTTGTATTCTATGAAAAGATTCAGGGAACTGAGATCCCAAACTGGTCTGAGATCTCCTGTCTTCTTTGGGACCAGGACGAAATGGGAATAGTAACCCGTCCCTTGCAGATGAAGGGGAACAGGCTCTATTACTTGCTTCAGCAGAAGAGCTGAAATTTCCTCCTGGACCAAGAGAAGATGTTCCCGTGAATACGACGACTTCAGAGGGGTGTGGCAGGGTGGTCTCTGAAGAAACTCTATCGAGTGTCCTTCTGCTATGAGCTGGAGCACCCAAGAATCTGCGGTTATCCTCTCCCATCCTGGAAGGTGGAGGGAAAACCTCCCTCCTACCGGTTCCTCCGGGGAGTCCAGAGGCAGTGGGAGAGGAAAGGAGTCAGGTGGTGTGGGGCAGCGCCGCAGCTGAAGCACCCGCTGCTTTTTTGGGCGGGGGGGCTTGGCAGCTTTGGGGGCCTGGCGTTTTGTGGCCTGCCTTCCTTGGGGTTTCGCCTTTGGCCGACTGAGTCTGCGAAAGGGACGGCGCTGCTGCTGATGGGGACGGTACATGGAATCAACTGACTTCAGAGCCATCCTTCTTTCTTAAATCGGTGATGATGTCCTTGACATCACCCCAGCACCCACCCGGAAGGTGCTTCCTGGATAGCAGATTGCACCTCGGGACCAGACCTGACACATGGAGCCGAGCATGGCGCCTGAGGCCTACAGTAAAGCTGAGCTTCGCCCAGCAGTGTCCACTGCATCGTATGTCGACGATAGGCATTGTCTGACTGGCCAACAAGCAGAGCGGACGAGATTAGCCAACTCCTGCTTGACTTGGGAGTCAGGCAAGGAGTCCAGTTAGCTTCCGCCTGAGTCAGGATGGCCTTCTGGTAGTCCCCCATAGGGCCGACATAGTTCAGGGCCCTGATCCCCAGTGTGGACGAAGCGTAAATCTTTCTCCCATACTGGTCCAGAAGGTGTGATTCCTAATCAGACGGTGACGAGCTAAGATGTTTGGAGTTCGCCGACCGGTCGTGAGCGGCGCTAATCACAACCGAGTCAGCACAAGGGTAAGAATCCAGGAAATCAACACCCTCTGAAGCCTAATATAGCTGGTTCAACTTCCTAGGAAGTGGGGCTAAGGCTGATGGCTGCTTCCATACTGTGGTAACAAGGTTGGCGTGAGGTTCTATCCAGGGTGGCACCAAGGTAGAAGCTGTCACAGGCAGATCCAGATGTTCAACGAGTTTCAGACACTGAGGACCTGGTTCCAGGGAGTGCCACTGATGAACCTCCTGGATTTTCCTAAGCAACTCTGTAAAAGAAGGATCCTCTGGAGGAGACTTCGGAAGAGTCCTTGGCCTGGGCTTCGACGGAGAGCGAGGCTCGTCGTCTCTCTTGGAGCACCCATCAGAAAAGTCCAAGGGTGAAGAGGAGGATGAAGAAGAAAAAGACTCCCTTTCCCGACCCAGGGGAGGAAGGGACCCCTTGGGAAGTCCCCGGAGAAGCGTGTCCTGCCCTTCTCTGGATCCAGATGGAAGAACCCTGGAGTCCAGAGGTGGTGAGGGAGTGTGCCACGTCAGACGTACAGGAACCTGGGACGGCACCGTCGCCGGAAGGCAGCTCTCGACCTCTTTGGTGAGCTGAGCCTTGGCCTCTGCCCACCAGGAGGCCAGAGTCTACTGCAGGTCCACCAGCAGCAGCGAGGGCAGTGAGGAGGAGGCGGGGGATAAGGATATGGGTTGTAACGGTATGGAGCATATCCAAAACCCGGCTGCGAGTAGCCCGGCGTCGGGTATTGTGGCATCGAGTACTGTGGCGTTGGGAAGCCCGACGTTGGGTACTGTGGCACCGGATACTGCGGTCCCGGGTACACCAGCGTCGAATAGGACAGAGGATACCCGTGAGCCGGGATGGCTGTCGGACCAGATGGCCCGGCTGGAGGCCTCATGGGCGGGTACATAGTGGAGAGCCCGGAGGGCCCGATGGGAGCAGAATGTCTCCCAGAGTCGGTAAGGCCGACATCAGGGCCAACGGCGGAGGCCCTGGTGCTGGAGGTACCAACGTCTGAGGGACCAGCATCGGAGCCGGCGTCAGGTCCGGCGCACCAAGTGGAGGAAGGACTGACGGAGGCAAAAGATCCTCAGCTTTGCCCAGGGACGGAGAGGAAAAGTCCCCAGGATCGGGTTGGGGAGACTCTAGTTCCCCAGACAGCAGAGAAGGCTGCGGGGGAACTGGGTACGACGGACGTGGGGGGGGGGTCCGTTGTCGGTTCCTTCGCCGGATGAGCCAATGTGAGGCTTAGAGGGGAGCTCTCGCCAGGCGCCGGAGGAGCTGATGTCCGACTTATGAGAGCCATCACCGGAGGCGGGCTGAGTAAAGTGATCGGCCTGATCAAGTGGAGAGGAGGCCGCGCGTTGCCCCGAAGGTCGGACGTCCTACCGGCCCTCTCCGGGCGGATGTCAGAGGTGCCGATGCCTGGCTTACCGGAGTCGCCCACAGTGGTAGGCCGCGAGCCTGCGGCCAATCCGGGGGCGGAGGCCTCCAACTGCCTGGAGGCGCCCGAAAGGCCCGAGCGCGAGCCAGACAGGCAGGCCGATGCTCCCTCGGAAACCTCCGAGGCGGCCGTCGAGGAGCGATACCCCGAAGGGGATGTTACCTGCATCCCAATGACTCCCGACGGAGACGCGGTGGAGGAGCCCTTGTCCCGGTGCCTCTCCTTCTCCTTCCGATGGTCTTCGGGGCAAGTGGACGCAAGCCTCAGTTTTTTGAGCTCCTTCTCCACAGAACTTATTTTCTTCTTTAGAATATGGGCTTCCAGGGATTGCTGCTGCCTTTTCCGGGTAGCCATGTTGAAACTGAGGCAGTGCTCGCAATTCTCGACCGGGTGATCGGGGTCTAGGCACAGGGAGTGGCTGTCCTTGTGTGGTAGCTGGGCGCCACACGAATCGCACTGTTCTTGTGCTCGGGAGGGTGTAGGGGCGACATACACCGGCGACAGTACTGGCGTTAGTGAAAAAATAATGATTTTTGCTAAAAAAAAAAAAAGCGGCGAAGGAAGGGCTAGAAGCACCAAACTTTTCCGCGGTGCTGCATGAGCTAAGCGGAAAGAACTGGAAGGTGGGCGCCCCGCACGCCCCTTTATGCCGCCTCCTGACGCTGGTCACCTGATGGGGGCAGTCCCTCGCCAGGGACTGCTAGCTAGAAATTTTTCCGTGGGGTCCTGCTGCCTGCCGGCGTCAGTCCTATGTGTCATTACCTACTGCAAGAGCCCTCTCTAAGTAAGATATGAAAATTACGTACCTACCGTAATTCCTGATCTTTCTGTGTATCTTCACCATTCATCACCTTTGGGTTCTGGCCGGAGGTCATGACCCCGCAGGAGTTTTTTTTTTTTATGGATGGATGGAGTCGACACACTGACAGTGCCGCCCTCAAGGTCGACGCACTGCGTGGTGCTCGTGGGTTGGTCACAGTATCGGGCCGGACCCGCCTGCCACCAGTTCTGAGTTGCCGAGAGGAGAAAAGGTTGGGAGGAGGGACAAGGAAGTCCAAGGGACAGACAAAGGAAAGATATACAAACTAAAAGGAGAAATAAACGACTGAGAGGACAGAAGGAGAGTTAGAAAAATCTAAGGGGATTAGGAGAGGGTCCCAATCTCTGGAAGCAGAAAGAAGAGGGAAGAAGGGAGGGAAAAACAAGAAATGGGAAGGGGAAGGATATACCCTGAACCTTTGACTGTCTCCAGACTGTATAGGAACTGCGAAGGAGTAGCCAGAAGGCTGATTTGCCAGAATTCAAGGCACAGAATCACTGGCAATAAACTCTGACATGAGCAGAAGCGGCTATTCTGGAAAAAAAGACAGAATACAGGGCTGTCCTCCCCCTGAACACACATATTTAGAGGTGGGAAACAAAAGTTTCTTAAATTAATTTTGAGAGATGAGTCCCTAAGGACAAGAAATGAGGAGAATAGAGGAAGAGAGAGAGAAAAAGAAGAGAGGGCAACCACCAACTCCCACCCCAAAGGGGTGGAACCGAGGCACTGAAAAGAGACGTGCCCTCTCCCCCGATCCCTCTTCCCACCTGTCAGAAGGTAAAAATCGCAGTGTGCCCAAGGTCACCCCGCTCCTGACCAGCAGAAAGGAAGGGGGGGAGGGGACACATGGGGGGGGCCCACAGATTGAAGCCCCAGGGGGATGGTGGGTGGGATTGTGACGAATGGTGAAGATACACAGAAAAATCAGGAATTATGGTAGGTATGTAATTTTCATATCTTGTCTGTGTCAATCTTCACCATTCATCACCTTTGGATGAGTACCGAGCCCCCTCGAAGGGGGCACCAGACCCTAAAGGACTAAGTCCCTTAGCTCCCAGTGGGGGAAAAACTTAGAGAACCTTTATGGGCCTTACAAGGCCTGAGACTGGGGGGATAGTGAGACGGGGACCCCCAGGAGGGGGCAGGAGATTACCTCGACAGACTCCGCCTCACTCTACAGGAGAAAAGATGGGTTCTCCGGTATGTGGAGGAAATCACCCCACACCGGGGCCAAGGGTGACAACCGGGAAGGAGGCAGCCATGCCATCTGCTTAGTGCAGATCACTGTCCCTATGACCCTGGAAGCTACCTTGTTGGCATTGTAAGATGCCCTCACTTGGTGCCTTGCTAGCTCCAGGCCACGTGCAGAGAGTGCAATGGCTTGTCTGTTACCTCCATATCAGACATAGAGGCTAGGAGCTGACCTATCCTGGACCACAGAACCCTATCATAAATAGCATAGTGGGCCTGATGTGCAGAATTGAAAGCAACCGTGCCAAGAAGAAGGTCCTCCTCCCACAGAAGTCAAAATCCATGGAATCTAAATCTGGGGGCCGGTCACAGTGGAAGGCGTGAAGCCCATCAGGAGTGTCCAGCTGCGACAGTCCTGGGGGGGCGGACAATACCTCTGGCTCAGATCCCTAGGGGCTGGGACTCCGGAAAAGGGACTTTGCCAGAATTGTAATGATGCCTCCTGGAAAGCAGCAGGCCAGGCGGACACCACAAGGGTGTCCGCACTGAAGTTGCCTAGGAAGGCACATGTCGAATGCTCCAGATTGTGTTGAGTGGGTGGGGTGACATGCAGATCCTCCATCATCCTCATGAGGAAACGCTGATACTCTGCGAGATCAGCAGCAGGAGAGATGTGGACAGAGGGCTCCTCTCCCCCTGAAGAGGGGGATGATGAAGAAGTAGAGGCTGCTCAGGGTGATGGTGAAACACCTGTGTGTCCATGGCCCTGACATATGAAGAGAAGTGAGCAGCCACACCCCTGAACTGCTCCTAGGAGAGAGGTCCCCTAGGACCAAGAATGTCTAGGAGCGCAGGAGAAGGTGACAGAGGAGTGGGGGCAAGAGAGCGCATCCGGAGCCTCAAGAGAAGAAGGAGCTCCGGAAAACTCTACAGCCGACAGCTGATCAACCATACAGGAACTGCCTAGGCTGTGCCCTTAAGATTCCCCCCGTGAGGTGACCAAGACTGTGGAACTCCAAAAGGACGATCCCTACCCTTCAAAGACCAGGGCCCTCTCAAGGAGAGTGAGAGAGAAGAGCAGGGGTCTGCACTACAACTCCTTCCTGAACCCAGATGGGTCCCAGAAAGGGGTTGCCACATCGAACCCTGACCCCTCGCAGTCTGAAAGAGCTCTCTTCCTCGCACACACCAGCCTAGTCAGCTGACAGACAACTCTGGTCAGTCCCGGAGGGGACCGCCCAGGGAGCAGCATCCTCCCCTCCCATGGGTGCTCCGATCGGCCCTAAACTTAGGCGATCCAGGCACATCACCTGAGGGGGTACCGCAACCGAGGGGGCAGAAAACCCTCCAAGCCCAGGCTGCAGAGCAATAGTGGCCTGCACCACTGCCTGCTGGTCAGCAACCCTGACCCTAGACTCGGGGGCAACCGCCTGCCCTCAGAGGGAGGCTGGCTCCGATCAACCGAGGAAACTATCAGGGTGTCCACGTTGGCCGCCAACTCCAAAGAGTCGGACAGCCGGTCTGAACCAGACTCTGACTGCGTCTTTGAGGAGGTAGAGACCGAAGTCCGGTGCCAGACTGTACGCAGATGCCCACTGCTGTCTAGACCGAAGGGGGTACCAGTCTGAGTGTCTGCACCAGAGCCGGTGCCGAAGTCTCCAACGGCATTGCGAACGGTGCCTGAAGAAGACATGGTGCTGAGAGCAGCACCAGAAGTGGAGTCGATGCCTGCCACAGTGCTGCCAGTGGCACCGGTCAGGGGTGGCGCCGCCGATGGCACCGAGAGGTCCCTCGGTGCCGCTCATGGCGCCATGTCTTCACTCGGCGCTGCAAGGAGCAGCAGAGCTAGAAATGGTGCCATTCCCAGCCTCGGTGTCACGAATCAGTCGAAGACGGTTCCGCACCGAAAACGGCGTTGATAGCAAGAGACGGTGTCGAAGCCCAAGACGGCACTGACGGATGGCATCGAGGACAGTGCTGAACCAGGCTTACCAGCCCGAGGAAACGACACAAGGGGAGTCTTTGCCCCCGAAGGGGCAACTGCCAGAGCAGTGTCTCCCGCCCACCCCCAAGGGGGAACGGACTGCGCCTCCTGCACCGTGGAAGGGGCTTCTGCAACTTCAAGGCTACTACGAGCAGAAGTTCCCTCCTTCATGGTCCATATAGAACTGGAAGGGGGACCTGGAGGAAAGGCTGAGAGACTGCAGCTTGGCCCGAGAAGTGCGCGCCCGTCCCCCGAAAGTCCAACTTTCCACACATGCTGCTCGATGACATGATGGTCCATGGAGAAGCAGGCGTCGCACGAATCCATGTCGTGAAGCGGGCCAAGACACGCGAGGCAATGATCATGCTGGTGGGCCACCCTGTCTTCAATGATTTCTTGCCCCCCGACCAAGACATGACCCACGGCACAACAAGTTAAACAAAGACTCAACGTCCCTGACAAATAAAGAAAAGGAACAGTCTTACCACAGCGGCGTCGAGTGGTGACGAAAATGGAACCAGCAGGAAAAGTATTATTCAGCGTCAAATAATTTTTCGGCATCGACGACACGGAGTCAAATACTACTAGATCTCTTGATAGCAGCTCCTCACGAGGTGCGACCTCTACAGCGGGAGACGAACTGGTGGAAGGGCAGTGTCTACGACACCTAACGGCCAACCCGTGAGCGCCACGCAGGGCATCGGCCTCGAAGGCGGCACTGTTGCTGCGTCGACTCCGCCCATCCCAAAAAAACTTCCGCAGGGTCATGACATCCAGCCAGAACCCAAAGGTGATGAATGGTGAAGACTGACAGAGATAAGATCTGTCAGTCAAATACAGCAGTATCGGTGTGCTCAGTATAAACCACCAAGGCACAGAAAATGCGCACCTGCTGCATTACTAGGTTCTTGATTCCAGGGCACACAGCTGAACTACAGCTAGACTTGAAAAGCACCACTGGGCATATGAGCAAATGCACATAAGCTCTGCAATGAGAAGACTTGCTAGAAATGAAAATTACGTACCTACCGTAATTCTTGATCTTCTTGGACGAGTCTCCACCACTCATTCACACTACTGGGATCTGCGCTGGAGGAACTAGGACCCATCGGGAGCAAATTTTTTGCTGGAGGGTTGGCGCCAGAGATGGAGCTGCGAGGGACGGCAACACGAGCCTCCTTAGCTCATACGCGGGCAATGACTATCTCGACGTTGACCCTCCAACCGCCTCAGTACCTTTTTTACTAAATAGGTGCAACGTAACGAACCTAGAAGGGAAGCCTAACCTAAAAGACGGACATAAGATAGTCCAGGCGACCTGTATAAGAAGGGTCAAAAAATAAGTCTTCACAGCCTAAAGATTTGAGGGAGTGAAGACCAACAACAGAGGTGAGCTCGGGGGACAGAGGGTGGGCGTGGGAATGAGTGGTGGAGACTCATCCAAGAAGATTAAGAATTACGGTAGGTACGTAATTTTCATATCTTCCTGGACATAAGTCTCCACCACTCATTCAAACTATTGGGAGAGTACCGAGCTAATAATCCCCCGAGAGGGCGGCAGGAGAGACCAAGAGCTCACGTTTCTAGTACAGAAGTCCATTGAGGATGGCTCTGCCAAAGGAAGAATGTCGTCTGGCATGGACATCCAGTGCATAATGTTTAACGAAAGTATGCACTGAGCTCCAGGTGGCCGCACTGCAAATGTCTGCAATGGGAACGTTGCAAATTTCCGCTAGGGATACCGCGACCGCTCTAGTAGAGTGATCGTAAACCCTACCCTCCAACTTAACCTGCGCCATGGAATAGCAGTGTCGAAATCATGCCACTAACCATGCTGAAATACATCTGATAGCGACAGGTTGACCCAGCTGGGTTTCGCTGAAGGAGACAAACAGTTGCTGGGCTTTGCAAAAATCTTTGGTTCTATCTAGATAGAAACGCAAAGCTCTCTTAACATCCAAAGAATGAAGAGATCGTTCTCCTTCATTTTGGAAGTCCGCAAAGTAAGAGGGAAGGACTAGAGGTTGGTTTAGATGAAAGTCTGACACAACCTTAGGAAGAAAATTCGGATGGGTCCGAAGGACTACTTTGTCCTTATGGAACACAGTGTATGGAGGATCTGTGACCAGGGGATGCATCTCAGAGACCCCGGAGCTGAGGTAATGGCCACTAGGAAGGCAGTCTTCCAGGTGAGAAATTTTAGCTCACAGGTGGCAAGAGGTTTGAAAGGTTTCCAAGTAAGCATGTCTAGCACAAGATTAATGTCCCAGGCTGCAACCAGACGTCTTGTAGGAGGTCTGGTATGCAGAATTCCTTTAAGAAATCTCTTAACCACAGGTAATTGAGCTAGCGTTAAGGAAAAAAACGGCTCATGATATGCTGAAATGGCACTAAGGTGAACTTTGACTGTAGAGTACTGCAGACCTGAATTTGAGAGGTCCAAGAGGTACTCCAGAACCTTATCTGGTGGACAGGAAAGGATTCAAAGAGGACTTTACACCACAGCTAAAAACGCCACTTAGCTGTGTAAGTTTTCCAGGTGGCTGGCTTCCGAGCAGCCAGAAGAATATCTGAAACCCCACGAGAGACATTGAACCGTTTACTTTACTTCTTCAAGAGCCAAGCGTGAAGGTGAAGTGATCTCCGGTTGGGATGAACCACAGGTCCCTGAGTCAAAAGGTTCACCTGTAGGGGAAGAGGTCTTGAAGGGACTGCCAACATACTGTTGAGAAGTGGAAACCACAGCTGTTGAGGCCAGAAGAAAGCAATGAGAATCATTTTGTCCCCTTGGAATTCGAACTTGAGGAGCTCCCTCTGAATTAGAGGAAGAGGTGGAAAGGCGTAAAGAAAGCGTTTTGTCCACTGCAGCCTGAACGCATCCTGACAGAAAATGCCAGGCCCTGGATTTCTGGAGCAGAAGAGAGGCAGTTTTGCGTTGAGTGGGGATGCAAAAAGGTCCAGTTCTGAAGTTCCCCACTCTTTGAATAGTGACTGAACTATGGTTGAGTCGAGAGACCACTCGTGAGGATCAGTCTCTGTTCTGCTGAGACGGTCTGCCAGCTCGTTTTGTATTCCTGGTAGGTAGACCTCTTGAATTAGAGCTTTGTGCTCCAAGCACCATTCCCATACCCTCATTGCTTCCCTGCACAAGGGATAAGAATGAGCACCGCCTTGGCTTGTTGATGTAAATCATCACTGCTTTGTTGTCCATTTGAAGGAGAATTTCTTGTGACAGAGAATGTCCTTCAACGCTCGGACTGCATAAAGGACGGCTCTCATTTCTAGGATGTTTATGTGAAGGTGGGACTCAACTTGAGTCCACACACCTTGAGTGTGGAGAGCCTGACAGTGAGCTCCCCACCCCATTAGGGATGTGTCTGTGGTAATGGAGATTTGATGGTCCAGAGGAGCAAAAGGATATCCGTCCAGGAGATTGCTCTCTTGAGACCACCAGGTGAGTGATCTCTTTAAAGGTTCTGTCACCTATATGAGATAGGACTGTGGGTGCGAGGTTGGGGACCACTGAGTACTGAGCATCCACTGAGTGGTTCTCATGTGCAGACATGCTAGGGGTACAGTGAACAGTGAAGATGCCATGAGACCTAGCATCCGCTGCATCGAGAGAGCTGTAACTGAGCTGTTCTCCCCGATGTGATGAGCCATTTGAAGTATATCGTTCCTTCTGTCTTCTGGAAGAAAAGCCTTCGCACAGGAGGTGTCCAGAAGAGCCCCTATAAAAAGGAGCCTCTGGGAGGGCTGCAGTTGCGACTTCTTGAGGTTCAGTAGAACTCCCATGGATGTGAGGAGGCGAGAGGTCGTCTCTACAGCGTCCAGAGTCCCTTGCCTGGAAGGGCTTGCTAGAAGCCAATCGTCCAGATAAGGGAACACCTGTATCCCGACCTTTCTGAGGTGCGCTCCGAGAACTGCACAACACTTTCTAAAAACCCACGGTGCCGAGGATAGTCCAAAGGGCAGGACTCTGAACTGATAATATTGCCCCAGAGCCACAAACCTCAGGAATTTGTGATGCCTCGGGTGAACAGGAATGTGCTGGTAAGCATCCTGCATATCCAGGGAGGCTAGCCAGTCGTGCTGATGAAGCAAAGGCAGCAGGGTTCCTAGTGAAATCATTTTGAATTTCACCCTGGGGAGAAATTTGTTTAGTTTTCTGAGATCTAGAATGGGGCGCATTCCCCCGGACTTCTTTGGAACCAGAAGGTAATGGGGGTAGAACCCCGTGTTCCGTTGATGCAGCGGCACCACTTCTACTGCCCTGTTGTTTAGAAGGCCCTGAATTTCGGCGGCGAGAAGGTCTGACTGAAGGGTCGATAGCCTGGACTGCGGTTTGGCAGGACAATCCGGAGGGGTCTCCAGAAGAGTGAGTGAATACCCCTCGCGAATTATCCGGAGGACCCATTTGTCTGAGGTTATGGACTTCCACTGGTTGTAGAAGTACATCAGACGACCTCCCACCGGAGAGGAAAAGTCCACCTCGGGCAGCTGAGATGGGACTTGGGCCAGCAATTCATAAGCAGCGCTAGGCGCTTTGGGCCCTTGCGCTTTCTGTTGTGCCTTCTTCTGAGGTTGGGCAGGTTGGTTTTTCTGGAAACCTCCCCTGCCTCTGCCTCGAAAGGACTGACAATTATGAAACTGATGTTTATTGGAATGCCCTCGAAAGGGGGCAGGAGGGCGTCGAGCCAACTTAATGGCTGACCTGGTCTTTTGAGTAGTTTCTAGAGCTTGCTCTACTTGAGGACCAAAAAGACATGCACCATCAAAGGGCAACGCCATTACCTGCTGCTGTGCATCATTCGTGAAGCCAGAAGTACGCAGCCAGGAATGACGGCAGGTGCAAATACCAGCAGCCGCTGAACGAGAAGCAGTGTCGAAAGCATCCATAGCTGCTTTAACCTGCTGGTTGTTAGATTCGATACCCCTGGTAATGGTTTGAAGAAGCTCTGGCTTTGCATCCGACTCCGGAAGAGCTTCCACCATCTGCTTGATAGAGTGCCACAGGATATACTCATACTGGGAGAAATAACCTTGGTAACTGGCAATACGCATACTTAGGGTAGAAGCAGCAAAGACTCTCTTACCTAAGGTGTCTATCTTACAAGATTCTTTGTTAATAGGTCGAGCTGTAGTAGTTTGAGGAAGAACGACCTTATCGTTCTCTGCCAGAACCACAATAGGATCCGCAAAGGCTTGAGACGCCAAAATGGGACGATCCTTGGGGGCTGAATATTTCCTGTCTATGGATTTAGCCACCGAAGGGGTGAGAGCAGGATTATTCCATACCATTTGAGACAGCGTCTTGAAGGAAGGCTGAACCGGAGGAGTCAAATCCGTAGGGATCTCCGGAGCATGAAGGTATTGGAGTCTTAACAATTTCCCAGGATCGATGTCTGTAGTCTGGAGAGAGAGAGTGGAACTAATATTTTTCAGCAGAGACTTGAATGACAGGTCCTCAACCACAGGCTCTGTAGCAGTAATAGATCCTGCTTCGTCCACCTCATCACCCAACCGAAGGTTTGGGTCAGGCTCAATGTCATCTCCTGACAGTCCAAGAGGGACTGTATGGACAGGAAAGGAATGAAAATCAGAAGAGAGGGAAGAAGGAAATGAGAGAAAGGAGTCGTCCTGAAAAGCAGAGGGAGCCCCGAGAGTCCCCGGCGCCGAGGAGGCGCACGGCACTGAGAACGACGCCAAGGGACCACCCGGCACCAAAAACGACGCCAAGGGACTACGCGGTGATGAAAACGGCGCCGAAAAGCCACACAGCATCAAAGGCACCAGAAACGCCCCCAGACTCCGAAAAACAGGTTTTGAAGGAAGAGGAGCAGGAGATAAGGGCATCGGTGTGGCCCCCTGTGCCGTAGCCATGTGAGGGGGGAACACCTAAGCACGGAGTCGACGGCATCGAAGAAGGTGCCACGCGACCAGGAAAATCCAACCGCCCTACCCGGTCTCCTAATGAGCCCGAAAGCGCACGAGAGACTGAGCCAGGTAACTGAACCAACCTCCGAGCCCATTGCTCCATAACAGCGGCCCACTGATGAAACTGCTCATCTGAAGACCTACCTGTGGGCGGGGTTGGGCTCCGACGTCGAAGACGTTGGCTACCAGAAGCAGAGGTTGGTGACTCCGAAGGAGGAGACCGGCAACTAGCCCCGATAACCGAACGTCTACGCGCAGACATATCAGAGGGCGACCTCGAGTGATGCCTTCTCTTTAGACCTATGGGTCAAGAAGAGCTCGAGGCCAAATGGTGCCGAATGCAACTGTTTATTTTATGCTTCCGGGGACCGCCCATCCCCTCGGCATTGACTGACTGCTGTCAGACCTCCCCCTGGAGAAGGTGGTGACCGGACCCAGCCCTCGACTGACTGAACAGTTTCTACACGAAGTCTCCCTACCGCCATCTGACCTGCTCTCAAGGTCGACCAAAGTAGGCTGAGACTTCATTTATTTTAAAATAAAAGTAAACTAAGCGATACTTTATCAAGATAATACTACAAAATGACAAAACTGAAAACAATGCTGCTAGTTTGAAGTTTGACTCCCGGCGAGCGAGCGACATCGTCACTGAAGCGCACTCGACGGCGGGAAAAAAAGGAACTGAGGCGGTTGGAGGGTTGACGCTGAGATAGTAACTGCCACGCGAGCTAGGGCTCGCGGCACCATTCCTCGCGGCTCCATCTCTGGCACCGACCCTCCAGCAAAAAGTTTGCTCCCGATGGGTCCTAGTGCCTCCGGCGCAGATCCCAATAGTGTGAATGAGTGGTGGAGACATATGTCCAGGAACATCTGTTGGCCTTCTTCTACGATGATGTAAGATAAAACCTTTCCCAGCCCAAGGACAGGCGGCAGAGACAGGAAAAAGGAAGAACATGGTGCTGAGCGCCACGACAGCACGGTGACGGTGTGAGTGCAGGTAAACTAAGCCCTTTCTTTCCTTCTTAATAATGTGTAGTAAAGTCAGTAATTATTAACAAAACAAAAAAAAGTATGGGCTGGAGTCGTGTAATGATATTTTACACAAATCTGGTGTGCGCTGATGCTTTCTCAAACCCTTGGAGCTTCACTCTTAAGATTAATGTAGCATCCCACACATTGGGTGTGTGTAAATTCTCATTATACACCCCTACTGATACATGGTTCTTTATATAAATACTGGTCATGGTTATTAGCAACCTAAAACCAGTTGCTGTCAAACTCTGTAATACATAGGCGGGCCAGCCAGTGCAGTAGTGATCACCCATGACACCGACAACTGGAATTCGGATGCGAGTCCAGGCTGTCAGAGGGCCGGCTTCGCGGGGGGGGGGGGCACTTGGCACCTGACTGATCCCTGACGGAAGCTGGGCATTTGCCAGCCTAACCCAGATTTGGTTGGGAAGATGTGGCAAATGTCAACATAATGTCACTGCACATCATGTCTCCTGAGGGAGAAACAAAAGGAAAAAGCTAGACTGCCACAGGATAGCACCCACCATGCTCCATGACCCACCCCGTCGTCGTGACACTCCCCCATGTCAAGCAGACTCTAGACTCAATGGGAAAGGGGTCCCTCTGAAGGCCCCGCCCTGGGGGATAAGCCAGAGAGGAGCACCCAGGGAGAGGCAAGTCTTGGGGAAGATGGAGTATGGGGCTGGCTGAGAGCTAGGCTGGGCCAATCTGGGGAGGCAGGAAAAAAACAGCTCCGTAATATATGTTTGTGACATCATGAACATGTATTATGGAGCTCAACCCACAAGATGCTCTAGCGTGCTTACTAAAACATCTCTTTGCTCAAACCAGTAATACTAACTAACTAAAGTGATGGACATCAGTGTTTGTTCTTGATTTTTCTTTACACCTGCTCAGTGTGTGATACTTTTATAACCACTTGAGCTTCACGCTCGTGTATTATATAGTATCACACGCCTTGGCGGTGTACAAATATCTTGTAACACATAGATGCCCACACATTATTATAGATTTAAACACCAGTAAAAGTAGAAGATTAATGGTGGCCACACATGGGCTAAGATCCATCCGAAAAGGAATTAGAAGTCTATGATGCATCTAAAGTGAAAACAACATGTTTATTTTTACTTTAGATGAGCCACTTTCTATGCATCACTCTCTTGATCTCAGTCTTTCACATACAAATGGATACTGAAAGACCTGAAAAGACAAGAGACAATGATCTGGTGTCCTCCAGCTGAAGACAAAGCCCTGAAGCTCAAAGTCTGTAAGCTCAAGGGTAAAATTAGGGGCTGGCAGTACAGCCTAGTGGTTAGGTCTCTGATGAAGCCTGGTAGTATGCTATGCTATGCTATGAGTTTTGTTGTGGTTCGGCTCACTCTTCATAGTCCATAAAATGAAAATTACGTGCCTACCGTAATTATGATCTTTCTGTGTATCTTCACCATTCATCACTGTTGGGTACTTGGCCGGAGATCAGGACCCCGCGGGAGCTTTTTTTATTTTTTTAGGTAGGTGGAGCCAACGCACTGCGTGGTGCTCGCAGGATGGCCGTTAGGTTGCGTCGACTCTGCCTGCCTGCCAGTTCTGAATCGCCGGAGAGGTAAGAGGAAGGGAGTGGAGGGTGGGACAAGGAAGTCCAAGAGACAGAAAAAGGAAAAGATATATAAACCAAAGGAAGAAATAACGACTGAGAGGACAGAAAGGGAGAAAAGGTTGGAAACTAAAGGGATTGGGAGGGGTCCCAATCTCTGGAAAAGGAAGAGGGAGATAGGGTAGGTAAAGAATTTAGGAGGAGAGGGCGTGAATTAAACATCCCAGACTCTGGTCCATCTCCAGATTACATAGGAACTGCAAGGAGTAGCCAAAGGCATTCTGCCAGAATTCAAGGCACATAATGGCTGGCAAACACTCCAGATAAGCAGAGCTGGCTATTCTGGAAGAAGGACAGGGTACAGAGAATTAACAACCTCTCAAAGAAAGATTATTGGTGAAAAAAAAGGGGACATTATTTTTTTTTTTTTGTAATAAGCAAGGAGAAATAAGTTGGACGGGAAAACGGGAAGGAGGAGAGAATGGAGGGCAACTGTCAACTCTCACTCCTAAGGGGTGGAGCCAAAGCACTAGAGAAGGAGTGCCCTCCCCCTGCTGTCCACTCTCCCCGGAACATTATCCCCGTGTCCCCCTGTTTTACTCCACTCCAGAAAGAAAGGAGAGGGGAAGGGATGGGCACAAAGAGGGAGGGGGACCCAGAGACTGAGGCCCCAGGGGGAAGGAGGGTGTGATGAATGATGACGATACACAGAAAGATCATAATTACGGTAGGTACGTAATTTTCATATCTTATCTGTGTCAATCTTCACCATTCATCACTATTGGGTGAGTGCCAAACCCCCCGAAGGGGGTTTTCTTTTACACCCTAAGGGACAAAGTCCCTTTGCTCTCAGTGGAAGACACACTAAGAGGAAGAACCCTCAGGGCCTGGAGAGGCCCGAGAGTGGGGAGAGTGAGACGGGTTCCCCCTGGAGGGGGAAGGAAGAAGGTTCTCGGCAAGCTTCGCTTGCTCTATGGAAGAAGAGATAGTTCTCTGGTAAGCGGAGTTAATCACACTACACTGGGCCAAGGGTGACAACCAGGAAAGACGCAGCCATACTGTCCGTCTAGTGCAGATCACTGTCCTTACGGCCCTGGTAGCTACCTCACTGGCATCATACGATGCCCTCGCTTGGTGCCTTGCTAGCTCCAGGCCATGTGCAGAGAGTGTAATGGCTTGTCTGGTTTGCTCCATATCAGGCAGTGAGGCTAGGAGCTGACCTAGTCTGGAGCACAAGAACCTGTCATAGGCTGCACAGTGGGCCTTATGTGCAGAAATGGAAAGTACTAACCATGCAGAGTAGAAAGTCCTCCTACCCCAGATGCCAAAATCAGAGGAGTCTTGATCTGTGGGGCCGGTCATGGTGAAGGGCGTGAAGCCCATCAGGAGTATTCAACTGCATCAATCCGTACTGCGGATGAGGCATGGAATCTGGAGACTCCGGGGGTGCGCAATACCTGTGGCTGGGATCCCTAGGGGCAGGAACTCCAGAGAAGGTCCTCTGCCAGGAATGCAACGATGCCTCCCGAAAGGGAGCAGGCCAGGGTGGCACCACAAAGGTGGTCTCAACAAAATCGCCTAAAAAGGCGTGCGCCGAGTGCTCAGGATTGCTAACAGTGGCAGGTGTGAGATGCAAGTCCTCCAACATCCTCATGTGGAAGCGCTGATACTCAGCGAGATCAGCTGCTGGAGAGATGTGGACAGAAGGTTCCTCTCCTCCAGAAGAGGGGGATGAGGAGCTGGAGGGCACCAGCTGTTCAGAGGGCAGCTGCTCAGTGAGAGGTTGAAAAACCTGACCGTCCATCACCCTAACGTAAGCTGGGAACTGAGCAGCCACCGATCTGAACTGCTCACAGGAGAGAGGCCCGCTAGGACCAAGGATGCCTGGGAGCGCAGGAGAATGTGGCAGAGGAATGGGGACAGAGACGAGAAGAGATGTCGGCTGACTTCCGTCTGGGCTAAGGAGCGGACTGGGAGCACCCATGGAAGAAGGTGCCCCAGAAGACCCCACAGCCGACAGCTGAACAACCATTTCGGTACTGCCTTGGCTGCGCCCGGAAGAATCCCCCCGTGAGGCAACTGGGGCCATACAGGTCCAGAAGGACGGGGCTCTCTCAAAGAGACCGAGGAGGAGGAAGATCGGAGATCTGCACTACAGCTTCTCCCAGAGCCTGGGTGGACCCCCGAAAAAGGCCGCTGTGCCGACCCCATGCCCCTCGACGACTGGGAGTCCGAAAGAGCCCTCCGCCTCGAGAAGGCCAGCTTAGGTAGCTTACAGCTCTGGGCAGCACCCGAAGGAGCTATCCAGGGCACAGCACCCTCCCCTCCCATAGGTGCTCTGATCGGCCCCAAAGTTGGGCGATCTAGGCACACCACAGGTGGGGGTACCACTGCTGAGGGGTCAGGGAACCCACCAAGACCGGGCTGCAGAGCCATGGTGGCCTGCACCACTGCCCGCTGGTCAGCACCCCGACCCCAGTCTCGGTAGCCACCGACCTCACCTCAGAAGGGTGCTGACTTCGGCCTGTCGAGGAAACTACTGGACTGCCCACTCCAACAGCCAAACTCAAAGAGTCAGACTGTCTGTCTGCCTCAGAGCCCGACACTGCCTCCGAGGAGGTAGAGGCCAAGGCCCTGTGTCAGACTGTAGGAGGGCGCCCACTGCCATCTTTGCCAAAGGGAGTGCCAGAGACCAAAGCCATGCCCGAGCCAGTGCCAGTGCCCCCTACAGCAACGCAAGCAGAATCCACAGGGGGCATGGCTCCAGCCTGAACAGGAGCTCCAGAGTCGGGACCAGTCACGGCGCCATCTGGCCCCATGGCACCACAAGCGGCACCAAGGATGAAGACAGCACCGACGACAGCGCTGCCCGGCTCCATGGCACTGTGAACGGCGCAGAGGGCAGAAGTGGCACCAACCATACCATCGGCGCCGAGGACGGTGCCACCCAGCTCCATGGCACCGCGAACAGCACCGATGGCCCCACGGCACCGAGCCTCGAGGACACTGTGCCGTGATTTCAACCTCGGCGCCAAGATGGCAGCAAGCAGACATGACAAAGACGGCGCCGTAGCAGATCCCACGGCGCCGCTAGCAGTATCAGTGCTGCGAACAGCTCCAACAGGACCCACGGCGCTGCACAAGTTGACACTGACGATGGCTCCATCAGGGCCCACGGCGCCGAGGCCCGCAATGGTGTTGACCGACGGCATCGAGGATGGCGCCAACCCGGGCCTTCTGAACCGCGGGTCCGACACCGGTGGAGCCTTCACTCCCAAAGGGGAGACTGCCGTGGCAGTACCTCCCGCCCGCCCCCGAAAGGATCGGGATGGGCCTCCTGCACCGCGGAAGGAGCCTCGCCAACGGCTAGGCTACTAGTAGCTGAGGCTCCCTCCTCCTCGGTCCATGTAGAATCGGGAGGGGACCCGGAGAAAAGGCAGAGAGAGCGTGGCTTGGCCCGACGAGTGCGCACCCAACCCCTGAAAGTCGGAGGAGCTCGCCCCACTTTCCACGCGCGTTGTTCGATGACCCGGAGGTCGATGAAGAAACAGGCATTGCACGAATCCATGTCGTGAAGCGGGACAAGACACGAAAGACAACGGTCGTGCTGGTCGGTGACAGAATACTTTCAGTCGCATGGGCACCGTCGCATGGTGGGGGGCGACCCGTCCTAGAAGTTTTCTTCCCCTTCCAACCGAGACATGACCTATGGGGAAAGAAACATCAAAAACAGACTCGACGTCGCAGAAATATAAAAAAAATGGAAAGATAGGAAAATTACGTACCTACCGTAATTCTTGATCTTCTTGGACGAGTCTCCACCACTCATTCACACTAGTGGGATTGGCCGAGGCACTAAGACCCATCGGAGCAAACTTTTTGCTGGAGGGTCGGCGCGAGTAGCGGCGCCGCGAGACACACGGCGCCGCGAGCAGCGTGCTCGAGCGGTAATGACCATCTCGCGAATTACTCTCCAACCGCCTTCAGTACCTTTTACCAAGGAGGTGCAGCTTAATTCAACGAAAAGGTAACCCAACATTAAAAACGGACATAAGATAGTCCGATGACCCGTGTAAGAAGGGTCAGCAAAGAAGTCCTCACGGCCTAAAGATTTGAGGGAGTGAAGACCAATACAGCGGTGAGCTCGGGATGGAGGATGGAATGAGTGGTGGAGACTGCCCAAGAAGATCAAGAATTACGGTAGGTACGTAATTTTCCTATCTTCCTGGACATAAGTCTCACCACTCATTCACACTAGTGGAGAGTACCAAGCTGATAATCCCCAAAAGGGCGGCAGGAAAGCCAGAGCTCACGCGTGCTAAGATAGAAGCCCATTAAGGATAGTTCTGCGATGCGGAATGCGCCTGGCATGAACATCCAGTGCATAGTGCTTAACGAAGTATGCACTGAGCTCCAGGTAGCGCGTTGCATATATCTTTAATTGGAACATTGCAATTTCCGCTAGGGATGTCATGACCGCCTCTAGTAGAGTGAGCGACACTCTACCTTCTAATTTAACTTGAGCCATGGAATAGCAATGACGAAGGCATGCCACTAACCATGAAGAGATACATCTAATAGCGACAGGTTGACCCAGCCGGTGTCGCTGAAAGAAACGAACAGTTGCTGAGTCTTGTCAACATCCTTGGTTCTATCTAAATAGAACCGCAAGGCTTCTTAACATCCAAGGAATGAAGAGCCTGCTCTTCATTTTGGAAATTAGCTGAGCAAGCGGAGTACCAGAGGTTGGTTCAGATGGAATTCTGACACAACCTTGGGAAGAAATTTAGGATGAGTAATGAGAACTACCTTGTCCTTATGGAATACAGTATACGGAGGGTCCGTAACCAGGGCATGTATCTCAGAGACCCCATGGCTGAGGTAATGGCCACCAGGAAGGCAGTCTTCCAGGTAAGAAATTTTAGCTCACAGGTAGCTAAGGGTTCGAAGGCTTCCGAGTGAGCATGTCCAGCACCAGGTTAATGTCCCAGGCTGCAACTGGACGCTAACAGGGGGTCTGGTATGGAGAATCCCTAAGAAATCTCTTCACTATAGGTAACTGAGCCAGAGTTAAGGAAGAAACCGCCTCATGGAACGCTGAGATGGCACTAGGTGAACTTTAACTGTGGAGTACTGAAGACCTAAGTTTGATAGGTCCAAAAGATACTCCAGAACCTTGCCAGGAGGACAGGAAAAGGGATTCCAAGAGGATTTTGACACCAGAGAGAAAACGCTTCCATTTGGAAGCGCGCTGTTGGGTGGCTGGCTTCGAGCAGCCAGAAGGATGTCTGAGACTCTACAGAGACGTTGAACCGATCTACTTCTATCTCTTCAGGAGCCAAGCATGAAGGTGAAGTGATTTCAGGTTGGGATGGACCAACGAACCCTGAGTCAAAAGACTGATTTGCAAAGGAAGTGGTCTCGAGAGGCTGCCAACATACTGTTGAGTAGAGGAAACCATAGTTGCCGAGGCCAGGAAGGAGCAATGAGAATCATCTTGGTCCCCTGAGACTCGAACTTGAGGAGTACTCTGGATTAGAGGAAGTGGTGGAAAGGCGAAAGAAAGCGCTTTGTCCACCGCAGCCTGAACGCATCCTGACAGAAAATGCCAGGCCCTGGATTTCTGGAGCAGAAGAGAGGCAGTTTTATGCTGAGTGGGATGCAAAAGGTCCAGGTCTGGAGTCCCCCACTTTGAACAGGGACCGAGCTACGGCTGATCGAGAGACCACTGTGAGGGTCTGCCTCCTTTCTGCTGAGGTGATCTGCTAGGTCGCTTTGTATACCTGGCAGATAAACCGCTTGAATCAGAGACTTGTGCTCCAAGCACCACTCCCACACCTCATTGCTTCCTGCAAAGGGATAAGAATGAGCACCGCCTTGCTTGTTGGATGTAATACATCACTGCTTTGTTGTCCGCTTGAAGGAGAATGTTCTGGACAAAGGACATCCTTCAGAGCTCGGATTGCATAGGACCGCCTCATCTCCAGGACATTTATGGTGGAGATGAGTTTCAACTGAGTCCATACACCTTGAGTGTGGAGGGAGACAGTGAGCTCCCCATCCCATTAGCGATGCATCTGTGGTGATGGAGATCTGATGATCCGGGGAGCAAAGGGAATCCTTCCAGGAGATTGCTTTCTTGAGACCACCAGGTGAGAGACCTTCAAGGGCCCCGCCACCTTGATGGGATAAGACTGGGGTGAGAGGTCGGGACCACTGAGTGAGAGCATCCATTGGGTGGTTCTCATGTGCAGTCGGGCCAGAGGACAGTGAAGACCGAGGACGCCATGAGACCCAACATGCTAATCGAGAGAGCTGTAACCGATTGGTTCTCCCTGATGTAACGGGCCATACAGGGATGTCGAGTCTTCTGTCCTCTGGAAGGAAAGCCTCGCTGAAGAGGTGTCTAGAAGGCCCCTATGAAAAGGAGCTCTGGGAGGGTTGCAGTGAGATTTTTTCAAATTCAGCAGAACTCCCATGGACGTGAGAAGACGAGAAGTCGCTTGCACGGCTTCCAAAGTCCCTTGGCCGGAAGGGCTTGCTAGAAGCCAATCGCCCAGGTAGGGAAACACTCGAGTCCGATTTTCCTGAGATGCGCGAGAACTGCACAACACTTTGTAAAACTCGGCGCCGAGGATAGCCCAAAGGGCAGGACTCTGAACTGATAATGCTGACCCAAAGCTACAAACCTGAGGAATTTATGTGGGTCGGTGGACGGGATATGCTGGTAAGCATCCTGCATATCCAGAGAGGCCAGCCAGTCGTGTTGATGCAGCAAGGGTAACAGGGTACCTAGGGAAATCATCTTGAATTTCTCCTGGGGAGGAATTTGTTTAACTTTCTGAGGTCTAGAATGGAGCATCCCAGATTTCTTTGGAACCAGAAAGTAATGGGAGAACCCTGTGTTTCGGTAGATGCGGGGCACCAGTTCTATTGCCCTGTTGTTCAGAAGGCCCTGGATCTCCGCGTGAGGAGATCTGATTGAGAGGCCGACAACCTGGGTTGTCGATGGGAGGACAATTGGGGTTCCAAGAAATTGAGAGAGTAACCTCGAATTATCCAAGAACCCATTTGTCTGAGGTTATGACTTCACTGGTTGTAGAAGTACATCAGACGACCTCCCACCGGAGGAGAAAGTTCCACCGGCAGAGTGGATGGAACTTGGACCAACGACTCATAAGGTAGCGCTGGGAGCTTTAGGTCCCTGCGCTTTCTGCCTTCTTTTGAGGTTGGGCAGGTTGGCTTTTATGGAAGCTTCCCCTGCCTCTGCCTCGAAAGGACTGACGACTATGAAACTGACGTCTGTTCACATGCCCCCGAGAGGGGGCAGGCGGAGGTCTGGCCAACTTAATGGCCGATCTAGTCTTCTGAGTGGCCTCAAGGCTTGCTCCACCTGAGGGCCAAAAAGAAGGAGCCATCAAAGGCAGCGCCATCACCTGCTGCTGAGCATCATTCGTGAAGCCTGAAGCACGAGCCAGGAATGGCGCCAGTACAAATCCCCGTGGCTGCTGAGCGAGAAGCAGTGTCGAAAGCGTCCATGGCGGCTTTGACCTGTTGGTTATTGGACTCAATACCTCTAATAACGGTCAGAAGAAGCTCTGACTTGGAATCCGAATCTGGAAGAGCTTCAACCATTCTTTTCATAGAGTGCCACAGGATATACTCATACTGAGAAAAATAGCCTTGATAACTGGCAATACGCATACTTAGAGTGGAGGCAGCAAAGACTCTCTTACCTAATGTATCAATCTTACGAGACTCTTTG
The DNA here is from genome assembly GCA_016271365.2 of Neoceratodus forsteri. NCBI lineage: Eukaryota > Metazoa > Chordata > Ceratodontiformes > Ceratodontidae > Neoceratodus > Neoceratodus forsteri. Next base: position 292,960,817 of record CM057453.1, on the reverse strand, counting down.
TTAATAGGTTGAGCTGTAGTAGTTTGAGGAAGAACGACCTTTGCTCTCTGCCAGGACTACAATAGGATCCGCAAGGCTTGGGATGCCAAATGGGACGATCCTTGGGAGCTGAATACTTATCAATGGATTTAGCCACTGAGGGAATAAGAGCAGGGTTATTCCATACCATTTGAGACAGCGCTTCAAGGAAGGCTGAATCGGAGGAGTCAAACCGTAGGGATCTCCAGCATGAAGATACTGGAGTCTTAATATCTTCCCAGGATCGATGTCTGTAGTCTGGAGAGAAAGAGTGGATCCCAGGTTCTTCAACAGAGACTTAAAGGACAGGTCCTCGACCACAGGCTCTGTAGCAAAGAAAGATCCTGTTTCCTCCACTTCATCACCCAACCGAAGGTCTGGGTCAGGCTCAACATCATCTCCTGATGGTCCAGAAAGGACTGTGACAGGAAAGGAGGAAAATTAGAGAGGAGGAAATGGCAGAAAACAAGAAGAGTCCCTGCTGGCTGCCGGGCGCCGAGACGCAAAACGGGCTGAAGACGGCATCAGGAGGTGAGGCGTCAAGAGCACGCGTCTCGCAGAACGCCATGGGCGGGCGCTGGTTGACGACGTTGCCAAGACGGCGAAGCGCTAACGGGCGCCTACGGACGACGCCAACGCATCCAACGGCACCACCGGGCGGCGCGAGATAACGCGCGCCACCAACGGCGCCGAGAGACCACGCGCGCCGCCAACGGGCGCCGCGAAGCTCCGCCGGCCCTGAAAACGGCGCCGACACGGCCACAGACCCTGCAGAGGGCGCCGGAAAAGCCCCGGGAACCTGGAAAACAAGAGAAGGAAAAATACCAGGAGATAAGGCATCGGTGAGGCCCCCTGCGCCGCAGCCATGTGAGGGGGGGAAACACCTAAGCACGGAGTCGCTAGCACCGAAGAAGGCGCCGCGCGACTAGGAAGGTCCAACCGCCCTACCTGATCGCCGGAGGAGCCCGAGGGCTCCGAGGTAACCGAGCCAGGCAGAAGAACCAACCTCCGAGCCCATCGCTCCATAAGAGCGGCCCACTGATGAAACTGCTCATCTGGAGCCCTACCTATAGGCGGGAAGGGGCTCCGATGTCGAGGACGACGATTATCGGAAGCTGGCGACTCCGAAGAAGGAGACCGGCAACTAGCAACGATAACCGACCGTCGACGCGCAGACATACCAGAGGGCGACCTCGAGTGATGCCTTCTCTTTTTTGACCTGTGGGCCGAAGAAGAGCTCGAGGCCGAACGGCGCCGAGAATGCGACCGTTTATTTTTATGCCGGCGGGGGGACCGCCCATCCCCCCGGGCATCGGACTGACCGTAGTCGGAACCCCGCTGAGGAGAAGGAGGCTGACCGACCCAGCCCGCTGACTGAACAGCTTACACGAAGTCTCCCTACCGTCACCTGACCTGCTCATGGTCGACTCCGTCCAGTAGGCCGAGACTTCTTCAAGTAAGTTAAATTTAAATATTAAAAAAATTTTACGAAAATAGAATAAAACTAAGCGATACTACTATCGTGATAATGTTACAAAAAAACAAACTGAAAACTATGCGCTAGTTTGAAGTTTGACTCCCGACAGGCGAGCGACGTCGTCACTGAAGCGCACTCGACGGCGGGAAAAAAGGAACTGAGGCGGTTGGAGGGTCGTCGCCGAGATGGTCATTACCGCTCGAGCCGCTGCTCGCGGCGCCGTGTCTCGCGGCGCCGTCTCTCGCGCCGACCCTCCAGCAAAAAGTTTGCTCCCGATGGGTCTTAGTGCCTCCGGCGCCAATCCCACTAGTGTGAATGAGTGGTGGAGACTTATGTCCAGGAAGATCTTACCGGGTGATGTTGAGTATTGGTAAAAACAGAACCGGCAGGAGGACCGACGGACTTCTGCACCGAAGGAATGGATTTTGAGAAACTGCGGTGCAGGCCTAGGATTTTCTTCACAGTGTCCCACAAGGCGACCTCTACGGCGGGAGATGAAGAACTGGCAGATAGGCGGAGTCAAGCGCGGCCTAATGGCCAACCCGAGGAGTGCCGCGGAGCCGGGCTTTGAGGGCGGCGGGCCATGGTACGCCGGCTCCACCCACTAAAAAATAAATAAAGGCTCCCGTGGGTCCTAACCTCTGGCCAAGTACCCAACAGTGATGAATGGTGAAGACTGACACAGATAACATCCTGGGTTCCGACTCAGTGGAGAGTCGCTTCTGCTGCTGCAAGGCTCTGCTCAAGAGAAGAAAGCCTGATAAAAGAAAGGAATTAACAGACTGGGCAATCGCCTGAGGTCTAGGAAATGTCTCTGAATGAGAAAATCTCAGAGAAAGAGATGACCCATACCGCCGCCAGTCGGACTCCCCCTAGGGGAAGAAGAAGTCAGGTACTCTTTACCATACTCTGAAGACAAGCGCCTCAGGGGCTGAGGTGGAACCTGACCAGATCCAAAAAGGGGGGTATCGGGTAATTTCAGCTAGGCCCTGTGCTGTGATAAAAAAAAAATTTTTTCGCAAGGATTGTCTTGATACAAAATGACAAAGATGTTCTCCATCAGAGTGCAGAAGGAGTCTGAGCGTCCATACTGAAATCATGACTGGACTAATAATCACAGCTGGAGAGAAGTTAACCACCTGTGCGAAGAAGCCACCGAGAGGGCAATATCACAAGGGTCTATATACCCTATCAAAGAGCGAAAAGAGCCAGACCGCTCCCGACCATTAAATTAGAATGTTCCACAGAGTGTAACTGTTTGATGATTGAAAAAGTCTAGGACGAGAAGTATATGGTCCACAGGCGCAGTGTGAAATACTGTAGTGGACCCCATTACTGAGGAACTACTGAAAAGATTTTCCATCATGGACTCTTATGATAGAGGAGGATGTGCCCTTCAGTATATAAAATGAGTTGTCCACTGTATTACTGACCAGAAGGACAGAAAAAGACCCACCTAGATGCACTCTACGCTAGAAGGACCTCCAAGAGAGGTCTAGATCAAGACCACTAGAGACTCCGCCATCAGGAAGGATGTCGAGGAGACTGGCATCACGTGGGGAGCCGAGACAGTGCTGAGTGGTATGAGAGATTCCGCTGGCAGAACAGCACAAAGGAGTTCCATCAGTGGAAAACTGCTGGATGTCACAAGATCCCAGGTAGACCGTCACTCACTAAGATGTTCTCGGAAAAATAATCCGCAGAACAGGACTTCATTCTGCAGAAAACATCCCGCCACAAGTTCTGTGGAGAAGAAGTCTGAAGAAGGAAGATTTGTTACTAGTTCTGCCAGACAGCACCCACTAGCACCCTTGTGGCCCAGCATCACTCGTGGCACAGGATGGCACCAAGCAGTGCCTATGCCAACGTGGGCGCACGCTAGGGCATCCACGGCTGTACCCACAGGCACCCTCGGCACCCACGCAGCAATGGCACCTGAGGCACCCCCGACACCCATGGTACCATGGCACCCATGACAAGAATGGCACTCGAGGGCACCGGCGGCACCCATGAACTCATGGCACCTATTGCACCTGCGTGTGCCCAGCGCTGCCCTCGGCCCCACGAGACACCCGCAGCACAGCAATGGTGCCGACTATGGCACCGAGGCATGGTGATGACCATGGCGCCAAAGGAAAATGCCAATGGAAATCCTGAGAAAGAGGGGAGAAGGAAAAAGGTGATACCCGTGCCGGCCGCAGCATGGAAAAAGAAGAGGGGGTAGGCATGAGAGATCGACACAATGGCGAAGGCACCAAGAAGGCGCTGCACTCATCCTGACCCAATCGACACGGCTCCGGTCCAATGGCTCCAAGGCCTGGAAGCCCCGAAATCAGGAACACAGCCAGGAAAAAAGGAAGAAGTCAAACCCCCTACTCCACAGGAGCAGTCCAGAGGTGAAACTGCTCATCGGAGGTCCAACGAGGACAGAGATGGAGTCCGGAGTCGAGAATGTGGCCGTTAGGAGCAGGCCAAGGGGAACCCACTGAAGTCGGTTCAGGCCTATCGCCCCTCCCAACAAACAAACCTCGTGCAGACATACCAAAGGGCAACTTCAAGTGGCACCAGTTCATCTTCCCCAAACGAGGAAGAAGAGCTCGAGGTTAAGCGGAGATGGATGCCCGGAACCAACAGATTTGTGCTTCGGTGGACTGTCCTCCCCCTCAATCACAGGACTGTCCATAGTCAGACCCTCCACCGTTTCTCAAGGGCGGTGGACTAGGCACAGCACCTCTACCATAACAACTTTCATACGAAGCCATCCTACCATCCTGCGCTACCGTCTAAGGACGACTCCGTAGATGACAGGAAAGAATTTCTTTTTCTTTTCTTCATAATCTTTTTTTCTTGTTCGTAAAATAAGAAATTACTACTACAAAGTTAAATTAAATTAAACGCTAAAAGCTGCTGTAGTATAGACGAAAACTTTGACTCCGGCAGACGAGAGACGTCGACATCCAAGCGTACTCGACGGCGGGAGAAAAGGAACTGAGGCAGTTGGAGGGTCGACGGCGAGACAGCCTACACAGGCGTGCTCCTGTCTCGGCACCGACCCTTCTGAAAATTTTTGGCTGTCGCTTGGTCCTAGCGCCTCTGGCGCTATCCCACTAGTGTGAATGAGTGATGGAGACTTAGTCCAGGAAGATACAGCAGAGTTTTAATTCTTGAGCAGAGACTTAAAGGAAAGGTCTTCAACCACAGGCTCTGCAGGAGGATTGATCCATGCCCTCAGGACAGAATCGGCATCAGCATCATCACCCAGCTGAAGATCCGGATCGGGCTCAAAATCATCTCCTGACAGTCCAGGGGAGACTGTACAGACAGGAACGGGATGAAAACCAGGAGGAGGAAGAAGAGAAGGAGAAAGAATCGGAGTCGAAGACCTCTGAAAACTAGATGGTGCCGCACACATCCCCGGTGCGTGCCGCCGAAGAGAACGGCGCCGAGAACAGAGAGGGTGCCAACATAGAAAACAGCATTGCGCATGGTGCCAACAGGGAAGACGACATTGCACATGGCACCAACAGAGTATGCGGCACTGCAGACGGTGCCAACACCACCCACAGCTCCGCAAAGGACCTTGGCGCCGGAGAAGCTGGCACCACGGCTGATGGTGCCGTTGTAAGACCACCCCCCCCCGAAAGGTGGCAGACCAGACCCAGCCCGACTGACTGAACAGCTTTCATATGTAGTCCCCCTACCATCACCTGCCCCACTCATGGTCGAATCCGTCAAATGAGGGCTGATGACGTCTCTCTTATACAAGTAAGAAATTTATTAAAATATAGTCGGTACTTATCATGATAAAATAGAAAATAAGAAAACTGAAAACTAAGCTGCTAGTCTGAATTTTAACTCCTGGCAGGTGAGCGATGTCGTCACTGAAGTCCACTCGATGGTGGGGAAAAAGGAACTAAAGCGGATGGAGGGTCGACGTCAAGATAGTCTATACCGCACGCGCCTGGCTCACGGTGCCACTTCCTCGCGGCTTTATCTTAGCACCGGCCCTCCTGAAAAAGTTTGCTCCCGCTGGGTCCTAGCGCCTGAGGCGTATTCCCATCAGTGTGAATGAGCGGTGGAGACTTTATGTCCAGGAAGATAAACTGTTAGCTTGTTATCAGTTATCAATTTAGGTTCAGCATTTTCATATTTTAACCCTTCATGTACATCAGTCATTTGTTGTCAGTTTCTTCGGCATTGTCTTTCTTTCCTGGATTTCCTGATCTTGGAGCTGTGCTCAAACAAGTCCAAATCAAAATCACTGAAAGGAAAAGTGTCTACACCGCCTGAAATTTTCTTTGCCTGAGCTCTTGTCACCACAGCTGCTGAAACATCAGGATTTATCCCTTCTTGATTAATTCAATAAATCCTAGAAAGTAATTTCCAATAATCACAGGTATAGGTAACTTAGGTACTACCACCACTTTCATTTGTCACGACACACCCTTAATGGTCAGTCACTAGGGTGGTGGGATAGTATCGAGTGTCCCAGTGGATGTAGATGACACCAGTACCTGGACTTTTTGTACCTTTTGCAAAGTGTTTTCCCAGCACTTCAACATGCACTAGAGTCTGTCTGCTTCCCGAATCAATGAGTCCCTTTACAGTCTTATCCCCACCTTCACATCTGTTATGTACTTGCCCCAATTTGCCAAGGACAAATCTGTTCCAGTGCCACTCTTTTTACAGTAATTTCTTGCAATATGACCTGACTTATTACAGTTACAGCAAATAATGTCTTTGGGCACAGATTTCTTAACCCCACCAGAGTTGATTTATCAGGCTTGGAGTTTCAGTGAGAAAAAGAGTGTCTTACCAGTGCTTGGATGTTACCTCGCTGCTGTGGTGTCTGTCTGGCCATTTGGTAGTCCTTGGCCAAAGAAACAGCCTTTTCCCCACTTTCTGGTCAGCGTTCCTTTACCCAAAGCTGCACATCTGTAGGCAGGATGTTGATGAACTGCTCCATGGCAAATGTGTCGATGATCTGTTGAACTGTTTTGCCCTCTGGCTGGAGCCATTTTATCAGGAGTTCTCTGAGTCAGGTGAAGACTTCTAGAGGATTGTTGACCGAGTAGTACCTCTGAGATCTAAATCTCTGCCTGTAGGTCTCTCCGTGGACATCATACCTTTTCAGAATTTCCCTTTTCACCAGGTCATAGTTTTCTGACTGTGCAGTGTCCATATTGCTGTACGCAAGTTGGGCTTTCCCTGTCAGGTAGGGTACCAGTCTTATTTCCACTGCTGCATTGACAATTGGCAGGCAGTGGCAACTCTTTCAAAAGTTGTCAGCCATGCCTCTATATCATCCGAGAGGCACAACTTTATAAGTTTAATGGCTTTTAAGTTGCTTCTGTTTTGTTGCCCATCTGGGTCCGTGCCAGAGCCACTGCCTTTGATAGCTTGCAAGGCATCCAGCCATCGCTGCTCCCATCACTACATCTCTTCTCTCCTCTGTGCTTCTAAACATTGAATCTCTTTTTCTCTCTGCTTCTCAGTCTTTTTTTGTTGTATAGCTCACCATTTGAAAAAGTCCATCAGGCTTTCAGGTTCTGTCAATGCCTGTTCTTTTTCCATAACTTGTGCTGGTTGTACAATCTCAGCTTGGACTTCTGTGTCTGCTAGTTTGGCTGCCACTTTCCTGGTAACCACTCCTGGATTTGCTGCTGCAGAATATGGAAATGACGTACTTTCCATAATTCTTGATCTTCTTGGAGGAGCCTCCACCACTTATTCACACTAATGGGATCTGCGCCGGAGGCACTAGGACCCAACGGGAGCAAACTTTTTGCTAGAGAGTCAGCGCCAGAGATGGAGCCACAAGGAGTGTCACTGTGAGCCCCAGCTCGTGCGGTAATGACTATCTCAGCGTCAACCCACCAACCGCCTCAGTACCTTTTTTTCTGAGGAGGTGTAGCGTAACTAACCTAGAAGGATAACCTAACCAAAAAAACAGACATAAGATAGTCCGGACGACCTGTATGAGAAGGGTCAACAAAAAAGTCTTCACAGCCTAAGCTTGAGGGAGTGAAGACCAACAACAGAGGTGAGCTCGGGGGATGGTGGGTGGCCATGTGAATGAGTGGTGGAGACTTCGTCCAAGAAGATCAAGAATTACGGAAGGTACGTAATTTCCATATCTTCCTGGACATAAAGTCTCCACCACTCTTTCACACTAATGGAGAGTACTGAGCTAATAATCCCCGAGAGGGCGGCAGGAGAGACCAAGAGTTCACAGTTTTAGGACAGGAGTCCATTAAGGATGGTTCTGCCAAAAGAAAGATGTCGTCTGGCATGGACATTCAGGGCACAGTGTTTGACGAAAGTATGCACTGGGCTCCAGACAGCCGCACTGCAAATATCTGCAATGAGCATGCTGCGCATTTCCGCTAGGGATGCCACGACTGCTCTAGTAGAGTGAGCGTACACTGTGCCCTCCAGCTTAACCTGCGCCATGGAATAACAGTGGCGAAGGCTTGCCACCAGCCATGCTGAAATAAATCTGATAGCGACAGGGTGACCCAGCCGGGTCTCACTCAGAAAACAAACAGCTGTTGAGCTTTTCGAAAGCCTTTTGTTCTATCTAGATAGAAACGCAAAGCTCTTTTGACATCCAAGGAATGAAGAGAAGCTCTCCTTCATTTTGGAAGTTCGCAAAGTAGGATGGAAGAACCAAAGGTTGGTTTAGATGGAACTCTGAACCTTAGGGAGAAACATAGGATGGGTCCTAAGAACTACTTTGTCTTTATGAAACACAGTATATGAAAGGTCTGTGACCAAGGCATGTATCTCAAAGACCCTCGGGCTGAGGTAATGGCCACCAGGAAGGCCGTCTTCGGGTGAGACTCGAAAGGTAGCTAGAGACTCGAAAGGTTTTCAGTGAGCATGTCTAGCACCAGATTAATGTCCCAGGCTGCGACTGGACGTCTTATAGGAGGTCTGGTATGCAAAATTCCCTTAAGAAAACTCTTAACCAAGGGTAACTGAGCCAGTGACAAGGAAAGTACTGGCTCATGATAAGCTGAAATGGCACAAAGGTGAACCTTGACTGTAGAGTATTGCAGACCTGAATATGAAGGGTCTAAAAAGTACTCTAGAACTTTATCTGGTGGACAGGAAAAAGGATTCAAAGAGTTTTGCACACCAGAGCGAAAAACACTTCCATTTGGCTGTGTAACTTTTCCTACTGGCTGGCTTTGGCAGAAGAATATCGAAACCCTACAAGAGACATTCAACCTGTTCACTTCTATCTCTTCAGGAGCACAATTGAAGGTGAAGTGACCTCAGACTGGGATGGACCACAGGCACCTGAGTAGAGGTTCATCGGAAGGGAAGAGGTTTGAGGGAGTTTCAGACATACTGTTGAGTAGTGGAAACCATATCTGTAGAGGCCAGAAGGGAGCAATGAGGATCGTTTTGTCCCCCTGGGACTCAAATCTGTACTCTGAATTAGAGGAAGAGGCAAAAAGACATATAGAAAGAGTTTTGTCCACTGCACCCTGAACGCATCCTGACAGAAAATGCCAGGCCCTGGATTTCTGGAGAAGAAGAGAGGCAGATTTCTGTTGAGTGGGGATGCAAAAAGGTCCAGGTCTGGAGTTCCCCACTCTGCGAATAGTGACTGAGCTATGGGTGAGTCAAGAGACCATTCGTGAGGATCTGTCTCTGTTCTGCTGAGATGGTCTGCCAGTTCGTTCTGCACTCCGGCAGGTAGACCGCCTGAATTAGAGCCTTGTGCTCAAGCACCATTCCAAACTCTCATTGCTTCCCTGCATAAGGGTAAGAATAAGCACCGCCCTGCTTGTTGATGTAATACATCACTGCTTTGTTGTCCGTTTCAAGGAGAATGTTCTTGTGACAGAGAATGTCCTTCAAAGCCCAGACTGCATAAAGGACGGCTCTCATTTCTAAGACATTTATGTGAAGCTGGGACTCATCCTGAGTCCACGTACCTTGAGTGTGGAGAGTCTGATAGTGAGCTCCCCACCTCATCAGGGATGCATCCATGGTAATGGAAATCTGATGAGCCAGAGTAGCAAAGGGGTATCCTTCCAGAAGATTGTCCTCTTGCGACCAAGTGAGTGATCTCTTCAGAGGTCCTGTCACCTTGATGAGAAAGGACTGAGGGTGCGTGGTGGGACCACTGAGTACTGAGCATCCATGAGAGGTTCTCACGTGGAGGCGTGCTAGGGTGCAAGTGAACACCAAGGATGCCATGAGATCTGGCATCCGTTGCATCAGAGAGCTGACACCGAGCTGCTCTCTCCGATGTATCGGGCCAGCTAAAGGATATCGCTCCTCCTGTCCTCTGGAAGAAAAGCCTTTGCACAGGAGGTGTCCAGAAGAGTTCCTATGAAAAAGGAGCCTCTGGGAGTGCTGCAGCTGCGATTTTTTGAGGTTCAGCAGGACTCCCATGGACGTAAGAAAGTGTGAAGCCGTAGCTATGGCATCTAGAGTTCCTTGCATGGAAGGACTTGCTAGAAGCCAATCATCCAGATATGGGAACACTTGTATTGCGATTTTTCTGAGATGCGCTGCGAGAATTGCACAACACTTTATAAAAACTCTCGGCGCCGAGGATAGCTCAAAGGGCAGGACTCTGAACTGATAATGCTGTCCCAAAGCCAAGAACCGTAGGTATTTGTGATGCTTCGGGTGAATAGGAATGTGCTGGTAAGCATCCTGCATGTCCAGGGAGGCTAACCAGTCGTGTTGATGAAGCAACGGTAACAGGGTTCCTAGGGATATCATTTTGAATTTCTCTTTGGGTAGGAATTTAATTTTCTGAGGTCCAAAATGGGGCGCATGCCCCCGGTTTTCTCTGGAACCAGAAAGTAATGGGAGTAGAACCCTGTGTTCCGTTGATCCAGTGGAACTACTTCCACTGCCCTGTTGTTCAGAAGGCCTTGTATCTCAGACGCGAGAAGTTCTGACTGAAGATCTGACAGCTTGGGCTGTCATCTTGAGGGGGATGATCCGGAGGGGTCTCTGAAAGATTGAGGGAATACCCCTCGCGGATTATCCAGAAGACCCATTTGTCCGAGGTTATGGATTTCCATTGATTGTAGAAGTGAGTCAGATGACCTCTCACCGGTGAGGAAGAGCCCCCCTCGGGCAGCTGAGGTGGGACTTGGGCCAACAAGTCAGAAGGCGGCACTGGGAGCTTTGGGTCCTTGCACCTTCTGCTGTGTTTTCTTTTGAGGCTGGGGGCTTGATTTTCATTAAAACCTCCCCTGCCTTTGCCACAAAAGGACTGACTGTTATAAAACTGGCGTTTGTTAACACCCCATCAAGAGGGAGCGGGGAGGAGATCGAGCCAATTTAATGGTTGATCTAGTCTTTTGTGTGGCCTCTAGAGCCTGTTCTACTTGAAGGCTGAAGAGATACACCATTGATAGGTAACGCCATTACCTGTTGCTGGGCATCATTCGGAAACCTGAAGTTCGCAGCCAGGAATGACAGAGGGTACAAATGCCCACCGCTGCCGCCTGAGAGGCAATATCAGGCGCGCCCATAGCTGCTTTAACCTGTTGGTTGTTGGACTCGATACCCCTGGTTATGGTTTGAAGAAGCTCTGAATTAGTGTCCGACTCCGGTACAGCTTCAACCATTTGCTTGAGCGAATGCCAAAGAATATACTCATATTGAGAGAAATTGCCCTGGTAGCTGGCAATATGCATACCTAGGGTGGAAGCAGCAAAGATTCTGTTACCTAAAGTGTCTATCTTACGAGATTCTTTGTTAATAGGTCGAGCTGTAGTAGTCTAAGGAAGGATGACCTTATCATTCTCTGCCAAGACTAAAACAGGATCCGCAAAGGCTTGGGATGCCAAAATGGGTCGAACCTTGGGACCAGCATATTTCCTATCTATGGACTTAGCCACAGAAGGAATGAGAGCAGGATTATTCCATACCATTTGAGAAAGCGTCTCAAAAGAGGGCTGTACTGGAGGAGTCAAATCCATAGAGATTTCTGTAACATGGAGGTATTGGAGTCTTAACAATTTCCCAGGATCGATATCTGAAGTCTGAAGAGAAAGAGTGGAATTCAAATTTTTCAGCACAGACTTAAATGACAGGTCCTCGACCACAGGCACTGCAGCAGGAATAGATCGTGTTCCTTCCACATCATCACCCAGCCTAAGGTCTGGGTCAGGCTCAATGTCATCTCCTGACAGCCCAGAAGGGACTGTATGGACAGGAAAGGAGTGAAAATCAGAAGGAAATGAGGATGGGAAAGGATTCAAAGAAGAGGAGCCCTGAAGACTGGATGACGCCTAACAGGCCTCGGTGCGAAGAAGGCACAAGCGCCAAAACCCACATGTCGGCACTGAGAGGGCGGTGCGAGGAAGGCCGTACAACATCGAGGACAGGCGCTGACAAGGCTACAGTGCCGACAATCCCAACGGCACCGAGGACGGCGCTGAACACTGCAGTGTCAGCCATCGATACAAGGGTGTCGAAAACATCCCAAGGCTCAAAAACAGGATTGAGGAGAAAGAAGGATGAATACCAGGAGATAGAGGCATCAGTGTGGCCCCTCACGCCACAGCCGTGTGAGGGAAAACACCTAGCGTGGAGTCAGCGGCACAGAAGATGGTGCCGTGCAGCTAGGAGGTTCAACCGCCACCTCATCTCCCAAAAGCATGAAGGCTCATGAGTGACCGGGCCAGGCAGCTGGACCAATTTCTGAGCCCATTGCTCCATAAGAGCAGACCACTGATGAAACTGCTCATCTGAAGACCTACCAGAGGGCGGGGTAGGGCTCCGATGTTGTAGAAGTCGGCGAACAGAAATAGAACCCAGTGACTCCGAAGGAGGTGACCGGCAACTAGCCCCAATAACCGACCGTCTACGCGCAGACATATCAGAGGCCGACCTCAGTGATGCCTTCTCTTTTGACCTGTGGGCGAAGAAGAGCTCGAGGCGAGCGGTGCGAGAATCGCGACCGTTTACTTTTATGCTTTGAGGGGACCGCCCACACCCTCGGGCATTGGACTATCCGTTGTCAGACACCCCAGGAAGGTGGTGAACTGGACCCAGCCGGCTGACTGAACAGCTTTCATACGAAGTCTCCTTACCGTCACCTGATCTGCTCATGGTAACTCCGTCAATGTAGGCTGAGACTTTTTCTTCTAATAAGAATAAATAAACTAAGCAATACTTTATTCGAGATATTACTACAAAACAATAAAACTGAAAAACTATGCTGCTAGTTGGAAGTTTGACTCTCGGCGGGCGAGTGTCGTCGTCACTGAAGTGCACTTGACAGCGGCGAAAAAAGGAACTGAGGCGGTTGGAGAGTCGATGTCAAGATAGTCATTACCGCATGAGCTGGGGCTCGCGGTGCCGCTCCTCGCGGCTCCATCACTAGCACTGACCCTCTAGCAAAAAGTTTGCCCGCTCTGGGTCCTAGTGCCTCCGGCGCAGATCCCATTAGTGTGAATGAGTGGTGGAGACTTTAAGTCCTGGAAGATCCATACCTTTCTCTGTGCTTCCCTGGTACTAGGTCCAGTACCCAAGCACAAAACTGCTGGCTTAGGTTATGCACGGCGAAAATCCCACTTAGGCTAACACCCATCTGTCGTTGAGGCACAGGTCAGGAAGCATAGGAAAACCAGTAGCAGTTGTAGAATTCAACAAAAAGATTTCTTTACACTAGCAGTAACAAAAAAAATAAACTTGTTCAGTATAACTATTTACAAAGGCCAAATAAACAGAAAAAGTCCGAGTTTTTCTTTAATCTCTGTGTCCGTTCTTTTCTCTTTCAAGCAATTGCAGCTCAGCTCTCTTATAGGTCCTTCCAACCCCCATTCTTAACAAGCATCCTGTTTCTTCCAATGTGTTCTTGTATGTTTCACACAGGTGCTAGCAGGTTCACTGTGTGCCTGAGCTGAGGCCCCTTTTTCCACAGCTCTTCTGCAAAAGGCTTAAAAATTTGCACTCAAGTAGCCTCCTGAGTTTCCAATAGCTTTCTGCAAGCATCTCAAACCACTATCATGTACATTTAAAAAATTAACACCATATATTTTCTAAACAAAAGGATACCAATATCAGTTACATTTCCACATAATGATTTGCATATATTTTTATATCAACAGATATGCAAGGGAGGAAAAAGAGAGCACATAAGGAAGACTGAGAGCAGTGAAAGGCAAAGAATTGCGAGACTGTTGGGGTGATCAAATCCTAGGTCTCACAGGAAAATTTGGTTGCACAACCAGACAGGCAGAGACAGGAAAGGACAGATCCTTGCATTTAAACACTTTTCATAACAACTGGGACAGGGTCCTAATTCCACCCTGTCACATGCATATATATAACTGAAAAGTTGCACTATAGGATTTCAAAATGATACCTTAATACACAGCAGTGCCTTTAGCAGGGGTCCATACAGTGTAATATGTGAATCTGGGGACATTTCCAATTCTACATGGAGCTTATCAGGTGGAAGTGCAGATGGATCAATTGAGGGTTGATCTGACATGGTGGGAGATGAGATGCCTCTATCTGTAGTTTTCTACGATGGCCTTAGTGGCAGCAACACAAATGCCTCCATTTCTGAAACTTAAATATTAAAAAAAAAAATGAGCATTTGTATCTGTGGTTTATATCCCAATGAAACATTACAAAGCAGCTGACACATCCAGGAAAACATTTCACATCATAAACTTTATATATACTCAGTTTGTGTACTGAATATATTACCTGTATATCTCTGTCCCCTGCTCTTTTTTACTAAAGGTATCTGCAGTTTAAAGAACTACTGACGCCTCAAAGAAAACTTGCATTCCAATTCTATTTCACATATTTCTCCTCCCCATAATTTATTACAAAAGAAATCTGTATGAATATATGATTGTTGTCCCATAGAGTTCATTTTGAGTTTATCTGCCTCTATAGCTTACTCCCTATTTTCAAGTCGTAATTCTCTGTTGTGACATCACAATCTGTTGCCATGGGAGTAACCGTGAGGTCACAAGCAGTGCTCTATGACTTTAGGTAGGGAGAAAGCAGCAGGAATAGATTAACTCTGCAGGAGCAAAGATCCTGTTTTCATGCAAATGCCTCACTACTAAATAATGGGGAGGAGAAACAAAGAACTAATGGGAAATACATGCTCTACAGTGCCTGACTACTATTTTTTTGTTAAAGTTCTCCGGAATGTGCCACCAGCTCTTTAAGTGGACTGTTGCCCATTAGACTTAGGCCCTGTACACACTGGGCTTGTTAAAATGTTTTAAGTCCCTTAAAACATTTTAACAAGCCCAGAGTTTCCGTCTGCACTGAACATGGTTTGAAACTGTGTTTAAAAACTGAGTTTAAACCCTGCTAAGGACCTAGTCTTTAAAATAATGTTACCTTTTCTTTTTTGGTGTGGACAGGCAATCAATTTGTGCTTCTCCTTCAGGCACTATTGTGGCCGCATATCCCAGCATGCATTTCCACACCACAGACATTGATTGAAGTGCAGAAATGCATGGTGTTGAGTGGCTAGAAATAAAAATTACGTACCTACCGTTATTCCTGATCTTTCTCTGTATCTTCCCCATTCATCACCTTTGGGTAATGTGGCATAGGTCATGACCCCTTGGGAGCTTTTTTTTGGATGGGCGGTCGGCGCATCATCGGCGTCAGCCTTTGAGGTTGACACATTGCGTGGGCGCCCATGGTTGGCTGTTAGGCATCATCACCCCACCCTCCTGCCAGTTCTGAGTCACCGAGAGTAAGAAAGTGTTGGGAGGGAGGGACAAGGAAGTCCAAGGGACAGATAGAGGAAAAGATATACAAACTAAAAGGAGAAATAAATAACTGAGAGGACAGAAAGAGAATTGGAAATCTAAGGGGATTGGGAAGGGGCTCCAATCTCTGTAAGTAGAAGAGTCGGGAGGGAGGGAAGAAATAAAAGTAAGGATGTGGTGGGGGGGGACGTACCCTGAAGCCTTGATCTGTCTCTAGATTGTATAGGAACTGCCAAAGAGTAGCCAGAAGGCTACACTGCCAGAATTCAAGGCACAAAATCACTTGCAATAAACTCCAACATAAGCAGAAGTGGCTATTCTGGAAGAAAGACAGGATACAGGGCTGTACCCCCCATCCCGAAACAAAGTTTGGTGGTAAGAAATGAAAATTACATACCTACCGTAATTCTTGATCTTTCTTGGACGAAGTCTCCATCACTCATTCACACTAATGGGATCTGGGAGAGGCACTAGGACCCAGCAGGAGCAAACTTTTGCTGGAGGCTGGCACCAAAGATGAAGCCGCTGGAGCGCACCACGAGCCTCAGCTTGTGCGGTAATGACTATCTCAGCGTCGACCCTCCAACCGCCTCAGTGCCTTTTTTTCCAAGGAGGTGCAGCGTAACTAACCTAGAAAGATGGCCTAACCAAAAACCGGACATAAGATAGTCTGGACGACCCGTATAAGAAGGGTCAACAAAGAAGTCTTCACAGTCTAAAGACTTGAGGGAGTGAAGACCAACAACAGAGGTGAGCTCGGGGGATGGAGGGTGGGCGTGTGAATGAGTGGTGGAGACTCAATCAAGAATTACGGTAGGTACATAATTTTCATATCTTCCTGGACATAAGTCTCCACCACTCATTCACACTAATGGGAGAGTACCAAGCTAATAATCCCCTGAGAGGGCGGCAGGAAAGACCAAGAGCTCACAGTTTTAGGACAGAAGTCCATTAAGGATGGTTCTGCCAAAGGAAGAATAAGTCGTCTAGCATGGACATCCAGTGCATAGTGTTTAGCAGTATGTACTGAGCTCCAGGTAGCCGCGTTGCAAATATCTGCAATGGGCACGTTGCGGATTTCTGCCAGAGATGCCACGACCGCTCTAGTAGAGTTAAGCGTAAACTCTGCCCTCCAACTTAACCTGTGCCATGGAATAGCAGTGGCGAAGGCATGCCACTAGCCATGCTGAGATACATCTGATAGCGACAGGTTGATCCAGCCGGGTCTCGCTGAAGGAAACAAACAGTTGTTGAGCTTTGCGAAAGTCTTTCGTTCTATCTAGATAGAAACGCAAAGCTCTCTTAACATCCAAGGAATGAAGAGATCGTTCTCCTTCATTTTGGAAGTCCGCAAAGTAAGAGGGAAGGACCAAAGGTTGGTTTAGATGAAATTCCGACACCACCTCAGAAAGAAATTTAGGATGGGTTCTAAGGACTACTTTGTCTTTATGGAACACAATATACAGAGGGTCTGTGACCAGGGCATGTATCTCAGAGACCCTGTGGGCTGAGGTAATGGCCACCAGGAAGGCCGTTTTCCAGGTGAGAAATTTTAGCTCACAGGTAGCCAGAGGTTCGAAAGGTTTCCAAGTCAGCATATCTAGCACAAGTCCCAGGCTGCAACTGGATGTCTTGTAGGAGGTCTGGTATGCAGAATTCCTTTAAGAAACCTCTTAACCACCGGTAACTGAGCCAGTGACAAGGAAAGTACCGGCTCATGATAAGCTGAAATGGCACAAAGGTGAACATTGACAGTAGAGTACTGCAGACCTGAATTTGAGAGGTCTAAGAGGTACTCAGAATTTTATCTGGTGGGCAGGAAAAGGATTTAAAGAGGATTTTGCACACCAGAGCGAAAAACACTTCCATTTGGCTGTGTAAGTCTTCCTAGTGGCTGGCTTCCGTGCAACCAGAAGAATATCTGAAACCCTGTGAGAGACATTGAACCTGTTCACTTCTACCTCTTCAGGAGCCAAGCGTGAAGGTGAAGCGACCTCAGGTTGGGATGAACAACAGGACCCTGAGTCAAGAGGTTCATCTGAAGGGGGGAGTGGCTTCAGTGGAGCTGCCGACATAGTGTTGAGTAGTAGAAACCACATCTGTCGAGGCCAGAAGGGAGCAAAGAGGATCATTTTGTCCCCCTGGGATTCAAACTTGAGAAGCACCTTCTGAACTAGAGGAAGAGGTGGAAAGGCGTATAGAAAGCATTTTGTACACTGCAGTCTCAACGCATCCTGACAGAAAATGCCAGGCCCTGGATTTCTGGAGCAGAAGAGAGGCAGTTTTGTGTTGCGTGGGGATGCAAAAAGGTCCAGGTCTGGAGTTCCCCACTCTTTGAATAGTGACTGAACTATGGTTAAGTCGAGAGAGACCATTCGTGAGGATCTGTCTCTGTTCTGCTGAGATGGTCTGCCAGTTCGTTCTGTACTCCCGGCAGGTAGACCACTTGAATTAGAGCCTTGTGCTCAAAGCACCATTCCCATACTCTCATTGCTTCCCTGCATAAGGGGTAAGAGTGAGTACCGCTCTGCTTGTTGATGTAATACATTACTGCTTTGTTGTCCGTTTGAAGGAGAATGTTCTTGTGACAGAGAATGTCCTTCAACGCCCGGATTGCATGAAGGACAGCTCTCATTTCTAAGACACTTATGTGAAGCTGGGACTCAACCTGAGTCCACGTACCTTGAGTGTGGAGAGCCTGACAGTGAGCTCCCCACCCCATCAACGACGCGTCTGTGGTAATGGAAATCAGATGATCCAGAGGAGCAAAGGGATACCCTTCTAGGAGATTGTTCTCTTGCGACCACCAGCTGAGCGACCTCTTTAGGGGTTCTGTCACCTTCATGGGATAGAACTGCGGGTGAGTGGTTGGGGACCACTGAGTACTGAGCATCCACTGAGAGGTTCTCATGTGCAGGCGTGCTAGG
Source organism: Neoceratodus forsteri (assembly GCA_016271365.2). NCBI lineage: Eukaryota > Metazoa > Chordata > Ceratodontiformes > Ceratodontidae > Neoceratodus > Neoceratodus forsteri. The sequence goes on along the minus strand of CM057453.1, from coordinate 292,942,656 downwards.
GGTACAGTGAACACCGAGGATGCCATGAGACCTAGCATCCATCGCATCGAGAGAGGTGGAACAGAGTTGATCTCCCCGATGTGATGGGCCATCTGAAAGATATTGCTCCTCCAGTCCTCTGGAAGAAAAGCCTTCGCACAGGAGGTGTTCAGAAGAGTTCCTATAAAAAGGAGCCTCTGGGAGGGCTGCAACTGCGATTTTTTGAGGTTTAGCAGGACTCCCATGGACGTGAGAAAGCGTGAAGCCATGTCTACGGCATCCAGAGTTCCCTGCCTGGAAGGACTTGCCAGAAGCCAATCGTCCAGATAAGGGAACATCTGTATTCCAATCTTTCGGAGATGCGCTGCGAGAACTGCACAACACTTAGTAAAAACTCGCGGCGCCGAGGACAGCCCAAAGGGCAGGACTCTGAATTGCTGAATGCTGTCCCAGAGCCACAAACCTCAGGAATTTGTGATGCTTTGGGTGAATAGGAATGTGCTGGTAAGCATCCTGCATGTCGAGGGAGGCTAGCCAGTCGTGTTGAAGAAGCAAAGATAACAAGGTTCCTAGAGAAATCATTTTGAATTTCTCCTTGGGCAGAAATTTGTTTAGTTTTCTGAGGTCCAAAATGGGGCGCATGCCCCCAGTTTTCTTTGGAACCAGAAAGTAATTGAGTAGAACCCTGTGTTCCGTTGATGCAGCAGCACTACTTCTACTGCCCTGTTGTCCAGAAGGCCCTGAATCTCGGCGGCAAGAAGGTTTGACTGAAGGGTTGACAGCCTGGGTTGTCGTTTGGGGGGACGATCCGGAGGGGTCTCCACAAGATTGAGTGAATACCCCTCTCGGATTATCCGGAGGACCCATTTGACTGAGGTTATGGACTTCCAGTGGTTGTAGAAGTGTATCAGACGACCTCCCAACACTGAGGAAGAGTCCACCTCGGGCAGTTGAGATGGGACTTGGGCCAACAACTCATAAGGTGGCGCTGGGCGCTTTGGGCCCTTGCGCCTTCTGTTGCATTTTCTTTTGAGGCTGGAGAGTTTGATTTTCATGAAAACTTCCTCTGCCTCTGCCTCGAAAGGACTGACAGTTATGAAACTGGCGTTTATTGACACTCCCTCGAGAGGGGGCAGGAGGAGGTCGATCCAACTTAATGGCCGACCTAGTCTTTTGTGTAGCTTCTAGAGCCTGTTCTACCCGAGGGCCGAAAAGATACACATCATCAAAAGGCAATGCCATTACCTGCTGCTGTGCGTCATTCGTGAAGCCTTAAGTGCGCAGCCAGGAATGACGGAGGGTACAAATACCAGCTGCCGCCGCTCGGGAAGCAGTGCCGAAAGCATCCATAGCTGCTTTAACCTGCTGATTGTTAGATTCGATACCCCTGGTAATGGTTTGAAGAAGTTCTGGCTTTGTATCCGATTCCAGTAGAGCTTCAACCATCTGTTTGAGAGAGTGCCAAAGGACATACTCATACTGAGAGAAATAGCCCTGGTAGCTGGCAATACACATACCCAGGGTGGAAGCAGCAAAGACTCTCTTACCTAAAGTGTCTATCTTATGAGATTCTTTGTTAATAGGTTGAGCTGTAGTAGTTTGGGGAAGGACGACCTTATCATTCTCTGCCAAGACTACAATAGGATCCGCAAAGGCTTGAGATGCCAAAATGGGTCGATCCTTGGGGGCTGAGTATTTCCTATCTATGGATTTAGCCACCGAAGGAATGAGAGCAGGATTATTCCATACCATTTGAGACAGCGTCTCAAAGGAGGGCTGAACTGGAGGAGTCAAATCCGTAGGGATCTCTGGAACATGGAGGATTTGGAGTCTTAGCAATTTCCCTGGATCGATGTCTGTAGTTTGGAGAGAAAGAGTGGAAATCAAGTTTTTCAGCAGAGACTTAAAGGACAGGTCCTCAACCACAGGCTCTGCAGCAGGAATAGATCCTGTTTCATCCACTTCATCACCCAGTCTAAGGTCTGGGTCAGGCTCCATGTCATCTCCTGACAGTCCAGGGGGGACTCTATGGACAGGAAAGGAGTGAAAATCAGAGGGAAAAAGATGGAGGAAAAGAGTTAAAGGAGGAGTCCTGAAACGAGGAAGACACCCTAAGAACCCCTGGTGCCGCGGAGGCGCACGGCGCCGAGAGGCCGGACGGCGCTGTAACACCACATGGCACCGAGGACGGTGTCAAACGACGGCGCCAGCGAAGCCACCAACGCCGAGGGTGCCGAAAACATCCCAAGACCAAAACAGGATTTGAGGGGAAGGAAGGGAAGGAAGAAGAGCAGGAGAGAAAGGCATCGGGGTGTGGCCCCTGCGCTGCAGCCATGTGGGGAGACACCTAAGGCGAGAGTCGACGGCACCGAAGACGGTACCGCGCGACCAGGGAGGCTCAACTGCCCTACCTGGTCTCCCAAGAAGCCCGAAGGCTCCCGAGTGACCAAGCCAGGCAGCTGAACCAACCTCCGAGCCCATTGCTCCATAACAGCGGCCCACTGATGAAACTGCTCATCTGAAGACCTACCAGAGGGCGGGATAGGGCTCCGATGTCGAAGACGTTGGCTACCGGAAACAGAAGCAGGCGACTCTGAAGGAGGAGACCGGCAACTAGCCCCAATAACCGACCGTCTACGCGCAGACATATCAGAGGGCGACCTCGAGTGATGCCTTCTCTTTTTTGACCTGTGGGCCGAAGAAGTGCTCGAGGCCGAACGGTGCCGAGAATGCGACCGTTTATTTTTATGCTTCCGAGGGGATCGCCCGTCCCCCCAGGCATTGGACTGGCGTTGTCAGACCCCCCCTTCCAGAGAAAGCATCGGACCAGACCCAGCCCGACTGACTGAACAGTTTCATACGAAGTCTCCCTACCGTCACCTGACCTGCTCATGGTCGATTCCGTCAAGTAGGCTGAGACTTCTTTGTAAATAAGAATAAACTTAAGCGATACTTATTCGAGATATTACTACAAAAAAACAAAACTGAAAACTATGCTGCTAGTTTGAAGTTTGACTCCCGGAGGGTGAGCGATGTCGTCACTGAAGCGCACTCGACGGCGGGAAAAAAGGAACTGAGGCGGTTGGAGGGTCGACGCCAAGACAGTCATTACCGCATGAGCTGAGGCTCACGGTGCCGCTCCATCTCTGGCGCCGGCTCTCCAGCAAAAAGTTTGCTCCCGCTGGGTCCTAGTACCTCTGGCACAGATCCCATTAGTGTGAATGAGTGTTGGAGACTTATGTCCAGGAAGATATGTAAATTACGTACCTACCGTAATTCTTGATCTTCTTGGACGACGTCTCCATCACTCATTCACCCTGTGGACTAGCGGGTGCTAGGACCCAGGAGCAAACTTTGGCTGGAGGGCCAGCGCCCGGAGATGGAGCTGCGGAGTGGCACTGGGAGCCTCTGCTCGTCGCGGCAATAACTATCTCAGCGTCGACCCTCCAACCATCTCAGTACTTTTTTTCTGAGAAGGTGCAGCGTAACTAACCTAGAAGGACAGCATAACCAAAAACCGGACATAAGATAGTCTGGAAGACCTGTATAAGAAGCGTCAAGAAAGAAGTCTTCGCAGCCTAAAGATTGAAGGAGTGAAGACCAACAACAGAGGTGAGCTCGGGGGATGGTGGGTGGGTGTGTGAATGAGTGGTGGAGACTTCGTCCAAGAAGATCATGAATTACGCTAAGTATCGTAATTTCCATATCTTCCTGGACATAAAGTCTCCACCACTCGTCCCAATGGAAGAGTACTGAGCTGAATAATCTCCCAACAGGGCAGCAGGAGAGACCGAGCTCACAGATTTGGGACAGAGAGTCCATTAAGGATGGTTCTCCCAAGCGAAACATGTCATCTGGCATGGACATCCAGGCATAGTGTTTGTCGAAACTATGCACTGAGCTCCAGGTGGCTGCATTGCAAATATCTGCAATGGGCACAATGAGTTCCACCAGGGATGCCGCCATCGCTTCTAGTAGAGTGGCGTTACACTCTGCCTTCCAGCATAACCTGCACCATGGAATAACAGTTGTGAAGGCATGCCACCAGCCATGCTGAAATGCATCTGACAGCGACAGGCTGACCCAGCCAGGTCTCGCTGAAGGAAACAAACAGTTGTTGAGCTTTGGGAAAATCTTTTGTCCTATCCAAATAGAAATGCAAAGCTTTTTTGACGTCCAAAGATTGAAAAGAACGTTCCCCTTTATTTTGGAAGTTCGCAAAGTAAATAGGGAGGATCAAAGGTTGGTTTAGATGGAATTCTGAAACAACCTTAGGGAGAAACTTAGGATGGGTCCTAAGAACTACTTTGTCTTTATGAAACACAGTATATGGAGGGTCTATGACCAAGGCATCTATCTCAGAGACCCTGCGGGCCAAGATAATGGCCACCAGGAAGGCCATTTTCCAAATGAGTAATTTCAACTCACAGGTAGCTAGAGGCTCGAAAGGTTTTCGAGTGAGCATGTCTAGCACAAGACTAATGTCCCAGGCTGCGACCGGACATCTGATATGCAGAATTCCCTTAAGGAACTTCTTAACCATGGGTAACTGAGCCAGTGACAAGGAAAGTACTGGCTCATGATAAGCTGAAATGGCACAAAGGTGAACCCTGACTGTAGAGTATTGCAGACCCGAATTTGAGAGATCCAAAAGGTACTCTAGAAGTTTATTTGGTGGGCAGGAAAAAGTTCAACAAAGTTTTTGCACACAAAGCAGCAAGCTTCCATTTGGCTGTGTAAGTTTCCTAGTGGCTGGCTTGCGCGCACCCAGAAGAATATCTGAAACTCAGCGGGAGACGCTGAACCTGTTCACTTCTCTCTCTTCAGGAGCCAAGAGAGAAGGTGAAGCGATCTCAGATTGGGATGGACCACAGGCCCCTGATTCAGAAGGTTCGTCTGAAGGGGAAGCGGTTTCGGAAGGGTTTCCGACATACTGTTGAGTAACGGAAACCATATCTGCCGAGGCCAGAAGGGAGCAATAAGAATCATTTTGCTCACCTGGGACTCGAACTTCAGAAGTACCCTCTGAATTAGAGGAAGAGGCGGAAAGGCGTATAGAAAGCGTTTTGTCCAATGCAGCCTGAACGCATCCTGACAGAAAATGCTAGACCCTGGATTTCTGGAGCAGAAGAGAGGCAGTTTTGTGTTGAGTGGGGATGCAAAAAGGTCCAGGTCTGGAGTTCCCTACTCTGCGAATAGTGACTGAACTATGGTTGAGTCGAGAGGCCATTCATGAGGATCTGTCTCTGTTCTGCTGAGACGGTCTGCCAGTACATTCTACACTCCCGGCAGGTAGGCCGTCGAATTAGAGCCTTGTGCTCCAAGCACCATTCCCACACTCTCATCGCTTCCCTGCATAAGGGGTAAGAGTGAGCCCCGCCTTGCTAGTTGATGTGATACATCACTGCTTTGTTGTCCATTTGAAGGAGAATGTTCTTGCGACAGAGAATGTCCTTCAAAGCCTGGACTGCATAAAGGACGGCTCTCATTTCTAAGACATTTATGTGAAGCTGGGACTCGTCCTGAGCCCACGTACCTTGAGTGTGAAGAGTCTGACAGTGAGCTCCCCACCCCATCAGACACGTGTCCATGGTAATGGAAATCTGATGATCCAAAGGAGCAAAGGGATAGCCTTCAAGAAAATTGTCCTCTAGTGACCACCAGGTGAGTGACTTCTTCAAAAGTGCTGTCACCTTGATGAGAAAGGACTGAGGGTGAGTGGTTGGAGACCACTGAGTACTGAGCATCCATTGAGAGGTTCTCATGTGAAGGCGTGCTAGGGGTACAGTGAACACCGAGGATGCAATGAGACCTAGCTTCCGTTGCATCAAGATAGCTTGAACCGAGCTGTTCTGTCTGACGTATCGGGCCATTTGTAGGATATCGCTCCTTCTGTTCTCTGGTAGAAAAGCTCTGACACAGGAGGTGTCCAGAAGAGTTCCTATGAAAAGGAGCCAGTGGGAGGGCTGCAGCTGCGATTTCTTGAGGTTTAGCAGGACTCCCAAGGACATGAGAAAGTCTGAGGTCGTGGCAACGACATAGAGAGTTCCTTGCCTGGAAGGGCTCACTAGAAGTCAGTCGTCCAGACATGGGAAAACTTGTATTCTGACTTTTCTGAGATGCGCTGCGAGAACTGCACAACACTTTGTAAAATATTTGCGGCGCCGAGGATAGCCCAAAGGGAAGGACTCTGAACTGACAATGCTGTCCCAAAGCCACAAACCTTAGGTATTTGCGATGCTTTGGATGAACAGTAATATGTTGGCAAGCATCCTGCATGTCCAGGAAGGCTAACGAGTCGTATTTACGAAGCAAAGGTAACAGGGTTCCTATGGATATCATCTTGAATTTCTCTTTGGGAAGACATTGTTTAATTTTCTGAGGTCCAAAATGGGGCACATGCCCCTGGTTTTCTTTGGAACTAGAAAGTAATGGGAGAAGAACCCTGTGTTCCGTTGATCCAGCGGAAATGAAAATTACGTACCTACTGTAATTCTTGATCTTCTCTCGTATCTTCACCATTCATTACTGCTTGGGGTTAAGCGAGAGGCATGCACCCTTCGACGGGAGTTTTTAGAGTTGGCTCTAGCGGGCGTCGTCCTCGAGCGCACTGTATCATCTTGAGAGGCGGCGTTAGGGCATGGGGACCTCCTCCATCTCAGTTCTGTTGGTCGGGAGGCAAAATAAAGTGTGAGAAAAAAGAAAGCGTAGGCAAGAGGCCAAGGGATAGAAAAAGAAAAGAAAAATAAACTGAAAAAGGAATAAGCCAATGGAGAATAGACAGAGGAGAGAATTCCTACCCTAAGGGACACATGGGGCCTCCTTTCGGGGCGGCTCTAGGGGAGGGAACAGAGAGAGAGGGAAGGAGAAGAGAGGAATGAAGGAAGAAGAAAGAAGAAAAGAGTGGCATGTTGAGAGGAGAACGGTGCCCGTCGAGCATTGACTGGTTGAGAGGCTTATAGGCTCCGAAATTAATGAGAGAGCAAGAATCCTGTTGGTAGGACTGAGGAGAGGTTCCACGAACCTGCTAAACAGACCAAGGAGGGCAAGTCTCCTGGACTCTTAACATATAAGATCTCTTCATCCCAGTTGAGGGCTCCTGGACTGACTGGAGCAGAACCTGTTCCGGAAGAGCACCCATCCAGGAAGGGACTATGTTCCTAGCACCTTGATAAGTGCCACCATAGAAGAGTATAGGGAAAACTAAGCCTTCTCAAAAGGCAGTTTGTAAGAAAAATAGAGGGACTCAATCAGACTTGCTATGACAAGGCAGACAGAGGCTTGAAGCTGACAAGATCAGCCAGCAGCTGTAAAGCTTTTGAAAAATAATGCCTGCCAGGGGATCCTAAGTTGAAGGTGCGAGACAGGGCATGGCCACCAGGCTGTGGAACAACATGACCTGAGGAGGCAAGGAGTCACCCCGTGAGGCAGTCAGAAGAGTTCCCTCAAATTAAAGAATTTGTAACCGTACTAGTTCCTCTTTACCTTGAGGAAAAAAGGGGGTCCAGGGTTTAAATAATTGATTAGCAGTTTTTGTTTTTTAGGGGACTATACTAACTGTACAGACAGTATTTACACAAGTCTCTAGAAGTGCAGCGCCAAACAAACAAGCGAGGCAAGAGCCAATACATCTCTGTGACTCAGCACTTTTATGAGCAAAATGCTACTTAATCAATCTTAGAGTAAAGTAAATCCCTGGGATCACATTCACCAAAATGGGAAAAACAGAAAAGTTTTTTTTTTTTGGCATAAAGGCCAAGGGAGTAAAAGGAGCAGGCGGGAGGGAGGCACACAGAAGGAGCCACTGAGGGGAAGGTGGGTGGCAGTACATGAATGGTGAAGATACAAGGAAGATCAAGAATTACGGTGAATGCGTAATTTTCATATCTTCCTTGTCAATCTTCACCATTCATTACTGCTTGAGAGAGTACCCAAACCCCTCTCCCCCCCTTAAAGGGAGGGTGCATATCCCCTGAGGAACAAGACCCCAGCCTCCTGTTGGTGAGAAACAGAAGGAAGACCCTGGCTAGTACAGAGAAGCCTATGTGGGAGAAGAGCTAGGAGGTTGCCTCCAGATGCAGGAGACAGAGGAAGCCCCTGCAAAAGTCTCCTAGCTCTGGAGGAAAAAAGAGCAGGTCCCAGGCGGAGGCGCATCACCCCTAGGGCCAGGGGTGACAACCTTGATAAGCAGAAGCCATGCCGTCCGCCTAATGCAGATCGCTTGTCCCTGCAAGCCTGGAAGCCACCTCATTGGTGTAAATAAGATGCCTTGCTTGGTGTCTTGCCAGCTCGAGGCCTATAGCGGAGAGGGCAATAGCTTGTCTGGTTGCTCCATATCAGGCATTGATGCTGGGGCTGGAGGCACCTCGACCACAGATGCGATTAGCAAAGGCAGTGGTGAGCCTGATGTGATGCAATACAACCACACCAGAGAAGAAAACACTCATAGCCCCACGGTCGAACTGTCAAATCCTAATCTGGTGGGCGGTCGTAAGCCCGAACCTGGCGCCGGAAGGAGTCTCTGGGTACACCAAGCCAGGCGAGGTTGGGAAAGAATGCCAAAGTTCGAGAGCACAATACCTCGACAGCAGTCGGCCGGGGCTGGAGAAAAGAAGATGCGAACTGCCAGGAGCGGATAGATGCCTCCTGGAAGGATAGGCCAGGAAGAGTACCACCAGGTGCTGGGCACTAATTCTTCAAGAATTCCACGCGTCTCCCATTCGGTATGTCTCTCCTTACATAAGTGAGAGGTCCTCACCATCCTCGAGAAGAATCGTGATATTCAGTGACATCAGCGTCAGGAAGAAAGATGAGCAAAGGGTTCCCCTCCCTCAGAGGGGAGGAAGGCGAGGATGATGGAAGCTTGAATGTCAGAGGATTCCTGCGGTGGTGGGAGAGTCGAAGACCGCTCATGCCATACATCTAGCATTATGAGGGAGGCCGCGCAGAACCCTGAACTGCTCCCAGGATAACGGACCCATAGGACCCGACATGGCCTGGAAGCGGGGTGGATACCCAGAGGCCTGGAGAAGAGCACCGATGAGGCAGCACAGCTTTCTGCCAGGACTCTGAAATCCGGAGCGGGCCCGAGCTGGCGGGATCCCGGACAGCAAACCAGGCATAGGCAGGAACCCTGAAGCGATGCCTGGAAGGCAGGGGAGAACCTCCCTGGACGAACCGGGACTGCATGGTTCCAGAAGGGCAGTCCACAGCAGCATCACGGAGGGCACCCTAGAGCCCAGGAGGAAGGCGGGGGTTCGTGCTCGAGCTCCTAGCCACCCACAGAGGCAGCCCGACAGGGCCGGGGCCCCGTCCTGCCCCTCAACCCTCGGACTCCGAAGGCCTCCTCCTCCTGCAGGCGTCCCGCACCCCAGAAGGCAACAGCACCGGGAGGCAGCTGTCACAGGAGTCCCTAGGAGGGAGCCTCACTCACTCAGTCCCATCACCCCTGGGACACAGGGGCTACCCCAGCCGAGAGCCCTCAGGGAGGGCCGGGAGAGAGGGACAGTGGCAGGGCCAGCTACGCCGCCCTGGCACCCTGTGCCACCGGGGACCCTGACTCCGAGAGGTCAGGGTGCCAGAATGAGGTCCACATCCGAGTCATCGGCCTCCGAGAGAAAGGCGAGACCAGCAAAACCTCAATGCTGGCAACTCCGGGAAGTCCAGGACAGCGGCACCATGACGGTGCCAGTGCCAGGGGCGACCGGACGACCCCGCCCACCCATAACAGCAGGCCAGCCTACACTCCTGTGGTACCAGACAGGAACTGGCGCCGCTCAGGTGTGTTAGAACCTGACCAGGCGCCACCGGGAGAACCCCAGACCGCGCCCTGCAGTGGCACGGGGGCCAGAAGCGCCGCCACCACTGGCTGGCGTCGATCTGGCGCCGGGATCAAAAGGCGCCCGGAGGCGTCGTCGATAGTCCACTGGTGCCGGCTCAGAAATCATGAGCCCTCGACACTGGGAGCCTGCACTCGAGGAGGTGACTGCCGGCGGTGTCACCGTCCACGGCCCCGAGAGGCCACAGCGTTCCTCCGACACCGCAAAGCTTCCTCTTCGGCAGAGAGAGGAGAGCCCTCCTCCGCGGACATATAGGCCGGGAGGGGACCCGGGAAGAGCTCAGACCTTACATGGGAATCCCTGGAGGACGCCGTCCCAGGTCGGCGGCCTTCCAAGCTAGGCGGCGGACTTCAGGACACGACGGTCCATGGAGAAACAAGCGTCGCACGCGTCCCATGTCGTGGTTGGGTCCCAGGCAAGCGGAGACAGACATCATGCCAGTCGAGACGGAAAATGCCGCCACAGGAGCACCGGCGCATAGAAGTGCGGCCGCTGCCGACTTTCATACTTGCCCAGAACCGGACATGATGCGAACTAACTGAGGAAAAAGTAGGAAAACACTCAAGCACCAGAGATAGAAATAAAAGAACGTCTTACCGTATACGTAAGGCCGAAAGTGGATGTCTGAGAACACGAGATGAGGAGTCGGGACGAATCCAAGAACGAACACTATATCTACCCGCAGCAGGTGCAGCCTCGACAGTGGGAGAAACAGAACTGAGATGGAGGTAGTCCGATGGCTCCTAACGGCCGCCCCTCGCGCATGGCGCAGTGCGTGCGCCGCCTCGAGGACGGCGCCGTTAGAGCCAACTCTAAAAAAAAACTCCCGTGGCGGGTGTCGCCTCCAACAACCCCAAGCAGTAATGAATGGTGAAGATTGACAAGGGAAGATCTACTTCACCGCCCTGTTGTTCAGAAGGCCTTGTATTTCAGAGGCAGAAGCTCTGACTGAACAATTGATAGTTTTGGCTGCTGCTTGGGGAGACAATATGGAAGGTTCTCCAAAAACTGAGGGAATACCCTGCTGGATTATCGAAGGACCCATTTGTCCGGGTTATGGACTTCACTGGTTGTAGAATCGAGTCAGATGACCTCCCACTAAAAAGTCCCCTCAGGCAGCTGAGGTGGGACTTGGGCCAAAGAATCAGAAGGTGGCACTGGGCGCTTTGGGTCTTTCGCCTTCTGTTGCGTTTTCTTTTGAGGATGAGGGACTTGATTTTTTATTAAAACCTCCTCTACCTTTGCCTAGAAAGGACGGCGGTTATTAAACTGGCATTTGTAGACACCCCCTCGAGAGGGGGCAGGAGGAGGTCGAGCCAATTTAATGGCTGACCAAATCTTTTGTGTGGCCTCTAGATCCTGTTCTACTTGAAGGCCGAAGAGATACACACCATCGAAGGGCAACGCCATTACCTGTTGCTGGGCATCATTTGTGAAACCTGAAGTGCGCAGCCAGGAATGATGGCGGGTACAAATACCCACCGCCGCCGCTCGGGAGACAGTATCGAATGCGTCCATAGCTGCTTTATCCTGTTGGTTGTTGGACTCGATGCCCCTGGTTGTGGTCTGAAGAAGCTCTGAATTAGTGTCCAACTCCTGTAGAGCTTCAACCATTTGTTTGAGCGAATGCCAAAGAATATACTCTTATTGAGAGAAATAGCCCTGGTAGCGGGCGATATGCATACCAAGGGTGGATGCAGCAAAGACTCTGTTACCTAAGGTATCTATCTTACGACATTCTTTGTTTATAGGTTGAGTTGTAGTAGACTGAGGAAAGATGACCTTATCATTCTCTGCCAAGACTACAATAGGATCCGCAAAAGGCTTGGGAGGCCAAAATGGGTCGATCCTTGGGAGCAGAATACTTCCTATCTATGGACTTAGCCACAGAAGGAATGACAGCAGGATAGTACAGTTATGTAAGAACTTACCGTAACAGTAGATCTTCGAGAAAGTAGTTACGTAAGATCATACCGTAACAGTAGATCTTCGAGAACAGCTCTTGCAGCAGGTTACACCATTTGGACTGAAGCCGGCAGGCATCAGGACCCCACGAAAAAATTCTAGCTAGCTATCTTCAGCGGGGACCGCCCCCGACGTCGGTCCCGCCTCCAACGTCAGACGTAGTACATAAGGGGGCGGTCCCGCCAGATTCCCCAGTTCTCCGCCCGGAGACTTCCGCAGAGCTGACGTCAAATGGGAGACCAAGGATCCACCGTCAGAAGACAAAGCAGGAAAAATCCCTGTTGTTAAAGGCTAAAAGCCATGCCTCCTCAAGGGGAAGGTGGGCAGGAAGGTACCTGCTGCAGAGCTGTTCTCGAAGATCTACTGTTACGGTAAGATCTTACGTAACTGTACTATCTTACTTGAGACACAGCTCTTGCAGCAGGTTCATCATGGGACTGATTCCCAAGCAGTAACGCTGCCAAAATTCTGGGAGGAGGAAACTAGGAAATACATTCCAGGTCCTGAATCTAGGACAGGAGACCCTGTAGCACCGCCAGGCGAAACCGACTCTTCGCCGAGAGAGCGTGTCCAGGCTATAATGCCTGATAAATGTATGCACAGAGCTCCAAGTGGCTGCAGCACATAATGGCAGAAGTGGAGATGTTTCAGAGTGCTGCAAAGGAGGTGGCCACACCCTAGTAGAATGACCCGGACTGAACCCAGGAGGGCTTTGTTTGAGATCATAACAGAATGAAATACACTGGACAAGCCAGCGAGACAGGGACTGTTTGGATACAGGTTGGCCCATCATCCTCTCAGAAAATGAAACAAAAAGTTGCTCAGAACTACGAAATGGTTTAGTTCTGTTGAGGTAATACCTCAGGCTGCGGTGAACATCCAGGGTGTGGAGCAGAGCCTCTCCTCTATTCGAGTAGTTGAAGTGAACCCGGCAGGTCAATATCCTGATTTAGAGTGAGTGTAGAGACCACCTTAGGCAAAAATTTAGGATTAGGTCCTCAGGGATACTCTGTCCTGGTGGAAAACTAAATAAGGCTCTTTGCACATGAGAGCGTGAAGCTCAGAAATTCTTCTTGCTGAAGTAACAGCAACCAAAAATAGCGTTTTCCATGACAGAAAACGTAGCTCGCAATCCACGGCAGGTTCGAAGGCGTGAGTTGTTCCAGGACAAAGAGCAAATCCCATGGAGGCACTGGGTCCTTAATGGGTGGCCTAAGGTGTAACACCCCTCTCAAAAATTCCCGAGAGGCGTCTAATTGTGCCACTGTAACGATGTCCCACGGAAGGTGGTGGGCAGAGATGGCACAAAGGTGCACCCTGACAGAGGAGTAGGCTGGACCGAATGAATGAGGAAGAGCAGGTAGTCCAACACCACTCCCACCGGGCAACCTAAAGGAAAAATCGTGTGCTCTGCGACCATAAACAAAAGCGGCACCATTTCATGTGCAGTGCATCTGTTGCCAGCTTTCTGGCTGCAGAAAGAACTTCCGCAACCTCTTGCGAGACCCCGTGATGCAAGATGGCTATGTCTCTAGGAGCCATGCATGCAGGTTCAGTGAGCGTAAGTCCGGGTGGACTAGTGAACCTTCCTCCTGAGACAGAAGATGGGAGCTGAATGGCAATGGGAGCGGAGGTTCCCGGGATAGCTGAATTAGCAAGGGGAACCAGATCTGTCTGGGCCAAAAAGGGGCCACCAGGATCATTGTTGCATGCTCCTTGCGCAGTTTGAGAAGAACTCTCTGGATCAACAGGAAAGGAGGGAAAGCATAGAGGAATCTGTCCGCCCAGGAGAGGGACAACGCGTCTCGCCAGAAAACACCAGGCCCTGGATCTAGCGAGCAAAAATTGGGCAGTTTTGCGTTGGATGGGGATGCGAAAAGTCCAACTCTGGAGTTCCCATCGAAGAAACAGATCCTCTGCTACCTCCTGAAGAAGTTCCCACTCGTGGACTCTGGCCTGGGGCGACTCAGGCCGTCTGCAATCATGTTGTCCACCCGGGAACATGTACGGTGATCAGATTCGCCATGTCGGATTACGCAATCCCACACCCTCATGGCTTCCTGCAAAGGGTAAGAGTGTGTGCCTCCTTGTTTGTTGAGGTAATACATCACCGCCGTGTTGTCTGTCTGAAGCAGGAGTACACAGGGGATTTCTGACTGAAGGGCCTGCAGGGCATAAAGGACCGCCCTCATCTCTAGGACATTGATATGGAGATGAGCCTCCAGAGGGGTCCACGTACCCTGGGACTTCACCCCGTCCAGGTGCGCTCCCCACCCTAGACCTGAGGCATCTGTGGTGAGGATTACCTCCGGGGATGGCGCTACAAACGGGACGCCCGTGGAGAGCGACCCTGGGTCTAGCCACCACTGCCAGTCTCGAATCACGGTGTTCGTGATTCTGACCGGATGCTGCATGTGGTCTTGCCTTTGATCCCATTGCACCTTGAGCATCCACTGAGTTACCCGCATGTGGAGCCTTGCGAAAGGGACGGTAGGAATGGCCGCAGCCATGTGTCCGAGCAAGCGAAGGACCGACCTGGCAGGGACGGTCTTGTTCGACGATAACTCCCTGATGAGGGATCTGATGCGCTCTGCTCTGTCGTCTGGAAGAAAAGCTCTTCCCTGAACGGTGTCCAGTACTGCACCTATAAATTGCAGTTTCTGCGACGGTACCAGGAGAGACTTCTCGTGGTTGATTAGGATGCCCAGAGATCGGAACAGGTCCTGGGTGCTCTGGATCGCCGTAACAACGCCCCTCTGGAGCTGACCATGAGAAGTCAATCGTCCAGAGTGCAGGGAATACATAATGGCCCTGTCTCCTTAGAGGCGCTGCCCGACTGCCATGCATTTGGTAAAGACCGGGTGCGGATGACAGTCCAAATGGAAGGGCTCGGAATTGAAGGTGGTGGTTGAGAGCTTCGAAGCGCAGGAACCTCTTGTGCACCTGAGCTATAGGGATATGCAGGTGTCGTCCTGCATGTCTAGAGGCAGACTAAAGCGTCTTGCTTCAGCATGGGAGTGAGACCGGAAGAGTCACCATGCGGAATCTCTTGTAGGCGACCGACACGTTGAGGTCGCTGAGGTCCAGAATCGGACGGAGGTCCCCTGTTTCCTTTGGAACCAGGAAGAAGTGGGAATAGTACCCTTGTCCTCTCTGGTTCTCCGGGACGTACTCTATCGCTCCCTTTTGCAAGAGTGCGAGTACTTCTTGCCAGATCAGAGACTTGTGCTGACCCGGATACCGGGACAGCAAAGGAGGTCTCGAGGGTGGCTTTTCTGCGAATTCTATATAGTGGCCTCTTCCGACCAACTGAAGAACCCACCTGTCGGAGGTTATAGCTTGCCATCCTGGCAGGAAGTTCGCAATGTGACCCCCGACCATGATTTCCCGTTGATCCTGAGGGGCGGGGGCCGGGAAGGAGTCAGGCTGTGGCGGCTGAGGGTCCCACTGGCTGGGCCGGCTTGGAAGTACGCTGGCCGGCCCGCGGGTTGTTCCCCTGGGCTCTGTGAAAACCAGAGCCCCTCTGTTGTGGAGCAGAGAGGACTGCTGCCTCTGCATCCGCCCGCAATTCGGCTTTGGTTCCTCGAAAGGAACTAAGCCTGGAGTCGTACATGGCCTGAACCGACCTCACCGCCTTCCGGCCTCTTGAAGTCTGGTAATAATCTTCTCTGAGGATTTACCAAACAAGACTTCTCCCTCGAATGGTGCATCCATGATATTCTTCTGGACGTCCAGGTAAAGCCGGAGATCGTAACCAAGACTGTCTCCGGAGGCCTTGAAAGCTGCTGCTCGGGCCAAGGGGTCCAGGAGTCATACGCTGCTCGTAGCACTTGGGTTCCCACGTCCGAACCCGTATGGAGGAGCTGAAGCATCTCCTCCTTCTGCTCACCTTCCGGCAGTTTTCAGCCGCTTCCAGACCCTGTTCCCACAAGGCATTTTGGAACTGTACCATGTGGGTAAAATAATTCAGGATCTGATGGGCGCGGAGCCCAGCGGAAGCGTATGTGCGCCTACCATAGTCAACTGTTTGGACTCCTGGGTCCAGTGGCAGGGTGCTCAGATATTCTTGGTCTCTGGGACCCGGTCATGTGAGCTGTGATGACCAGAGAGTCGGCCTGAGGCTGCTGGGTCAAGTACTGGTCTACTCTGAGCCTTGGCCTGGCGATCAGCTTTCTTGACATCGCCGGGAGGCGAATGGGCGGCTTCACGCCTGCCTTGGTGGCGTCACGAAAGTGTCAACCAAGGGTGGCACCACCACAGGCTTGGGGTCCTTCTGCCGAAGGTATTTGACAAGGCGTATCCTTTAGGGTCTAGCTCTTCCGCATCCCATCCATGTTCTCTTGGATGTGTCTCATAATATCAGAGCGAGGGTCATCGGAGGAGACTTGGCATCTCGCGTGGATCGGAGAAGGGATGGAGAGGGAGATGGGGATCTGGATGTTGAGAACTCTGATCCTGTCCTCCGTCGGGCGATCGTCGGTGTCTTCTGGGTCTCTTGGGGCTGGGTGACCTAGAAGAGGATTTGGACGGAGGTCTCCGTTTGTCTGGTCTCCCCTGGGAGAAGTTCGTACTCCTGGAGAGGAGGTAAACGGCCTGCCGACCCCGAAGGTGAGGGGAGTGCAAGAACCGGAGGAGTAATCGGAGGAAGAGGAGGAGGAGTGGGAACCATGTCCTTCTTTATGGTGTCCCACCAGTAAGTGAACAGTTCCTTCACATCTGCTATAGAAAGGCCCGACGACGGTCCGGGCTCCGGTGGACGGTTGTCGGGTCCCGGCTTCGGCTCCACAGGGGGCTCGGGTAATGGCAAGGGTTCTCTGGGCGTCTCGACAGGACCGGGGTCGCCCGTCTGTTCCTCGGGCTGAGTCAATTCCTCCTTGGTTGAGTCTCCTGACCGGCGTCGGTCCGAGGCGTCAGGTTCTCTTCTCAAGAGGCGGGCGCGGTCCCCGGCGTCCGATGAGGTGTTAGCCTGGCTGGCGGCGTCGTCTGGCGCCAGCGGCTCCAGGGATGTATGGCGAGAGGACAGCGAGACGCACGGTCGGGTCCTGAGGTCTCTTCAGATAAGCTCCAAGGTCTTGCGAGGAGGCAGGAAGCCGACCTGACGTCGGGTTCGAGAGAACCCGACTTATAATGATTGTGGCGATCCCCAGACTTGACCAAGGCCCTGGAGGACGAGGTGAGGATGGCCTGGCAGTCTTGGCCTGAGAGAGGAAGACTTCTTAACCGCAGCCAGGGAGGCTGAGGCTGGCCCTGGAGGAGCAGTCGGACCTGGAACGGAGCTGCAGAGTCGAAGCCTGGAGGGACCTGGAAGGGCCTTCTCCCTTCATTTTCAGCATGCTTTTGGGTCTTTTTGAGGATTCCCCTTTGGAAGACATGGTCTTTAGCTTCTCCTCCAGTAAAAAGCCTGAAGAGACCTTCTGGCGTCGGATCCGGGTTCTGCTATTAAACCCCTGGCAGAAGGAGCAGGCCCGGGTATCGTGGTCTGGGCCTAGGCACCGGACGCAGGCCGTGTGGGGGTCTTTGAAGGGGATCTGTTTCCCGCAAGCACACTTGGAAGAGTGACCGGAGGTCGGAGAGGACATCAGAGAAAAACTTGCTTGAAGAAATCCAAATTTCCCGTAGGAAAGAACTTAACCACGCGTCGCGCACTAGAGCTGAACCGAAGGGTCAAGACATGCAAGTCGACGGCGGGAAAGAACTGGGGAATCGGGCAGGACCGCCCCCTTATGTACTAAGTCTGGCGGTGGGGCCGGGACCGGCGTCGAGGCGTCCCGCTGAGATAACTAGCTAGAATTTTTCGTGGGGTCCCGCGCCTGCCGGCTTCAGTCTAATGGTGTAACCTGCTGCAAGAGCTGTGTCTCAGTAAGATCAGCTCTTGCAGCAGGTTACCTAATTAGAACTGCAACAGGCGCCAGAGGCTGTGAAATTTCCTAATACTAGATGCACGGGGAACACGCCCAACGTCGGTCCCACCCCGGCGTCAGGCACTGAGCCACCGGGGAGCCTTCACCCCGAGCGGGTGATTGCCAGGCACTCCCACCCACCCATCCTCAGGAGACGGACCGGGCATCTGCACCCACGGAAGGGGCTTTCTGCAACGTCGAGGCTACAAGAAGCAGAAGTCCCCCTCCTCCTCGGTCCGTGTAGAACTGGGAGGGGACCCGAAGGAAAGGCCGAGAGAACATGGCATGGCCCGACAAGTACGTGCCCGTCCCCTGAAAGTCAGTGGAGCTCGTCCAACTTTCCACGCGCATTGTTCGATGACACAACGGTCCATGGAGGAGCAGGCATCGCACAAATCCATCTTGTGTAGCGGGCCAAGACATGCGAGGCAATGGTCATGCTGGTCAGTGACAGAGTACTTATGGCTGCACTGGCACATAGGGGGCTGTCACAGCTTCAAAGTTTTCTGCCCTAGACCAAAACATGACCCACGGATAAAAGAACACCAAACAAGACCTGGCGTCTGTCAAAATAAAATAAGGAACAATCTTATCATGCAACGTAAGTGGAACGAAACTGAACTGTCAGGAACAAAGATATACAGAGTCGCACGGACTGCGACACGCGAGTCAAAGGCTTTGAAACACAGCAGGCCTCTCAGAAGTTTTCGGCGCAACCCACAAGGTGCGACCTCAATGGCAGGAGACGAAGAACTGACAGGACTGAGTGCCACGAAGTGTGTTGTCCTCAAGGGCAGCGCCAACGGTGCGTCAACTCCACACATCCCCAAAAAAAAAAAAAAAAGCTCCAGCGGGGTCGTGACCTCCAGCCAGAACCCAAAGGTGATGAATGGTGAAGACTGACACAGATAACATAGGAAAATTACCTACCTACCGTAATTCTTGATCTTCACCATTCATTACTGCTGGTAGCTGAAGTATACACCCACTATGGGATTTTTTTTGAAGGAGAGCGGCCAATGGCGCCACCAACAGAGCAGCACTGCGTGGTGTGTGAGGGGTGGCCGTTAGGCACTGCAGACTCCCTCCACCATCCATCCAAGTTCTGTAAGCTGGAGAGGTGAAATAAAGGGATTAGGAGAAAGAGAGCGAGGCAAGAGAGCCAAGGGATAGCCAAAGGAAAGGAAACAAACTGAAAATGGAATAAGCCAATAGAGGACAGGAAAGAGGAGAAACCTACCATAAGGGACCACAGGACCTCACTCCTAGGGCGGCTCCGAAGGAAGAACAGAAAAGGGAGAGGAAGAAATAAGGTAGAGGAAGAAGAGAAGGGGATATAATATTGGGAGGAGGGAAAAATTCTGCCACGAGTTGTGAGTTAAATTGGCTTTAAGGCTTATCAGCTCGGAACTTAAAAGCAAGGGAGAAAGGATCCTTCAAACAAAACTGGTCTAGAAGGTTTGAAAGAACCTTCTGCAAAGCTTGGTACAAGAGAGGCAGATTTCCCTACGCATCCCGTTATCCCACTACTCAAGCCGAGAGCTCACAGATTGCCAAGGCAAACAATCTGCTCTGGGAAGGAAGAGCCCCCAACTAGGTAAAGGGAAAAAAAACCCACTAGCACCCCGACATGTGTTAGTGCTGGGGGAGGGGACTTAAAGAGGGCAACCTCTTGGACAGGGACAGAGAAGGAAACTCGTTCCGACTCCTTGGGGGAGGCAGGGGCCAAGGGAAAGCAGACTACCAGCTCAAGAGGCAATTTTCAGATCGGACTAAAACAGACGTTAACTAGCCCCAGACTGGCATACACAAGACAAGATTCAGGGACACCAGCGAGATCCGAAGGAAGAGGACCGTGTAAAGAAACTAGTCCTGTTGACTGGTGATTGAACTAACTTAGCCCGAAGGAAAGGTGCCTGAAGGAAACACCTTCAAGGAAAATCAGAAAGAGTTCCCTCAGTAGGAAAAGACAAAGCTCCACCTGCTCTCCTCCCTCCCCAATCCTTTGCTGCTCTCCTGAGAGAAAAATGCATGATCCCAAAGACCAGGGGATTAAGCCCCAATGGCCATGAGAGGGGAAGGGGAGGAGGGTGAGCAGGGCGGGGCAGATGCCCAAGAAAAAATCAAGAATTACGGTACGTACGTAATTTTCATATCCTCCCTTGTCAATCTTCACCATTCATTACTGCTGGATGAGAACCAACCCCCCTGAAGGGGGTTTGGCACAACCCTGAAGGAACAGGACCCTCAGCCTCCTGCTGGTGGGAAACAGGAAGAAGAGACCCTGGTTGTACTAGACTGGAAGCCTAAGGCCGAGAAGAGCTAGGAGGTGTCACCTGAAGATGAGGGGACAGAGGAAGCCCTGCAGAAGCCTCCTAGCTCTGGTGGAAAAAGGCGGGTCCCTCGGAAGGTGGAGTGAATCACCCCACGCCGGGCCAGGGGTGACAACCTCGACAGGCAAGCCACACCGTCAGCCTAATGCTGGTCGTTGTCCCCACAAGCCTGGAAGCTACCTCACTGGCATCATAAGACGCCCTTGCTTGGTGCCTCGCCAGTTCCAGGCCTATGACGGAGCGGGCAATGGCTTGTCGAGATTGCTCCAAATCAGGCATCAATGCTAGCACCTGAGCCAGCACTGACCACAAGTGCGTGTTATAGGCAGCATGGTGTGCCTGATGTGACGCAAGGCACAACATCGCACAAGAAAAAAAGAAAACTCTTCGCCCCCACTGATCGAATTGTAGGGAATCAGAGTTCGATGGTCAGTCATGTGCCAGGCGCCGACGGCCCAGAAGGGTCTCCAGGAATACCAAGCCCGTGAGAGGTTAGGAAGAACCTAGAGACTCCAATGGAGCACAATACCTTCCCTACAGTCTGCTGGGGCTGGGAAAGGGTTGGCTGAAGACTGCCAGGTGCGGATAGATACTTCCTGGAAGGGAATAGGCTAGGATGGCACCACCAGATGCTGGGCACTGAATTCATTGAGGAATTTCGCATCTCCCATTCAGTACTGTACCGTCTGACAAAGGAAATATGGAGATCCCGAACCATCCTCGATAGGAAGCACTGATATTCAGTGAAATCAGCGTCAGAAGAGAGGTGAACACTAGACTCCTCTCCCTCCGAGGAGGGAGTCGAGAAGGATGGGGAACGCAAATGTCCAAAAGACTCCTGCGGCGGTGGGGACAAGAAATACCGCTCATGCATGTACCTAACATATGGGGAAGGCCGCTGCAGTGCCGTCTAACAGGATAAAGGCCCCATAGGACCCACATGACCCAGGAGAGAGGGGAGGCTGCAGAGGAATGGGAGAAGGGCACCTGCAAGGAGGTGGCTGTCCTCTGCCAGGGCTCTGGAATCCAGGGAACGGTGCCCCAGCTAGAGGGATCCCAGAGATCAAACCTAGTCACATGGAGTAACCCTGGGAATGCGTACTCCGGAACAGCCCAGACGGGGAATCTCCCCTGTGACGCAGCTGGGGTTGCACATGTCCAGAAGGGCAACCCTCAGCGGCGCCACCGGAGGGGACCCCGGAACCCGAGAAGGGGAGGCGGGGCTCGGCACTACAGCTCCTCTCTGCACCTAGTGGGGTGGCAGAGAAGTGCTGCCACCCCTCACCCCAACCCCTCAAACTCCGAGGATGCCCTCCTCCTCAACCACAGCAAAGGAGTCCCCTGATCCAGAGGCCCCCCGAGGGAGGCCACCAAACCCAGGACTTCCAATCCCACCCAGGCGGGGTGCAGCAGCACCAAGGCTGGCAGCTACTGCAGCCCCCCCCAGAGGAGACAATCCCTTCCCCAACCCACAAGCTGTCCTCCCCAATGGACCCCAGGCCACCCCCGGCCTGGGAATCCTCAGAGGCAGACTACTGTGGAGATTCAGGAATGGGGGCGATGGGCCACCTGAGACCGTGTCCCACAGAGGTCTCAGATTACGAGGAATAGGGCAGCCAATCTGGGTCCACATCAGAGTCGACCAGCAAGACCTCAATACTGGCCACCCCGAGATCACCCTGAGGGATGGCACCGCAAACGGCGGCGGCATCTCTAGTGACGATAGCTGTTTCCACCGCACCGCCCACAGCCCTGGAACCCAACACCAACCCACCCACAGCCCCAGCTGGGACACCAGTGCAGCACAGGGCGTCGTAACCCAAAACGGAGCCACCAACGGAGCAGCACAGGTCACTGGCACCGAGAACCGAACCAGTGCCGCATGCGGCGCCACCCCAATCACTGGCACCGCGAACACCACCAGGATCTGAAGAGGCACCACGAAGCAGCGCCAGTGCCAGACCCAACAACCCTGGACCGAGACACTGAGGGGAGCATGCACCTCAAGCGAGGTGACCCTGGAAAAGCTTGAAGATGAGGAGGCCTCCTCCTCACCAGACAATATAGATCTGGGAGGGGACACGGAGGAAGGGTCTAAAGACTTGGCCTGGGAAGCCCGAGAGTGACGCCAGCCACTGAAAGTCAGTGGTGCCCTGCCGATTCTGAACACGCGGATTTCCAGAACACAGTGATCCATGGAAAAAAAGTACAGTTACGTAAGAAAGTACCATAACAGTAGATCTTTGAGAGGAGCTCTTGCAGCAGGCTATTACAATCAGGACTACACCGCAGGCACTAGGACCCTCCGGTGAAACTTCTGCCAGCAATACACAGCAGGGACTGCCCCCGACGCTGGCCCTGCCCCGACGTCGGTCAGGGTACAGGAGGGGGCGGACCCAGCGTCACCTCAGTTCTCCCGCCAAGACCCAGAAGAAGGCCTGACAAGAGAAGGAGATGAAGCCTACTATGAAGAGAATTGGAGAAGAAAATGAAAATGGATCTGCACACCTCGAGGGGGAAGGTGGGTGGGTAGTAGCGCCCGCTGCAAGAGCTCCTCTCGAAGATCTACTGTTATGGTAAGTTCTTACATAACTGTACTATCTTACTTCGAGTGGTAGCTCTTGCAGCAGGCTATTACAATCAGGACTGAGTCCCAAGCAGTCCTACAACAAGGAGGTAGACGACCCCCGGGAGGTGGAATATGCTGACTCCAGAGGCCTTAGGACAAAAGCCCTTGTAATACGGCTAGGCTGAAGCCAGCTTGACATATGGAGATGATATCCAAGTTGTAATGCTTGACAAAGGTATGCACTGAGATCCAGGTGGCAGCCGCACAAATGTCCTTTATGGCGAGGAAATTCCAGGCCAGAAAGAGCTGACACTCCTCTGGTGGAGTGACTCCTAACCGGCCCGGTAGTGGTTTATTATGTTTCTCGTAACAAAACGAGATACAACGAACTATCCATTTAGAGATAGTTTGCTGGGACACCGGTCGACCCAAGCAATGTGGTGCAAATGCCACAAAGAGTTGCTCCGACTGACGGTGCTGAGCCATCCTTCTGAGGTAATACCTCAAAGTCCTGTGGACATCCAATGTGTGGAGGAGAGCCTCCCCTCTACTGGAAGGGGAAGAAAAATAAACAGGAAGGTCAACCGACTGGTTGAGGGTCAATTCTGAGACCACTTTCAGAAGAAAATTAGGATTCATTCTGAGGGAAACCCTTTCCCTGTGGAAAACCAAATAGGGCTCTTTACACATCAGAGCCTGAAGCTCGAAACCCTTCAAGCTGAGGAAACAGCAACCAAAAACAAACTTTCCAAGAAAGGTAACGCAGCTCACAATCCGCTACTGGTTCAAAAGGAGGAAGGATGAGTTTCTCCAACACAAAAGGAAGTTCCAGGGTGGGATAGGGTCTGAATGGGAGGTCTCATATGCAGAATTCCCCTAAGAAGGTGCGGGCTACATCCAATTGTGCCAATGCACTACCTCCCACGAGCATGATAGGCAGAGATTGCCCACATGTGCACCTTGATAGAGGAGTAACTCAGACCCTTATTGTACAAGGAGGAGGTACTGTAAAGCTGAGTTCTGGGGCGGTGATGGGATCAAGCGCTGCGGCGATGCCCAAGACAGCAGCTTCACTTGCAAGCGTAAGCGAAGCTAGTAGAGGGCTTTCATCCGACACTAGGACTGCCGCCACTTCAAAACCCCAGAATCTATGTTGAGCTACATCTGAAGGAGCCAAGCATGTAGGTGTAAGGACCGAAGATCCGGATGGACCAGCGACCCTTGGTCCTGGGACAGCAACTGTGAGCATATGGGCAGAGGAAGTGGAGGTTCTGTTGATAACTGCTGCAGTAGTGGGAACCAAATCTGCTGAGGCCATTTGGGGGCCACTAGAATCATTCAGGCCCCTTCTGCTTGTAACTTGAGCAGCAATCTCTGAGTGAGAGGGAAGGGCAGAAAGGCATAGAGAAACCTCCCTGCCCAGCAAAGGGATAACGCGTCTGGCCAGAAAACTCCAGGCGCATGCTCTCGCGAGCAGAACATTGGCAGTTTGGCGTTGCGTAGTGACGCAAAGAGGTCCAGCTCTGGAAGACCCCACCTGTCAAAGAGCTGGTCCGCCACGGACTGTAACAGTTCCACTCGTGAGCTCGGAATACGACCTGCTGAGGCTGTCGGCCAGATCGTTGAAGCTGCCTGGAGCGTGCATTGCGGACAGCAGAATGCCCTGCTCCAGCGCCCAGTACCAGACTCTCATCGCCTCCCTGCAAAGAGGATACGAATGAGTGCCCCTGCTTGTTGATGTAAAAGGCGACTGCCATGTTGTCTGTCTGAATTTGAAGAGAGCCTGGCACCAGGTCCTCCTGAAAAGCCTGTGGAAGCGTGAGGACTGCTCGCATTTCCAGCACATTGATGTGAAGGGACTGCTCCTCGGGTGACCAAACCCCTTGTGTTCGACGAAGCACCCAGGTGCCCCCACCCCAGGTCCGAGGCATCTGTTGTCAGAGTTTGACTTGGTGGCTCCAGATGAAAGCTGACCCCTTTCTCTAGATTGCTGGGATCCCTCCACCAAAGCAGAGTTCTCTGACTGGCTCTGAGATCTTGACCGGGAGTCTAGATCGTTGTGGCTCTGGTCCCTGCACCCTGAGCATCCACTGCGGGACCCTCATGTGGAGGCGGGCCAAGGAGTGACAGGAATGGCCGCGCCATGCCCCAGTAAACTGAGGAAGTTCCGAGGCCATTTCGAGGAGTTATGAAAATCCGCTCTGTCATCTCTGAGGTGAACTCCCTGTCCTGGGAAGGAAGGCCATGCCCTGGGACGGAATCCAGGATCGCTCCTATGAAGGCGAGCTTTGGCTGGGCTCGGGATGATTTTTCATGAGTTCAGGGTGATCCCCAGCTCTCAGAACAAGTATAAGTGTCTTGAGCTAGTAGAAAGCTTACTCTTAGCGGGGCCGTAAGCAGACAATCGTCTAGGTAGGGAACACATAGTTTCCCATGCCTCAGAGCCACAGCCACCACTGCTAGGCACTTGGTGAAGACTCACGGAGCGGAAGAGAGGCCAAATGGAAGCACTCTAAACTGAAAGGTGCTCCTTGGAAGTGGAACCACAGAAACTTCCTGTGGGGAGGATAGACCCCAATATGCATATATGCATCTTGCATGTCGAGAGAACAGAGCCAGTCCCCCTGGTGCAGCAAGGGAAGCAGTCCTTGAAGAGTCACCATCCTGAACCTTTTGTACTCGATAAAAAGGTTTAGAGGACTGAGGTCCAGAATGGGACGAAGATCCTGAGTCTTTTTTGGTACCAAAAAGAAGTGGGAATAGAACCCCTGCCCTTGCTGGTGCACGGGGACCCTCTATTGCTCTCTTCTGCAAGAGGTCAGCTCTCTCCTTCTATTAGTGGGATGTGAGAAGGAGGATAGCGGGAGAGCTTTGGTGGAGTGTGCAGTGGAAACGACACAAATCCAAGGAAAGCCTTTCTTCGAGGAAGGCGGAATGCATCAGATCCCTCATCAAGGGATCTCTCAACCAAGACTGTCCCGCCAGGCTAGTCCTTACGCCTTCTCAGGACACATGGCGGCCATTCAACTGTCCCTGGCAAGGCTCCACATGCAGATATCAATGGATACTCAAAGTGCAGTGGACCAAAGCAAGATCATACAGCAGCGGTCAGAATCAAAGACACGATGATTCAGGACTAGCAATGGTGTGAACACAAGGACACTCTCTGCGGATGTTCAATTTACGCCCGTCCCCAGAGGTAATCCTCTCCACAGATGCCTCAGGGCTGGGATGGGGAGCACACCTGAGCGAGGGGTCAGGAGCGTGGACCCCTCAAAACTCACCTCCATCAACATTCTGGAGATAAGGGGCGGTCCTTTATGCCCTGCAGATATTCTTTCAGTCCGTCCAAGTAGAGTACTCTTCAAGCTTCAAACAGACAATGTAAGCGGTGATGTATTACCTCAACAAACAGAAGGGGCAGACTCACCCCCTGTGCAGGGAAGCTGTAGTGTGGGATTGGTAATCTGCACAGTAGGAACCTGATTGCAGTTCATGTTCGGTGTGGACAGCACAATTGCAGGCAATGATCGTTCCCGGCCAAGCACATGAATGGACTCCTTCAGGAAGTAGCGAGATCTGTTTCTTGATGGGGCACTCAAGTTGGACTTATTCGCTTCCCATCAACAAAACTGCCCAATTTTGCTCGCTAGATCAGAGCCTGGTGTTTTCTGGCGAGGCCGCGTTGCCATCTCCTGGGCAGACAGATTCCTCGCTTTCCCTCCTTCCATTGATCAGAGTTCTTCTCAAACTCACGAGAATGCACAACAATGATCCTAGTAGTACCTTTCAGCCAGACAGATCTAGTTCCCATGCTGGCGCAGTTGTCCGGAACCTCCATTCCGTTGCCTTTCAGCTCCCATCTACTGTCTCAAGGAGGGTTCACTAGTCCACCGGACTTACGCTCACTGAACCTGCATGCCTAGCTCCTCGAGACATAGCCATTACGACATGGGGTCTACATAAGAAGTGGGGAGTTCTCTCTACTGAAAGAAAACCCACAGCATACAGCGTCGCCATGAAATGGCGAGATTGCCTGTGGTCTCAGGCATGCGGCCTCTCCCTTTAAATGCCCAGAAATCAGTTTTTAGGTACCTGCTTTCCCTCTGCCCGCAAATCTACCTCTCCTCTAAAAGTTCACCTCTATAGATTTGACCTACCCTTCCCGATAGGTCCAGTGCAGTGGCACAACCTCGTGCTCGGGACTTCCTGGGGGTGTTGCAACAGGCCACCCATCAAGGATCCGTCCTCCTTGGGCCTACTCTTTGTCCTAGAACAGCTCACGCTACCCCTTTGAACCTGCCGCCAGATTGCGAGCTGCGTTTTCTGTCATGAAACGTTATTTTGAATTGCTGTCACAGCAAGGAGAATTTCGAGCTACATGCTCTCATATGAGAACCGTATGGAATTTTCCACCACGAAAGTATATGGGGGAATCATATATATTCCTGCCAAAGGTGGTCTCTGCCCTTACTCTGAACAGGACATCGATCTGCCTGTTACTTTCCAAAGTACACTATAGAGAGAAGGCATTGCTTTATACCCTAGATGTTCCTGCTTCTTAAGGTTACTTCAACAGGACTAAACAACCCGTCGTCTAAGCAGCTGTTTGTATCCTTCGTTGAGAGGATATTGGGCCAACCAGTCTCAAAGCAGACCCTTTCTAAGACATCTGGTACATTTCCTTTGCTACAACAGCAAACAGAAGCCTTCGGGCACAGTCGGGGCCAATCGACTGAGGGTGGCTACCTCCTTTACAGCGCTGTAGCGTCTCCACCTCAACCATTTGTGCAGCGGCTACATGGGCTCAGTGCACACCTTCATTGAGCACTATAACCTGGATATTACCTCACAGCGGAGAAGCGGTTCGACCTTGCCATTCTGGAGTCTCCTGTCCTAGAGTCAGAAGTTGTTCAAGATCTTCCGTTATGCCTCCTCACAGGATGCTTAGAAGTACTATTTAGGGAATCAGTCTAATGGTGTTACCTGCCAGAGCTGTATCTCGATAAGATAGTACAGTTATATAAGAACTTACGCACAGTGATCTTGAGAACAGCTCTTACCAAACCTATCGCCCACCATTCCCCTTGGAGGTATGACCTATCAGGCCTTGGCAGGCTAACACTTTCTTCTTCTGATGGCGGATCACCGGTCCTCTTCTGATGTCATCCAGTGGCGGGAGTCTCCGGCGGAGAACTGGGGATTCTGGTGGGACCGCCTCCTTATGTACCCCTGCCTGACGGGCGGGACGGCGTCGGGCCGGTCCCTGAAGACTGCTAACTGAGAATTCCATGGGGTCCTGATGCCTGCGGCTTCCAATCTAATGGTGTTACCTGCGCAATGGGTACCTGCAGAGTAATCTTCCTGGACAGTCTCCACCACTCATTCACACTAGTGGGATTGGCGCCCCGGAGCACTAAGACCCCGCCGGGGGCAAACTTTTGGCAGGAGGGTGGCCAGAGAGCCGTAGCGAGACACTGCGCCCGCGACAGCGGCCTCGGCCAGTAATGATGACCATCTCGTGACGCGACCACTCCAACCGCCTCAGTTCCTTTCCCACCCGTCAGTGCGCTTCAGTGGCAAGCGTCGCTCGCCTGTCGAAGTCAAACTTCAAACTAGCGCACAGTTTTCAGTTGTTTTTATAACTATCCGATAGTAGTATCGCACAGTTTTATTCTATTTTAAGTAAAATTTTCTAATATTTAAATTTAACTTACTTAAAAGTCTCGGCCTACAGAAGGATCGACCATAAACAGGTCGGTGGCAGTAGGAACACTTATGAAAGCTATTCAGTCAGCCGGGCTGGTCCGGTCAGCCTCCTTCTCCTCAGCGGGGTTCGACTACAGATCAGTCGATGCAGGATGGCGGTCCCCCGCGGCATAAAAATAAGCAGTCGCATTCTCGGGCGCCGTTCGGCCTTGAGCTCTTCTTGACCCCAGGTCAAGAAGGCATCACTCGAAATAAGCCCTCTGGTATCTCAAGCGTCGGCTCGGTTATCGTTGCTAGTACGGTCTCCTTCTTGATGCGCCAACTTCCAATAATGAAGTAAATCCCTCGACACGAAGCCCCTCACCTATAGGTAGGGCTCCAGATGAGCAGTTTCATCAGTGGGCGCTCTTATGAGCGATGGGCTCGGAAGTTAGTTCTTCTGCCTGGCAGATTTTCGGGCCCTCGGGCTCCTCAGCGTCAGGTAGAGCGGTTGGACCTTCTAGTCGCGAGGCGCCGCGCGATGCTAAGCGGCTCCGTGCAAAGGTGTCCCCCTCACATGGCTACGGCGCGAGGCCTCACCGTGCCCTTATCTCCTAGTATTTTTCCTGCCCATTTTTCCAGGTTCGGGGCTTTTCGGCGCCTTCTGCAGGGTCTATGGCCGTGTCGGGCGCGTTTTCGAAGCTTCACAGCGGCTGGCCGTTAGCCGACGCCCGTGATCTCTTGGCGCCGTTGGTGGCGCCAGCGTTATCGCCAGCGCCCGGTGAATACGTTGGATAGAAGCGGCGCCGTTACCGCTTGTCGTCGTCTGCGAGACAGTTAGCGTCGTCCGTAGCACCGTTAACCGCGCCCGTCGCGGCTCGTAAGCAGCGCGCGAACGTTGCGAGGCAGCGTGCCTCTTGACGCGTGCGCCTCCCTGATGCATCTTCAGCCCGTTTTGCGTCGGCGCCGGCACCGCCAGGGACTCCTTGTTTCTGCCATTTCCTCCTCTCTAATTTTCCTCCTTTCTGTCAAACAGTCCTTTCTGGACCATCAGGAGATGATGTTGAGCTGACCCAGACCTTCGGGTTAAGAAGATGAGTGAGAAACAGGATCTTTCTCTTGCTACAGAGCCTGTGGTTTCAGGACCTGTCACTTTAAGTCTCTGTTGAAGAGGCCTGGGATCCACTCTTTCTCTCAGACTACGAGACATCGATCCTGGGGAAGATATTAAAGACTCCAGTATCTTCTACGCCCGGAGATTCCCACGGATTTGACTCCTCCGATTCAGCCTTCCTTCGAGACGCTGTCTCAAATGGTATGGAATAACCCTGCTCTTATTCCCTCAGTAGCTAAATCCGATTGATAAAGAAGTATTCAGCTCCCAAGGATCGTCCCATTTTATATCCCAAGCCTTCCGCGGATCCTATTGTAGTCCTGGCAGAGAATGACAAGGTCGTTCTTCCTCAAACCACACACAGCTCAACCTATTAACAAAGAGTCTCGTAAGATTGATACATTAGGTAAAGAGAGTCTTTGCTGCCTCCACTCTAAGTATGCGTATTGCCAGTTATCAAGGCTATTTTTCTCAGTATGGTATATCCTGTGGCACTCTATGAAAAAGAATGGTTGAAGCTCTTCCAGATCGGATTCAAGTCAGAGCTTCTTCTGACCGTTAATATAGGTATTGAGTCCAATAACCAACAGGTCAAAACCGCCATGGGACGCTGAGACACTGCTTCTCGCCCAGCACCGCGTGATTTGTACCGGCGCCATTCCCGGGCTGCGCACTTCTGGCTTCACGAATGATGCTCAGCAGCAGGTGATGGCGCTGCCTTTGATGGCTCCTTTCTTTTTGGCCCTCAGGTGGAGCAAGCCTTAGAGGCCACTCAGAAGACTAGATCGGCCATTAAGTTGGCCAGACCTCCCATGCCCCTCTCGGGGCATGTGAACAGGCGTCAGTTTCATAGTCGTCAGTCGCTTTCGAGGCAGAGGCAGGAAGCTTCCACCTCAAAGCCAACCTGCCCAACCTCAAAGAAGACGCAGCCAAGCGCACTGGGGACCCAAAGCTCCCAGCGCTACCTTATGAGTCGTTAGCCCAAGATTCCATCCACTCTGCCCGAGGTGGAACTTTCCTCCGTAGGAGGTCGCCTGATGTACTTCTACAACCAGTGGAAGTCCATAACCTCAGACAAATGGGTTCTTGGGATAATTCGCGAGGGTTACTCTCCAATTTCTTGGAACCCCGAGTGTCCTCCCATCGACAACCCAGGTTGTCGGCCTCTCAATCAGATCTCCTCACATGGAGATCCAGGGCCTTCTGAACAACAGGGCAATAGAACTGGTGCCCCGCATCTACGAAACACAGGTTCTACTCCCATTACTTTCTGGTTCCAAAAGAAATCTGGGGGATCGCCCCATTCTAGACCTCAGAAAGTTAAACAAATTCCTCCCCAGGGAGAAATTCAAGATGATTTCCCTAGGTACCCTGTTACCCTTGCTGCATCAGCACGACTGGCTGGCCTCTCTGGATATGCAGGATGCTTACCAGCATATCCCCAGTCCACCCGACCCACCGCAAATTCCTCAGGTTTGTAGCTTTGGGTCAGCATTATCAGTTCAGAGTCCTGCCCTTTGGGCTATCCTCGGCGCCACGAGTTTTTACAAAGTGTTGTGCAGTTCTCGCAGCGCATCTCAGGAAAGTCGGACTCCGAGTGTTTCCCTACCTGGACGATTGGCTTCTGCATGACCCTTCCCGGCCAAAGGGACTTTGGAAGCCGTGGCAAAGCGACTTCTCGTCTTCTCACGTCCATGGGAGTTCTGCTGAATTTGAAAAATCTCAACTGCAACCTCCCAGAGGCTCCTTTTCATAGGGGCGCTTCTAGACACCTCTTCAGCGAAGGCTTTCCTTCCAGAGAACAGAGACTAGACATCCTTATTATGGCCCGTTACATCAGGAAGAACCAATCGGTTACAGCTCTCTCGATGCAACGCATGTTGGGTCTCATGGCGTCCTCGGTCTTCACTGTCCCTCTGGCCCGACTGCACATGAGAACCACCCAGTGGATGCTCTCCACTCAGTGGTCCCCGACCTCTCACCCCCAGTCTTATCCCATCAAGGTGACGGAGCCCCTTTGAAGGTCTCTCACCTGGTGGTCTCAAGAGAGCAATCTCCTGGAAGGATTCCCCTTTGCTCCCCCGGATCATCAGATCTCCATCACCACAGATGCATCGCTAATGGGATGGGGAGCTCACTGTCTCTCCCTCCACACTCAAGGTGTATGGACTCAGTTCGAAACTCATCTCCACATAAATGTCCTGGAGATGAGAGCGGTCCTCTATGCAATCCGAGCTCTGAAGGATGTCCTTTGTCACAAGAACATTCTCCTTCAAGACGGACAACAAAGCAGTGATGTATTACATCAACAAGCAAGGCGGTGCTCATTCTTATCCCTTTGCGGAAGCAATGAGGGTGTGGGAGTGGTGCTTGGAGCACAAGTCTCGATTCAGCGGTTTATCTGCCAGGTATACAAAAGCGACCTAGCAGATCACCTCAGCAGAACGGAGGCAGACCCTCACGAGTGGTCTCTCGATCCAGCCGTAGCTCGGTCCCTGTTCAAAGAGTGGGGGACTCCAGACCTGGACCTTTTTGCATCCCCACTCAACGCAAAACTGCCTCTCTTCTGCTCCAGAAATCCAGGGCCTGGCATTTTCTGTCAGGATGCGTTCAGGCTGCGGTGGACAAAACGCTTTCTTTACGCCTTTCCACACTTCCTCTAATCCGAGAGAGTACTCCTCAAGTTCGAGTCTCAGGGGACCAAGATGATTCTCATTGCTCCTTCTGGCCTCGCAACTATGGTTTCCTCTACTCAACAGTATGTTGGCAGTCTCTCCGAGACCACTTCCTTTGCAAATCAGTCTTCTGACTCAGGGTTCGTTGGTCCATCCCAACCTGAAATCACTTCACCTTCATGCTTGGCTCCTGAAGAGATAGAAGTGAATCGGTTCAACGCCCTCGTGAGAGTCAGACATCCTTCTGGCTGCTTTCGGAAGCCAGCCACCCAACGTCACGGCTTCCAAATGGAAACGTTTTCTCTCTAGTCTTCAAAATCCTCTTGGAATCCCTTTCCTGTCCTCCTGGCAAAGGTTCTGGAGTATCTTTTGGACCTATCAAACTTAGGTCTTCAATACTCCACAGTTAAAGTTCACCTTAGTGCCATCTCAGCGTTCCATGAGCGGTTTCTTCCTTAACTCTGGCTCAGTTACCTATAGTGAAGAGATTTCTTAAGGATTCTCCATACCAGACCCCCTGTTAAGCGTCCAGTTGCAGCCTGGGACATTAACCTGGTGCTGGACATGCTCACTCGGAAGCCTTTCGAACCCTTAGCTACCTGTGAGCTAAAATTTCTTACCTGGAAGACTGCCTTCCTGGTGGCCATTACCTCAGCCCTTAGGGTCTCTGAGATACATGCACTGATTTACGGACCCTCCATTATACTGTATTCCATAAGGACAAGGTAGTTCTCCGTACTCATCCTAAATTTCTTCCCAAGGTTGTGTCAGAATTCCATCTGAACCAACCTCTGGTACTTCCTCACACTTAAGCTAATTTCCAAAATGAAGGGAACGAGCTCTTCATTCCTTGGATGTTAAGAGAGCCTGCGGTTCTATTTAGATAGAACCAAGGATGTTAGCAAGACTCAGCAACTGTTCGTTTCTTTCAGCGACACCGGCTGGGTCAACCTGTCGCTATTAGATGTATCTCTTCATGGTTAGTGGCATGCCTTCGTCATTGCTATTCCATGGCTCAAGTTAAATTAGAAGGTAGGTGTCACGCTCCACTCTACTAGGGCGGTCAGCGGCATCCCTAGCGGAAGTCGCAATGTTCAGTGGATATATGCTAACGCCGCTACCTGGAGTTCAGTGCATACTTGTCAGCACTATGCACTGGATGTTCATGCTAGGCTGACATTCCGTGATTCGGTGAACTATCCTTAATGGGCTTCTATCTTAGAGCGTGAGCTCTGGCTTTCCTGCCGCCCTTTTGGGGGATTATCAGCTTGGTACTCTCCCACTAGTGTGAATGAGTGGTGGAGACTCGTCCAAGAAGATCAAGAATTACGGTAGGTACGTAATTTTCCTTTCTCGAAGATCTACTGTTACGGTAAGTTCTTACGTAACTGTACTTTCTAGCCCAGACTTCTTCTCTTGCTGCCGCTCTTTTCCCCTTGCAGTTCACCTGCATTTCCTTTCCAGCCAGCCTGCTACATTTTTAATTCTCTTCCTTCCCTCTCTCTGGGGCATCTTATAGTAAGACAAGGGGAAGATGTGGTCAGAGAATCATAGGATATTTTCGATTTTCTCAGTTGGTATCTGTCCTTTCTAGTGGGGAACCCTCCTCCCGATTACTCAGTTGGCTTTCAAGCTGCTAGGTATCTTCTCCCCAGTTTGAGAACCTTGGTTAGTAGTGCATCTCATGGTCCCTGGCTCTTCTGATTACCATGCTTCAGGGAAACAGGACTCTCAGTAGACAGCATCCCATATTTTTGCATTGGTTATATGGGATATTTGAGCCTCTGACCCCTCTGCAGTTCATATATCTGCAGGTGGAGAACCCTTTCTGGTAACACAGTTTCAGGGGTCATAGCTCTGCTACCATTCCTGTGTCTTTCAGGGAAGTGGCATCTTCCCCAGGAATTCATCACATACTTTTGTTTGGTCATATGGGATTTCTGGGACCTTTGACTTCGCTTGGAAGTCATATAACCTGCAAAGAAGAGCATACAAATTCCCCTGCAGTTGCAAGCAAGCAAACTCTTCTGAAAGCACTGTTCTCTTACTGGGAGCTCAGGGTCCCTGCTACATGATCTCTCCCTTCCTTCCCTGTATATATATCTCTCGTTCAGTTGTCCTCGTCACCTTTTAACCTGCTACCTAGGCACTCTTCCTCCAACTTTCTCTTCTCTGGTAGCTGGGTTTTATTGCTTTTTTCTTTTTATAGCTTATATCCTTTTTCTATTCCTTGGGCAACCCGCCCGTTATTTTCTTCTTGCTCTGTTTCCTCTCCTGGTGAACAGAACTGAGGAAAGCAGGAACCAGCATCGGTTACTGGCTGGCCCATGAGTGTCACGTTATGCGTCTGCCTCGTGGGTGGTGCTGTCTCCGTAATTGGTCCTTTGGCTCTAAAATTTTAAAAATTGTATGCTCCTGCAAGGTCCCAGCGCCTCTGGCACAAACCCAACAGTAATGAATGGTGAAGATATTTTGGAAGATCAAGAATTATGGTGAGTACGTAATTTTTATTTTTATCTTTCAGAATATCTTCACCATTCATTCACACACCTGCCCACCATTCCCCACTCAGGTAGAGCCAAGGCCTCCGGACAGTTCACCCTAAAATTTCTGCTTGGCACAGACGTACCACCTTGCATACAGTTCCAAGGAAGGCGAATAAGCAATATCCTGCCCCTTCAAGCCATATTATGCCTCTCAGTGAAAAACAGACCCTGTAGTCATTATAGCTGCTCATGATAGGTCCAGGGCCCCAGAACACCAGTTACTTGCCCCCGGTAAGGAATCCAAAGTGCTAGATTTATGGGTAAGAGAATGTATACCTCTGCCTACCTGGGTCTTAGAATTGGCAATTATCAGACTTACAGGATAAAGTATCAGCTAAGGATGTGGAAGTCATTTGAGTTCAACACAACTGTTCTGAAATTTATTGCATACTACTCTTGGCAGTTTCTATGTCTCTGGGCACAGCAGGCAGATTCCTGGCTGCTGTACTTGATGAGCTGAACCCAAAAGGATGGCTAACTAGTTCCTAATTTATTTTTCCCCAAAATTTATTTCAGGCTGCGCTACACAATTATGTGTCTCTGGGCACAGCTGGTGTTATTTTTGCCATTCCCAGTTGGGAGGCTCTTTGTTTTCCTCCTCCCTTATATCGTCGTTTTCTTCCTCTCAGATTTTTTTTCACTCTCTTTGGAGTGGCAGAAAAGATAGTATTTTTTCTCCCTGGTCTGTCCACTAACTCTTGTCATCTCCTTCCTGTAGAGGGGAGCTTTTGGGTTTACTCTACTTAATTTTGGAGTTGTTTTCTTGGGAGTACAGACAGTTTTGTTTTTGCAAGTTAGCAGTCTGCCTTCTGAATTACACAGGGGTACTTTTTTGAGTTCCCTGTATATATATGCCGCAGCCACGTCCCAGGGCTGCCGCACATCTCCTTAGTTACCACTGCCTTCTCTGACCAGGTTGGAGGTAATAGACTCTGGCTCTTCATACTCACTACCCTTGTGCCACCCAGTAGGCCCAACTATTCGCTTCTAAGTTGGATGTCAGGTTTAACTTGGTTATTATTTTTATATCCTAGTCCTTTTCCAATCCCTTTGGATTAGAAAGCCTATAGCCCTCTCTTTTCTTTTCTACTTGTTTTTTCTACTAGCAGAAAGAACGGAGGCAGGGAGGGGGACGGTTTCAGTTACTGGCTAACTCACATGCACATTGTCAGTACGTCAGCTGTGTGTGTGGGTGTTTTGGGGGGGGCACCAGCCAATATCAGTCCCCTCCCAGCTGAAAAAACTTTGCTTTCGTGGGGGTCCTAGCACCTCCATCTTAAACTTGCAAGTGTGAATTAATGGTGAAGATACTGTGGAAGATCAACAGTTATGGTAAGTATGCAATTTTCATTTCTCCCCCACGCAGGGGGCTGAGGATATTGGTTATACCCTCAGGGTGAGCCAGCTCCTCCCTCAGAAAAGAAGGGAGGCGTGGCACTTGGACCCATAAATGGGAATCTGTGGTGAAGACTGATTCTTGGAAGATATGAAGGTTATCTACTTACCATAACTTTTAATCTTTCAGAATATCGTCACTATTGATTACCACACCCACGCACCATCCCCTGCTCTAGCAGAGCCAGGGCCTCTGGGCAGATCACCCTTACAGTACTGGCTGGCACCACTTAGTGCCAGTGCAGTTCCCCATTTGGACTTCTAATGAGTAGCTTAAAAAAATAAAACTTTAAACTGGAGTGAGGGTCCCTTTTCAGACCCTCATACCAACCAAAAAAGAAGAGGGAAGGCAGCTGTCTTCCTCTTTGTCTTTCCTATCTTTCTTTTCACTGCCTTGTATATATCCCCTTCTTGGGGTATATCTCTGCTAGTTGCTAAATGCAGTCTGTCTCTCCGTACATTATCCAGTCTAACTCTACGTGGCAGTTGTACTGTCTTTGGAAGAAGTGCTGTACTCTGGGATTTGATCAGATACACTAGCTTTTACACATGGTGCCCCTGTTGCAGAAGCAGCTGCTCATTTCTCTGATAGTTTTTCTTTTGACTACGCCAGACTACGTTTTTGGTTGGTATGCCCTTTTTCCTTTCTTTATGCCAGCTGTGCTGTTAGCCCGCTAGCCTTGGGGTGTCAGGGAAGATGAACACATCTCAACTCCTTTGGGCTGTTCAGTCCTACAACTCCACGTGCACCTGAGATTTCCTTTTCTTTTTTTGGCACACCATTATGCCATCACAGTTGCGAGGCGGTCCCAATTTTGGACATCCTCCTCTTGGCTTTCCTGACAGAGTTTTATGCTTTAGGGCTGCTGCCTTTATAATCATGACCCTTCTCCTGTCTAGCTTGTGGTGTGAGGCCAGCTTTTTTGTCACCTAGTATGCCCTGTCTCTCTATCCAAAGGTCGGTAGTCAGGTTTTATTTTGTTTATTTATATTCCCATATTCTTTCCCCTATTCCTTTGTGCTAGGAAAATTCTTAGCTACATCTGAGTTGCTCCACTCTTGGTTTCTGTCCTGGCAAACAGAACTGTGGTTAGTGAGGGAGCCGGCAGCGGTTATTGGTTGGTGTGTGACACCACATGGCAGTGCGTAGGCACCATGCCCAGTAGTCGTTGCTGGCCTCCTGGCAAAAGCTTTACTCCTGTGGGTCCCAGTGCCTGTAGTCGTAACCTACCTGACCTCTCTTGGCAAGTGGCATTTGAATCCCTGCTCCCAGAATGCAAAGATCTGATGTCACAGGGCAGAGCTGGAGAATATACCACCCAGCTGATGGGAGGAGCTTAACTTGAAGATTTCCAATGACTCTGCTGTCTCCAGAAAGACTGCCAGAATGTCGTCATGAGCTGTATACCACCACTAGTGGAACTATGATTACAGGTGCGTAATCCATATTTATCTTGCACATTAGCTGTGTTTAATTCTCTGTAGCACATCAAACAAAGGAGATTGTCAGCTGTTCATTGGCATGCTGCTGACATGGTTTCTGACTTATTTTGACCAGCTCATAATGAGCACAGCAGTTCCCTGGAAAGACTTTTTTGTTTTGTTGTGTATGTTTAAGTTGTGCCTTTCTTGTTTTCATATAAAGGGCTGGCTGGGTTGATTGCTGGACTGTACCAAGTCTGATGCTCATCATTGACTACACCTGGCATCCAATCTATCCCCAGAAAGCGGATGAGCAGCTCAAGCAGTCATGTAAGTAGGTCTTGTGTTTTCCCCCCATCCTTTTAGCCACAGCAGTAGTGACTGGTGCATCTAGAACCTCTCACTTAGTTGGAAGCGTAAGAGAGTTGCTGCCTTTTGCAGCTGGTACTAGTGTTGTTTTGTGGTTGGACAGGATGTGTCTGATTTTGGGGGGGGGGGGGAGTTCATGCCTATTGAAATTTGGGCAGACCAGATGGACCTTTGGTCTTTTTCTGCTGCTGTTGTCCATGTTTCTGTGTATATTTGAAAAACTAGAGGAGTCATCTCATGACCCTTCCAGTCATTTGCACATTGTGTCGTTAGCTTGCATATGGCAGTGGATCAACCCAGGTTTTTTTTAGTTGATGACCCCTCTAGTTTTAATATATACAGTCTGTATGTCTGTTCCCTTCCCTGTGGTGCCCCTTCCTTAACCAGGCTCACTGTGGATGCCAGCGCACCCACGTAGACCCTAATCTGGGACACTGTCTTTGTGCTGTAGGTTTGCCCTCTTCCTGTTAGTCCATTACAGCTCTTTGATTCCTTTTATTAATTTCCTGCGCTTTTGATAACAGGAATACTGTTAACAATTACATGATTAGCTACTGACTTTTGAAATGTCTTGAAGAAACAGTCACGATACAGTAGGCCTGTTTACACTAAGCGTTCTGCTCCAGTATGACTGGTGCAGAATAGCTAATTGTTTCAGTTCCTGGGGAGGGTAGAACCCCGTATCGACACTAGTTTGCGGGCTTATTTACGGCCAGATGAGCATACTTGATGGCCCTTGGTCTTTTTCTGTCATCGCTGTTTTTCTGTGTTTCTGTGAAAGTCTGCAGGGGTGGGGAGCTGAAACAGTGCAGGAGTTTTAAATCCTTGAGTAAACGCTTCACAACACCTGAAGTGCTGCACTTGAAGTGTTATGAGCCAGCAGAGGGACATACTGTAAACAAAACACAAAATGAAGAGGAAACTAGGCTACCTTGACCACTTCCACAGCTTCTGTACCACTCCATAGCTCCTGTGTTGTGGATGCAGTGCAAATGGGTACAACAGTGCACTTGCACACAGGTGCTGTAATGGTGCCAAAAGTGTTTTTCCAAAAAGCTAGTGTCCAAGATGTTAAGTCTACTTTTGTAGGTGCTTTACATGCTGTGCACTATATATTTCTTTTATTTTCATGATACTAACCCTAAACTCAACCAGTGTCAGGTCCATAATGCTGTTTCTGAGCCAAAGGAAGCGGCCATATTTCTTCAGTGAGAAAATTTTAAATATTTTGAAGAAATATTGTCATGGCAGAAAGATTCTACAAGCAGATCTTCCTGGACTAAGTCTCCATCACTCATTCACACTATTGGGATAGCGCCAGAGGCGCTAGGGCCAAGCGCAAGTCAACATTTTTCAGAAGGGTATGCACCGAGACAGTACCACGCATGCGTGGCACCGCGAGACTAACTCGTGCCTGTGCAGGCTAACTCGTGCCTGTGCAGGCTATCTTGGCATTGACTCTTCAACCACCTCAGTTCCTTTTCTCCCGCTGCAGAGTGCACTTGGATGTCGACATCACTCATCTGCCAGAGTGAAAGTTTTCATCTATATGACAGCAGCTTTTAGTGTTTAACATTTTAATAGTATTAATTTCTTATTTTACAAACAAGAAAGGAAGATTATGAAGAAGAAGAAAAAGAAATTCTCACCTGCTTTCAACAGAGTCGTCCTTGGACGGTAGCAGTGTCGGTAGGAAGACTTCGTTTGAAAGTTCATCTTCCTGGACTAAGTCTCCATCACTTATTCACACTAGTGGGAGAGCGCTGGAAGTGCTAGGACCAAGCGGGAGCCTAAAAGTTTCTGAATGGCCGGCACCGGGACAGGACCACGTATGCGCGGCACCGCAAGACTAGCTCGCGCCTGTGTAGGCTGTCTCGCCGACGACCTTCCAACCGGCTCAGTTTCTTTTCTCCCGCCATCGAGTGCACTTGGATGTCAACGTTGCTCGTCTGCTGGAGTCTTAAGTTTTCGTCTATACGATAGCAGCTTATTTTATGAACAAGAAGAAAATTATGAAGAAGAAGAAAAAAATTCTTTCCTGCCATCAACGAGGGTCGCCCAGAGCGGTAGTAGTAGACGGTAGGAGGACTTCGTTTGAAAGTTTTTATGGTAGAGGGGCTGTGTCCAGTCCGCCACCCTTAATTAACGGGTTGGGGTCCGACTATGGACAGTCCTGTGCTCGGGGAGAGACAGTCCTCCAAAGCACAAATCTAGCGGTTCTGGGGATCCAGTTCCGCTTAACCTCGAGTTCTTCTTCCTTGTTGGGGGAATTAGAATTGGTGCCACTTGAGGTTGCCCTCTGGTAAGTCTGCATGAGGATTGTTAGTCGGGAGGGGCAATGGGCCTGAACCGACTTTGGTGGGATCCCCTTGGCCCCGCTCCTAACGGCTGCATTCTCAACTCTGAGCTCCATCTCTGTCCTCGTTGGAGCTCCGGTGAGCAGTTTCACCTCTGGGCCACTCCTGTGGAGCAGGGGGTTTGATTTCTATCCAGTTTTCCTGGCCACTGATCTTATTTGTGTCAGTCTTCACAATTCGTCACTACTTGGGTATAGCTCACTGGAGCTAGGACCCTGCGGGAGACTTTTTTTTTTTCTTCCCATGGGTGGAGTAGACGTCGGGCTGGCGACGCCCTCGAGGTCGACGTTCTACATGGCGCTTTAGGTTTGGCAGTTAGCTGATCTTCCTGGACATAAGTTTCCACCACTCATTCACACTATTAGGATCTGCGCCGGAGGCACTAGGACCCATCGGGAGCAAACTTTTTGCCGGAGGGTGGAGCCAGAGATGTGTCCACGAGGCAGCGCAAGCCCTAGCTCGTGTGGTAACGACTATCTCAGCGTCGACCCTCCAACCCCTCTCAGTTCCTTTTCTCCCTAGCCCGAGTGCACTTCAGTTACGGCATTCGCCAGCCTGGTCGGAGTCAAACTTCAAACTAGCAGCATAGTTTTCAGTTTTTATTATTTTGTAGTATTATCTCAATACAGTATCGCTTAAATTTATTCTTATTTTTAAATAAATACAATAAAGAAGTCTCAGCCTACCTTGACGGAGAGGAGCACATGAGCAGGTCAGGTGGCGGTGGGGAGACTTCGTATGAAAAGCTATTCAGTCAGTTGGGCTCGGTCCGGTCTGCCGCCTTCTCGGAGGAGACGGTCTGACAGTCAGTCCAATGCCGGAGATCGGTGGTCCCCGGAAGCATAAAATAGCGGTCGCACTCTCGGCACTGTTCGACGCGAGAGCTTCTTCGCCCGCAGTTCTAAAAAGAAGGCATCACTCGAGGTGCCCTCTGATATGTCTTGCGCCAGACGGCTCGGTTATCGAGGCTTGTCGGTCTCTCCTTTTTGAGTCGCTAACTTCTGCTCCTGGTAGCCGACGGCTTCGACATTTCGGAGCCCTACCCACCTGCAGGTAGGTCTTCAGATGAGCAGTTTCATCAGTGGGCGCTCTTATGGAGCAGTGGGCTGGAGGTTGGTTCAACTACCTGGCTTCGTGGCTCGTGAGCCCGGGCTCTCTGGGCTGACCAGGTGGAGGTTGGACCTTCCTGGTCACGTGACACCTTCTTCGGTGCCGTCAGACTGGCGCTTAGTGTCCCCCCTTGCATGGCTGCGGTGCAGGGGCCACGATGCCCTTATCTCTGCTCTTCCTCCTTAAACCTGTTTTGGTCTGGGGTGTTTTGGCGCCCTCGGGTGCCAGTGGCCTCTCGGTGTCATGCTGTACTCGGCGCCGTCCCTCAAGCACGTCGGCCACCGGCACGTTTTCGGGCGCCAGCGTGGCCATAGAGCGTCGTTCACCTCCAGCGTCTCGGGGACTCCTCTTTTCACTTGTTTCTTCTTCCTCCTCTTCTGAATTTCATTCCTTTCAAACAACATGAAGTCTTACTATATGATAGACATTGCAGTTGTTCCAGCTCTAGAACTGCCTCGAGGTAAATAGTTAAAACCATTTCAAAATAAATTTTGTACGAAAGCTCTATCTGTGTCATTCAAACTTGAACTGTCAGATTCTTTACTCCGCCTCAGTGAACAGTAGCTCCGATTTCTCCTTCTATAGGTTCATTTCTCGGTTTAAAAAGTGTTTTCTCGGTTGGATTTAACGAGAATAGTTTTATTTTAACCACAAAACCGTTCGGTTCAAGCTTTATCTGTAGTAACGTAGTAAATAGAGTTTTGTCTGTAATGGGCGATGTAAGTTATCGGTCCAGTTTAGAACTGATCAGTGGGTTTAAAACTCATTTAAAACTAAAGTTTACTATTTGAAATTGGATTCCGGTTCTTATGGGTTCTAAAAAAAGCGGATTTATTCGCGTTTTTCAATACCAATGTTGCGGTTAGGAACCGATAAGGGTGTCTTTACCTGGCTTTTCGCGTTAAAGAACGAAGTTTTTAGTTAGGCCACAGCATTATGTCTACGAAACCCAAAAACAGCGGGCCCACTGGGTTTCAACACTGTGATGTTTGTG
Source organism: Neoceratodus forsteri (assembly GCA_016271365.2). Lineage (NCBI taxonomy): Eukaryota > Metazoa > Chordata > Ceratodontiformes > Ceratodontidae > Neoceratodus > Neoceratodus forsteri. The sequence continues at coordinate 292,900,401 of CM057453.1, read as the reverse complement.
GGAAGTCTTTGCCAAAGGCTGATCCACACCATATGTGTTTGTGTCTGGGGTTTGACCACCTCCAGTCAGACTGCCAGGTATGTAAAATTTCCCTGCAGCCACCCTGGAAAAAGATTGGGCAGGCTCACGGGCGAGAGGCCAAAAAGTCGCTGACCCGGATGGCCAGCCTGATTGGTGCCATCCGAACCAGAGGAGTGCCCTCTGACCAGAGGCCCAGACTTCCTCGGGCAAAAGCTGGTTCTGAGGAACCAATTCCAGTAAAAACAAGAAAATCAGCAGGTCTGAGTCAAAATTCCTTCTCCAACTGCTGCAGAGATAACAAAAGCCATACAAATTGTCCAGTCACTGTCTCCAGGGTCCGTCCGAACCACCACTATCTGGTAAAAGTGAGGTTCGTCCGGTCCCAGTAGTTCAGGATTATGATATTGAGAATTTTATGACCAGAGGAGGAGGAGGATTATGAACAGTATGAATGTGGCTGGGAAGGTCTGGGTGTGCCCATTGAACGGACATCTCCCAGACAGACCTTTAGAATCCCCTATGCTGTCTGAGTCCCCATCTCATTTATGTTTTATAAAAGTTGCTGAAACCCTCAGCTTCCTTTAGAAGAGGCTGTGGATGAGCAGGAGGGCCTGATTTTGTAGAAATGATGAATATTCCAGAGTCTAGAGTTGATCTATTCCTTTACATAAGTCTTTTAGAAACAAACAATTAAAATTTTAAAGCTCCTAATTCTGTCGTCCTGTAGATAAAAGATGGACAGAAGGTATACATTAGTCAGAGCCCTGATACAAATTCAACTTCTCAACAATGCAGTCATGTTAAGGGTAGTTCAGGCTGCTGCCTGTGATAAACTAATATTCCTTGGCTCACATCCTTCTGACAAAGATTCCAGGAAGATTGATGCCATGGCAAAAAACAGTATATGGCAGCCTCTCTGGGACTCAGGCAAGCAAATTATAGCTTGTAGCTAGGTATCAGAAATCTAGATGGGATACTGTTATGCAATTGGCCAAGCAGGCCCATGGCCAGCTGGCTAGTGAACTAGAACAGGTGGCTGCTGATGGCATTGAAGCCTCTAAGGTTCAGTTTCATGCTGCTGTGGATGTTAATGATGTTTCCTCTAGGGTCATGATAGCCATCTGTAGCTTTTCAGTGGGTTGGCCTGGCTCAGGTGTACTAGTTTGTCACGGATACCCAGACTAAGGCTTTGGATTTTCCTGTGGTGGGAAATTGTCTGTTTGGAGAGCAGACAGAATTATGAAGAAGATGGATGAATATGGGACTACTTACAGAGTGCCAGGCTGAGGGCGACAAAGCCACTCCTCAAAAGGCATGTTAAGGGGGTAGGGGTGGCCTTTCACAGACACTTCCTACCACCAGACTCAGGCCTCCTCTGCCTTTGCTCAGAGGAGACTTCTTCAGAGAGCAAGGGGAGGCGAGCAGGGTGGTGAATTCCTCCCACCCCAGCCCTAAATCTTCTCGAAACAGGCACCCTGATGGGGTGCCCAGGGCGTCTCCTGTACCAGTGGGGGCAGGCTGGCTTACTTCAGTCAGGAATTGAGCTGCTGTATGAACAATAGAGTGGGTTCTGGAGTAGTAAGCCAGGGTCTGGTTCTCAGCTTCAAAAGTTTCCCAAGTTGAAGCAGACTTTTCTACTACAGTGCTTCAGAGACCTAGCTTTTGAAACAGAGGTCTCATCCCTGTTAGCTCTCAGAGCAATGAAGGGTCCTCCTGCATCAGGGGCAGGGGTCTGATCAGATACTTCCTTACCCCAAAAAGACAGAGTGGCGCACATTTTAGATCTCAGATATCTGAGAAAAGCATCTTTTGAAACCAGAGTTCAAAATGGTAACTCTGGCAATGATTTTACCTTCCTAAGGCCAGGGACTGGCTAGCCTCCCTGGACCTCAAGGATGCCTATTTCCATGTCCTAATCAGAAGATCCAATCAGTACCTCAGATTGAACTGCCCTCAGGTCATTACCAGTTCAGAGCAATGCCCTTGTTACCTCTGCTCAAGGTATTCACAAAGTGTCTAGCAGTGGCAGTGGCCCACTAAGGAGGCAGAGGATTGCTGTTTTTCCCTATCTAGCGACTGGCTCATTGTAGGCCAGTCCCCAGAACAGGTAAATCTCCTGCAGGTCACCCAGCAGCTTCTCACCTCCTGGGTTTCTGCTAAACCTACCAAAGTGGGTTCTGGGACAGTCAGGTACTCGCCTTATAGGGGCAGAGTGGACACAAAGCTAGCCAGAGCCTTTCTTCCCCAGAAAGGGTAAGAATTTAGTGGCTCTGGCCTCTTCCTTCACTCTGCAGGTCTTTAGGACCAGCAAGACACTTTCTGCAGCTCCTGGGGCACATGGCTACATCACAGCTGTTGTGCAGGGAGCCAGATTTCAGTGAGAAGACATTCAGTTTCACTTGAGAACCTTTTGGTCTCAGAAAGAGACCCCTTTCCAAGTTGGTCCCAGTATTTCGAACCTTGATCCTAGCTCTCCAGTGGTGGCAGGATCAAAGCAATTTAAGGCGGGGTCCCCTTCATTTCCCCTTCTCCGACTTGACTCTCACTACAGATGCTTCCCTTCTGGGTTGGGGAGCCCATGGGCGACCTTTCCACCTCAGGAGTTTGGTCCCCCAGGAATCTCTGCTCCACATCAATTTGCTGGAACTCAGAGCTGTCTTTTTTAGCTCTTCAAGCTTTCTGCATCTGTCCATGACAAGGTGATACAAGTCAGAACAGACAACACCACAACAATGTGGTACATCAACAAACAGAGGGGCACTCGGTCTTGGACCTTGTGCACCGAGCAATGAGATTGTGGTCTCTGGCCCTATTCCTGAACACTTTCCTCCTACAGTTCATCTTCAGGGAAGGACAATGTCCTAGCAGATGCCCTCAGCAGAGTTTCCCAGGGCCATCTGCAGATGGTCCCTGGATCCTCAAAGTGCTAAAGGGGATAGTTTTTGCCAGGTGGGGCATCCTCTCAGATGAATCTTTTGCAGCCCAGGCAATCACAGACTTCCTCTGTGTCTGTTGCAGGCCTCAGTGCTGGGCTCAGTTCCCTGGATGCCCTTCTTCTGGATTGGGAGGGAAGTTCCTCTATGCTTCCCCCCTTCCTCTCCTATTCAAAGTACTAGTCAAAATCAGATCTCAGCCTTGCATGGTGATTCTGATTGCCCGATGAGCCAGGCAGCCCTGGTACCCCACTGTCTCTGACAGTCCATCTTCCCTGTGCCTCCCCAGGAATCACAATCTGTTGACTTGTGCCCAGGGAAGGGTTTGGTATCAGGACCTCGAATCCCTCAACCTCTAGTCCTGGCTCTTGAGGAGGTTAGAGTTTAGCGGATTACCTCTCTCAGGGTGTTCTTGAGATCTAAGGCTAGAGAAGCCTTCCACTAAGAACTACTTGTAGTTCTAAATGGAAAAGGTTTCCATTTGGTGTGCTGGAAAAATATTTCCCAGAATCTGCTGAATTGCCCATTTTGTGAGATTACATGGTACATCTTAATTCCTTGGGTCTCAGACCAGCTACCCTGAGGTTCATTTGGCAGCTGTGTCTGCTTTTGTGTCAACAGGAAAGTCATCCCCTCTTTCCTCTCATCCTGTGTTTTCCAAGTTTTTAAGGGTTACTCCATACTAATCCTCCCTTTGGGAACTGGCCCCTGCTTGGGACCTTAATGTTTGCATTGCCCAGTTAATGCAACCCCTTTTGAACCTCTGTCTTCTGCAGAGCTTAAGTACTAACTTGGAAAACTGTTTTCTAGTGGCTATCACTTCTGCCAGACATAAATGAATGCAAGCCTTGTCAGTGGAGACTGACTTTATTTCTTTCCACAGGGATAAGGTGGTCCTTAGGACTAATAGGAAGTTTTGCTAAGGTGGTTTCAGATTTCCATCTTAATCAATCTATCTCCTTCCAGTATTTTTCACTGATCACTCCTCTTCGGGTGAGAGGTTGCACAACCTGGATGTTAAGAGAGCTCTTAGTTATTATATAGAGCGTACCAAAGGTCACTGGTTGAATCCTCAACTTTTCCTTACCTATGGTGAAGTTGGGAAAGGCAAACCTGCCACTAAGAGATCAATAGCCAGGTGGATTGTCTCTTGTATCCAATTTTGTTATCAGAAAGTGGGCAGAGCCCCCGGTTTGAGGTGATCATTCTACCAGGGGTACAGCTGCGTCTCTAGCTGCTGCAGAGATATCCCTTTATTAGAGATTTGCCAGGCTGCTACTTGGAAAAGCGGTACACTTTTACCAAGCATTACTGCCTGGATGTCCAGAACCAGGAGAGATGCTCGTTTGGCTTCAGCTGTTCTATCAGAGCCTATTCCCTAAGTAGGTTCTGCCCTCCTCCATGGAGGTACTGCTGTGTATTCTGCTAATGTCTATAATATAGCAAGACTTCATGTTGTTTGAAAAAAAATTACTCACCTTAGTAATGTTGTTTCTTCTAATGGAGTCTTCCTTATATTAGAACCTCCCCAACCTGCCCCTCTCAGAACCTCTACTTGGTGGGGTGCGGGCAACTTAGTAAGATGGGCAGTACTTATGTCCTGTTAGCATTTTGTCCCCTTTTGGGACTTTGGGGTGTGTATGTAGTGCAGTGTGTGTGTTTTATTATACTTATGTTCCATTTTCATATTATTAGAATGGTGTTAGTATTTCTGGTCCCCTGACTTGAGTCTTGGGTGTTGGGACCATCAATAGTTGTTATTATTTAGGTAGCCATTTGGCTAGTGTAGTTACAACTTCCACACAGACCTTAGTGAGTTTGGCTAGTAAAGATCTGACAGTTCAAGTTTGAAATGACACAGATAGAGCTGCTCTCATGCCAAAATTCTATTTTGGAATGGTTTTAACCATTTCACTCCGGGGCAGTTCTAGAGCTGGAACAAACTGCTAATGTCTATAATATAGCAAGACTCCATTAGAAGAAACAACATTACTAAGGTGAGTAATTTTTTCTTCCTGTCCATACAGTCCCTCCTGGACTGTCAGGAGATGACGTTGAGCCTGATCCAGACCTTCGGTTGGGTGATGAAGTGGAAGCAGGATCTATTACTGCTACAGAGCCTGTGGTCGAGGACCTATCCTTTAAGTCTCTGTTGAAAAATCTGAGTTCCACACTTTCCCTCCAGACTACAGACATCGATCCTGAGAAATTGTTGAGACTCCAGTATCTTCATGCCGCGGAGATCCCTACCGATTTGACATCTCCGATTCAGCCTTCATTCGAGACGCTGTCTCAAATGGTATGGAATAATCCTGCTCTTACCCCTTGGTGGCTAAATCCATTGATAGGAAATATTCAGCCTCCAAGGATCGTCCCATTTGGCATCTCAAGCTGCGGATCCTATTGTAGTCCTGGCAGAGAGAATGATAGGTCGTTCTTCCTCAAGCTACTACAGCTCTCGACCTATTAACACAGAATCTCGTAAGATCGACACCTTAGGTAAGAGAGTCTTTGCTGCTTCTACTCTAAGTATGCGTATTGCCAGTTACCAAGGCTGTTTTTCTCAGTATGAGTATATCCTGTGGCATTCTATTAAACAGATGGTTGAAGCCCTACCGGAGTTGGATTCAAAGCCAGAACTTCTTCAAACCATTACCAGAGGTATTGAATCTAATAACCAGCTGGTATTTGCACCCAGCGTCATTCCTGGCTGCGCACTTCAGGCTTTACGAATGACGTGCAGCAGCAGGTGATGGCATTGCCCTTTGACGGTGCATATCTTTTTGGTCCTCAGGTAGAGCAAGCTCTAGAAGCTACACAAAAAAACTAGGTCAGCCATTAAGTTGGCTCGGCCCCCTTCTGCCCCCTCTCGAGGGCATGCCAGTAAGCGACAGTTTCATAATATCGAGTCCTTTCGAGGCAGAGGCAGAGGAGGTTTCCATAAGAACCAACCTGCCCAACCTCAAAGAAGGCGCAACAGAAAGCGCAAGGGCCCAAAGCGCCCAGAGCTACCTTATGAATTGCCGGCCCAAGTTCCATCTCAGCTGCCCGAGGTAGACTTTTCCTCTCCGGTGGGAGGTCGTCTGATGCACTTCTACAACCAGTGGAAGTCCATAACCTCAGACAAATGAGTCCTTCGGATAATTCGCGAGGGGTAGTCACTCAATCTTGTGGAGACCCCTCCGAATCGTCCCCCCAAATGACAGCCCAGGCTGTCAACCCTTCAGTCAGACCTTCTCGCCGCCGAGATTTGGGGCCTTCTGAACAACAGGGCAATAGAAGTGGTGCCACTGCACCAGCGAAACACGGGGTTCTACTCCCATTACTTTCTGGTTCCAAAGAAGTCCAGCGGAATGCACCCCATTCTAGATCTCAGGAAGCTAAACACATTTCTCCCCAAGGAGAAATTCAAAATGATTTCTCTGGGAACCCTGTTACCTCTGCTCCACCAGCATGACTGGTTAGACTCCCTAGATATGCAGGACACTTACCAGCACATTCCTGCTCACCCGAGGCATCACAAATTCCTGAGGTTTGTGGCTCTGGGACAGCACTATCAGTTCAGAGTCCTGCCCTTTGGGCTATCCTCGGCGCGCGAGTTTTTACAAAATGTTGTGCAGTTCTCGCAGTGCACCTCAGAAAGGTTGGAATTCAGGTGTTTCCTTATCTGGACGATTGGCTTCTAGCAAGTCCTTCCAGGCAAGGGACTCTGGATGCCGTGGAGACGGCCTCGCGCTTCCTTACGTCCGTGGGAGTTCTGCTCAACCTCAAGAAATCGCAACTGCAGCCCTCCCAGAGGCTCCTTTTTATAGGGACTCTTCTGGACACCTCCTGTGCGAAGGCTTTTCTTCCAGAAGACAGGAGGAATGATATCCTTCAGATGGCCCGTCACATCGGGGAAAACAGCTCAGTCACAGCTCTCTCGATGCAACGGATGCTAGGCCTCGTGGCATCCTCAGTGTTCACTGTACCCCTAACACGTCTGCACATGAGAACCACCCAGTGAATGCTCAGTACTCAGTGGTCCCCAACCACTCACCCGCAGTCCTATCTCATCAAGGTGACAGAACCTATAAGGAGGTCACTCACCTGGTGGTCTCAAGAGAGCAATCTCCTGGAGGGGTATCCCTTTTCTCCTCTGGACCATCAAATCTCCATCACCACGGACGCATCCCTAATGGGGTGGGGAGCTCACTGTTAGGCTCTCCAGACTCAAGGTGCGTGGACTCAAGTCGAGTCCCAGCTCCACATAAACGTCCTAGAAATGAGAACCGTCCTTTATGCGGTCCGAGCTTTGAAGGACATTCTGTGTCACAAGAACATCCTCCTTCAAATGGACAACAAAGCAGTGATGTATTACATCAACAAGCAGGGCGGGGCTCACTCTTACCCCTTATGCAGAGAAGCAATGAGGGTATGGGAATGGTGCTTGGAGCACGAGGCTCTAATTCAAGCGGTGTATCTGCCAGGTGTTCAGAACGAACTGGCAGACCGTTTCAGCAGAATAGAGACAGACCCTCACGAGTGGTCTCTCCGACTCAACCATAGTTCAGTCACATTCGAAGAGTAGGGAACTCCAGAGCTGGACCTTTTTGCATCCCCACTCAATGCAAAACTGCCTCTCTTCTGCTCCAGAAATCCATGGCCTGTCATTTTCTGTCAGGATGCGTTCAGCCTGCGGTGGACAAAACTCTTTCTTTACGCCTTTACGCCTCTTCCTCTAATTCAGAGGGTACTCCTCAAGTTTGAATCCCAGGGGGACAAAATGATTCTCATTGCTCCCTTTTGGCCTCGACAGCTGTGGTTTCCACTGCTCAACAATATGTTGGCAGTTCCTCCGAGACCACTTCCCCTGCAGATGAACCTTTTGACTCAGGGACCGGTGGTCCATCCCAACCTGAGATCACTTCACCTTCACCTTCACGCTTGGCTCCTGAAGAGGTAGAAGTAAACCGGTTCAATGTCTCTCGAAGAGTTTCAGATATTCTTCTGGCTGCACGGAAGCCAGCCACTCGGAAAACTTACACAGCCAAGTGGAAGCGTTTTTCGCTCTGGTGTGCAAAGTCCTCTTTGAATCCCTTTTCCTGTCCACCAGATAAGGTTTTGGAGTACCTTTTGGACCTCTCAAATTCAGGTCTGCAGTACTCTACAGTCAAAGTTCATCTTAGTGCCATTTCAGCGTATCATGAGCCCGTTATTTCCTTAACTCTAGCTCAGTTACCTATGGTTAAGAGGTTTCTTAAGGGGATTCTGCATACCAGACCTCCTACAAGACGTCCAGTCGCAGCCTGGGACATTAATCTTGTGCTAGACATGCTCACTCGGAAATCTTTCGAACCTCTGGCTACCTGTGAGCTAGAATTTCTCACTTGGAAGACTGCCTCCGTATACTGTGTTCCATAAGGACAAAGTAGTTCTTCGTACTCATCCTAAATTTCTTCCTATGGTTGTGTCAGAATTTCATCTAAACCAACCTTTGGTCCTTCCCTCTTATTTTGTGGCCTTCCAAAATGAAGGGGAACGTTCTCTTCATTCTTTGGATGTTAAGAGGGCCTTGCGTTTCTATCTAGATAGAACCAAGGATTTTCGCAAAGCTCAGCAACTGTTCGTTTCCTTCAGTGAGACCCGGCTGGGTCAACCTGTCGCTATCAGATGTATCTCATCATGGCTAGTGGCATGCCTTACATCACTGCCTATTCCATGGCGCAGGTTAAGTTGGAGGGGTAGAGTTGCTCCCTCTACCAGAAGCGGTCGCGGCATCCCTAGCGAAATCATAGCGTGCCGTACAGACATCTGCAATCGCGCCACCTGAAGCTCAGTGCATACCTTCGTTAAGCATTATGCACTAGATGTCCATGCCAGGCGACATTCTTCCTTTGACAGAGCCATCCTCAATGGACTTCTGTCCTAAGCGTCGAGCTCTTGGTCTCCCTGCCGCCCTCTGAGAGTTGTCGAGGTACTCTCCCAATAGTGTGAATGAGTGGTGAGACTTATGTCAGGAAGATATGAAAATTGCTACCTACCGTAATTCTTGATCTTCTTGGACGAGTCTCCACCACTCATTCCTACCCCCCTCTCATCCCCGAGCTCACCTTTCTTGTTGGTCTTCACTCCCTCAGATCTTTGGGCCGTGAAGACTTCTTTGTTGACTCTTCTTACAGGTCGTCAGACTATCTTATATTCCGTTTTAGGTTAGGCTACCCTTCTGAGTTAGTTATGCTGCACCTCCTTGGTAAAAAGGTACTGAGGCGGTTGGAGGGTCGGCGCGGGATGATCATTACTGCAGAGAGCTGGGGCTCGCGGCGCCGTTCCTCGTGGCGCCATCTCTGGTGCCGACCCTCCAGCAAAAAGTTTGCTTCCGATGGGTCCTGGTGCCTCCGGCGCAGATCCCAATAGTGTGAATGAGTGGTGGAGAGTCGTCCAAGAAGATCAAGAATTACGGTAGGTACGTAATTTTCATTTGCCGACTCCGCCCCATCCCCAGTTCTTTCTCTCCTGCCGTTGAGTGAGGATCCTGCGTGCGAGACTGAATAAATTTCTGTGGCCTAGTCCGTCGTCGTTAGTGTTGCTTCAGTTCTGACCATCTGCTCAACGTCGCTTCTACCACTCCGGTAAGATCTTTCCTTTTTGTAAAGCAGCGTCGAGTACTGTATTTTATTTAAGTTTTCGTCCTGTCATGTCTCGTCCAGGGGGCAAGAAGGTGTCGAAAGTGGGGCGGCTCCCCATGTGTCGATGCCCCTGTGGCCGGCCGCCTTTACTCTGTAACGGACCAGCATGACCATTGCCTCTCCTGCCTCGGCCCCGAACACGGTATGGATAACTGCGATATCTGCTTCTCCATGGACCGCTGTGTTGTTGAGATTCATGCGTGGAAAGTCGGATATGCGCCGCCGACTTTCGGAGGACTGATTCGCAGTTGTCAAGCCAAGGTCAGGACTCTTGACCCTTCCTCCGGGTCCCCTCCCAGTCCTATGCCCACGGCGGGGATTTCTTCCATGCTGATCCTCTTGGGGTCAGTAGAGCACCGTCCTGGCAGTCGCTACTAGTTGAGCTTGAGCTCCTCTGTGTCGCGTTACAGGTCCCTCGGTGCCGTTCTCCAGTGTCGTCCTCCGGTCCGGCGCGGTTCACGGCACCATGGGCTCCTGATTCTGCTTGCGGTGTCATGGCTTCTGGTGTCATTGGGGTTGGTAGTTTGGAGCTTTCTGGGCCTGGTTCTGGTCCTGGCGCTGTTGGCGACGCCAGGGCGGGAGACGACATTGTCTCTGTCCTCGGCGTCACCCGCGGCGCTGGGGACGGAGTAGGTGCTGGGTCGGCGTCGATCCTGTCTTTGGCGCCGGAGTGGTGTGCGACGTCGGGCTCAGCACCGGGTCTACCTTCGGTGTCGCTCGCTGCACCGGGGTGGATGTTGGCGCCGAGCGTGGTGCCGCTTTGGATTTGGCACTCAGTGTCACTGGGGAGGAGTGTGGAGCGATGCTCGGGGTCTCGCCCAGCTCCAGCGCCGGGCGTGGGGCTGTGCTGTCCTCTGCTGCTGCTGGGAGCTTTGAATCTCAGGGTGCCCGACCTCGGGGCCCAGTAACTGGAGGAGACCGTGGGGTGGTCTGGCATCAGACCTCGGAGTCTGCCTCTTTGGAGGCGGATTCTGGATCTGATCTGGACTGGCTTCTGGATTCTTCAGAATCTTCGGATCCTCCTGTCTCCAGCACCTCGGCCCCACTCTCCCTCCTTCTGGAATTCAGCTGTCACCAGTAGACTTCAGGGTCAGGGGTCTGACCAGCTAGCAGTGGTCCCTGTGGATACTGCTGAGCAGTTTCTTCAGTTGAGGTACCCCCCTCCTTGGTGTGTTTGGACAGTCCAAGTTTGGGGCAGCCCAGGGCACATCAGGAGGGGGAGAGTATGGTTCCCTGGGTGGACTCGTTGGAGTCTACTCAGGGATGCCAGCTGCCTAGGTTAGTGGCTAAGAGGACGAGGTGTCTCTCTGACTCGGAAGGGTTGAGAGGAATAGGTATGGCGCAGCGATCCCTTCCTAGGTTCCAGCTGGGTCCTGGTAGGAGCCGTAGCGCAGGCCCACGCCTTTCCCTGACGGAGTCCGTGAGAAGGACTTCTACTTCTGAGGTCAGGGCCGTCCTTCTGGACTCGCACAGTCCCGGTCACCTCATGGAGGGATTTCTTCTTTGGGGCACAGCTCTGACCATTCCGACCTGGTTGAACGGATGTTAGCTGCAGCGGCTTTGGGTTCCCCCTCCTTGCGAAGGGTTTCCTGTTGGCCTCTCTGCCATGACAAGAGACCGTTTTTCTGTTGCTAGGGGCCTGCCCTCCGAGCCTCTGTCTCCATCCCCGGTAGTCCCAGGTATTCTGGGTCCTCGCGGGCCCCTTACTTGGGAACAATTCAGAGGATCGGCTGCATTTTTTCTCCACCTACCTCCATGCCCTGGTCCAGCAGGTTTTTCACCATACCCCTGTGCAGGCAGCCTCTGAACTGGGGAGCTCATCTTCCTTCTCTTCTCCCTCTACTGAGGGAGAGGAACACTCGGTCCACGTATCCCCAGCATCTGATCTGTCCTACTATCAGCGCTTCCTTGTGAGGATGTTGGACGAGCTCTAACTGACTCCCGTACCTATCAGCAATCCCCAGCATGTGACGCGCGCTTTCTTGGGTGAATTCAGTGCGGCCCACTTGGTGGCTTCCACCTGGCCGATTCCTTTTCAGGAAGTATCGCCTTGGCTCTGTCTTCGTCCCTTCTCCACTGTTCCAGCCCCAAGGGACTTATGCCAGCGGTATTGCGCTCCTCTGGGGTCTCCAGGTTCTCTGCTTCATCCCTCTTCAGGTTTGACCTCCCTGGACACCCCCTCAGGACCTTGCGCCCCCTACCATGACCGCCCTCCAGATTAGATTCTGCGGACTTCGACTTCTGGGGGAGACGAGTGTTCTACTCAGCACGAATCTCCCTGTCAACTGCAGCACATCAGGCCCACTTTGCAGCCTAACAGAGGTTCTTGTGGTCCAGGCTAGGACAACTCCTAGCTTCAGTGCCTGATTCGGAGAGAACCAGGCAAGCCATCGCCCTCTCTGCGCGGGGCCTGAAGCTAGCAGGACACCAGGCAAAGGCCTCTTATGATGCAAGTGAGGTAGCTTCCAGAGTGGTAGGGACAGCGATCTGCCTTGGGCAGATGGCATGGCTTTGCCTATCCCATTTGTCACCCCTGGCCCGGTGTAGGTTGATTTACTCCGCCTACCGGAGAACCCATCTCTTCTCCCGACGGGTGAGCGGCCTGGGCGCCTCTCTTCTCAATGGGATCCCGCTTTACCTGGATCAGTCACAGGCCTCCCAGGCCTGTAAGGGTTCTCTCCTTCAGTGTCTCACCTACTGGAGGCTAAGGGACCTGGTCCCTTAGGGTGTTCTGGGCACCCCCCCCTTTGGGGGGGGCTCGGTACTCACCCAAGTAGTGATGAATGATGAAGATTCACACAGATAACATGAAAATTACGTATCTACCGTAATTGTTGTTCTTTCTGTGTGTCTTCACCATTCATCACTAAATCCCACTCTCCTTCCCCCTGGGCCTCTGGACTCCTCCCCTCCCCTGTGTGTTTTTCCTTTCCTCGCTCGCCTCTCCCTTGTGTGTAGGCAGGAGGGGATTGTGGAGACACACAGGGGTAAACCCTTTAGCTTTATTAAGTTTGGAGAGGGCCCCCCCCCACCTCTTCCCCCTTTCCAGGGGGGTCTCTGAGTGGGGGGAAGGGCTTTCCCTTTTCTTCTCCCTCTTCTATATTTTGATTATTAGTGACCTCAAATTAAGGTATGATTATTTCTTTGAAGCCTCTGGATGTTAAAACTTTTCCCTTCCTTTATTTTGGTGGGGGGGGGGGGGATTGAGATGCACCCTCAGCCTGCACTCCTTGTGGGTGGTCTTGAGACCCACGCTGCGACTTTCGTCCTGCAGCCGTCCTTTGTAGTCCAGTTCTGGACCTTGTTCCTTGAAATCACAGTGTGCATCTCCGTTTCTGAGGATGTGCTACGCTTCCCCCCCCCCCAATTTCCTTCCTCACCCTTGTTCTTCCAGAGATTGGGGCCCCCTCTCCACAATTTCCTTTTCTAAGTCTCCTACCTCTGTCACCTAAATCGTTTATTTCTCCTTTTGGTTTATTCTTCCTTTCCTTTTATCTGTCCTGTAGGCTCTCTTGCCTCATCCCACCCTCACTTCCGTACACTCTCTGGCGTGTCAGAACTTGGGCTGGGGCAGAGTTGACAATGGCTAACTGCCAATGCTCGAGCACCACGTAGAATGTTGGCATCAAGGGCGGCGCCAGCCTGACGTCGACTTCACCCATGGGGAAAAAAAGGTCTCCCGCGGGGGCCTAGCTCCGGTGAGCTATACCCAAGTAGTGATCAATGGTGAAGATACACAGAAACATCAACAATTACGGTAGGTACGTAATTTTCATTTCCTGATTTCGGTGCCTCCAGACCTCTGAGCTGGTGGACCAGGTCGGTTGGATCAAGATGAGCATGGTGCCTTCACCATCATGACGACCCCTCGTGCCTATCCCCCTCTCTCCTTCCATGTAGGGGCCGCCACAGGCACCACCTTTTTCATCTCCCTTTCTTCTCAGGATTCTCCATTGGCATTCCCATGGTGGTGTCCTGGCGCTGTGCCCGACGCCATGGGTGGCACCGCAGTTCCGGCGCTGTGGCCGCTGGTTTTGGCATCGGTGCCGTGGGCGGCACCGCTGGTGTTTGGGTCGGCACTGGGAGTCGGCACCATGGGTTGGTGCTGTGGGTCAGCGCTGTCTCTGTGTGCGGCGCTGCAGGTGCTGTTGGTGCCATTGGTTGCCGGCACTGCTGGCAGTGCCGTGGTGTCTCATGGTGCCAGGTGGCGCCGGGCACCTACGGGTGGTGCGAGTGGAGCCACGGGCACCCCTGGGTGGTGTGGGTGGTGCCGCGGGCACCCATGAGTACCATGGGTGCAATGAGTATCATGGGTACCTTGGGTGCCACAGGTGCCCTCGGGTGCCATTGCTGCCATGGGTACCATGGATGTCATGGCTGCCCTCAGGTACCATTGCTGCCATGGGTGCTGGGGGTACCTGCGGGTACCACTGCAGGTGCCCTCGGGTGTCACCCAGGTTTGGCATAGGCACTGCTTGGTTTCCCGCCTGTGCCACGAGTGATGCTAGTGCCGCAGGGGTGCCAGTTGGTGCTGTCCGGCAAAACCGGTGATGGATTTCCTTCTGCAGACCTCCTCTTCTGTGGATCTTGTATCAAGATGTTTTCCACAGAATAAAGTCCTGTTCTGTGGAATATTTTTCCACACATCTTAGTGAGTGGCGGTCTGCGTGGGATCTTGTGACATCCAGCGGTTTCCGCTGATGGAACTTTTCTGTACTGTTCTGCCAGCAGAATCTCTCATTCCACTCAGCACTGTCTCGGCTCCCTATGTGGTGCCGAGCTCCTTGACATCCTTCCTGGTGGCGGAGTCTCTAGTGGCTCGGTGGTAGACCTCCCTTAGGGGTCCCTTCTGGGGTAAGTGCATCTAGATGGGTATCTCCCTGTCCTTCTGGTCAGTGTACAGTGGATGACTCATTTTATATACTGAAGGGGATGTCCTCTCTATCAGCGGAGTCCATGATGGAAGATCTTTTCAGTAGTTCGTCAGTGATGGGCGTCCACCATAGTATTCGGACTGCATCCGTGGACCATACACCTCTGCGTCCAGACTCTTTCAGTCATCAAGGCAATTACACACAGTGGAACATTCTAATTCAGTGGTTGGGAGCTGCTCAGATTCTCTGCTCCTTTGATAGGGGTATATAGCCCCCTTCTGATACTGCCCCTTTGGTGGCTTCTTCGGCACAGGTGGTTAACGTCTCTTCAGCTGTGATTATTAGTCCGATCATGATTTTAGTTATGGACGCTCAGGATCCTCCTGCCCCTCAGAGGGATGACATCTTCATCATTTTGGTATCAAGCAATCCTTGCGAGATAGCAGCCTGAAACCTTGTCTATTTCGGACTAATGGTTAAAAAAAAAAAAATGATCACAGCACAGGATCTAGCCGAAATTACCCGATACCACACTTTTGGATCTGCTCAGGTTCCGCCTCAGCCCCTGAGGCGGTCGTCTCTAAACTACAGTAAAGCGTACCTGACTTCTTCTACCCCTAGGGGGAATCCGATCCAGCAGAGGTATAGGTCATCTCTTTCTCCAAGAGAGATTTCTCTTATTCCGAGATATTTCCTAGACCTAGGCGACTGCCCAGTCCGTTGGTCTCCCTTTTTTATCAGGCTTTCTTCTCTTGATCAGAGCCTTGCAGAAACAGAAGTGACTCTTCAGCGAGTTGGAACTTAGGTTCTTACTTCCTTCCTTGCTTGCTTCAACTTAACAGACAACATGCTCCTTTCTTGACTGCAGGTCAAGTAGGTCTTTTTCCGAGACGGCTTCTCAAATATTCACACTTTCGGTTCCTGCGCACTGGTTCTGTGCCAGTCATATACAAAGCTATCCTCACTGAGTGCGTGACGAAGCTGTGATGTTTGTTTTTTTTCAGCAAAGCAAACTAGAGTCCTTCCTGCTTCCTTCAGGGAGGCCAGAGTGAGTGGTGCATCACCGCACTGAGTCACTTCTGCCGCTATTCAGTCACTTTCAACGAATGGGTTAGCCCTAACTTGGTCCTGCTATGTCCCTCCTCAATGCACATCTGCCTCTATTTGCCTTAGAAATCCAGCCCCTGTTCTTTTCTGTCAGAATGTTTTTTCTGCAGTGGATGTGTCCTCCTGTACACTTTTCCTTTCTTCCTTGAGTTCAGAGACTGCTACTACAGTTGTACACACAGGGGCAGGATGATTCCTTTTTGGAATATGCAGTGGGTAGGATCTGGTTCTACTAGACCACCACAAGAGGCTTCTAAGTCGTGCTCAGCCTTCCGTCAGGAAGGTTTCAGTGACTAAGTGGAAACCATTCTCCTTGATGGAGTAACTCCACCTGGACCTTCTTTGCTCTCCAGGTAAGGGGTTCAAGTGCTCCTGGACCTGTTGTTTGCAGGTCAACCATACTTGGTAGTGGGGGTTCCATCTGCGCTTTTCGTTCTACCCTGAGCCAGTAGACTTTACCTCTGGCTCTTTCAGTTCCTGAGGTCCTTTTACATTAAATTAGTCCATGTCTTTGACACTATTAATTTTGGTCCTATACCAGATTGTGAGGCCAGGTTCTCGTCGCTCTCCTAGAGTGGTTGCGGCTTCCTTGCAGAGTTTCATTTTGTGTCCATTGCAGTTGTCTGCAAAGTGGTGAGTTACAACTCAAGCGTTTATCTTGTAAGCACTATATTCTAGATGCTCTTTCCAAGATAGCTCTTTTTATTAGCAGGACAGTCTTTGACTGTCCTTTCTGAGTGAACCCTATCTCCTCCACCCTACTCAGGGTTGTTGATTTTAGCTTGGTACTCTCCCAATAATGTGAATGAGTGATGTAGTCTTACTCCAGGAAAATATGGAAATTACGTACTTAGAGTAATTGTTGATCTTCTTGGACAGTCTCCATCATTGACATGCCCAGCCACCATCCCCTGGGTTCACTCATTTTCTTTCTTGGTCTTCATGGTCCTATGGTTCAGGCTGTGAAGACATTGTTCTTTGACCGTTCTTGCAAGGGCCATCTGGGCCAACTCAGGATAGGTTATGATCTTCCTGGACATAAGTCTCCACCACTCATTCACACTAGTGGGATCAGCGCCGGAGGCACCAGGACCCATCGGGAGCAAACTTTTTGCTGGAGGGTCGGTAGCGAGATGGCCCATGAGGCATGGCGCGAGCCATGGCAGCGCCTCGGCGAAATGACCATCTCGGCAGCGACCCTCAACGCCTCAGTTCCTTTTTCCGCCGTCAGTGCGCTTCAATAGCAGCGTCGCTTAAGCCTGTCGAGAGTCAAACTTCAAACTAGCATAGTTTTCAGTTTATTTTTGTAACATTATCTCGATAGTAGTATGGCTTAATTTTATTCTATTTTCTAATATTTTAAATTTAACTTGCTTGAAGAAGTCTCGGCCTACTGGGCGGAGTCGAGCCATGAGCAGGTCAGGTGGCGGTAGGAGACTTCGTGTGACTGTTTTCAGTCAGCCGGGCTTGGGTCCTGGTCAGCCTCCTTCTCCTCAGCGGGGGTTCCGACAGCGGTCAGTCCGATGCCGGGGGATGGGCGGTCCCCCGTCGGCATAAAACTAAGCGGTCGCATTCGGCACCGTTGACCTCGAGCTCTTCTTGCCCACAGGTCAAAAGAAGGCATCACTGCGAGTGGCCCTCTGGTATGTCTCGCGGCACGGTGGGTTATCGTAGCTAGTTGCGTTCTCGCTTCTTCGAGATTCGCCAACTGCTGGTGACCATCGTCCTCGACATCGGAGCCCCTCCCGCCTGTAGGTAGGGCTCCGGATGAGCAATTTCATCAGTGGGCGCTCTTATGGAGCGATGGGCTCGGAGGTTGGTTCTCCTGCCTGGCTCGGTTGCCAGAGCCCCAGGCTCCTCAGTGATCGGGTAGGCGGTTGGACATTCCTAGTCGCGGCGCCTTCTTCGTGTCCGGTGACTCCGGCAGCTTAGGTGTTTCCCCTCACATGGCTGCGGCGCGGGCCACACGATGCCCTTATCTCCTGTTTTTTTCCTTCTCTAGCTTTCCAGGTTCCTGGGCGTTTCGGGGCCTTCAGCGGGTCTGTTGGCTTACCGGTGCGTTTTTTGATTGCCGCTTCGACGCCAGCCATCCGGCGACAGCGGTAGTCTCCCACTGGCGCCGCCTGCTAGCGCCCGTTGGGTCTGTGGCGCCCGCGGCAGTTCGGCGGCAGATTGGTGGCGCAGCAGTCCGGCAGCGCCCGTTAATTGCGGCGCCCGCTTGGTCAACCGCAGCGCCGCTGCGATGCCAGCGTGCCTCGTCGGCGCCGTGCCCCTCTCGCGGTGCGTTTTCAACCCGTTTGCCTTCCCGGCGCCGAGGGGACCTCGGGGACTCTCCTTGTTTCTCTGCTATTTCCTCCTCTCTAATTTTCACTCCTTTCCTGTCCAAACAGTCCTTTCTGGACCATCAGGAGATGATGTTGAGCCTGACCCAGACCTCGGTTGGGTGATGAAGTGGAGAAACAGGATCTTTCTTTGCTACAGAGCCTGTGGTCGAGGACCTGTCCTTTAAGTCTCTGTTGAAGAACCTGAGATCCACTCTTTCTCTCCAGACTACAGACATCGATCCTGGGAAGATATTAAGACTCCAGTACCTTCATGCTTGGAGATCCCTACGGTTTGACTCCTCCGATCCAGCCTTCCCGAGGAAGCTGTCTCAAATGGTATGGAATAATCCTGCTCTTATTCCCTCAGTGGCTAAATCCATTGATAAAGTATTCAGCTCCCAAGGATCGTCCCATTTTGGCATCCCAAGCCTTTGCGGATCCTATTGTAGTCCTGGCGAGAGGCAAGGAATCGTTCTTCCTCAAACTACTACAGCTCGACCTATTAACAAAGTCTCCGTAAGATTGATACATTAGGTAAGAGAGTCTTTGCTGCCTCCACTCTAAGTATCGTGTTGCCAGTTATCAAGGCTATTTTCTCCAGTATGAGTATATCCTGTGGCACTCTATGAAAAGAATGGTTGAAGCTCTTCCAGATTCGGACTCCAAGTCAGAGCTTCTTCTGACCGTTATAGAGGTATTGAGTCCAATAACCAACAGGTCAAAGCCGCCATGGGCGCTTCGACTGCTTCTCGCTCAGCAGCGCAGGTGATTTGTACTGGCGCCATTCCTGGCTGCGTGCTTCTGGCTTCACGAATGATGCTCAGCAGCAGGTAATGGCGCTGCCGCTGATGGCTCCTTTCTTTTTGGCCCTCAGGTGGAACAAGCCTTAGAGGCCACTCAGAAGACTAGATCGGCCATTAAGTTGGCCAGACCTCCGCCTGCTCCCTCTCGGGGCATGTGAACAGGCGTCAGTTTCATAGTGTCAGTCCTTCGAGGCAGAGGCAGGGAAGCTTCCATAAAAGCCAACCTGCCCAACCTCAAAGAAAGCAGGAAGCGCAGGGCCTAAAGCCCCAGCGCCACCTTATATTGCTGGCCCAAGTTCCATCCACATTGCCCGAGGTGGAACTTTCTCCTCGGTGGGAGGTCGTCTGATGTGCTTCTACAACCAGTGAAGTCCATAACCTGGACAAATGGGTCCTCGGATAATTCGCGAGGTTATTCTCTCAATTTTGGAAACCCCGAATTGTCCTCCCAGGCGACAACCCAGGTTGTCCGGCCTCTCAATCAGACCTCCTCACCGCCGGAGATCCAGGGCCTTCTAACAACAGGGCAATAGAACTGGTGCCCCGCATCTCTGAGCACAGGGTTCTCTCCATTACTTTCTGGTTCCAAAGAAATCTGGGGATCGCCCCATTCTAGACCTCAGAAAGTTAAACAAATTTCTCCCAGGAGAGAATTCAAAATGATTTCCCTAGGTACCCTGTTACCCTTGCTGCATCAACACGACTGGCTGGCCTCTCTGGATATGCAGGTGCTTACCAGCATATCCCCATCCACCCGACCCGCAAGTTCCTCAGGTTTGTAGCTCTGGGTCAGCATTATCAGTTCAGAGTCCTGCCCTTTGGGCTATCCCCGGCTCAGAGTTTTTACAAAGTGTTGTGCAGTTCTTGGCGCATCTCAGGAAGATCGGACTCAGTGTTTCCCTACCTGGACGATTGGCTTCTAGCAAGCCCTTAGCCAAGGGACTTTGGAAGCCGTGCAAGCGACTTCTCGTCTTCTCACGTCCATGGAATTCTGCTGAATTTGAAAAATCACAACTGCAGCCCTCCCAGAGGCTCCTTTTCATAGGGACGCTTCTAGACACCTCTTCCATGAAGGCTTTCCTTCCAGAGGACAGAAGACTCGACATCCTTCGGATGGCCCGTTACATCGGGGAGAACCAATCGGTTACAGCTCTCTCGATGCAACGCATGTTGGGTCTCATGGCGTCCTCGGTGTTCACTGTACCCCTGGCCTGGTTGCACATGAGAACCACCCAATGGATGCTCTCCACTCAGTGGTCTCCGACCTCTCACCCCCAGTCTTATCCCATCAAGGTGAAGGCGCCCTCGAAGGTCTCTCACCTGGTGGACTCAAGAGAGCAATCTCCTGGAAGGGTTCCCCTTTGCTCCCCGGATCATCAGATCTCCATCACCACAGCGCATCGCTAATGGGATGGGAGCTCACTGTCGCTCCTCCACACTCAAGGTGTATGGACTCAGTTCGAAACTCTTCTCCACATAAATGTCCTGGAGATGAGAGCGGTCTCTCACGCGATCCGAGCTCTGAAGGATATCCTTTGTCACAAGAACATTCTCCTTCAAGCGGACAACAAAGCTGTGATGTATTACATCAACAAGCAAGGCGGTGCTCATTCTTACCCCTTTGCAGGAAGCAATGAGGGTGTGGGAGTGGTGCTTGAGCACAAGTCTCTGATTCAGGCGGTTTATCTGCCAGGTATACAAAACGATCTAGCAGATCACCTCAGCAGAACGGAGGCAGACCCTCACGAGTGGTCTCGATCCAGCCGTAGCTCGGTCACTATTCAAGAGTGGGGACTCCAGACCTGGACCTTTTGCATCCCACTCAGCATAAAACTCCTCTCTTCTGCTCCAGAAATCCAGGGCCTGGCATTTTCTGTCAGGATGCGTTCAGGCTGCGGTGGACAAAGCGTTTTCTTTCGCCTTTCCACGATTCCTCTAATCCAGAGTTCTCCTCAAGTTCGAGTCTCAGGGGACCAAAATGATTCTCATTGCTCCTCCTGGCCTCGGCAACTATGGTTTCCTCTGCTCAACAGTATGTTGGCAGCCTCTCGAGACCACTTCCCTTGCAAATCAACCTTTTGACTCAGGGTTCGTTGGTCCATCCAACCTGAAATCACTTCACCTTCATGCTTGGCTCCTGAAGAGGTAGAAGTGAATCGATTCAACGCTCTCTCATGAGTCTCAGACATCCTTCTGGCTCTGTGAAGCCAGCCACCAGCAAATGCTTCCAAATGGAAGCTTTTCTCTCTGGTGTGCAAAGTCCTCTTGGAATCCCTTTCCTGTCCTCCTGACAAGGTTCTGGAGTATCTTTTGGACCTATCAAACTCAGGTCTCCAGTACTCCACAGTTAAAGTTCACCTTAGTGCCATCTCAGCGTTCCATGAGCCGGTTTCTTCCTTGACTCTGGCTCAGCTTCCTATGGTGAAGAGATTTCTTAAGGGGATTCTTCATACCAGACCCCCTGTTAGGCGTCCAGTTGCAACCTGGGACATTAACCTGGTGCTGGACATGCTCACTCGGAAGCCTTCGAGACCCTTAGCTACCTGTGAGCTAAAATTTCTTACCTGGAAGACTGCCTTCCTGGTGGCCATTACCTCAGCCCGCAGGGTCTCGGAGATTCATGCCTTGGTGACGGACCCTCCGTATACTGTATTCCATAAGGACAAGGTAGTTCTCTTACTCATCTAAATTTCTTCCCAGGTTGTGTCAGAATTCCACCTAAACCAACCTCTGGTACTTCCCTCTTACTTAGCTAATTTCCAAAATGAAGAACGATCTCTTCATTCCTTGGATGTTAAGAGAGCCTTGCGGTTCTATTTAGATAGAACCAAAATTTTCATAAGACTCAGCAACTCTTTGTTTCTTTCAGCGACACCGGCTGGGTCAACCCGTCGCTATTAGATGCATCTCATCATGGTTAGTGGCATGCCTTCAACATTGCTACTCCATGGCTCAAGTTAAATTGGAGGGTAGAGTATCGCTCACTCTACTAGGGCGGTCGCGGCATCTTTAGCGGAGATTCGCAATGTTCCAGTTGCGGATATCTGAAACGCCGCCACCTGGAGCTCAGTGCATACCTTAGTTAAGCATTATGCACTGGATGTTCATGCCAGGCGACATTCCGCATTCGGCAGAACTATCCTTAATGGTCTTCTATCTTAGACGCGTGAGCTCTGGCTCTCCTGCCACCCTTTTGGGGGATTATCAGCTTGGTACTCTCCCACTAGTGTGAATGAGTGGTGGAGACTTATGTCCAGGAAGATATGAAAATTACGTACCTACCGTAATTCTTGATCTTCTTGGACGAGTCTCCACCACTCATTCACACGCCCACCCTCCATCCCCCGAGCTCACCGCTGTGTTGGTCTTCACTCCCTCAAATCTTTAGGCCGTGAGGACTTCTTTGCTGACCCTTCTTACACGGGTCGTACGGACTATCTTATGTCCGTTTTTTTAAGGTTAGATTTACTCTTTACGTTAGTTGCGCTGCACCTCCTTGGTAAAAAAGGTACTGAGGCGGTTGGAGGTCGCCAGATGGTTGGCCGTGCCGCCGAGCCGCTGCCTCTCGTGAGCCATGTGCCTCCTCGCGCTATCTCCTCGCGCTGACTCCTCCAGCAAAAGTTTGCTCCCGATGGGTCCTGGTGCCTTCGGCGCTAATCCCACTAGTGTGAATGAGTGGTGGAGACTCGTCCAAGAAGATCAAGAATTACGGTAAGTACGTAATTTTTATTTCTTTAGTTACGCTGCACCTCCTCGGTCGAAAAGGTACTGAGCCGGTTGGAGGTTCGACACCGAGATAGCCGACACAGGCGTGAGCTAGTCTTCTGTTGCCAAGCGTGCGTGGTCCTGTCTCGGCGCCAACCCTTCTGAAAAATGTTGGCCCCCCCTTGGTCCTAGCACCTCTGGCACTATCCCAATAGTGTGAATGAGTGATGGAGATTGTCCAAGAAGATCAACAGTTATGGTAAGTATGTAATTTCCATTTGAAGCTGTAAATCTTTCACAGTTAAGAAAGGTAATGTCAGAATTTTTCCCTGACTTCACCACGCTACTGCTTTATGGGGATCACTTTGTGGTATGGCTCCTGCCTGGGGTATTGGAGCTCACAGGGCAATCTACGGTTCTCCATCTTGTAGGAAAATAATGGTGTTGTACAGGTGTCTACACTGGAGAAGGGAGAGGTGGGACATGATTGAAATATACAGATACTTCCATGGGGTAACCAAAATGGATAGTGGGGAATTGTTCTTCCAACTAGCTGGAAACACAGACACCAGAAGCAACTCCATGAAGCTGGCATGGAAAGGGGGGGGGCCACATTTATAAGAGATGCTAGGAAATACTTTTTCATGGAAATGGTGGTGGAGGGGGTGAAATGTGCTGCAGAAGGTGGTGGTCTGTATGATATCACTAGGAGGGATTCAGACATGGGTGGGACAGATACAAGATCTTGATGAAGACCTGTTGGAAGGGGGGGGGCATGAAGAGCCACTGGGCTCTCTCACACAGTGTTTGATAGGAGTGGATAGACATGATGGGCTAAGGGGCCTTTATTTATCGAGAGATTCTGTTTCTGTGTACATTTTTAGGGTTGCATGGAGGCAGAGTCTGCAGCCCTCTTGCATTAGCTCTAAAAACAAGCTTACCATGGAACTTCCTTTTTGGACTTTTGGAATAGCCGTCCACAACTGCAAAATAGTGCGCTCCCCCTCTGATTTTTGCTACTCTGTCTTAAAGGCATCTGAAGGGAGGAGGGATGCTACTGTGCCTCCCAACTTCTCAGGATATAAAGAAGAAAAAAAAAAACTTTTGAAGTTGCTGTTTTTAGACCCTCATTTTAACCCTTGCAGGGCTGCAGAATGAGCATCTGTCCAGCTCAGTCAAATAGATTAATTCTGTTTCTTTCAGCAGCCTAGGGGTTAACTCATTATCTCTTGTATACTGGAATTTCCCTTATTGAAGATCTTATCTGTGTCAGTCTTCACCATTCATCACTGTTGGGTACATGGCCGGAGGTCATAACCCCACGGGAGCTTTTTTTTTTTTTGGTAGGCGGTGTTCACTCATCGGGCGCCGCCCTCAAGGCCGACACATTGCGTGGCGTTCGCGGGTTGGCCGTTAGGCGCTGTCGACTCCGCCTGCCTGCCAGTTCTTTATCTCCTGCCATAGAGGTCACCTCGTGGGAAGCAAGCTCTGGTTGAGGCCTACCGCCTACGCAGTCATTTCACCACATTTTCCCATGCCGCAGTCTGTCAGTGCCATGTCTTGCCAGTCCTAGTTGCTTACTCAACGTCGCTGGTAAGATATTTCCATATATTTTATTTCTTGGCGACATCGAGTCTGTTTTTGGTGTTTTTTTCCTCCGTAGGTCATGTCTCTGTCGGAGGGCAAGAAAACTTCCAGGATGGGTTGGCCCCCATGCGACAGTGCCCATGCAGCCGAAAATATTCCATCACCGACCAGCTCAACCGTTGCCTTTCGTGTCTTGGTCTGCTTCACGACGTGTATTCGTGCAACGTCTGTTTCTCCACGGACCGCCAGGTCATTGAACAACACGCGTGGAAAGTGGTGCGAGCTCCGCTGACTTTCGGCGGTCGGGCCTGCACTCATTGGACCAAGCCACGCACTCTCAGCCTTTCTCAGGTCCCCTCCGGTTCTACACAGACTGGGCGAAGAGCCTCGGCTACTGAGTAGCCTGGGGTTGCGGAGGCTCCTTCCGCGGTGCAGGAGGCCCGTCCCGCTCCTTTCGCGGGGCGGGTGGGAGGCACCACCATGGCAGTTGCTCCTTGGGGAGTGAAGGCTACCCCAGTGTTGGTCCCACGGTTCGCAAGGCCCGGGTCGGCACCATCCTCTACTCTGACGGAGCTGTCAGCGCTGGTTTGTCGCGCAGTGCCGTGGCTACTGTCAGAGCCATTTGTGGCGCCGATTCTGCTAGCGGCGGTGTGGGAGTTTCTACGCGCTGTCTTGGTCACTGTATCGCTTCGCACCATCCGCCGACACCGAGAGCTGAGCCGCGCCTGCGGTCCTCTGAACCCACGACCATCAGAATCAGCTGTCAGTGCCGGGCCGAGGCGCCCGCCTGCCTTCGCACCGCTTGTGGTGCTTTGAGCTGGCGGCGCTGTCCTGAGCGCCGATGGTGCTGTCAAGGCTGTCATCAGCGGCCGTCTCCACTAGCAGCACCGTGGGGCCTGATGGCGCCGTGGCTGGTCCCGAGTCTGGAGCTCCTGTTCGGGCTGGAGCTGTGCCCCCTGTGGATTCTGCTCGTGGTGCTGTAGGGGGCACTGGCTCGGGCGAGGTTTTGGTTTCTGGCACCCTTTTGGCAAAGATGGCAGTGGTCGCCTTCCTACAGTCTGGCACAGGGCCTCGGCCTGTACCTCTTCGGAGTCTGGCTCTGAGTCAGACGGACAGTCTGAGTCTTTGGGGTTGAATGTTGGAGTGGGCAGTCCTGTAGTATCCTCGACAAGCCGGAGTCAGCCCTCTTCTGAGGTGGGGTCGGTGGCTACCGAGCCTAGGGTCAGGGGTGCTGACCAGCGGGCAATGGTGCAGGCCACCATTGCTCTGCAGCCCGGTCTTGGTGGGTTCACTGACCCCTCAGCAGTGGTACCCCCACCTGTGGTGTGTCTGGAACGCCCAACTTTGGGGCCGATCGGAGCACCTACGGGAGGGGAGGGTACTGTTCTCTGAATAGCTCCTTCGGGTGTTGCCCAGAGCTGTGAGCTACCTAGGCTGGCCCTCTCGAGGAGGAGGGCTCTTTCGGACTCTGAGGGTCTGAGGGCGGGCCTGCATAGCAGCCTTTCTGGGGGCCTCACCCGGCTCTGGAAGAAGCCGTGACAGGATCTCCATTCTTCCTCCTCAGTTTCTTTG
Organism: Neoceratodus forsteri; assembly: GCA_016271365.2. NCBI lineage: Eukaryota > Metazoa > Chordata > Ceratodontiformes > Ceratodontidae > Neoceratodus > Neoceratodus forsteri. Next base: position 292,874,807 of record CM057453.1, on the reverse strand, counting down.
AGAGAGACCCATTCTTTTGAGGTAGGGGACCATCCTTCTGGACCTGTACGGCCCCGGTTGCCTCACAGGGGGGGATTCTTCCGGGTGCAGCCAAGGCAGTACCGAAATGGTTGTTCAGCTGTCGGCTGTGGAGTCTTCTGGGGCACCTTCTTCCGCTGGTGCTCCCAGTATGCTCCTTAGCACAGGCGGAGGTCAGCCGACATCTCTTCTCGGCTCTGTCCCCATTCTTCTGCCACATTCTCCTGCGCTCCCAGGCATCCATGATCTTAGTGGGCCTCTCTCCTGGGAGCAGTTCAGGGCTGTGGCTGCTCGGTTCCCAGTTTACGTTGGAGCAATGGACAGTGCGGTTTTTCAACCTCCCCGCGAGCAGCCGCCCTCTGAGCAGCCGGTGCCCTCCTGCTCTTCATCCCCCTCTTCTGAGGGAGAGGAACCTTCTGTCCACATCTCTCCAGCCGCTGATCTTCCTGAGTATCAGTGCTTCCTCGTGAGGATGTTGGAGGACTTGCACCTCACCCTTGCCACTATTAGCAATCCAGAGCACTCGGCGCATGCCTTTCTAGGCGATTTTGGTGAGACCACCCTTGTGCCCTCCTGGCCTGCTTCCTTTCGGGAGGAGTCGTTGCGCTCCTGGCACATGCCCTTCTCTGGAGTTCCTGCCTCTAGTGATCTCAGCCAGAGGTATTGGGCCCCCCCCCCCCCCGGAGTCTCCAGGTTCCATCGCTCATCAGCAGTCCAGATTGACGCAGTTGGATACTCCTGATGGGCTTCGCGCCCTTCACCGTGACCCGCCCCCAGCTCAAGATTCCTCAGATTTTGAATTCTGAGGTAGGAGGACTTTCTGCTCGGCACAGTTGTTACTTTCCATTTCTGCACATCAGGCCCACTATGCAGCCTGTGACAGGTTCTTGTGGTCCAGGCTGGGTCAACTCCTAGCCTCGTTGCCTGTTACGGAGCAAACCAGACAAGCCATTGCACTCTCTGCGCGTGGCTTGGAGCTAGCAAGGCACCAAGCAAGGGCATCCTATGATGCCAACTTGGTAGCTACCAGGGTCATAGGAACAGCGATCTGCATTAGGCAGACGGCATGGCTGCGACTTTCCCAGTTGTCATCTTTGGCCCAGTGTAAGGTGATTAACTCCACTCACCAGACAACCTACCTTTTCTCCCGTAGAGCGAGACTGCGTTTGTTGGGGCAACTTCCTTCCTCTCCGGGGCCTCTCACTCTCCCCACTCGGCCTCCAGGCCCTGAAGGTTCCCTCTTAGTGTGTCACGACTGAGAGCTAAGGGACTTTGTCCATTAGGATGTAAAGAAATCCTCTTGGGGGGCTCGACACTACTTAGCAGATGAATGGTGAAGACTGACACAGATAAGATATGAAAATTACGACACTACCGTGAATTATGATCTTTCTGTATCTTCACCATTCATCTCAGTCCCACCTCCATCCCCTGGGGCCTCAGTCTCTGGTCCTCCCTCTGTGCCTGCCCTTCCCCTCCTTTCTTGTTAGGAGTGGTGTAAACGGGCACATAGCGGATAATGTTCTGGGAGAGGTCAGCATGGGGGCACCTTCTCCAGTGCATTAGCCCACTGGGGGTGGTAGTTGCAGTTGCCTCCATTCTCTCCTCCTCCTCCTCCTTGTTCCCTCCAACTTTTTTCTCCTTGTCCTTGGACTATCTTTTTTTACAAAAAAAAAAAAACTTTTTCCTTTTTTCACCAATAATCTTTCCTTGAGAGGGTGTTAATTCTCTGTACCCTGTCCTTCTTCCTGAATAGCCAACTCTGCTCATCTGGAGTTTTTTGCCAGCCATTCTGTGCCTTGAATTCTGGCAGTTGCACCGTCCACGACAGCAGCGCACTGCGTGGTGCGTGAGGGGCAGCCGTTAGGCGCCACAGACGACTCCTCCATCCCAGTTCTGTTTCTCCCGCCATCGAGGCTGCACCTGCTGCGCGAGTACAGAGTTTTCATAGTACACCATTAGGTCTTCTTTCTACGCTGTCTGTTCGACTCCTCATCCCAGTCCTACATCCTGACACCGTTACTGGCCGGTAAGTTCATTCTGATTATTTGTTAACGGCGTCGGGAGCTTTTCCTGTGTTTTATTTCGCATCATGTCTGGTGTGGGAGCCAAGCGTAAATTGAAAGCGGGCCGCGCCCCCATGCATCTGTGCTCCTGTGGCCGGCATTTTTCCGTGACAGACTGGCATGATGTCTCCCTCCAGTGCCTGGGACCTAACCATGATATGGATAGATGCAACGCCTGATCTTACTTCAAGTGGGAGCTCTTGCAGCAGGCTTTTACAATCAGGACTACGCCGCAGGCACTAGGACCCTCCAGTGAAACTTCTGCCAGCAGTACACAACAGGGACCACCACCAACGCTGGCCCCGCCCCGACATCGGTTAGGGTACAAGAGGGGGCGGACCCAGCTCAACCCCAGTTCTTTCCCGCCACGTCCTGCACGTGAAGAAGAAAGAACAGCTTCTGCTTGCAGTTGCAGCTCAAACCTTGTGGATTTTTGTTCTACAATCAAGATTTTACACTCGTTTTCAACGGGTTTTCTCGTCTGAAGGTACCCGACGTCAGTCCACTGCCCATCGGTTGTTTTTTCCGACTTTTGAGCGTTGTTTTCCTCGCTCTTATCTCTGTTACCGAGACCAATGTCAGCCGTTGCCTGGCCAAGATCGACGGATGTCTTCTTGGGCGTCGGTATCTCCTGAACACTTAAACAAGTGGGAGTGTGGAAGGCAGATCCCAGCGAAGGACGGCTACCGGCGGTGCATTTTTTGTCTAGGCCTGGACCCTGACACCGCCAGCTGCGCAGATTGCCATGCCTTTACCAGCTGGACCCGCATCCGCTGCCTCAAGGCCCTTAAAGCCTACCTGTTGGAGCAGAAGATGTATCTGCACTCCTCGGATGGGAAGCGGAAAGACAAAAAGTGCCATAGCAAGGACCGTAGTCGGTCCCGAAACCGGTCGCGGTCACGCTCGCACTCGCGGCCCTCTCCTAAAAAGGCCCATCCCTCAGGTTCTGGAGAGCTCCCGAAGACTACTCAGGCTAAGGCTGGCCCGTCGGGGGAGAAGCCAGCCAAGCCAAAGGTGACCCCGCTAAGGGTCATCGCTAAGCCCTTAGAGGTGCTTGCTTCGGCCCCACCTGCTAAGGGACCGACACCACCTGCTAAAGGCGTGCCTCCGGAGCCCAAGGACTCTCCGGCGCCCCCCGGTGGCACTCCGTCGTCTGTACGTACAGCGACGCTGGTTGAAGGGGCGAAGGACACGGAAGCGGTCGCGGAAGAGCCGACGTCCCCGTCGCCCAAGTCCTCCTCCCCGCTGGGCCCTCAGGAGAGCTCTCCTTCGTGCCTCGATGTTCCGGAGACTTCCTTCCTGAAACGAGCAGTTGAAATATTCACCAAGGATGAGCTCAGGGATCTTTTTTCGTTCTGGTGGAGGCAGGTCCATAAGCAGTCCTCCCCATCGCCGGCCCAGACACCGGTACCGGACCCAGTGGAAAAACCAGAGCCGGGAGGTGAGTCTTCACCGAGGATGTCGCCGGAGCACCAGCCTACACCTCCCTCCAGGGCTCGTTCCCGCACAGGGTCTCAGGACCACCGACGTCGCTCCCGGGACTCGGGTGACCGACGTCAGTCTAGGTCATGCTCCAGGAGCCCTTCTCGCTCGAGGCGAGAAGGCTTCCGACGTCGGTCCCTGCTCTGTCACTGGTCCAGGGACCGGAGTCTGTGTCCTAGCTACCAACGTCAGCGAAGGCATGGTCATAGGACAGGGTCAGACTGTTACAAGTCGGATAGTCGATCCTCCTCACCCACGTCTACCTCCTCTTCCTCTCTGTCTGAAGCGCTCCCCGGGAGAGAAGGACCAGCCTCGCTCGCCTCCAGATGATCCTACTTTTATGGACATCATGAGGCACATCCAGGCCTCCAACGAGTGGGACACAGAGGACCTGGATCCGGAACGCCGGAGACTGGCTAAGTACCTGAGGCAAAAGGAGCCGAAGCCTCTGGTTATTCCTTCTTTGGTCGATACATTCCAGGACCTTACCAGAACCACCTGGATGCATCCGGCCTCAATCCAGGCAGTTCCAAAAAAGTTGGACAGGCTGTATAAGGCCCCGAGGGCAGAACCCTTTCTAGCGGAACACCCTCAGGCCGATTCTTCCTTGATCACGGCTGCCCATGACAAGTCCAGGCAACCGAAGCACCTCAGCTCCCAGCCTCCCGACCTGGAGTCTCGCTACTTGGACCAGGTGGGCAAAAAAGTATATGCTGCTTCCACCTGTTCCATCCATTCCCTCAACTTTCTGACGCATATGATATAGTACCAGAATGTGCTTTGGGAGAGGGGACTGGAGCTGATGAAGACCATGCCAGACTCTGACCAAAAGGCAGAGCTCCTGGCCCTCCTCCAATCGGTCTCAGATGTAGGCTCCCATGTCCTGAGAGCCTCGTTTGACACTGCAGACACGGCAGCCAGGGCAGCCGCTTCTGAGGTGTGCCACTGGTGCCATGCTGGTTGAGAGTCTCTGGCTTTCACCAGGATCGGCAGGCCGGTATCAAGGATCTGCCCTTCCAGAGTACCGTTCTGTTTGGGTAGGAGATGGAGGCCTTGATCTCCAGCCTCCAGGAGTCAGGCAAGTCGATCTGCTCGGTCTGCCAGATGTACCGTGGCAACCAGCGACGACAACACCGTAGATGGCCTTTTCATAAGTCCCCAGGCAGTCAAGGTCCAGCCCGTGGCAACCAACAGGGGCAGAGAGGAGGATTTCGCAGGAGATCCGGAAACCAGCAATCTGGTGGACCTCCTGCCCGTAGGCCCAAGTCCTCCCAGGCCTCTCTCCCCACTCCTGGCTCTGCCCAATGACTCCCTTCCGCCCCCCCCTTCCGCGGGAAGATCCAGGGGAGCCGCTTCTCCCTTCATTTCGAAGGGTGGAAGTCAATCACCACAGACCAGTAGGTCTTGGATATTATCAGGAGGGAACACATGCTGGAGTTCACAGAGTTTCCACTGCACACTCCACCAAAGCTCTCCCGTTATCCTCCTTCTCACATCCCACTAATAGAAGGAGAGAGCCAGACCTCTTGCAGAAGAGAGCAATAGAGAGGGTCCCTGCACCAGCAAGGGCAGGGGTTCTATTCTACTTCTTTTGGTACCAAAGACTCAGGATCTTGTCTCCATTCTGGACCTCAGTCCTCTAAACCTTTTATCGAGTACAAAAGGTTCAGGATGGTGACTCTTCAAGGACTGCTTCCCTTGCTGCACCAGGGGGACTGGCTCTGTTCTCTCGACATGCAAGATGCATATATGCATATTGGGGTCTATCCTCCCCACAGGAAGTTTCTGTGGTTCCACTTCCAAGGGGAGCACTTTCAGTTTAGAGTGCTTCCATTTGGCCTCTCTTCCGCTCCGTGAGTCTTCACCAAGTGCCTAGCAGTGGTGGCTGTGGCTCTGAGGCGCATGGGGAACTATGTGTTCCCCTACCTAGACGATTGTCTGCTTACGGCCCCGTCAAGAGTAAGCTTTCTACGAGCTCTCGAAGACACTTATACTCTGTTCTGAGAGCTGGGGATCACCCTGAACTCATGAAAATCATCCCCGGAGCCCAGCCAAAAGCTCGCCTTCATAGGAGCGATCCTGGATTCCGTCCAGGGCATGGCCTTCCTTCCCCAGGACAGGGGAGTTCACCTGCGAGAGATGACAGAACGGATTTTCATAACTCCTCGAGTTATGGCTCGGAACTTCCTCAGTTTACTGGGGCACATGGCGGCCGCCATTCCTGTCACTCCCTTGGCCCGCCTCCACATGAGGGTCCCGCAGTGGATGCTCAGGGTGCAGTGGGACCAGAGCCACAACGATCTAGACTCCCCGGTCAAGATCTCAGAGCCAGTCAGGAGAACTCTGCTTTGGTGGAGGGATCCCAGCAATCTAGAGAAAGGGGTCAGCTTTCATCTGGAGCCACCAAGTCAAACTCTGACAACAGATGCCTCGGACCTGGGGTGGGGGGCGCACCTGGGTGCTCGTCGAACACAAGGGGTTTGGTCACCCGAGGAGCAGTCCCTTCACATCAATGTGCTGGAAATGCGAGCAGTCCTCTACGCCCTACAGGCTTTTCAGGAGGACCTGGTGCCAGGCTCTCTTCAAATTCAGACAGACAACATGGCAGTCGTCTTTTACATCAACAAGCAAGGGGGCACTCATTCGTATCCTCTTTGCAGGGAGGCGATGAGAGTCTGGTACTGGGCGCTGGAGCAGGGCATTCTGCTGTCCGCAATGCACGTTCCAGGCAGCCTCAACGATCTGGCCGACAGCCTCAGCAGGTCGCATTCCAGAGCTCACGAGTGGGAACTGCTACAGTCCGTGGCGGACCAGCTCTTTGACAGGTGGGGTCTTCCAGAGCTGGACCTCTTTGCGTCACTACGCAACGCCAAACTGCCAATGTTCTGCTCGCGAGAGCATGCGCCTGGAGTTTTCTGGCCAGACGCGTTATCCCTTTGCTGGGCAGGGAGGTTTCTCTATGCCTTTCCGCCCTTCCTCTCACTCAGAGATTGCTGCTCAAGTTACAAGCAGAAGGGGCCTGAATGATTCTAGTGGCCCCCAAATGGCCTCGGCAGATTTGGTTCCCACTACTGCAGCGGTTATCAACAGAACCTCCACTTCCTCTGCCCATATGCTCACAGTTGCTGTCCCAGGACCAAGGGTCGCTGGTCCATCCGGATCTTCGGTCCTTACACCTACATGCTTGGCTCCTTCAGATGTAGCTCAACATAGATACGGGGTTTCCCCGGAAGTGGCGGCAGTCCTAGTGTCGGTAGAAAGCCCTCTTACTGCTTACGCTTCACGCTTAAAGTGAAGCTTTTGTCTTGGGCATCGCCGCAGCGCTTGATCCCATCACCTGCCCCAGAACTCAGCTTTACAGTACCTCCTCTCCTTGTACAATAAGGGTCTGAGTTACTCCTCTATCAAAGGTGCACATGTGGGCAATCTCTGCCTATCATGCTCTCGTGGGAGGTAGTGCATTGGCACAATTGGATGTAGCCCGCACCTTTCTTAGGGGAATTCTGCATATGAGACCTCCCATTCAGGACCCTATCCCACCCTGGAACTTCCTTTTTGTGTTGGAGAAACTCATCCTTCCTCCTTTTGAACCAGTAGCGGATTGTGAGCTGCGTTACCTTTCTTGGAAAGTTTGTTTTTTGGTTGCTGTTTCCTCAGCTTGAAGGGTTTCCGAGCTTCAGGCTCTGATGTGTAAAGAGCCCTATTTGGTTTTCCACAGGGAAAGGGTTTCCCTCAGAATGAATCCTAATTTTCTTCTGAAAGTGGTCTCAGAATTGACCCTCAACCAGTCGGTTGACCTTCCTGTTTATTTTCTTCCTTCCAGTAGAGAGGCTCTCCTCCACACATTGGATGTCCACAGGACTTTGAGGTATTACCTCAGAAGGATGGCTCAGCACCGTCAGTCGGAGCAACTCTTTGTGGCATTTGCACCACATTGCTTGGGTCGACCGGTGTCCCAGCAAACTATCTCTAAATGGATAGTTCGTTGTATCTCGTTTTGTTACGAGAAACATAATAAACCACTACCGGGCCCGGTTAGGAGTCACTCCACCAGAGGAGTGTCAGCTTCTTTCGCCGCCCTGCGGAATTTCGCCATAAAGGACATTTGTGCGGCTGCCACCTGGATCTCAGTGCATACCTTTGTCAAGCATTACAACTTGGATATCATCTCCATATGTCAAGCTGGCTTCAGCCTAGCCGTATCACAAGGGCTTTTGTCCTAAGGCCTCTGGAGTCAGCATATTCCACCTCCCGGGTCGCTCTACCTCCTTGTTGTAGGACTGCTTGGGACTCAGTCCTGATTGTATAGCCTGCTGCAAGAGCTACCACTGAGTAAGATAGTACAGTTATGTAAGAACTTACCATAACAGTAGATCTTCGAGAGGAGCTCTTGCAGCAGGCGCTACTACCCACCCACCTTCCCCCTCGAGGTGTGCAGATCCATTTTCATTTTCTTCTCCAATTCTCTTCATAGTAGGCTTCATCTCCTTCTCTTGTCAGGCCTTCTTCTGGGTCTTGGCGGGAGAACTGAGGTGACGCTGGGTCCGCCCCCTCCTGTACCCTGACCGACGTCGGGGCAGGGCCAGCGTCCGGGGCAGTCCCTGCTGTGTATTGCTGGCAGAAGTTTCACCGGAGGGTCCTAGTGCCTGCTGTGTAGTCCTGATTGTAATAGCCTGCTGCAAGAGCCCTCTCAAAGATCTACTGTTATGGTACTTTCTTACGTAACTGTACTTTTTCCATGGATCACTGTGTTCTGGAAACTGCGTGTTCAGAATCGGCAGGGCACCACTGACTTTCAGTGGCTGGCGCCACTTCGGGCTTCCCAGGCCAAGTCTTTAGACCCTTCCTCCGTGTCCCTCCCAGATCTATATTGTCTGGTGAGGAGGAGGCCTCATCTTCAAGCTTTTCCAGGGTCACCTCGCTTGAGGTGCATGCTCCCTCAGTGTCTCGGTCCAGGGTTGTTGGGTCTGGCACTGGGCGCTGTGCCGTGGTGCCTCTTCGGATCCTGGTGGTGTTCAGCGGTGCCAGTGATTGGGGATGGCGCCGCATGTGCGGCCTGGTTAGAGTTCTCGGTGCCAGTGACCTGTGCTGCTCACGTTGGTGGCTCCGCTTTGGGTTCTGACGCCCTGTGCTGCACTGGTGTCCCAGCTGGGGCTGTGGGTGGGTTGGTGTTGGGTTCCAGGGCTGTGGGCGGTGCGGTGGAAACAGCTATCAGCCACTAGAGATGCCGCCGCTGGCTTGGGTGCCATCCTCAGGTGATCTCGGGTGGCTAGTATTGAGGTCTTGCTGGTCGACTTCTGATGTGGGACCCAGATTGGCTGCCCTATTCTTTTAATCTGAGACCTCTGTGGGACACGGTCTCAGGTGGCCCATCGCCCCCATTCCTGAATCTCCACAGTAGTCTGCCTCTGAGGATTCCCAGGCCGGGGGTGGCCTGGGGTCCATTGGGGAGGACAGCTTGTGGGTTGGGGAAGGGATTGTCTCCTCTGGGGGGGGCTGCAGTAGCTGCCAGCCTTGGTGCTGCTGCACCCCGCCTGGGTGGGATTGGAAGTCCTGGGTTTGGTGGCCTCCCTCGGGGGGCCTCTGGATCAGGGGACTCCTTTGCTGTGGTTGAGGAGGAGGGCATCCTCGGGTTTGAGGGGTTGGGTGAGGGGTGGCAGCACTTCTCTGCCACCCCACTAGGTGCAGAGAGGAGCTGTAGTGCCGAGCCCGCCTCCCTTCTCGGGTTCCGGGTCCCTCCGTGGCGCCGCTGAGGGCTGCCCTTCTGGACATGTCAACTCCCAGCTGCGCCACAGGGAGATTCCTGCCTGGGCTGTTCCGAGCACGATTCCCAGGGTTACTCCATGTGACTAGGTTTGATCTCTGGGATCCCTCTAGCTGGGGCACCGTTCCCTGGATTCCAGAGCCCTGGCAGAGGACAGCCACCTCCTTGCAGGTGCCCTTCTCCCATTCCTCTGCAGCCTCCCCTCTCTCCTGGGTCATGTGGGTCCTATGGGGCCTTTATCCTGTTAGACGGCACTGCAGCGGCCTTCCCGTCATATGTTAGGTACATGCATGAACGGGTATTTCGCTTGTCCCCACCGCCGCAGGAGTCTTTTGGACATTTGCATTCCCCATCCTTCTCGATTCTCCTCCGAGGGAGAGGAGTCTAGTGTTCACCTCTCTTCTGACGCTGATTTCACTGAATATCAGTGCTTCCTATCGAGGATGGTTCGGGATCTCCATATTTCCTTTGTCAGACGGTACAGTACTGAATGGGAGATGCGAAATTCCTCAATGAATTCAGTGCCCAGCATCTGGTGGTGCCATCCTAGCCTATTCCCTTCCAGGAAGTATCTATCCGCACCTGGCAGTCTTCAGCCAACCCTTTCCCAGCCCCAGCAGACTGTAGGGAAGGTATTGTGCTCCATTGGAGTCTCTAGGTTCTCTCCTAACCCTCACGGGCTTGGTATTCCTGGAGACCCTTCTGGGCCGTCGGCCTGGCACATGACTGACCATCGAACTCTGATTCCTACAATTCGATCAGTGGGGGCGAAGAGTTTTCTTTTTCTTGTGCGATGTTGTGCCTTGCGTCACATCAGGCACACCATGCTGCCTATAACACGCACTTGTGGTCAGTGCTGGCTCAGGTGCTAGCATTGATGCCTGATTTGGAGCAATCTCGACAAGCCATTGCCCGCTCCGTCATAGGCCTGGAACTGGCGAGGCACCAAGCAAGGGCCTCTTATGATGCCAGTGAGGTAGCTTCCAGGCTTGTGGGGACAACGATCTGCATTAGGCTGACGGTGTGGCTTCGTCTGTCGAGGTTGTCACCCCTGGCCCGGCGTAGGGTGATTCACTCCACCTTCCGAGGGACCCGCCTTTTTTCCACCAGAGCTAGGAGGCTTCTGCAGGGTTCCTCTGTCCCCTCATCTTCAGGTGACACCTCCCAGCTCTTCTCGGCCTTAGGCTTCCAGTCTAGTACAACCAGGGTCTCTTCTTCCTGTTTCCCACCAGCAGGAGGCTGAGGGTCCTGTTCCTTCAGGGTTGTGCCAAACCCCCTTCAGGGGGGTTGGTTCTCATCCAGCAGTAATGAATGGTGAAGATTGACAAGGGAGGATATGAAAATTACGTACGTACCGTAATTCTTGATTTTTTCTTGGGCATCTGCCCCGCCCTGCTCACCCTCCTCCCCTTCCCCTCTCATGGCCATTGGGGCTTAATCCCTGGTCTTGGGATCATGCATTTTCTCTCAGAGAGCAGCAAAGGATTGGGGAGGAGGAGAGCAGGTGGAGCTTTGTCTTTTCCTACTGAGGGAACTCTTTCTGATTTTCCTTGAAGGTGTTTCCTTCAGGCACCTTTCCTTCGGGCTAGTTAGTTCAATCACCAGTCAACAGGACTAGTTTCTTTACACGGTCCTCTTCCTTCGGATCTCGCTGGTGTCCCTGAATCTTGTCTTGTGTATGCCAGTCTGGGGCTAGTTAACGTCTGTTTTAGTCCGATCTGAAAATTGCCTCTTGAGCTGGTAGTCTGCTTTCCCTTGGCCCCTGCCTCCCCCAGGGAGTCGGAACGAGTTTCCTTCTCTGTCCCTGTCCAAGAGGTTGCCCTCTTTAAGTCCCCTTCCCCAGCACTAACACATGTCGGGGTGCTAGTGGGTTTTTTTTCCCTTTACCTAGTTGGGGGCTCTTCCTTCCCAGAGCAGATTGTTTGCCTTGGCAATCTGTGAGTCTCGGCTTGAGTGGTGGGATAACGGGATGCGTGGAAATCTGCCTCTCTTGTACCAAGCTTTGCAGAAGGTTCTTTCAAACCTTCTAGACCAGTTTTGTTTGAAGGATCCTTTCTCCCTTGCTTTTAAGTTCCGAGCTGATAAGCCTTAAAGCCAATTTAACTCACAACTCGTGGCAGAATTTTTCCCTCCTCCCAATATTATATCCCCTTCTCTTCTTCCTCTACCTTATTTCTTCCTCTCCCTTTTCTGTTCTTCCTTCGGAGCCGCCCTAGGAGTGAGGTCCTGTGGTCCCTTATGGTAGGTTTCTCCTCTTTCCTGTCCTCTATTGGCTTATTCCATTTTCAGTTTGTTTCCTTTCCTTTGGCTATCCCTTGGCTCTCTTGCCTCGCTCTCTTTCTCCTAATCCCTTTTTTCACCTCTCCAGCTTACAGAACTGGGATGGATGGTGGAGGGTGTCTGCAGTGCCTAACGGCCACCCCTCACACACCACGCGTCGTTGCTCTAGATGGGTGGCGCATTGGCGCTGACTCCCCCTCAAAAAAAATCCCATAGTGGGTGTATACTTCAGCTTTAACCAGCAGTAATGAATGGTGAAGATCAAGAATTACGGTAGGTAGGTAATTTTCCTATGTTATCTGTGTCAGTCTTCACCATTCATCACCTTTGGGTTCTGGCTGGAGGTCACGACCCGCTGGAGCCTCTTTTTTTTTTTTTGGGGATAATGGAGTTGACGCACCCGTTGGCGCTGCCCTTGAGGACCAACACACTCGTGGCACTCAGTCCTGTCAGTTCTTCGTCTCCTGCCATTGAGGTCGCACCTTGTGGGTTGCGCCGAAAACTTCTGAGAGGCCTGCTGTGTTTCGAAAGCCTTTGACTCCGTGTCGCAGTCCGTCGACTCTGTATATCTTTGTTCCTGACAGTTCAGTTTCGTTCCACTCGACGTTGCATGATAAGATTGTTCCTTATTTTATTTTGTGACGTCAGGTCTTGTTTGGTGTTCTTTTATCCGTAGGTCATGTTTTGGTCTAGGGGCAAGAAAACTTTGAAGCTGTGACAGCCCCTATGTGCCAGTGCAGCCATAAGTACTCTGTCACTGACCAGCATGACCATTGCCTCGCATGTCTTGGCCCGCTACACACAAGATGGATTTGTGCGATGCCTGCTCCTCCATGGACCGTTGTGTCATCGAACAATGCGCGGGAAAGTTGGACGAGCTCCACTGACTTTCAGGGACGGCACGCATTGTCGGGCTGCCATGTTCTTCGGCCTTTCCTCGGTCCCTCCCAGTTCTACACGGACCGGAGGAGGAGGGGGACTTCTGCTCTTGTAGCCTCGCGTGCAGAAGCCCCTCCGTGGTGCAGGATGCCCGGTCCGTTCCCTGGAGGATGGGTGGGAGGCAGTGCCTTGGCAATCACCCGTTCGGGGTGAAGGCTCCCCAGTGTACTGTGCCTGACGTCGGGTGGGACCGACGTCAGGGCGGTCTCCGCTGAATACTGCTAGCTGAAATTCCATGGAGTTTGATGCCAGCTGAAGTCCTAATAGGTAACCTGCTGCAAGAGCTGATCTTACTGAGACAGTCTTGCAGCAGGTTGCACCATTAGACTCGAAGCCGGCAGGCGCCGGACCCCACGAAAAATTGTGCTGAAGACTCAGCGGAGGCCTCGACGCCGGTCCCGGCCCCACCGCCAGACTTAGTACATAAGGGGGCTGTCCTGCCCGATTCCCCCAGTTCTTTCCTGCCGTCGACTTGTATGTCTTGACCCTTCGGTTCAGCTCTAGTGCGCGATGTGGTTAAGTTCTTTCCTACGGAAATTTGGATTTCTTCAACAAGTTTTTCTCTGATGTCCTCTCCGACCTCCGGTCACTCTTCCAAGTGTGCTTGTGGGAAACAGATCCCATTCAAAGACCTCCACACGGCCTGGGTCCAGTGCCTAGGCCCAGACCACGATACTCGGGCCTGCTCCTTCTGCCAGGGGTTTAATAGCAGAACCCGGATCCGACGCCAGAAGGCCCTTCAGGCTTTTTTACTGGAGGAGAAGCTAAAGACCATGTCTTCCAAAGGGGAATCCTCAAAAAGACCCAAAAGCATGCTGAAAATGAAGGGAGAAGGCCCTTCCAGGTCCCTCCAGGCTTCGACTCTGCAGCTCCTGTTCCAGGTCCGACTGCTCCTCCAGGGCCAGCCTCAGCCTCCCTGGCTGCGGTTAAGAAGTCTTCCTCTCTCAGGCCAAGACTGCCAGGCCATCCTCACCTCCCCTCCAGGGCCTTGGTCAAGTCTGGGGATCGCCACAATCATTATAAGTCGGGTTCTCTGCGAACCCGACGTCAGGTCGGCTTCCTTGCCTCCTCGCAAGACCTTGGAGCTTACTTCTCTGAAGAGACCTCAGGACCCGACGCCGGTGCGTCCGTCGTTGTCCTCTCGCCATACATCCCTGGAGCCGCCGTCGGCCAGACGACCGTCGCCAGCCAGGCTAACACCTCATCGGACGCCGGGGACCGCGCCCGCCTCTTGAGAAGAGAACCCTGACGCCTCCGACCGACGCCGGTCAGGAGACCTTAACCAAGGAGGAATTGACTCAGCCCGAGGAACAGACGGGCACCCTCGGTCCTGTCGAGACGTTCAGAGAACCTTTGCCATTACCCGAGCCCCTGTGGAGCTGAAGCTGGGACCCGACAACCGCTCCACCGGAGCCCGGACCGCCGCTGGCCTTTCTATAGCAGATGTGAAGGAACTGTTCACTTACTGGTGGGACACCATAAAGAAGGACATGGTTCCCACTCCTCCTCCTCTTCCTCCGATTACTCCTCCGGTTCTTGCACTCCCCTCACCTTCGGGGTCGGCAGGCCGTTTACCTCCTCTCCAGGAGTACGGAACCCCTCCCAGGGGGAGACCAGACAAACGGAGACCTCCGTCCAAATCCTCTTCTAGGTCACCCAGCCCCAAGAGACCCAGAAGACACCGACGATCGCCTTCGACGGAGGACACGGGATCAGAGTTCTCAACATCCAGATCCCCATCTCCCCTCTCCATCCCTTCTCCGATCCACGCGATGTCAAGTCTCCTCCGATGACCCTTCGCTCGGATATTATGAGACACATCCAAGAGAACATGGGATGGGATGCGGAAGAGCTAGACCCAAAGGATACGCCTTGTCAAATACCTTCGCAGAAGGACCCCAAGCCTGTGGTGGTGCCACCCTTGGTTGACACTTTCGTGGACGCCACCAAGGCAGCGTGAAGCCGCCCATTCGCCTCCCGGCGATGTCAAGAAAGCTGATCGCCTGTACAAGGCTCAGAGTAGACCAGTACTTGACCCAGCAGCCTCAGGCCGACTCTCTGGTCATCACAGCTCACATGACCGGGTCCCAGAGACCGAATATCTGAGCACCCTGCCACTGGACCCAGGAGTCCAAACAGTTGACTATGGTAGGCGCACATACGCTTCCGCTGGCTCCGCGCCATCAGATCCTGAATTATTTTGACCCACATGGTACAGTTCCAAAATGCCTTGTGGGAACAGGGTCTGGAAGCGGCTGAAAACTGCCGGAAGGTGAGCAGAAGGAGGAGATGCTTCAGCTCCTCCATACGGGTTCGACGTGGGAACCTGTGCTAGCACGAGCCGCGTATGACTCCGCGGACTCCTTGGCCCGAGCAGGCAGCTTTCTGGGCCTCCGGAGACAGTCTTGGTTACGATCTCCGGCTTTACCTGGACGTCCAGAAGAATATCATGGATGCACCATTCGAGGGAGAAGTCTTGTTTGGTAAATCCTCAGAGAAGATTATTACCAGACTTCAAGAGGCCGGAAGGCGGTGAGGTCGGTTCAGGCATGTATCGACCCAGGCTTAGTTCCTTCGCAGGAACCAAAGCCAATTCGTGGGCGGATGCAGAGGCAGCAGTCCTCTCTGCTCCACAACAGAGGGCTCTGGTTTTCACAGAGCCCAGGGGAACAACCCAGCGGGCCGAGCCAGCGCATCTTCCAAGCCGGCCCAGCCAGTGGGACCCTCAGCCGCCACAGCCTGACTCCTTCCCGCGCCCGCCTCAGGATCAACGGAAATCATGTGGGGTCACATTCCTCCTCCAGGATGGCAAGCTATAACCTCCGACAGGTGGGTTCTTCAGTTGGTCGGAAGAGGCCACTATATAGAATTCGCAGAAAGCCACCCCTCGAGACCTCCTTTGCTGTCCGGTATCCGGGTCAGCACAAGTCTCTGATCTGGCAAGAAGTACTCGCACTCTTGCAAAAGGGAGTGATAGAGTACGTCCCGGAGAACCAGAGAGGACAAGGGTACTATTCCCACTTCTTCCTGGTTCCAAAGAAAACAGGGGACCTCCGTCCGATTCTGGACCTCAGCGACCTCAACGTGTCGGTCGCCTACAAGAGATTCCGCATGGTGACTCTTCCGGGTCTCATTCCCATGCTGAAGCAAGACGCCTTCTTAGCTGCCTCTAGACATGCAGGACGATACCTGCATATCCCTATAGCTCAGGTGCACAAGAGGTTCCTGCGCTTCGAAGCTTTCAACCACCACCTTCAATTCCGGCCCTTCCATTTGGACTGTCATCCGCACCCGGGTCTTTACCAAATGCATGGCAGTCGGGCAGCGCCTCAAGGAGACAGGGCCATTATGTATTCCCTGCACTCTGGACGATTGACTTCTCATGGCAGCCCAGAGGGGCGTTGTTACGTGTGATCCAGAGCACCCAGGACCTGTTCCGATCTCTGGGCATCCTAATCAACCACGAGAAGTCTCTCCTGGTACCGTCGCAGAAACTGCAATTTATAGGTGCAGTACTGGACACCGTTCAGGGAAGAGCTTTTCTTCCAGACGACAGAGCAGAGCGCATCAGATCCCTCATCAGGGAGTTATCGTCGAACAAGACCGTCCCTGCCAGGTCGGTCCTTCGCTTGCTCGGACACATGGCTGCGGCCATTCCTACTGTCCCTTTCGCAAGGCTCCACATGCGGGTAACTCAGTGGATGCTCAAGGTGCAATGGGATCAAAGCAAGACCACGCAGCATCCGGTCAGAATCACGAACACCGTGATTCGAGACTGGCAGTGGTGGCTAGACCCAGGGTCGCTCTCCACGGGCGCCCCGCTTGTAGCGCCATCCTGAGGTAATCCTCACCACAGATGCCTCAGGTCTAGGGTGGGGAGCGCACCTGGACGGGGTGAAGTCCCAGGGTACGTGGACCCCTCTGGAGGCTCATCTCCATATCAATGTCCTAGTGATGAGGGTGGTCCTTTATGCCCTGCAGGCTCTTCAGTCAGAAATCCCGCCGTGTACTCTCCTGCTTCAGACAGACAACACGGCGGTGATGTATTACCTCAACAAACAAGGAGGCACACACTCTTACCCCCTTTGCAGGGAAGCCATGAGGGTGTGGGATTGCGTAATCCGACATGGCTGAATCTGATCACCGTACATGTTCCCGGGGTGGACAACATGATTGCAGACGGCCTGAGTCGCTCCCAGGCCAGAGTCCACGAGTGGGAACTTCTTCAGGAGGTAGCAGAGGATCTGTTTCTTCGATGGGGAACTCCAGAGTTGGACTTGTTCGCATCCCCATCCAACGCAAAACTGCCCAATTTTTGCTCGCTAGATCCAGGGCCTGGTGTTTTCTGGCGAGACGCGTTGTCCCTCTCTCCTGGGCGGACAGATTCTCTATGCTTTCCTCCTTTCCTGTTGATCCAGAGAGTTCTTCTCAAACTGCGCAGGGAGCATGCAACAATGATCCTGGTGGCCCTTTTTGGCCCAGACAGATCTGGTTCCCCTTGCTAATTCAGCTATCCCGGGAACCTCCGCTCCCGTTGCCATTCAGCTCCCATCTTCTGTCTCAGGAGGAAGGTTCACTAGTCCACCCGGACTTACGCTCACTGAACCTGCATGCATGGCTCCTAGAGACATAGCCATCTTGCATCACGGGGTCTCGCAAGAGGTTGCGGAAGTTCTTTCTGCAGCCAGAAAGCTGGCAACGCATGCGACGTATCGCCATGAAATGGTGCCGTTTTTGTTTATGGTCGCGAGCACACGATTTTTCCCCTTTAGGTTGCCCGGTGGGAGTGGTGTTGGACTACCTGCTCTTCCTCATTCATTCGGTCTAGCCTACTCCTCTGTCAGGTGCACCTTTGTGCCATCTCTGCCTACCACCTTCCGGTGGGACATCGCACAGTGGCACAATTAGACGCCTCTCGGGAATTTTTGAGAGGGGTGTTACACCTTAGGCCACCCATTAAGGACCCAGTGCCTCCATGGGATTTGCTCTTTGTCCTGGAACAACTCACGCTTCTTCGAACCTGCCGTGGATTATGAGCCACGCTTTCTGTCATGGAAAACGCTATTTTGGTTGCTGTTACTTCAGCAAGAAGAATTTCTGAGCTTCACGCCTCATGTGCAAAGAGCCTTATTTAGTTTTCCACCAGGACAGAGTATCCCTGAGGACCTAATCCTAAATTTTGCCTCAAGGTGGTCTCTACACTCACTCTAAATCAGGATATTGACCTGCCGGTCTACTTCCCGAACTACTCGAATAGAGGAGAGGCTCTGCTCCACACCCTGGATGTTCACCGCAGCCTGAGGTATTACCTCAACAGAACTAAACCATTTCGTAGTTCTGAGCAACTTTTGTTTCATTTTCTGAGAGGATGATGGGCCAACCTGTATCCAAACAGTCCCTGTCTCGCTGGCTTGTCCAGTGTATTTCATTCTGTTATGATCTCAAACAAAAGCCCCTCCTGGGTTCAGTCCGGGTCATTCTACTAGGGTGTGGCCACCTCCTTTGCAGCACTCTGAAACATCTCCACTTCTGCCAATATGTGCTGCAGCCACTTGGGCTCTGTGCATACATTTATCAGGCATTATAGTTGGACACGCCTCTGCTAAGAGTCGGTTTCGGCCTGGCGGTGCTACAGGGTCTCCTGTCCTAGATTCAGGACCTGGAATGTATTTCCTAGTTTCCTCCTCCCAGAATTTTGGCAGCGTTACTGCTTGGGAATCAGTCCTAATGATGGACCTGCTGCAAGAGCTGTGTCTCAAGTAAGATAGTACAGTTACGTAAGATCTTACCGAACAGTAGATCTTCGAGAACAGCTCTGCAGCAGGTACCTTCCTGCCCACCTTCCCCTTGAGGAGGCATGGCTTTTAGCCTTTAACAACAGGGATTTTTCCTGCTTGTCTTCTGACGGTGGATCCTTGGTCTCCCATTTCGTGTCAGCCTCAGTCGGAAGTCTCCGGGCGGAGAACTGGGGAATCTGGCGACCCCTTATGTACTACTGCCTGACGTTGGAGGCGGACCGACGCCGGGCGGGGTCCCCGCTGAAGATAGCTGCTAGAATTTTTTCGTGGTCCTGATGCCTGCCGCTTCAGTCCAAATGGTGTAACCTGCTGCAAGAGCTGTTCTCGAAGATCTACTGTTACGGTATGATCTTACGTAACTACTTTCTCAAGATCTACTATTACGGTAAGTTCTTACATAACTGTACTATCCTGCTGTCATTCCTTCTGTGGCTAAGTCCATAGATAGGAAGTATTCTGCCCCAAGGATCGACCCATTTTGGCCTCCCAAGCCTTTTATGGATCCTATTGTAGTCTTGGCAGAGAATGATAAGGTCATCTTTCCTCAGTCTACTACAACTCAACTCTATAAACAAAGAATGTCAGAAGATAGATACCTCCTAGCTGCCAACGTCAGCGAAAGGCATGGTCATGGGACAAGGGTCAGACTGTACAGAAGTCGGATAGTCGATCCTCCTCACCCGTCTACCTCCTCTTCCTCTCTGTCTGGAGCTCCAGGGAGAAGGACCAGCCTCGCTCGCCTCCAGATGATCCCTACTTTTATGGACATCCTTAGAGGCACATCCAGGCCCTCAACAGGTGGGACACAGGGGGACCTGGATCCGGAGCAGCGGAGACTGGCTAAGTACCTGAGGCAAAAGGACCCAACCTCTGGTTATTCCTTCTTTGGTCGATACATTCCAGGACCTTACCAGAACCACCTGGATGCATCCGGCCTCAATCCAGGCAGTTCCAAAAAAGTTGGACAGGCTGTATAAGGCCCCGAGGGCAGAACCCTTTCTAGCGGAACACCCTCAGGCCGATTCTTCCTTGATCACGGCTGCCCATGACAAGTCCAGGCAACCGAAGCACCTCAGCTCCCAGCCTCCCGACCTGGAGTCTCGCTACTTGGACCAGGTGGGCAAAAAAGTATATGCTGCTTCCACCTGTTCCATCCATTCCCTCAACTTTCTGACGCATATGATATAGTACCAGAATGTGCTTTGGGAGAGGGGACTGGAGCTGATGAAGACCATGCCAGACTCTGACCAAAAGGCAGAGCTCCTGGCCCTCCTCCAATCGGTCTCAGATGTAGGCTCCCATGTCCTGAGAGCCTCGTTTGACACTGCAGACACGGCAGCCAGGGCAGCCGCTTCTGAGGTGTGCCACTGGTGCCATGCTGGTTGAGAGTCTCTGGCTTTCACCAGGATCGGCAGGCCGGTATCAAGGATCTGCCCTTCCAGAGTACCGTTCTGTTTGGGTAGGAGATGGAGGCCTTGATCTCCAGCCTCCAGGAGTCAGGCAAGTCGATCTGCTCGGTCTGCCAGATGTACCGTGGCAACCAGCGACGACAACACCGTAGATAGGCCTTTTCATAAGTCCCCAGGCAGTCAAGGTCCAGCCCGTGGCAACCAACAGGGGCAGAGAGGAGGATTCGCAGGAGATCCGGAACCAGCAATCTGGTGGACCTCCTGCCCGTGAGCCCAAGTCCTCCCAGGCTCTCTCCCCACCCTGGCTCTGCCCAATGACTCCCTTCGCCCCCCCCTTCCGCGGGAAGATCCAGGGGAGCCGCTTCTCCCTTCATTTCGAAGGGTGGAAGTCAATCACCACAGACCAGTAGGTCTTGGATATTATCAGGAGGGAACACATGCTGGAGTTCACAGAGTTTCCACTGCACACTCCACCAAAGCTCTCCCGTTATCCTCCTTCTCACATCCCACTAATAGAAGGAGAGAGCCAGACCCTCTTGCAGAAGAGAGCAATAGAGAGGGTTCCCGTGCACCAGCAAGGGCAGGGGTTCTATTCCCACTTCTTTTTGGTACCAAAAAAGACTCAGGATCTTCGTCCCATTCTGGACCTCAGTCCTCTAAACCTTTTTATCGAGTACAAAAGGTTCAGGATGGTGACTCTTCAAGGACTGCTTCCCTTGCTGCACCAGGGGACTGGCTCTGTTCTCTCGACATGCAAGATGCATATATGCATATTGAGGTCTATCCTCCCACAGGAAGTTTCTGTGGTTCCACTTCCAAGGAGCACTTTCAGTTTAGAGTGCTTCCATTTGGCCTCTCTTCCGCCTCCGTGAGTCTTCACCAAGTGCCTAGCAGTGGTGGCTGTGGCTCTGAGGCGCATGAGGAACTATGTGTTCCCCTACCTAGACGATTGTCTGCTTACGGCCCGGCCAAGAGTAAGCTTTCTACGAGCTCGAAGACACTTATACTCTGTTCTGAGAGCTGGGATCACCCTGAACTCATGAAAATCATCCCGAGCCCAGCCAAAGCTCGCCTTCATAGGGCGATCCTGGATTCCGTCCAGGGCATGGCCTTCCTTCCCCAGGACAGGGAGTTCACCTCGAGAGATGACAGAGCAGTTTTCATAACTCCTCGGGTTTGGCTCGAACTTCCTCAGTTTCTGGGGCACATGGCGGGGCCATTCCTGTCACTCCTTGGCCCGCCTCCACATGAGGGTCCCGCAGTGGATGCTCAGGGTGCAGTGGGACCAGAGCCACAACGATCCTAGACTCCCGGTCAAGATCTCAGAGCCAGTCAGAGAACTCTGCTTTGGTGGAGGGATCCCAGCAATCTGAGAAAGGGGTCAGCTTTCATCTGGAGCCACCAAGTCAAACTCTGACAACAGATGCCTCGGACCTGGGGTGGGGGCGCACCTGGGTGCTCGTCGAACACAAGGGGTTTGGTCACCCGAGGAGCAGTCCCTTCACATCAGTGTGCTGGAAATGCGAGCGGTCCTCTACGCCCTACAGGCTTTTCAGGAGGACCTGGTGCCAGGCTCTCTTCAAATTCAGACAGACAACATGGCAGTCGTCTTTTACATCAACAAGCAAGGGGGCACTCATTCGTATCCTCTTTGCAGGGAGGCGATGAGAGTCTGGTACTGGGCGCTGGAGCAGGGCATTCTGCTGTCCGCAATGCACGTTCCAGGCAGCCTCAACGATCTGGCCGACAGCCTCAGCAGGTCGCATTCCAGAGCTCACGAGTGGGAACTGCTACAGTCCGTGGCGGACCAGCTCTTTGACAGGTGGGGTCTTCCAGAGCTGGACCTCTTTGCGTCACTACGCAACGCCAAACTGCCAATGTTCTGCTCGCGAGAGCATGCGCCTGGAGTTTTCTGGCCAGACGCGTTATCCCTTTGCTGGGCAGGGAGGTTTCTCTATGCCTTTCTGCCCTTCCCTCTCACTCAGAGATTGCTGCTCAAGTTACAAGCAGAAGGGGCCTGAATGATTCTAGTGGCCCCCAAATGGCCTCGGCAGATTTGGTTCCCACTACTGCAGCGGTTATCAACAGAACCTCCACTTCCTCTGCCCATATGCTCACAGTTGCTGTCCCAGGACCAAGGGTCGCTGGTCCATCCGGATCTTCGGTCCTTACACCTACATGCTTGGCTCCTTCAGATGTAGCTCAACATGGATCTGAGGGTTTTGAAGTGGCGGCAGTCCTAGTGTCGATGAAGAAGCCCTCTACTCGCTTCGCTTACGCTATGAAGTGGAAGCGTTTTTGTCTTTGGGCATCGCCGCAGCGTTTGGATCCCATCACCTGCCCTGTGAACTCAGCTTTACAGTACCTCCTCTCCTTGTACAATAAGGGTCTGAGTTACTCCTCTATCAAGGTGCACATGTGGGCAATCTCTGCCTATCATGCTCTCGTGGGAGGTAGTGCATTGGCACAATTGGATGTAGCCCGCACCTTTCTTAGGGGAATTCTGCATATGAGACCTCCCATTCAGGACCCTATCCCACCCTGGAACTTCCTTTTTGTGTTGGAGAAACTCATCCTTCCTCCTTTTGAACCAGTAGCGGATTGTGAGCTGCGTTACCTTTCTTGGAAAGTTTGTTTTTTGGTTGCTGTTTCCTCAGCTTGAAGGGTTTCCGAGCTTCAGGCTCTGATGTGTAAAGAGCCCTATTTGGTTTTCCACAGGGAAAGGGTTTCCCTCAGAATGAATCCTAATTTTCTTCTGAAAGTGGTCTCAGAATTGACCCTCAACCAGTCGGTTGACCTTCCTGTTTATTTTCTTTCCTTCCAGTAGAGGGGAGGCTCTCCTCCACACATTGGATGTCCACAGGACTTTGAGGTATTACCTCAGAAGGATGGCTCAACACCGTCAGTCGGAGCAACTCTTTGTAGCATTTGCACCACATTGCTTGGGTCGACCGGTGTCCCAGCAAACTATCTCTAAATGGATAGTTCGTTGTATCTCGTTTTATTCTGAAACATAATAAACCACTACCGGGCCCGTTAGAGTCACTCCACCAGAGGAGTGTCAGCTTCTTCTGGCGGAATTTCTCGCCATAAAGGACATTTCCAGCGGCTGCCACCTGGATCTCAGTGCATACCTTTGTCAAGCATTACAACTTGGATATCATCTCCATATGTCAAGCTGGCTTCAGCCTAGCCGTATTACAAGGGCTTTTGTCCTAAGGCCTCTGGAGTCAGCATATTCCACCTCCCGGGGTCGTCTACCTCCTTGTTGTAGGACTGCTTGGGACTCAGTCCTGATTGTAATAGCCTGCTGCAAGAGCTACCACTCGAAGTAAGATAGTACAGTTATGTAAGAACTTACCATAACAGTAGATCTTGAGAGGAGCTCTTGCAGCGGGCCCTTCTACCCACCCACCTTCCCCTCGGAGGTGTGCAGATCCATTTTCATTTTCTTCTCCAATTCTCTTCATAGTAGGCTTCATCTCCTTCTCTTGTCAGGCCTTCTTCTGGGTCTTGGCGGGAGAACTGAGGTGACGCTGGGTCCGCCCCCTCCTGTACCCTGACCGACGTCGGGGCAGGGCCAGCGTCGGGGGCAGTCCCTGCTGTGTATTGCTGGCAGAAGTTTCACCGGAGGGTCCTAGTGCCTGCGGTGTAGTCCTGATTGTAATAGCCTGCTGCAAGAGCTCCTCTCAAAGATCTACTGTTATGGTACTTTCTTACGTAACTGTACTTTTTTCCATGGATCACTGTGTTCTGGAAATCCGCGTGTTCAGAATCGGCAGGGCACCACTGACTTTCAGTGGCTGGCGTCACTCTCGGGCTTCCCAGGCCAAGTCTTTAGACCCTTCCTCCGTGTCCCCTCCCAGATCTATATTGTCTGGTGAGGAGGAGGCCTCCTCATCTTCAAGCTTTTCCAGGGGTCACCTCGCTTGAGGTGCATGCTCCCCTCAGTGTCTCGGTCCAGGGTTGTTGGGTCTGGCACTGGCGCTGCTTCGTGGTGCCTCTTCAGATCCTGGTGGTGTTCGCGGTGCCAGTGATTGGGGTGGCGCCGCATGTCGGCCTGGTTAGAGTTCTCGGTGCCAGTGACCTGTGCTGCTCACGTTGGTGGCTCCGCGTTTGGGTTCTGACGCCCTGTGCTGCACTGGTGTCCCAGCTGGGGCTTGTGGGTGGGTTGGTGTTGGGTTCCAGGGCTGTGGGCGGTGCGGTGGAAACAGCTATCACACTAGAGATGCCGCCGCCGGCTTGGGTGCCATCCTCAGGTGATCTCGGGTGGCTAGTATTGAGGTCTTGTTGGTCGACTCATGATGTGGGACCCAGATTGGCTGCCCTATTCTCTGTAATCTGAGACCTCTGGGGACACGGTCTCAGGTGGCCCATCGCCTCTATTCCTGAATCTCCACAGTAGTCTGCCTCTGAGGATTCCCAGGCCGGGGTGGCCTGGGGTCCATTGGGGAGGACAGCTTGTGGGTTGGGGAAGGATTGTCTCCTCTGGGGGGCTGCAGTAGCTGCCAGCCTTGGTGCTGCTGCACCCGCCTGGTGGGATTGGAAGTCCTGGGTTTGGTGGCCTCCCTCGGGGGCCTCTGGATCAGGGACTCCTTTGCTGTGGTTGGGGAGGAGGGCATCCTCGGAGTTTGAGGGGTTGGGGTGAGGGGTGGCAGCACTTCTCTGCCACCCCACTAGGTGCAGAGAGGAGCTGTAGTGCCGAGCCCGCCTCCCTTCTCGGGTTCCGGGTCCCCTCCGTGGCGCCGCTGAGGGTTGCCCTTCTGGACATGTCAACTCCCAGCTTGCGCCACAGGGAGATTCCTGCCTGGGCTGTTCCGAGCACGATTCCCAGGGTTACTCCATGTGACTAGGTTTGATCTCTGGGATCCCTCTAGCTGGGGCACTCCGTTCCTGGATTCCAGAGCCCTGGCAGAGGACAGCCACCTCCTTGCAGGTGCCCTTCTCCCATTCCTCTGCAGCCTCCCTCTCTCCTGGGTCATGTGGGTCCTATGGGGCCTTTATCCTGTTAGAGCGGCACTCAGCAGCCTTCCCGTCATATGTTAGGTACATGCATGAACGGGTATTTCGCTTGTCCCCACCGCCGCAGGAGTCTTTTGGACATTTGAGTTCCCCATCCTTCTCGACTCCCTCCTCGGAGGGAGAGGAGTCTAGTGTTCACCTCTCTTCTGACGCTGATTTCACTGAATATCAGTGCTTCCTATCGAGGATGGTTCGGGATCTCCATATTTCCTTTGTCAGACGGTACAGTACTGAATGGGAGATGCGCAAATTCCTCAATGAATTCAGTGCCCAGCATCTGGTGGTGCCATCCTAGCCTATTCCCTTCCAGGAAGTATCTATCCGCACCTGGCAGTCTTCAGCCAACCCTTTCCCAGCCCCAGCAGACTGTAGGGGAAGGTATTGTGCTCCATTGGAGTCTCTAGGTTCTCTCCCTAACCCTCTCACGGGCTTGGTATTCCTGGAGACCCCTTCTGGGCGTCGGCGCCTGGCACATGACTGACCATCGAACTCTGATTCCCTACAATTCGATCAGTGGGGGCGAAGAGTTTTCTTTTTTTCTTGTGCGATGTTGTGCCTTGCGTCACATCAGGCACACCATGCTGCCTATAACACGCACTTGTGGTCAGTGCTGGCTCAGGTGCTAGCATTGATGCCTGATTTGGAGCAATCTCGACAAGCCATTGCCCGCTCCGTCATAGGCCTGGAACTGGCGAGGCACCAAGCAAGGGCGTCTTATGATGCCAGTGAGGTAGCTTCCAGGCTTGTGGGGACAACGATCTGCATTAGGCTGACGGTGTGGCTTCGTCTGTCGAGGTTGTCACCCCTGGCCCGGCGTAGGGTGATTCACTCCACCTTCCGAGGGACCCGCCTTTTTTCCACCAGAGCTAGGAGGCTTCTGCAGGGGCTTCCTCTGTCCCCTCATCTTCAGGTGACACCTCCTAGCTCTTCTCGGCCTTAGGCTTCCAGTCTAGTACAACCAGGGTCTCTTCTTCCTGTTTCCCACCAGCAGGAGGCTGAGGGTCCTGTTCCTTCAGGGTTGTGCCAAACCCCCTTCAGGGGGGTTGGTTCTCATCCAGCAGTAATGAATGGTGAAGATTGACAAGGGAGGATATGAAAATTACGTACGTACCGTAATTCTTGATTTTTTCTTGGGCATCTGCCCCGCCCTGCTCACCCTCCTCCCCTTCCCCTCTCATGGCCATTGGGGCTTAATCCCCTGGTCTTTGGGATCATGCATTTTTCTCTCAGGAGAGCAGCAAAGGATTGGGGAGGAGGAGAGCAGGTGGAGCTTTGTCTTTTCCTACTGAGGGAACTCTTTCTGATTTTCCTTGAAGGTGTTTCCTTCAGGCACCTTTCCTTCGGGCTAGTTAGTTCAATCACCAGTCAACAGGACTAGTTTCTTTACACGGTCCTCTTCCTTCGGATCTCGCTGGTGTCCCTGAATCTTGTCTTGTGTATGCCAGTCTGGGGCTAGTTAACGTCCTGTTTTAGTCCGATCTGAAAATTGCCTCTTGAGCTGGTAGTCTGCTTTCCCTTGGCCCTGCCTCCCAGGAGTCGGAACGAGTTTCCTTCTCTGTCCCTGTCCAAGAGGTTGCCCTCTTTAAGTCCCTCCCCAGCACTAACACATGTCGGGTGCTAGTGGGTTTTTTTTCCCTTTACCTAGTTGGGGGCTCTTCCTTCCCAGAGCAGATTGTTTGCCTTGGCAATCTGTGAGCTCTCGGCTTGAGTAGTGGGATAACGGGATGCGTAGGGAAATCTGCCTCTCTTGTACCAAGCTTTGCAGAAGGTTCTTTCAAACCTTCTAGACCAGTTTTGTTTGAAGGGATCCTTTCTCCCTTGCTTTTAAGTTCCGAGCTGATAAGCCTTAAAGCCAATTTAACTCACAACTCGTGGCAGAATTTTTCCCTCCTCCCAATATTATATCCCCTTCTCTTCTTCCTCTACCTTATTTCTTCCTCTCCCTTTTCTGTTCTTCCTTCGGAGCCGCCCTAGGAGTGAGGTCCTGTGGTCCCTTATGGTGAGTTCTCCTCTTTCCTGTCCTCTATTGGCTTATTCCATTTTCAGTTTGTTTCCTTTCCTTTGGCTATCCCTTGGCTCTCTTGCCTCGCTCTCTTTCTCCTAATCCCTTTATTTCACCTCTCCAGCTTACAGAACTGGGATGGATGGTGGAGGAGTCTGCAGTGCCTAACGGCCACCCCTCACACACCACGCAGTGCGTTGCTCTCGTGGGTGGCGCCATTGGCGCCGACTCCCCCCTCAAAAAAAAAAAATCCCATAGTGGGTGTATACTTCCGCTTTACACCCAGCAGTAATGAATGGTGAAGATCAAGAATTACGGTAGGTAGGTAATTTTCCTATGTTATCTGTGTCAGTCTTCACCATTCATCACCTTTGGGTTCTGGCTGGAGGTCACGACCCCGCTGGAGCTCTTTTTTTTTTTTGGGGATGTGTGGAGTTGACGCACCGTTGGCGCTGCCCTTGAGACAACACACTTCGTGGCACCAGTCCTGTCAGTTCTTCGCCTCCTGCCATTGAGGTCGCACCTTGTGGTAGCTACTAAAACTCTGAGAGGCCTGCTGTGGTTTCGAAAGCCTTTGACTCCGTGTTGTAGTCCGCCGACTCTGTATATCTTTGTTCCTGACAGTTAGTTTCTGCTCCACTCGACGTTGCATGATAAGATTGTTCCTTATTTTATTTTGTGACGTCAGGTCTTGTTTGGTGTTCTTTTATCCGTAGGTCATGTTTTGGTCTAGGGGCAAGAAAACTTTGAAGCTGTGACAGCCCCCTATGTGCCAGTGCAGCCATAAGTACTCTGTCACTGACCAGCATGACCATTGCCTCGCATGTCTTGGCCCGCTACACAAGATGGATTTGTGCGATGCCTGCTCCTCCATGGACCGTTGTGTCATCGAACAATGCGCGTGGAAAGTTGGACGAGCTCCACTGACTTTCAGGGACGGCACGCATTGTCGGGCCATGCCATGTTCTCTCGGCCTTTCCTTCGGGTCCCCTCCCAGTTCTACACGGACCGAGGAGGAGGGGGACTTCTGCTTCTTGTAGCCTCGACGTTGCAGAAGCCCCTTCCGTGGTGCAGGATGCCCGGTCCGTTCCCCTTGGAGGATGGGTGGGAGGCAGTGCCTTGGCAATCACCCGTTCGGGGGTGAAGGCTCCCCCGGTGTACTGTGCCTGACGTCGGGGGTGGGACCGACGTCAGGGGCGGTTCCCGCTGAATACTGCTAGCTAGAAAATTTCCATGGGGTTCTGGCGCCTGCCAGCTTCAGTCCTAATGGTGTAACCTGCTGCAAGAGCTGATCTTACTTCGAGACACAGCTCTTGCAGCAGGTTACACCATTAGACTGTAGCCGGCAGGCGTCGAGACCCCACGAAAAATTCTAGCTAGCTATCTCAGCGGGGACGCCCCCGTCGGTCCCGCCTCCGACGTCAGACGTAGTACATAAGGGGGCGGTCCTGCCCGATTCCCCAGTTCTTTCCCGCCGTCGACTTGCATGTCTCGACCCTTCGGTTCAGCTCTAGCGCGCGACGCGTGGTTAAGTTCTTTCCTACGGGAAATTTGGATTTCTTCAAGCAAGTTTTTCTCTGATGTCCTCTCCGACCTCCGGTCACTCTTCCAAGTGTGCTTGTGGGAAACAGATCCCCTTCAAAGACCCCCACACGGCCTGCGTCCGGTGCCTAGGCCCAGACCACGATACTCGGGCCTGCTCCTTCTGCCAGGGGTTTAATAGCAGAACCCGGATCCGACGCCAGAAGGCCCTTCAGGCTTTTTTACTGGAGGAGAAGCTAAAGACCATGTCTTCCAAAGGGGAATCCTCAAAAAAGACCCAAAAGCATGCTGAAAAATGAAGGGAGAAGGCCCCTTCCAGGTCCCCCTCCAGGGCTTCGGACTCGTGCAGCTCCGGTTCCAGGTCCGACTGCTCTCCCTCCAGGGCCAGCTCTCAGCCTCCCCTGGCTGCGGTTAAGAAGTCTTCCTCTTCTCAGGCCAAGACTGCCAGGCCATCCTCACCCTCGTCCTCCAGGGCCTTGGTCAAGTCTGGGGATCGCCACAATCATTATAAGTCGGGTTCCCGCCCTTCCGAACCCGACGTCAGGTCGGCTTCCTTGCCTCCTCGCAAGACCTTGGAGCTTACTTCTCTGAAGAGACCTCAGGACCCGACGCCGATGCGTCCGTCGTTGTCCTCTCGCCATACATCCCTGGAGCCGCCGTCGGCCGGCCGGCGACCGCCGCCAGCCAGGCTAACACCTCATCGGACGCCGGGGGACCGCGCCCGCCTCTTGAGAAGAGAACCCTGACGCCTCCGACCGACGTCGGTCAGGAGACCTTAACCAAGGAGGAATTGACTCAGCCCGAGGAACAGACGGGCGACCCCGGTCCTGTCGAGACGCCCAGAGAACCCTTGCCATTACCCGAGCCCCCTGTGGAGCCGAAGCCGGGACCCGACAACCGTCCACCGGAGCCCGGACCGTCGTCGGGCCTTTCTATAGCAGATGTGAAGGAACTGTTCACTTACTGGTGGGACACCATAAAGAAGGACATGGTTCCCACTCCTCCTCCTCTTCCTCCGATTACTCCTCCGGTTCTTGCACTCCCCTCACCTTCGGGGTCGGCAGGCCGTTTACCTCCTCTCCAGGAGTACGGAACCCCTCCCAGGGGGAGACCAGACAAACGGAGACCTCCGTCCAAATCCTCTTCTAGGTCACCCAGCCCCAAGAGACCCAGAAGACACCGACGATCGCCTTCGACGGAGGACACGGGATCAGAGTTCTCAACATCCAGATCCCCATCTCCCCTCTCCATCCCTTCTCCGATCCACGCGAGGCCAAGTCTCTCCGATGACCCTTCGCTCGGATATTATGAGACACATCCAAGAGAACATGGGATGGGATGCGGAAGAGCTAGACCCCAAAGGACACGCCTTGTCAAATACCTTCGGCAGAAGGACCCCAAGCCTGGTGGTGCCACCCTTGGTTGACACTTTCGTGGACGCCACCAAGGCAGCGTGGAAGCGCCCATTCGCCTCCCGGCGATGTCGAAGAAAGCTGATCGCTTGTACAAGGCTCAGAGTAGACCAGTACTTGACCTCAGCAGCCCTCAGGCCGACTCTCTGGTCATCACAGCTCACATGACCGGGTCCCAGAGACCAAGAATATCTGAGCACCCTGCCACTGGACCCAGGAGTCCAAACAGTTGACTATGGTAGGCGCACATACGCTTCCGCTGGGCTCCGCGCCCATCAGATCCTGAATTATTTGACCACATGGTACAGTTCCAAAATGCCTTGTGGGAACAGGGTCTGGAAGCGGCTGAAAAACTGCCGGAAGGTGAGCAGAAGGAGGAGATGCTTCAGCTCCTCCATACGGGTTCGGACGTGGGAACCCAAGTGCTACGAGCCGCGTATGACTCCGCGGACTCCTTGGCCCGAGCAGCAGCTTCTGGCGTATGCCTCCGGAGACAGTCTTGGTTACGCATCTCCGGCTTTACCCCGGACGTCCAGAAGAATATCATGGATGCACCATTCGAGGGAGAAGTCTTGTTTGGTAAATCCTCAGAGAAGATTATTACCAGACTTCAAGAGGCCGGGAAGGCGGTGAGGTCGGTTCAGGCCATGTACCGACCCAGGCTTAGTTCCTTTCGCAGGAACCAAAGCCGAATTCGTGGGCGGATGCAGAGGCAGCAGTCCCTCTCTGCTCCACAACAGAGGGGCTCTGGTTTTCACAGAGCCCAGGGGAAACAACCCGCGGGCCGAAGCCAGCGTACTTCCAAGCCGGCCCAGCCAGTGGGACCCTCAGCCGCCACAGCCTGACTCCTTCCCGGCCCCCGCCCCTCAGGATCAACGGGAAATCATGGTCGGGGGTCACATTGCGAACTTCCTGCCAGGATGGCAAGCTATAACCTCCGACAGGTGGGTTCTTCAGTTGGTCGGAAGAGGCCACTATATAGAATTCGCAGAAAGCCACCCCTCGAGACCTCCTTTGCTGTCCGGTATCCGGGTCAGCACAAATCTCTGATCTGGCAAGAAGTACTCGCACTCTTGCAAAAGAGATGAAATCGTCCCGGAGAACCAGAGAGGACAAGGGTACTATTCCCACTTCTTCCTGGTTCCAAAGAAACGGGACCTCCGTCCGATTCTGGACCTCAGCGACCTCAACGTGTCGGGTCGCCTACAAGAGATTCGCATGGTGACTCTTCCGGGTCTCACTCCCATGCTGAAGCAAGACGCCTTCTTAGCGTCTCTAGACATGCAGGACGCATACCTGCACATCCCTATAGCTCAGGCGCACAAGAGGTTCCTGCGCTTCGAGTTTCTCAACCACCACCTTCAATTCCGAGGCCTTCCATTTGGACTGTCATCCGCACCCGGGGTCTTTACCAAATGCATGGCAGTCGTGGCAGCGTCTCTAAGGAGACAGGGCCATTATGTATTCCCGTACCTGGACGATTGACTTCTCATGGCCGCCTCCAGAGGGGCGTTGTTACGTGCGATCCAGAGCACCCAGGACCTGTTCCGATCTCTGGGCATCCTAATCAACCAAGAGAAGTCTCTCCTGGTACCGTCGCAGAAACTGCAATTTATAGGTGCAGTACTGGACACCGTTCAGGGAAGAGCTTTTCTTCCAGACGACAGAGCAGAGCGCATCAGATCCCTCATCAGGGAGTTATCGTCGAACAAGGCCGTCCCTGCCAGGTCGGTCCTTCGCTTGCTCGGACACATGGCTGCGGCCATTCCTACTGTCCCTTTCGCAAGGCTCCACATGCGGGTAACTCAGTGGATGCTCAAGGTGCAATGGGATCAAAGGGCAAGACCACATGCAGCATCCGGTCAGAATCACGAACACCGTGATTCGAGACTGGCAGTGGTGGCTAGACCCAGGGTCGCTCTCCACGGGCGTCCCGTTTGTAGCGCCATCCCCGGAGGTAATCCTCACCACAGACGCCTCAGGTCTAGGGTGGGGAGCGCACCTGGACGGGGTGAAGTCCCAGGGTACGTGGACCCCTCTGGAGGCTCATCTCCATATCAATGTCCTAGTGATGAGGGTGGTCCTTTATGCCCTGCAGGCTCTTCAGTCAGAAATCCCGCCGTGTACTCTCCTGCTTCAGACAGACAACACGGCGGTGATGTATTACCTCAACAAACAAGGAGGCACACACTCTTACCCCCTTTGCAGGGAAGCCATGAGGGTGTGGGATTGCGTAATCCGACATGGCGCGAATCTGATCACCGTACATGTTCCCGGGGGTGGACAACATGATTGCAGACGGCCTGAGTCGCTCCCAGGCCAGAGTCCACGAGTGGGAACTTCTTCAGGAGGTAGCAGAGGATCTGTTTCTTCGATGGGGAACTCCAGAGTTGGACTTTTTCGCATCCCCATCCAACGCAAAACTGCCCAATTTTTGCTGCTAGATCCAGGGCCTGGTGTTTTCTGGCGAGGAACGTTGTCCCTCTCCTGGGCGGACAGATTCCTCTATGCTTTCCCTCCTTTCCTGTTGATCCAGAGAGTTCTTCTCAAACTGCGGGGAGCATGCAACAATGATCCTGGTGGCCCCTTTTTGGCCCAGACAGATCTGGTTCCCTTGCTAATTCAGCTATCCCGGGAACCTCCGCTCCCATTGCCATTCAGCTCCCATCTTCTGTCTCAGGAGGAAGGTTCACTAGTCCACCCGGACTTACGCTCACTGAACCTGCATGCATGGCTCCTAGAGACATAGCCATCTTGCATCACGGGGTCTCGCAAGAGATTGCGGAAGTTCTTTCTGCAGCCAGAAAGCTGGCAACGCATGCGACGTACGCCATGAAATGGTGCCGTTTTTGTTTATGGTCGCGAGCACACGATTTTTCCCCTTTAGGTTGCCCGGTGGGAGTGGTGTTGGACTACCTGCTCTTCCTCATTCATTCGGGTCTAGCCTACTCCTCTGTCAAGGTGCACCTTTGTGCCATCTCTGCCTACCACCTTCCGGTGGGACATCGCACAGTGGCACAATTAGACGCCTCTCGGGAATTTTTGAGAGGGGTGTTACACCTTAGGCCACCCATTAAGGACCCAGTGCCTCCATGGGATTTGCTCTTTGTCCTGGAACAACTCACGCCTCTTCGAACCTGCCGTGGATTATGAGAGCTACGCTTTCTGTCATGGAAAACGCTATTTTGGTTGCTGTTACTTCAGCAAGAAGAATTTCTGAGCTTCACGCTCTCATGTGCAAAGAGCCTTATTTAGTTTTCCACCAGGACAGAGTATCCCTGAGGACGAATCCTAAATTTTTGCCTAAGGTGGTCTCTACACTCACTCTAAATCAGGATATTGACCTGCCGGTCTACTTCCCGAACTACTCGAATAGAGGAGAGGCTCTGCTCCACACCCTGGATGTTCACCGCAGCCTGAGGTATTACCTCAACAGAACTAAACCATTTCGTAGTTCTGAGCAACTTTTGTTTCATTTTCTGAGAGGATGATGGGCCAACCTGTATCCAAACAGTCCCTGTCTCGCTGGCTTGTCCAGTGTATTTCATTCTGTTATGATCTCAAACAAAAGCCCCTCCTGGGTTCAGTCCGGGGTCATTCTACTAGGGGTGTGGCCACCTCCTTTGCAGCACTCTGAAACATCTCCACTTCTGCCATATGTGCTGCAGCCACTTGGAGCTCTGTGCATACATTTATCAGGCATTATAGCCTGGACATCGCCTCTCGGCGAAGAGTCGGTTTCGGCCTGGCGGTGCTACAGGGTCTCCTGTCCTAGATTCAGGACCTGGAATGTATTTCCTAGTTTCCTCCTCCCAGAATTTTGGCAGCGTTACTGCTTGGGAATCAGTCCTAATGATGTAACCTGCTGCAAGAGCTGTGTCTCGAAGTAAGATAGTACAGTTACGTAAGATCTTACCGTAACAGTAGATCTTCGAGAACAGCTCTTGCAGCAGGTACCTTCCTGCCCACCTTCCCCTGGAGGAGGCATGGCTTTAGCCTTTAACAACAGGGATTTTTCCTGCTTGTCTTCTGACGGTGGATCCTTGGTCTCCCATTTGTGACAGCAGCTCATGGCGGAAGTCTCCGGCCCGGAGAACTGGGGAATCTGGCGACCCCCTTATGTACTACAGCCTGACGTTGGAGGCGGACCGACGCCGGGCGGGGTCCCCGCTGAAGATAGCTAGCTAGAATTTTTTCGTGGTCCTGGATGCCTGCCGCTTCAGTCCAAATGGTGTAACCTGCTGCAAGAGCTGTTCTCGAAGATCTACTGTTACGGTATGATCTTACGTAACTACTTTCTCAAGATCTACTATTACGGTAAGTTCTTACATAACTGTACTATCCTGCTGTCATTCCTTCTGTGGCTAAGTCCATAGATAGGAAGTATTCTGCCCCAAGGATCGACCATTTTGGCCTCCCAAGCCTTTTGCGGATCCTATTGTAGTCTTGGCAGAGAATGATAAGGTCATCTTTCCTCAGTCTACTACAACTCGACCTATAAACAAAGAATGTCGTAAGATAGATACCTTAGGTAACAGAGTCTTTGCTGCATCCACCCTGGGTATGCATATCGCCCGCTACCAGGGCTATTTCTCTCAATAAGAGTATATTCTTTGGCATTCGCTCAAACAAATGGTTGAAGCTCTACAGGAGTTGGACACTAATTCAGAGCTTCTTCAGACCACAACCAGGGGCATCGAGTCCAACAACCAACAGGATAAAGCAGCTATGGACGCATTCGATACTGTCTCCCGAGCGGCGGCGGTGGGTATTTGTACCCGCCATCATTCCTGGCTGCGCACTTCAGGTTTCACAAATGATGCCCAGCAACAGGTAATGGCGTTGCCCTTCGATGGTGTGTATCTCTTCGGCCTTCAAGTAGAACAGGATCTAGAGGCCACACAAAAGATTTGGTCAGCCATTAAATTGGCTCGACCTCCTCCTGCCCCCTCTCGAGGGGGTGTCTACAAATGCCAGTTTAATAACCGTCAGTCCTTTCTAGGCAAAGGTAGAGGAGGTTTTAATAAAAATCAAGTCCCTCATCCTCAAAAGAAAACGCAACAGAAGGCGCAAAGACCCAAAGCGCCCAGTGCCACCTTCTGACTTTCTGGCCCAAGTCCCACCTCAGCTGCCTGAGGGGGACTTTTTAGCAGTGGGAGGTCATCTGACTCGATTCTACAACCAGTGGAAGTCCATAACTCCGGACAAATGGGTCCTTCGGATAATCCGAGAGGGGTATTCCCTCAGTTTTTCGGAGAACCTTCCATATTGTCTCCCCAAGCAGCAGCCAAAACTATCAATTGTTCAGTCAGAGCTTCTCGCCTCTGAAATACAAGGCCTTCTGAACAACAGGGCAGTGGAAGTAGATCTTCCCTTGTCAATCTTCACCATTCATTACTGCTTGGGGTTAAGCTGGAGGCGCACACCCGCTACGGGAGTTTTTTTTTTTTTTAGAGTTGGCTCTAACGGCGCCGTCCTCGAGGGCGACGCACTGCGTCATGCGCGAGGGACGGCCGTTAGGAGCCGCGGACTACTCCTCCATCTCAGTTCTGTTTCTCCCACTGTCGAGGCTGCACCTGCTGCGTGGTAGCGTATAGTGTTCGTTCTTCGGATTCGTCCCGACTCCTCATCTCGTGTTCTCAGACATCCACTTTCAGCCTTACGTATACCGGTAAGACGTTCTTTTATTTCTATCTCTGGTGCTTGAGTGTTTTCCTACTTTTTCCTCAGTTAGTTCGCATCATGTCGGTTCTGGAGCAAGGATGTAGTCGGTAGCGGGCCGCACCCTATCGCCGGTGCTCCTGTGGCGGCATTTTCCGTCTCGGACTGGCATGATGTCTGTCTCCCGTTGCCTGGGACCCAACCACGACATGGGCCGTGCGGCGCTTCTTGTTTCTCCATGGACCGTCGTGTCATGAAATCCGCCGCGTTCAAGCTTGGCAAGGCCCGCCCGACCGGGGGGCCAGCGTCGCTCAGGATTCCCAGGTAGGTCTCTAGGCCCTTCCCGGGTCCCCTCCGGGCCTATAGTCAGCGGAGGAGGGCTTCCTCCTCTTCTCTTGCGAAGAGGCTTCTCTTTGCGGTGTCGGAGGAGCGTCGTGGCCCCGGGGCCGTGGCAGTGACACCGCCTCGGCAGTCACCTCCTCGGAGGTGCAGGCTCCCAATGTCGAGGCCCCAGATTTCTGAGCCGGGCACCAGTGGACCATCGGCAGCGCCCTCCGGCGCCCTTTCGGATCCGCGCCCGGTGATCGAGACATGGCGCCGTGGGTGGCGCTGCCCTGGCCCCCGTGCCTTTCATGGCGCCGTGGGCCCAGTCTGTTCTCCCGGTGGGCGCGGGTCAGGTTCTAACA
Source organism: Neoceratodus forsteri (assembly GCA_016271365.2). Taxonomy (NCBI): domain Eukaryota; kingdom Metazoa; phylum Chordata; order Ceratodontiformes; family Ceratodontidae; genus Neoceratodus; species Neoceratodus forsteri. The sequence goes on along the minus strand of CM057453.1, from coordinate 292,838,726 downwards.
CGGGGCGGCGCCCGTGGAGCTGGCTGGTACCACAGGGGAGTAGGGCTGGGCCTGGGTGTTGCTGGGTGGGCGGGGGTGGTCGGCCACCCTGGCACTGGCACCGTTCGGCGGTGCCGTTGCCCCGAAGTTCCCGGAGTTGCCAGCATTGAGTTTGCTGGTCACCGTCCTCTTCGGAGGCCGATGGCGGATGTGGACCCGTTGGCACCCTGACTCTTCGGAGTCAGGGTCCCCGGTGGCACAGGGTGCCAGGCGGCGCAGCGGGCCCCTGCCACTGTCCCCTCTCCCGTCCTCCCCTGAGGGCTCTCGGGCTGGGGGTAGCCCTGTGTCCCAGGGGGGTGATGTGGGGACTGAGGAGGAGGCTCCCCCTCCTAGGGGACCTGTGACAGCTGCCCTCCCGGGTGCTGTTGCCTCCTCTGGGGGTGCGGGGACACTGCAGTCGAGGAGGAGGGCTCTTTCGGAGTCCGAGGGGTTGAGGGGCAGGGGACGGGGCCCGGTCTCTGTCGGCTGCCTCTGGTGGGGTGGCTAGGGCCGTGGCGCGAACCCGCCCTTCCCTCCTGGGCTCTAGGGTGCCCTCCGGTGGCGTTGCTGTGGACTGCCCTTCTGAACCATGCAGTCCGGGTTCGTCACAGGGGAGTTCTCCCCTGGGCTCTTCCAGGCATCGCTTTTCAGAGGTTCCGTCTTGCGGCCTGGTTTTGTTGTCGGGATCCCGCCAGCTCGACAGACTTCCCAGTTCAGGAGTCCTGGCGAGGGTCAGTTGCCTCTTCGTGGGTGCCCTTCTCCAGTACCTTGCATCCACCCCAGCGCTTCCAGGCCATGTCGGTCCCTATGGGTCCGTTATCCTGGGAGCACGATTCAGAGTTCTGCGTTGACCTTCCCTCATCGTTAGATGTATGCATAGCGGGTCTTCGACTCTCCCCACCACCCGGGAATCCTCTGGACATTCAAGCTCTCCCATCATCCTCGTCTTCCTCCTCTGAGGAGGGAACCCTTTGCTCATCTTTCTTCCAGCTGATGTCACTGAATATCAGCGATTCTTCTCGAGGATGGTGAGGACCTTGAATCTCTTATGTAAGGAGACAATACCGAATGAGGAGGCGTGGAATTCCTTGAAGAATTCAGTGCCCAGCACCTGGTGGTACCTTCCTGGCCTGATCCCTTCCAGGAGGCATCTATCCGTTCCTGGCAGTGGCATCCGCCTTTTCTCCAGCCCGGCTGACTGCTGTCGTGGTGGCCAGCCTTTCGGAATCCTGGAGCACTCTTCCCAGCATACCAAAGGAGCTTGGTGTACCTAGAGAGACTCCTTCCGGGCGCCGCTGCCCGCGACCGCCCACCAGATTAGGATTCTCTACAGTTCGACCGGTGGGGGAAGGTATTCTCTTCTTCTTTCGTCACGGTGGCTTGTATTGCATCACATCAGGCTCATACGCTGCCTACAATAAGCATCTGTGGTGATGCTCTCCCAGCTCCTAGCATCAATGCACAGATCTGAGCAAACCAGACAAGCTATTGCCCTCTCCGCTATAGGCCTGGAGCTGGCAAGACACCAAGCAAGGCATCTTATGACACCAATGAGGTGGCTTCCAGGCTTGCAGGGACAGCGATCTGCATTAAGCGAGGACGGCATGGCTTCGTCTATCAAGGTTGTCACCCTGGCCGGCGTGGGGTGATGCGCTCCGCTCCGGGGACCGTCTTTCCTCAGAGCTGGAGACTTTTGCAGGGGCTTCTCTGTCTCCCGTGCTCGGAGAGCACCTCTAACTCTTCTCCACATAGGCTTCTCTCGTATCCTAGCCAGGTCTTCCCCTTCTGTTTCTCACCAACAGGAGGCTGGGGTCTTGTTCCTCAGGGGTTCTACCCTCCCCTTTTTAAAGGGGAGAGGCTAGTACTCTCCCAAGCCGCAGTAATGAATGGTGAAGAATTGACAGGGAAGATATGCAAAGTACGCACTCACCGTAATTCTTGATCTTCCTTGTATCTTCACCATTCATCGATCTCCACCACCTTCCCCTCAGTGGCCTCCTTCTGTATGCCTCCCTCCCCCCTGCCCCTTTTTTACTCCCTTGGCCTTTATGCCAAAAAAAAAAAAAAAAACTTTTCTGTTTTTCCCATTTTTGGTGAATGGATCCCAGGGATTTACTTCACTCTAAGATTGATTGGCATTTTGCTCATAAAAGTGCTGAGTCGTTGGGGAGATGCATGGCTCTTGCCTCGCCATGTTTGGCAGGCGCGGCACTTCTAGAGACTCTGTGTAAATACTGTCTGTACAGTTAGTATAGTCCCCAAAAAAAAACAAAAAACTGCTAATCAATTATTTAAAACCCTGGACCCCCTTTTTTCCTCAAGGTAAAGAGGAACGAGCACGGTTACAAATTCTTTAATTGAGGAACTCTTTCTGACTGCCCTCACAGGTGTAATTCCTTGCCTCCTCAGGTCATGTTGTTCCACAGCCTGGTGGCCATGCCTGTCTAAGCACCTTCAACTTAGGATCCCTTGGCAGGCATTATTTTTCAAAAAGCTTTTACAGCTGCTGGCTGACCTTGTCAGCTTCAAGCCTCTGTCTGCCTTGTCATAGCAAGTCTGATTGAGTCCCTCTCTATTTTTCTTACAAACTGCCTTTGAGAAGGCTTAGTTTTTCCCATACTCTTCTATGGTAGCACTTATCAAGGTGCTAGGAACATAGTCCTCTTCCTGGATGGGTGCTCTTCCGGAACAGGTTCTGCTCAGTCAGTCCAGGAGCCCTCAACTGGGATGAAGAGACTTGGCATGTTAAGAGTCCAGAGACTCTGCCCTCTCTTGGTCTGTTTAGCAGGTTGGTGGAACCTCTCCTCAGTCCTACCAACAGGATTCTTGTCCCTCATTAATTTCAGGCCTATAAGCCTCTCAACCAACAATGCTCGTAGGGCACTGTTCTCCTTCTCAACATACCACTCTTTCTTTCTTTCTTCTTCCTTCATTCCTCTCTTCTCCTTCCTCTCTCTCTCTGTTCCTCCCCTAGAGCCGCCCCGGAAGGAGGCCTCTTGGTCCTTTAGGGTGAGGTCTCTCTCCTCTGTCTATTCTCCATTGGCTTATTCCTTTTTCAAGTTTATTTTCTTTCCTTTTTCTATCCCTAAGCTCTCTTGCCTACGCTTTCTTTTTCTCACACTTTATTTTGCCTCTCCGACTAACAGAACTGAGATGGAGGAAGTCCCGCTGACTCCCTAACGGCCGTCCCTCGCGCGCATGACACGATGCGTCGCCCTCGGGGGCAGCCGCTGAACCAACTCTAAAAAAAAAAAAACTCCCGTGGTGGGTGCATGCCTCCGGCTTAACCCAGCAATGGCAATGAATGGTGAGAGATACGAGAAAGATCAAAATTACAAGTAGATGCGTAATTTTCATTTCAAGCTGGATCAGCGGAACACAGGGTTCTTCTCCCATTACTTTCTAGTTCCAAAGAAAACCAGGGGCATGTGCCCCATTTTGGACCTCAGAAAATTAAACAATGTCTTCCCAAAGAGAAATTCAAGATGATATCCATAGGAACCCTGTTACCTTTGCTTCGTAAATACGACTCGTTAGCCTTCCTGGACATGCAGGATGCTTGCCAACATATTACTGTTCATCCAAAGCATCGCAAATACCTAAGGTTTGTGGCTTTGGGACAGCATTGTCAGTTCAGAGTCCTTCCCTTTGGGCTATCCTCGACGCCGCAAATATTTTACAAAGTGTTGTGCAGTTCTCGCAGCGCATCTCAGAAAAGTCAGAATACAAGTTTTCCCATGTCTGGACGACTGACTTCTAGTAGAGCCCTTCCAGGCAAGGGAACTCTCTATGTCGGTGCCACGACCTCAGACTTTCTCATGTCCTTGGGAGTCCAGCTAAACCTCAAGAAATCGCGGCTGCAACCCTCCCACTGCTCCTTTTCATAGGAACTCTTCTGCACACCTCCTGTGTCAGAGCTTTTCTACCAGGGAACAGAAGGAGATATCCTACAAATAGTCTACACGTCAGACAGAACAGCTCGGTTCAAGCTATCTTGATGCAACGGAAGCTAGGTCTCATTGCATCCTCAGTGTTCCTGCCACCCCTATGCGCCTTCACATGAGAACCTCTCAATGGATGCTCAGTACTCAGTGGTCTCCAACCACTCACCCTCAGTCCTTTCTCATCAAGGTGACAGCACTTTTGGAAGAAGTCACTCACCTGGTGGTCACTAGAGGACAATTTTCTTGAAGGCTATCCCTTGCTCCTTGGATCATCAGATTTCCATTACCATGGACATTCGTGTCTGATGGGGTGGGAGCTCACTGTCAGACTCTTCACACTCAAAGTCGTGGGCTCAGAGACGAGTCCCAGCTTCACATAAATGTCTTAGAAATGAGGCAAGTCCTTTGCAGTCCAGGCTTTGAAGGACATTCTCTGTCACAAAGAACATTCTCCTTCAAATGGACAACAAAGCAGTGATGTATCACATCAACTTCAGCAAGGCGGGCTTCCTCTTACCCCTTATGCAGGGAAGCGATGAGAGTGTGGGAATGGTGCTTGGAGCACAAGGCTCTAATTCGACGGCCTACCTGCCGGGAGTGTAGAATGTACTGGCAGACCGTCTCAGCAGAACAGAGACAGATCCTCATGAATGGCCTCTCGACTCAACCATAGTTCAGTCACTATTCGCAGAGTAGGGAACTCCAGACCTGGACCTTTTTGCATCCCCACTCAACACAAAACTGCCTCTCTTCTGCTCCAGAAATCCAGGGTCTAGCATTTTCTGTCAGGATGCGTTCAGGCTGCATTGGACAAAACGCTTTCTATACGCCTTTCCGCCTCTTCCTCTAATTCAGAGGGTACTTCTCAAGTTCGAGTCCCAGGTGAGCAAAATGATTCTTGATCACCTTCTGGCCTCGGCGAGATGTGGTTTCAATTACTCAACAGTATGTGGAAAACCCTTCAGCTCGCTTCCCCTTCAGGCGAACCTTCTGAATCAGGGGCCTGTGGTCCATCCCAATCTGAGATCGCTTCACGCTTCTCTCTGGCTCCTGAGAGAGAGAGAAGTGAACAGGTTCAGCGTCTCCGCTGAGTTTCAGATATATCTTCCGGGTCTGCGCAAAGCCAGCCACTAAGGAAAACTTACACAGCCAAATGGAAGCGTTTTTCGCTCTGGTGTGCAAAATCCTTGTTGAATCCTTTTTCCTGCCCACCAAATAAACTTCTAGAGTACCTTTTGGATCTCTCAAATTCGGGTCTGCAATACTCTACAGTCAGGGTTCACCTTTGTGCCATTTCAGCTTATCATGAGCCAGTACTTTCCTTGTCACTGGCTCAGTTACCCATGGTTAAGAAGTTCCTTAAGGGAATTCTGCATATCAGATGTCCGGTCGCAGCCTGGGACATTAGTCTTGTACTAGAACATGCTCACTGAAAACCTTCGAGCCTCCTAGCTACCTGTGAGTTGAAATTACTCATTTGGAAAATATGGCCTTCCTGGTGGCCATATCTTGGCCACTAGGGTCTCTAGATACATGCCTTGGTCATAGACCCTCCATATACTGTGTTTCATAAAGACAAAGTAGTTCTTAGGACCCATCCTGATTTCTCCCAAAGGTTGTTTCGAATTCCATCTAAACCAACCTTTGATCCTCCCTATTGCTTTGCGAACTTCCAAAATAAGGGGCGTTCTTTTCAATCTTTGGAGTCAAAAAGCTTTGCATTTCTATTTGGATAGGACAAAAGATTTTCCCAAAGCTCAACAACTGTTTGTTTCCTTCAGCGAGACCTGGCTGGGTCAGCCTGTCGCTGTCAGATGCATTTCAGCATGGCTGGTGGCATGCCTTCACAACTGTTATTCCATGGTGCAGGTTATGCTGGAAGGCAGAGTGTACGCTCACTCTACTAGAGCGATGGCGGCATCCCTGGTGGAAATCCGCAATGTGCCCATTGCAGATATTTGCAATGCAGCCACCTGGAGCTCAGTGCATAGTTTCGTCAAACACTATGCCCTGGATGTCCATGCCAGATGACATGTTTCGTTTGGGAGAACCATCCTTAATGGACTTCTGTCCTAAATCTGTGAGCTCTCGGTCTCTCCTGCTGCCCTGTTGGGAGATTATTAGCTCAGTACTCTCCCATTAGTGTGAATGAGTGGTGGAGACTTTATGTCCAGGAAGATATGGAAATTACGTACTTAGCGTAATTCATGATCTTCTTGGACGAAGTCTCCACCACTCATTCACACACCCACCCACCATCCCCCGAGCTCACCTCTGTTGTTGGTCTTCACTCCTTCAATCTTTAGGCTGCTAAGACTTCTTTCTTGGCGCTTCTTATACAGGTCTTCCAGACTATCTTATGTCCGTTTTTTGGTTATGCTGTCCTTCTAGGTTGAATTCGATGCACTTCTCAGAAAAAGTACTGAGATGGTTGGAGGGTGACGCTGAGATAGTTATTGCCCGCACGAGCAGAGGCTGCATGGTGCCCTCCTCGCAGCTCCATCTCCGGCTGGCCCTCCAGCAAAAGTTTGCTCCGCTGGGTCCCTAGCACCTCCGTGGAAGTCTCATTAGTGTGAATGAGTGATGGAGCGTCGTCCAAGAAGATCAAAATTCACGGTAGGTACGTAATTTACATATCTTCCTGGACATAAGTCTCAACACTCATTCACACTAATGAGATCTGTGCCAGAGGTACTAGGACCAGCGGAAACTTTGCTGAAAGCGGCGCCAGAGATGGAAGCGGCACCGTGAGCCTCAGCTCATGCGGTAATGACTGTCTGGCGTCGACCCTCCAACCGCCTCAGTTCCTTTTTTCCCGCCGTCGAGTGCGCTTCAGTGACGACGTCGCTCGCCCGCCGGGAGTCAAACTTCAAACTAGCAGCATAGTTTTCAGTTTTGTTTTTTTGTAGTAATATCTCGAATAAGTATCGCTTAAGTTTATTCTTATTTACAAAGAAGTCTCAGCCTACTTGACGGAATCGACCATGAGCAGGTCAGGTGACGGTAGGGAGACTTCGTATGAAACTGTTCAGTCAGTCGGGCTGGGTCTGGTCCGCTGCTTTCTCTGGAAGGGGGGGTCTGACAACGCCAGTCAATGCCTGGGGGCGGCGATCCTCGGAGCATATAAAATAGCAGTCGCATTCTGGCACGTTCGGCCTCGAGCACTTCTTGACCCGACAGGTCAAAAGAGAGGCATCACTCGAGGGTCGCCCTCTGATATGTCTGGCTGTAGAGCGGTCGGTTATGGGGCTAGTTGCGGTCTCCTCCTTCAGAGTCGCCTGCTTCTGTTTCCGGTAGCCAACGTCTTCGACATCGGAGCCCTACTCCGCCCTCTGGTAGGTCTTCAGATGAGCAGTTTCATCAGTGGGCTGCTCTTATGGAGCAATGGGCTCGGAGGTTGGTTCAGCTGCCTGGCTTCGGTCACTCGGGGCCTTCGGGCTTCTTGGGAGACCAGGTAGGGCAGTTGAGCCTCCCGATCGTAGCGAGCACCGTCTTCGGTGCCGTCGACTCATCGCTAGTGTCCCCCACATGGCTGCAGCGCAGGGGGCCACACCGATGCCTTTCTCTCCTGCTCTTCTTCCTTCCTTCCTTCCCCTCAAATCCTGTTTTTCGGAGTCTTGGGATGTTTTCGGCACCCTCGGCGTTGGTGGCGCGCTCGGCGCCGTGTTTCGGCACCGTCCTCGGTGCCATGTGGTGTTGCAGCGCCGTCCGGCCTCTCGGCGCCGTGCGCCTCCGCGGCACCAGGGGTTCTTAGGGTGTCTTCCTCGTTTCAGGACTCCTCCTTTAACTCTTTTCCTCCATCTTTTTCCCTCTGATTTTCACTCCTTTCCTGTCCATAGAGTCCCCCCTGGACTGTCAGGAGATGACATGGAGCCTGACCCAGACCTTAGACTGGGTGATGAAGTGGATGAAACAGGATCTATTCCTGCTGCAGAGCCTGTGGTTGAGGACCTGTCCTTTAAGTCTCTGCTGAAAAACTTGATTTCCCTCTTTCTCTCCAAACTACAGACATCGATCCAGGGAAATTGCTAAGACTCCAATCCTCCATGTTCCAGAGATCCCTACAGTTTGACTCCTCCAGTTCAGCCCTCCTTTGAGGCGCTGTCTCAAATGGTATGGAATAATCCTGCTCTCATTCCTTCGGTGGCTAAATCCATAGATAGGAAATACTCAGCCCCCAAGGATCGACCCATTTTGGCATCTCAAGCCTTTGCGGATCCTATTGTAGTATTGGCAGAGAATGATAAGGTCGTCCTTCCCCAAACTACTACAGCTCAACCTATTAACAAAGAATCTCATAAGATAGACACTTTAGGTAAGAGAGTCTTTGCTGCTTCCACCCTGGGTATGTGTATAGCCAGCTACCGGCTATTTCTCTCAATATGAGTATGTCCTTTGGCACTCTCTCAAACAGATGGTTTGAAGCTCACCGGAATCGGATACAAAGCCAGAACTTCTTCAAGCCATTACCAGGGGTATCGAATCTAACAACCAGCAGGTTAAAGCAGCTATGGATGCTTTCGCCACTGCTTCAATGACGGCAGCTGGTATTTGTACCCTCCGTCATTCCCTGGCTGCGCCTTAAGGCTCACGAATGACGCTTGGCAGCAGGTAATGGCATTGCCTTTTGATGATGTGTATCTTTTCGAGCCTCAAGTAGAACAGGCTCTAAAGCTACACAAAAGACTAGATCAGCCATTAAGTTGGCTCGACCTCCTCCTGCCCCTCTCGAGGGAGTGTTAATAGCAGCCAGTTTCATAACTAGTCAGTCCTTTGAGGCAGAGGCAGAGGAAGTTTTCATGAAAATCAAACTCTCCAGCCTCAAAAGAAAATGCAACAGAAGATAAGGCGCCCAGACCCCCAGGCGCCACTTATGAGTTGTTGGCCCAAGTCCCATCTCAACTGCCCGAGTGGACTCTTCCTCAGTGTTGGGAGGTCGTCTGATACGCTTCTACAACTCACTGAAGTCCATAACCTCAGTCAAATGGGTCCTCCGGATAATCCGAGAGGGGTATTCACTCAATCTTGTGGAGACCCCTCCGGATCGTCCCCCCAAACGACAACCCAGGCTGTCAACCCTTCAGTCAGACCTTCTCGCCGTCGAGATTCAGGGCCTTCTGGACAACAGGGCAGTAGAAGTAGTGCTGCTGCATCAACGGAACACAGGGTTCTACTCCCATTACTTTCTGGTTCCAAAGAAAACTGGGGGCATGCGCCCCATTTTGGACCTCAGAAAACTAAACAAATTTCTGCCCAAGGAGAAATTCAAAATGATTTCTCTAGGAACCTTGTTACCTTTGCTTCTCCAACACGACTGGCTAGCCTCCCTCGACATGCAGGATGCTTACCAGCACATTCCTATTCACCCAAAGCATCACAAATTCCTGAGGTTTGTGGCTCTGGGACAACATTCAACAATTCAGAGTCCTGCCCTTTGGGCTGTCCTGCGCCATGATTTTTACTAAGTGTTGTGCAGTTCTATGAGCGCATCTCGAAAGATTGGAATACAGATGTTCCCTTATCTGGACGATTGGCTTCTGGCAAATCCTTCCAGGCAGGAACTCTGGATGCCGTGAGACATGGCTTCACGCTTTCTCACGTCCATGGGGTCTGCTAAACCTCAAAAATCGCTAGTTGCAGCCTCCCAGAGGCTCCTTTTATAGGAACTCTTCTGAACACCTCCTGTCGCGAAGCTTTTCTTCCAGAGGACTGGAGAAGCAATATCTTTCAGATGGCCCATCACATCGGGAGATCAACTCTGTTCCACCTCTCTCGATGCGATGGATGCTAGGTCTCATGGCATCCTCGGTGTTCACTGTACCCCTAACACGCCTGCACATGAGAACCTCTCAGTGGATGCTCAGTACTCAGTGGTCCCAACCACTCACCCGCAGATTCTATCCCATGAAGGTGACAGAACCCTAAAGAGAGTCGCTCAGCTGGTGGTATGAAGAACAATCTCCTAGAAGGTATCCCTTTGCTCCTCTGGATCATCTGATTTCCATTACCACAGCAATGCGTTGATGGGGTGGGAGCTCACTGTCAGGCTCTCCACTCAGAGTCGTGGACTCAGGTTGAGTCCCAGCTTCACATAAGTGTCTTAGAAATGAGAGCTGTCCTTCATGCAATCCAGGCGTTGAAGGACATTCTCTGTCCAAGAACATTCTCCTTCAAACGGACAACAAAGCAGTAATGTATTACATCAACAAGCAGAGCGGTACTCACTCTTACCCCTTATGCAGGAAGCAATGAGAGTATGGGAATGGTGCTTTGAGCACAAGGCTCTAATTCAAGTGGTCTACCTGCCGGGAGTACAGAACGAACTGGCAGACCATCTCAGCAGAACAGAGACAGATCCTCACGAATGGTCTCTCGACTTAACCATAGTTCAGTCACTATTCAAAGAGTGGGGAACTCCAGACCTGGACCTTTTTGCATCCCCACGCAACACAAAACTGCCTCTCTTCTGCTCCAGAAATCCAGGGCCTGGCATTTTCTGTCAGGATGCGTTGAGACTGCAGTGTACAAAATGCTTTCTATACGCCTTTCCACCTCTTCCTCTAGTTCAGAAGGTGCTTCTCAAGTTTGAATCCCAGGGGGACAAAATGATCCTCTTTGCTCCCTTCTGGCCTCGACAGATGTGGTTTCTACTACTCAACAATATGTCGGCAGCTCCACTGAAACCACTCCCCCTTCAGATGAACCTCTTGACTCAGGGGCCTGTTGTTCATCCCAACCTGAGGTCGCTTCACCTTCACGCTTGGCTCCTGAAGAGGTAGAAGTGAACAGGTTCAATGTCTCTCACAGGGTTTCAGATATTCTTCTGGTTGCACGGAAGCCAGCCACTAGGAAGACTTACACAGCCAAATGGAAGTGTTTTTCGCTCTGGTGTGCAAAATCCTCTTTAAATCCCTTTTCCTGCCCACCAGATAAAATTCTGGAGTACCTCTTAGACCTCTCAAATTCAGGTCTGCAGTACTCTACTGTCAATGTTCACCTTTGTGCCATTTCAGCTTATCATGAGCCGGTACTTTCCTTGTCACTGGCTCAGTTACCGGTGGTTAAGAGGTTTCTTAAAGGAATTCTGCATACCAGACCTCCTACAAGACATCCAGTTGCAGCCTGGGACTTGTGCTAGATATGCTGACTTGGAAACCTTTCGAACCTCTGGCTACCTGTGAGCTAAAATTTCTCACCTGGAAAACGGCCTTCCTGGTGGCCATTACCTCAGCCCACAGGGTCTCTGAGATACATGCCCTGGTCACAGACCCTCTGTATATTGTGTTCCATAAAGACAAAGTAGTCCTTAGAACCCATCCTAAATTTCTTTCTGAGGTGGTGTCGGAATTTCATCTAAACCAACCTTTGGTCCTTCCCTCTTACTTTGCGGACTTCCAAAATGAAGGAGAACGATCTCTTCATTCCTTGGATGTTAAGAGAGCTTTGCGTTTCTATCTAGATAGAACGAAAGACTTTCGCAAAGCTCAACAACTGTTTGTTTCCTTCAAGCGAGACCGGCTGGATCAACCTGTCGCTATCAGATGTATCTCAGCATGGCTAGTGGCATGCCTTCGCCACTGCTATTCCATGGCACAGGTTAAGTTGGAGGGCAGGATTTCACGCTACTCTACTAAATGATGCATTGGCATCTCTGGCAGAAATCCGCAGCGTGCCCATTGCAGATATTTGCAACGCGGCTACCTGGAGCTCAGTACATACTTTCGTTAAACACTATGCACTGGATGTCCATGCTAGACGACATTCTTCCTTTGGCAGAACCATCCTTAATGGACTTCTGTCCTAAAACTGTGAGCTCTTGGTCTTTCCTGCCGCCCTCTCAGGGGATTATTAGCTTGGTACTCTCCCATTAGTGTGAATGAGTGGTGGAGACTTATGTCCAGGAAGATATGAAAATTATGTACCTACCGTAATTCTTGATTGAGTCTCCACCACTCATTCACCACCCACCCTCCATCCCCGAGCTCACCTCTGTTGTTGGTCTTCACTCCCTCAAGTCTTTAGACTGTGAAGACTTCTTTGTTGACCCTTCTTATACGGGTCGTCCAGACTATCTTATGTCCGGTTTTTGGTTAGGCCATCTTTCTAGGTTAGTTACGCTGCACCTCCTTGGAAAAAAAGGCACTGAGGCGGTTGGAGGGTCGACGCTGAGATAGTCATTACCGCACAAGCTGAGGCTCGCGGTGCCGCTCCTCGCGGCTTCATCTTTGGTGCCAGCCCTCCAGCAAAAAGTTTGCTCCTGCTGGGTCCTAGTGCCTCCGGCGCAGATCCCATTAGTGTGAATGAGTGATGGAGACTCGTCCAAGAAAGATCAAGAATTACGGTAGGTATGTAATTTTCATTTCTTACCACCAAACTTTGTTTCGGGATGGGGGGTACAGCCCTGTATCCTGTCTTTCTTCCAGAATAGCCACTTCTGCTTATGTTGGAGTTTATTGCAAGTGATTTTGTGCCTTGAATTCTGGCAGTGTAGCCTTCTGGCTACTCTTTGCAGTTCCTATACAATCTAGAGACAGATCAAGGCTTCAGTGTCACCCCCCACCACATCCTTACTTTTATTTCTTCCCTCCCTCGACTCTTCTACTTACAGAGATTGGAGCCCCTTCCCAATCCCTTAGATTTCCAATTCTCTTTCTGTCCTCTCAGTTATTTATTTCTCCTTTTAGTTTGTATATCTTTTCCTCTATCTGTCCCTTGGACTTCCTTGTCCCTCCCTCCCAACACTTTCTTACTCTACGGCGACTCAGAACTGGCAGGAGGGTGGGGTCGATGATGCCTAACAGCCAACCCATGAGCGCCACGCAATGTGTCAACCTCAAGGGCGACGCCGATGATGCGTCGACTCCGCCCATCCAAAAAAAAAAGCTCCTGCGGGGTCATGACCTATGGCCACATTACCCAAAGGTGATGAATGGGGAAGATACAGAGAAAGATCAGGAATAACGGTAGGTACGTAATTTTTATTTCTAGCCACTCAACACCATGCATTTCCTGCACTTCAATCAATGTCTGTGGTGTGGAAATGCATGCTGGGATATGCGGCCACAATAGTGCCTGAAGGAGAAGCACAAATTGATTGCCTGTCCACACCAAAAAAGAAAAGGTAACATTATTTTAAAGACTAGGTCCTTAGCAGGGTTTAAACTCAGTTTTTAAACACAGTTTCAAACCATGTTCAGTGCAGACGGAAACTCTGGCTTGTTAAAATGTTTTAAGGGACTTAAAACATTTTAACAAGCCAATGTCTACAGGCCCTAAGTCTAATGGGCAACAGTCCACTTAAAGAGCTGGTGGCACATTCGAGAACTTTAACAAAAAATAGTATCAGGCACTGTAGAGCATGTATTTCCCATTAGTTCTTTGTTTCTCCTCCCCATTATTTAGTAGTGAGGCATTTGCATGAAAACAGGATCTTTGCTCCTGCAGAGTTAATCTATTCCTGCTGCTTTCTCCTACCTAAAGTCATAGAGCACTGCTTGTGACCTCACGGTTACTCCCATGGCAACAGATTGTGATGTCACAACAGAGAATTACGACAAAATAGGGGAGTAAGCTATAGAGAGCAGATAAACTCAAAATGAACTCTATGGGACAACAATCATATATTCATACAGATTTCTTTTGTAATAAATTATGGGGAGGAGAAATATGTGAAATAGAATTGGAATGCAAGTTTTCTTTGAGGCGTCAGTAGTTCTTTAAACTGCAGATACCTTTAGTAAAAAAGAGCAGGGGACAGAGATATACAGGTAATATATTCAGTACACAAACTGAGTATATATAAAGTTTATGATGTGAAATGTTTTCCTGGATGTGTCAGCTGCTTTGTAATGTTTCATTGGGATATAAACCACAGATACAAATGCTCATTTTTTTTTTAATATTTAAGTTTCAGAAATGGAGGCATTTGTGTGTTGCTGCCACTAAGGCCATCTAGAAAACTACAGATAGAGGCATCTCATCTCCCACCATGTCAGATCAACCCTCAATTGATCCATCTGCACTTCCACCTGATAAGCTCCATGTAGAATTGGAAATGTCCCCAGATTCACATATTACACTGTATGGACCCCTGCTAAAGGCACTGCTGTGTATTAAGGTATCATTTTGAAATCCTATAGTGCAACTTTTCAGTTATATATATGCATGTGACAGGGTGGAATTAGGACCCTGTCCCAGTTGTTATGAAAAGTGTTTAAATGCAAGGATCTGTCCTTTCCTGTCTCGTCTGTCTGGTTGTGCAACCAAATTTTCCTGTGAGACCTAGGATTTGATCACCCCAACAGTCTCGCAATTCTTTGCCTTTCACTGTCTCTCAGTCTTCCTTATGTGCTCTCTTTTTCCTCCCTTGCATATCTGTTGATATAAAAATATATGCAAATCATTATGTGGAAATGTAACTGATATTGGTATCCTTTTGTTTAGAAAATATATGGTGTTAATTTTTTAAATGTACATGATAGTGGTTTGAGATGCTTGCAGAAAGCTATTGGAAACTCAGGAGGCTACTTGAGTGCAAATTTTTAAGCCTTTTGCAGAAGAGCTGTGGAAAAAGGGGCCTCAGCTCAGGCACACAGTGAACCTGCTAGCACCTGTGTGAAACATACAAGAACACATTGGAAGAAACAGGATGCTTGTTAAGAATGGGGTTGAAGGACCTATAAGAGAGCTGAGCTGCAATTGCTTGAAAGAGAAAAGAACGGACACAGAGATTAAGAAAAACTCGGACTTTTCTGTTTATTTGGCCTTTGTAAATAGTTATACTGAACAAGTTTATTTTTGTTACTGCTAGTGTAAAGAAATCTTTTTGTTGAATTCTACAACTGCTACTGGTTTTCCTATGCTTCCTGACCTGTGCCTCAACGACAGATGGGTGTTAGCCTAAGTGGGATTTTCGCCAGGCATAACCTAAGCTAGCAGTTTTGTGCTTGGGTACTGGACCTAGTACCAGGGAAGCACAGAGAAAGGTATGGATCTTCCAGGACTTAAAGTCTCCACCACCATTCACACTAATGGGATCTGCGCGGAGGCACTAGGATAGGCCAAGGCAAACTTTTGCCAGAGGTCAGTGCTAGTGATGGAGCCCGCGAGGCACCATGACCCAGCTCACGCGCGTAATGACTATCTTGACATCGACTCTCCAACCGCCTCAGTTCCTTTTTTTCGCTGTCAAGTGCACTTCAGTGACGATGACACTCGCCCGCCGAGAGTCAAACTTCCAACTAGCAGCATAGTTTTTCAGTTTTATTGTTTTGTAGTAATATCTCGAATAAAGTATTGCTTAGTTTATTTATTCTTATTAGAAGAAAAAGTCTCAGCCTACATTGACGGAGTCGACCATGAGCAGATCAGGTGACGGTAAGGAGACTTCGTATGAAAGCTGTTCAGTCAGCCGGGCTGGGTCCAGTTCACCACCTTCCCGGGGGGGGGGGGGTGTCTGACAACGGATAGTCCAATGCCCGAGGGTGTGGGCGGTCCCCTCGAAAGCATAAAAGTAAACGGTCGCATTCTCGGCACCGTTCGGCCTCGAGCTCTTCTTCGGCCCACAGGTCAAAAAAGAGAAGGCATCACTCGAGGTCGGCCTCTGATATGTCTGCGCGTAGACGGTCGGTTATTGGGGCTAGTTGCCGGTCACCTCCTTCGGAGTCACTGGGTTCTATTTCTGTTCGCCGACTTCTACAACATCGGAGCCCTACCCCGCCCTCTGGTAGGTCTTCAGATGAGCAGTTTCATCAGTGGTCTGCTCTTATGGAGCAATGGGCTCAGAAATTGGTCCAGCTGCCTGGCCCGGTCACTCATGAGCCTTCATGCTTTTGGGAGATGAGGTAGGGCGGTTGAACCTCCCTAGCTGCACGGCACCATCTTCTGTGCCGTTGACTCCACGCTTAGGTGTTTTCCCCCCTCACACGGCTGTGGCGCAGGGGGCCACACTGATGCCTCTATCTCCTGGTATTCATCCTTCTTTCTCCTCAAATCCTGTTTTTCGGAGCCTTGGGATGTTTTCGACACCCTTGTCGTCGATGGCACGCTTGGCACAGTGTTCAGCGCCGTCCTCGGTGCCGTTGGGATTGTCGGCACTGTGCGCCTTGTCAGCGCTGTCCTCGATGCTATACGGCCTCTCGGCACCGTCCTCTGCGCCGACATGTGGGTTTTTTTGGCGCTGTGCTCCTCTTCGGCACCGAGGCCTGTTAGGCGTCATCCAGTCTTCAGGGCTCCTCTTCTTTGAATCCTTTCCCATCCTCATTTCCTTCTGATTTTCACTCCTTTCCTGTCCATACAGTCCCTTCTGGGCTGTCAGGAGATGACATTGAGCCTGACCCAGACCTTAGGCTGGGTGATGATGTGGAAGGAACACGATCTATTCCTGCTGCAGTGCCTGTGGTCGAGGACCTGTCATTTAAGTCTGTGCTGAAAAATTTGAATTCCACTCTTTCTCTTCAGACTTCAGATATCGATCCTGGGAAATTGTTAAGACTCCAATACCTCCATGTTACAGAAATCTCTATGGATTTGACTCCTCCAGTACAGCCCTCTTTTGAGACGCTTTCTCAAATGGTATGGAATAATCCTGCTCTCATTCCTTCTGTGGCTAAGTCCATAGATAGGAAATATGCTGGTCCCAAGGTTCGACCCATTTTGGCATCCCAAGCCTTTGCGGATCCTGTTTTAGTCTTGGCAGAGAATGATAAGGTCATCCTTCCTTGAGCTACTACAGCTCGACCTATTAACAAAGAATCTGTAAGATAGACACTTTAGGTAACAGAATCTTTGCTGCTTCCACCCTAGGTATGCATATTGCCAGCTACCAGGGCAATTTCTCTCAATATGAGTATATTCTTTGGCATTCGCTCAAGCAAATGGTTGAAGCTGTACCGGAGTCGGACACTAATTCAGAGCTTCTTCAAACCATAACCAGGGGTATCGAGTCCAACAACCAACAGGTTAAAGCAGCTATGGACGCCTTCGATATTGCCTCTCAGGCGGCAGCGGTGGGCATTTGTACCCTCTGTCATTCCTGGCTGCGAACTTCAGGTTTCACGAATGATGCCCAGCAACAGGTAATGGCGTTACCTATCAATGGTGTGTATCTCTTCAGCCTTCAAGTAGAACAGGCTCTAGAGGCCACACAAAAGACTAGATCAACCATTAAATTGGCTCGATCTCCTCCCGCTCCCTCTTGATGGGGTGTTAACAAACGCCAGTTTTATAACAGTCAGTCCTTTTGTGGCAAAGGCAGGGGAGGTTTTAATGAAAATCAAGCCCCCAGCCTCAAAAGAAAACACAGCAGAAGGTGCAAGGACCCAAAGCTCCCAGTGCCGCCTTCTGACTTGTTGGCCCAAGTCCCACCTCAGCTGCCCGAGGGGGGCTCTTCCTCACCGGTGAGAGGTCATCTGACTCACTTCTACAATCAATGGAAATCCATAACCTCGGACAAATGGGTCTTCTGGATAATCCGCGAGGGGTATTCCCTCAATCTTTCAGAGACCCCTTCGGATCATCCCCCTCAAGATGACAGCCCAAGCTGTCAGATCTTCAGTCAGAACTTCTCGCGTCTGAGATACAAGGCCTTCTGAACAACAGGGCAGTGGAAGTAGTTCCACTGGATCAACGGAACACAGGGTTCTACTCCCATTACTTTCTGGTTCCAGAGAAAACCGGGGGCATGCGCCCCATTTTGGACCTCAGAAAATTAAATTCCTACCCAAAGAGAAATTCAAAATGATATCCCTAGGAACCCTGTTACCGCTTGTTTCATCAATACCCGACTGGTTAGCCTCCCTGGACATGCAGGATGCTTACCAGCACATTCCTATTCACCAAGCATCACAAATACCTACGGTTCTTGGCTTTGGGACAGCATTATCAGTTCAGAGTCCTGCCCTTTGAGCTATCCTCGGCCGAGAGTTTTATAAAGTGTTGCAATTCTAGAGCGCATCTCAGAAAAATGTAATGACAAGTGTTCCCATATCTGGATGATTGGCTTCTAGCAAGTCCTTCCATGCAAGGAACTCTAGATGCCATAGCTACGGCTTCACACTTTCTTACGTCCATAGTCCTGCTGAACCTCAAAAAATCGAAGCTGCAGCACTCCCAGAGGCTCCTTTTCATAGGAACTCTTCTGGACACCTCCTGTGCAAAGGCTTTTCTTCCAGAGGACAGGAGGAGCGATATCCTTTAGCTGGCCCGATACATCGGAGAGAGCAGCTCGGTGTCAGCTCTCTTGATGCAACGGATGCTAGATCTCATGGCATCCTTGGTGTTCACTGTACCCCTAGCACGCCTCCACGTGAGAACCTCTCAATGGATGCTCAGTACTCAGTGGTCCCCGACCACGCACCCTCAGTCCTTTCTCATCAAGGTGACAGGACCTCTGAAGAGATCACTCACTTGGTCGCAAGAGGACAATCTTCTGGAAGGATACCCCTTTGCTACTCTGGCTCATCAGATTTCCATTACCATGGATGCATCCCTGATGAGGTGGGGAGCTCACTATCAGACTCTCCACACTCAAGGTACGTGGACTCAGGATGAGTCCCAGCTTCACATAAATGTCTTAGAAATGAGAGCCGTCCTTTATGCAGTCTGGGCTTTGAAGGACATTCTCTGTCACAAGAACATTCTCCTTGAAACGGACAACAAAGCAGTGATGTATTACATCAACAAGCAGGGCGGTGCTTATTCTTACCCCTTATGCAGGGAAGCAATGAGAGTTTGGGAATGGTGCTTTGAGCACAAGGCTCTAATTCAGGCGGTCTACCTGCCGGGAGTGCAGAACGAACTGGCAGACCATCTCAGCAGAACAGAGACAGATCCTCACGAATGGTCTCTTGACTCACCCATAGCTCAGTCACTATTCGCAGAGTGGGGAACTCCAGACCTGGACCTTTTTGCATCCCCACTCAACAGAAATCTGCCTCTCTTCTTCTCCAGAAATCCAGGGCCTGGCATTTTCTGTCAGGATGCTTTCAGGGTGCAGTGGACAAAACTCTTTCTATATGTCTTTTTGCCTCTTCCTCTAATTCAGAGTACAGATTTGAGTCCCAGGGGGACAAAACGATCCTCATTGCTCCCTTCTGGCCTCTACAGATATGGTTTCCACTACTCAACAGTATGTCGGAAACTCCTTCGAAACCTCTTCCCCTTCCGATGAACCTACTGACTCAGGTGCCTGTGGTCCATCCCAGTCTGAGGTCACTTCACCTTCAATTGTGCTCCTGAAGAGATAGAAGTGAACAGGTTGAATGTCTCTTGTAGGGTTTCCGATATTCTTCTGCGCGCAAGCCAGCCAGTAGGAAAAGTTACACAGCCAAATGGAAGTGTTTTTCGCTCTGGTGTGCAAAATCCTCTTTGAATCCTTTTTCCTGTCCACCAGATAAAGTTCTAGAGTACTTTTTAGACCCTTCATATTCAGGTCTGCAATACTCTACAGTCAAGGTTCACCTTTGTGCCATTTCAGCTTATCATGAGCCAGTACTTTCCTTGTCACTGGCTCAGTTACCCTTGGTTAAGAGTTTTCTTAAGGGAATTTTGCATACCAGACCTCCTATAAGACGTCCAGTCGCAGCCTGGGACATTAATCTGGTGCTAGACATGCTCACTCGAAAACCTTTCGAGTCTCTAGCTACCTTTCGAGTCTCTCACCTGGAAGACGGCCTTCCTGGTGGCCATTACCTCAGCCCGCAGGGTCTTTGAGATACATGCCTTGGTCACAGACCTTTCATATACTGTGTTTCATAAAGACAAAGTAGTTCTTAGGACCCATCCTGTGTTTCTCCCTAAGGTTGTTCCAGAGTTCCATCTAAACCAACCTTTGGTTCTTCCATCCTACTTTGCGAACTTCCAAAATGAAGGAGAGCATTCTCTTCATTCCTTGGATGTCAAAAGAGCTTTGCGTTTCTATCTAGATAGAACAAAAGGCTTTCGAAAAGCTCAACAGCTGTTTGTTTTCTGAGTGAGACCCGGCTGGGTCACCCTGTCGCTATCAGATTTATTTCAGCATGGCTGGTGGCAAGCCTTCGCCACTGTTATTCCATGGCGCAGGTTAAGCTGGAGGGCACAGTGCGCTCACTCTAGAAAGAGTGTGGCATCCTAGCGAAATGCGCAGCATGCTCATTGCAGATATTTGCAGTGCGGCAGTCTGGAGCCCAGTGCATACTTTCGTCAAACACTGTGCCCTGAATGTCCATGCCAGACGACATCTTTCTTTTGGCAGAACCATCCTTAATGGACTCCTGTCCTAAAACTGTGAACTCTTGGTCTCTCCTGCCGCCCTCTCGGGGGATTATTAGCTCGGTACTCTCCCATTAGTGTGAAAGAGTGGTGGAGACTTTATGTCCAGGAAGATATGGAAATTACGTACCTTCCGTAATTCTTGATCTTCTTGGACGAAGTCTCCACCACTCATTCACATGGCCACCCACCATCCCCCGAGCTCACCTCTGTTGTTGGTCTTCACTCCCTCAAGCTTAGGCTGTGAAGACTTTTGTTGACCCTTCTCATACAGGTCGTCGGACTATCTTATGTCTGTTTTTGGTTAGGTTATCCTTCTAGGTTGAATTACGCTACACCTCCTCAGAAAAAAGGTACTGAGGCGGTTGGTGGGTTGGCTGAGATAGTCATTACCGCATGAGCTGGGGCTCACAGTGACACTCCTTGTGGCTCCATCTCTGGCGCTGACTCTCTAGCAAAAGTTTGCTCCTTGGTCCTAGTGCCTCCGGCGCAGATCCCATTAGTGTGAATAAGTGGTGGAGGCTCCTCCAAGAAGATCAAGAATTATGGAAAGTACGTCATTTCCATATTCTGCAGCAGCAAATCCAGGAGTGGTTACCAGGAAAGTGGCAGCCAAACTAGCAGACACAGAAGTCCAAGCTGAGATTGTACAACCAGCACAAGTTATGGAAAAAGAACAGGCATTGACAGAACCTGAAAGCCTGATGGACTTTTTCAAATGGTGAGCTATACAACAAAAAGACTGAGAAGCAGAGAAAAAGAAGATTCAATGTTTAGAAGCACAGAGGAGAGAAGAGATGTAGTGATGGGAGCAGCGATGGCTGGATGCCTTGCAAGCTATCAAAGGCAGTGGCTCTGCACGGACCCAGATGGGCAACAAAACAGAAGCAACTTAAAAGCCATTAAACTTATAAAGTTGTGCCTCTGGATGATATAGAGGCATGGCTGACAACTTTGAAGAGTTGCCACTGCCTGCCAATTGTCAATGCAGCAGTGGAAATAAGACTGGTACCCTACCTGACAGGGAAAGCCCAACTCGTGCAGCAATATGGACACTGCACAGTCAGAAAACTATGACCTGGTGAAAAGGAAATTCTGAAAAGGTATGATGTCCACGGAGAGACCTACAGGCAGAGATTTAGATCTCAGAGGTACTACTCGGTCAACAATCCTCTAGAAGTCTTCACCTGACTCAGAGAACTCCTGATAAAATGGCTCCAGCCAGAGGGCAAAACAGTTCAACAGATCATCGACACATTTGCCATGGAGCAGTTCATCAACATCCTGCCACAGATGTGCAGCTTTGGGTAAAGGAACGCTGACCAGAAAGTGGGAAAAGGCTGTTTCTTTGGCCAAGGACTACCAAATGGCCAGACAGACACCACAGCAGCAGGTAACATCCAAGCACTGGTAAGACACTCTTTTCTCACTGAAACTCCAAGCCTGATAAATCAACTCTGGTGGGGTTAAGAAATCTGTGCCCAAAGACATTATTTGCTGTAACTGTAATAAGTCAGGTCATATTGCAAGAAATTACTGTAAAGAGTGGCACTGGAACAGATTTGTCCTTGGCAAATTGGGGCAAGTACATAACAGATGTGAAGGTGGGGATAAGACTGTAAAGGACCATTGATTGGAAGCAGACAGACTCTAGTGCATGTTGAAGTGCTGGGAAAACACTTTGCAAAGGTACAAAGTCCAGGTACTGGTGTCATCTACATCCACTGGGACACTCGATACTATCCCACCACCCTAGTGACTGACCATTAAGGTGTGTCGTGACAAATGAAAGTGGTGGTAGTACCTAAGTTACCTATACCTGTGATTATTGGAAATTACTTTCTAGGATTTATTGAATTAATCAAGAAGGATAAATCCTGATGTTTCAGCAGCTGTGGTGACAAGAGCTCAGGCAAAGAAAATTTCAGCAGTGTAGACACTTTTCCTTTCAGTGATTTTGATTTGGACTTGTTTGAGCACAGCTCCAAGATCAGGAAATCCAGGAAAGAAAGACAATGCCGAAGAAACTGACAACAAATGACTGATGTACATGAAGGGTTAAAATATGAAAATGCTGAACCTAAATTGATAACTGATAACAAGCTAACAGTTTATCTTCCTGGACATAAAGTCTCCACCGCTCATTCACACTGATGGGAGTACGCCTCAGGCGCTAGGACCCAGCGGGAGCAAACTTTTTCAGGAGGGCCGGTGCTAAGATAAAGCCGCGAGGAAGTGGCACCGTGAGCCAGGCGCGTGCGGTATAGACTATCTTGACGTCGACCCTCCATCCGCTTTAGTTCCTTTTTCCCCACCATCGAGTGGACTTCAGTGACATGACTCACCTGCCAGGAGTTAAAATTCAGACTAGCAGCTTAGTTTTCAGTTTTCTTATTTTCTATTTTATCATGATAAGTACCGACTATATTTTAATAAATTTCTTACTTGTATAAGAAGACGTCATCAGCCCTCATTTGGACGGATTCGACCATAGTGGGGCAGGTGATGGTAGGGGACCTACATATGAAGCTGTTCAGTCAGTCGGGCTGGGTCAGGTCTGCCACCTTTTGGGGGTGGTCTTACAAGCAGCACCATCAACCCCGTGGTGCCAGCTCCTCTCCCCAGCGCCAAGGTCCTTTGCGGAGCTGTGGGTGAGTGTTGGCACCGTCTGCAGTGCCGCATACTCTGTTGGTGCCATGTGCAATGTCGTTTCCCTGTTGGCACCATGCGCAATGCGTTGTTTTCTATGTTGGCACCTCTCTGTTCTCGCGCCTCTTCGGGCGGCACCGGGAATGTGTGCGGCACCATCTAGTTTTCAGAGGTCTTGACTCCGATTCTTTCTCCTTCTCTCTTCCTCCTCCTGGTTTTCATCCTGCTCCTGTCTGTACAGTCTCCCTGGACTGTCAGGAGATGATTTTGAGCCCGATCCGGATCTTCAGCTGGGTGATGATGCTGATGCCGATTCTGTCCTGAGGGCATGGATCAATCCTCCTGCAGAGCCTGTGGTTGAAGACCTTTCCTTTAAGTCTCTGCTCAAGAATTAAAACTCTGCTGTATCTTCCTGGACTAAGTCTCCATCACTCATTCACACTAGTGGGATAGCGCCAGGCGCTAGGACAACGACAGCAAAATTTTCAGAAGGGTCGGTGCCGAGACAGGAGCACGCCTGTGAGGCTGTCTCGCCGTCGACACTCCAACTGCCTCGCAGTCTTTTCTCTCCTTCGGCCGAGTACGCTTGGATGTCGACGCCTCGCCCGTCGAGTCAAAGTTTTCGTCTATACTACAGCAGCTTTTAGCGTTTAATTTAATTTAACTTTGTAGTAGTAATTTCTTATTTTACGAACAAGAAAAAAAGATTATGAAGAAAAGAAAAAGAAATTCTTTCCTGTCATCTACGGAGTCGTCCTTAGACGGTAGCGGCGATGGTAGGATGGCTTCGTATGAAAGTTGTTATGGTAGAGGTGCTGTGCCTAGTCCACCGCCCTTGAGAAACGGTGGAGGGTCTGACTATGGACAGTCCTGTGATTGAGGGGGAGGACAGTCCACCGAAGCACAAATCTGTTGGTTCCGGGCATCCATCTCCGCTAACTCGAGCTCTTCTTCCTCGTTTGGGAAGATGAACTGGTGCCACTTGAAGTTGCCCTTTGGTATGTCTGCACGAGGTTTGTTTTGTTGGGAGGCGGGATAGGCCTGAACCGACTTCAGTGGGTTCCCTTGGCCTGCTCCTAACGCACACATTCGACTCGGACTCCATCTCTGTCCTCGTTGGACCTCCGATGAGCAGTTTCACCTCTGGACTGCTCCTGTGGAGTAGGGGTTTGACTTCTTCCTTTTTCTGGCTGTGTTCCTGATTTGGGGGCTTCCAGGCCTTGGAGCCATTGGACCGAGCCGTGTCGATTAGGTCAGGATGGGTGCAGCGCCTTCTTGGTGCCTTCGCCATTGTGTCGACCTCTCATGCCTACCCCCTCTTCTTTTTCCATGCTGCGGCCGCACGGGTATCACCTTTTCCTTCTCCCTCTTTCTCAGGATTTCCATTGGCATTTTCCTTTGGCGCCATGGTCATCACCATGCCTACGGTGCCATAGTCGGCACCATTGCTGTGCTGCGGGTGTCACCGATGGGGCCGAGGGCGGCGCTGGGCACACGCAGAGTGCAATAGGTGCCATGAGTTCATGAGTGCCGCCGGTGCCCTCGAGTGCCATTCTTGTCATGGGTGCCATGGTACCATGGGTGTCGGGGGTGCCTCAGGTGCCATTGCTGCGTGGGTGCCGAGGGTGCCTGTGGGTACAGCCGTGGATGCCCTAGCGTGCGCCCACGTTGGCATAGGCACTGCTTGGTGCCATCCTGTGCCACGAGTGATGCTGGGCCACAAGGGTGCTAGTGGGTGCTGTCTGGCAGAACTAGTAACAAATCTTCCTTCTTCAGACTTCTTCTCCACAGAACTTGTGGCGGGATGTTTTCTGCAGAATGAAGTCCTGTTCTCTGGATTATTTTTCCGAGAACATCTTAGTGAGTGACGGTCTACCTGGGATCTTGTGACATCCAGCAGTTTTCCACTGATGGAACTCCTTTGTGCTGTTCTGCCAGCGGAATCTCTCATACCACTCAGCACTGTCTCGGCTCCCTACGTGATGCCAGTCTCCTCGACATCCTTCCTGATGGCGGAGTCTCTAGTGGCTCTGATCTAGACCTCTCTTGGAGGTCCTTCTAGCGTAGAAGTGCATCTAGGTGGGTCTTTTTCTGTCCTTCTGGTCAGTAATACAGTGGACAACTCATTTTATATACTGAAGGGCACATCCTCCTCTATCATAAGAGTCCATGATGGAAAATCTTTTCAGTAGTTCCTCAGTAATGGGGTCCACTACAGTATTTCACACTGCGTCTGTGGACCATATACTTCTGCGTCTAGACTTTTTCAATCATCAAAACAGTTACACTCTGTGGAACATTCTAATTTAATGGTCGGGAGCCGGTCTGGCTCTTTCGCTCCTTTGATAGGGGTATATAGACCCCTTGTGATATTGCCCCTTCGGTGGCTTCTTCGGCACAGGTGGTTAACTTCTCTCCAGCTGTGATTATTAGTCCAGTCATGATTTCAGTATGGACGCTCAGACTCCTTCTGCACTCTGATGGAGAACATCTTTGTCATTTTGTATCAAGACAATCCTTGCGAAAAAATTTTTTTTTTATCACAGCACAGGGCCTAGCTGAAATTACCCGATACCCCCCTTTTTGGATCTGGTCAGGTTCCACCTCAGCCCCTGAGGCGCTTGTCTTCAGAGTATGGTAAAGAGTACCTGACTTCTTCTTCCCCTAGGGGGAGTCCGACTGGCGGCGGTATGGGTCATCTCTTTCTCTGAGAGATTTCTCTCATTCAGAGACATTTCCTAGACCTAGGCGATTGCCCAGTCTGTTAATTCCCCTTTCTTTTTATCAGGCTTTCTTCTCTTGAGCAGAGCCTTGCAGCAGCAGAAGCGACTCTCCACTGAGTCGGAACCCAGGATGTTATCTGTGTCAGTCTTCACCATTCATCACTGTTGGGTACTTGGCCAGAGGTTAGGACCCCACGGGAGCCTTTTATTTATTTTTTAGTGGGTGGAGCCGGCGTACCATGGCCCGCCGCCCTCAAGGCCACGACCGCGGCACTCCTCGGGTTGGCCATTAGGCCGCGCTTACTCCGCTATCTGCCAGTTCTTCATCTCCCCGCCGAGAGGCCGCCTTGTGGGACACTGTGAAGAAAATCCTAGGCCTGCACAGTTTCTCAAAATCCATTCCTTCGTGCAGAAGTCCGTCGGTCCTCCTGCGGTTCTGTTTTTACCAATACTCAACATCACCGGTAAGATCTTCCTGGACATAAGTCTCCACCACTCATTCACACTAGTGGGATTGGCGCGGAGGCACTAAGACCCATCGGGAGCAAACTTTTTGCTGGAGGGTCGGCGGTAGAGACGGAGCATCGCGAGACACGGCGCCGCGAGCAGCGGCTCGAGCAGTAATGACCATCTCGGCGACGACCCTCCAACCGCCTCAGTTCCTTTTTTCCCGCCGTCGAGTGCGCTTCAGTGACGACGTCGCTCGCCTGTCGGGAGTCAAACTTCAAACTAGCGCACAGTTTTCAGTTTGTTTTTGTAACATTATCACGATAGTAGTATCGCTTAGTTTTATTCTATTTTCTAGTAAATTTTTCTAATATTTAAATTTAACTTACTTGAAGAAGTCTCGCTGCTACTGGACGGAGTCGACCATGAGCAGGTCAGGTGACGGTAGGGAGACTTACGTGTAAGCTGTTCAGTCAGCGGGCTGGGTCGGTCAGCCTCCTTCTCCTCAGCGGGGTTCGACTACGGTCAGTCCGATGCCGGGGATAGGCGGTCCCCACTCACTGATAAAAAATAAACGGTCGCATTCTCGGCGCCGTTCGGCCTCGAGCTCTTCTTCGGGCCACAGGTCAAAAAAGAGAAGGCATCACTCGAGGTCGCCCTCTGGTATGTCTGCGCGTCGACGGTCGGTTATCGTTGCTAGTTGCCGGTCTCCTTCTTCGGAGTCGCCAGCTTCCGATAATCGTCGTCCTCGACATCGGAGCCCCTCCCCGCCTATAGGTAGGGCTCCAGATGAGCAGTTTCATCAGTGGGCCGCTCTTATGGAGCGATGGGCTCGGAGGTTGGTTCTTCTGCCTGGCTCGGTTACCTCGGAGCCCTCGGGCTCCTCCGGCGATCAGGTAGGGCGGTTGGACCTTCCAGTCGCGGCGCCTTCTTGATGCTAGCGACTCCGTGCTTAGGTGTTCCCCCCTCACATGGCTGCGCGCGAGGGCCTCACCGATGCCCTTATCTCCTGGTATTTTCCTTCTCTTGTTTTCCAGGTTCCGGGGCTTTTCGGCGCCCTCTGCAGGAGTCTGTGGCCGTGTCGGCGCCGTTTGAGGACGCGCGAGCATTCTGCAGCGCCCGTTGGCGGCGCGCGTAATCTCTCGGCGCCGTTGGTGGCGCGCGTTATCTCGCGCCGCCCGGTGGTGCCGTTGGATGCGTTGCGGCGTCGTCCGTAGGCGCCCGTTAGCGCTTCGCCGTCTTGGCAACGTCGTCAGCAGCGCCGCCCGGCGTTCTGGAGCCAGCGTGCCTCGCCCGGCGCCGTCTCGCCTCCTCGATGCCCGTCTTCAGCCCGTTTTGCCGTCTCGGCGCCCGGCAGCCAGCAGGGACTCTTCTTGTTTTCTGCCATTTCCTCCTCTCTAATTTTCCTCCTTTCCTGTCCAAACAGTCCTTTCTGGACCATCAGGAGATGATGTTGAGCCTGACCCAGACCTTGAGTTGGGTGATGAAGTGGAGAAACAGGATCTTTCTTTGCTACAAACCTGTAATTGAGGACCTGTCCTTTAAGTCTCTGTTGAAGAACCTGGGATCCCTCTTTCTCTCCAGACTACAGACATCGATCCTGGGAAGATATTAAGACTCCAGTATCTTCATGTAGCGGAGATCCCTACGGTTGACTCCTCCGATTCAGCCTTCCTTGAGGCGCTGTCTCAAATGGTATGGAATAACCCTGCTCTTATTCCCTCAGTGGCTAAATCCATTGACAAGAAATGAAGGTCGGATGGAACACCTTCTGATTGACTAAGAGCAGGTCCGGGTGACCTGGAAGCTGCCTCGGGAACTGGAGCTGAGGCTGAGGAGATCTGGGGACCAGAACTGGCGGGGCCAGTCTGGGATTATCAGATCACCTGTCTTGTCCTCCTTGCTTTGAGAACCTTGTGAATCAAGGAATGGGGAAAAGCGAAAGACAGGGGTCCACAGCCTCGGCATCCCATGAAGCAACCTGCTGAGGCGGGCATAAACAGCCTCAGCCAGCGTTCTCCTGAGCAAATAGGTCCACAGGGCGTGCCCATGAAACAGATCTTGTACTACCTCCGCAGGAGAGACCACTTTCGTGGTCCAGCCCCTATCGGCTCAGGGCATGGCCAGGGTGTTGAGGCTCCTGCACATAAGATAGCTGGAGATCACTCCAGGCTGCGCGAGTGACCAAATGGGAAGCTTCCTTGCACAGAAGCATGGGCACGTCCCACCCTGGTGGTTTAGGTAGTACATGGTCGTGGTGACTCAGTCTGGACTTGGACACTTGACCCGGAGAAGCAGACAAAAGCGGTGAGCTGAGGACCGCTCGGGCCAACAGGTTGATGTGGCATCGGGACTCCCGTGGGGACCAGAGGCCGTGCATGATGTTCCCCAGGCACCCCAGCCATCAGAGGGCATCGGTCGATAGAGACCGTCACAAGGGCAGACAAGCAGGATGCCCTCCTGCAGATGGTGGAGCGGTCCACCAGACGTTCCCGCCTCGGTCACCATCACTAGCTGGTCAGCGGTTGCAGCGTTGTGACCTGGCTGTGGACCCACTGAAGGGGGCGCATGTGCCAAGCGGTATGGACCCAACGCTGGTACAGGCATATGAGACAGGGAGCCAGAGTCCCGGGCAAGCGCGTTGCCCAACCAAATGATTGGGCAAGGAGGTAGAACCACGGCCCAATCGCCCGGGGCGTACTCTGGCGAGAGAGTGGCTGCCCGATAAACAGAATCACCTGCTTGACTCGAGTTCGACTTGGCCTCGTTGATAAGAAGGCCGACTTGAGCAAACCTGGAGGGCCAGATCTGGACACTCCACCTCCTATCTGGAGGGCTGCTATCAACCAATCGTCCAGTAGTACGGACCTCTCGAGCTGCAGAAGCTGTCACCACTGCAATGCATTGGTGAAGACCACAGGAGCTGGAGACAGGCGAAGGGCATGGCTCGGAACTCGAAGAGGATCCCTCCGGCACAGCGAAGGAATCTCGATGTGACAGACCGGATAGGGGCGTGAAGCGCGTCCTGCAGGTCAGAGAACAGAACCCTGCGCCCGTGTTCCAGAGATGGTATTATCTGCATAGAGTGACCATCCTGAAGGTTGAGACCTTAGGAACTTGTTCCAGGTCGTGGAAGTAGAAAATGGGCGCCAGCCCCGTCCGTTCGGAACCAGGAAGTACCTGGACCAGAGAACCCGGGTCTGAGGGGTCCTCTACCTCCTGATCACCTCCTTTTGGGGAGGAGAGCAATGTCGACCGACAGCCGACAGTGAACTGCACCGAAGCCCCAGTGCGGCGGCTCTGAAGGCGGGGCCTGCTCAATTCTAGAGGCAGGCCTTTCCCACCTCCAGTACCCACCTGTCCGTGGTAATAGCCGGACCAGGCAGAAGGAAGTGTGGGCCGTCCCCCAGAGAACCAGGGGTGAGGTGGCGGGGATGGGGGGCGACACCTGGCCCGTCACTGGGCGAAAACTTGGAGGAGGGACCGGCCGAGGGCCTCCTGGGCCTTACCTCTACTTCCTGTTGGAGGAAAAGCCGAGTGAAAACTGGGTTTGGTGCAAGCCGAGCCTGCTAGCTGATATTTAGCACTGGGCGGGCGCGCATGGTATGGAAAGACGAAAGGAGCTTAGGCTGTGGCTTCTGGCCTTTGTCCTTCTAGCTGAAGAGGCCAAGGTCAAAGTAGCATTGGACTTCTCGATCCTCTACAGGTGACCTTCCACCCAGGGCCGAGGAGTCAGTCCCAAGGAACATCAACCAACTTGTGCTGGAATCCGGTAAAGGTGGATATCCCCAGCAACAGCCCGATGATGCATGGCCACTCAGCCGCCACAGACCTGGTACATGAGTCCCAATGTCTAAAGCAGTCTGGAGCTGCTGTTTGGACCACCCTGCCCTGGTCCCGCACCTACGACCGTAGTCTGCAGATCCAGCGGGAAAGATGAGACGACCTCATCCAGGGAGCCCAACAGGGCATGGGAAAAATGTGCCATGAGGACTGGCCGAACTGGCCTGGCGAAGAGCGAGAGGACACGGCATGAACACCGCCCGGCATAATCCAGTTCTTGGATTCCTTGTCGGGAGGTTTATCCACATCCTGGCGTTCCAGGGCACGAGCTGTCGGTAACAACCCCTCACCCGAGGGGTGTTCCGAAAAAACGGACAGGGAACTGGTAGGACCGCATACTTCCTAGCCATCTGGCAGGCGCAGGGCAGGAAGCAGGGGCTTCCACCAAAGCTCAAGCCGGACCCACTATAACACCGGCCACGGAAAACCTCGTGAGAATCCCTCGGTCAGTATCTCCGTGAGGATACAGGCCACGTTAAAGCAGTTCGAGCTTCATCGGTGGACTCCGAGATGAGCGAAGCAATCCTAGGAAGGACGAAGGGCTATAGTCCACTGACTATCCTCCTGAGGACTCCAGATCCATAAAGCTTGGAGAAAGGGAGAAATCATCCTCGGACTCGAAAGAGTCTTCAAGAACTACCTCGGGCCTGAGCCACCCTCCACCTGCCGAGGTCTATGCGAGTGAGGTGACAGACAACCTATGGGGCAAACCCGAGCCGACCGAGGAACTTTGGTCAGACCCCA
The DNA here is from genome assembly GCA_016271365.2 of Neoceratodus forsteri. Classification (NCBI taxonomy): domain Eukaryota; kingdom Metazoa; phylum Chordata; order Ceratodontiformes; family Ceratodontidae; genus Neoceratodus; species Neoceratodus forsteri. Next base: position 292,808,110 of record CM057453.1, on the reverse strand, counting down.
ATAACGGCTGTGAGGCAGAGGTTCCACTAGAATCAGTGGGGCAGCTGGAATTGGCCGAGACAACCGGCCTGGGAACCCAAACTCCTCAGCTACAACGAGGGGTTATTTCGGCCGCTCCGGTGACAGCCACTTAATGGCCGGGGAAGACGACTGGGTCGGCTTATTCCAGATCCAGAAGGAGCTGTTGCCACATGAGTTCCTCATACCTTGACGCAACTTGCGGAAGCCTCCCTAAATCGAGGAGGAGGAAGAAGCGCGGCGCCGCCTGCCGCAGTCACCGAGACCAAGACCGCCTATGGCGGTGGGATCGGCTGGACCCGCGAGAATGTCGAGACCGAGACCCGAGAATCTCGGCTGGGCAGGGGCCAGTGCGGGGAGGTGTTGGGATCGGCACTCCTCGGTTGGGACGATTCCACGAGGCTCGAGACAGGCAAGAGCAAGGCAAACAGCAGGATCCTCAACTCCACCCGGGGAACCAGGGAGAGAGTTCTCAGCTTCTCCAACCCGACAACCCGTCTAATGGGTTGAGAAAAATCTCGACCACGTGGGCAAGTCTCGGTCAACTGGCCTGGCAGGGACACCGTGAAAGCCAGTGGCCAAAGCGAGAGGTCGACCATAAGGGGGGATCTTTCCCGCTCCCAAAAGGCGTCGGCGATGAGACTTACTTTTGCTCTTTTGGACCGAGAAAAAGGTCCAGAAAAGTTGGACCCTCACCTTTAAATCGAGAGGGTCAGACAAACTCCTTAAAGAGCCAGATGCGAGGCACCGAGAGGCGGGACAAATGCCACGGCCCGAGGGTAGGGCGGCCCGCGCCTCCTCTTGAGGCGATCATGTCTACTTCGAGCTGATCCGCTGAGCCATGCCCAGCGGACACATCAACCCGAGCCTCTTCTGTAGATTTAACGGAGGAATTATTTTCTCGGGGCGCCCCAGCTGTAAGCAGACTGGCCGCAGGTCTTGAGGACGTGGGCCGAAAAAGAAGAGCACAGAGTCACAAAGCCCCTGCGGGTGTGCTCCAGGCCTAAACAGTGAGGCCTTGCGTGGAGTCACGGATCCGTCAGACATCATCTACCACTGAGGGCATCTCCGGAAACCGAAGTTGATTTGTCCATGACCGCGAGGAAAGAAGACCCGAAAGTCTTTGTAGCAAAAACTTTTGATTTGAAGATTAGAAGAATTGAGACCAGTCTTATCATAGGCGTTAAGGAGGGAACCCTGAGCTTCCAGCGGTAAGGAAGATCTGGCATCATGAGGCGGGCGAGAGTTTACCACCGGGTGGGTGGGAGGAGCCAACGAAGACCTTCCGGCAAGATTTAGCGACAAGGATACCTGCCAGACAGTGTGGATGAACAACATATCCATGTCCTAAATGAAAATTAAGTACCTACCGTAATTCTTGATCTTCTCTTGTATCTTCTATGCATTACTGCTTGGGTTAAGCCGGAGAAACTCTGAAGGAGTTTTTGTTTTGAGTGGGCGCCAGCAGCGCGCCATCCTCGGGAGACGGCGTGCTGCGTCATCGCGAGGGGCAACGTTAAGTGCGCATGACTCCTCCTCCTCTATCTCAGTTCTGGTAGCTGGAGAGGCGAAAATAAAGTGCAAGAAAAAAGAAAGTGAAGGGCTAAAGAGAGCCGAGAGATGAAAAAAGGAAAGGGAAATAAACTGAAAAAGAATAAGCGATGGAGAACAGACAGAGGAGAGAATTCCTACCTAAAGACCATGAGGCCTCCTTTTCGAGGCGGTTCTGGGGAGGAACAGAAGAAGAAAGGGAAGTAGAAGAAGAAGAGAAAGAGGCATGTTGAGAGGGAGAACAAGTGCCCATCGAGGCATTGGCTGAGAGGTTTATGGGCTCCGAAACTAACAAGGGAGCAAGAATCCCAGTTGCTAGGACTGAGGGAGTTTCAGCTTGAACCATCTGAACAGATCAAATGAGGAGGACTCTCTGAACTCTCAACATGCCAGAGTCCCTTCATCCTAGCTGAGGGCTCCTAGACTGCCGGGCAGAACCTGTTCAGTGGGCGCCCCATCCAGGAAGGGACTAAGTCCCTTAGCACCTTGTTAAAGTGCTAACACAGCAGTGTATGGGAAAAACTATGCCTTCTGGAAGGCAGTTTTGTATGAAGATGATTGAACTCAATCAGACTCCCTAAGGCACGGCAAACCAGATGCTCAGAGCTGACAAGTTCAGTCAGTATCTGAAGAACTCGAAATAATACCTGCCAGGAGGATTCTAGACTTTGCGAGGCCATTCAAAAGAATGATCATTTGGGCTGTGAAACTGCATAACCTGAAGAAGGTGACTGGGATTGCACCCTAAGAGGCGGTCAGAAAGAGTTCCCTCCAGAATTAGAAATAGAACCGTGCTCAGTTCCTCTTTACCTTGAGGAAAAAAGGGGATCCATTCACTAAGAATAGAAACAAAAGTTTTTGTTTTTGCATAAAAGGCCAAGAGAGAGGAATGAGGCGGGGAGGGAGGCACACAGAAGAGGCCACTGGAGGGAAGGTGGGCGGGTATCAGTAATGAATGGTGAAGAAGATACAAGAGAAGATCAAGAACGTACAGTAGATGCGTATTTTCATATCTTCCTTGTCAATCTTCACCATTCATTACTAACATGGGTGAGTACTGACTCCCTCCCCTTAAAGGGGGTAGAACCCTGAGGAACAAGACCCCAGCCTCCTGTTGGTGAGAAAATAGGGAGAAGACCCTGGCTAATTCAGAGAGAAGTCTAAGTGGGAGAAGAGCTGGGAGGTGCCCCGAGGGGCCAGGGAGATGGAGAAGCCCTGCAGAAGTCTCTAGCTCCTGGGAGGGGAAAAAAGCGGAGTCCCGGAGAAGATGGGCCGAATCACCCTCCGCGGGCCAGGGGTGACAACCTTGATGAACGAAGCCATGCTGTCCCACCTAATGCAGATCCACTGTCCCATAGCCTGGAAGCCACCTCACTGGCATCATAAGATGCCCTTGCTTGAGTGTCTTGCCAGCTCCAGGCCCTATAGCAGAGAGGCAATAGCCTGTCAGGTGTGCTCCGTATCAGGCATTGATGCAAGGAGCTGGAAACATCGACCACAGATGCATGTAGGCAGTGTGGTGAGCCTGATGTGTGCTGCAATGCAAGCCACACCAGCGAGGAAGAGAGACACTCTTGACCCCACCGGTCAAATTGTGAGGATTCCGAATCGATTGGGCGGTCATCGCCAGGTGGTGACGCCCAGAAGGAGTCTCTAGGAAGACCAAACCCGAGGATAGGTTGGGAAGGGTACCCAGGGATTCCGAAGGGGCACAATACCTTCGACGACAGTCTGCCGGGGCTGGAGAAAGGGTGGCTGGCGACTGCCAGAGAGCGGATGAAGCGCCTCCTGGAAGAAATGAGCCAGGAAGGGTACCACCAGGTGTTGGGCATTGAATTCTCCAAAGAGATTCACGGCATCTCCCCATTCAGTATTGTCTCTCTAGCGTAAGAGTTCGAGAAGATCCCTCACCATCCTCGAGAAAGATGCGCGATATTCAGTGAAATCAGCCCGTCGGAAGAAAGGTAAGCAAGGGGTTCCTCTCCCTCAGAGGAGGAAGGCGAGGATGATGAGAGCTCGAATGTCAGAAGATTCCTGCGTCGGTGGGGAGGTTGAAAGACCTCATGCATATGTCTAATGTACTGAGGGAAGGCATAACAGAACCTCTGAACTGCTCCCAGGATAACGGACCCGTGGGACCCGACATAGCCTGGAAGAGTGGGGTGTGGAAGCAGGATACTGGAGAAGGGCACCTGCAAAAGCAACTGACTCTGCTAGGACTCTGAAATCCGAGGCAGGCCGAGCTGGCGGGATCCCGGACAACAAACCAGGCTGGGCGAGACCCTGGGGATACAATGCCTGGGAGGCCAGGGGGATCTTCCCTATAGCGAACCGGGACTGCATGGATCCAGAAGGGCAGTCCACAGCAGCCACCGAGGAAACCCTAGGGCCCAAGAGGGAAAGGCAGAGTTCAAGGCCACGACTCCTAGCCACCCCACGCAGGAGTGGTCATGGAGACCACGACGACCGGCCCCCCGCCGACCCCTCAGACTCGAGACAGCCCTCCTCCTCAATTCCAGCATTCCCCACCCGGGGGGTGGCAACAGCACCGGGAGGGTAGCTGTCACAAACCCTAGGAGGAGACCCCCTCAGTCCCCACCACATGTTCCCTGGGACCAGGGCCACCTAGCCGAGGGCCCTCAGGGAAGGGCAGGAGAGGGACAGCGGGAGGAGCCTGCTGTGCTACCCTAGCACCCCGTGTTACTAGGGACCCCGACTCTGAAGAGTCGGGGAGCCAGAATGGGTCCTCATCTGAATCATCGGCCTCCGAAGAGGACGAGACCAGCAGAACCTCGATGCTACAACCCCAGGGGTCCCGGAGGCAGGCGCGGTGCTAGGGATGGTGCGGGCGACCCCAGCCACCCGCGACAGCGGGCCGGTCCTAGCCCCCCTGCTCGCCAGTTAGGCCACCGGCACCCGCGACGCCGGAACCCAACCCGGTGCTGCGGGGCGCAAACCGGCCCGCGGCGCCGAAAGGCCACAGCGGCACCATCTCGATCACCGCACGGATCTGAAATGGCGCGCGGAGGGCAGCGTCGAGGTCCACGGTGCCAGGCCCAGCAGGCGTGGGCCTCGACACTGGGGAGCCTGCACCTCAGGAGGTGACTGCCGGGGCGGTGTCCCGTCAGCGGCCCCAGGTGGGATCTAGACGTTCCCCAACACTCAGAGAGCTTCCTCTTCGGCAAGAGAAGAGGAAGCCTTCTCCTCCATGGGACCGAGTAGGCCCGGAGGGGATCCGGGGGAAGGGCCTAGAGATCTTACCTGGGAGTCCCTGGAGCAACGCCGTCCCCCGAAGGTCGGCGGGGCCTTGCAGAGCTTGAACGCGTGGACTTCGAGGACACAACGGTCCATGGAGAAACAAGTGTCGCACGCATCCATGTTGTGGTTGGGTCTCAGGCAACGGAGACAGACATCATGCCGGTCCGAGACGGAAAAATGCCGGCCACAGGAGCACCGACGCATAGGGGCGCGGCCCGCCTTCAACTTACGCCTTGCTCCTGAACCAGATATGATGCAAACTAAACAAGGAAAAAAAGCAATAAAGCACTCGGTGCTGTAGATAGAAAACAAAAGGAACGGTCTTACTGGTGTACGGCGTCGAGAGAATCGTGAAAACCTTCTGAGAAAACGAGGAGTCTTGAAGAAACCAAAAACACTATATGCTACCACGCAGCAGGTGCAGCCTCGACAGCGGGAGAAACTGAGATAGAAGGAGGTCTGCGGCACCTAACGGCAGCTCTCGGCGCGCGCCCGATGCAGTACGTCGTCCTCGAGGCGGCGCCTGTTGAGCCGACTCAAAAAAACACTCCTCAGAAGGGAAAAGGCCGCCTCGGCTTAACCCAAGCAGTAATGAATGGTGAAGACTGACAAGGGAAGATCTGGGGATTCTGGCGGGACCGCCTCCTTATGTACTACGCCTGATGTCGGGGGCAGGACTGACGTCGGCGGCGGTCCCCGCTGAAGACTGCTAGCTAGAAGATTTCCGTGGGGTCCTGACGCCTGCTGGCTTCAGTCCTACTGGTGTTACCTGCTGCAATGGTGTTACCTGCTGCAAGAGCTGTATCGAGAAGTAAGATCTCCAGGATATATCTCCTGATCTCCTTCTACACCTGCTCTCCTGCACACCTTTTCCATTTAAAAGTGGAAAGGAAAAGGGAGCCTCTCTGACAGCAAACAGCTATTGGGGAGTGGGGAAAAAATGTTTTTGTTTTGTTTCAAACTTGTGTTTGCTTTTTTTTTTTTTTAATACAATGAGAAGGGATTACAGCAAATAAGGTAGTAAAACACATTTTTTTTAAATACATATATATATATTTCATTTTATTTTTGTAGGGGGTGACAAACAAGGATCACAAAAGAGGTACAAGAGTCCTCCATTGTGTTTCCCCCCTTCGTGCCATCTTTTTCTGTCTTTTTTTTTTTGAAAACTGGAGTGCCTAACAAGGGAGGCAGAAGGTGAGAGAGAATGAAGGAGAGAAGAAGAAGATTGTCTAGAAGCCTGGTCTTTGAGAGGGAAGGTGAGTGGGTTGCAGTAATAAATAGTGAAGATATTCTGGAAGATCAAGAATTTATGTGAATACATAATTTTCATGTCTTCCAAGAATCAATCTTCACCATTCATTACTGGTGGGTTAGAGTGCCAAGCTTACCACCAAGGGCAGTGTTGCCCAGCCCTGAGGGAAATGGTCATTTCCTCAGCTTCCTGCGGGTGTAAAAAACACAGAGGGGCAGGGGATCCTTACAAGCCTGGCGGGTCCGAGGCTGGGCAGGGGCAGGAGGAGGCTCTCGTGGTCTGGGAGCAAGAATGCACCCCATAAGCTCATGCCTAGCTCTGCAGGAGAAAAGTGGGTCCTCCAGAACCATGAGGCAATCACCATACATCAGGCCATGAGTGACAACCTGGAGAGATGAAGCCATGCCATTTGCTTAATGCAGACTGCAGTTCCCACCAATCTAGAGGCTACTTCAGTGGCATCAAAGGACACCACTGCCTGGTGTCTTGCCAGCTCCAGGCCTTGTGCAGAAAGGTGCACAGCTTGTTTGATTTTCTAACAGTCTGGCATAGACGCCACGAGCAATCTCAGTGTCGCCCACTGGTGCCTGCTGCCACAGGATGCTCGGTGTGCATGGTGTGCCAAGATGCAGAAGATTGTGCATGCCACTGAGAAAACTCTTCGATCCCAGCCATCAAACATTGCAGTCTGAATCTGGCAGGCACACACTGGGCACCTATATCTGGAGAGTCCAGGACCTGGACCACAGAAATGCGTTGTGTAGCATGGCTCCTGGAGACCCCAAGGGTGAGCAATACCTGTGCTGAATGTTCCTAGGGGTTGCAGAGCGGACAGGGGGATGGAGCCAGTTGTCTCTAGATGCCTCTGCAAATGGCATAGGCCACAGAGGCATGACTGTATAGTCATGATTGTACTCCCCAAGGAAGGACAGTATCAGATGAGGACTGTCGCCTAAAAGGGGGGTAGTCACAGCTCCCTCATCATCTCTGCAAGGAAATGCTGGTAATGAGGGTACTACGCATCACAGGAAAGATGAAGACGAGAGTCCTCTTCCTTAGAAGATGAGGAGGAGCTGGACTCAGTGGGTGGGGGGCAGCGGTGCTGGGGTCTCAGACTGTAAAAACCTTGATCTAGTGTCAATGAAGTAAGAGGGGAAAAGGCACTCACCGATGCCCTGAATTGGCCCCAGGTCAACGGCCCGTAGGACCCAAAATTTCTGGGACAGCAGGAGGGGCAGGGAGAGGAAAAGGGGAGGGGAATCTTGGCAGGCTAGGCCAGATCCTCTGCCATGGCTACAAGAGAGTACAGGGGACCTCGCCCGAGGGGAGGGCCTGACCAACTAGTCCACCAGATAATACCCAACTGCAGAGGGGCACTCTAAGTGGTGGTCTTGAGGGGGGGGGACCCCCAGATGGGGAGACTGGAGCTGTAGAGGTCCCACAGGGCAACCACTATCCCCACCTACGACAGGCCCAGACAGATCCAGAGAGGTCAGAGGATCCAAGTCAGCACTGCAACTCCTGCCAGAGCCACCAGCAGCCCTAGATGTGGAGTTAGGTGCTGACCGGTACCTACCAGCACTGAGCTTTTCAATAAAGCATTTTTAGATGGCTTTTAAAATGATTTTATACAAGTTACTGAATTATACTAACATACTAAAATGCCAGCAGAACAGGTCTAACGGTCTTTCTTGTCTGCTCGTTTGGTCAGCCCCCACCCTGGGAGCTGACCTTGCTGCAACCCCATCCTCTCTGGCTTCTTTCTTCCCAGTCCCGGATATTCCCACTGCACAGGACTTTGTGTCCAGAACCCTTCCCTTGTACCTGTTCCACCCCCTCTTGAACCCCTCCACCGTCTCTGCCTTCACCAGCCCCCTGGGCAGCGCATTCCATGACTCCACCACCCTCTCAGTGAAGTAGCACCTCCTCCTTTCTCTCCTGAATCCCCCAGCTTCCACCCATGCCTCTAGTTGCCCCCTTCGGAGCATCTTGACTGCTTCTCCCTATTTAACCCCTTCATGTACTTGAAGATCTCTATCATGCCCCCCCCAGGTCCCTTCTCTCTTCCAATGTGTACATATTTAGCTCTTCGAGCCTCTCCCCATAGGTCCTGTCCCCCCAAGCCCCAGACAATGCATTATAACTGCATTGTTTATTTTATGCTGCCTATAACCCTGCTTTTTGCCTGTAATGGCACCCATAGCCTCCGGGACTGGGCGCGAAATACAAATAAAACCTTATTTATTTACTTACCAGCCCCCACCTCACCAGAATTGGCTCTGCCCCTTGAGCTAGGCCTAAAGACAGAGTGAACGTCAGGAACCTGGGCCGAAGGGGAGCTGGCATCGCAAGCAGCAACAAACCCCCTCAGCACCACGAAGGGCAAAAGTCAGATCCAGCACTGGGGACGGCACCGGAACCCGACTCGGCACTGAGGGTGGTGCCGGAACCTGACCCAGCTAAGCACCCAGCACCAAGGTCATCCCCAGTGCCAAGAGCAACAACGTGAGATATAAAAGGGGTGACGTCGATGCTGGCATCGTGCTGGGAAGCAGCCAGGGGTGATGCCGAGGACATCAGAGACATTGCTAGAGCCCGGAAGTCAGTCAAGATCATCCCAGTCCCCATCCCCAAGGTCATCTGATCGCTCATGGGATGAGATCCAGAAGATCTCCAGCAGACCACTTGCTCCAGAAACCTTTCCTCTCCTTGTGCTGAAAACAACATCAGGAGGGGAACCAGTGGTGGGGACGGTGCTACTCTGCTCACTGGCACCGGCCTGAGTGCCAGGAACCAGGCCGTGACCTCAAAGAGCCCAACGTATAGCCCGACCTCACCACCGAGGATGTCCAGACTCCCAAGGGGTCCTGGACTGAGAGGGGTGCACAACCGGCCACTTGGGGGGGGGTCAGCTGTCCCAGAGATCCTGCTGCCAGGCTCTTGTCTTGGCGAGATGAGAACCAGAAGAGGCCTGGTCTCCCTCAGCATGTATAATACTGCGGAGGGGCTCAGAGAAGAGCCAGGGACCTTACCCTGGAGCTCCTTGTGCAACGCCTGCCTCTGAACGTGAAGGGTGACCAACCACGCTTCATCGCACCAATATCTAGGGTGCAGGCATCACAGTGATCCATATTATGTTGCGCTCCATGGCAGGTTCAGCAGTGGTGATATCAGTCCTAGATAGACATATTTCTCCCACAAGGGCACAGACACATGGGGGGAGACTTTGTCTTCTTCTTTGACTTCTTAGGCCCCCGAGACCCAGACATGACTGACTACAGAAAACAAAAAAAAAAAAAAAACAGCAGAAACAAAGAGCTTGGTGTCATAAAAGGACAGGAAAGAGAAGCAGCAATGGAAAAAGAATGAGAGAAGAGTTAAGATGTCAAGCAAGCGGTGACAAATAGAACTGCGCAGTTAGAAAAAAATGGCAAATGCTCCCATGGAGTGCGACTTTGATGATGGAAAAGCACACACTGCACTGCTCCAGATATGATCTGGCCAAGGCAGGAGTGACAATGACAGTGCTGGTCCGAGGCTGCCATAGGTCCCCCACAGGGTCACCAACACACAGGAGGGCGGCAGCTTGACTTCTTAGACCCTTTTTCAGGATGTGGCATCATACTAGGCCAGAAAATATTAAAAATAAATTGATGCTGTAAAGCACTACTGGAGCCAATTCAGCAATAAAGGGTGCTGGTTCACCATCAAAGGGTGTAGGTATGGTGTCAAAACAGACAGAAAATAGAGGATGCTGTTGAGCACACTTGTTAAACAGACGTGCTTCACCTCTTCTCTGCAGACTTTAAATCTTTATAACAAATTAGACGAAAATATTCTCACATTTTGGATCTGTGAACAGCAGCAATAAATAGAACTCAAGAAGAGGACTTGAAAGATATAATTTATTATTATTGGGTGAAGGACGAAGGGAGAAACGGGCATCTCTAAACATGTACCACTTACAGAATAGCAGACCCCCGACTGCGCCCGATGGAACCTCGGAGTCTGTTGCACCACTGTGGAACTCCCTGGCCCTATCCATGAAGGCCATCGATGAGAAGGTAGAGGAGATTCTCCACTGCAAGGGCAAACAAGATTTAAAGATAGAGTCTGCCATCAAAACTGCATTGCAGGCAGAGGCACAGCCTACCAAAGCAATTAATGCAACCTCTAAGCTGGTACAAGACAATAACCAGCTTCATTACAGGAAGGAAGCTTCATGTGCTTCGCCTTGTCTCTGCAGACTTTATATCTTAATAACAAATTAGATGAAAATATACTCACGTTTTGGATCTGTGAACAGCAGCAATAAATAGAACTCTACAAGAGGACTTGAAAATACAGGTTACTCACCTGTAATACGAGTTCTAGGAATGGTATATGTTGTTCATCCACACTTTATGGCAGGTTCCTTGCCGCTTTAAATCTTGCCGGAAGGTCTTCAAGCTGGCTCCTCCCACCCAGGTGGTAAAACTCTCGGCTCCGCCCCATGACGCCAGATCTAGCCCATCAAGCTGTGGTTACGTCAAGCCGGGAGGCCGAGTGGGTTGTGTGATGAACAACATACACAATTCTAGAACTCCTGTTACAGGTGAGTAACCTGTATTTCTAGGGACATGGATATGCTGTTCAATCCACACTTCATGGCCGACTCCTAGCAGTTCTCCGAAAGAAGTGAGGCAAGGTGCACACCCCCTACTTAAGAAACAAGGACAGGAGAACGGAGGCCCCAAAACCAGCATCCCGGCGTGACTCTAGGTCAATGTGGTAATGGGTAATGAAGGTGTGTGCTGACATCCAGGTAGCAGCCCTGCAGATTTCCTGGATAGGGACGTCCCTGGAAGCAGCCACCAAAGCAGCGATATGGTGGGTAAAATGAGCTCTTATCCATCTGGGAGGCTCCATGCCCGCCAACCTATAGCAGAGATCTATGCAGGAGGTGACCCACCTACCTATCATCTGCTTGGCTGCAGGTCTGCCACGTGCGGCTTCAGCGTAGGTGACAAACAGCTGGCGAACCTCTCCCCAAACTTCAGCCGTTCGCTCCTTATAATAAGAGAGCGCTCTTCTAGGGTCCAAAGTATGGAGCCTATATTCGGCCTCCGAGGTATGATTGGGGTAGAACACCGGCAGAGTCAACACCTGGTTAAGGTGAAACTCCGACACCACCTTCGGAAGGAATTTCGGGTGGGGGCGCTGGACAACATTGTCCCTGTGGAAGACCAGATAAGGAGACTCGATGGAAAGCACCTGGAGCTCTCCCATCCTTCTGGCTGATGTGACAGCCACCAAGAAGGCGGTCTTCCACGACAGGTGAGGAGATGTCACACCTGTGCATCGGTTCAAATGGCTTGCCCATGAGCTTAGCCAATACCAGCAGTAGATCCCACGGAGGTGGAGGTTCATGCACTGGAGGGGATATGTGATCAAGGCCTTTGAAAAAGCGCCCGACCACCTTCTCCTTCGTCACTGACTGCTTCTCAGCCCGCACCCGGTAAGCAGAGATGGCTTCCAGGTGCACCTTAAGGGTCATCGACTGAAGCCGTAGCTGAGAAAGGGACCACAGGTAGTCAAGAATGCTTGCCAAGAAACAGGAGGAAGGGTCCAACCCCTTGCCCTGACACCAAATGTAGAATCTCTTCCATTTGAAGACATAGCATTTCCTGGTCGATTCCTTACGGGATGCCTCAACAACGTTGAGGACCTCGTCAGAAAGACCCAAGGCCTGGAACTCTAGCTGTTCAGGAACCAGGCCATCGGGTGCAGGGATTGAAGGTCCAAGTGGAGTACCTTCCCCTGGTTGAATGAGATCAGGTCCAGGTGGGCTGGGAGTCGCCTCGGGAGCCTGGAGCTGAGGCTGAGGAGATCTGGATACCAGAACTGGCAGGGCCAGTCTGGGGCTACCAGAATCACCTACACCTTGTCCCTCCTCACCTTGAGAAGCACTTTGTGGATCAAGGGAAATGAGGGAAAGGCGTAGAAGAGGCCCAGGGTCCATGGCCTCGAGAAGGCATCCCCCTGCAGTGAGCCCTGCTGAGGGGGGCGGGCATGAAACAGCCTCAGCTTCGCATTCTCCCTGAAGGCAAACAGGTACACCTGAGGTGTGCCCCAGTGGGAGAACAGATCTTGTACTACCTCTGGCAGGAGAGACCACTTGTGAGACACAGCACCTATCCGGCTAAGGGCATCGGCCAGAGTGCTGGAGGCTCCTGCCACATGGATGGCTAGGAGAGCCACCCCCAGGCTCCGCACAAGGGACCAAATGCGGAGAGCTTCCTTGCACAGGGGCATGGAGCATGTCCCGCATTGGCAGTTTAGGCAGTACATGGTTGTGGCATTGTCCGTCTGGACCTGGACCATTTGACCCAGTACAAACGGAGCGAAGGCGGTGAGGGCTAGACGGACCACTCGAAGCTCCAGCAGGTTGATGTGGCATCGGGATTCCCGAGGGGGCCAGAGGCCATGCGCTCTGTGCTCCCCCAGATGGGCACCGCAACCCATCAGAGAGGTGTCGGTCGATAGAGAAACCATCGGCTCGGGGCGGACAAACGGGATGCCCTCCTGCAGATAAGCTGGAACGATCCACCACTGGAGAGCGTTCCACATCTCCTGGGTCACTGCCACTGGCTGGTCCAAAGGATCGGAGTGCTGTGACCACTGGCTGGCCAGTCCCCATTGTACAGGACGCATGTGCCAACGGGCCCAACGAACCATGCTGGTGCAGGCTGCCAGGAGGCGCAGGAAGTCCCAGGTAGGGCGCAATTGCCCAACCTGAAATGAATGAGCAAAGGAGGAAAGAACCTCAGCCCTGTCCGCCCAGGAGCCGTGTTCTGGCTCGAAGAGAGTAGAGCTCTGTCCCGATGACGTGACTCACCTGCTTTGGCATGAGTTCCGACTTGGCCTCGCTGATGAGGAGGCCAACCTGAGAGCAAACCTGGATGGCCAGATCCCTGGACCGCTCCACCTCCAGTCTGGAGGAGGCCGCAATCAGCCTGTCATCCAAGTAAGGGTACACCCGGACCCTTCGGCGCCACAGGAATGCTGTCACCACTGCCATGCATTTGGTGAAGACCCTGGGAGCTGGAGAGAGGCCGAAAGGCATGGCCCAGAACTCGAAAAGGGACCCCTCCGCTCTGAAGCGGAGGAATCGCTGGTGGGACGGATGGATTGGGATGTGAAAGAACACGTCCTGGAGGTCCAGAGAACAGAACCACATGCCTCGTTCCAAGGATGGGATGATCTGAGCCAGAGTGACCATCCTGAAGGTTCGAGACCTTAGGAACCTGTTCAGGTCGTGCAGGTCTAGAATGGGGAGCCAGCCGCGTCCGTTTCAGGACCAGGAAATACCTGGACACAAACCCTGGGTCTGGTGGAGGATCCGCCACCTCCCTCACCACCTCCTTCTGGAGGAGCAGGGCAATGTCGGCTCAACGGGCCGACAGAGGGGCCGCGGACCCAGCAGCCCCCCGTGGGGCGACGGCTCAGAAGGGTGGGGCCTGCTCGAACTCCAGAGGCAGACCCTTTCCTACCACTTGCAACACCCAGCGGTCCGTTGTGATAGCGGAACAGCTGGAAAAGAAGTGGCGGAGCCGTCTCCCCATGGGGGAACCGGGGGGTGGGCGACGAGGCTGGGGGTGACACCCCTCAACCTGTCACTGGGCAAGCTTGGAGGAGGGACCAGCCGAAGGGCTTCCCGGGCCTTTTCCTCCCGGCTTCCTGCTGGAGGAAGCTGCAGGCTTGGCTTTAGGGTGCCAAGTGCGAGCCTGCTGGCCCTGATGCTGGTGTTGCTGGGCCGGACGTGCCGGAGGGGCAGAAGGGCAAAAGGGCTTACGCTGTTGCTGGCGGCCTTTGTCCTTCTGGGCAGACGTGACCGAGTCCAAAGTGGCATTGGACTTCTCGATCTTCTGGAGATGGCCTTCCACCCTGGGCACAAACAAGTCGGTACCCAGGAAGGGAACGTCTGCCAGCTTGTGCTGGGTATCCGCCGTGAAGCTGGAGATCTGCAGCCAAGCTCTGCGGCGCATGGCCACTGCGGACGCTACTGACCGGGCACAAGAGTCTCCAATATCCAGAGCAGTTTGAAGCTGCTGCTTCACCACCGCCCTTCCCTGATCCTGCACCTGCTTGACCACAGTCTGGAGGTCAGCCAGGAGATGAGGAATCACCTCATCCAGCAAGCCCATAAGGGCGTGGGAGAAGTACGCCATCAGTACGGCCGAACTGGCCTGACGGAGGACTAGTGAGGACGCAGCGTACACCTTACGCCCGGCGTAGTCCAGCTTTTTGGACTCTTTGTCGGGAGGCTTGTCCACGTCCCTAGTGTTCCCAGAGCGCCGGAAAACACTATCGGTCATAAGCCCCTCCGCAGAGGGGTGCTCCAAAAAACCGGACAGTGAACCGGTGGGGACTGCGTAATTCCTGGCCATCCTGGCCGAAGGAGCAGGACAAGAAGCCGGCCGCTGCCATAACTCCAAGGCTGGGCCAACAATGGCTTCAGCCACCAGAAAAGCCTCCGTGGGAGAATCCCCTTGGTTCAGTATCTCCGTGAGGGGATACTTGGCCCGCCTGGACATGGGTTCAAGCTGCATCCCAGTAGATTCTGAGATGAGCCAAAGCAGACCCATGAACGAGGATGGGCTCTCGTCCACTGACTGCCCCTCAGTGGACTCCAGGTCAAGGGGCCTGGAGAACAGGGAAAAGCAGTCATCAGACTCAGAGGAGTCTGCAAACAGCTGCCTAGGGACTGAGCCACCCTCCACCTGCCAAGGACGGTCGGGAGTGAGGGTGACCGACAAGTGATGGGGCAACCCCTGACCTGACCGAGAATCCTTGGTCGGAGCCCCAGATTTAGGTTGTGGAGGCGGGGGTTCCACCACACTAGGTGGCGCAGCTGGTTTCGGCTGAATAACCGGTGCGGTTTTGGCTCCTCGACAACCACGAGGGGTTGTTTCATCTGTTCAGGTGACAGCCACTTAATGGCCAGGTAAGGCAACGGGGTCGGCTTGTTCCCGGTCAGAAGGAGCCGCTGCCACATTAAGTCCTCGTAGCATTGACGCAACTTGCGCCGAAGTCTTTCCTCCGAGGAGGAAAAAGAGCACGAGCGGCACCACCGCTTTCCTCGGTGCCGAGACCGAGACCGCCAGTGTTGGAGGGATCGGCTGGACTGAGAAGAGGTCCGAGACCGAGACAGGGACCGTCAGTGTTTCCGAGGGTGGGTCTGGGAGGGAGCGGGGGAAACCCGTTCCTCCCTCGGCTCGGGAACCTTAGCCGGGGACTCCGGCACCAGAGGCGCAGGCAAGTCCTCAGTTTCCACCTGGGGAACCGGTGAAGAAGGGTTGTCGGCTTCTCCAGTCAACAGCCCATCTGACGGGTTGAGAAAAATCTCGACCGCGTCGACGGGTGTCTCAGCTGGCTGACCTGATGGGGACACCGTGACGCCAGCGGCCTTAGCTGCAACCTCGACCGAAGTCGAGTGTCGACTGTCCAGGGAAGGGGACCTCTCCCACTCCCACGAATGCCGACGGTGGGACTTACCCTTCGAGTCCTTCTTCTTGGACCGAGAGGAGTGTCCCGATGGACCCTCACCTTTCGTAGAGAGGGATTAACAAAGCTCCTTAAAAGAAGCCGTGTAGGACCAAGGAGAGTGGGATAAATGCCATGACCGAGGAGGATGAAGATGCGGCCTGGGCCACCTCTTCCTTGAGGGCGATCATCTGCTCAAGTTGCTCAGCCAAGCCCGCCGCCGCGGACACCGACGAACAGCCTCCTTTGACTTCACCGGTGGAATATGTGTCTCGGGGTGCCCAAGTTGGAGTCTGGCAGCATGGTCTTCAAGGACATTGGCCAGGAGGACTTGCACAAATGCATGCGCCTGCGGACAGCAATGATCAAGCCCGAGGCAATAAGTGCGTGGAGTGCAGATCGGTCAGAACATCTTCTTCCATAGGCACCGCGAAGCAGAAGCGACTTATCCATTGCAGCCACGAAGGAAGAAACAGACCGAAGTCTTGTAAACTTTAAAATCAGTTTCGGGTTAACCAAAGAGTTTGGATCCAGTCTAAACGCAGAGCACTAAGGAGGGGAACCTGAGCTTCCAAGCAGTAAGGAAGATCTGGCGTCATGGGGCGGAGCTGAGAGTTTTACCACCTGGGTGGGTGGGAGGAGCCAGCTTGAAGACCTTCCGGCAAGATTTAAAGTGGCAAGGAACCTGCCATGAAGTGTGGATTGAACAACATATCCATGTCCCTAGAAAATATAATTTATTACTATGGGGCGAACGACGAAGGGAGGAACGGGCGGCTCTAAAAATGTACCACTTACACAGTAGTAGGCCCCGACTGCGCTCATCAGAACCTCGGAGTCTAGTGCACCACCATGGAACTCACTGGCCCCATCCATGAAGGCCATCGACGGGAAGGTAGAGGAGATTCTCCACTGCACGGGTGAACAAGATTTGAAGATCGAGTCGGCCACCAAAACTGCCTCGCAGGCAGAGACACATGCTACCAAAGCAATTAATGCAACCTCTAAGCTGGTACAAGAAAATAACCAGCTTCGTTACAGGATGGAAGCTTTTGAGAATGCGCTGAAAGCGGTAAATCTTCAGCTGGTTGGTGTGACAGGGCTGAACAGGACCATGTACCAGTTGTTATGAAGAATCTGAATGCAGGAATCTCTTCTTTTCTTTCCTTTCCAGTCTCTTGTCTGTCTGGTTGCACAACAAAACTTTCCTGTGAGACCTAGGATTTGATCAACCCGACAGTCTCGCAATTCTTTGCTTATCACTGTCTCTGAGTCTTCCCTTGCTGTTTCTGTCTCTTCCTCCCTTGCATATCTGCTGGTGTAAAAATATATGCAGATCATTATGTGGTAATGTAACTGATACTGGGATCCCTTTGTTTAGAAATTACACAGTGCTACTGTTGAAATGTACATAATTACAGATTGAAATGATTGAAAAAAGCTATTGAGAACTCAAGGGGTTAACCTGAGAGAAGCTTTTAAGCCCTTTTTCAGAAGCTGTGGAGAAGGGGACTCTGTTCTGGGACACTGTGTTCTTCCTGCATCTGCCCGACACCTACAAGAACATTTTAGAAAAAAACAGGATGCTTGTTAAGAAGGGGACTTGCAAAGACTTATAAAAACAGAGCCGCAATTTCTTGCAAGTGGGAGACACAGAGACAGAGATTGAAGGTAAACTCAGATGGATCTTCTCTGTTTATTCTGCCTTTGTACAGTTATTCTGAACAATTTTATTTTTTATGTTACTGCTAGTACTAATAAACACTTTCTGCAAATTCTACAACTGCTCCCGGTTTTTTTCTGTGCTTCCTGACCTGTGCCTCGATGACAGATGGGCTGCCGGAAGGCAGTGAAGGTCCCGACCCTGTAGCTGTTTTGCAATCCTGGCTACCTGGTGCTCTGGGCATAGAATCAGGGACTGTGCTGATGAAAAAATTCTACTATAATTTTTTTTTAAATGATAGTAAAACAATAATTTAATCAAATACTAAAATGACTATAGCTGCTGTCGTATAGACTTGAAGATTTGACTTCCAGTGAACGAGCGATGTCACTGAAGCACACTCAACGGCGGGAAAAAAGGAACTGAGGCGGTTGAAGGGTCAATGCTGAGGTAGCCTATATGGCGCAAGTCAGTCTCGCAGTGCCGCACATGCGTGGTCCTACTCCAGCGCTGGCCCGCCTTAAGATTTTTGGCTCCCGCTAGAACCTGGCGACTCCAGCGTAGTCCCATTAGTGTGACTGAGTGGTGGAGACTTTATGTCCAGAAAGATCCATCCTTATAATTACCACTGGTGTGGCTAACCAAGACCTCTTCCTATGGGCTGCAAGGGAGTAGCAAAACTTTAACTTCACTGGCCATACTCTGCATCTTTTCCCAGATCTCTCCTTCACCACCAAGGCAAGAAGGAAGAAGTTTAATGCAGTAAAGGGCTCACCTAAGGAGTCTGAAGATTATACATTTGCTACTGATGCTCGCTCACCTTAGCATCCATCATGGAGGCCACACCTACATCTATACCGACCCGCAGGAAGCTGGCAAGAAGGTGGAGGTACTGGAGCGAGAATTTGCAGTTGTTCGATCGCCAAGAGACGATGATTCAGAGGATGACACACCTGAAGGGACAATTCAGTAACTCTTTTCTTTCCTGAACACTTTCTGTTGATCATTATGGTGTCACAGTAAGGACTAGAGACTGTTTTAGGCCAGTAGGACAGTACTGGTGGATACCTCATGGCAGCCCAAACACACAGTAACTAAAAATGCAGATGAATGTTCTTAAAGGTGTTTCTTACATTTTCAAATCTGGGAAAGTTTAGTGGCATGCCTTAAGTCACCCTGAATAATATCCTTTAGTTTTTCTGCCAGTCAAGTTCCTATAAATTAATAATTTCAATATCTCTGGTTCTACTGTGTAATGACACCATTGCATCTCTTCAACTGTCCCCCAGGAAAATAGATGTTGCTGCTGTATATGGTTATTCTAGCAGCTTGTTAAGTATCTGTGGAGTATTTTCTTTAAAAAAAAAACCAAAAAAACAATGTACTATCTAAATATAGGATTATGAAGTTTTGCAGGGAGGGGGAGGAGAACTGACCCTTTTTGAATTGCACATGATAGATCTGGAATCACATCAGCCATAAGGCTGAATATAAACTCTGTTGGATTTTCTTACTATAGTATGATCACCTCAATACTGCAAGGTGCAGCTGTGCTGGACCTATACGAGTATAACACTGTTGAAATACCCCACCTCCTTACATATACCTATTAAGGCTTCGTTATTCTGTTATCCATTGAATGGCTCCTCATGCTTGAGATTGTATGCCTAGTAGGATGTATTGACTGCATGCTGCCTAGTAGGATGTACTGACTGTATGCTGTTGTTTTTTATAAAATAATAAAATCTAAGTTTGAAAAAAAAAAAACAGAAAATAGTGATGAACTGAGGTACGAAACGCTGATGCAGCAGACTCTGTTGCTCCCACGGTACACCATCTACGGCTGGGGAAACTGAACGAAGGCAGATAGGGGACTGGCGTTAGTTAATGGCTAACATACGTGCACGTCAGTACATCAGCCACATAGGTGACACCACCAGATGACATCGGTACCCTCCTGGCTGAAAAGACTTTGCTCACACGGGGACCTAATGCCTCCAATGTAGACCCATAAGTGGGAATGAATAGTGAAGACTGATTCTTGGAAGATTACCTGAGGGCAAGGGTTCCTTACAAGTCTGGTGAGACTCAGGGTCAGGCAGCAGTTCCTGTGGCACAGGAGCAGGACAGTTCCTGGACAGTTCCCTCATGACCCTTGGGAAGAAGAAATGAGCCCCCTGGAAGTGCAAGGTGTGCCGAGCCAAAGGTGACACTTGGGAGAGGCAAAACCATGCTTTCAGCCCGCTCCTGCAGCATCTCCATGAGAAACTGCTGGTATTGGGAGCAGTCATTATCAGAGGAGAGGTGAAATGTAAATTACGTACTTACTGCAATTCTTGATTATCTTGGATGCAATTTCCACCACTCATTTACACTTATGGCACTACGCCAGAGGTGCTAGGACCCACCAGGAGTCAAAAATCTAAAGAAGAGGGCCAGCGCTGGGATAGGACCATGCATGCGTGGCACCGCAAGGCTATCTCGTACCTGTAAAGGCCATCTTGGCATTGATCCTCTAACCGCTTCAGTACTTTTTTGACTGAGGAGGTGCAGCGTAACTAACGAAAAAAAATAACTCCCCTAAACCTCCGGGCCTGTGAAGGCCCAGATGACCCATGCAAGAGGGGTCAATTGAATAATGTCCTCATGCAGTGACGTCATCAAACCGAATGGCGGCTTAGCTTCGGGCTCCGCGGTGGTGGTGCAAAAATCGTCATTAATCAGGTGTCAAGAGGTATCTGAATTAACTCTTTGCCAAACCTGCGGTTAGACAATGAGCCAAGCAGTGAATTCGCAGGGCAGAAGCGCTAAGAAAACCCCGAATAAGCGCCAATCCAGATCTGATGGCAGCCCCAGTGTACCAATATCCAGGGCCTCAGAATCGGTGGCGGGTACTGAGAGGGAGGAAGATGAGGAGACAATTTCAAGGGGAAGCTCCATGGACGGCCGGGCGACAGCCCACATTGTTAAGATGCTTCAGCGGATCGACAGTAATGTTAAGGACATCAAGTAGGACCTGAAGCATCTAGAAAGAAGAATGCAAGAGCTCAAGTCAGGCCTTGATGAGCTCCGTGAAGACTCTGTGCGACTCAACAGGACAGTAATATATTTGACCAGAAGGGAAAGAGAGCTAACAGCCAGGGCCGAAGATGCAGAATCGAGAGGGGGGAGGAGGAGGAGAAAAACGATTAGAATTTTTGGGTTCCCAGAGGGAGCGGAACAGGATAATCCGGACAAATTTATCAAATCCTGGCTTTACCAGGAGCTGGATATCCCTGAAACGGAGCCTCTTGAGCTAGAAAGAGTGCATCGGGCCCTTGGCCCCAAGCCGAAGAGTGATGCCCCCCCTCGCTCGATCCTGGCCAAATTCACTCGTTATCCAGTCAAGGGTGGTACTACGCAAAGCAAGGAGTAAACGCGACCTGAATCTAGATGGGAAGCGAGTATATTTAGATCATGATTTCCCTCCAGTCACTATGCAAGAGAGGAAAAAAGTCCTTACAGTTACAAAACAGCTGAGGGAGAAGCAAATAAAAACATTCCTCAGATATCCGGCAAAACTGCTAGTACAGTGGTCCACAGGCAGTAAGTTGTATGACTCACTTCTACAAGCGAAAAAGCCGCTCCAAAAAGCTGGAATCGAGCTCCCAGACCTACAGCCAGAAGTTTTGGAACAGACTCTGTTGCATTTAAACTGGTCGACGACAAGTAAGGGTGTTGGAGGAAAAGAAAGCTTTAAGACCAAGGGCCCAGATGATCAGCTGTATAAAGACTTGTGTCAACTAGGGAAGGGCCTGCATGCCAGAAAAGTGAATTGACAGTGATTGGGATGGACTTTCCTGCTTACCCTTCTGCCTATTCCTTGAGAATAGACTGATTCTATTGCTGTATTGGGTTATTAATAAGTTTACGACACGGACTGTGGGCCCTCTTGCTCACCGCCTTCGGGAGATTTTGGCAAATTATGCCGAGCTAAAAGTTTACGGTTGGTGAGAGGGAGAAACAAAATGATTCTAGCTTGACTTGGGGCCTTGCTATCCTGAAGGGCCTCGGTAACAAGTTATTAGATGGGCCTTCTCGCATGGGGAGGTGGAGCTAGGGTTGGCGATAGCCCTGGTTCTGACATGATCCACGCTTATTCCTATGATTTATGCAGAATGGCCCGGGACATGGAAACCCATTTCCTTAATGCTCAAGCTAATGCAGGCACAAAGAAGTTCTGTTATGTGGTGGGGGGGAGGCTCTCTGCTCGGCAACGAATGTGAGATTTTGGCCGGTTGGCTAACTCACTGGCAATGTGCCCTATAAGATACAAGGCGGAGGCCCCCTCCCTCTCCCACCCCTAGTTTTTCGTTTATTCCCCCCTCCTTTTTTTTTTTCGTTTCAGCACCTGATCAAACACCGGTTGAAGTGGCAGTCTGGTGGGGGGGCGGGGGCAGGCATCCTTCGGCACTCCTGTCGGTCTACCAGCCTAGATCGGACAGTGATTGCACCACCGACCCGGAAGCCAATTCAGGGGACAGGTATCCCTGTGGAGGTCAGCTGATTGCGGTTCACTTGTCTGCCTTCTTCGTGGACCGTGCTGACTCTCGCGTGGGGTTCAAACCTTCCTGCTGAAGTTCACCCCGGGAGATCACCCTCCCTGTCTCCCTTAGCTGGGGCGGGGGGTTGAGGGCCATACAGTAGCCCGTGCTCCTGGGCGGAGGGAGCTTCTCCTCAGTATAGTCTGACTGGACTGAATTGTATATAGTTCATTCATGGTAATCCAAGTTTCTGGGTGGGGTCTTTTGTTTGTATATAGTTTTTTGGGACTGTTGGGATGGGAGGGTGGGGACTGGGCGGGTTTCGTGGGAGGAAGGTGAAGGGGACCCGTGGTGAAGGTACTTGCAGAGAGGCAAGTGAATTTCTGTTTGCTGTCCTCCAGGATAAGGGGGTCGAGGGCAGGAATACCAGGCAGAGGAAAGTTCGGAGTCTGGTGAGTTTAACAAAAAGAGCAACATGGGGACCCTAAAATTGATCACTTACAATGTTAAGGGGATGGACTCTCCTGCAAAGAGGCACAGTATATTGAAAGATTTAGCGAAAGTGCATTGTGATATTGGTCTCTTGCAGGAAACACACTTTTCGCCATTAGAGCATAAAAAACTGCGTCGTCTGTGGGTGGGGGAGGTTTTCGCTTCATCCCATAAGAACCCAAAGAAAGCTGGGGTGGCCATTTTGGTGCGTAAGGGCCTAGGATTCGCACCGACAAATTCCTTTTCAGATGAGGAGGGCAGATTGGTGATCCTTTCTGGGAAAATCGCTGAAGGGGTTATCCATATTGTTAATATTTATCCCCCCACCCCTGTTAACCCTGAGTTTTTCAGGTATGTATTTGGAGTGGTAGCTACACTCCCAGAGGGCCATCTAATTATGGGAGGAGACTGGAACTGTGTAGACGACGCTAGGTTAGACAGATCCAGAAGTCAGGGGAACAGGGAAAAAGGAGCAGGACCCAGGACTTTATTACACCTCCGAAAGGAGCTGGGACTGGTAGACACGTGGAGAGAGGCGTACCCCTCCAGTAGGGACTTCACCTTTTACTCCCACCCGCAAGATTCATATTCAAGATTGGACAGATTTTACATGCCCAAATCCACGGTAGACTCTATAGCAGATCAGCAGATGTATCCTATATACCTATCTGACCAAGCAAAAGTCAGTCTATCCATCTCCCTTGGAAGACAGTACAAGCAATCCCTGTGGCGATTGAATGCTGGGCTCCTTGGAGACAAGGGGTTTGTCTCCAGGATAAAAGAAGTCATAGAAAACTACCTCAGGGAAAACGCTGGGTCGGTGTCGAGAGTGAAGTACCTCTGGGATGGGCTAAAGGCGGTAGTGAGAGGAGAAGTAATTTCATATTCAACACAGCAAAAAAAGACTAGGCAACAGCAACAAGATGGGTTGGAGCAAAAAATTAAAGAGCTAGAAGAGATTCATAAGAAAGGAAGATCTCATAGTATACTCGGGGAGCTCCAAGGGGCAAGGGAACAATTGCAGCGCCTCCTCATGCTAAAGACCGAAAATGCTCTTAGGTTTACAGCACAAAAATATTATAGTGGGGGCAATAGAGTGGGCAGGCTGCTGGCCTTTAGATTAAGGAAGCAGGAGGCTGATAGGTTTATCTCTGGGGTTCATGATCCCAGAGATCCTGGGAAGCTGATGTTGGGAGCCTCCCAAATAGCGGAATGCTTCAGGAAGTTTTACGAGGGCCTGTATAAGTCAGAGTCCGGGGTAACCCACCCCGACCTGATTAGGTAGTTCCTCGGGGGACTTAAGCTGCCTAAGCTTTCACTTGATCTCAAAAGAGAACTTGACAGACCATTTTCCGTACTGGAGCTAAGAGAAGTAATTAAGCATCTTAAACATAATAAAGCTCCGGGTCGAGATGGCTTCGTAGCAGAGTTTTATCAGGAAGTTCAGTGACCAGCTATCTCCAGTACTCCTTGAAGTCTGTAATCGGGCTCATATTGCCTCAGATGCCCCAGACACCAGGGCACAAGCCCCAATATCGGTTATCCCGAAGCCGGACAAGGATATGACCTTGTGTGGCAGTTACCGCCCTATATCATTGCGGAATCTGGATGCCAAGATTTCTGCGAGAATGGTAGCAAACAGGCTTCAGATGGTGGTGACTCAGCTGATCCATCTGGACCAGCAGGGTTTCATGCCAGGAAGGCATCTTCACGATAACATCAGGCGTTTGCTTACAGTAATGGCACATGTCCAGTCTGAGGGAAGGAAACAGCAAGCGGTAGTGATTATGTTAGATGTGGAAAAGGCATTTGATCGCCTTGAGTGGGGATATCTTGGTGAAGTTCTTAGGAAATTTGGATTTGGCCCCACATTTCAGGCATGGGTGAGCACCCTATATTCCAACACCTTAGCCAAGGTCAGATTGAATGGAACATTCTCCCAATCCTTTTCTATTAGAAGGGGAATGCGGCAGGGTTGCCACCTCTCGCCCCATCTTTTTGGCTTAAGTATGGAGCCGCTGGCCGAAGCTTTCCGGTCCCATGAGAGCATTAAAGGGATTACGGTGGGTGGGGTTGACAATCGCATATCTTTATATGTGGATGACACCCTCCTATATCTAGGTGACCCTCAGCGTTCCTTACCCATTGCGTTGAGTTGAGCATGCTGAGGGAGTTTGGCTCTATATCGGGGTTTAAGATTAATGAATCCAAATCAGAATTAAGTCTCCTTAGGGGTGGAAATCCCACTCTGGGTAAGGGATATGACGGACTTAAGGTGGAATAACACTAATTTCCAATACCTGGCATATTTATTCCGAGGGACCTGGGCAAACTGTGTAAGCTGAATTACTTGAAATTGTTGGAAGGTGTGAGGAGGACTGTGCTAGATGGGCTGTCTTACCACTTAGTATTTCTGGTAGGGTGGAGTCGGTAAGAATGAATGTCCTTCCAAAGATGTTGTTCTTGTTCGACGCTATCCCCCTAAGTCCCCCCCGACAAAACATTTTGGGCAGATTTGCAAAAACTGGTAAGTAACTTTATTTGGGCAGGAAAGAAGCCTAGGTTGAGCTGGGCCCTGTTGAAATTACCTAAAGGGAAGGGAGGCCTGGGTGTTCCAGATTTTCAGAGGTATTTCAGGGCGGCCCAATTGCAATACTTGGCGGTGTATGCATCTCCAGCACCAGTGCAGAGTTGGGCCAAAATGGATTTACAGCTTCTGTACCTGTACACCCTCTCATCAGTTCTTTTCAACAACAGGAACCCTAGCGTAGTCTTTGGCCTACCAAACCCAGGGCTTAAAACACTAGTCACGCTCTGGCTACAAACAGTGAAAGAGTCAGGGGCCCAGGCCCAGATACGGGTGTTAAGGCAGGGAAGAATTCTGGAAAGGCCTGGGTTTAAACTAGGGTCAGAAAACCCAGTGTTCCTGAAATGACGAAGGCAGGGACCGAGCATTTTCGCGCAACTATTCAGTGGAGACACTTTGGAAAGTTTCGCAAAGATTCAACAAAAGTTTAATATTCCCTCGTCTGATTACTATGCCTATTTGCAAATCAGACATTATCTAAATGCGGAAGAGGGTCGGATACGGGAGAAGAGGGATGGAGGTAGTGACCCCCTCATTGATTTTCTCAAGAGGTGTTAAAGGGATCACACCAGGCAACCCACTTGATTTCAAAGATATACGCGGCTGGTGAGCCACTAGATTCGAAACCTAAACAGAGGATTCAGACACTTTGGGAAAAGGAATTGGGTTTGGGAGACGGGGAGGTAAGGTGGGAGGTAATTTGGAGGATGGCTTACAAAACTTCAGCTTCACCCTCATGGAGGGAATTTAGGTGGAAAGTACTTACAAGATTTTTTAAGACACCAGTGCTCACCAAACATTTTGGCCAGATTCACTCAGAGGAGTGCTGGAGAGGTTGTGGGCAGGTGGGAACACACTAACATATTTTCTGGGGATGTCCGAAAATTAAAAGTTATTGGGAGGGTATTAGTCGTGGTCTGAAACAGATTTTCCAGGTGGCGAATTTTGACCACCCTCGTCATAAGATATTAGGAGAACCTCCACAAGGGTGGACAGGGCCTACAGCTCATAACCTGTTTCCAATCTTATTGGCTGCGCCCAGCAGGCCATTACCAGGTTGTGGCTTTCAAACCCTCGAGTGGAGAGCACAGGATGTCATGTTGTAACCATATTAAAGTAATGGAAAGGATCACAGCAAATTTAAAATTAAAGCCTGATACGTACAAATCTCGCTGGCTACCTTTTTTCCAATACTTAAGTGTAGAGGAGGGAACAACTGTTATAGACATCTTGGCAAGAGAAGCTCTGGACTAAGAGACCAGTATTGGTTGGTCGATGGAATGCCTGAAGAAATGAAAATTACATACCTACCGTAATTCTTGATCTTCTTGGACGAGTCTCCACCACTCCTTCACACTAATGGGATCTGCACCGGAGGCACTAGGACCCAGTGGGAGCAAACTTTTTTGCTGGAGGGCCGGAGCCAGAGATGGGGCCGCGAGGAGCGGCACTCCGAGCCTCAGCTCGTGCGGTAATGACTATCTCGGCGTCGACCCTCCAACCACCTCAGTACCTTTTTTACAGAGGAGGTGCAGCGTAACTAACCTAGAAGGATAGCCTAACCAAAAACTGGACATAAGATAGTCTGGACAACCCGTATAAGAAGGGTCAACAAAGAAGTCTTCACAGCCTAAAGATTTGAGGGAGTGAAGACCAACAACAGAGGTGAGCTCGGGGACGGAGGGTGTAGGAATGAGTGGTGGAGACTTGTCCAAGAAGATCAAGAATTACGGTAGGTACGTAATTTTCATATCTTCCTGGACATAAGTCTCCACCACTCATTCACACTAATGGGAGAGTACCAAGCTAATAATCCCCCGAGAGGGCGGCAGGAGAGACCAAGAGCTCACGTTTCTAGGACAGAAGTCCATTAAGGATGGCTCTGCCAAAGGAAGAATGTCGTCTGGCGTGGACATCCACTGCATAATGTTTAACGAAAGTATGCACTGAGCTCCAGGTGGCAGCATTGCAAATATCTGCAATGGGCACATTACGAATTTCCGCCAGAGATGCCGCGACCGCTCTAGTAGAGTGAGCATGAACCCTGCCCTCCAACTTAACCTGCACCATGGAATAGCAGTGGTGAAGGCATGCCAGAAATCATGCTGAGATACATCTGATAGGGACAGGTTGACCCAGCCGGGTCTCGCTGAAGGAAACAAACAGTAGCTGAGCTTTGCAAAAGTCCTTGATTCTATCTAGATAGAAAGGCAAAGCTCTCTTAACGTCCAAGGAATGAAGAGAACGTTCTCCTTCATTTTGGAAGTCCGCAAAGTAAGAGGGAAGGACCAAAGGTTGGTTTAGATGAAATTCTGACACAACCTTAGGAAGAAATTTAGGATGAGTCCTAAGGACTACTTTGTCCTTATGGACAGTATAATGGAGGGTCTGTGACCAGGGCATGTATCTCAGAGACCCTCATGGCTGAGGTAATGGCCACCAGGAAGGCCGCCTTCCAGGCGAGAAATTTTAGCTCACAGGTAGCCAGAGGTTCGAAAGGTTTCCGAGTGAGCATATCTAGCATAAGATTAATGTCCCAGGCTGCAACTGGACGTCTTGTAGGAGGTCTGGTATGCAGAATTTCTTTAAGAAACCTCTTAACCACAGGTAACTGAGCCAGTGATAAGGAAAAAAACAGCTCATGATACGCTGAAATGGCACTAAGGTGAACTTTGACTGTAGAGTACTGCAGACCTGAATTTGAGAGGTCTAAGAGGTACTCCAGAACTTTATCTGGTGGGCAGGAAAAGGGATTCAAAGAGGACTTTGCACACCAGAGCGAAAAACGCTTCCATTTGGCTGTGTAAGTTTTCCTAGTGGCTGGTTTCCATGCAGCCAGAAGAATATCTGAAACCCTTCAAGACACATTGAACCGGTTTACTTCTACCTCTTCAGGAGCCAAGCGTGAAGGTGAAGCGATCTCAGGTTGGGATGGACCACAGGCCCCTGAGTCAAGAGGTTCATCTGAAGGGGGAGTGGTTTCGACGGAACTGCCAACATATTGTTGAGTAGTGGAAACCACAGCTGTCAAGGCCAGAAGGGAGCAATGAGGATCATTTTGTCCCCCTGGGATTCGAACTTGAGGAGTACCCTCTGAATTAGAGGAAGAGGTGGAAAGGCGTAAATAA
Organism: Neoceratodus forsteri; assembly: GCA_016271365.2. Lineage (NCBI taxonomy): Eukaryota > Metazoa > Chordata > Ceratodontiformes > Ceratodontidae > Neoceratodus > Neoceratodus forsteri. The sequence continues at coordinate 292,780,110 of CM057453.1, read as the reverse complement.
AGTGTTTTGTCCACCGCAGCCTGAACGCATCCTGACAGAAAATGCCAGGCCCTGGATTTCTGGAGCAGAAGAGAGGCAGTTTTGCATTGAGTGGGGATGCAAAAAGGTCCAGGTCTGGAGTTCCCCACTCTCTGAACAGTGACTGAACTATGGTTGAGTCGAGAGACCATTCGTGAGGATCTGTCTCTGTTCTGCTGAGACGGTCTGCCAGCTTGTTCTGTACTCCCAGTAGGTAGACCACTTGAATTAGAGCCTTGTTGCTAAAAGCGCCATTCCCACACTCTCATCGCTTCCCTGCATAAGGGGTAAGAGTGAGCACCAAACTGCTTGTTGATGTAGTACATCACTGCTTTGTTGTCCGTTTGAAGGAGATTGTTCTTGTGACAGAGAATGTCCTTCAACGCTCGGACCGCATAAAGGACGGCTCTCATTTCTAGGACATTTATGTGAAGCTGGGACTCGACCTGAGTCCACGTACCTTGAGTATGGGGAGCCTGACAGTGAGCTCCCCACCAAATCAGGGACGCATCTGTGGTAATGGAAATCTGATGATCCAGAGGAGCAAAGGGATACCCTTCCAGGAGATTGTTCTCTTGCGTCCCCCAGGTAAGCGACCTCTTTAAAGGTTCTATCACTTTGATGGGATAGGACTACGGGTGAGTGGTTGGGGACCACTGAGCATCCACTGAGAAGTTCTCATGTGCAGACGTGCTAGGGGTACAGTGAACACCGAGGATGCCATGAGACCTAGCATCTGTTGCATCGAGAGAGCTGGGACTGAGTTATTCTCCCCGATGTGACGGGCCATCTGAAGGATATCGTTCCTCCTGTCCTCTGGAAGAAAAACCTTCACACAGGAAGTGTCCAGAAGAGTTCCTATAAAAAGGTGCCTCTGGGAGGGCTGCAGCTGCGATTTTTTGAGGTTTAGCACAACTCCCATGGATGTGAGAAAGTGTGAAGCCATGTCTATGGCGTCCAGAGTTCCCTGCCGGGAAGGACTTGCCAGAAGCCAATTGTCCAGATAAGGGAACACCTGTATTCCGATCTTTCTGAGGTGCACTGCGAGAACTGCATAACACTTTGTAAAAACCCACGGTGCCGAGGATAGCCCAAAGGGCAGGACTCTGAACTGATAATGCTGTCCCAGAGCCACAAACCACAGGAATTTGTGATGCTTTGGGTGAATAGAATTGTGCTGGTAAGCATCCTGCATGGCTAGGGAGGCTAGCCAGTCATGTTGATGAAGCGAAAGTAAAAAGGTTCCTAAAGAAATAATTTTGAATTTCTCCTTGGGCAGAAATTTGTTTAGTTTTCTGAGATCCAAAATGGGGTGCATGCCCCCGGTTTTCTTTGGAACCAGAAAGTAATGGGAGTAGAACCCTGTGTTCCGTTGATGCAGCGACACTACTTCTACTGCCCTGTTGTTCAGAAGGCCCTGAATCTCGACGGCGAGAAGGTCTGACTGAAGGGTTGACAGCCTGGGCTGTCATTTGGGGGGACGATCCGGAAGGGTCTCCACAAGATTGAGTGAATACCCCTCGCGGATTATCCGAAGGACCCATTTGTCTGAGGTTATGGACTTCCACCGATTGTAGAAGTGCATCAGACGACCTCCCACCGCTGAGGAAAAGTCCACCTCGGGTAGTTGAGATGGGACTTGGGCCAGCAACTCATAAGGTGGCGCTGGGTGCTTTGGGCCCTTGCGCTTTCTGTTGTGTTTTCTTTTGAGGCTGGGAAGTTTGATTTTTATGGAAACTTTCTCTGCCTCTGCCTCAAAAGGACTGATGGTTATGAAACTGGCGTTTATTAACACTCCCTCGAGAGGGGACAGGAGGAGGTCGAGCCAACTTAATGGCTGACCTAGTCTTTTGTGTAGCTTCTAGAGCCTGTTCTACTTGAGGACCGAAAAGATACACATCATCAAAAGGCAACGCCATTACCTGCTGCTGTGCATCATTCGTGAAGCCTGAAGTGCGCAGCCAGGAATGATGGCGGGTACAAATACCAGCCCGCCGCTTGGGAAGCAGTGTCGAAAGCATCCATAGCTGCTTTAACCTGCTGGTTGTTAGATTCAATACCTCTGGTAATGATTTGAAGAAGCTCTGGCTTTGTATCCGATTCCGGTAGAGCTTCAACCATCTGTTTGATAGAGTGCCAAAGGATATACTCATATTGAGAGAAATAGCCTTGGTAGCTGGCAATACGCATACTTAGGGTGGAAGCATCAAACTCTCTTACCTAAAGTGTCTATCTTATGAGATTCTTTGTTAATAGGTCGAGCTGTAGTAGTTTGAGGAAGAATGACCTTATCGTTCTCTGCCAGGACTACAATAGGATCCGCAAAGGCTTGAGACGCCAAAATGGGACGATCCTTGGGGGCTGAATATTTCCTATCTATGGATTTAGCCACCGAAGGGGTGAGAGCACGATTATTCCATACCATTTGAGACAGCGTCTCGAAGGAAGGCTGAACCGGAGGAGTCAAATCCATAGGGATCTCCGGGGCATGAAGGTACTGGAGTCTTAACAATTTCCCAGGATCGATGTCTGTAGTCTGGAGAGAAAGAGTGGAACTCAGATTTTTCAGCAGAGACTTGAATGATAGGTCCTCGACCACAGGCTCTGTAGCAGTAATAGATCCTGCTTCGTCCACTTCATCACCCAACCGAAGGTCTGGGTCAGGCTCAATGTCATCTCCTGACAGTCCAGGAGGGACTGCATGGACAGGAAAGGAATGAAAATCAGAAAAGAGGGAAGAAGGAAACGAGAAAGGAGGAGTCCTGAAAAGCAGAGGGAGCCCTCGAGCTCTCGCGCCGAAAACGACGGGCGAGGGACCACGCGCACCGAAACGACGCAGAGGGGACCACGCGCGCCAAAATGGTGCCGAGGTCGCACGCGCTGAGGATGGCGCCGAGAAGCCGCATGGCTAATGAGTACCACCGCGCCGATAAGCCACGGCGCCAAAGGTGCCGGAAACACCTCAGACTCAAAACAGGTTTTGAAGGAAGAAGAGCAGGAGATAAGGGCATCGTGTGGTCCTCGCGCAGTAGCTATGGAGGGGGGACCTTTGTTGGAGTCGACGGCAACCAAGAAGGTGCCGCGCGACCAGGAAAATTCAACCGCCCTACCCGGTCTCCTAATGAGCCCGAAAGCGCACGAGAGACCCAGCCAGGTAGCTGGACCAACCTCCGAGCCCATTGCTCCATGAGAGCGGTTCACTGATGAAACTGCTCATCTGAAGACCTACCTGCGGGCGGGGTGGGGTTCATGTCAGTCGTTGGCTACCAGAAGCAGAGGTTGGCGACTCGAGGAGGAGACCGGCAACTAGCCCTAATAACCGAACGTCCCAGCAGAGACATATCAGAGGGCACCTCGAAAGATGCCTTCTCTTTAGACCTGGGGTCAAGAAGAGTCGAGCCAACGTGCCGTAGAATGCACTGCTTATTTTTTATGGTTTCGGGGACCACTCATCTCCCGGCACTGACTGACTGCTGTCAGAACACCCTCCGGAGAAGGCGCGGACCGGACCCAGCCCAACTGACTGAACAGCTTTCATACGAAGTCTCCCTACCGTCACCTGACCTGCTCATGGTCGACTCCGTCAAAGTAGGCTGAGACTTCTTTAATTTTAGAATAAAAGTAAACTAAGCGATACTTTATTGAGATATTACTACAAAATAACAAAACTGAAAACTATGCTGCTAGTTTGAAGTTTGACTCCCGGCGGGCGAGCGACATTGTCACTGAAGCGCACTCGACGGTGGGAAAAGAGGAACTGAGGCGGTTGGAGGGTCGATGCCGAGATAGTCATTGCCGCGCGAGCTGGAGCTCGCGGCGCCGTTCCTCGTGGCTCCATCTCTGGCGCCGACCCTCCGGCAGAAAAGTTTGCTCCCAATGGGTCCTAGTGCCTCCAGCGCAGATCCCAATAGTGTGAATGAGTGGTGGTGACTTATGTCCAGGAAGATCCTGTATTTCTAGGGATGTGGATATGTTGTCCAATCCACACTGTCTGGCAGACTCCTAGCAGTTCTCCAGGAGGAGGGAGGCAAGGCGCGCAACCCCTACTTGGGAAATAAGGACTGGAGAACCGATGTCCCAAAACCAGCATCCCAGCGTGACTGTAGGTCAATGTGGTAATGGAAAATAAAAGTGTGTGCCGACTTCCAGATAGCAGCCCTGCAGATTTCCTGGATAGGGACGTCCCTGGAAGCAGCCACCAAAGCAGCGGTATGGCAGGTAGAATTACCTCTTATCCCTTTGGGTGGCTCCATGCCTGCCAACCTATAGCAGAGATCTATGCAGGAGGTGACCCACCTTCTTATCGTCCGCTTGGCTACAGGTCTGCCAGGTGCAGCTTCAGCGTTGGTGACAAACAGCTGGCAAACCTCTCCCCAAACTTCAGCCATCCGCTTCTTATAATAAGCGAGCGTCCTTCTAGGGTCCAAAGTATGGAGCCTATACTCGGCCTCCAAGGTGTGATTGGGGCAGAATACCGGCAGAGTCAACACCTGGTTCAAGTGAAACTCTGACACCACCTTCGGAAGGAACTTCGGGTGGGGGCAAAGGACAACCTTGTCCCTGTGAAAGACCAGATAAGGAGACTCGATGGAAAGCGCCTGGAGCTCTCCCATCCTTCTGGCTGACATAACAGCCACCAAGAAGGTGGTCTTCCACGAAGGTGGGAGATGTCACACCTGTGCATCGGTTCAAATGGCTTGCCCATGAGCTTAGCCAATACCAGCAGTCGACCCCACGGAGGTGGAGGTTCTCGCACCGGAGGGGATATGTGGTCTAGGCCTTTGAAAAAGCGCCCAACCACCTTCGCCTGTGCCACCGACTGCATGCCACCCTGTGCCCAGTAAGCAGAGATGGCTGCCAGGTGCACCTTAAGGGTCGTCGAACGGAGCCCTAGTTGAGAAAGGGACCACAGGTAGTCCAAAATACTAGCCAATAGACAGGAAGAGGGGTCCAATCCTTTGTCCTGACACCAAATGCAGAATCCTTACGGGACGCTTCAACGACATTGAGGACCTCGTCGGAAAGACCCAAGGCCTGGAAGTCTAGCCGTTCATGAACCAGACTGTCAGGTGCAGGGATTGAAGGTCCGGATGGAGAACACAGAAACATAAACTTTGACAGCAGATAAGAACCCCTTGGCCCTCCCAGTCTGCCCATTTCCCTACCTACTCGATAAGCTGCAGATTCTAGTTAACCAACAGCCTACTTCCTGCCACCCACCACTACAATGGCCTTATGCCTGTCCCATGTATGTTTGAATTCCCCCACTGTTTTAGACCCAAAAACCTCCTCAGGAAGACGGTTCCATGCATCTACCACTCCCTACGTTAAAAAAGATTTCCTCACATTACCCCTGAGCCATCCCTCCTCTGTCTTTAAATTGTGCCCCCTTGTTCTTACACATCTCTTTTTCTGAAAGATGCTACACTCCTGGACTTTGTTGATTCCCTTTAGGTACTTGAACATTTCTATCATGTCCCCCAGTCCCTCCTTTCATCAAGGGTATACATATTAAGCTCTCTCAGTCTCTCTTCATATGGTTTCTGATGCAGACCCTGCACCATTTTAGTTGCTCTCCTCTGGACTGCTTCCATCCTGTCTATGTCCTTGCGTAGATGAGTTCTCCAAAACTGCACGCAGTACTCCAGATGGGGTCTCACCAACTGTCTGTACAGAGGGATAACCACTTTCCTTTTTTCTACTTGTGATGCCCCTTACTGATTTCTCACATTGCTTACCAACCTTTAGATCATCTGATATTACTACCCCCAGGTCCATTTTCATTTTTGTTGTTGTTAGCACCTCCCCTGCTATTGTGTACTCTTCTCCTGGGTTTTTGTTTCCCAGGTGCATTGCTTTGCACTTCTTTACATTGAATCTAAGTTGCCATATGTCTGACCATTCCTCCAAACTTGCCAGATTTGTTACAGATCTTTGTGTCATCTGCAGAGAGGCATACCTTTCCCTCCAGACCCTGTGCAATGTCACCTATAAAGATGTTAAGAGGACTGGACCCAGTACTGAGCCCTGAGGTACTCCACTAGTAACCCCCCTTTCTTCGGAATGTGTTCCATTCACTATTACCTTCTGTGTCCTGTTGTGTAGCCAGTTTGCTACCCAGGCTACCACCCTGGGACCCACTCCCAGGCTGGCTTACTTGATTATTAATCTTTTGTGCAGGACTGTGTCAAATGCCTTGCTAAAGTCCAAGTAGGCCATATCCACAGCCCCTCCCTGGTCTATTACTTTGGTTACCCAGTCAAGAAATCAATTAGATTCGTCTGACATGACCTTCCTGCTGTAAATCCATGCTGCTTTGGGTCCTGAGCCCCGCTGGCCTCTAGGTACTCAACAATTGTTTCTTTCAGAAGTGATTCCATCATTTTCCCTACCACCGAGGTCAAACTTACAGGTCTGTAGTTTCCTGCTTCTGCCTTGCTCCCACTTCTGTGAAGGGGAATCACATCTGCCCTCCTCCAGTCCTCAGGTGCCACCCCATCATCCCATGATTTGTTAAAAAGTGTGGTCAGTGGTGTCACTAGGTCCTCCCTTAGTTCTTTTAGGATTCTGGGGTGAATCCCGTCAGGCCCCACTGCTTTGTCCACCTTGAGTTTTGGGAGTTCTTTCAGGACTCTTTCTTCTGTGAATGGACTGGTGTCAACCCCTCTACCTAGTTAGTGCTTCTATCATCATCTTTTGTGTAACTACTGCAAATGCATTTTCCAAATGGGGGTTCCCAAAAGACTTTCAGGAGCTTGCTTGAATGCTCCAAGCCTGAATGGTGTTTGGCATTTAAGCCATTTATCAGTGAGTGTTTTTAGAACCTCTGGTACTGTCTCTTTAAGAGCTGTCTGCTTGCAGACATAATTAGTTTGTATGGGGGACTGTGTGTTTCTTTGATTGAGTACCACTCAAGCTGCTGCCAATTCACTTCATTTTTGCAGTCACTAGGAGTGCAAAGGGAACCTATCTGACAGATGTAACTGTTTGCCAGAAATTATTTAGAGTAATAATGAAATTACAGTTTGTCTAACCTGCTTTCTTTGCAGTCAGAACTGTGTCTGCTAGTTCCCCATTCTAGTTTTGAACTGCTGAACTGGACCAATCAGTGTGGGTAAGCTAGCTCTAAAATGGTGCCTTGGACGAATCAGAACTTGGACTCATAATCTGAGCCAGCCACAAGAGGATTGTATGGGCAGTGACTCTGGGAGATGTAGTTTAGACTTCAGTGCCTTTTTGGACCAACAGCAGCAGTCTATTGTGAGTGACAGCCAATCCAGTCAAGAACTGGGAGGAACTCAAAGGAAGTGCCCGGTTTTGTCGGTTGGAGTTTCAGTTGAGCTTTGGCAGTGAAGAAGGAAGGAGCCCTGTGCTTTTCAGTGTGCAGTTTAGTCAAAACGTGTGTAAGGCCCAGAGTTCGGTCTGCAGCTTGTGTAACAGCTTGTTAGGACTGAATCCGTCCTGTGAAAAGAATCAAAGGATCTCTGAAGAGTAGAAACCAGGCTCACCCTGTAGAAGACTGGAAGAATTGCTGAAAATTGCACTCGGTCTGTCAGGAACTGAATCTGCTGTGTGTTCTCCCGGTATTGTGCAGTAATTGCGATCGGGATACAGATGCAGCCTGCCTGGTATAGTGCTTTCTTTATATGGATGTGTGAAGAGGTTTGTGTACCTCAAGTGAGCCCTGCTGACATTGAAGGACCCTATCTTATTTGGAGGTCGTGAGTACTAATTCAGGGTCGCTCCTGTTGAATTGCCACATTAAATCCAAATGGAATTACTGTACTGCTGACTGTTTAATTCTCCTTTCTCTGTGTGAAAGGGCCCTACCAGCTGCCACGGTTTGACTAGCCACTAGGGCTTGGGTACCCAGGGACAGTAACTGATAGGGATAGGCCTGTGCACAGAGCCATAGGTAGATTATTAAAGTGATAAGCTAATTAACCTGATTTCCCTGTCCTTGTTATATCCCCTAAATAAATCAGAGCTGCTTGTTTCAGCAAAGTTATACTGCCTGAGGTATTTGTCTATGTTAAAGTACTGTACTGTGATTGTTGCACTGTATCTCATTTCACAGGAGGTCCCAGTGCGGAACCAGACCTGGGGTAAGTGTATACTGTGAAGGTAATTCTGATATATTGTGTGGCCACTAGTGGGAAGAAAGGGGGGTTGTAGTGTCCCAGAGGGCTGTGACCAAGTTAGTTTAACTATTGCAAACCCTGACCTCTGGGTGGAGGCACCCGCCATTGGATCCAGGCCCCTCAACCTGTTAGTGGCAAATCAGGCAGGGGTAGTAGCCCCTGGGATAGCGCCATCTAGGGGTTACACATTCATTCAGTATCTTTGCCTTTTCACTGTCTCCCTCTGCCCACCTCCCCTCTCCCTTATTAATCTTCACTATTCCTCCTTTAACCTTTCTATGTTCCCTAATGTAACTTTAAAAGGTTTTATCCCCCTTCTTAACTGAACTGCTATTTTTATCTCTGTTTGGGCTTTTGCTATTCTGACTGCCTTCCCCACTTCTTTCTGCTTTAATTGATACAGTTCCCTGTCGTGCTCCTTCTGTGATTCCTTATACTTTTTGAATGCAGCCTTTTTCTCCTTAACCTTCCCTGCCATCTCTTTTGAGAACCATAGTGGTTTTTCACTCCGCTTTGTTTTCTTTATTTGTTTCACACAAAGGCTTGTTCCCTCTATGATGGCAGTTTTGATTTTTCTCCATTGTTCTTCCAACCCTCCTTTTTGGCCATTTGCTAGTGTATTCCTCATGTATTCACTCATTTTGCCAAAGTGAGCCCTTCTAAAGTCCAGTATCCTTGTTTCTGTATGGCTTGTCTCCATGGTTGTGCTTATTGTGAAGCACACTGTGCAGTGGTCGCTTGTTCCCAGATGTCTACCGACTTCTAAATTTGTGATCCTCTCTCTATTTGAGAGTACCAGGTCTAGTATTGCTCCTTCCCGAGTGGGTTCATACACTAGCTAAGGCCTGCCCCCTGCAGGGCATCGAGAATGACCCTGCTCTTGGATGTGGCTGCAGAACTTTCCCCTGTCGACTGAGATCAGGTCCGGATGGGCTGGAAGCCGTCTTGGGAGCTTGGAGCTGAGGCTGAGGAGATCTGGGTACCAGAACAGGCGAGGCCAGGCTGGGGATACCAGAATCACCTGTGCCTTGTCCCTCTTCGCCTTGAGAAGCACCTTGTGGCTCAAGAGAAGTGGAGGGAAGGTACAGAAGAGGCCCAGGGTCAATGGCCTGCTGAGGGGGGTTGGCATGAAACAGCCTCAGCTTCGCGTTCTCCCTGGAGGCAAACAGGTCTACCCAAGGAGTGCCCCAATGGGTGAACAGGTCTTGAACTATCTTCGGCAGGAGAGACCACTCGTGAGATGCAGTGCCTATCCAGCTGAGGGCATCAGCCAGACTGCTCGAGGCTCCTGCCACATGGATGTCTAGGAGATTCGCCTCCAGGCTGATCAAGAGAGACCACATGCAGAGAGCTTCCTTGCACAAAGGCAAGGAATGCGTCCCGCCCTGTCGGCAGAGATAGTACATGGTCGTGGTGCTGTCCGTCTGGACCTGAACCACCTGACCCCGTACAAACAGAGCGAAGACGGTGAGGGCTAGTCGAACCACTCAAAGCTCCAGCAGGCTGAAGTGGCATCGAGACTCCTGAGGGGTCCAGAGGCAGTGGGCCCGGAGCTCCCCCAGATGGGCCCTCCAACCCATCAAAGAGGCGCTGGTCGTAATGATGACTGTCGGCTTGGGGCAGACAAACGGGATACCCTCCTGCAGATGAGCTGGGATGAGCCACCACTGCAGGCCAACCTACATCTTCTGGGTCACAGTTACAGGCTGGTCCAATGGACCGGAGCGCTGTGACCAGGATGGGCCAGCCCTCATTGCAGGGGGCGCATATGCCAGTGGGCCTAACAGACCACGCTGGTGCAGGCCGCCATGAGGCCCAGAAGGTGCAGGAATTCCCAGGCAGGGTGCAACTGCCCAACCAGAAATGACAGGCAAAGGAGGAAAGGACCTCGGCCCTGTCCGATGGGAGCCAGGCTCTGGTTTGAAGAGAGTCGAGCTCTGCCCCGATGAACTGAATCACCTGCGATGGCACGAGTTCCGATTTGGCCTCGTTGATGAGGAGGACAATTTAAGAACAGACCTGGAGGGCTAGATCCCTGGACCGCTCCACCTCCAACCTGGAGAGGGCTGCTATCGGCCAGTTGTCAAGGTAAAGGTACACCCGGAACCCTCGGCACCGCAGAAATGTTGTCACTATTGCCATGCATTTGGTGAAGACCCTGGGAGCTGGAGAAAGGCTGAAGGGCATGGTCTGGAACTCGTAAATTGATCCCTCTGCTCTGAAGTGGAGGAATCGCTGATGAGACAAGACGGACTGGGACATGAAAGAATGTGTCCTGGAGATCCAGAGAGCAGAACCACATGCCTAGCTCCAAGGATGGAATGATCTGAACCAGAGTGACCATCCTGAAGGTGCGCAGCCTTAGGAACTTGTTCAGGTCGTGCAGATAGAGAATGGGGCACTAGCCCCAGTCCGCTTTGGGACCAGGAGGTACCTGGACACAAATCCCGGGTTTGGAGGAGGATCCGCCACCTCGCTGAGCACCTCCTTTTGGAGAAGCAGAGGTATGTCAGCTCGACGAACTGAAAGAGAGGCTGCGGAACTCATAGCCCCCCGAGGGGCGACAGCTCAACAGGGAGGGGTCTGCTCTAATTCCAGAGGCAGACCCCTGCCGACCACTTCCAGCACCCAACGGTCCATGGTGATAGTGGACCAGGCAGAAAGAAAGTGGCGAACCATCCTCAATGGGGACCCAGGGGAAGTGACGAGGCTGGGGGTCGCAACCCTCAACTTGTCACTGGGCAGGCTTGGAGGAAGCGGCAGACTTGGCCTTGGGGTGCCAAGCATGAGCCTGCTGGCCCTGTTGGTGGTGCTGCTGGGCCAGACGAGCTGCAGGGGCGGAGGGTGAAAGGACTTACGCAGCTGCTGGAAGCCTTTGTCCTTCTGGGCAGACATGATGGAGTCCAAGGTGGCACTGGACTTCTCGATCCTCTGGAGATGGCCTTCCGCTCCCGGCCTGAACAAGTCAGTACTCAGGAAGGGAACGTCTGCCAGCTCGTGCTGGGTATCTGCCGTGAAGGTGGAGATCCGCAGCCAAGCTCTGCGGCCGCTACTGACCGGGCACAAGAGTCTCCAATGTCTAAAGCAGTCTGGAGCTGCTGTTTGGCCACCGCCCTTCCTTGATCCCCACACCTGCTTGACAGTCATTTGAAGGTCAGCTGGTAGATGAGGAAGCACCTCATCCAGGGAACCCATGAGGGCATGTGAAAAATGTACCATCAGCATGGCCAAGCTAGCCTGTCAAAGACCTAGGGAGGAGGCAGCATAAACTTTGCGCCCTGAGTAGTCCAGCTTCTTGGACTCCTTCTTGGGGGGCTTTTCCACGTCCCTAGCATTTCCGGAGCGTCGGAAGATGCTATGGGTTACTAGCACTTCAGCAGAGGGGTGCTCCAAAAAACTGGAGAGGGAATCGGTGGGGGCTGTGTACTTGTGAGCCATCCTGGCCGAAGGTGCAGAACAGGATGCAGGCTGCTGCCACAACTCCAGGGCCAGACAAACAATGGCCTCGGCCACAGGAAAGGCCTCCATGGGGGGAATCCCCTCAGTCCAGAATCTCCATGAGGGGATAGCTGGCCCGTTTTTGTATGGGTTTCAGCTGCATTCCAGTGGACTCTGAGATGAGCCGAAGAATTCCCAGGAATGAGGATGGGCTCTTGTCCGTCAACTGACCCCAGGAAGATTCCAGGTCAATGGTACCAGAACACAAGGAGTCGTCAGACTCCTCGGAGTCCATGAACAGCTGCCGAGCACCCGAGCCACCCTCCACTTGCCGAGGCTGACTGGGAGCGAGGGTGACCAAAAACCTGTGAGGCAAGCCCTGACCCAACCGAGAATCCTTGGTTGGGGCCCCAGTCTTAGGTTGCGGAGGCAGTGGTTCCACCACAATGGGTGGAGCAGTCGGTTTCGGCCCAGCAATCGGTGCCATAGTAGGCTCCTCGACTAAGGAGCCAATGGCGAGAGGTTGCTTCGGGTCATTCGGGCAACAGCCACTTAATGGTCGGTGAAGATGACAGAGTTGCTTGTTGCCGGCTAGTAAGAGCTGCTGCCACATCATGTCCTCATAGCTCCGACACAACTTGCGCCGGAGCCTATCCTCCGACGAGGATGATGAGGATGAGCGGCAGTGCCACTTTCTGTGATGCTGGAACAGAGACCGCCGATGTTGGCGGTACCTACCCGACATGGCGGAGGACCGAGACCGTCAGGGTCACCGATGATAGGTCGAAGAGGGGGCCGGAGAAACCCACTCATCCATCAGTTCAGGGTCCTTAACCAGGGACTTCGGCACAGGAGGCACAGGCAAGTCCTTGGTAACCACCAGGGGAACCGGTGAAGAAGGGTTGTCGGCTTCTCCAGTCGACAACCCATCCAAGGGGTCGAGAAAAATCTCAACCACATCGACGGGTGTCTCGGCCGGCTCACCAGACGGGGACACCATGAAGTCAGCGGACTTAGCTGCAACCTCGACGGAAGTCGAAAGCCGATGCTCCAGGAAACGAAATCTCTCCCACTCCCACGAACGTTGATGGTGGGACTTACCTTTCGGTTCCTTTTTCTTCAACCTACTCATGTGAGTCCCTGAAGGCCCTTCTCCTTTGGTGGAGAGAGACTGACAAAGCTCCTTAAAAGAAGCAGTGTAGGAGGAGCCCAAGGAGAGCCGGATAAAAGCCGAATCCGTGGAAGAAGACGTGGCCTGGACTGCTTCCTCCTTGAGGGCGACTAACTGTTCCAGATGTTCCACGGGTCCACAGCCGCGGACTCCACCGGCGGAACCGTTTCTCGGGGCGCCACAGCTGAAGTCGGGCAGTGCGGTCCTCTAGAACTGAAGGCACAAAGAACATGCAGAGATCACAAGCCTGCAGATCGTGAGCAAGTCCCAGGCAGTAAACGCATGTGATGTGCGGGTCGGTCCGAGACATCTTCTGCCCACAAGGGCACCGACGGAAGCCAGGAGTAGATTTTGAATCCATCACAGCCGCGAGGGAAGATGAAGACTTAAGTCTCGTAAACTTTAAAATTATTTTCGGAAAATCTGAAGAATTAGGATCTAGACCTACAAATGCAGAGCACTAAGGAGGGAAACTGAGCTTCCAAGCGGTAAGGAAGATCTGGTGTCATGGGGCGCAGCTGAGGGTTTTACCACCCGGGTGGGTGGAGGGGCCAACTTGAAGACTTTCCGGCCCATCTTAAAGCAGCAAGGAACCTGCCAGACAATGTGGATTGAACAACATATGCACGTCCCTAGAACCTTAGGTATTTGTGGTGCTTTGGGTATATGGGAATGTGCTGGTAGGCATCCTGAATGTCAAGGGAGGCTAGCTAATCATGTTGATGAATCAAACGTAGCAGGGTACCAAGAGATATCATCTTGAACTTTTCCTTCTGAAAGAATTTGTTTAACTTTCTGAGATCCAGAATAGGCGCATGCCGCCAGTTTTCTTTGGAACCAAAAAGTAATAGGAGTAGAAAATGAAAATTACATACCTAACGTAATTCTGATCTGTGTATCTTCACCATTCATCACCATTGGGTACATGGCCGGAGATCATGACCCCGCGGGAGCCTTTTTTTTTCTTCTTTTAGGTAGGCGGAGCCGATGCACCATCGGTGCCGCCCTCGAGGTCGATGCATTGCGTGGCGCTCGCGGGTTGGCCGTTAGGCGCTGTCGACTCCGCCTGCCTGCCAGTTCTGAGTCTGGTGTGATGATGAATGGTGAAGACTGACACAGATAAGATCCTGTGTTTCGTTGATCCAGTGGAACTACTTCTACTGCCCTGTTCTTCAGAAGGCCTTGTTCCTCGGAAGCCAGAAGATCTGACTGTGCCGCAGACAGCCTGGGCTGCCGCTTGGGAGGATGATCCGGAGGGGTTTCCAACAGATTAAGAGAGCACCCCTCCTGGATTATCCTGAGGACCCATTTGTTTGATGTTATTGATTTCCACTGATTGTAGAACTGAGTCAGACGTCTTCCCATTGTCGAGGAAGATTCCCCCTCGGGCAGCTGAGGTGGAACCTAGGCTGGAAACTCAGAAGGTGGCACTGGGCACTTTTGGGTCCTGTGCTTTCTGCTGCATTTTCTTTTGTGGCTGAGGAGTTTGGTTTCTGTTAAAACCTCCTCTGCCTTTGCCTCAAAAGGACTGACGGTTGTGAAACTGACGCTTGTTCCCACCTCTTCGAGAGGGAGCGGGCGGCTGTCTAGCCATCTTAATGGCAGACCTAGTCTTTTGTGTGGCCTCTACTGCTTTTTCCACCTGAGGCCCAAACAGATACATACCATTGAAAGGTAAAGCCATGACATTTTGTTGGATGTCATTCATAAAGCCCGACGTACGCAGCCTGGAAAGGCGACGGGTGCAAATGCCAGCCACTGCCGCCCTGGAAGCAGTATCGAAAACGTCCATTGCAGCTTCAATTTGTTGATTATTAGACTCAATACCTCTAGTTATGGTCTGTAGGAGCTCTGAGTCAACCTTCGACTCAGGCAGCGCTTCTACTGTCACTCTGAGTGAATGCCAAAGAACGTACTCGTAGTGAGAAAAATAACCCTACTAGCTAGCAATACGCATGCCCAGGGTCGAGGCAGCAAAGACTCTAAACCAAGGTGTCTATCTAGCGACATTCTTTGTTTATAGGATGTGCTGTAGACTCCTGAGAGAGGACAGCCTTATTCTCTGCCAGGACCACTATGGCATCAGCAAAGGCTTGTGAGGCCAAGATGGGGCGATCCTTGGGAGGGGCATATTTCCGATGTATGGATTTGGCCACAGAGGAAATAAGAGCTGGATTCTTCCACACCATCTTGGAAAGAGTCCCAAAAATGGGCTGTACCGGAGGGATTTCCGGAACATTAAGATATTGGACATGCAGAAGCTTCCCAGGATCGATTTCCGTGGTCTGGAGAGAAATAGTAGAATTTAAATTCTTCGGCAGAGACTTAAAAGAAAAGTCCTCAACAACAGGCTCTGCAAGAGGATTGATCCCTGCCCCCAGGGCAGAATTGGCATCAATATCATCACCCAGCCGAAGATCCGGATCTGGCTCAAAATCATCTCCGGACAGTCCAAGGGGGACTGGATAGACAGAAAAGGCATGAAAACCAGGAGGAGGAAGAGGAAGAGACAGAATCGGAGTCAAAAACCTCTGGAAACTAGACAGCACCGTCGAAAAGAGTGGTGCTGAGTACAGACATGGCGCTGACACAGAAAACAGCGCCACGTTAGACGCTGCCTGGAAGTACAGCACTGTGCATGGCACAGACACCTCCTCCCCCAGCACTGAGGATGGCACCGACGGGACATATGGCACCACAGATGACACCGAAAAGGACCTCAGCGCCACAGAAACCGGAACCGCAGGCAACAGCACTGCCGCATAAGTCTGCGAACTGCGACTTGAAGGTAAAGGATGAAAAATAGTAGGAGATAAAGACATCGGTTTGGACCCCATGCACCACAGCCATGTGAGGAGGACAGACACCGGGGCGCGGAGTTGACGGCACCGAAGAAGGCGCTGCACGACCAGGAAATACAGGTTACTCACATGTAATACGAGTTCTAGGAATGGTATATGTTGTTCATCCACACTTATTGGCAGGTTCTTTGCCGCTTTAAATCTTGCCGGAAGGTCTTCAAGTTGGCTCCTCTCACCCACCCGGATGGTAAAACTCTCGGCTCCGCCCCATGACGCCAGATCTGACCCGCTGGAAGCTCAGGTTGTGCGTCGAAGCCGGGGAGGTCGGGTGGGTCGTGTTGGATGAACAACATATACCATTCCTAGAACTCCTGTTACAGGTGAGTAACCTGTATTTCTAGGGACATGGATATGTTGTTCATCCACACTTATTGGCAGACTCCTAGCAGTTCTCCGGGAGGAGGGAGGCAAGGCGCACACCCCCTACTTAGGGAATAAAGACTGGAGAACCGAGGCCCCAAAACCAGCATCCCGGCGTGACTCAAGGTCGATGTGGTAATGGGTAATAAAGGTGTGTGCTGACTTCCAGGTAGCAGCCCTGCAGATTTCTAGATAGGGACGCCCTGAAGCAGCCACCGATGCAGCATGGCGACGGTAGAATGAGCTCATACCTCTGGGAGGCTCCATGCCCGCCAACTTATAGCAGAGATCCATGCAGGAGGTGACCCACCTGCCTATCAGTCCGCTTGGCTGCAGGTCTGCCAGGTGCGGCTTCAGCGTAGGTGACAAACAGCTGGCGAACCTCTCCCCGATTTCAGTCGTAAGGCCCTTATAATAAGCAAGCGCCTCTAGGGTCCAAAGTATGGAGCCTGTACTGGCCTCCGAGGTGTGACTGGGTAGAACACCGGCAGAGTCAACACCTGGTTAAGGTGAAATCCGACACCACCTTCGGAAGGAATTTCAGGTGGGGCTCAGGACAACTTTGTCCTGTGGAAGACCAGGTAAGGAGACTCAATGCAGAGCGCCTGAGTTCTCCCATCCTTCTGGCTGACGGATAGCCACCAAGAAGGCAGTCTTCCACGACAGGTGAGAGAGTTCACACCTGTGCATTGGTTCGAATGGCTTGCCCATGAACTTGCCAGTACCAGCAGTAAATCCCACGGAGGTGGAGGTTCTCGCGACTGAGGGAAATGTGATCAAGGCCTTTGAAAAGCCAGACCACCTTCCCTGCGCCACTGACTGCCCCCGCCCGCCGCTCGGGCAGAGATGGCTGCCAGGTAGCACCTTTAGGGTCGTCGACCTAAGCCCTTGATTAGAAAGGGACCATAAATAGTCCAAAATGCTTGCCAAGGAACAGGAGGAAGGGTCCAAGCTCTTACCCTGACACCAAATGGAAAACCTCTTCCATTTGAAGGCATAGCATTTCCTGGTCGACTCATTACGGGACGCCTCAACAACATTGAGGACCTCGTCGGAAAGACCAAAGGCCTGGAACTCTAGCCGCTCAGGAACCAGGCCGTCAGGTGCAGGGATTGAAGGTCCGGATGGAACACCTTCCCCTGACTGACTGAGAGCAGGTCCGGCGAGCTGGAAGCTGCCTCGAGCCTGGAGCTGAGGCTGAGGAGATCTGGGTACTGAACTGGCGGTGCCAGTCTGGGGCTATCAGAATCACCTGCGCCTTGTCCCTCCTTGTCTTGAGAAGCACCTTGTGAATAAAGGGAAATGGGGGAAAGGTGTAAAAGAGGCCCGGGGTCCACAGCCTCGAGAAGGCATCCCCTTGCAGCGAGCCCTGCTGAGGGGGGCGGGCATGAAACAGCCTCAGCTTCGCATTCTCCCTGGAGGCAAACAGGTACACCTGAGGTGTGCCCCAGTGGGAGAACAGATCTTGTACTACCTCCGGAGAAGAGACCACTGTGAGATGCAGCCCTATCCGGCTCAGGGCATCGGCCAGGGTGTTGGAGGCTCCTGCCACATGAATGGCTAGGAGATCCGCCTCAGGCTGCCACGCAGTGACCAAAGCGGAGAGCTTCCTTGCATAGAAGCATGAGGCGCGTCCCGCCCTGGCGGTTCAGGTAGTACATGGTCGTGGCATTGTCCGGCTGGACTCGGACCACTTGACCCCGGAGAAACGGAGCAAAGGTGGTGAGAGCTAGGCGGACCGCCCAGAGCTCCAGCAGGTTGATGGCATCGACTCCGTGGGGACCAGAGGCCGACACTCGGTGTTCCCCAGATGGGCACCCCAACCCATCAGAGAGGCATCGGTCGATAGAGAGACCGCGCTCGGCGGACAAACGGATGCCCTCCTGCAGATGGGATGGAACGGTCCACCACTGGAAAGCTGCTCCACATCTCCCGGTCACTTATCACTGGCTGGTCCAAAGGATCGCAGCGCCAGGACCACTGGCTGGCCAGACCCCACTGAAGCGGAGCAATGCCAGCATGCTAACGGACTACGCTGGTACAGGCCGCCATGAGACCCAGGAGGCGCAGGAAGTCCCGGCAGTGCGCGATTGCTCAACCAGAAATGATTGGGCAAAGGGAGGTAAGAACTCGGGCTCTGTCCGCCGGGAGCCGTGTTTGGCTCGAAGAGAGTCGAGCTCGCCCGATGAACAGGATCACCTGCTCGCTCGAGTTCCGACTTGGCCTCGCTGATGAGAAGGCCAACTTGAGAGCAAACCTGGAGGGCCAGATCTCTGGACCGCTCCACCTCTGCCTGGAAGGGCTGCTATCAGCAATCGTCCAGGTAAGGGTACACCCGGACCCTCGGGCGCTGCAGGAATGCTGTCACCACTGCCATGCATTTGGTGAAGACCCGGGAGCTGGAGATAAGCCAAGGGCATGGCTCGGAACTCGAAGAGGGATCCCTCCGCTCGAAAGGGGAGGAATCTCCGATGTGACGGAGGGATAGGGACATGAAAGAACGCGTCCTGTAGGTCCAGAGAGCAGAACCATACGCCGTATTCCAGAGATGGTATTATCTGCGCCAGAGTGACCATTCTGAAGGTCCGAGACCTTAGGAACTTGTTCAGGTCGTGTAGGTCGAGAATAGGGCACCAGCCCCCCGTCCGTTTCGGAACCAGGAAATACCTGGACACCTAACCCGGTCTAAAGGGGGTCCTCTACCTCGTGATCACTTCCTTTGAGGAGGAGAGTGATGTCGGCTCAACGAGCCACAGGGAGGCTACGACTCGAGGCCCCGAGGTGCGACGGCTCTGAAGGGCGGGCCTGCTTGAATTTAGAGGTAGGCCTTTTCCACCACCTCCAGTACCCACCTGTCCATGGTAACAGCGGACCAGGCGGAAAGGAAGTGTCTGAGCCATCTCCACGGGGGAACCAGGGTGAGGTGACAGGGATGGGGCGACACCCTCAGCCCGTCCTGGGTAGACCTGGAGGAGGACCGGCCGAGGGACCTCCTGGGCCTACCTCCTGCTTCCTGTTGGAGAGGCCGACGGCTTGGTTTGGGATGCTAGCTCGAGCCTGCTGGCCCTGACGTTGTTGGGTCAAGGCCAAGGGCTGCAGAAGGACAAAGGGCTTAGGCTGTGGCTTCGTGCCTTTGTCCTTCTGAGCGGAAAAGACTGGAGTCCAAGGTAGCATTGGACTTCTCGATCCTCTGGTGACCTTCCACCCAGGGCCAAGAGGTCAGTCCCCAAAAAGGGAACATCCGCCAACCTGTGCTGGTATCCGAGGTAAAGGTGGATATCCTCAGCCAAGCTTCACCCACTTACGGCCACTTCGCGGCCGCTACAGACCCGGTACATGAGTCCTCGATGCTCAACGCAGTCTGGAGCGCTGTTTGGCCACTGCCATGCCCCTGGTCCCGCACCTGCCTGACCGTAGTCTGCAGATCTGCAGGAAGATGAGGACAACCTCATCCAGGGAGCCAAACAGGGCGTGAGAAAATGTGCCATGAGGATGGCCGAACTGCCTGACGAAGGCCGAGAGGACGAGCATAGACTTTTCGCCGCATAATCCAATTTCTTGATTCCTTGTCAGGAGGTTTGTCCATATCCCTAGCGCTCGGACCCGGAAAACGCTGTCGGTAACCAACCTCGGCCGAGGGCTGTTCAAAACCGACAGGGAACTCAGGACCGTGATACTTCCTGGCCATCCTGGCCAAAGGCGAGGGGCAGGAAGCAGGATGCTGCCAAAGTTCCAAGGCCGACCCACTATGGCTTCGCCACGGAAAGGCCTCCGTAGGAGGATCCTCGTCCAGAAGAAAAATTACTCACCTTAGTAATGTTGTTTCTTCTAATGGAGTCTTGCTATATTATAGACATTAGCAGTTTGTTCCAGCTCTAGAACTGCCCCGGAGTGAAATGGTTAAAACCATTCCAAAATAGAATTTTGGCACGACAGCAGCTCTATCTGTGTCCTTTCAAACTTGAACTGTCAGATCTTTACGAACCAAACTCACCAAGGTCTGTGTGGAAGCTGTAACCTACACTAGCCAAATGGCTACCTAAATAATAACAACCATTGATGGTCCCAACACCCAAGACTCAAGTCAGGGACCAGAAATACTAACACCATTCTAATAATATGAAAATGGAACATAAGTATAATAAAAACACACACGCGCTACACACACACACCCCAAAGTCGACAAAATGCTAACAGGACATAAGTAGTGCCACACTAAGTTGCCCCACCCCACCAAGTAGAGGTTCTGAGAGGGCAGGTTGGGGAGGTTCGATAATATAGCAAGACTCCATTAGAAGAAACAACATTACTAAGGTGAGTAATTTTTTCTTCAAACAACATGAAGTCTTGCTATATTATAGACATTAGCAGAATAAAGCAGTACCTCCATGGAGGAGGGGCAGAACCTACTTAGGGAATAGTCTCTGAAGAACAGCTGTGCTAAACCGAAGCATCTCCTGGCCTGGACATCCAGGGAGTAATGTTTGTAAAAGTGTACCGCTTTCCAAGTAGCAGCCTGGCAAATCTCTAATAAAGGATATCTCTGCAGCAGCTAGAGATCGAGCTGTACCCCTGGTAGAATGAGCCCTCAAACCAGGGGAGGCTCTGCCCACTTCTTGATAACAAAATTGGATACAAGACAATCCACCCACATTGATCTCTTAGTGGCAGGTTTGCCTTCCCAACTTCACCATAGGTAAGGAAAGTTGAGGATTCAACCTGTGACCTTTGGTACGCCTATATAATAACTAAGAGCCTCTAACATCCAGGTTGTGCAACCTCCTCTCACCAAGAGGAGTGATCAGTGAAAAATACTGGAAGAGAGATAGATTGATTAAGATGGAAAACTGAAACCACCTTAGGCAAAACTTCCTATTAGTCCTAAGGACTACCTTATCCTGTGGAAAGAAATAAAGTCAGTCTCCACTGACAAGGCTTTGCATCACTTATGCCTGGCAGAAGTGATAGCTACTCAGAAACAGTTTTCCAAGTTAGGTACTTAAGCTCTGCAGAAGACAGAGGTTCGCAAGGCTGCATTAACTGGGCAATGCAAACATTAAGGTCCTAGCAGGGCCGGTTCTCAAAGGGAGGATTAGTGGAGTAACCCTTAAAAACTTGGAAAACACAGGATGAGAGGAAAGAGGGATGACTTTCCTGTTGACACAAAAGCAGACACAGCTGCTAAATGAACTCTCAGGGTAGCTGGTCTGAGACCCAAGGAATTAAGATGTACCATGTAATCTAACAAAAGGGCAATTCAGCAGATTCTGGGGAAATATTTTTCCTAGCACACCAAATGGAAAACCTTTCCATTTAGAACTATAAGTAGCCCTAGTGGAAGGCTTTTTGAAGCCTTTAGGATCTCAAGAACACCCTGAGAGAGGTGTAAATCGGAACTCTAACTCCTCAAGAGCCAGGGCCTTGAGGTTGAGGGATTTGAGGTCCGATACCAAACCTTCCCTGGGCACAAGTCAACAGATTGTGATTCCTGGGAGGCACAGGGGAAGATGGACTGTCAGACAGAAGGAGGGGACCAGGGCTGGCTGGCCATCTGGGGCAATCAGAATCACCATGCAAGGCTGAGATCTGATTTTGACTAGTACTCTGATTGGAGAGGAACGGGGGGAAAGCATAGAGGAACTTCCTCCCAATCCAAAAAGAAGGGCATCCAGGGAACTGAGCCCAGCACTGAGGCCTGCAACAGAACAGAAGAAGTTTGTAGACTGTCTGGGGCTGCAAAAGATCTATCTGAGGGATGCCCCACCTGGGCAAAAACTATCCCCAGCACTTGAGGATCCAGGGACCATTTGTGATGGCCCTGGGAAATCCTGTTGAGGGTATCCGCTAGGACATTGTCCTTCCTGGAAGATGAACTGCTATGAGGGAAGTGTTCAGGGGCCAGGCCAGAGACCACAACTTCATTGCCTCAAGTTGCAGGGTCCAGGCCGAGTGCCCCTGTTTTTGTTGATGTACTACATTGTTGTGGTGTTGTCTGTTCTGACTTGTATCACCTTGTCGTGGACAGATGCAGAAAAAGCTTGAAGAGCTAAAAGACAGCTCTGAGTTCCAGCAAATTGATGTGGAGCAGAGATTCCTGGGGGACCAAACTCCTGAGTGGAAAGGTCGCCCATATGGTACTCCCCAACCCAGAAGGAAGCATCTGTAGTGAGAGCCAGTCAGTGAGAAGGGGAAATGAAGGGGACCCCGTCTTAAATTGCTCTGATCCTGCCACCACTGGAGAGCTAGGACTGAGGTTCGAGTCACTGGGACCAATCTTGAAAGGGGGTCTCTTCTGAGACCAAAAGGTTCTCAAGTGAAACTGAATGTCTCTCATCTGAAATCTGGCCTGCACAACAGCTGTGGATGCAGCCATGTGCCCCAGGAGCTGCAGAAAGGGTCTTGCTGGTCGAGAGACCCAGGAGTGAGGAAGAGGCCAGAGCCACTAAATTCTTACCTTTCTGGGAAGAAAGCTCTGGCTAGCTTTGTGTCCATTCTGCCCTATAAGGCGTAGTACCTGGACTGGTTCCAGAACCGACTTTGGTAGGTTTAGCAGAAAACCCAGGGAGGTGAGAAGCTGCTGGGTGACCTGCAGGTGAGATTTTACCTGTTCTGGGGACTGACCTACAATGAGCTAGTCAACTAGATAGGGAAAAAATGAAAATTACGTACCTATCGTAATTCTTGATCTTCTTGGACGAGTCTCCACCACTCATTCACACTAGTGGGATTAGCGCCGGAGGCACTAGGACCCATCGGGAGCAAACTTTTTGCTGGAGGGTCGGCGCGAGAGACGGCGCCGTGAGGCATGGCGCCGCGAGCAGCGGCTCGAGCGGCAATGACCATCTCGGCGACGACCCTCCAACCGCCTCAGTACCTTTTTTACCAAGGAGGTGCAGCGCACCTAACTTGAAGAGTAAATTAATCTTAAAAACGGATATAAGATAGTCCGTGACGACCTGTAAGAAGGGTCACCAAGAAGTCCTCACGGCCTAAAGATTTGAGGAGTGAAGACCAACACAGCGGTGAGCTCGGAGGGATGGAGGGTGGATTGTAGTGGTGGGACTCCAAGAAGACTCGAATCACGGTAGGTACGTAATTTTCATATCTTCCTGGACACATGTCTCCACCACTCATCTCACACCAGTGGGAGAGTGCCTGCTGATAATCCCCAAAAGGGCGGCAGGAGAGCCAGAGCTACGCCTAAGATAGAAGCCCATTAATGATAGTTCTGCCGAATGCGTAATGTCGCCTGGCATGAACATCCAGTGCATAATGCTTAACGAAGGTATGCACTGAGCTCCAGGTGGCGGCGTTGCAGATATCCGCAATTGGAACATTGCGAATCTCCGCTAAAGATGCCGCGACCGCCCTAGTAGAGTGAGCGTACACTCTACCCTCCAATTTAACTTGAGCCATGGAGTAGCAATGTCGAAGGCATGCCACTAACCATGATGAGATGCATCTAATAGCAACGGGTTGACCCAGCCGGGTGTCGCTGAAAGAAACAAACAGTTGCTGAGTCTTATGAAATTTTTGGTTCTATCTAAATAGAACTGCAGGCTCTCAACATCCAAGGAATAAAGAGATTGTTCCTCTTCATTCTGGAAATTGCTAAGTAAGAGGGAAGTACCTGAGGTTGGTTTAGATGGAATCTGACACAAACTTGGGAAGAAATTAGGATGAGCACGGAGAACTACCTTGTCTTTATGGAATACAGTATGCTGGAGGGTCCGGCTACCAAGGCATGAATTCCGAGACCCCTGCGGCTAAGGTAATGGCCACCAGGAAGGCAGTCTTCCAGGTAAGAAATTTTAGCTCACAGGTAGTTAGGGGCCCAAAAGGCTTCCGAGTGAGCATGTCCAGCACCAGGTTAATGTCCCAGGTTGCAACTGGACGCTAACAGGGTCTGGTATGAAGAATCCTCTAAGAAATCTTTCACTTATAGGAAGCTGAGCTAGAGTCAAGGGAAGAAACCGCCTCATGGAACGCTGAGATGGCACTAAGGTGAACTTTAACTGTGGAGTACTGGAGACCTGAGTTTGATAGGTCCAAAAGATACTCCAGAACTTTTCAGAGGAGCAGGAAAAGGGATTCCAAGAGGACTTTGTACACCATAGATAAAAGCGCTTCCATTTGAAGCTGACGCTGGGTGGCTGGCTCACAAGATCGAGAAGGATGTCCGGAGACTCTACGAGAGACGTTGAATCGATCTCGCCCACTCTCTTTCAGGAGCCACGCATGAAGGTGAAGTGATTTCAGGTTGGGATGGACCCACCCAACCCTGAGTCAAAAGGTTGATCTGCAAGGGAAGTGTGCTCGAGAGGCACAACATACTGTTGAGCAGAGGAAACCATAGCTGCCGAGGCCAAGAGGGAGCAATGAGAATCACTTTGTCCTTTAGACTCGAACTTGAGGAGAACTCTGATTAGAGGAGCGTGGAAAGGCGATGAAGAAAACGCTTTGTCCACCGCAGCTCTGAACGATCCTGACAGAAAATGCCAGGCCCTGGATTTCTGGAGCAGAAGAGAGTAGTTTTATGCTGAGGGGATGCAAAAGGTCCAGGTCTGAGTCCTCACTTTTGAATAGTGACCGAGCTACGGTTGGATCGAGAGACCACTGTGGAGGGTCTGCCTCCTGTTTGCTGAGGTGATCTGCTAGATCATTTTGTATATCTGGCAGATAAACCTCATGGTATCAGAGACTTGTGCTCCAAGTACCACTCCCACACCCTCATTGCTTCCTGCAAAGGGGTAAGAATGAGCACCGCTTTGCTTGTTGATGTAATACATCACAGCTTTTTGTCCGCTTGAAGGAGAATGTTCTGTGACAAAGGATATCCTTCAGAGCTCGATCACAGAGAGGACCGCTCATCTCCAGGACATTTATGTGAGAAGAGTTTCGAACTGAGTCCACACCTTGAGTGTGGAGGGAGAGACAGTGAGCTCCCATCCCATTAGCGACGTGTCTGTGGTGATGGAGATCTGATGATCCGGGAGCAAAGGGAACCCTTCCAGGAGATTGTTTCGAGTCCACCAGGTGAGAGACTTCAAAGGGGCTCTGTCCCTTGATGGATAAGACTGGGGTGAGAGGTCGGAGACCACTGAGTGAGGAGCATCCATTGTGGTTCTGCGTGCAACCGGGCCAGGGTACAGTGAACACCGGGACGCTATGAGACTCAACATGCGCTGTATCGAGAGAGCTGTAAATGCATCGGTTCTCCCTGATGTAACGGCCATCCAAGGATGTCGAGTCTTCTGTCCTCTGGAAGGAAAGCTCTCGTGAAGAGTGGTCTAGAAGCATCCCTTATGAAAAGGAGCCTCTGAGGGCTGCAGTTGTGATTTTTCAAATTGGTGCAGAATTCTATGGACGTGAAGAAGACCAGGTAGTCGCTTTGCACGCTTCAAGTGTCCTTGGCTGGAAGGGCTAGAAGCCAATCGTCCAGGTGTGGAAACACTGAGTCCGATCTTCCTGAGATGCGCCAAGTAGAACTGCACAACACTTTGTAAAGACTGCGTGCCCGAGGATAGCCCAAAAGGCAGGACTCTGAAGTGATAATGCTGACCCAGAGCTACAAACCTGAGAACTTGGCGGTGGGTCGGGTGATGGGGGATATGCTGTAAGCCGCCCTGCATACATCCAGGGAGGCCAGCCGGTCGCGGTTGATGCAGCAAGGGTAACAGGGTACCTAGGGAATCATTTTGAATTTCTCCTGGGGAGAAATTGTTTTTAACTCTCTGAGGTCTACAATGGGGCCATCCCCCGATTTCTTTGGAACCAGGAAGTAATGGGAGTAGAACCCAGTTTCAGAGATGCGGAGGCACCAGTTCTATTGTCCTGTTGCTTAGAAGGCCCTGATCTCGCGTGAGGAGGTCTGATTGAGAGGCGGCTAACCTGGGTTGTTCGCCTGGGAGGACAATTGGGGGTTCCAAAAATTGAGAGAATGACCTCAAGGATTATCCTAAGGACCAATTTGTCCTAAGTTATGACTCACTGGTTGTTGGTAAGCACATCAGATTAACCTCCCCACTGAGGAGAAAGTTCCACCGGCAATGTGGATGGAACTTGGGCCAGCAATTATAGGGGCACTGGGGCTTTAGGCCCCGCGCCTCTGCTGCGCTTTCTTTGAGGTTGGGCAGGTTGGCTTTCGGAAGCTTCCTGCCTTCTGCGTCAAAAGACTGACGACTCAGTGAAACTGGACGTCTGTTCCATGCCCCTCGAGGGAGCAGGCGGAGGTCTGGCCAACTTAATGGCCGATTTCAGTCTCTTAGTGGGCTCTAAGGGCTTGTTCCACCTGAGGGCCGGGAAAGAAAGGAGCCATCTTAGGGCAGCGCCATTACCTGCTGCTGAGCATCATTCGTGAAGCCAGAAGCACGCAGCCAGAATGGCGCGAGCACAACAATTCCGCGGCTGCTGAGCTTTGTACAGTGTCGAAAGGCCCATAGCGGCTTTGACCTGCTGGTTAATAAGACCTACCACTTTCTAGTAACGTCAGAAGAGGCTCTGACTTGGAGTCCAATCCGGGAAGAGCTTCAACCATTCTTTTCTCAAGAGTGCTGCAGGATATACTCATACTGAGAAAAATAGCCTTGATAACTGCACACACGATACTTAGAGTTGAGGCAGCAAAGACTCTCTTACCTAATGTATCAATCTTTCAGACTCTTGTTAATAGGTCGAGCTGTAGTAGTTTGAGGAAGAACGACCTTATCATTCTCTGCCAGGACTACAAATAGGATCCGCAAAGGTTTGGATGCCAAAATGGGGCTACTCCTTGGGAGCTGAATACTTCTTATCAGTGTTGATTTAGCCACTGAGGAATAAGAGCAGGATTATTCCATACCATTTGAGACAGCTGCCTCAATGAAGGCTGGATCGGAGGAGTCAAATCCTTAGGGATCTCCGAGCATGAAGGTACTTGAGTCTTAATATCTCCCGGTGATCGTTGTCTGCAGTCTGGGGAGAAAGAGTGGATCTCTGTTTCTTCAACAGAGACTTAAAGGATAGTCCCCACCACAGGCTCTGTAAAAGAAAGATCCTGTTTCCTCCACTTCATCACCCAAACCAAGGTCTGGTCAGGCTCACCATCATCTCCTGATGGTCCAGGAGGACATGTTGGACAGGAAAGGAGGTAAAATTAGAGAGGAGGAAATAGCAGAGAAACAAGGAGAGTCTCTGAGGCCCCCGCCGCCAGAAGGTAAAACGGGTTAAAACGGATCGTGAGAGGGGCACGGCTTGATGAGGCACGCGGGTTTCAAGCGGCGCCGCCAGACCAAGCAGCGTCGCGAACCAAGCGGCGGCGCCGAGAAGGCCCAGCGGCATAAAACGGCGCTCTACAAGCCAACAGACCTCATGAAGGCGCTGAAACGCCCCAGGAACCTGGAAAGCAAAGGAAGGAAAAACAAGTAGGAGATATGGCATCTGGTGGCCCTCGCGCTGCAAGCCATGTGGAGGGGGGGAAACCTATCTGCTGGAGTCACCGGCACCGGAGAAGGCACCGCGTAACTAGGAAGGTCCAACCGCCCCTACCCGATCGCCTGGAGGAGTCTGGGGTCCGGCAACCGAGCCAGGCAGGCAGAACCAACCTCCGAGGCCCATCGCTCCATCAAGAGCGCCCACTGATGAAATCTGCTCATCTGGAGCCCTACCTATAGGCGGGAGGGGCTCTGCGTCGAGGATCATCGTCACCAGCAGTTTACACCTCAAGAAGGAGAACGGCAACCAGGCTACGACAACCACCGCCCACGCGACATACCAGAGGCTTACCTTGAGTGATGCCTCTTTTTGACCTGCGGGTCAAGAAGAGTTCGAGGCCGAACGGTGCCGAGAATGCACCGCTTATTTTATGCGCGACGGGACCGCCGCATCTCCGGCATCGGACTGACCGCTGTCGGAACCCGCATGGAGGAGAAGGAGGCTGACCGACCCAGCCCGGCTGACTGAACAGTTTGCTACAAAGTCTCCCTACCGTCACCTGACCTGGTCATGGTCAACCCATCCAGTAGGCCGAGACTTCTCAAGTTAAATTTAAAATTAAGCGATACTACTACGTAGATAATGTTACAAAAAATAAACTGAAAACTAGGGCTAGTTTGAAGTTTGACTCGATGAGAGCTTGAAAGCGACGCTGCCACTGAAGCGCACTGACGGCGGGAAAAAGGAACTGCGGGAAGTGCTGGAGGGTCGCCACGAGATGGTCAAAGCCGCCTGAGCTGCCAAGCTCACAGGCACTATGCCTCGCAGCGCCTGCCTCTGGCGCCAATTCTCCAGCAAAAAGTTTGCTCCTCGATGGGTCCTAGTGCCTCCGGCGCTGATCCCACTAGTGTGAATGAGTGGTGGAGACTTATGTCCAGGAAGATCAGCAATCCTCTGCCTCCTTAAGTGGGCCACTGCCACTGCTAGACACTTTGTGAATACCCTTGGAGCAGAGGTAAGGCCGAAGGGCATTGCTCTGAACTGGTAATGACCTGAGGGCAGTTCGAATCTGAGGTACTTTCGATGGGATCATCTGATTAGGACATGGAAATAGGCATCCTTGAGGTCCAGGGAGGCTAGACCAGTCCCCTGGCCTTAGGGAAGGTAAAATCATTGCCAGAGTTACCATTTTGAACTTTGGTTTCAAAAGATGCTTGTTCAGATATCTGAGATCTAAATGGGCCGCCATTCTCTGTCTTTTGGGTAAGGAAGTATCTGAATACAGACCCCTGCCCTGATGCAGGGAGGAACCTTTTCTACTGCTCTGAGAGCTAACAGATGAGACCTCTGTTTCCAGAGCGAGGGTCTCGAAGCACTTGTGGTAGAAAAGTCTGCTTCTCAACTTGGGAAACTTTTGAAGCTGAGAACCAGACCCCTGGCTTACTACTTCCAGAACCCACTTGTCTGAGGTTAAAGAAGCCCACCCTGACTGAAGTAAGCCAGCCTGCCCCCCACTGGTACAGGAGAATCGGCCTGGCACCCCATCAGGTGCCTGTTTCGAGGAGCTTTAGGCTGGGGGTGGGAGCAGGTCTGCCCACCCCTCGCCTGCCCCCGCCTCTGAAGAAGCCCTCTGAGCAAAGGCAGAGGAGGCCTGAGTCTGGTAGAAAGGCCTGTGAAAAGGCTCACCCCTACCCCTGAGGGTATGCCTTTGAGGAGTGGCTTGCCGCCTCTTAGCCTGGGCACTTTTGTAAGTAGTCCCATATTCATCCATCTTCTTCATGTAATTCTCTGTCTGCTCTCCAAACAGAGAATTTCCACAACAGGAAAATCCATAGCCTTAGTCTGGGTATCCTGTGACAAACTAGTACACCTGAGCCAGGTCAACTCCAGTAAAAGCTACAGATGTGGCCATGACCCCAGGAAACATCATTAACATCCACAGCAGCATGAAACTGAACCTAGAGGCTTCAATGCCATCAGCAGCCACCTGTTCTAGTTCACTAGCCAGCTGGCCATGGCCTGCTTTGCAATTGCATAACAGTATCCCATCTAGATTTCTGATACCTAGCTACATAAGCTTACATAATTTGCTTGCCTGAGTCCCAGAGAGAGCTGCCATATACTGTTTTTTTTTGCATCAATCTTCCTGGAATCCTTGTCAGAGGATGAAGCCAAGGAATATTAGCTTTATCACAGGCAGCAGCCTGAACTACCCCAACATGACTGCATTGCTGAGAAAGGAATTCTGTATCAGGGCCTGACAATGTATACCTTCTGTCCATCTTTTTATCTACAGGAGGCACAGAATTAGGAGCTTTTAAAATTTTAATTGTTTGTTTCCTAAAAGACTTATGTAAAGGAATAGACAATCTCCTAGACTCTGGAATATCCATCATTTCTACAAAATCAGGCTCCTCTGCTCATCCACAGCCTCTTCTAAAGGAAGCTGGAGGTTTCAGCAACTTTTTATAAAAAATAAATGAGATGGGGACTCAGACAGCATGGGGGGATTCAAGGTCTGTCTGGGGAGATGTCCGTGTCAATGGGCACACCCAGACCTTCCTAGCCACATTCATACTGTGTCTATAATCCTCCTCCTCCTCTGTCTATAAAATTCCTCAATATCATAATCCTGAACCACTGGGACCGGACTTAACCGACCTTTTACCAGATAGTGGTGGTTCGGACGGACCCTGAGACAGTGACTGGACAATTTGTATGGCTTTTGTTATCTCTGCAGCAGTTGGAGAAAGAATTTTGGACCCAGACCTGCTGATTTTCTCTTGTTTTCTTACTGGAATTGGTCTCAGAACCAGCTTTTCTTTGCCCGAGGAAGTGGGCCCTGGTCAGAGGGCACTCCTCTTGCTCTGTTGGCACCGAACCGGCTGGCCATCCGGGTCAGCTGACTTTTGGTTCTCGCCCCTGAGCCTGCCCAATCTTTTCTCCAGGGTGGCTGCAGGAAATTTACATACCTGGCAGTCTGACTGGAGGTGGTCAAACCCCAGACAATAAACACATGTGGGTGTGTGGTCAGCCTTGGCAAAGACTTCCCACAAACATCACAGTGTTGAAACCCAGTGGGCCCGGTTTTTCTTTTGGGTTTCTCAGACATAATGCCAGCCTAACCAAAAACTTGCCCTTTTAACGCAGTGCCAGGCAAGACACTTTTATCGGTTCCTAACTGTGTCACTGGGTATTGGAAAAACGAATAAATCCGTTTTTAGAACCGATAAGAACCGGGAACCGTGACTCTAAAAATAGTAACTTTTAGTTTTAAATGAGTTTTAAATCCACTGATCGGGTTCAAAACGAACTGATAACTTACAAGTTCCACACAGACAAAACCTTCATTTACTTATTCGGTTACCACAGATAGAACTTGAACCTGAACGTACTTGGCGGTTAAATAGAAACTATTCTCGTTAAATCCAACCGAGAAAACACTTTTAAACCGAGAAATGAACCGAGCAGAAGAAGAAATTCCGAGCGACTGTTCACTGAGGCGGAGTAAAGAATCTGACAGTTCAAGTTTGAAAGGACACAGATAGAGCTGCTCGTGCTAAAAATTCTATTTTGGAATGGTTTTAACCATTTCACTCCGGGCAGTTCTAGAGCTGGAACAAACTGCTAATGTCTATAATATAGCAAGACTTCATGTTGTTTGAATTCCGTGAGGGGTACCTGGCCCGCTTAGAAACGGGTTCGAGCTTCATCCCGTGGACTCTGGAGATGAGTCCGGCAACCCTAAGAAGGATCGAGCATACTACCCACTGACTGCCCTCCCGAGGACTCCAAGTCCATGTGCTTGGAGAAGAGGGAGGAACTATCATCGGACTCAGAAGAGTCCTCAAAGAGCTGCTCGGCCTGAGCCACCCTCCACCTGCCGAGGTTTATCGGGAGTGAGGGTGACAGACAGCCTATGAGGCAACCCCAAGGCCGACCGAGAATTTTTGGTCGGAGCCCCAACTAATGGCTGTGGAGGCGGAGGTTCCACCAGAATCGGTGGGGCAGCTGGAATTGGCCGAACAACCGGCCTGGGAACAGGCCTCGGCCAACGAGGGGTTGTTTCGCCGCCCGGTGACAGCCACTTAATGGCCGGGAAGACGACTGGGTCGGCCTATTCCCGGTCAAAGAGCTGTTGCCACATGAGTTCCTCAGATTTCTGACGCAACTTGCGTCCAAGCCTCCTCGTCTCGGGGAGGAAGAGCGGCGGTGACGCTTGCCGGTGCGCGAGATCGAGACCGCCTATGGCGGCGGATCGGTTGGACCGTAAGGGATGTCCGAGACCGAGAGTCTCGACTAGGCCGAGGAAGGCGCGGAGAAGTGTCGGTAATCGGCACTCCCTCGGCTCGACGATCCCACCGGCCCGGAACCGGAGGCACAGACGAGCCGACGGGATCCTCAACTCCCACCGGGGAACTGGGAGAGGGGATTCTCAGCTCTCCAGCCGACAACCTGTCTAACGGTCGAAAAATCTCGACTGGCGTCGCTCGGAGTCTCGGTCAACTGGCGGACGGGACACCGTGAAGCCAGTGGCCGGAAGCTGAGGGGTCGACCAGTGTCGACTGTAGACAAGGGAGGGGATCTTCCCGCTCCCAAGAGCGCCGATGGAGAGACTTACTTTTTGCTCTTTTTGGACCTGGAAAAAGGTCCCGAAGAAGTTGGACCCTCACCTTTCGTCGAGAGGGTCAGACAAAGCTCCTTAAAAGAAGCCGAGTACGAGGCACCGAGAGAGAGCGGGACAAATGCCGCAGCCGAGGTAGAAGCGGCCCGTGCCGCCTCCTCTTCAAGGGCGATCATCTGCTCGAGCTGATCCGCCGAGCCCGCCGCCACGGTCACCGCCAACTGGGCCTCTTTAGATTTCACCGGTGGAATTCTTTTCTCGGGGCGCCCCAGTTGTAATCGGGCGGCACGGTCTTCAAGGACGAGGTTTAAAAGAAGAGCACAAGTCGCAGGCCTGCGTGTGCCTCAAGGCCCAGGCAGTAGACGACGCGGAGTGCGGATCTGTCCTAGACATCTTCGCCCACAAGGGCACCTCCGGAAACCGAGTCGATTGGTCCATCGCAGTCGCGAGGAGAAGAAGACCAAGTCTTTTAGCAAAAACTTTTTGATTTCAAACTATCAAGAATTAGGAACCAGTCTTAATCGCAGAGCGTTAGGAGGAACCTGAGCTTCCAAGCGGTAAGGAAGATCTGGCGTCATGGGGCGGAGCCAAGAGTTTTACCACCCGGGTGGGTGGGAGGAGCCAGCTTGAAGACCTTCCGGCAAGATTTAAAGCGGCAAGAAACCTGCCAATAAGTGTGGATGAACAACATATCCATGTCCCTAGAAACCCTAATCGCCCTCCCTGCCAATCGGAATCCAACATGGCCGAAGGTCCGGTGATGGACTGGCCGGATCAGGCAGTCAGGACACCCTCCGAGCCCACTGCTCCATAAGGGAAGCTCAGTGGTGAAAATGTTAATTGGAAGCCCCCGCAGAAGGCGGAGAGGAGCTCCGATGTCGAAGGAGCAGATTGCCAGAGACACAAACTGGCGACTCCGAAAGAGACGGAGACCAGTTGCTGACCCCAACAACTGACCGTCTACACGCAGACCTACCAGAGGGCAACCTCGAGCGATACAGTCTGTTCTTTGACTGGTGGAACGAAGAAAAACTCGAGGCTGAACAGTGTCATGAATGGGACCATTTCTTTTTATGCTTTTGGAGGACCGCCCATCCCCACCGAGCACTGGACTGACCCGTTGTCAGATCCCCTCCAGAGAGGGGTGGCGGACCACACTTGGTTCAGCTGACTGAACAGCTTTCATGCAAAGTCTCCCTGCTGTCACCTGCCCCACAAATGGTCGATCCGCCAACAGAGGGCTGAAGAATTCTTTCTTGTACAAGTAAGAAATGAAAATTACGTACCTACCGTTATTATGATCTTTCTGTGTATCTTTACCATTCGTCACCTTTGGGTACATGGCCGGAGGTCATGACTCCATGGGAGCTTTTTTTTTTTTTTGGTAGGCAAAGCCGATGCACCATTGGTGCTACCCTCGAGGCCGAATCACTGTGCGGTGCTCGTGGGTTGGCCGTTAGGCACTGTCGACTCCACCTGCCTGCCAGTTCTGAGTTGCCGGAGACGTAACAGGAAGGGAGTGGAGGGTGGGACAAGGAAGTCCAAGGGACAGGAAAAGGAAAAATATATGAAACTAAAAGGAGAAATAACGACTAAGAGGACAGAGAGAAAGAAGTCAGAAACTAAAGCGGTTGAAAGGGGCTCCAATCTCTAGAAATGGAGCAGGGAGGTAGGGAGGGATAAAAAATTTAGAAGGTAGCATGAGAAGGGAGAAGGTATAACACATCCCAGACCCTGGTTCGTCTCCAGACTATATAGGAACTGCAAGGAGCAGCCAAAGGCTTCTTGCCAGAATTCAAGGCACAGAATGGCTGGCAAAAACTCCATTTGAGCAGAATCGGCTATTCTGGAAGAAGGACAGGGCACAGAGAATTAACACCCTCTCAAGGAAAGAAATTTTTGGTGAAAAAAGAAAAGGAGTTTTTTTTTTGGGTAATAAAGGATAGTCCAAAGGACAAGGGAAAATAAGATGGTCGGGAACAAAGAGGAGAAGAGAATGGAAGGCAACTGCCAACTCCCACCCCACAAGGGTGGAGCTAACGTACTGGAGAAGAAGTGCCCCCCATGCTGACCACTCTCCTCAGAACATTATCCTCCACGTGCTCCGTTTACCCCACTCCTAACAAAGAAAGGAGGGGGGCGAGGCTGGGCAAAGAGAGGGAGGTGGACCCAGAAACTGAGGCCCCAGGGGCATGGAGGGCGGGATTGAGATGAATGGTGAAGATACACAGAAAGATCATATCACGTAGGTGCAATTTTCATATCTTATCTGTCATCTTCACCATTCATCACCTTGGGTGAGTGCCGAGCCCCCTACCCACTAAGAGGGAGAATCTTCAGGGCCTGGAGAGGCCTGAGAGTGGAGACAGTGAGATGGGGACCCCCCGGAGGGGCAAGGAAGTTGCTCCGACAAACGCTGTCTCACTCTATGGCAGAAGAGACAGGCTCTCTGGTGAGCGGAGTTCATCACCCTACACCGGGCCAAGGGTGACAACCGGGAAAGACGCAGTCATGCCATCCGCCTAGTGCAGATCGCTGTCCCTACGACCCTGGTAACTACCTTGTTGGCATCACAGGATACTCTCACTTGGTGCCCTGCTAGCTCAATGCCATGCGCAGAGTGCGCAATGGCTTGTCTGGTTTGCTCCGTGTCAGGCAATGAGGCTAGGAGCTGACCTAGCCTGGACCACAAGAACCTGTCATAGGCTGCACAGTGGGCCTGATGTGCAGAAAATAGAAATTACGTACTTACCGTAATTATGATCTTTCTGTGTATCTTCACCATTCATCACAGATGGGTACTGGCGGAGATGAGGGACCCACAGGAGCCTTTTTTGAAGGATAGGTGGAGTCAACGCAGTGTCAGCGCGCCGCCCGAGGCTGACGTACTCACGGGGCCTGAGAGATTAGCCGTTTGTGTCCACTCCGCCTGCCTACCAGTTCTGAGTCGCCGGAGAGGTAAGAGGAAGGATGGAGGGAGGGACAAGAGAGTCCAAGGGACAGAAAAGGAAGAGAAAACTGAATTAAAAGGAGAGATAACGACTGGAGAGGACAGCATAGAGGAATTAAGACTAAGGGGATTGGTAGGGGCCCCAACTCTGGAAAAGGAAGAAGGAGGAGGGAGAGAGAGAATTTAGGAGAGTGAGAGGTAACAAGGATCCAGGACCCTTGTCCGCCACCAGACTGTATAGGAACTGCAGGAGTAGCAAAGCTCATTTGCCAGAATTCAAGGCACAGAATAACTGGCAATACCCCAAAAGCAGAGTCGCTATTCTGGAGAAGGACAGGGTACAGGGACTCAGTACTCTCAGTAAAGATATTTGATGAAAAAAGGGAGTTCGTTTTTGTTTTTTTTAAATTAGATGGATAACAGAAGGAGGGCAACCATCAGCTCTCACCCTGTAGGGGTGAAGATATGTAGTAGAGAAGGAGTGCCACCTAACTGTACCCCTTAGGAAGAAAACTACCCCTGTGTGTCCCAACTTTACCCTGTTCAAAAGAGGGTAGGCACAGAGGGAGGAGGATCCAGAGACTGGAGCCCCAGGGGATGGGGAGTATGATTAGATGAATGGGAAGATACACAGAAAGATCATACTACGTGGGTACGTACTTCTATATCTTATCTGTGTCAATCTTCACCATTCATCACAGATGGGTGAGTACCAAGCCCTCAAGGGGTTAACTGATTGCACCCTAAGGGACAGTGTCCCTAGCCCTCAGTGGGTGACACACTAAGGGGACCTTCTGGGCCTGGGGAGGCCCGAGAGTGGGAGAGGAGACGGATCTCCCGGAGGGGAAGGAAGCTGCCCCAACAAACGCCCTGCCTTGCCCTATGGGAAAGAGATAGGTTCCCTGGTGAGCGGAGCAAATCACTCCCACGCTGGGCCAAGGGTGACAACCGGGAAAGGCGGCCATGCCGATCTTCTGGTGCAGATCGCTGTCCCTACCACCCTGGTAGTTACCTGCTAGCGCCATAAGACGCCTGCTTGGTGCCCTGCTAGCTCCAGGCCACGGCAGAGAGCGATGGCTTGCCTGGTTTGTTCCAAGTCAGGCAAAGCAGCTAGGATCTGACCCAGCGCTGACCACAAGAACCTGTTGTAGGCTGCATAGTGGGCCTGATGAGCGGAGATGGAGAGATGCAACCGTGCCGAGTAGAAAGTCCTCCTCCCCCAGAAATCAAAATCCGAAGAGTCTTGATCAGGGGGCCGGTCACGGTGGAAGGCGCGAAGCCCGTCAGGAGTGTCCAGGTGCGTCAATCCGGACTGTGGATGAGGCATGGAACCTGGAGACTCCGGGGGTGCGCAATACCTCTGGCTGAGGTCCCTACGGGCAGGAACTCCGGAGAAGGGCCTCTGCCAGAAACGCATGGACGCCTCCTGAAAAGGAGTAGGCCGGGGGGCACCACAAGGGTGGCCGCCCCGAAATCGCCTAGAAAGACATGCGCCGACTGCTTAAAGTGGCACGGGTGAGGTGCAAGTCCTCCAAAATCCTCACAAGGAAACGCTGATACTCAGCGAGATCAGCGGCTGGAGAGATGTGGACAGAAGGCTCCTCTCCCCCAGAAGAGGGGGATGAAGAGTTGGAGGGCACAGACTGCTCAGAGGGCGGCTGCTCGCGGGGAGGTTGAAAAACCTGACTGTCCATTGCCCTGACATAAGCTGGGAACCGAGCAGCCACAGCCCTGAACTGCTCTCAGGAAAGAGGCCCGCTAGGACCAGGGATGCCTGGGAGCACAGGAGAATGTTGCAGAGGGATGGGGACAGAGCCGAGAAGAGATGTCGGCTGACCTCTGCCTGGGCTAAGGAGCGGACCAAGAGCACCCAAAGAAGGTGCTCCAGAAGACTCCACAGCAGACATTTGAACAACCATTTCGGTACTGCCTTGGTTGCGCCCGGAAGAATCCCCACTGTGAGGCGACCAGGGCTGTATAGGTCCAGAAGGATGGTCCCTTACCTCAAAAGAATGGGTCTCTCTCAAAGAGATCAAGGAGGAACAGCGGAGATCCGCACTACGGCTTCTCCCAGAGCCCGGGTGGACCCCAGAAAAAGGTCGCCATACAGACCCCATGCCCCTCGACCCCTCGGAATCTGAGAGAGCCCTCCTCCTCGAGAGGGACAGCTTAGGTAGCTGACAGCCCTGGCCAGGACCCGAAGGAGCTATCCAGGGCACAGTACCCTCCCCTCCTGTAGGTGCCCTGATTGGCCCCAAAGCTGGGCAATCCAGGCACACCACAGGTGGGGGTACCACTACTGAGGGGACAGTGAACCCACCAAGACCGGGCTGCAGAGCAATGGTGGCCTGCACCACTGCCCGCTGGTCAGCACCCCTGACCCCAGTCTCGGCAGCCACCGACCCCACCTCAGAAGGGGGCTGACTCCGGCTGGTCGAGGACACTATAGGGCTGCCCACACCAACAGTCAATCCCAAGGAGTCAGACTGCTTGTCTGACTCAGAGTCCGACTCCACCTCCAAAGAGGTAGAGGCTGAGGCCCTTTGCTAGACCATAGGAGGTCACCCGCTGCCATCCTTGCCAAATGGCGTGCCAGAAACCAAAACCACGCCTGAGCCAATGCCTCCCACAGCACCACGGACAGTATCCGCAGAGGACCCGGACCCGAACAGCAGCCCTGGAGTCAGAACCAGTCACGGGTGCTGTGAGCAGCACTGAGGGCGGGGACAGTGCCGCGATGGCTCGGCGGTGCCATCGGGCGCTCTTGTGTACTGCACAGCTCAACAGTGCCGTGGTTCGCGCCGACGACAGTGTCGACAGTGGATTCTGAAGCCCCCATGGTGCTGAGTCCCAAGCCAGACACACTGCGCCGCGAACAACGCCAAGGCGAGAAGAGGACAAAGATGGCGCCGTAGAAACTCCCACAGTGCCGCTAGCACTATCAGAGCTACGAATGGCACCGAGAGCAGACAGATGCCGAGCGACAAACTGGAAAGGCCTGAAACGTCATCGACCGATGGTGTCGAGGACGGCGCTGACCCGGGCCTTGAGAACCACGGGTCTGACACCAGGGGAGCCTTCACCCCCGAAGGGGCAATTGCCTTGGCAGCACCTCCTGCTCTCCCCCCAAAAGGAGCGGGACGGGCCTCCTGCACCGCAGAAGGAGCCTCGGCAACGGCCAGGCTACTAGAAGGCAAGGCTTCCTCCTCCTCGATCCGTGTAGAACTGCAAGGGGACCCGGAGGAAAGGCCGCGAGTATGTGGCCTGACCTAACGAGTGGCGCACCAGACCCCCAAAAGTTGGCAGAGCTCACCCCATTTTCCACGCGCGCTGCTCAATGACCCGGCAGTCCATGGAGAAACAAACGTTGCATGAATCCATGTCGTGAAGCAGGCTAAGACACGTAAGGCATCGGTCGCATTGGTCGGTGACAGAAAATTTATGGCCACAAGGGCACCATCACATGGGGAGGCCATCCCGTCTTCGAAGTCTTCTTGCTCTCCGACCCAGACATGACCTACGAGGAAAAAAAACACCAAAAACAGACTCGACGTCACCAAGAATAAACTTAAATAAGTGTCAATGAAAAATTTCACTAAAAATACCACCAACAGCTTAATTTGGTTCAAGGTCAGTTGGCATTCATCTGTATCCCCTTTCCCCGGGTCGCGCCTGAAAATAGGCAGGATTTGTCTAGTGCACTTACCTGGTCAACAAAAACAAAATTAAAAAAAAAATTAAAATGAGTGGTGGAGACCTTATGTCCAGGAAGATATCTTGTGTTCTCTGTTGAGATGAGAAGGGCTCTCCCTGAAGATCTGGAGGACCAGACACATTTCTCTGAATTCATCTGAGAATGACCCTCCACCACTGACCACAGCCAGAACAGCACTGAGACCAATAAGGAACTCACCACAGCTGAACAGCCAACCCAGCAGCCACCAAGACCTTTCTGCAGTCTTTCAGCTGACCAATGGTCAACTGAGCCTTCCAATCATCGATGGACACTAGCTGCATACCCCAACACAAACTGTATCCTTGACATGTTGATCGGCCAGGCAGCATAAGTACATGTTGTGCAGATCCGTGGCAGAAATGTTCTGCCTGCACCGGGGTGTAGAACTTCACCCCAGTTTCTTGCTCTCCATCATCAACAGCAATCATGAAGTGCAGCCGGAAGACTTACGGAGCAACTTTAATTGGCATATGACCCTGAAGTTGAAGATTCACCAAAGAAGCGCCTGAACAACTCTAAATCCTTCAATGCTGCAGAACTGCATAAGGAGGAGGTCTGTCTCTTACAGCAGACAGAAAACTCTGATGTCATTGGGAAGAGCGAGAGGATATGCCACCAGAGTAGTGGGAGCAGCATAGCTTAAAGACTTCCAATGACTCCGCTGTTTCTGGGAAGACTGAGCATGGATGTGAACTGTATCCATCTGGTCAGAAATAATATTACTCACATTCCTGGACAAATAACTAAGATACCCCAATAGACTTCAATGCTTTACAAGTAGCACTTATTCAGGGGGCCAACTGAGTAAGCGCTTCACATGAAACCTTGGGTTGTCTCCATTGTTTGCCCAGCACAGGACTGTAATTCCGAAATTTCAATAAATAAATAATGTAATAAATTAATATTATAAGGAATGCCTTGGAGTGCTGGAGCTGTGTCTTCTGGCTTATGTTGTTACAATTTTAAACACAGGATTTCCAAACGGGGAGCAAGTTCCTGCATAAGTAGCACTGCCAAACAATAAACACAGTACAATTAATTAATGTACCCCAAATGATCAAATCCCTAATTTTTTTTCTGCTTTGAGATTCTTTACGAGTCCTTTTTCCTTAATGTTAAACCGAGTATTTCAATGAAAGCGTGACTCACTCTGCCTGAGCAACATTTCTCCACTTTAACTTGGCTGGCTTTTGACCAGTTGGATTCTCTGCAGACATGCAGGCCTCGGAACTGATTTTGTTCGGTCGGCAGTCTTTCACTAAGGTGAACAGTGCATATCGACTTGGGTGGCACTCAGGAAGAAACAGCTGAAGATCAATATATTCGGCCTGCAAAAAGCAATGAATAAATCAATATACAAACAGACATACCTGGATTAACTCACCTCATGGACAAAATTGGTCCCAGAGTCGGGGATAGCGAACTCATAATCCTGGGGGATGTAAACCTTAACTGGGATAGTGGTAATGTTAAGCAGTTTGAGCCTCTGCTTGCTAACCTTGCCCTGACCCAGCTCATCCAGAAACCAACTAGGTGGACAGCAAATGGATCCTCCAGCATCTTACTGGACTGGATCATGTCTAACCGTCCTGACAGGATCTCATCAGCTGGTACATTATCTGACTCCATCTCTGACCACTCACCGGTTTTCTGTGTATGGAAAATTCCCACCCCCAAAATTCCACACATAATTATGCATGTCAGAAACTACTCTAGATTCGATACTGAGGAGTTCCTGGAAGACCTAAGAATTACTGACTGGTCTGGGGTGTATGGTGCCACTGACCCCTCGGCAGCAACCTCTTACTTCCTCTCCACCTTTGGGGCCTTGCAAGACAAGCATGCTCCCAAGGTCACCCGTATGGTGAGGGGTCCACTACCTCTGGTTAAATGGGAATCTCCCAGCCCAGATGCGGAGAGAGATAAGTGTTGGGCTCGTTCCAAAGGTACCAGTGATCCCATGATTATTCAAAGGTACAGACACCTCAGGAACAAGTGCAAAAAGGTCATCAGGGCAGCAAAGAGTGACTTCTGCAAGTCCGCCCTACTGAGCTCTGCCAGTAATCCCAGGAGGTTCTGGAGAGATATTAAATCCCTTGTCAGCGGATCCTCCCATCCGGGGGGGTTACGGACATGGTCATAAATGGAGTCTCCTGCAATAATCCCCATACTATTGCCAACTCCCTAAATAATTACTTCTCTGACCTCTCTGCCTTCACAACCCTCTTCTCACCTGATGAGGCTCTGTCCTACCGCCTTCCCTCCACTCTGCTGGAGGGTCACCCTCCTCATCAAATGTTCCGCCTCAGGGCTGTATCAGTTCAGAACTTGCAGAAATGCCTAGCTAGCCTCTCCCAGTACTCCAGTCCTGGCCTAGACAACCTGGAGCCTAAACTCCTTAAGCTTGGTGCTGCACACATTGCCTCACCAGTAGCCTTTATCTTCAACCTATCCCTTGGACTCGGGGCCATCCCAGACATCTGGAAAGAGGCGAGGATTCTCCCTGTACTGAAGCAAGGAAATCCAAAACTACCTGACAATTATCGACCGACTGTCATTCTCCCAACCCTTAGCAAACTCCTTGAAAAGGTAGTGGCTGAGCAGCTTTCGGAATATATCCACTCTCATGAACTTCTGTCCCCAGCCCCGCACAGCTTTCGTAAGGGACACAGCACCACCACAGCCTTAATCTCTGTTACATCAAGTATCCGGACAGCCATGGACCAGGGCAAACTCTCTGGTGCAATATTTGTCGACCAGTCCAAACCTTTTGACCTCGATGACCACAAACTGCTTGGTGCACAGCTGTGGTCACTGGCCTCCCATGCCATGAAATGGCTAATGGAGTTATCTACATGGCAGAAAGCGGATGGTACCTGCTTCAATAAAGTCCCTCTCAAGCCCCTACGGTGACCTCCGGAGTGCCTCAAGGCTCGGTACTGGGTTCCCTCCTCTTCTCCCTCTTCATCAATCAACTACCCATGGTTACTACCAGCTGTAGCGCCACCATGTATGCAGATGATCTGGTAATGCTGGCTCACTCCCAGAATGCCACTACCCTAAACCAGAACCTGACCTATGACTTTAACAGGGTATTGTCATGGGTTACTAGGCACAAGCTGGTCCTGAACTTGAAAAAGACACAGGCTATGCTCTTTGGCTCAATGGCTAAAATCAAAGCCTCATCGGCCTGCTTACATGTCACCAGCGCAGATGGATCCTCACTACCCATAGTGAGCTCTATCAAATATCTGGGGGTAACACTTGACCCCCAACTTAACATTGGTAATCATATCCTTAACATCTGCAGGGTGGCAAACTGCAAACTGGATCTGGCCTATAGGGCCAAGTATAACCTTACACCGGCAGCCAGGCTTGCCCTAGAGAAGGGTGTGCTCCTTCCCTCCCTCAGCTATGGGCTGCACCTATTTGCTCGCTCTCCAAAGACACATCTCACCCAGTGGTACACTGCTTACAATAACATTTGTCGTTTTGCCTTGGCTGCTCCCCGACTCACCCACCGTTGTGAGCTATATGAGAAACTCTGCTGGCTCTCACCAGCTAGATACCTTGATTTTCGGTTTGGGATGCCTCTCTAGGAAAGTGATCAGAACTAGCACCCCCCAGGGGCTGGCCCAGCTTCTGCCTAAACTGAATCCCACCCCATACCAACTTAGGTCTCTCACATCAGGGATGCTCAAAGTCCCTCCTACCCGGACCCACATGGGGGATCGGGACTTTGCCATAAGTGCACCCAGACTCTGGAATTCGCTGCCTGTGGATATCCAAACTGCCCCCTCCTATCTGAGTTTTTGAAATTCCCTGTGGGGTTTCCTAAAACTAGCATCAGAGTGTAACTGCCCCAAACTTCCCTAGAGTAAAGTGTCAAATTGTTTTGTCTGAACCTCCCCAGGGTGTCTCCATTGAATTCCTGGAGATATTTTCCCCATTGTATCAATGACTTCTGACTACTCCTGCCTAAAAAGACTTGGGCATTTTTATAACCATTATTGCTCCACGGTCATAGGGTAACCATGACATATTGCACCTTGGTCACTTGGTAGAAACTTGTACTACCAAGTGTTTCTGTTCTGTCTAACATGTGCATATTTAGAAAAATGTGATGGAGGCTGTATATACCTGTCCAGCGATCCAACGACACAGGGGTGTATCACGACAATGTTATAAGTTATATTATGACCAATCCAGTCCTTGAGCTATGCTCCACTCCTATGTATGATGACCTGTATATATCTGTCAGTTGAACTAGCTAGTCTAGAGTGTATAATCTGAAATGTGCTTACTACTGTATGTTTTCCCTAGCGTCAAATTATGTATTTCCCACGTTTGTTTACTGTGACATAAAAACTGTACTCTCTTTGCCATGTCTTCTTGACTGTTGTTCCTCATGTTGTACTCTCCCGGGTCGTTCCTGAAAATAGGTATAATACTTATCTAGTGTACTTACCCGGTAAACAAAAGCTTAATAAATAAATAGATGCTTTACGTTACTAACACTACACACTGTTCTAGCCCACAAATGTTAACAAATGAGGCTGCCTGTAAGCAGCCTGTTCCTTTCAAATGCTAATGCTGAAAGATTCTAAACATGATTGCAGTCTTGGTACCAATAAACCACTAAATATTTTCAGGAACTGCATTCTGAGCTAATGAAAATGAGTTTGGCAATTTAAAGATCCAAAATGTGACTATGCCTTTGCTAGATTAAATCCTCCTTTGTTCTAAAACCTTAGTTAAACCCAATGAATAATTTCACAGACCTTTTCCACTTTTGTAATCCTACAGTCCATTACACAGTCTCCCCTACGTAAGCACAAAGGATCACAAACCTCACCAATGGCGGCCCCAAACTGAAGTTGGCTAAACTTTTTGCCACTTGATTCACCACTCTGGCCATTACTGCCATCAGCCCTGCTTTGTTCCTTTAAAATGGAACTCTCAAATGCCTCAAAGTAACATGCACAGATCCAGAGGTCCCGATTAAGTAAACTGCACTTAGATTTAGCTAAGCTTACTTTAAGAATTTGATGAATTTTTAATCTGGTTGATCCCGTCAAATTCTGCCCGCCACAGAGATGACTAAAAGTCCCAAAGGCAACTGCTGCTGAAACACTGATGATGCCAAAGACAGGGTCAGCCATAGGGAATATCCATATGCCTTTAATAATTCATTTTGGAATTGTAATACATCTCAGCGCATTATTGCACTGACGATGCCAGTATCAATCTCACTTCCCAGGGCTCCATCAAACTGATTCTGGAAGTAAGCTAAACAAAAAAAATTGTGACTTACTTCATTAGGACATCTGGGTCTGTGCCTGTTTCTCTGGAGCAAGAAAGAGTTCCCTTCATCAATCCAAGTTATGAACTCAACTTTTCTACACTGCCTAACCCAGTTCCAACGTAACTGACATTTTTCTTTTCAAATACAGTTCAAGATTTAAGATTTTCAATCAAAATACAGATTTAGTAAAATCATACAGTTATACAATATATGATACTTTTCCACTGCTGCTTACACAAGGTGGTGGCAGTAAAAGCAATGTATGTGCTATGTCTCAGTCCATTTTTAACATTTTACGGTACACATAAACAAACTGTAACAAACATTCCTACAGCTATTTATAATACATTACATGTTACTTGGTAATCATGTGCTTTGAAAGGCGCTTTAATGTTTAGTTCCTTTTCTTCGTCGGGGAATTCTCCAATCTGTTATTTGATTTACCATTATTTGGGAGATTGTTACTGGGTGTCCTTTCTTTATCTACTGATGTTGTGACTGAGTGCCTAATACTGAGACCTTTACTTTATATCTCGTT
This sequence comes from Neoceratodus forsteri, assembly GCA_016271365.2. Lineage (NCBI taxonomy): Eukaryota > Metazoa > Chordata > Ceratodontiformes > Ceratodontidae > Neoceratodus > Neoceratodus forsteri. The sequence goes on along the minus strand of CM057453.1, from coordinate 292,735,556 downwards.
TCCCTGAGTCTCTTTCCTATTTTTCCTTGGGCTGTTTGTCAGACTATGTCGTTTTCAAACTGTGCCCAGACCTTGCTGAAGTTTAGCATCCTTCCTCTTGCTCTATATATCATTCTCTCAAGGTTCATGCAGTCTTTCATATTATTTAACCACACAGCATGAGTAGGAGGTTTAGCCCATTTCCACTGGGGAGAAAAAACAGGTTACTCACCTGTAAAGTACAGTTACGTAAGAACTTACCGTAACAGTAGATTTTCGAGAACAGCTCGACTCTTGCAGCAGGTTACACCATTAGGACTGAAGCCGGAAGGCGTCAAGACCCACGGAAATCTTCTAGCTAGCAGTCTTCAGCGGGGACCGCCTCCGACGTCGGTCCCGCCCCCGACGTCAGGCGTAGTACATAAGGAGGCGGTCCCGCCAGAATCCCCAGTTCTCCCGCCGGAGACTCCCAGCCGCTGGATGACATCAGAAAAGGAGACCGAGGACCCGCCATCAGATGGCCAAGACTAAACGATCTTGCTCAGCATAGGCTGGAACTTACCTCCTCCAAGGGGGAATGGTGGGCAGGAAGGTACCTGCTGCAAGAGCTGTTTTCGAAGATCTACTGTTACGGTAAGTTCTTATGTAACTGTATTATCTTGTTCGAGGTACAGCTCTTGCAGCAGGTTACACAATTAGGACTGATTCCCAAGCAATGGCGCCTAGAAAGGCCATCGGGAGGAGGCAATACTGATACCACAACATGTCCTAAGCCTAGGACAAGAGACGTTGCAGGACAGCAAGTCCGAAACCCGCTCTTCGCCGTGAGGCGATATCAAGGCTGTCATGCCTGATAAAAGTGTGCACTGAGCTCCAGGTGGCTGCAGCACATATGGCTGATGTGGATACGTTTTTTTAGTGCTGCAAAAGAGGTAGCCACTCCCCTTGTCGAATGACCTTTAACCACCCCTGGTAAGGGTTTCTGTCTATTGTTGTAGCAAAGGGAAATGCACTGGATTAGCCAGCGAGAAAGGGTCTGTTTCGAGACTGGGTCTCCCAAGATTCTCTCAGCGAAAGAGACAAAACAGCTGTTCCGCTTTTATGTGTGCTGCTTGGTCCTGGTCAAGTAGTATCGAAGACACCGGTGAGCATCCAGGGTGTGAAGCAGTGCTTCCTCCTCGATTAGCGTACTTAGGGAAGTACACTGGTAAATCAATGTCCTGGTTAAGCGTGAGGGTTGAGACCACCTTAGGCAGGAACTTGGGATTCGTCCTCAGGGACACCCTGTCCTGGTGAAAAATTAAATAAGGCTCCTTGCACATTAGAAAGTGTAGTTCAGAGATTCTTCTCGCTGAAGTAACAGCAACCAAAAATAGTGTTTTCCACGACAAAAAACGCAGCTCGCCATCTGCGGCAGGTTCAAAAGGTGGCAGCGTAAGCTGTTCCAGGATGAAAGGTAGGTCCCAAGGAGGGACAGGATCCCTAATGGGTGGCCTAAGGTGGAGAACCCCTCTTAAGAAGGCCCAGGACATATCTAACTGCGCTACCGTGCGATGGCCTACCGGGGCGTGGTAGGCTGAGATTGCACAAAGGTGCACTTTTATCGAGGAGTAAGCCAACCCCAATTGAAAAAGAGAGAGCAGGTACTCCAGAACTAATTTCTCTGGACAGTCTAAAGGGGAGAAGCCGCGTGCTTGAGACCACAGGCAGAACCTACGCCACTTCATGGCGTATGTAGTGTGTGTCGCCGGTTTTCTGGTGGCAGAAAGTACTTCCGCCACCTCCTGCGAGACCCCATGACGCAGAATGGCTATGTCTCTAGGAGCCAAGCGTGCAGGTTCAGTGAATGTAAGTCTGGGTGGACTAGTGAACCCTCCTCCTGAGACAATAGATGGAAGCTGATTGGCAAAGGAAGCGGAGGTTCCCGGGACAGGTGACTCAGGAGCGAGAACCAAATCTGTCTGAACCAAAAAGGCGCTATCAAAATCAGCATCACGTGCTCCCTACGAAGTTTTAGAAGGACTCTCTAGATCAACGGGAAGGGAGGGAAGGCATAGAGGAATCTGCCCGCCCAGGAGAGGGACAACGCGTCTCGCCAGAAAACATCAGGCCCTGGATCTAGCAGGCAAAAATCGGGCAGTTTTGTGTTGGATGGGGACGCGAACAAATCCAATTCTGGAGTGCCCCATCTGTGAAAGAGATCCTCTGCCACCTCCTGTAGAAGTTCCCACTCGTGGACCCTGGCCTGGGAACGGCTCAGGCTGTCTACGACAGTGTTGTCCACTCCGGGAAATGAAAATTACGTACCTACCGTAATTCTTGATCTTCTTGGACGAGTCTCCACCACTCATTCACACTATTGGGATCTGCGCCGGAGGAACTAGGACCCATCGGGAGCAAACCTTTTGCAGGAGGGTCGGCGCCAGAGATGGAGCCGTGAGGAAAGGCACCGCAAGCCTCAGCTCGCGCGGTAATGACTATCTCGGCGTCAACCCTCCAACCGCCTCAGTACCTATTTTTTACCAAGGAGGTGCAGCGTGCCTAACCTAAAAACCGGACATAAGATAGTCCAGGCAACCCGTATAAGAAGGGTCAACAAAGAAGTCTTTACAGCCTAAAGATTTGAGGGAGTGAAGACCAACAACAGAGGTGAGCTCGGGGGACGGAGGGTGGGCGTGTGAATGAGTGGTGGAGACTCGTCCAAGAAGATCAAGAATTATGGTAGGTACGTAATTTTCATATCTTCCTGGACATAAGTCTCCACCACTCATTCACACTACTGGGAGAGTACCGAGCTAATAATCCCCCAAGAGGGCGGCAGGAGAGACCAAGAGCTCACGTTTCTAGGACAGAAGTCCATTAAGGATGGCTCTGCCAAAGGAAGAATGTTGTCTGGCATGGACATCCAGTGCATAATGTTTAACGAAAGTATGCACTGAGCTCCAGGTGGTCAAGCAAATATCTGCAATGGGCACGCTATAATTTCGCTTAGATGCTGCGACTGCCTAGTAGAGTGAGCGTGAACCCTACCCTCCAACTCAACCTGCGCCATGGAATAGCAGTGGCAAAGGCATGCCACTAACCATGCTGAGATACATCTGATAGCGACAGGTTGACCCAGCCAGGTCTCGCTGAAGGAGACAAACAGTTGCTGGGCTTTGCGAAAATATGAAAATTACGTACCTACCGTAATTCTTGATCTTCTTGGATGAGTCTCCACCACTCATTCACACTAGTGGGATCTGCGCCAGAGGCACTAGGACCCATCGGGAGCAAAGTTTTTGCTGGAGGGTCGGAGCGAGAGATGGCACCACGAGGCATGGCGCAGTGAGCGGTGGCTCGCGCGGTAATGACTATCTCGGCGACGACCCTCCAACCGCCTCAGTTCCTTTTTTACCAAGGAGGTGCAGCGCAACTAACGTAAAGAGTAAACCTAACCTTAAAAAACGGACATAAGATAGTCCGGACGACCCGTGTAAGAAGGGTCAGCAAAGAAGTCTTCACGGCCTAAAGATTTGAGGGAGTGAAGACCAACACAGCCGTGAGCTCGGGGGATGGAGGGTGGGCGTGAGAATGAGTGGTGGAGACTGTCCAAGAATATCAAGAATTACGGTAGGTACGTAATTTTCATATCTTCCTGGACATAAGTCTCCACCACTCATTCACACTAGTGGGAGAGTACCAAGCTGATAATCCCCCAAAAGGGCTGCAGGGGAGCCAGAGCTCACACGTCTAGGACAGAAGTCCATTAAGGATAGTTCTGCCGAAGGCGGAATGATGCCTGGCATGAACATCCAGTGCATAATGCTTAATGAAGGTATGCACTGAGCTCCAGGTGGCGGCACTGCAGATATCCGCAATTGGAACATTGCAAATTTCCGCTTAGGGATGTATGATCACTCTAGTAGAGTGAGCGTGACACTCTACCTTCCAATTTAACCTGTGCCATGGAATAGCAATGTCAAGACATGCCACTAACCATGATGAGATGCATCTGATAGCTACAGGCTGACCCAGCGGGTCTCGCTGAAGGAAACAAACAATTGCTGAGTCTTGCGAAAATTCTGGTTCTATCTAAGTAGAACCGCAAGGCTCTCTTAATATCCAAGAATGAAGAGACCGCTTCTCTTCATTTTGAAGTTGGCAAAGTAAGAGGGAAGCACCAGAGGTTGGTTTAGATGGAATTCTGACACAACCTTGAAAGAAATTTAGGATGAGTACGAAGAACTACTTTGTCCTTATGGAATACAGTATACGGAGGGTCCGTAACCAGGGCATGTATCTCAGAGACCCTGCGGGCTGAGGTAATGGCCACTAGGAAGGCTGTCTCCAGGTAAGAAATTTTAGCTCACAGGTAGCTAGGGTTCAAAAGGCTTCCGAAAGAGCATGTCTAGCACAAGGTTAATGTCCCAGGCTGCCACCGGACGCTCTAACAGGGGTCTGGTATGCAGAATTCCCTTAAGAATTCTCTTCACCATAGGTAACTGAGCCAGAGACAAGGAAGAAACCGGCTCATGGAACCTCTAATGGCACTAAGGTGAACTTTAACCGTGGAGTAATGGAGACCTGAGTTTGATAGGTCCAAAGGTACTCCAGAACCTTGTCTGAAGGACAGAAAAGGGATTCAAGAGGACTTTGCACACCAGAGATAAAAGCGTTTCCACTTAGAAGCTAAGTTTTTCGGTAGCTGGCTTCCGAAAGCAGCCAGAAGGACGCCTGAGACTCTAAGAGAGCTGGAACGGTTTACTTCTACCTCTTCAGGAGCCAAGCATGAAGGTGAAGTGACCCCAGGTTGGGATGGACCAACGAACCTCAGTCAAAAGATTGATTTGCAAGGGAAGTGGTCTCGAGAGGCTACCGACATACTGTTGGAGTAGAGGAAACTATAGTTGCTTTAGGCCAGGAGGGAGCAATGAGAATCATCTTGGTCCCTGAGACTCGAACTTGAGGAGAACTCTCTGAATTAAAGGAAGCGTGAAAGGGGTAAAGAAAGCGTTGTCCACCGCAGCCTGAACGCATCCTGACAGAAAATGCAAGGCCCTGGATTTCTGGAGCAGAAGAGAGGCAGTTTCTTATGCTGGTGGATGCAAAAGGTCCAGGTCTGGAGTCCCCACTCTTCTGAACAGTGACCTGAGCCACGGCTGGATCGAGACCACTCGTGAGGGTCTGCCTCCATCCTGCTGAGGTGATCTGCTAGTCGCTTTGTACACCCGGCAGATATACCGCTTGAATTAGAGACTTGTGCTCCAAGCACCACTCCCACACTCTCATTGCTTCCTGCAAAGGGATAAGAGTGAGCACCGCTTGCTTGTTGATGTAATACATCACAGCTTTGTTGTCCGTTTGAAGGAGAATGTTCTTGTGACAAAGAACATCCTTCAACGCCGGATCGATAGAGGACTGCTCTCATCTCCAGGACATTTATGTGGAGCCGAGTTTCGAGCTGAGTCCATACACCTTGAGTGTGGAGGAGAGACAGTGAGCTCCCATCCCATTAGCGATGCGCCTGTGGTGATGGAGATCTGATGATCCAGAGGAGCAAGGGAATCCTTCCAGGAGATTGCTCTCTGAGACCACCAGGTGAGAGACCTTCGTAGGGGGCCGGCCACCTTGATGGGATAAGACTGGGGTGAGAGGTCGGTGACCACTGGAGCGGAGAGCATCCATTGGGTGGTCCTCATGTGTAAACAGCTTAGGGTACAGTGAACACTGAGGACGCCATGAGACCCAACATACGCTGTATCGAGAGAGCTGTGACCGATCGTTCTCCTGCTGTAATGGGCCATCTGAAGGATGTCGAGTCTTCTGTCCTCTGGAAGGAAAGCCTTCGTGGAAGAGGTGTCCAGAAAAGTCCCTATGAAAAGGAGCCTCTGTGAGGGCTGCAGTTGTGACTTCTTCAGATTTAGCAGAACTCCCATGGACGAAGAAGGCTTAGAGGTCAGTTTGAACGGCTTCCAGAGTCCCTTGGCTGGAAGGACTCGCTAGGAGCCAATCGCCTAGGCAGGAAACACTCGAGTCCGAGCTCCTGAGATGCGCAGTAGAACTGCACAATACTTTGTAAAACCACAGGGCCGAGGATAGCCCAAAAGGCAGGTCTCTGAACTGATAATGCTGACCCAGAGCTACAAACCTCAGGAATTTGTGATGGGTCGGGTGGATGGGGATATGCTGGTAAGCTCCTGCATATCCAGGAGGCTTAGCCAGTCGTGCTGATGCAGCAAGGGTACAGGGTACCTAGGGAAATCATTTTGAATTCTCCTGGGGAGGAATTTGTTTAACTTTCTGAGGTCTAGAATGGGAAGCATCCCTCAGATTTCTTTGGAACCAGAAAGTAATGGAGTAGAACCTGTGTTTCACTGATGTGGGGCACTAGTTCTATTGCCCTGTTGTTTAGAAGGCCTGGATCTCGGCGTGGTGAGGAGGTCTGATTGAGAGGTCGACAACCTGGGTTGTCGTTTGGGAGGCAATTCGGGGTTTTCCCAAAGATTGAGAATAACCCTCGACCATCCGAAGGACCCATTTGTCCGAGGTTATGGACTTCACTGATTGTAGTTACATCAGGCGACCTCCCACTGAGGAGAAAGTTCCATCTTGGGCAGTGTGGATGGAATTGGGCAGATTCATAAAGTAGCGCTCTGGGGGTTTTGGGCCCCCGCGCTTTCTGCTGCGCTTCTTGAGGTTGGGCAGGTTGGCTTTATGGAAGCTTCCTCTGCCTCTGCAGGACTGGCTTATCATGAAACTGACGCTACTCACATGCCCCAGAGGGGTAGGTGGGTCTAGGCCAACCAATGGCTGACCTAGTCTTCTGAGTGCCCTAGGGCTTGCTCTACCTGGAGGCCCAAAGATAGGAGCCATCAGCGGGCACATTACCTGCTGCTGAGCATCATTCAGAAAGCCAGAAGCACGAGCCAGGAATGGCGCCGAGTACAAATACTCGCCGCTGCTGAACGCAGGAGCTGTGTTTAAAGCCTATGTGCGGCTTGACCTGTTGGTTATTGGACCAATAATTGATAACGGTTAGAAGGAGCTCTGACTTGAGTCGGAATCTGGAAGAGCTTCAACCATTCAGCTTCATAGAGTGCCACAGGATATACTCTATACTGAGAAAATAGCTTGATAGCTGGCAATACGCATACTTAAAGTGAGGCAGCAAAGACTCTCTTACCTAATGTATCAATTTTACGAGACTCTTTGTTAATAGGTCGAGAGGTAGTAGCTTGAGGAAGAACGACCTTGTCATTCTCTCTGCCAGGACTACAATAGATCCGTAGTGCTTGGGATGCCAAATGGGATGATCCTTGGGAGCTGAATATTTTATCAATGGATTTAGCCACTGAAGGAATAAGAGCAGGATTATTCCATACCATTTGAGACAGCGCTCGATGGAGGGTTGAATCGTGTGGAGTCAAATCCATAGGATCTCCGGCTACGAAGATACTGAGTCTTAACATTTTCCCAGGATCATGTCCATAGTCTGGAGAGAAAAGAGTGGATCAGTTCCTACCAGAGACTTAAAGGATAGGTCCTCGCCACAGGCTCTTGTAGCGTGAAGGATCCTGTTTCCTCCACTTCATCACCCAACCAAGGTCTGGGCCAGGGCTCAACATCATCTCCCTGAGAAGGTCCAGGAAGGACTGCTTGAGGAAAGGAGGAAAAATAGGAGAAGAAGAAAGAACAGATAGAAAGGAGAGTCCTCGGGGTCCCCGCGCCTAGGAGGCGAAGGAGTCGAAAGCGGCGCCGTGGAGGCACACGGCATCGGTAGCACGTGGCACCGCAAGCGCACCGCTGGGGTGGTTTCGGTGGCGCCTGCCGGGCGACACACGCGCTGGAGACCAGCCGCACCGCAGACGGCGCCGGGTTGAAGACCCAGCGCGGTGCCGTGGACGGGCGCCGGGCAAGGCCCTGCCACGGCTGCCGCAGCGACTTCATGGAAGGCGCCAAGGACAACCGAAACCTGGAAAGCAAGAGAAGGGAAACCAGAGATAAGTGGGTCGTGGCCCCTGCGCTTCACAGCCATGTGGAGTGGGGAAACACCTACAACGGAGTCGCCATAATCAAGGAGGCGCCGCGAACTAGGGAAGGTCCAACCGCTCTGCCTGATCGCCTGACGGTTCGAAGGCTCCAGGGCAAACTCGAGCCAGGCAGAAGAACTAACCTCCGAGCTCATCGCCCATAAGAGCGCCCACTGATGAAACTGCTCATCCGAGTCCCCACCCGATAGGTGGGTGGGGCTCGGGCGTTTAAGACGGCGGAATCCGGAAGTTGGGCGACTTCAAGGAGGAGACCGCAACTAGGGTACGAGTAACTGGACCGTCAATGCCAAGAGAGACGATTATCAGAGGGCGACCGAGTGATGCCTTCCTCTTTGACCTGGGTAGGCCTAAGAAGTGAGCTCGGTAAGAACTGCGCCAGAATGCGACCGCTTATTTTATGCCGGGGACCCCATCCCCCAGGCATCGGACTGACCGTTGTTGGAACTTCGTTGAGGGGAAGGGGGCTGACCGGATCCAGCCCGACTGACTGAACAGCTTTCATATGAAGCTCCCTACCGTCACCTGACCTGCTTATGGCTCGACTCTTGTCCAGTAGGTCGAGACTTCTTTTACTATAAGTTAAATTTTAAAATATAACTAGAAATTGAATAAAATTAAGCGATATTACTATCGAGATAAAATTACAAAAATAAACTGAAAACTATGCGCTTAGTTTGAAGTTTGACTCTGACAGGCGAGCGACATTATTGTCACTGAAGCGCACTCAGGGAAAAAAGAATCTGAGGCGGTTGGAGGGTCGTCGCCGAGATAGTCGATTATCGCATGAGCCACCGTCAGCGCGCCTATGCCCTCGCGCTTGATCTAGCACCGACCCTCCAGCAAAAGTTTCGCTCCAGATGGGTCCTAGTGCCTCTGGCGCAGATCCCACTAGTGTGAATGAGTGGTGGAGACTTATGTCCAGGAAGATCCTTGGTTCTATCTAGATAGAAACGTAAAGCTCTCTTAACAGCCAAAGAATGAAGAGAATGTTCTCCTTCATTTTGGAAGTCCGCAAAGTAAGAGGGAAGGACCAGAGGTTGGTTTAGATGAAACTCTGACACAACCTTAGGAAGAAATTTCGGATGGGTCAGAAGGACTATTTTGTCCTTATGGAACACAGTGTACGGAGGATCTGTGACCAGGGCATGTATCTCAGAGACACTGCGAGCTGAGGTAATGGCCACTAGGAAGGCAGTCTTCCAGGTGAGAAATTTTAGCTCACAAGAGGCCAGAGGTTCGAAAGGTTTCCGAGTGAGCATGTCTAGCACAAGATTAATGTCCCAGTCTGCAACTGGACGTCTTGTAGGAGGTCTGGTATGCAGAATTCCTTTAAGAAATCTCTTAACAATAGGTAAATGAGCCAGTGTTAAGGAAAAAACTGGCTCATGATATGCTGAAATGGCACTAAGGTGAACTTTGACTGTAGAGTACTGCAGACCTGAATTTGAGAGGTCCAAGAGGTACTCTAGAACCTTATCTGGTGGGCAGGAAAAGGGATTCAAAGAGGACTTTGTGACACCACAGCTTAAAAACGCCCACTTAGCTGTGTAAGTTTTTCCGAGTGGCTGGTTTCCGCAGCCAGAAGAATATGTGAAACCCTATGAGAGACATTGAACCGGCTTGCATTTTGACCTCTCAGGGAGCCGTTTGTGAAGGTGAAGTGATCTCAGGTTGGGATGGACCACCGACCCCTGAGTCAAAAGGTTCATCAGTAGGGGAAGTGGTCTCGGAGGAACTGCCAACATATTGTTGAGTAGTGGAAACCACAGCTGCCGAGGCCAAAAGGGAGCAATGAGAAGCATCTTGTCCCCCTGGGATTCGAATTTGAGGAGTACCCTCTGAATTGGAGGAAGAGGTGGAAAGGCGTAAAAAAAGTGTTTTGTCCACCGCAGCCTGAACGCATCCTGACAGAAAATGCCAGGCCCTAGATTTCTGGAGCAGAAGAAAGGCAGTTTTGCGTTGAGTGGGGATGCAAAAAGGTCCAGGTCTGGGCTCCCTACTCTTCGAATAATAGTGACTGAACTATGGTTGTTTCGAGACCACTCGTGAGGATCTGGTTCTGTTCTGTTGGTACGTTTGCCAGTTCGCTCTGTATTCCTGGCAGGTAGCTTGAATTAGGCCTTGTGCCCAAGCACCATTCCCATACCCTCATTGCTTCCTGCATATGGAGTAAGAATGAGCACCGGCCTGCTTGTTGATGTAATACATCACTGCTTTGTTGTCCGTTTGAAGGAGAATGTTCTTGTGACAGAGAATGTCCTTCAACGCCGGACTGCATAAAGGATGGCTCTCATTTCTAGGACGCTTATGTGAGCTGGGACTGATTTCGAGTCCACGCACTTGAATGTGGAGAGCTTGACAGAGAGCCTCTTACCCCATTAGGGATGCGTCTGCGGTAGTGGAGATTTGATGGTCCAGAGAGCAAAAAAGGAAATCCTTTCCAGGAGATTGCTCTCTTGAGACCACTCAGGTGAGTGACCTCTTTAAAGGTCTCTGTCACCTGATGAGACAGGATCATGGGTGAGTGGTTGGGGATCACTGAGTACTGAGCATCCACTGAGTGGTTCCTTGCGTGCAGACGCATAGGGGTACAGTGAACACTGAGGATGCCATGAGGCCTAGCATCCGATGCTGGCAGCGGCAGAGCTGTAACTGAGCTTGTTCTCCCGGCGTGATGGGTCAGTTGAAGGATATCGTTCTTCTATCTTCTGGAAGAAAAGCCTCTGACTGAGGAGGTGTCCAGAAGAGTCCCTATAAAAAAGGAGCCTCTGGGAGGCTGCAGTGCGTTTCTTGAGGTTCAGCAGAACTCCCATGTACGTAAGGGAGGCGTAGAGGCCATTCTACAGTGTCAGAGTCCCTTTTGCCTGGAAGGGCTTGCTAGAAGCCAATCGTCCAGATACAAGAGAAACATCTGTATTCGACTTTTCTGAGGTGCGCTATGAGAACTGCACAACACTTTTGTAAAACTTGTGGTGCCGAGGATAGCCCAAAGGGCAGGACTCTGAACTGATAATGTTGTCCCAGAGCCACAAACCTCAGGAATATGTGATGCTTCGGGTGAATAGGAATGTGCTGGTAAGCATCCTGCATGTCCAGGAGGCTAGCCAGTCGTGTTGATGAAGCAAAGGTAACAGAGTTCCCAGAGAAATCATTTTGAATTTCTCCTTGGGGAGAAATTTGTTTAGCTTTGAGATCTAGAATGGGCGATTCTCCGGACTTTGGAACCAGAGTAATGGGGAGAACCGTGTTCCATTGATGCAGCGCACCAATTTACTGCCCTGTTGTTCAGAAGGCCCTGAATCTCGCAGCGAGAAGGTCTGATTGAAGGGTTGACAGCCTGGGCTGCCATTTGGGAGGACGACCGAGGGGTCTCGAAGATTGAGGAATACCTCGCGATTATCCGGAGGACCCATTTGTCTGAGATTATGGACTTCCACTGGTTGTAGAAGTGCATCAGACGACCTCCTAACGGAGAGGAAAAGTCTGTACCCTGCAGTTGAGATGTGGACTTGGGGCCATCGATAAGGTAGCGCCGGGCGCTGGCCCTTGCGCTTGTTGTGTCTTTGAGGTTGGGCAGGTTGTTTTTATGGGAAACCTCCTCTGTCTCTGCATCGAAAGGACTGACGATTATGAAACTGACATTTATTGACATTCACTCGAGAGGGGGCAGGAGGGGGTCGAGCCAACTTAATGGCTGACCTAGTCTTTTGTGTAGCTTCTAGAGCTTGCTCTACCTGAGGACCAAAAAGATATGCACCATCAAAGGGCAACGCTATTACCTGCTGCTGCGTGTCATTCGTGAAGCCTGAAGTGCGCAGCCAGGAATGACAGCAGGTGCAAATACCAGCAGCCGCTGAACAGGAAGCAGTGTCGAAAGCATCCATGGCTGCTTTATCCTGCTGGTTGTTAGATTCGATACCTCTGGTAATGGTTTGAAGAAGCTCTGGCTTTGTATCTGATTCCGGTAGAGCTTCAACCATTTGCTTGATAGAATGCCACAGGATGTATCTGTACTGGGAGAAGTAGCCCTGGTAACTGGCAATACGCATACTTAGGGTAGAAGCAGCAAAGACTCTCTTACCTAAGGTGTCTATCTTATTAGATTCTTTGTTAATAGGGTTTGAGCTGTAGTAGTTTGAGGAAGAACGACCTTATCATTCTCTGCCAGGACTACAATAGGATCCGCAAAGGCTTCAGATGCCAAAATGGGACGATCCTTGGGGGCTGAATATTTCCTATCTATGCATTTAGCCACCGAAGGAGTGAGAGCAGGATTATTCCATACCATTTGAGACAGCGTCTCGAAGGAAGGCTGAACCGGAGGAGTCAAATCCGTAGGAATCTCCGGGGCATGAAGATATTGGAGTCTTAACAATTTCTCAGATCGATGTCTGTAGTCTGGAGAAAGAGTGGAACCTGATTTTCAGTAGACTTAGCTGACAGGTCCTCAACCACAGGCTCTGTAGCAGTAATAGATCCTGCTTCATTCACTTCATCACCCAACCGAAGGTCTGGGTCAGGCTCAGTGTCATCTCCTGACAGTCCAGGAGGGACTGTATGGACAGGAAAGGAATGAAAATCAGAAGAGAGGGAAGAAGGAAATGAATGAAAGGAGGAGTCCTGAAAAGCAGAGGGAGCCCCGAGAGACCCTGGTGCCGAGGAGGCGCACGACACCGAGAACGACGCCGAGGGACCAAGCGACACCGAAAACTATGCTGAGGGACCACGTGGCACTGAAAACGGCGCAGAGGACCCGCATGGCACCGAGAAGCCGCACGGCACTGAGGACGGCGCCGAAAACACCCCAGACTCCGAAAAACAGGTTTTGAAGGAAGAAGAGCATGAGATATGGCATCGGTATGGCCTCCTGCGTCTGTAGCCATGTGGAGGGGAACACTGCTGCTGGAGTCGACGGCACCGAGAAGGTGCCGCCGCAACCAGGAAAGTCCAACCGCCCTACCTGGTCTCCCAATAAGCCCGAGGGCCCACAAGTGACTGATCCAGGTAGCTGAACTAACCTCCGAGCCCACTGCTCTATAAGAGCGTCCCACTGATGAAACTGCTCATCTGAAGACCTACCTGCAGGCAGGGTAGGGCTCCGATGTCGAAGCTGTTGGCTACCAGAAGCAGAGACTGGCGACTCTGAAGGAGGAGACTGGCAACTAGCCCCGATAACCGAACGTCTACGTGCAGACATATCAGAGGGGACCTCGAGTGATGCTTTTCTTTTTAGACCTGTGGGCGTCAAGAAGAGTTTCGAGGCCGAACGGTTCGAGAATGTGACCGTTTTTTTATTGCTTCCACGGGACCGCCCATCTCTCGGCATTGGACTGACTATTGTCAGACCCCCTTCGGGAGAAAGGCGGTGGACCGACCTGGCCCGACTGACATAACTACGGCTGCATTTAAGTCTCCCTACCGCCACCTGACCTGCTTCATGGTCGACTCCGGCCAAAGTAGGCTGAGACTTCTTTATTTTTAAAATAAGAATAAACTAAGCGATACTTTATCAAAGATAATACTACAAAATAACAAAAACTGAAAACTATGCTGCTAGTTTGAAGTTTGACTCCAGCGGAGCGACGTCGTCACTGAAGCACTCGACAGCGGGAAAAAGGAACTGAGGCGTGTTGGAGGCAGACGCCGAGATAGTCATTACTGCGCCGAGCTGAGGCTCTCATGTGCTGCTCCTCGCGTCTATCTTCTGGCGCGCCTGACCCTCCAGCAAAAGTTTGTTCTGATGGGTCCTATCTCAACAGTGTGAATGAGTGGTGGAGACTTATGTCCAGGAAGATAGTGAACTGCAATGAGGTTTGCGCCGTGTCGTACTACCCATTCCCACAACCTCATGGCCTCCCTGCAGAGGGGGTAGGAGTGTGTACCTCCTTGTTTGTTGAGGTAGTACATCACCGGCGTATTGTCTGTTTGTAACAGAATAGTACTCGGTGGGATGTCCGACTGGAAGGCTTGCAGGGCATAAAGAACCGCTCTCATCTCTAATATGTTGATATGGAGATGAGCTTCCTGAGTAGTCCATGTTCCTGAGACTTCACCCTGCTCAAGGCGCTCCCCACCCCAGCCCTGAGGCGCCTGTGAGTGTCATCACTGGGACCGTGCTGAAACGGGACCCCACAGAGAGGGTTCCTGGTCTACATCTATTGCCAGTCCCGAATCACGGCCTTCGTGATTGTGACTTGCCGTGCAGATGGTCTTGCCATTGATCCCACTGCACTCTGAGCATCCACTGGGTTACCCGTATGTGAAGCCTTGCCATCGGACTGTTGAATGGCCGCAGCCATGTGTCCGAGCAAGTGAAGGACCAATCTGGCTGGGATGGTCTTTTTCGCTGATAGGTCCCTTATGAGGGACCGGATGCGTTCTGCCCTGTCTTTGGGAAGAAAAGCTTTCCCTTGGGTGGTGTCTAGAACTGCCCCTATAAATTGCAGTTTCTGGGACGGTACCAGGAGAGACTTCTCGTAGTTGATGAGGACGCCCAGAGACTGAAAAAGGATCTGGGTGTGCTGGATAGCTATCAACAACGCCTCTTCGGAGGAGGCCATGAGAAGCCAATCGTCGAGGTACGGGAACACATAGTGGCCCTGTCTCCTCAGAGACGCTGCCACGACTGCCATGCACTTGGTAAAGACCCTGGGGGCCAATGACAGCCTGAAAGGAAGAGCTCGGAACTGATAGTGGTGGCCGAGGAACCTCCTGTGCACTTGAGTGATGGGGATGTGCAGGTAAGCATCCTGCATGTCTAGGGATGCCAAGAATGCGTCCTTCTTCAGCATGGGGATTAGGCCTAGGAGGGTCACCATGCGGAAGCGTTTGTAGGCGACCGACATATTGAGGTCGCTTAGGTCCAAAATTGGACGGAGGTCCCCTGTTTTCTTTGGAACCAGGAAGAAATGGGAATAACATCCTGCTCCTCTCTGGTTCACTGGGACGTGCGCCAAAGCTTCTTTCTGCAGCAGCGTGAGCACTTCTTGCCTGATGAGCAGGGCATGCTGACCCAAGTAATGGGAGAGCAGGGGAGACCTCATGGGTGGCTTGTCTAAGAATTCTATAAAGTGGCCTTTTTCGACCAATTGTAGCACCCACCTGTCGGTGGTGATCGACTGCCACCCTGGCAGGTGGTCTGCGATGCGCACTCCGACCTTTATTTCCCTGCTGATCCTGAGGGCGGGGCCAGGAAGGAGCATGCTGTGGTGGGAGGGTCCTGCAGGTTGGGCTGACTTGGTGGGACGTTGGCCTCTCCCTGAGGACGACTTGCCCTGGGCTTTCCGGGTGAAGGAGCCCCTCTGTTGCAGGCCGGAACGAGGCTGTTGTTTCTGAGTCCGGTTGCGGAAGCGACTCTGGTTCCTACGAAAGGAACTGAGTCTAGATCTGTACATGGCTTGGACAAATCTAACGGCCTTCCCAGCTTCCTGCAGTTTGGTGATGACTTTCTCAGATGCCTCATCAAACAAGACTTCGCCGTGAAAGGGGGCGTCCAGAATGTTCTTCTGGATGTCCGGGGTAAATCCAGAGACACGGAGCCATGAGTGTCTCCGGAGGCATACGCCTGAGGCTGCCGCTCTGGCCGAGGAGTCTGTGGAATTGTACGCGGCTCGGAGCACCTGGATCCCCACGTCTGAACCCGTGCGGAGGAGCTGGAGCAGTTCCTCCTTTGGGCCACCGTCTGGAAATTCCTCTGCCAGGTCCAGTCCCTGTTCCCACAGCGCGTTCTGAAACTGAACCATGTGGGTAAGGTAGTTCAGGGACCTGACGGTGCAGGTCGCAGCTGCATAAATGCGCCTACCCATTGCGCCTCCAATTGTTTGGACCCGGGTCCGTGGCTGCGTGTTCAGATGTTGCGGTCTCTGGGACCAGTCATGAGAGGCTGTGATGACCAGGGAGTCGGCCAGAGGATGATTAGCCAAGTACTGGTCCTCCCTTGGGGCCTTGTACAGGCGGTCAGCCTTCTTCGGCATTGCCGGGAGCGAACGTGGACGTTTCCTCGCTGCTTTGGTGACGTCCACAAAGGTGTCCACCAAGGGTGGTACCACCACAGGCTTAGGATCTTTTTGCTGAAGATAACGAGCTAGGCATAGCCTTTCAGGGTCAAGTTCTTCTGCGTCCCACCCCATGTTCTCTTGGATATGTCTCATGATCTCCGAGAATGAGGGGTCATCCGGAGGAGACCTAGGAAGTTCACGTGGGTCCGGAGAGGAGACGCTAATGAGAGAAGGAGATCTGGAGCCATCCGAGATGTCCGATCTTGAGTCCTCCATAGACGGGGAGTAGCGGCGTCTTCTGGGTCTCTTGGGGCTGGGTGAACCAGAAGAGGATCTGAACGGAGGCCTTCTCTTGTCCGTAGGTCTGCCCCTACGAGGTTCGACTGGCTCCTGAGGGGGAGGTACTCGGCCTGCTGCCCCACTGGGTGAAGGGGGGGGCGCTGGGGCCGCGGGTACTGGAGGAGACTGCATGGTGACCACATCCTTTTTGATGGTGTCCCACCAGAAAGTGAATAACTCCTTCACTTATGAGATGTTAAGGCCTGACAAAGGGCCGAGCGCCGGTGGTCTGTCGTCGCGTCCCGGCGTCGGCTCCCCTGGGGTCTCCAATTCTGGGAGGGCTCCGTGGGGATCGAGCAGGTCCGGGTCGCCGCCTGGTCCTCGGGCTGGAGTGGATTACTCCTCCGTCAACGCCTCCTGGCCAACATCGGCGGGTGGCGGTGTGGTTCTTCTCGCTGCTGTATCGGACGTCGGTCCCCCAGCCAGCGTCCGGGTAGGAGAGTGCCTGACCGGCGACGGGTGTCGGACTGTCGTCGGTTCCCGGGATCTATGGTGTTTGGCCGACGTCGGGTCCGACGTCCTTTTCAGGGAGGTCAGCTCCTTAGTCTTCCGTTGAGGGGGAGGCGGCAGGGAAACTGACCGGACGTCGGGGGCCGAGTGACGCTTGTGGTGATCCCCTGACCTAGACGAGGCCTTTGAGGAAGAAGAAGGCCTAGAGGTCTTAGCAGGCCGCAGGGTGGAAGAACCGCTGGCAGACTTGACCACGACCGTGGGAGGCTGAGAGTGGGCTCGAAACGGAGAGCGGTCGGACCTGGAGCTAGAGCTGCGGGAGTCCGAGGCCCTAGAAGCGGATCTAGGTCTCACCTTCTCCCTGTGCTTCTCATGGTGCCTGCAGGATTTTTCCAAAGATTCCCCCTTGGAGGAAGGTTCCATGGCCTTGAGCTTCTCTTCCAAAAGGTAAGCCTGGAGAGCCTTCTGTCGGCGGATCTGGGTCCAGCTGTTGAAGCCTTGACAGAAAGAACAAGCCTGGAAGTCGTGGTCTGGGCCCAGGCACCGGATGCAGGCCGAATGTGGGTCTTTGAATGGAATTTGTTTCCCACAGGCGCACTTGGACGAATGGCCCTCCACAGAGGTTGGGGAGGACATCAGACAGAAGAATGAAACTGGAAGAAGAGATTCTTGAAGAATTCTCGGTTGAAGTGTTCGGTAGAACGTAATTTCCTAATCGTCGCGCGCTAGATACTGACTGAAGGGTCAAGACACGCAAGTCGATGGAGGGAAAGAACTGGGGATTCTGGCGGGACCGCCTCCTTATGTACTATGCCTGACGTCGGGGACGGGACCGACGTCGGAGGCGGTCCCCGCTGAAGACTGCTAGCTAGAAGATTTCCGTGGGGTCCTGACGCCTGCCGGCTCCAGTCCTAATGGTGTAACCTGCTGCAAGAGCTGTACCTCGAAGAAGATCAGTAGTTCTAGGAGTGGTATATGTTGTTCATCCACACTCTTTGACATGTCCCTTTCCCCTTTAAATTTGGCCGGAAGTCTTCAAGCTGGCTCCTCCCATCACCCGGGTGGTAAATACCTCTGCTCCATCCCATGACGCCAGATCATAGCCTGCTGGAAGCGAGGTGATGCGCCTAAAGCCAGGGAGGTCGGGTGGGTGCGTGTGGATGAACAACATATGCCACTCCTATTCCCTGGCCCGTTGGCGCAGCAGTAGATTTTCCGCGGCCTCGGCGACCGGGTTCGGAACAGACCTGGGGTCGCCGGAGGGCAGGCCGGGGAGAAGGATGGAGCATCCTACGGACTGTTCTCCTTCCTCCGGGAGGGGAGGAAGCACTCGAGCGCTGAGGACTCCTGGCAGAGGCCGGAGATCTCACGCTGCCGACGTCAACATCTGAGGCGGGCGGATGCTGGCATCATTGCACGCCCGCCCCGTGAAGGGAAAAGTAAGGAAATAGGGGCGGCAAGGGCCATAGTCTTAATGAAGCCCTCCCAGGAAGTCCCGAGTGGCCACCATCGCTGAGGTCCCCCAACTAGATACTAGTTCTGTGGCCGCGGGAGAGCGTGGCCACGGCCCCTGCCGGGGGTAGCTGGGGGTGACTGGGGACCGCGGCAGCCATCGATGGTGGCTGAGGCTTCCACGGGCCATGACCAGGCCGAAGCAGCCAGAAGGTCCTGCACAAAAGAAGAAAATTAAAAAAAAAAAAATACATCCACTCCTAGAACTACTCTTACAGGTGAGTAACCTGTTTTTCTAGGAGCGTGGATATGTTGTTCATCCACACTCTTTGGCAGACTCCTAGCAGTTCTCCAGGAGGAGGGAGGCAAGGTGCAGACCCCCTACTTAGGAAACAGAGATTGGAGAACCGAGGCCCCAAAACCAGCATCCTGACATAACTCAATGTCGATGTGGTAATGGGTAATGAAGGTGTTTGCTGACTTCCAGGTAGCAGCCCGACAGATTTCCTGGATAAAGATGTCCCTGGAAGCAGCCACCGATGCAGCAGTATGGCAGGTATAATGAGCTCTTATCCCTCTGCGAGGCTCCTTGCCCGCCAACTCATAGCACAGACCTATGCATGATGTAATCCATCTTGCAATGGTTCGTTTGGCTGCAGGTCTGCCAGAAGCGGCTTCAGCGTAGGGGACAAACAGCTGGCGAACCTCTCCCCAAATTTCTGCCTTCCTCTCCTTGTAGTAGAAGAGAGCACGTCTAAGGTCCAGGGTATGGAGCCTGTACTCGGCATCCGAGGTGTAGACAGGGTAATATACTGGCAGAGTCAACACCTGTTTAAGGTGAAACTCTGACACCATCTTCGGAAGGAATTTCAGGTGGGGGCATAGGACAACTTTGTCCCTGTGAAAGACCAGATAAGGGGAGTCCACCTAAAGCGCCTGGAGCTCCCCTGTCCTTCTGGCAGACGTGATAGCCACCAGGAAGGCAGTCTTCCATGACAAGTGTGAGAGCTCACACTTGTGCATGGGTTCGAATGGCTTGCCCATTAGCTTTGCCAAAACCAGCAAAAGATCCCACGGAGGTGGAGGTTCACGCACAGGAGGGGTTTTGTGATCCAGGCCTTTGAAAAAGCACCCAACCACCATCTCCTGTGCCAACATCGACTGACCGGTCCGCGCCCAGTAAGCGTAAATGGCTGCCAGGTGCACCCTAAGGCTCGATGACCACAGACCCCCTTTGAAGAGAGACCAAAGGCAGTCTAAAATGTTAGCCACAGAGCAGGATAAGGGGTCCGACTCCAGACTCTTACCCTGACACCAGATGGAAAACCTTTTCTATTTGAAGGCATAACATTTCCTGGTCGACTCCGTACGAGATGCCTGCACAACTGTGTAGACATCCTTGGAAAGACCCAGAGCCTAGAACTCTAGCCTCTCAGGTACCAGGCTGTGAGGTGCAAGGATTGAAGGTCCGAATGGAATACCTTCCCCTGGTTCAATGATATCAGGTCCAGGCATGTACAAAGCCGCTCTGGGGCCCTGCAGCTGAGGCTGAGGAGATGTGGATACCAGAACTGGCAGGGCCAATCTGGGGCTACCAGGATCACCTTTGCCTTGTCCCTCCTCACCTTGAGTAACACCTTGTGGATCAAGGGAAATGGAGGGAAGGTGTAGAGGAGGCCTGGGGTCCACGGCCTCAAGAAGGCATCCCCCTACAGCGAGCCCTGCTGAGGAGGGGCGGGCATGGTACAACCTCAGCTTGGTGTTCTCCCTGGAGGCAAACAGGTCCACCAACAGTTTGCCCCAATGGGAGAACAGATTGTAAGCTACCTCTGGATGGAGAGACCACTCATGGGATGTCTGGCCTATGCGGCTGAGAGTATCCGCCAGCTGATTCGAGACTCCTGCCACATGCATGGCAAGGAGATCCGCCTCCAACCGGCTAACGAGGGTCCAGGTCCACAGCGCCTCCTTGCATAGCAGATGGGAGTGCATGCCACCCTGTTTGTTGAGGTAGTGGACTTGAACCACTAGACCTCGGAGCTGAGGAGCGAATGCCGACAGTGCCAGTCTGACTGCTCTGAGCTCCAGCAGGTTGATGTGGCATCGGGACTCCTCAGGGGTCCAGAACCCGTAGGCTCTGTTGTCCCCCATGTGGGCTCCCCAGCCCATGAGAGAGGCATCGGTCGTGAGAACAACTGTCGGCTCAGGGCGGACAATTGGGATCCCTTCCTGTGGACGACCTGGGACGGTCCACCACTGGAGAGCATCCCACATCTTCTGAGTGACAGTGACCAGCTGGTTGAAATGACCCTGACGCTGAGTCCACTGAGCGGCCAGCTCCTACTGGAGGGGGTGCATGTGTAATGTGGCCCAACGGACCACTGAGATGCACGCCGCCATGTAACCCAGAAGGAGCAGGAAGTCCCAGGCAGGGCGTAAGTGCCCAACCAGAAATGACTGGGCAAATGAGGAAAGAAACTCCGCCCTGTCCGCTGGGAGCCGAGCTCTGGCTTGACGAGAGTCGAGCTCTGCCCCGATAAAGACCATCACCTGAGAGGGCACGAGTTCCAACTTGGCTTCGGTGATCAGGAGGCCTAATTAGGAACAGGTTCGGAGGGCCAGGTCCCTGGACCTCTCCACCTCCTGCAGGGTGGAATCCGCCAGGAGCCAATTGTCAAGGTAGGGGTATATCTGAACCCCTTGACGCTTTAGATGGGCCGCCACCACTGCGATGCACCTGGTGAAGACCCGAGGGGCCAATGACAGGCCGAACGGCATGGCTTGGAACTCGTACAGGGTCCCTTCCACCCTGAAGCGGAGAACCGCTGGTGGAACGGACAGATTGGGATGTAGAAAAACGCGTCCTGTAGATCCAGTGAACAGAACCACATGTTTTGCTCCAGAGATGGTATGATCTGATTCAGAGTTACCATCTGGAAGGTGCGAGACCTGAGATATTGATTCAGGTCGAGGAGATCTAGGATGGGGTGCCAACCCCCCATCCACTTGGGCGCAAGGAAGTACCTGGACATGAAGCCTGGGTCTGTAGGAGCATCCGGCACTGGAGCTACTGCCTCCTTGCGGAGGAGCTGAGCAATGTCATCCCGAAGGGCCAATCGAGTGCAAACTGAGATCCTCTCCTCCCAGGGGGCATGGGCTCGGCAGGGAGGGTACTGCTCGAATTCTAAAGGCAGTCCCTGACTGACCACTTCCAGGACCCACCTGTCTAAAGTGATACCAGACCAGGCGGAAACAAAGTGGCGGAGCCGGCCCCCCATGGCAGGACCCAGAACTGGCGTGACGGGTGTAGGGGTGACCACCCCTGACCCATCACTGAGCAGGCTTAGAGGAGGACGAGACTCCTGGATCGGCACCTCGACCTCCTTTGGGGGGCTGTTGGGGACCCTGCTTGGGCCGAGGATGCCAAGCTTGAGCCTGCTGTTGCTGCTGACCTCCCTGAAAGGAGGGCTGTCTAACCGCAGGACAACAGTGCTGAAAACGCTTCTTCTTATGCTTCTGCTGGTTCTTGTCCGAAGAACTCTTTGCAGAAGTGGCATCCAAGGTGGCACTGGACTGCTCTATGTGCTGGAGGTGACCTGCCACTCCCGGACCGAAGAGATCGGTGTCAAGGAAGGGCACGTCAGCTAACTTGTGCTGAGTATCCGCCGGGAAAGAGGATAACCTCAGCCAGGCCTCATGGTGAGTGGCCACTGCGGCTGCTAGTGAGCTGGCACAGGCATCTCCAATATCCAAGGACGTCTGGAGCTGCTGTTTTGCAACAGGACGGCTCTGGTCACGGACCTTCTTAATCGTGGTCTGCATGTCCGCTGGGAGATGAGGGAGGACTTCATCTAGCGACCCCAAGAGGGTGTGAGAGAAGTGTGCCATGACCACTGCCAAGCTGGCATGACGAAGGCCCAAGGATGAGGCCACATACACCTTCCGGGCAGAATGGTCCATATTCTTGGACTCCTTGTCCGGAGGGTGGTCAGTATCTGCTGAGCTACCCATGCGTCTAAACACAGAGGCAGTCACAAGGCTCTCGGCCGAGGGATGCTCTGTGAAACCCCCCAAGGACCCCATGGGTACAGTGTACTTGCGAGCCATGCGGGCAGACGGAGCTGGGCAAGAGGCAGGGCACTGCCACAGTTCAAGAGCCAGGCCAACAATGGCTTCGGCCACTGGGAAGGCCTCCGTCGGGGTATATCCCCTCTTAAGGATACCTGTGAGAGGATATTCCACCTTCTTTTGTATAGGCTCCAAGGGCATACCGGTTGACTGTGAAATAAGGCAGAGGATGCCCTGAAAAGAGGAAGGACCTTCTTTCAAGCCCGTCACTGACAACTCTTCATCAGGGTGTGAGTGTAGACCAGTTGTATCCGAGTCCGAAGAGTCAGGATATAAGGGTCTCCCGCAAATGTCCCCTTCAATATGCCGAGGGCGATCAGGGACAACAGTGATGGACAGACAACGGGGCAGGCCCGTATCTTTCCGGTCCTCTTTCGAGGGAGACCCTCCCTGAGGCTGCTTAGGCGGTGGCTCCACCAAAATTGGTGGGGAGACCGGAACAGGCTGAACAGGAATACGTGCCGGTCCTACTGGAGGAAGAACCTGAGTCTTCAGTTCTGAAGGGATCGGCGTCCGCCTAAGAGGTTGGGGCCAAGTAATGGCTGGTGTAGCCGGCAGAGCCGACTTATGACCGATCAGAATTAGCTGTTGCCACATAAGGTCCTCATAACGCCGACGGCGCTTCCGTCGAAGTTTCTTCTCGTCTGAGGAGGATGAGGATCGGTGGCGACGCCTCTTCCGAGAGTGTTTGTGACCTTTTTTCGTTTTTTCGACCGAAGGGGTCCTGGTCCTAGATCGAGACTGAAGGGGTCGGCTTGTTCGATCAGGAGAGGCCGGAGTCGGTGAAAACAGAGGTTCCAGCTCCTGTCCCTCAATCGGAATACCCAAGGGCTGGGTCTCCTCGTCGGGGAAGCAATGGATATGTGTCCTCTCCAGTGAGTCGTCAACCGGGGTCGGCAACAATGGCTCTATCGGGTCGAGAGATATCTCGGCCAGTTCGGCAGATTTTCCTCGGCCTCGGTGCCTTGGCCTGATGGAAGGTCTCAGAAGCCGGTGGCCGAGACCACAAGGTCCTGGAATTCAGACCTCTCTCGGTCCCAGGAACGTCTTCTCCGAGAAGAAGACTTAGGGTCCTTGTCCCATTTTCTAGGGCGGGAGGACTGCATGCCCGAGGGTGCCTCACCCCTGGTGGGGAGAGACTGGCACAACTCCCGAAAGGATCCTGTGAAGGTAGAACCAAGGTTTAGCAGCACAAAAAAACCTCGGCTGGCTGAGGCTTGGGCAGCTTCTCTTCAAATGCCGCCATCTGGTCGAGCTGCTCAGTGGATCCCGCGGCCGAGGAAACTGCCCACCGTGCCTCCTTCGATTTCACCGGCGGATTGTGAAGCTCCGATCTCCCCAGCTTAAGGCGTGCCTTGTGGTCATCCAGAATGTTGGGATGGAAAGCCAAGTAGATGGTGCATGAAGAGGTGTCATGCACGACACCCAAACAATAAACACACAAGAGGTGGGGATCGGTGCGCAACATTTTCTGTCCACAGGGACACCAGCGAAACCTGGGGGACGACTTGTCCTCCATGTCTGATGCGTTCGGATCGGAATATCGTAAACTCGTACGAGTTTCAAAGGAAGTGATTGTGGTGAGAACCGTCGATTAGTATCCAGGGCCTACGATGCAGCAGAAGTAGCACGAGGGAACCTGAATCTTCCAGCGGAAAGGAAGATCTGACGTCATGGGGCGGAGCCGAGGCATTTACCACCTGGGTGGGTGGGAGAAGCCAGCTTGAAGACTTCCGGCCAGATTTAAAGGGGAAAGAGACATGCCAAAGAGTGTGGATGAGCAACATATCCACGCTCCTAGAATGAAAATTACGTACCTACTGTAATTCTTGATCTTCCTGTGTGTCTTAACATTTTATCACTGCTGGGTGTCTGCCGAAGACAGACACCCCATGGGAGCCTTTTTTTTTTTTGGAGGAGGGGCCTGAGCCATTGGCGCCTCCCACGAGACCGATGCACTGCATGGTCTTCGCAGGTTGGCCAGAAACAGCCATTGGGTCCTCCTCCACCTCAGTTCTGCGCTACAGAGACACAGAAGGAAAGAAGTATAGAAAAAGAAGGGCAGGGCAAGGGAGCCCAAGGGAAAGTAAAAGGAAAAGGAGCAACTAAAAAAGAATATGCCGAAGAGAGGACAGATTGTCTTCTTGGACAAAGTCTCCACCACTCATTCACACTAATGGGAGTACACCGGAGGTGCAGGGACCCAACGGGAGCCAAACATTTTCAGGAGGGCCAGCGCTGAGATGGAGCTGTGAGGAAGCGACACCATGAGCCAGGCTCGTGCAGTATAGACTATCTCTGCGTCGACCCTCAAACCGCCTCAGTACCCCCCCCCCGAGGAGGTGCAGCGTAACTAACCTAGAGAGGACTAACCTAAAAATTGGACATAAGATAGTCTGAATGACCCATGTAAGAAGGGTCAAAAACAAAGTCTTCACAGTCCAACCACTGAGGGAGTGAAGACCAGAAACAGAGAAGTGAGCTCGGAGGATGGTGAGTGGGCGTGTGAATGAGTGGTGGAGACTTTGTCCAAGAAGATCAAGAATTACGGTAGGTACTTAATTTCCACATTTTCCTGGACATAAAGTCTCCACCACTCATTCACACTAATGGGAGAGTACTGAGCTAAATAATCCCCCCCCCAAAAGACAGGCGGCAGAAGAGAAAGAGGAGATCACTTTTAAGGACACAAGTCCGTTAAGAATTGTCCTGCCAAATGACTGATGTTGTCTGGCATGGACATCTAAGAAATAGTGCTTAACAAAGGTATGCACGGAGCTTCAGGTAGCCACACTGCAAATGTCTGCAATGGGGACATTACAAATTTCTGCCAGAGATGCCGCGACTGCTCTGCCTTCCAGTTTGACCTGTGCCATAGAATAGCAATGGCGAAGCCATGCCACCAGTCACGCTGAAATGCATCTGACAGCAACTGGTTGACCCAGTCAGGTCGTGTTGAAGGAAACAAACAGTTGCTGAGTCTTGCGAATTTCTTTCGTTCTACCCAGATAGAACCGCAAGGCTCTTTTTACGTCTAGGGAATGAAGAGTACACTTTCCTTCATTCTGCAAGTTTGCAATGTAGGTAGGAAGGATGAAAAGTTGATTAAGGTGAAATTCTGAAACAACCTTAGGAAGGAACTTAGAATGAGTCCTAAGAACTACTTTGTCTTTGTGAAATAAAGTATACGGAGGGTCTGTGACCAGAGCGTATATTTCTGATACCCTACCAGTACAAGTGACAGCCACCAGGAAGGCCATCTTCCAAGTAAGGAATTTTTCGGGTTTTTTTTAGTTAGTTATTTAACCAGGTATAGCACACTAAGCTAAAAGCTTTTTTACAGGAGCGACCTGGGAGCACAAGGAGGTTAAGTGACTTGCTCAGGGTCACACAGTATGCAAGTGGAAGCTGTGGGATTCAAACCCAGGTCTGGTCTGCTGGATGTCACCATATTTGCAGCTCAGAGCCTTAGACCACTGCGCTATACTGCCTCCTCGCAAGTGGCTAGAGGCTCGAAAGGTTTACGAGTGAGCATATCTAGCACAAGGTTAATGTCCTAGGCTGCAACTGGACACCAATCAGGAGGCCTGGTATGCAGAATACCCTTAAGAAATCTCTTAACCACAAATAATTGAGCCAAAGACATGGAATTCACTGGCTCATAATATGCAGAAATTGCACAAAGATGAACTTTGACTGTAAAGTATTGCAGACCTGTGTTTGAGAGGTCTAAGAGATACTCCAAGACTTTATTTGGTGGGCAGGAAAAAGGGTTCCAAGGGGATTTTGCACACCAGATAGAGAAACGCTTCCACTTGGCCATGTAGGTTTTCCTGGTAGCTGGCTTGCAAGCAGCTAAAAGTATATCTGAAACCCTACGAGAAACATTAAACCTATTCACCTCTATCTCCTCAGGAGCCAAGCGTGGAGGTGAAGAGACCTCAGGTTGGGATGGACTACAGGGCCCTGGATCAGAAGTTTAGTCTGAAGGGGAAGCGGTTTCAGAGAGGAGTCTGTTGATTAGGGGTAACCAGATCTGGCAAGGCCAGAAGGGGGCAATGAGAATCAACCTGCCCCCCCCCCCCCGCATCCAGTTTGAGCAGTACCCTATGAAGTAGAAGAAGAGGAGGAAATGCATATAGAAATTATTTTGTCCACTGCAGCCTGAATGCATCCTGACAAAAAACACCAGGTCCTAGATTTCTGGAGCAGAAGACAGGCAGTTGAGTGGGGACGCAAAAAGGTCCAGGTCCAGAGCTCCCCACTCTTCGAAGAGTGACTGAACGACAGTTAAGTCGAGAGACCACTCGTGAAGATCTGTCTCCATTCTGCTGAGATGGTCTGCCAGTTCGTTTTGTACCCCTGGCAGGTAAACAGTCTGAATCAGAAACCTGTGCTCCAGGCACCATTCCCACATTCTCATTGCTTCCCTGCATAATGGGTAAGAGTGTGCACCGCCCTGTTTGTTTAAGTAATACATCACTTCCTTGTTGTCCATTTGAAGGAGAATGTTCTTGTAACACAGTATATCCTTCAAATCTTGGACTGCATAAAGGATAGCTCTCATTTCCAGGACATTTATGTGAAGTTGAGACTCGTCCTGAGTCCACGTATCCTGGGTGTGGAGATCCTGGTAATGAGTTCCCCAACGCATCAGGGACGAATCCGTGGTAATGGAGATTTGATGATCTAGAATGACAAAGGCATATCATTCCAGAAGGTTGTCCTCTGAGACCACCAGGTGAGTGACCTCTTCAGAGGTTCCATCATCTTGATGAGAAAGAACTGAGGGTGAGTGGTTGGGGACCACTGAGTACTGAGCATCCACTGAGTGGTTCTCATGTGGAGATGAGCCAAAGGTACAGTGAACACCGAGCATGCCATGAGGCCCAGCATCCGCTGCATCGAGAGAGCTCGAACTGAGCTGTGTTCTCTGATGAATCAGGCCATCTGTAGGATATCGCTCCTTCTATCCTCTGGAAGAAAAGCTTTTGCACAGGAAGTGTCCAGAAGGGTTCCTATGAAGAGGAGCTTCTGGGAGGGCTGCAACTGTGACTCTGTAAGGTTCAGCAGGACTCACATGGAAGTGAGGAAGTCTGAGGCCATGGCCACAGCCTCCAGAGTCTCTTGCCTGGAGGGGCTTGCTAGAAGCCAGTCGTCCAGATATGGGAATACTTGGATTTCAATTTTCCTTAGATGCACCACGAGAACTGCACGGCACTTTGTAAAAACTCGAGGTGCCGAGGACAGCCCAAAGGGCAGGACTCTGAATTGATACAGTTGACCCAAAGCCACAAACCTAAGGTATCTGTGGTACTTTGGGTGTATGAGAATGTGCTGGTAGGAGTCCTGCATGTCAAGGGAGGCTAGCGAATCGTGTTGATGAATCAAAGGTATCAGGGTACCGAGTGATATATTGGACTTTTGCTTGTGAAGGAATTTGTTTAACTTTCTGAGCTCCAGAATAGGATGCATGCCACCAGTTTTCTTTGGAACCAGAAAGTAATGGGGTAGAAGAAAAAAATTACTCATCTTAGTAATTATATTTCTTCTAATGGAGTCTTGCTGTATTCTGACAATTGCAGTGATTCACAACCTTTGAACTGCCTCGGATAAGTAAAAAGTTAACTTTCTATGCAGGGCATAGAATGCTGAGCTCGAGCTCAGTTGAAGTCTTTGTCTGGAGTGTTTTGAACTTAAACCGTCAGATTCTTACGAGCCCAACTAAACTAAAAATTCCATGTGGAAATTGTAAAAATTCTTACTAGCCAACTGGCTGAAAAACTTTGGATTCCCAAGGAAGACTCAAGTCAGGAAACCAAAAAACAAAACCCAATGTACTAAAAATAACAATAATAAATAAGCACCCAAACAAAAAGGAGGAGGGTGCAAGCAAAAAACACCCCTGGGATGCAACACTGCACCTGCCCACCCACTTCCCAAAAACAGGTTCTGAGAGGGGAGGCAGGGAGGGAGGTCAGAATACAGCAAGACTCCATTAGAAGAAATATAATTACTAAGGTGAGTAATTTGTTCTTCAAACAACATGAAGCCTTGCTGTATTCTGACAACTGCAGACTACCAAGCAGTACCTCCAAGGAGGAGGGACTGAACCTACTTTGGGAATAGGCTCTGAAGTACTAATGTGCCAAACCAAGCATCACTCCTAGCCTGGATATCCAGAGAGTAATGCTTGGTAAAGGTATGGTCTGTTTTCCAGGTGGCTGCTTGACAAATTTCTAAGAGAGGGATATCCCTGGCAGCAGCCAGGGAAGCAGCTGAACCTCATGTGGAATGAGCCCTCAGGACTCAGGGTGGAGTTTTTCCCAGTTTTTCATAGCAGAATTGTATACAAGACACAATCCACCTGGCAACAGATCTTTTGGTGGCAGGTTTGCCCTTTCCCACTTCTCCATAAGTGAGGAACAACTGAAGGGAGCAAAACCTGTGATCCTTTTTACGCTCTATGTAGTAATTAAGGGCTCTTTTGACATCCAAACTGTGTAGCCTCCTCTCTCCTGAGGAAGAATGATCAGTGAAGAAAACAGGGAGAGACACAGACTGGTTTAAATGGAAGTCTGAAACCACTTTGGGCAAGAACCTTCTATTGGTTTTAAGGACCACTTTATCCCTGTGAAATGAGATAAAATCAGGTTCCACTGACAGAGCTTGCAATTCACTGATACGCCTGGCAGAGGTAATGGCTACCAGGAACACAGTTTTCCAAGTCAAGTACTTAAGTTCTGCTGAAGACATAGGCTCAAAGGAGGGCTGCATAAGTTGGGCAATGCAAACATTCAAATCCTAGACAGGGGCAGGGTCTCTAAAAGAGGGACTGGTGTGAAGCAATCCTTTAAAAACTTTACAGAACACGGGATGGGAAGATAGTGAGGAAAGCTTCCCCACAGACAAAAACGCAGAAACAGCTGACAAGTGTACCTTGAGAGTAGCTGGTCTGAGGCCTAGGCCATTAAGATGGACCATATATCCATAACTGTAGGCAATTCAGCAGTGTCTGGAGAAACATGCTTCGTAGAACACCAAATGCTGAATCTTTTCCATTTGGAGTTGTAAGTCTTTCTGGTGGAGGGCTTCCGAGAAGCCTTGAGGATATCCAGAACCCCTTGGGAAAGATGCAGATCTGCAAACTCTAACTCTTCAAGAGCCATGCTTTGAGATTGAGAGACTGAAGATTGGGGTACCAAATCCTTCCCTGAGAGGATGTCAATAGGTTGTAAATTCCTGGTAAGAAATAGGGGAAGATGGACCGCTAGGGACAGCAACAGGGGGTACCAGGGCTGTCTGGCCCAATTTGGAGCAGTCAGAATCACCTTGCATGATTGAGACCTTACTTTTACCAAAACTCTGAACAGGAGTGGGAAGGAGGGAAAGGCATACAGAAACGCCCCCTCCCAATTCGGGATCAGGGTGTCCAGAGGGACTGAGCCCAGGACTGGAGGTCTGCAACAAAAGAGAGGGAGTCACCTTGAAAAAATCACTTTCAACACCTGAGGGTCCAGGGACCATTCGTGATGGCCCTGAGAAATCCTGTCCGGTACACCTGCTAGCACACTGTCCTTGCCTGGAAGGTGAATTGCTACAAGAGAGGTTTGCAGGGAATAAGCCAAGGACCACAACTTCATAGCTTCCGTGCACAAGGCTGTGGATCAAGTGCCTCCCTGTTTGTTGATGTACCACATGGTGGTGGTGGTGTCTGTTCTGACTTGAACCACCTTGTTCTGTACTGACTGTGAGGATGCTTTTAGAGCCAGAAAAACTACCCCGAGCTCTAGAAGATTGATGTGTAGAAGGGATTCTTGGGGGGGGGGGCCACAGCCCCTGGGCAGTAAGGGACCCCAGGTGGGCACCCCAGCGAGAAGCATCCGTGGTAAGGACCACTGAACAAGGCTGAGCAACAAAAGAAACACCTTGTCTTAAATTGTCCTGATCCTGCCACCACTGGAGGGCTTGGATCAAGGTCAGAGTCACTGGGATCAGTTTGGTAAGGGAATCCTTCTTCTGAGACCAGAAAGCTCTCAGGTGGAACTGAATATCCCTCATCTGGAATCCTGCCCCTTGGACCACTGCTGTTGAAGCTGCCATGTGGCCCAAGAGCTGCAGGAAATGCCTTGCTGGTCAAGATACCTGAAGGCTGAAGGACGAAGCTAGTTTCATAAGAACCCTTGCCCTTTCTAGAGGAAGAAAGGCTCTTCCTCTGAGTATGTAAAGTTCTGCCCTATAAACGTAAGAAGCTGGACTGGTTCAAGAACGGACTTGGGAAGGTTGAGAAGAAATCCTAGAGAAATGAGCAC
Source organism: Neoceratodus forsteri (assembly GCA_016271365.2). Taxonomy (NCBI): domain Eukaryota; kingdom Metazoa; phylum Chordata; order Ceratodontiformes; family Ceratodontidae; genus Neoceratodus; species Neoceratodus forsteri. The sequence goes on along the minus strand of CM057453.1, from coordinate 292,704,866 downwards.
TTGCTGGGTCACTTGTAGGTGAGACCTGATTTGGTCTGGAGACTGACCCACTATTAGCCAATCATCCAGATAAAGAAAAATGGAAACCTTTTGCCTTCTTAGAAAGGCAACTACTACTGCCAGGCACTTTGTGAAAACCCTTGGGGCTGAGGTTAGGCCAAAGGGCATTGCTCTGAACTGATAGCAGCCTGAGGGCAAGTCGAACCTGAGGTACTTTCTGTGGGAGCACCTGATGGGAATGTGAAAGTAGGCATCTTTGAGGTCCAGGGAGGCTAGCCAGTCCCCTGGCCTTAAAGAGGGAAGGATTATTCCCAGAGTTATCATCTTGAACTTTGGTTTTAAAAGATGTTTGTTTAGATACCTTAGGTCTAGGATGGGTCGCCACTCCCCTGTCTTTTTTGGGGGTCAGGAAGTACCTGGAGTACAGTCCTTTGCCAAAGTGTAGGGTAGGTACTCTCTCTACAAGTTTTAAAGCTAGGAGAGAAGAAACCTCTGTCTCTAGGGCAAGGGTTTCCGAGAGATTTGCAGGTGGAAAAGATCCGGCTCTTATCTTTGGAAATTTTTTGAAGCTGAGAACCAGTCCCTGGCTTATTACTTTCAGGACCCACTTGTCTGATGTAATAGACATCCAGTCCTGGACAAAGTAAGCCAGCCTGTCCCGTAGGAGAGTCGACCAAGGCAGGCCCATCAGGGTGTCTGCTTGGAAGGGGCTTTAGGCTGAGGAGTGGATGCAGCCCTGCTCATCCCCCTTCTACCTCTCCTTCTGAAGAACCTCCTCTGAGAAAAGGAAGAAGAGGCCTGTGCTTGGTAAAAAGGCCTTTGAAAAGGCCTGCCCCTGCCCCTAGACTGCTGCCTTTGAGGAGCTGCCTGCCTTTCCTTGGCCAGAGCACTCCTTTAAGTGGTCCTGTACTCATCAATTTCCTTCATGTAATTCTATGTCTGCTCCCCAAACAGAGACTTACCCACTACAGGAAAATCCATGGCCTTAGCCTTGGTGTCCTACGAGAGGCTAGTACATCTGAGACAAGCCATCCTCCGAAGAGCCACAGATGTAGGCATGACTCTTGATGACACATCATTAGAGTCCACAGCAGCATGAAACTGAACTTTAGATGCCTCAATCCCATCTGCTGCCACCGCCTCCAGCTCCTTGGCTAGCTGGGGGGAGGATTGTTTAGACAGTGCCAGTACAGTGTCCCACCTGGACTTCTGGTACCTGGCTGTATAGGCCATGTAATTCGCCTGTCTGAGTCCCAAAGATAATGCCATGCACTGCTTCTTTGCCATGGCATCAATCTTCCTGGAGTCCTTGTCAGGAGGCTGTGAAGCCAAGGGAATATTTGCCTTGTCACAGGCAGCAGCCTGCACTACCCCAACATGGCTGCATTGCTGATATAAGAACTCCGTATCTGAGCCTGAAAGTGTATACCTCTTGTCCATTCTTCTATCCACAGGAGGTATAGTGTTAAGAGACTAAGATGTTTTGTGTCTGTTTCCCAAAAGATTTATGGAGGGGAATAGACAGTCTCCTGGACTCTGGGATGTCCATCATCTCTACATAATCAGGCTCCTCTTGATCTTCCACAGCCTCTTACATAGGAAGCTGGAGGGTTTCAGCCACCTTTCTGTAAAACATAAAGTGAGAAGGGGACTCAGAAAGCCTAGGAGGGGATACACCTGAAGGTCTGTCTGGGGAGATGTCCGGTTCCACAGGCACATCCAGACCCTCACTTACATCAGTATCCTCAAATTCCCCTTCCTCTTCAAACTCTGGTTCATAAAAATCTTCTAGGGCATAATCTTGAACTGGGAGAAACAACTGAACCGAACCCCTGCCAGAAGGAGGAGGAGCCGGATCGGTTGGAATCGGACGGAGCGACTCCACAATCTGAATCGCTCTGGCTATCTCTTCTGCGGTCGGAACAAACCTCTGGATCCGAACTGGTCGATTTATTTTTGTGTTTTCTTTTTGTCGGAACCGATCCCTTGGAATCGGCTCTCCCTTTGCCCGAAGAAGTATCCCCCTGGTCAGAGGGCACTCCTTCTGGTTCGGTCGAAACCGAACCAGGCTGGCCATCCGGGTCAGCGGACTTCTCTGCCTCCTTTTCCCTCAGTCTACCTAATCTCTTCTCAAGGGTAGATATAGGAAAGTTTTTACATATTTGGCAGTCTGAATCGAGGTGGTCAAACCCCAGACAAAAAAGCACAGGTGGTGTGGGGATCGGCCTTTGCAAAGACCTCCCCACACTCACTGCAGTGTTGAAACCCAGTGGGCCCATTTTTTTTCTTGGGTTTCTCAGACATGGCCAACCTAACCAAACTTACCCTTTTTTCGGCAGCTGCCAGGCAAGACTCCCTTATCGGTTCCTAACCGTGTCATGGGTATTGGAAAAAAAGGTTCAAAACACATTTTTTTTTAGAACCAGTAAGAACCGGTAACCACACACTAAGTAAATACACAAATTTCACTAACAAATGGCCAGTTGAGCTAACCCGAGCCGCACTTTTACAAGTTCCACACAGAAATACAGAACAATTCCTATCTAGTACTCATGGCACCACAGACAGAGACTGAACCGACTATGCGGATACTTTTTTTGGTTTAAAATCAGACAAAAACTGAAAACTTTAACTGACTTCGAACCGAGCTGAAGGAGAAATCTCCGGAGCGACTGTTCAGTGAGGCGGAGTAAAGAATCTGATGGTTTAAGTTCAAAACTGTCCAGACAGAGACTTCAACTGAGTTCGAGCTCAGCATTCTATGCCCTGCATAGAAAGTTAACTCTCTGTTCTCTGGGGCAGTTCAAAGGTTGGGAATCACTGCAATTGTCAGAATACAGCAAGACTTCATGTTGTTTGAAAACAGCGACTCCAAAAGAGATGGAGACCGGTCCCTGACCCCAACAACTGACCGTCTATGTGCAGTCCTACCAGAGGGCGACCTCGAGCGATGCCGTCTCTTCTTTAGCCGGTGGACCGAAGAAGAACTCAATGCCGAACGGGGGGGACCATCCATCCTCCCGAGCACTGGACCGTCCGTTGTCAGACACCCCCCAGAGAGGGTGGTGGACCAGACTCGACCCGGCTGACTGAAAAGCTTTCATGTGAAGTCTCCCTACCATTACCTGTCCCAATCATGGTAGACTCCGTCAATGGACTTCTTTCTTGTACAAGTAATAATAAGTACAAAATAACAAAACTGAAAACTAAGCTGCAGTTGACGTTTGACTCCTGGCAGGCGAGTGACGTCATCACTGAAGCGCACTCGACAGCGGGGAAAAAAGGACCTGAGGTGGTTGGAGGGTTGATGCTGCAATAATCTATACCGCACAAGCCTGGCTTGCGGTGACGCTTCCCCGTGGCTCCATCTCGATGATAGCCTGCCTGAAAAAGTTTGGCTCCCACTGGGTCCTAGCACCTCTGGTGTACTCCCATTAGTGTGAATGAGTGGTGGAGACTTTATGTTCAGGAAGATAAGTAGGGGGATGCAAGCATTCAGCGGTTACTTACAGTGGAATTTCTAAGTAGTAACACACAACAGGGTGCGACGTTATTGGGTAACTACTGCACGCCACACCCCTCCCCCGGTTGGAGGTACGAGGCATAAGACAATATCACACGCCCTGAAGTGTGTTATTGCATCTATAAACTGTTTCCAGAAATGAAATCTCAAGAAATGACAGAATTTAAACAGCCTTTTAAGTTTCACATGGCTATGCATGCAGTGTGTGTAAAGTAGTCCATGTTCAGTTTAAACAGTCACACTAAATATTCCAGATGCAGCCAGCCTGGAGGTGCGGAAGGGCTGAAGCACCCATGTCTCATCTTTCAACACATCATCGATCTGGGTTTGGGAACAAGCCTAGGCCTCTCAAGGACTGGCCGGGGAGGAGAAGGACTGTGCATCCCAAATGGATGCTCTAGGGAGGGACGGTAGTGTAGTCTGCAGTGACACCACCACCTAGGTGACCACAGATGGTGATGCAGGTTAGGAGCAGCATTTCCTAGTGGGGGACACTCCCGGCAGAAGATGTGAACACGTCTACTGATGCACATACATCAAGCCACCATTCACATGGAATGTCCGAGGTTTGGGAACCAAAAAAACCAGAAAACAACCCCAGCCTGCAGGATAAAGCTCCCTCTCCTCACAGGCCCGCACCTGCTCAGGGGGCTCACCGACCTGCAACCAAGCTAAACTCCTCACGGGCTTGGGGGGATCCATGGGCTCTGCCACAGGGGGTAAACTATGGGGCACTGCAAGAGTCAGCAATATACGTCCTAGGGATGGCGGAGTGACGGGATTGAGGGAGAGGAGGCAGGCTGGGTGACCAGTGGATAAAGTATACTAATTCTATTTAAAAAAACAAAAAACTTCCATATGCAAATTCAAACAAACACAGCAAACAGACTTCACTCTAATTTATTTTCACAACTTCTTACAGTAATTATGTACTTGCACATTTCAGTGTATTGAGAAATTCTGTCAACACATAGGCAAATGTCCAGTCCGACTCCTTGTGTCAGTAGACGTGCTACTGAGCTGCGAACACAGTGATTTGTGTACCTATCTCCTGTAAGCTTTATCAACAGATACATATGCATTCTTTGCAGATGTAAATTCTGTGCTTGACATTATGATCATCTGACATTCAGTGTGTTTGATATTAATATGTCTAATCAGTACAGTCCTAAGGCCAACAAAAATGAAAATTATGAACCTACTGTAATTACAATCTTTCTGTGTATCTTCACCATTCATCAACTTTGGGTATATGGCCAGAGGTCATGACCGCGTGAGAGCTTTTTTTTTTTTTTTTGGTGGGCAGAATTGACGACCATTGGCCATGCCTCGAGGGCGATGCACTGTGTGGCCGCTCGTGGGTTGGCTGCTGATGCTGTCAACTCCGCCCTCCCGCCAGCTCTGAGTCAAGAGGTGAGACAAGGGTTGGGGAGGGTGGGACAAGAAAGTCCAAGGGACAGATAAAGAAAAAGATATAAAAACTTAAAGAAGAAATAACGACTGAGAGGACAGAATAAGAAGAGGAAGATGAAAACTAAGGGATCGGGTAGGGGCCCCAATCTCTGGAGCTAGAAAGAGGGAGGAAGGATGGGTTAGGGATTCTAGATATTAAGAAAAGTGGGGGGGGGGGGAGGTAAAGACCACACCCTGGAACCATGACTTGTCTCCAGACTGTATAGGAACTGCAAGGAGTCGCCAAAGGCTTACTGCCAGAATTCAAGGTACAGAATCACTGGCAAAACTCCATTTGAGCAGAGTCGGCTATTCTGGAAGAGACAGGTTACAGTGAATTCTCCCCCCCTTCCCCAAGGGAAAAAAAACCTTTGGTGTAATAAAGGTATTTTCTTGAAATAGTTAAGGATATGTCCAAATGACAAGGGAACTGAGAAATGACGGAGGGCAACTGCCAACTCCCACCTCACAGGGGTGGAGCCTAGAAAACTGGAGAAGGAGTGTCCCCCGCCCTGACTGCTCTCCCTAGAAACATCATCCCCCTATGTGCCCCTGTTTACACGGCCCCTGAGTAGAAGAAAGGAGGAGGGCAAGGATGGGCACAGAGAGGGAGGGGGACCTAGAGACTGAGGCCCCAGGGCGAAGGTGGGCGGGATTGTGATGAATGGTGAAGATACACAAAAAGTTCATAATTACGGTTGGTATGTAGTTTTCATATCTTATCAGTGTCAATATTCACCATTTATCACCTTTGGGTGATTGCCGAGCCTCCCAAAGGGGGTTTTCAACCCTAAGGGACAGAGTCCCTTAGCTCTCAGTTGGTGAGGAGAACCTTGCGGGCCTGGAGAGGCCAGAGAGTGGGGAGAGTGTGACAGGGACCACCCCGGAGAGGGAAGGAAGTTGCCCCGACCGACACCGCCTCACTCGACGGGAGAAAAGACAGGTTCTCTGGTGAGCGGAGTTAATCACCCTATGCCGGGCCAAGGGTGACAACCGGGAAAGACGTAGCCATGCCATCCGCCTAGTGCAGATCACTGTCCCTATGACCCTGGTAGCTACCTCATTGGCACTATACGATGCCCTTGCTTGGTGCCTTGCTAGCTCCAGGCCACGTGCAGAGTGTGCAATGGCTTGTCTGGTTTGCTCCGTGTCAGGCATGGAGGATAGGAGCTGACTCAGCCTGGACCACAGGAACCGGTCATAGGATGCACAGTGGACCTGATGTGCTGCAATAGAGAGCAGCAACCATGCTGAGTAGAACGTACCCCTCCCCCAGAAGTCAAAATCCAAGGAATCTTGATCTGGGGGCCAGTCATGGTAAGGGCGCAAACCCGTCAGGAGTGTACAATTGCGTCAATCCTGACTGAGGATAAGGCATAGAACCTGGAGACTCCGGGGGCAATACTGCTGGCAGAGATCCCTAGGGCAGAAACACTGGAAAAAGATCTCTGCCAGGAATGCAATGACACCTTCTGAAAGGGAGCAGGCCAGGGGAGCACCACAAAGGTGTTCTCGCTGAAATCGCCTAGAAAGGCGTGCGCCGAGTGCTCTGGGTTGCTTTGAGTGGGAGGGGTGATGTGCAGGTCATCCAACATCCTCACGAGGAACCGCTGATACTCCGTAAGATCAGTAGCTGGAGCAATGTGGACAGATGTCTCCTCTCCCCCAGAAGAGGGGGAATGAGGATTCAGAAGACCTCAAATGTTCAGAGGGTGGCTGCTCCGGGGGAGGTTGAAAAACCTGTCTGTCCATGGCCCTGACATAAGTGGGAAACCTAGCAGCCACGGCACTGAACTGCTCCTAAGAGAGAGGCCTGCTAGGACCAACAATGCTAGGGAGTGCAGGAGAATGTGGCAGAAGGATAGGGACAGAGTCGACAAGAGAGATCAACTGACCTCCGCCTGGGCTAGGGAGCGAACCAGGACCCCTGGAAGATGAAGGAGCTCCGGAAGACTCCATAGCCGACAGCTGAACAACCATACCAGAACTGCCTTGGCTGCACCGGAAGAATCCCACCTGTGAGGTGACCGGAGCCATGTAGGTCCAGAAGGATGGTCCCCTACCTCTAAAGAAAGGGGTCTTCTCAAGGAAACCGAAGGGGAAGAGTGGAGATCCACATTACAGCTCCTCCCAGAGCCCAAATGGGTTCCGGAAAAAGGCCGCCGGACAGAACCCAAATCCCTCGGAATCCAAGAGTGCCCTCCTCCTCCTCGAGAGACAGCCAGCCTAGGCAGCTGGCAAACCTGCTCGGCACCTGAAAGGGCATTCCAGGGAGCAGCACCCTTCCCTCCCGAGGGTGCTCGATCAGCCCCACAGTTGGGCGATCCAGGCACACCACCTGAGAAGGTACCACTGCTGAGGGGTCAGAGAACCCTCCGAGGCCAGGCTGCAGAGCAATGGTGGCCTGCACCACTGCCTGCTTGTCAGCACCCCTGACCCTGGCTTCGGTAGCCCCTGTCCGCTCCTCAGAGGGGGACTGGCTGCGGCCTGTCGAGCACACTACCTGAGAGTCTACATAGGCAGCCAACTCCAGAGAGCCAGACTGCCTGTCCGACTCAGAGTCCTCCTTCTCTTCCGAAGAGGTGGAGACTGAAGTCCCGTGTCAGACAGTGCATGGACGCTCACTGCCATCCCAACCAATAGGTCACCAGAAGCAGAGACCACACCAGAGTTGATACCGGCGCCCCTCACAGCACCGCGAAGTGTGGCAGAAGAGGATACGGCTCCAACAAGGGCAGCGGTCTCAGAGCCAGAGCCTGACACAGTGCAGAGGACAGAGACGGTGACGGCTCTTTCGATGCCGAGGCCAGAGACCCCCACAGCACTGCTTGCGGTGCCAACAGAGACGGTGCCGACAACGACTCCAACTGCGCTCTCAGCACAGCGAATAGCGCTAAGATCTGGACCCACACGGCGCCGTGTCCATGCCCAGAACCGCATACAGCTCCAGAGCTGGACATGGCGCCGTGCTCGACCTCGACGCAGAAGAAGGTGCAGAGGCAAGAAAAAAGTCAGACGGTGCCGTAGTACCTACCACGGCCCCGCTAGCACCATCAGCATCGCGAATGGTGCCGACAGCAGGCATGGCGCCGAGCAATGGACCAGCCACCAACAGCGCAATCAGGGCCCACGTGCCGCAAACAACATCGAGGATAGTGCCGACCAGGCCTTCCAAGCCACGGGTTCGACACCGGGAGCCTTCACCCCAAATGCCAATCGCGGTGCCTCCCACCCATCCCCGGGAACAGACTGGGCCTCCTGCACTGCAGGAGGAGCCTCGCCATGCCAGGGCTACTTATAGGCCAAGGCCTCCCTCGGCTCACAAAACCGGGAGGACCCGAGGAAAGGCTGAGAGAATGTGGCTTAACAAAGAGTGTGCGCCCGACCCCCAAAAGGCAGCAGAGCCCGCCTCCCACTTTCCACGCAAGACGCTGTTCAATGACCCCGGCGCATGGAGAAGCAGGCATCACACGAATCCATGTCAGAGTGAAGCGGCCAACACACGCAAGGCAACAGTCGTGCTGGTTGGTGACTAAGAACTTACGGGTTGCAAGGGCAGCGCCGCATGGGGGCTGTCCTGTCTTAGAAGATTTCTTGACCTCCGATCGAGACATAACCTACGAAAAGAAACACCAAAACAAGATTCAACATCGCTAAATTAAAATAAATAAAGGAACAATCTTACCAGGTGACGTTGAATAGGCTATCAGAACCGGCAGGAGAAGGGGCCGACGAACTGCGGCTCCGAGTCGACACGGAGTCGAATGGCTAGAAACGAACTGTGTAAAAGTAGGCCTCAATTCAGCTCAGAAGCTTCCCTTGAGGTGACCTCAACAGCGGGAGACGAAGAACTGGTGGGACGGCGGAGTTGACAGCACCTAACGGCCAACCCGTGAGCGCTACGCAGTGCGTCAGCCTCGAGGGCAGCGCTGATGGTGCGTTGACTCTGCCCACACACACACACACAGAAATGCTCCCGCGTGGTCATGACCTCCGGCCATATACCCAAAGGTGATGAATGATGAAGACTGACACAGATAAGATCCGGAAATACTGTGTTGTTCCCTTTCAATGTTACTCACTGGGTCATAAAACTGTCACAGTACCTAGTTTAAAGCTCATACAGTTATTGTTGTTATGTCCACATTCAATTTTTTTTTTTTGTCTTACCCAGTTATTAAATACAGTCACTTCCCCATGTGGTAACCTTCTTGGTGTATTTCTCATTTTTGTACTCTTCTATCACATCAAATTCAGTTGAAGTCACAGATGCATTAATGCTTACTTTTGCACCCCGAGACAGTGCCATCCTCATCAGCGATTTTCACATCAAGCATCTGGATCCCCCATGATCAGGTCAATTTGACTGGCAAGTAAGTCATTTATGTTGTTTACTAAACTTATCACTGTTAATTCCCCACTTGCTTACTGTGTGACCCTAAGCAAGTTACTTAACGTCACTGTGCTCCCGGGTCGCACCTGGAAACAAGCTTCAGCTTAGTGTGCGTTTCCTGGTTAAACAAGTTCCCCTTTTCCATTAACCCTTAAGCTGCTGACAGAATTAGAGCATACAGGAATTTTGGACTGATATATCAGTCTGCGGCTATGCAAGGGTTAATTCAAACTCTCTCAGTTCCTGAGAATTCCGAGGCAGCATACTGATACTACCATACACTGAGGTAAGTCTGGAAAACAAGTTCTGCACCTACAAGCCACTTTCCTGACCTGTGCAGTTAATGGTCAATTGCTGCGCAAGTCTGCACACCAATAAACAGATCAACAGATGTTTCGTGCCCATTTTAGAGGGCATCAGGTACATGTGCATCTGTCAGAGGGCAGCAGGAACTTGCGAAGCTCACTTTTGAAAATAAGATGAGATGCAGAGATCTCAGGCTGGGTGGAGGAGAGTTCCACCGCTTGGGGGTGAAGCAGAAGAAAGCCCGCCCACCCATATTAGTTGCATATTTGGGCATAGTCATAAGTGACATGTCACTACATTTTAATTGGGAAGGCAGGTCAGGTAGAGTGAACAAGCTAGCATGGGCAGCAGGCTCAGCTGATCTAATGATCTTATCTGTATCTATAGGACATAGTATATCGTATCTTATCCATAGGACAGCCTAGGGCATATAGCTGTCCTGAAACTGGGGATAGCCAGCCGAGGCTCAAGTAGAAGTCACAGTGGTGAGTTAGCCTGGTCACAGACAGGACAAAGCAGTAAATCCTGTTGAAAGTTTAGTTCAATTTATTTAGGTTACATTTGTTTGCCTGTGGAAATGTATACAACCGAATGTAAGGCTCAGCGACAAAACACCCTGAGCAATAACTCACCTAATAGAACAAATGCTACCAGATGGACCTCAAAAACAGGTTACTCACCTGTAACCGTAGCTCTGGCAGTGTCCTTTCCCCTTTAAGACATCTTCAAGCTGTCTCCTCCCACCCACCCGGGTGGTAAGTCCCTCAGCACCATCCCATGACATCAGATCTTGCCCGCTGGAAGCCAGACCACTGTGCCCTTTGCCGGGGAAGTCAGATGGGTCAGTGTGGATGTACACCAAATACCCCTCCTAGAAAGTACAGTTATTTATGAACTTACCTTAAAAGTAGATCTTTGAGGAGTGTCTCGCAGTAGGTAATACACTTGGGTCGTTGCCAGAGATTGGCAGTTCTAGCAGTCTTTTACCAGGGGCTGCCCACACATTACATCAGCTTCCTGTTTCCTATATAAGCGTGGGCAGTCCCTGGTATCCTCAGTTCCCCCGCTGGATTCAGCTCACTAAGTGAGGATAGAGGGGAACCCCAGGTGCTAGAGGTATCCCAACCCAAAGTCACTGGACCAGAATTTGTTCTCGTAGAGAAGGAGGGGGATGGAGGGCTGGAATGGACCTACTACAAGAGACACTCGACAAAGATCTACTGTTACGGTAAGCTCTTACATAAGTGTACTATCTTCCATGGAGTGGTCTCTTGCAGTAGATAATACACTTGGGATGAATTCCAAGCAGTATACCAAAGATGGTTGGACATTATGACAAAAGGCCTTGTAGGACTGCTCAGTCAAAGGCCGTCCTATGGCCTGAAGCAATATCCCAATTATAGTGCTTCGTGAATGTATGGATTGTGGACCAGGTAGCTGCACAGCAGATACAGTATCTGAAATGGAGGCTCCTTTAAAGCAAGCCACAGTAGTGGCCATAACTCTAGTGGAATAGGCTTGGACAGGTCCTGGTAAGGGTTTATTGTATTTTTTATAACAAAATGTAATACAATGTGCCAGCCAGTTAAAAAGGGTTAATTTATTAACTGGGAGCCCTTCTTGGCCCAAGGCAAAGATGACAAACCATTGGGAAGTCTTTCTGATCGACTGTATTTGATTAGTGTAGTACCATAATATACAATGGACATCTAGAGTATGTAACAGATGTTCACCTTGGTTGGAGTATTCAGGATAGCACACTGGTAACTCAAGGAAATTATTCAGAATCTGTTCAGACACCCTTTTAGGTAGTAAAGAAGAAAAAATTACTCACCTTAGTAATGTTGTTTCTTCTAATGGAGTCTTGCTATATTATAGACATTAGCAGTTTGATCCAGCTCTAGAACTGCCCCGGAGTGCAATGGTTAAAACCATTCCAAAATAGAATTTTGGCACGAGAGCAGCTCTATCTGTGTCATTTCAAACTTGAACTGTCAGATCTTTACGAGCCAAACTCACTAAGGTCTGTGTGGAAGCTGTAACCTACACTAGCCAAATGGCTACCTAAATAATAACAACCATTGATGGTCCCAACACCCAAGACTCAAGTCAGGGACCAGAAATACTAACACCATTCTAATAATATGAAAATTGAACATAAGTATAATAAAACACACACGCATACACATACACACCCCAAAGTCCCAAAGGGGACAAAATGCTAACAGGACATAAGTAGTGCCCACAAAGTTGCCCGCACCCCACCAAGTAGAGGTTCTGAGAGGAGGTCTATAATATAGCAAGACTCCATTAGAAGAAACAACATTACTAAGGTGAGTAATTTTTCTTCAAACAACATGAAGTCTTGCTATATTATAGACATTAGCAGAATACACAGCAGTACCTCCATGGAGGAGGGCAGAACCTACTTAGGAATAGGCTCTGAAGAACAGCTGTGCCAAACCGAGCATCTCTCCTGGCCTGGACATCCAGGAGTAATGCTTGGTAAAAGTGTGTACCGTTTTCCAAGTAGCAGCCTGGCAAATCTCTAATAAAGGGATATCTCTGGCAGCAGCTAGAGACGCAGCTGTACCCCTGGTAGAATGAGCCCTCAAACGGGGGGGCTCTGCCCACTTTCTGATAACAAAATTGGATACAAGAGACAATCCACCTGGCTATTGATCACTTAGTGGCAGGTTTGCCTTTCCCAACTTCACCATAGGTAAGGAAAGTTGGAGGATTGAACCTGTGACCTTTAGTGCAGCTCTATATAATAACTAAGAGCTCTCTTAACATCCAGGCTGTGCAACCTCCTCTCACCCGAAGAGGGTGATCAGTGAAAAATACTGGAAGGAGATAGATTGATTAAGATGGAAATCTGAAACCACCTTAGGCAAAACTTCCTATTAGTCCTAAGGACTACCTTATCCCTGTGGAAAAGTAAGTCAGTCTCCACTGACAAACACCAATTCACTTATCGTCTGGCAGAAGTGATAGCCACTAGAAAACAGTTTTCCAAGTTAGGTACTTAAGCTCTGCAGAAGACAGAGGTTCAAAGGGGTTGCATTAACTGGGCAATGCAAACATTAAGGTCCCAAGCTGGGGCGGTTCCCAAAGGGAGGATTAGTATGGAGTAAACCCTTAAAAAACTTGGAAAACACAGGATGAGAGGAAAGAGGGATGACTTTCCTGCTGACACAAAAAGCAGACACAGCTGCCAAATGAACTCTCAGGGTAGCTGGTCTGAGACCCAAGGAATTAAGATGTACCATGTAATCTAACAAAATGGGCAATTCAAGCAGATTCTGGGGAAATATTTTCCTAGCACACCAAATGAAAACCTTTTCCATTTAGAACTATAATAGTCTCTAGTGGAAGGCTTTCTGGAAGCCTTTGGGATCTCAAGAACACCCTGAGAGAGGTGTAAATCAGTAAACTCTAACTCCTCAAGAGCCAGGCCTTGAGGTTGAGGGATTTGAGGTCCGCATACCAAACCCTTCCCTGGGCACAAGTCAACAGATTGTGATTCCTGGGGAGGCACAGGGGAAGACGGACTCTCAGAGACAGAAGGAGTGGGTACCAGGGCTGCCTGGCCCAATCCGGGGCAATCAGAATCACCCTGCAAGGCTGAGATCTGATTTTGACTAGTACTTTGAATAGGAGAGGAAAGGGGAAGCATAGAGGAACTTCCTCCCAATCCAGAAGAAGGGCATCCAGGGAACTGGAGCCCAGCACTGGAGGCCTGCAACAGAACAGAGAAGTCTGTGATTGTCTGGGGCTGCAAAAGATCTATCTGAGGGATGCCTCACCTGGCAAAAACTATCCTCAGCACTTGAGGGATCCAGGGACCATTCGTGATGGCCCTGGAATCCTGCTGAGGGCATCCGCTAGGACATTGTCCTTCCCTGGAAGATGAACTGCTATGAGGGAAGTGTTCAGGGAATAGGCCAGAGACCACAGCTTCATTGCCTCGTGCACAAGGCAAGACCGAGTGCCCCCTGTTTGTTGATGTACCACATTGTTGTGGTGTTGTCTGTTCTGACTTGTATCACCTTGTCGTGGACAGATGCAGAAAAAGCTTGAAGAGCTAAAAGACAGCTCTGAGTTCCAGCAATTGATGTGGAGCAGAGATTCCTGGGGACCAAACTCCCAGAGTGGAAAGTCGCATGCACGTGGCCTCCCAGCCCAGAAGGAAGCATCTGTAGTGAGAGTCAAGTCGTGAGAAGGGAAATGAAGGGACCCCCTCTTAAGTGCTCTGATCCTTCCACCACTGGAGAGCTAGGATCAAGGTTCGAGTCACTGGGATCAACTTGGAAAGGGGTCTCTTCTCTGAGACCAATAGGTTCTCAAGTGAAACTGAATGTCTCTCATCTGAAATCTGGCTCCCTGCACAACAGCTGTGGATGCAGCCATGTGCCCCAGGAGCTGCAAAAAGTGTCTTGCTGGTCAAGAGACCTGCAGAGTGAAGGAAGAGGCCAGAGCAACTAAATTCCTTACCCTTTCTGGGGGAAGAAAGGCTCTGGCTAGCTTTGTGTCCAATTCTGCCCCTATAAAGGTGAGTACCTGGACTGGTTCCAGAACCGACTTTGGTAGGTTTACCAGAAAACCCAGGGAGGTGAGAAGCTGCTGGGTGACCTGCAGGTGAGATAGGAAAATTACGTACCTACCGTAATTCTTGATCTTCTTGGACGAGTCTCCACCACTCATTCACACTAGTGGGATTAGCGCCGGAGGCACTAAGACCCATCGGGAACAAACTTTGCTGGAGGGTGTAGCAGAGACGCGCCCATGACACCGGCGCCATGAGCAGCGGCTCGGAAATGACCATCTCAGCGACCACCTCCAACGCCTCAGTACCTTTTACCAAGGAGGTGCAGCGCAACTAACGTAAAGAGTAAACCCAACATTAAAAGCGGACATAAGATAGTCCATTATGACCCGTGTAGAAGGGTCAGCAAAGAAGTCCTCCTGGCCTAAAGATTTGAGGGAGTGAAGACCAATACAGCGGTGAGCTCGGGGGATGGAGGTGGGCGTGTGAATGGTGGTGGAGACCAGTCAGAGATCAGAAATACTGACGTAATAACTCTATCTTCCTGGACATAAGTCTCACCACTCATTCACACTAGTGGGAGAGTACCAAGCTGATAATCCCCCAAAAGGGCGGCAGGAGAGCCAGAGCTCACGCATCTAAGATAGAAGCCCATTAAGGACAGTTCTGCCGAATGCGGAATGTCGCCTAGCATGAACATCCAGTGCATAGTGCTTAACGAAGGTATGCACTGAGCTCCAGGTGGCGGCGTTGCATATATCTGCAATTGGAACATTGCGAATTTCCGCTAGGGATGCCGCGACCGCCCTAGTAGAGTGAGCGTACACTCTACCTTCTAATTTAACTTGAGCCATGGAATAGCAATGACGAAGGCATGCCACTAACCATGAAGAGATGCATCTAATAGCGACAGGTTGACCCAGCCGGGTGTCGCTGAAAGAACGAACAGTTGCTGAGTCTTGCGAACATCATGGTTCTATCTAAATAGAACATAAGGCTCTACTTAACATCAAGGAATGAAGAGCTTGATTCCTTCATTTGGAAATTAGTGAAGTAAGCGGGAAGTACCAGAGATTGTTTAGATGGAATTCTGACACAACCTTGGGAAGAAATTTAGGATGAGTACGGAGAACTTACCTTGTCTTTATAGAATACAGTATCAGGAGGTCCGTAACCAGGCATGTATCTCAGACCCTGCGGGCTGAGGTAATGGCCACCAGGAAGGCAGTCTTCCAGGTAAGAAATTTTAGCTCACAGGTAGCTAAGGGTTCAAAAGGCTTCCGGTGAGCATGTCCAGCACCAGGTTAATGTCCCAGGCTGCAACTGGGCGGCAACAGGGGTCTCAGTATGGAGAATCCTTAAGAAATCTGCTTCACCATCAGACAACTGAGCCAGAGTTAAGGAAGAAACCGGCTCATGGAGCTGAGATGGCACTAAGGTGAACTTTAACTGTAGATACTGAAGACCTAAGTTGTGACAGGTCAAAAGATACTCAGAACCTTGCCAGGAGGACAGGAAAAGAGTTCCAAGAGGATTTGCACACCAGAAGCGTTTCCATTTTGGGCGTCGTTTTCAGTTGGCAAGCTTCGAGCAGCCAGAAGGATGTCTGAGACTCTGAGAGGCGTTGAACCGATTCCTTCTATCTCTTCAGGAGCCAAGCATGAAGGTGAAGTGATTTCAGGTTAGGATGGACCAGAGACCCTGAGTCAAAGACTGATTTGCAAAGGAAGTGGTCTCGGAGGCTGCCAACATACTGTTGAGTGGAAACCATAGTTGCCAAGGCCAGGAAGGAGCAATGAGAATCATCTTGGTCCCTGAGACTCGAACGTGAGCTCTCTGGATTAGAGAGCGGTGGAAAGGCGTAGAAAGCGTTTGTCCACCGCAGCCTGAAACATCCTGACAGAAAATGCCAGGCCCAGATTTCTGGAGCAGAAGAAGCAGTTTTCGTTAGTGGGGATGCAAAAGGTCCAGGTCTGGAGTCCCCACTCTTTGAACAGGGACGAGCTACGGCTGGATCGAGACCACTCGTGAGGTCTGCCTCCGTTCTGCTGAGGTGATCTGCTAGATCGTTTGTATACCTGGCAGATAAACCGCTGAATCAGAGACTTGTGCTCAAGCACCTCCCACACCCTCATTGCTTCCTGCAAAGGGATAAGAATAAGCACCACCTTGCTTGTTGATGTAATATATCACTGCTTTGTTGTCCGTTTGAAGGAGAATGTTCTTGTGACAAGGACATCCTTCAGAAACTCGGATTGCATGAGGACGCTCTCATCTCAGGACATTTATGTGGAGATGAGTTTGAACTGAGTCCATACACCTTGAGTGTGGAGGGGAGAGACAGTGAGCTCCCATCCCAGTAGCGATGCGTCTGTGGTGATGGAGATCTGATGATCTGGGGGGCAAGGGAATCCTTCAGGAGATTGCTCTCTTGAGACCACCAGGTGAGAGACCTTTGAGAGGGCTCCGTCACCTTGATGGGATAAGACTGGGGGGTGAGGGTGGGGACCACTGAGTGGAGAGCATCCATTGGGTGGTTCTCATGTGCAGTCGGGCCAGAGGGACAGTGAAGACCGAGGGCGCCATGAAGGACCCAACATCCGTTGCATCGAGAGGCTGTAACCAATTGGTTCTCCCTGATGTGAACCCATTCGAAGGATGTCAGTCTTCTGTCCTCTGGAAGGAAGCCTTCGCTGAAGAGGTGTCAAGCGTCCCTATGAAAGGAGCCTCTGGGAGGTTGCAGTTGAGATTTTCAAATTCAGCAGGAACTCCATGGGCGTGAGAAGGCGAAAGTCGTTTGCCCGGCTTCAAAGTCCCTTGAATGGGAAGGGCATTGCTAGAAGCCAATCGTCCAGGTAGGGAAACACTCCGAGTCCGACTTTCCTGAGATCTTGTAGTAACTGCACAACACTTTGTAAAACTCGTGGCGCGAGGGATAGCCCAAGGCAGGACTCTGAACTGATAATGCTGACCCAAAGCTACAAACCTGAGGAACTTGCGGTGGAGTGGTGTGGACGAGGATATGCTGGTAAGCATCCTGCATATCAGAGGCCAGCCAGTCGTGCTGATGCAGCAAGGGTAACAGGGTACCTAGGAAATCATCTTGAATTTCTCCTGGGAGAATTTGTTTAACTTTCTGAGGGTCTAGAATGGGGCACATCCCCCAGATTTCTTTGGAACAGAAAGTAATGGAGATAGAACCCTGTGTTTACATGATCGGAGGCACCAGTTCTATTACCCTGTTGTTCAGAAGGCCCTGGATCTCCAGCGGTGAGGAGGTCTGACTGAAGGCCGACAACCTGGGTTGTCGTCTGGGAGGACAAGTCGGGGGTTTCCAGAAATTGAGAGAATAACCACAGCGAATTATCCGAAGGACCCATTGTCGAAGTTATGGACTTCCACTAGTTGTAGAAGTACATCAGGCGACCTCCACGGAGAGAAGTTCCACCTCCGGGCAGGTGGATGGAACTTGGGCCAGCGACTCATAAGAGCAGCTGGGAGCTTTGGGCCCTCGCTTTCTGCGTCTTCTTTTGAGGGTTGGGCAGGTTGGCACCCTTTATGGGCTTCCCCTGCCTCTGCCTCGAAAGGACTGACAACATGAGCAGCGTCTGTTCACATGCCCCGAGGAGGGCAGTGAGTCTGGCCAACAATGGCCGATCTAGTCTTCTGAGTGGCCTCTAAGGCATGCTCACCTGAGGGCCAAAAGAAAGGAGCCATCAAAGGCAGCGCCATCACCTGCTGCTGAGCATCATTCGTGAAGCCAGAAGTACGCAGCCAGGAATGGCGCGGTACAATCCCTGCGGCTGCTGAGCGAGAAGCAGTGTCGAAAGCATCCATGGCGGCTTTGACCCCAGGTTATTGGACTCAATACCTCTAATAACGGTCAAGAAGCAGCTCTGACTTGGAATCGAATCTGGAAGAGCTTCAACCATTCTTTTCATAAGAGTGCCACAGGATATACTCATACTGAGGAAAAATAGCCTTGATAACTGGCACATCACATACTTAGAGTGGAGGCAGCAAGAACTCTCTTACCTAATGTATCAATCTTGAGACTCTTTGTTAATAGGTCGAGCTGTAGTAGTTAGGAAAACGACCTTGTCATTCTCTGCCAGGACTACAATAGGATCCATAAAGGCTTGGGATGCCAAAATGGGGCGATCCTTGGGAGCTGAATACTTCTTATCAATGGATTTAGCCACTGGGGAATAAGAGCAGGATTATTCCATACCATTTGAGACAGCGTCTGAGAAGGAAACTGAATCAGAGGAGTCAAATCCGTAGGGATCTCCGAGCATGAAAGATACTGGAGTCTTAATATCTTCCCAGGATCGATGTCTGTAGTCTGGAGAAAGAGTGGATCCCAGGTTCTTCAACAGAGACTTAAAGGACAGGTCCTCGACTACAGGCTCTGTAGCAAGAAAGATCCTGTTTCCTCCATCATCACCCAACCCGATGGTCTGGGTCAGGCTCAAGATCATCTCCTGATGGTCCAGAAAGGACTGTTTGGACAGGAAAGGTGAAAATTAGGAGAGGAGGAAATAGCAGAAAAACAAGGAGAGTCCCAAGGGCTGCAGGCGCGAGGCAGCCAAAGCAGGCTGAAAGGCGGCACGAGGAGGCGCGCGTGCGCGGGGCAGCGGCCCACTGGCGCTGGCGCGCGGGCGATAGCAACGCAGCTGGCGGCAACGCCAGCGCCGCAGCGCCCGCGGAAGAGCGCCCGCAAGCGGCATCCGCAGACTGACGCAGCAGAACGGCGCCCACGATGAGCGCCGTTTGGCGCTGTGACAGCGCCGCCCTATCAACGGCACCACGGCGGCGCCGCGAGACCCAGCGCCGCCCAAGACCCAGCGGCACGAAAACAGCGATGACAGACCCTGCGGAAGGCGCGGAAAAGCCGGAACCTGGAAAGCTAGAAGGAAAAACAGGAGATAAAGGCATCGGTGGGGCCCCTGCGCGCAGCCATGTGAGAAACACTAAGCAGCAGTCGCTGGCACGAGGCGCCCAGCGACTAGGAAGAAGTGCAACCGCCCTACCTGATCGCGGAGGGGCCGAGGGCTCCGAGGCAGCCGAGCCAGGCAGAAGAACCAACCTCCGAGCCCATTGCTCCCATAAGGCGGCCCACTGATGAAACTGCTCATCTGGAGTCCTACCTATAGAGCGGGAGGGACTCCGATCTCGAGGGCAGCGATTCCGGAGGATTGGCGACTCGAAGAAGAGACGGCAACTAGCAGCGATAACCGGCGTCGCGCGCAGAACATCCAGAGGCGACCTCGGTGATGCCTTCTCTTTTTGACCTGTGGGCGAAGAAGAGCTCGAGGCGAGCGGTGCGAGAAATGAGCCGTTATTTTTATGCCGGCGGGGACGCCCATCCCCAGACATCGGACTGACCGTTATCGGAACCCGCTGAGGAGAAGGAGGCTGACGGATCCAGCCGGCTGACTGAACAGCTTTCATCACGAATCCCTACCGTCACCTGACCTGCTCAGGTGGAGCTCCGTCCAGTGGGCGAGACTTCTTCAAGTAAAATTTAATATTAGAAAATTTACTGAAAATAGAATAAAATTAGCGATACTACTTATCGTGATTAAGTTACAAAAAACAAACTGAAAACTATGCGCTAGTTGAAGCTTGACTCCGACAAAGACTGACGTCGTCACTGAAGCGCACTTTCGGCACGGGAAAAAAAGGAACTAGGCGGTTGGAGAATGGAAGTCGCTGAGGCAGTCATTACCGCCTCGAGCCGCTCTTTCATGGCGCCGTCATCATGGCGCCGTCTCTCCGCCCGACCCTCCAGCAAAAAGTTTGCTCCCGATGGGTCTTAATGCCTCAGCGCTAATCCCACTAGTGTGAATGAGTGGTGGAGACTTATGTCAGGAAGATTTTACCTGTTCTGGGGACTGGCCTACAATGAGCCGAGTGCGTCTAGATAGGGAAAACAGCAATCCTGCCTCCTAAGTGGGCCACTGCTAGACACTTTGAATACCCTTGGAGCAGAGGTAGGCGAAGGGCATTGCTCTGAACTGGTAATGACCTGAGGGCAGTTCGAGATCTGAGGTACTTCAATGGGATCTTCTGATTAGGACATGGAAATAGGCATCCTTGAGGTCAGGGAGGCTAGCCAGTCCCTGGACTTAGGAAAAGTAAAATCATTGCCAGAGTTACTATTTTGAACTTTGGTTTCAAAAGATGCTTGTTCAGATATCTGAGATCTAAAATGGGCTGCCATTCTCCTGTCTATTTTGGGGTAAGGAAGTATCTGGAATACAGACCCCTGCCCTGATGCAGGGGAGGAACCCTTTCTACTGCTCTGAGAGCTAACAGGGATGAGACCTCTGTTTCCAGAGCGAGGGTCTCTGAAGCACTTGCAGGTAGAAAAGTCTGCTTCTCAACTTGGGAAACTTTTGAAGCTGAGAACCAGACCCTGGCTTACTACTTCCAGAACCCACTTGTCTGAGGTTAAAGAAGCCCAATTCTGACTGAAGTAAGCCAGCCTGCCCCCACTGGTACAGGAGGAGTCTGCCTCGGCACCCCATCAGGGTGCCTGTTTCAGCAGGAGCTTTAGGCTGGGGGTGGGAGCAGGTCTGCCCACCCTCGTCTGCCCTGCCTCTGAAAGCCCCTCTGAGCATGAGGCAGAGAGGCCTGAGTCTGGTGAAGGCCTGTGAAAAGACCTACCCCTACCCGACGGCATGCCTTTGAGGAGTGGCTTGCCGCTCCTTAGCCTGGGCACTCTTGTAAGTAGTCCTATATTCATCCATCTTCTTCATGTAATTCTCTGTCTGCTCTCCAAACAGAATTTCCCACCACAGGAAAATCCATGGCCTTAGTCTGGGTATCCTGTGACAAACTAATACACCTGAGCCAGGCCAACCTCGAAAAGCTACAGATGTGGCCATGACCTAGAGAAACATCATTAACATCCACAACAGCATGAAACTGAACCTTAGAGGCTTCCAATGCCATCAGCAGCCACCTGTTCTAGTTCACTAGCCAGCTGGCCATGGGCCTGCTTGGCCAATTGCATAACAGTATCCCATCTAGATTTCTGATACCTAGCTACATAAGCCATATAATCTGCTTGCCTGAGTCCCAGAGAGGCTGCCATATGTTTTTTTGCATGGCATCAATCTTCCTGGAATCCTTGTCAGGAGGATGTGAAGCCAAGGAATATTAGTTTATCACAGGCAGCAGCCTGAACTACCCCAACATGACTGCATTGCTGAGAAAGGAATTCTGTATCAGGGCCTGACAATGTATACCTTCTGTCCATCTTTTTATCTACAGAGGCACAGAATTAGGAGCTTTAAAATTTTAATTGTTTGTTTCCTAAAAGACTTATGTAAAGGAATAGACAATCTCCTAGACTCTGGAATATCCATCATTTCTACAAAATCAGGCTCCTCTTGCTCATCCACAGCCTCTTCTAAAGGAAGCTGGAGGTTTCAGCAACTTTTTATAAAGCATAAAATGAGATGGGGACTCAGACAGCACAGGGAAATTCTAAGGTCTGTCTGGGGAGATGTCGGTTCAATGGGCACACCAGACCTTCCAGCCACATTCATACTGTTCATAATCCTCCTCCCCTCCTCTGGTTCATAAAATTCCTCAATATCATAATCCTGAACCACTGGGACGGACGAACCTGAGACAGTGACTGGACAATTTGTATGGCTTTTGCTTATCTCTGCAGCAGTTGGAGAAGAATTTTGGACTCCAGACCTGCTGATTTTCTTGTTTTCTTTACTGGAATTGGTTCCTCAGAACCAGCTTTTCTTTGCCGGAAGTCTGGCCCTGGTCAGAGGCACTCCCTCTGGTTGGTTGGCACCGAACCGGGCTGGCCATCGGGTCAGCGGACTTTTAGCCTCTCGTTCCTGAGCCTGCCCAATCTTTTTCCAGGGTGGCTGCAGGGAAATTCTTACATACCTGGCAGTCTGACTGGAGGTGGTCAAACCCCAGACAATAAACACATGTGGTGTGTGGGTCAGCCTTGGCAAAGACTTCCCCACAAACATCACAGTGTTGAAACCCAGTGGGCCGGTTTTCTTTGGGTTTCTCAGACATAATGCCAGCCTAATCCAAAAACTTGCCCTTTTTAACGGCAGTGCTAGGTAAGACACCCTTATCGGTTCCTAACCGTGTCACGGTATTGGGAAAAAACGAATAAATCCATTTTTTAGAACCGATAAGAACCGGAACCGCACTCTAAAATAGTAACTTTTAGTTTTAAATGAGTTTTAAATCCACTGATCGGTTCAAAACCGAACCGATAACTTACAAGTTCCACAAAGACAAAACCTTCATTTACTTACAGTTACCACAGATAGAGCTTGAACCGAGCGGTTTTGTGGTTAAAATAAAACTATTCTCGGTTAAATCCAACAGAAAACACTTTAAACAGAAATGAACCAAGCAGAAGGAGAAATCTCGGAGTGACTGTTCACTGAGGCGGAGTAAAGAATCTGACAGTTCAAGTTTGAAATGACACAGATAGAGCTGCTCTCGTGCCAAAATTCTATTTTGGAATGGTTTTAACCATTGCACTCCGGGGCAGTTCTAGAGCTGGATCAAACTGCTAATGTCTATAATATAGTAAGACTTCATGTTGTTTGAAGGGTTGTTCCGAAGTGCCACCCTGTCTTTGTGAAAGATTAGACAAGGTTCTCTACACATGAGGGCATGAAGCTCAGAAACATGCTGAGCCAAAGTGACAGCCACTAGGAACAAGGTTTTCCATGAGAGGAAACTGAGGTCACAAGTGGCCGCTGGTTCAAAAGGCTCAATAGTTAATTTTTCTATTAGAAAATTGAAATCTCACGGGGGAGTGGGTCTTCTAATAGGTGGTTTGATGTGTAGCATTCCTTTCAAAAACATTTTGGCTAGATGGTGTTGGTACAGCAATCTGCCATCTAGAGGTTCATGGAAGGCAGAGATAGCGGCCAAATGTACTTTGATGAAGGAATAGCTTAAACCAGACTCAGACAGCGAGGCCAGGTAGTCTAGAACTTTTGTCACTGGGCAAGAGTAAGGATCCAATGATAGGCAGCCCATATGGAAAAGAGTTTCTATTTGGAATTATATGTTTCTCTGGTTGCTGGTTTATGTGAGGCCAAGAGAATGTTTGCAACAGGAGAGGATACTAGTAATCTGGCTATATGAAAGCATCTTCAGGAGCCAAGCGTGGAGGTGTAGAGCTTTCAGGTTGGGGTGCAACAGGGTCCCATGACACTGAGTCAAGAGATCTGGTCTGATTGGCAACGGAACGGGTTCCTGTACCGAGAGCTGTTGAAGCAGAGGAAACCACATTTACCGGGACCACAGAGGAGTGATTATGATCATTGTGGCAGGTTCCAGTTGTAGTTTCAGCAGAGTTCATTACAGGAGAGGGACAGGAGGGCAAGCATATAAGAAGAGTCCTGTCCATGGTTGGGACAGGGCATCTATAGATCATCCCTTTTTGCTCAGGATAATGGAGAAGTATTTGGGGAGATGGTGACTGACTGGGGAGGCAAACAGATCGATCTGTGGAGTCCCCCAGAAGATGAAGATTTTCTCGAGTACTTCGTTGTTAAGTGTCCATTCGTGTGTAGATGTTTGGCGACTGAGACGGTAGGCCAGAAGATCGTAACATCCTGGTAGGTGGATGGCTGTTAGTACCAGGTGTTGTCGGATGGCTTCTTGCCAGACTGCAAGTATTTCCATGCACAGAGTACAGGATTTCGTACCTCCTTGTTTGCTGAGGTAAAATACCACTGCAGTGTTGTCTGACTGGATCAGCAACAGTCCTGGAGTCAAATAGGGTTGACATGCCTGAAGGGCAAAGCGGACTGCCCTCAGCCCTAGAAGACTGATGTGAGAGTGAGAGAGAGAGATGGTCCACCTGCTTTGTGTGCGATAAGGACCTAGGTGTGTGCCCCATGCCTTCCAGGGAAGCATCTATGGTTAACGTCTGCATGGTAGGAAGGGGAGGAGGGACTAAGGGCATTTCTTGCCATAAGTTGTTTCTGATTGTCCACTAAGTCAGAGCAGACTTCAGAAGGGGAATGACTCTGATCTTGTCTTTGAACTGTCCTGTTCTTTTTGGACCACTGATTCTGGAGGACCCACTAAATAGGTCTCATATGAAGATGGGCGAATGCCACCATAGGTATGGTTGCGGCCATGTGACCCAGAAGGCATAGCATCTGTCTGTCTGTGATGGCTTTCTGAGTCTGTATGTGTTATGCCAGAGACAAAATGTGAATCCTGTTGAGCTGCAGGGAGGTAAGCTCTGGCTGAGACTGTATCTAAGACAGTTCCAATGTACTGGAGAAACTGAGTTGGAGTCAGATTCGGATTGGACTTTGGCCAGTTGACTGTAATCCCTAGAGTGTAAAACTGGTGCAGGGTAGCTTCTAGGGAAGAAAGCAGAGCTGTTTTGGAGTCTGCTTTGATTAGTCAGTCATCTACACATGGGAAAATAAAGTGCCCTTTTATTCGTAAAGCTGCTGCGACTACCGCTAGACATTTGGTGAACACCCTTGGGCCCGAGGAGAAGCCAAATAGGAGTGTTCGAAACTGGTAGTAATGACCTAGCAGGTGGAAGCGAAGAAACCCGTGATGAGCAGGATGGATGGCAATATGCAGGTAAGCATCCTTCATATCTAGAGTACAAAGCCTATCTCCTTGTTTCAGTATTGGCATGATGGAATTCAAAGTTATACAAAACCATCTGTACTGAATGAAAATATTCAGTTTTCTGAGATCCAGTATCGATCAGAGGTCTCCAGTTCATTTGAGTACCAAAAAGAAGTGGGAATAGAATTTCATTTGATGTCCTGAGAGAGGTACTGGAGAAAGTGACCATTTTTCCAGTAGAACCCTTAATTCCCCCCGAAGAACGGGTATATGATCTGGTGGATAATGAGTATTTCGAGGAGGATGGGGGATGAAAATAAATTCCAGAGTATGATCCTTTGTATAATCTGGAGTACCCATTCGTCTGAGGTGATAGTTTCCCTGGCTTCTAGATGGAGGGTAAAGTGACAGCCCACAGCCTCCAAGGCCTGGTCGAGAAGTCATGGGCAAAGCCCTAATGAGTCACTGGGTTGTCCCTTCCCACCGGGTTGGTGGGAGCGGGAGCCCCAGGCGGAAGAGGTGTTGCCTCTTGAGGATTGAGTATGACCTCTAAAATTGTCTTTATTGGTACCTCTATATTTTCCACCTCTTTTGGAATTGAAAGAGGACTGAGTACGGTAGGTTGTATGTGGAGTATGGTACATGCCATTAACCGTATGTAGGGTTCTGCCTGATGTCTGTAGGTCATCTAGTAAGGTTTGAGTACCTGGTCCAAATAGCTTAGACCTGTTAAAAGTGGCGTTAGCTAGTTTATATTGCACATCAGGTGTAAAACCTGAAAAGTGAAGCCATACATGGCAATGCAAAGAAATGCCAGAATTTGACAGTCGGCCCGAGGTATCTACGGCATCATATCCCGACCTGAGTAGGTCTTGGGGAAATAGAATTACTAATTAACACTGTACCCAATCATTGTTCCTTTTCGGCCCGGTGGCGCGGAGGGTTGAGACGCTGGACGCCACACCTCGCGTCACGCCAGCGACCTGGGTTCGAAAACGGACGCGGGTCGGCGGGGGCTGGCCGAGGGAGGGAGGATTGAGCGTCCCAATGGATGCTCTCCTCTCTCAGGGGGTGGGATACCAGGGGTGCTATATGCACCCAACACCCTAAGAGAGCCGATGGGAACACGGGCTCTCGAAGGGACTGGCAGCTCCGTTCATGGAGTCAGGGAGGGGGGATGCTGTCAGGCGCTTGAGAGACATGTGTGTCAGCACGTCGCCTCTCTGGATGTACGTCCTTGCGCCGGCGTCCCAAGGGGCGGGGTTGAGGGGAGCACAGAAAATGGATAAGCCCCTCGGTGGTCCTAGATGAAGACGGCTCCACCCAAGACCACCAATTCTGGGACAGACCCAGCTGTGCAGATAGGAGGGAGGAGAGAAGCACTCTAGGGGCAGATCCTGGAGCAGTGGCACAGAAGGGTATGAGCTGTCCAAAGGAGTGGACACCGAGGTAGGGAGGTGGATAAAAAAAAAATAATAATAATTGTTCCCTTTCTTGTGAAGGAGGGGAGTTTATTGATAAGGTCAATGGCTGAGGACCCAAGGGTATGCTGGTATTTAATCATATGGCCCATATAATTTAAAATTCTGATATTCATGGTGCTGAAGGAAAATATCTTTTATCCCAGAAAGTCCAACCTTCAAGGCTCCTTCTCAGGTGGTAAGGTTCTCATGTGTTTAGGTCATTTGCTACGGTCATGAGCAGCAGTAATCACAACAGAGTCCACCTCTAGGATAGCGGAAAGAAAAGGATGATCCAGAGGAGCTTGATAAACGTGATCCACCTTACAGGGAAATGGAAATTACATACATAGAAATTACGTACCTACCGTAATTATGATCTTTCTGTGTATCTTCACCATTCATCACAGATGGGTACTGGCCGGAGATCAGGACCCTGCCGGAGCCTTTTTTTTTTTTTTTAAAAGGATAGGCGGAGCCGACATAGCATCAGCGCCGCCCTCGAGGATTAGCCCTACCAGTTCTGAGTCGCCGGAGAGGTAAGAGGAAGGGATGGAGGGTGGGACAAGAGAGTCCAAGGGACAGAAAAAGGAAGAAAAACTGAACTAAAAGGAGAAATAACGACTGAGAGGACAGCATAGAAGAAGTAAAACTAAGGGGATTGGGTAGGGGCCCCAATCTCTAGAGAAGGAAGAAGGGAGGGAGGGGGAGAGAGAATTTAGGAGAGAGTGAGAGGTAACAAGAATCCAGGACCCTTGTCCATCACCAGACTGTATAGGAACTGCAAGAAGTGGCAAAGCTCACCTGCCAGAATTCAAGGCACAGAATAACTGGCAAACCCCAAAAGCAGAGTCGGCTATTCTGGAGAAGGACAGGGTACAGGGACTCAGTACTCTCTCTGTAAAGACATCTGGTGAAAAAAAAAAGGGTTCTCATTTTTTTTTTTTAAGGAAGGATAACAGAAGGAGGGCAACCACCAGTTCTCACCCTGTAGGGGTGTAGATAACAGTAGAGAGGAAGTGCCACTTGAGCTGTACCCCTTGGGGAAGAAATTACCCCCTGTGTGTCCCAACTTTACCACTCTCAAAAAGAGGGGTAGGCACAGAGGGAGGAGGATCCAGAGACTGGAGCCCCAGGGGGATGGCGGGCGGATAGTGATGAATGGTGAAGATACACAGAAAGATCATAATTCTGGTGAAGTCGTAATTTCTATATCTTATCTGTGTCAGTCTTCACCATTCATCCTAATGATGATACCAAGCCCCCCGAAGGGGTTGATTAAGTGCACCCTAAGGGACAGTGTCCCTAGCCCTCAGTGGGTGACACACTAGAGGGAACCTTCTGGGCCTGAGGAGGCCGAGTGGGGAGGCGAGGCAGGGGTCCCCGGAGGGGAAGGAATTTGCCCGACAAGCGCCGTCTCGCCCTCAGAGGAAAGAGATGAGTTCCCTGGTAGTGGAGCAAATCACCCTCGCCAGGCCAAGGGTGACAACCCGGGAAAAGGCGAGCACGCCCGATCTCCTGGTGCAGATCGCTGTCCCTACTACCCTGGTAGCTACCTCACTGGCGTCGTAAGATGCCCTTGCTGATGCCTTGCTAGCTCCAGGCCATGTGCAGAGAGGCGATGGCTTGCCTGGTTTGCTCCGAGTCAGGCAAAGCAGCTGGAACTGACCCAGAGCTGACCACAGAACCTGTTGTAGGCTGCATAGTGGGCCTGATGAGCGGAGATGGAAAGAAGCAACGTGCGGTAGAAGTCCTCCTCCCAGAAATCAAAATCGAAGAGTCCTGATCTGGGGGCGGTCACAGTGGAGGCGTGAAGCCGTCAGAAGTGTCCAGGTGCATCAATCCGGACTGTGGATGAGCATAGAACCTGGAGACTCTGGGGGCGCAATACCTCTGGCTGAGATCCCTAGGGGCAGGAACTCGGAGAAGGGCCTCTGCCAAACGCATGGCGCCTCAAGGGGGAGCAGCCAGGCGGCACCACAAGGGTGGCGCACCAAGATCACCTAGAAAGGCGTCGCCGCATGCTCAGGATTGCTCATGGAGAGGGGAAGAGAGGTGAAGGTCCTCTAGCATCCTCACGAGGAAACGCTGATACTCGGAGAGATCAGCGGCAGGAGAGATATGGACAGATGGTTCCTCTCCCCCGAAGAGGGGGATGAGGAGACGGAGGTCACCATGCGCTCTGAGAGTGGCTGCTCGGGGGGAGGTTGAAAAAAGGAAAATTACGTACCTACCGTGAATTCTTGATCTTCTTGGGCGAGTCTCCACCACTCATTCACACTAGTGGGATTGGCGCGGAGGCACTAAGACCCATCGGGAACAAACTTTTGCTGGAGGGTGGTAGAGAGGCAGCGCCCGAGACACGCGCCCATGAGCAGCGGCTCGGGATAATGACCATCTCGGCGACGACCCTCCAACCGCCTCAGTACCTCTTTTACCAAGGAGGTGCAGGCGCCAACAGCGAAAGGGTAAACCCAACATTAAAAAAGCGGACATAAGATGATCATTATGACCCGTGTAGAAGGGTCAGCAAAGAATCCTCCGGCCTAAGATTTGAGGGAGTGAAGACCAATACAGCGGTGAGCTTCGGGGATGGAGGGTGGGCGTGTGAATGAGTGATGGAGACAATGCAGAAGATCAAGAATTAGGTGATGCGTAATTTTCCTATCTTCCTGGACATAGAAGTCTCCACCACTCAATCACACTAGTGAGAGTACCAAGCTGATAATCCCCAAAAGGGCGGCAGGAAAGCCAGAGCTCACAGTCTAAGATGAAGCCAGTAAGGATAGTTCTGCCGTGAATGCGGAATGCCGCCTGGCATGAACATCCAGTGCATAGTGCTTGAAGTATGCACTGGGCTCAGGCCAAGCGGCGTTGCATATATCTGCAATTGGAACATGCAAATTTCCGTTAGGGATGCACGACCGCCTAGTAGAGTGAGCGTACCTCTACCTTCTAATTTAACTTGAGCCATGGAATAGCAATGAGGCATGCCACTAACCATGAAGAGATACATCTAATAGCGACAGGTTGACCCAGCGGTGTCGCTGAAGAAAGCGAACAGTTGCTGAGTCTTGCGAACATCCTTGGTTCTATCTAAATAGAACCGCAAGAACTCTCTTAACATCAAGGAATGAAGAGATGTTCCCCTTCATTTTGGAAATTAGCGAAGTAAGCGGAAGTACCAGAGGTTGGTTCAGATGGAATTCTGACACAACCTTGGAAAAATTAGGATGAGTACGGAGAACTACCTTGTCCTTATGGAATACAGTATACGGAGGGTCCGTAAGCAGTGCATGTATCTCAGAGACCCTGCTGGGCTGAGGTAATGGCCACCAGGAGGGGCAGTCTTCCAGGTAAGAAATTTTAGCTCACAGGTGGCTAAGGGTTGAAGGCTTCAGTGAGCATGTCCAGCACCAGGTTAATGTCCCAGGCTGCAACTGGGCGCAACAGGGGTCTGGTATGGAGAATCCTTAAGAAATCTCTTCACCATAGGTAACTGAGCCAGAGTTAAGGAAGAAACCGGCTCATGGAGCAGCTGAGATGGCACTAAGGTGAACTTTAACTGTGGAGTATTGAAGACCTAAGTTTGATAGGTCCAAAAGATACTCAGAACCTGCCAGGAGGACAGGAAAGGGATTCCAAGAGGATTTTGCACACCAGAAGCGTTTCCATTTGGAGCGTCACGTTTTAGGTGGCTGGCTTCGAGCAGCCAGAAGGATGTCTGAGACTCTGAGAGGCGTTGAACGATTCACTTCTATCTCTTCAGGGCCAAGCATGAAGGTGAAGTGATTTCAGGTTAGGATGGACAACAGACCTGAGTCAGAAGACTGATTTGCAAAGGAAGTGGTCTGGAGGAGCTGCCAACATACTGTTGAGTAGAGAAACCATAGTTGCGAGGCCAGGAAGGAGCAATGAGAATCATCTTGGTCCCCTGAGACTCGAACTTGAGGTACTCTCTGGATTAGAGGAAGTGGTGGAAAGGGCGTGAAAGCGTTTGTCACATGGCCTAAGCATCCTGACAGAAAATGCCAGGCCCTGGTTTCTGGAGCAGAGAGAGGCAGTTTTGCGTTGAGTGGGGATGCAAAGGTCAGGTCTGGAGTCCCCACTCTTTGAACAGGGACGAGAGCTACGGCTGGATAGAGACCACTTTCGTGAGGTCTGCCTCCGTTCTGCTGGGGTGATCTGCTAGAGTGAGTTTGTATGTACCTGGCAGATAAACCATGAATCAGAGACTTGTGCTCCAGCACCACTCCCACCCTCATTGCTTCCTGCAAAGGGATAAGAATGAGCACCGCCTTGTTGATGTAATACATCACTGCTTTGTTGTCCGTTTGAAGGAGAATGTTCTTGTGAAAAGGACATCATCAGAGCTCCGGATTGCATGAGGACGCTCTCATCTCAGGACATTTATGTGGAGATGAGTTTGAACTAGTCCATACACCTTGAGTGTGGAGGAGAGCAGTGAGCTCCCATCCCGATGGCGATGCATCTGTGGTGATGGAGATCTGATGATCCGGGGAGACAAGGGAATCCTTCAGGAGATTGCTCTCTTGAGACCACCAGGTGAGAGACCCTGAGAAGGGCTCCGTCACCTTGATGGGATAAGACTGGGGGTGAGAGTCGGGGACCACTGGTGGAGAGCATCCACTGGGTGGTTCTCATGTGCAGTCAGAGCCAGAGGACAGTGAAGACCGAGGGCGCCATGAGGACCCAACATCGTTGCATCGAGAGAGCTGTAACCGATTGGTTCTCCCTGATGTAAGGCCATCTGAGAAGGATGTCGAGTCTTCTGTCCTCTGGAAGGAAAGCCTTCGCTGAGGGTGTCTAAAGCGTCCCTATGAAAAGAGCCTCTGGGAGGTTGCAGTTGAGATTTTTCAAATTCAGCAGAACTCCATGGGCGTGAGAGGCAATCGTTTACACGGCTTCCAAAGTCCCCATGGCGGAAGGGCTTGCTAGAAGCCAATCGTCCAGGTAGGAAACACTTTCAGTCCGACTTTCCTGAGATGCTTCGCGAACTGCACAACACTTTGTAAAACTCATGGGGACTCAACCCAAAGGACAGGACTCTGAACTGATAATGCTGACCCAAAGCCAAACCTAGGGAATTTACGATGGGTCGGGTGGGCGAGGATATGCAAAAAGCATCCTGCATATCCAGAGAGGCCAGCCAGTCGTGCTGATGCAGCAAGGGTAACAGGGTACCTAGGAAATCATCTTGAATTTCTCCTGGGAGGAATTTGTTTAACTTTCTGAGGTCTAGAATGGGCGCATCCCCAGATTTCTTTGGAACAGAAAGTAATGAATAGAACCCTGTGTTACAGCAGTGCGGGGGCACAGTTCTAATGCCCTGTTGTTACAGAAGGCCCTGGATCTCCAGCGGTGAGGAGATCTGACTGAGGCAGACAACCTGGGTTTGTCAGTATGGGAGGACAATCGGGGGGTTCCAGAAATTGAGAGAGTAACCCTCACGAATTATCCGAAGAACCCATTGTCTGGGGTTATGGACTTCCACTGGTTGTCAGAAACGAATCAGCGACCTCCACGGAGGAGAAGTTCCACCTCGGGCAGAGTGGATGGAACTTGGCCAAGCGACTCATAAGGTAGCTGGGGCTTTAGGTCCCTGCGCTCTCTGCCGTCTTCTTTTGAGGTTGGGCAGGTTGGCTTTTATGGGCTTCCCTGCCTCTGCCTCAGAAAGGACTGACGACTATGAAACTGACGTCTGTTCACATGCCCCGAGGAGGGGGCAGCAGGCGGAGGTCTGGCCAACAATGGCGATCTAGTCTTCTGAGTGGCCTCTAAGGCTTGCCTCCACCTGAGGCCAAAAGAAAGGAGCCATCAAAAGCAGCGCCATCACCTGCTGCTGAGCATCATTAGTGAAGCCAAGTACGCAGCCAGAAATGGCGCAGTACAAATCCTACGGCTGCTGAGGCGAGGAAGCATGTCGAAAAGCATCCATGGCGGCTTTGACCTGTTGGTTATTGGACTCAATACCTCTAATAACGGTCAGAAGAAGCTCTGACTTGAATCCAGATCTGGAAGAGCTTCAACCATTCTTTCATAGAGTGCCACAGGATATACTCATACTGAGGAAAAATAGCCTGATAACTGGCAATACGCATACTTAGAGTGGGCAGCAAAGACTCTCTTACCTAATGTAATCAATCATAAGACTCTTTTGTGGGTCGAGCTGTAGTAGTTGAGGAAGAAGGAAAATTACGTACCTACGTGATTCTTGATCTTCTTGGGCAGTCTCACCACTCATTCACACTAGTGGGATTGGCGCGGGCACTCAGGCCCATCGGGAGCAAACTTTGCTGGAGGGGGTGCAGCGCAGAGAGCCCAGGCGCCGCGAGAAGCGGCTTTCGGCGGTAATGACCATCTAGGCGGCGACCCTCCAACAGCATACAGTACCTTTTTACAAGGAGGTGCAACGCAACTAACGAAAAGTAAACCCAACATTAAAAAGCGGACATAAGATGAGTCGTATGACCCGTGTAGAAGGTCGGCAAAAGAAGTCCTCGGCCTAAAGATTTGAGGGAGTGAGACCAATACAGCATGATGAGCTAGGGGATGGAGGGTGGGCGTGTGAGATGAGTGGTGGAGACTCGTCCAAGATCAAAATTACGGTAGATGCATAATTTTCCTATAACTTCCTGGTTATAAGTCTCCACCACTCAATTCACACTGGTGGGAGAGTACCAAGCTGATAATCCCCCAAAAGGAGGACCAGAGCTCACGCATCTAAGATAGAAGCCCATTAAGGATAGTTCTGCGGAATGCGGGAATGCCGCATGGCAGAACATCAAGTGCATAGTGCTTAGAGGCATGCACTGAGCTCCAGGAATGCGGCGTTGCATATATCTGCAATTGGAACATTGAAATTTCCACTAGGGATGCCGCGACAACCCTAGTAGAGTGGCGTACCTCTACCTTCTAATTTAGCGAGCCATGGAATAGCAATGGCGAAGGCATGCCACTAACCATGAAGAGATGACATCTAATAGCGACAGGTTGACCCAGCGAAGTAGCCACTGAAAAAGCGAACAGTTGTAGTCTTGCGAACATCCTTGGTTCTATCTCGGAACGCGAAACCTCTTAACATCCAAGGAATGAAGAAGCTACGTTCCCCTTCATTTTGGAAATTAGCGAAGTAAGAAGGAGTACCAGAGGTTGGTTCAGATGGAATTCTGACACAACCTTGGGGAAGAAGTGGGATGAGTCACGAGAACTACCTTGTCATATGGAATACAGTATCTGGAGGGGTCCGTAACCAGTGCATGTATCTAAGAGACCCTGCGGGCTGAGTGTGTGGCCACCAGGAGGGCAGTCTTCAGGTAGAAATTTTAGCTCACAGGTAGCTAGGGTTCGAAGGCTTCAGTGAGCATGTCCAGCACCAGGTTAATGTCCCAGGCTGCAACTGGGCGCTTAACAGGGTCTGGTATGGAGAATCCCATAAGAAATCTCTTCACCATGGGTAACTGAGCCAGAGTTAAGGAAGAAACCGGCTCATGGAGCGCTGAGATAACTAGGTGAACTTTAACTGTAGATATTGAAGACCCTAATTTTGGTGGAGTCCAAGGCCTCCCAGAACCTTACCAAGGAGGAGGACAGGAAAAGAGTTCAGAGGATTTTACACCAGAGAAACGTTTCCATTTGAGCGTCGTTTTCAGGTGGCTGGCTTCGAGCAGCCAGGATGTCTGAGACTCGAGGCGTTGAACCGATTCACTTCTATCTCTTCAGGGCCAAGCATGAAGGTGAAGTGATTTCAGATTAGGATGGACCAACGAACCCTGAGTCAGAAGACTGATTTGCAAAGTGGTCTGGGAGGCTGTATACAATGAGTAGAGAAACCATAGTTGCCGAGGCCAGGAAGAGCAATGAGAATCATCTTGGTCCCTGAGACTCGAACGAGGTACTCTCTGGATTAGAGGAAGTGGTGGAAAATAAAGCGTTTGTCCACATGACACAACATCCTGACAGAAAATGCAGACTCGTTTCTGGAGCAGAAGAGAGGCAGTTTCAGATTGAGTGGGGATAAAAGGTCCAGGTCAGGTCCCCACTCTTTGAACAGGAACCGAGCTACAGCTGGATCGAGAGACCACAAGTGAGGGTCTGCCTCCGTTCTGCTGAGGTGATCTGCTAGGTCGTTTTTGTACCTGCACATAAATGACGCTTGAATCAGAGACTTGTGCTCAACACCACTCCCACCCTCATTGCTTCCTAAAGGGATAAGAATGAGCACCCCCTTGTTGATACCAATACATCACTGCTTTGTTGTCCGTTTGAAGAGAATGTTCTTGTGACAAAGGACATCCTTCAGAGCTCGGATTGCATAGAGGACGCTCTCATCTCAGGACATTTATGTGGAGATGAGTTTGAACTGAGTCCATACACCTTGAGTGTGGAGGGAGACAGTGGCTCCCCATCCGTGCATGATGCATCTGCCGTGAGTGGAGTCTGATGGTCGAGAGCAAGGGAATCTTCCAGGATACTCTCTTGAGACCGCAGGGTGAAGACAGCAAGAAGGGGCTCCGTCACCTTGATGGGATAAGACTGGGGTGAGTCGAGGGGACCACTGAGGTGGAAGCATCACTGGGTCAGTTCTATATGCTGTCGGACCCAGAGGACAGTGAAGACCGAGGCGCACATGAGACAACATGCATCTGAGAGCAAGCTGTAACAGATTGGTTCTCCTGATGTAACGGGCCATACGAAGGATGTATCGAGTCTTCTGTACTCTGGAAGGAAAGCCTTCGCTGAAGAGGTGTCTAAGCGTCCCTATGAAAAGGAGCCTCTGGGAGGGTTGCAGATTGAGATTTTCAAATTCAGCAGAACTCCCATGAGCGTGAGGAAAGGCAGAAGTCGTTTACGACTACCAAAGTCCCCTTGGCCGGAAGGGCTTGCTAGAAATATCGTCCAGGTAGGAAACACTGAAGCCGACTTTCCTGAGATGCGCTTAGGAACTGCACAACACTTTTAAAGCTTCATGGCGCCGAGATAACCAAGGCAGGACTCTGAACAGTAATGCTGAGCCAAAGCTACAAACTGGGAAATTTGCGGTGGGTGGGGTGGGCTGAGATATGCTGGTAAGCATCCTGCATATCCAGAGGCCAGCCAGTCGTGCTGATGCAGCAAGGGTAACAGGGTACCTAGAAATCATCTTGAATTTCTCCTGAGGAGGAATTTGTTTAACTCTGAGGAGGCCTAGAATGGGCGCATCCCCCAATTTCTTTGGACACAGAAAGTAATGGGAAGTAGAACCCATATTTCGCAGATCTTGAGGCACCAGTTCTGTGCCTGTTGTTAAGAGGCCCTGGATCTCCGGTGAGAGATCTGACTGAAGGCCGACAGCCTGGGATACAATAAATATGGAGAACAATTCGGGGGTTCAAGAGGTGAGAGAGTAACCCATGGTCAGTGAGAACCATTGTCTGAGTTGGACTTCCACTGGTTGTAGAGGTACATCAGGCAGGCCTCCACCGGAGGAAAGTTCCACCTCGGGCAGGAGTGGGATGGAACTTAGACCCAGCGACTCATAGTGCTGGGAGCTTTAGGTCCCTGCGCTCTGCTGCGTCTTTTGAGGTTGGGCGGGTTGGCTTTACTGGGCTTCCCCTGCCTCTGCCTCGAAGGACTGGTGACTATGAACTGGCGTCTGTTCACGGCGAGGAGGGGGGCGAGAAGGTCTGGCCAGCTTAATGGCGATCTGGTCTTTAGGTGGCCTCTAAGGCTTGACTCCACAGAGGCCAAAGAAAGGAGCCATCAAGGCAGGCGCCATCACCTGCTACTGAGCATCATTCAGTGAAGCCAAGTACGCCAGCCAGGAATGGCGCCCGGTACAAATCACGGCTGCGCTGGGCGAGGAAGCAGTGTCAAAGCATCCATGGCTGACTTTGACCTGTTGGTTATTGGACTCAATACCTCTAATAGCGGTCAGAAGAAGCTCTGACTTCAAGATCCGAATCTGGAAGAGCTTCAACCATTCTTTTCCATAGAAGTGCCACAGGATATACTCATACTGAGAAAAATGGCCTTGATAACTAAGCAATGCATGCTTAGAGTGGAGCAGCAAAGACTAACTCACCTAATGTTATCAATCTTACGAGACTCTTTGTTAATAAAATTAGGGCTGTAGTAGTTTGAGGAAGAAAGGAAAATTGCATTACCCAAGTAGTTCTTGATCTTCTTAGACAGTCTCCACCATCATTCACACTAGTGGGATTGGTGCCGGGCTTTGAATACTCCAGGAGCAAACTTTTTGCTGGAGGGTCGTGTGAGAGAGGCAGCGCCCATGAGACCTGACGCCCATGAGCAAGCAGCTCAAGCGTGTGACCACGCTCTCGGCGACCCTCCAACCGCCTCATGCCTTTACCAAGGTGCAGGCGCAACTAACGAAAAAGGTAAACCCAACATTAAAAACGGACATAAGATAGTCAGTATGACCCGTAGAAGGTCAGCAAAAGAAAGTCTCCACTGACCTAAGATTTGAGGTGAAGACCAATGCAGCCAGT
The DNA here is from genome assembly GCA_016271365.2 of Neoceratodus forsteri. Taxonomy (NCBI): domain Eukaryota; kingdom Metazoa; phylum Chordata; order Ceratodontiformes; family Ceratodontidae; genus Neoceratodus; species Neoceratodus forsteri. The sequence continues at coordinate 292,668,061 of CM057453.1, read as the reverse complement.
GAGCTGGGGGATGGAGGTGGGGGCGTGTGGATGAGTGGTGGAGACTCGTCCAAGAGATCAAGAATTACGGTGGGTAATTCTATCTGGACATAAGTCTCCACCACTCATTCACACTAGTGGGAGGTACCAGCTGATAATCCCAAAGGCGGCAGGAAGCCAAACTCAGCGTCTAAGATAGAAGCCGTGGGATAGTTCTGCCGGATCGAATGCCGCCTGGCAGGATATCCAGTGCGCAAGTGTATGATATGCACTAGTCAGGTAATGGCGTTACTTATATCTGCAATTGGAACATTGCGAATTTCCGCCTAGGGATACCGCTGACCGCCCTAGTAAAGGAAGTGCCACCTCTGCCTTCTAATTTAACTTGAGCCATGGAATAGCAATGACGAGGCACGCCACAACCATGAAGGATACATCTAATAGCGACAGGTTGACCCAGCCGAATGTCGCTGAAAAACAGACAGTTGCTGGTCTTACGAACATCATGGTTCTATCTAAATAGAACCATAAAGCTCTCTTAACATCAAGGAATGAAGAAATACGTTCCCCTTCATTTGAAGTGCATGAAGTAATGAAATACCAGAGGTTGGTTCAGGTAGATTCTATTTAACCTTGGGAAAAATTGGATAGTCACAAGGAACTACCTTGTCATATGGAATACAACTATCACGGAGGGTCCGTAACAGTGCATATATCTCAGAGACCCTGCGGGCTGAGGTAATAGCCACCAGGAAGGCAGTCTTCAGGTAAGAAGTACAGCTCACAGGTAGCTAAGGGTTGAAAGAGGCTTCAAGTGAGCATGTCAGCACCAGGTTAATGTCCCCAGGCTGCAACTGGACGCTTAACGGGGTCCTGGTATGAGATCATAAGAAATCTCTTCACCATAGGTAACTGAGCCAAGTTAAGGAAGAAACCCGGCTCATGGGCAGCTGAGATGGCACTAAGTGAACTTTAACTGTGGATATTGAAGACCTAAGTTTGATAGATCCAAAAAGATACCAGAACCCGCCAGGAGGACAGGAAAGGATTCCAAGAGATTTTGCACCAGAGAAACGTTCCATTTTGGAGCGTGCGTTTCGAATTGGCTGGCTTCGAGCAGCCAGAAGGATGTCTGAGACTCTCGAGAGACGTTGAACCGTTACTTCTATCTCTTCCAGGGCCAAGCATGAAGGTGAAGTGATTTCAGGTTAGGATGGACCAGCGAACCTGAGTCAGAGACTGAGTTGCAAAAGGGTAGTCTCGGAGGCTGCCAACATATACTGTTGAGTAGGGAAACCATAGTTGCCGAGGCAGGAAGGAGCAATGAGTCATCTTGGTCCCCTGAGACTAAGACCAGAGGTACTCTCTGGATTAGAGAAGTGGTGGAAGAGGCGTAAAAGCGTTTTGTCCACAAGCACCCAGCGCATCCTGACAGAAAATGCCAGCCCCTGGTTCCTGGAGCAGAAGAGAGGCAGTTTTGCGTTAGTGGGGGCACAAAAAGGTCCAGGTCTGGAGTCCCCACTCTTTGAACGAGGGACCGAGCTACGGCTGGATCGAGACCACTCATTGAGGGTCTGCCTCCGTTCTGCTGAGGTGATCTGGAGTCGTTTGTAGCATACCTGGCAGATAAACCACGCAGAATCAGAGACATGCTCAAGCACCACTCCCACGCCCTCATTGCTTCCCTGCAAAGGACAGAATGAGCACCGCCTTGCTTTGATGATGTAATACATCCTTAGCTTTGTTGTCACGTTTGAAGAGAATGTTCTTGTGACAAAGGACATCCTTCAGAGCTCCAGATTATAGAGGACCTCTCATCTCAGGACATTTATGTGGAGATGAGTTTGAACTAGTCCATACACCTTGAGTGTGGAGGAGAGACAGTGACTCCCATCCCATGAGTGATGCATCTGTGGTGATGGAGATCTGATGATCCAGGGAGCAAGGGAATCCTTCCAGGAATTGCTCTCTTGAGACCACCAGGTGAGAAGACAGCCGCGAGGGCTCCGTCACCTTGATGGGATAAGACTGGGGGTGAGGTGGGGACCACTGGTGGAAGCACCACTAGATGGTTCTCATGTGCAGTGGACCAGAGGGACAGTGTGAAGACCAAGGGCCATGAGACCCAACATGCGTTGCATCGAGAGCTGTAACCGATTGGTTCTCCCTGATGTAACGGGCCATACGAAGGATGTGAGTCTTCTGTCCTCTGGAAGGAAACATATCGCCCTGAAGGTGTCTAGAAAGTCCCTAAAAAAGGAGCCTCTGGGAGGGTTGCAGTTGAGATTTTTCAAGTCCTTGGGAGACTCCCATGGGCGGTAAGGAAAGGCGAGAAGTGGTTGCAGCTTCAGAATCCCTTGGCGGAAGGGCTTGCTAGAAACCAATCGTCCAGGTAGGAAACACTCCAGTCCGACTTTCACGAGATCCTTGTGAAACTGCACAACACTTTGTAAAACTACCGGCGCGGGGATGGCCCAAAGGCAGGACTCTGAACTGATAATACTGACCCAAAGCTACAAACCTGAGGAATTTGCGGTGCAGGTCGGGTGGACGAGGATATGCTGGTAAGCATCATATCAGAGAGGCCAACCAGTCGTGCTGATGCAGCAAAGGGTAACGGTACCTGAAATCATCTTGAATTTCTCCCTGGGAGGAATTTGTTTAACTTTCTGGGGTCTAGAATAGGCGCATCCCAGATTTCTTTGGGACAAGTAATGGGAAATCAGAACCCTGTGTTTACACATGAATCTGGAGGCACCAGTTCTATTGCCCTGTTGTTCAGAAGGCCCTGGATCTCCGCGGTGAGGAGATCAGCTGAGAGAACACACCTGGGTTGTCATGTGGGAGGACAATTCGGGGGTTCAAGAAATTGAGAGCTAACCCTAAGCGGGTGTCCGAAGAACCCGTCTGAGGTTATGGACTTCCACTGGTTGTAGAAGTACATCAGGCGACCTCCCACCGGAGGAGAAAGTTCCACCTCGGGCAGAGTGGATGGAACTTGAATGGCGACTCATAAGGTGGCGCTGAGACTGGGTCCTCGCTCTGTAAATCTTCTTTTGAGGTTGGGCAGGTTGGCTTTTATGGAGCTTTTACTCTGCCTCGAGAAAGGACTGGCCGACTATGAAGGCAGTCATTAAGCCTTGCGGAGGGGGGCTGGCGGGCGGGAGAATCTGGCCAACAATGGCCGATCTAGTCTTCTGAGTGGCCTCAAGGCTTGCTCCACCTGAGGGCCAAAAGAAAGAGCCATCAGAGCGGCGCCATCACCTGCTGCTAGGCATCATTCGTGAAGCCAGAAATGCAGCCAGGGGCGCTGAAGTACAAATCCCAGCAGCTGCTGAGCGAGAAGCAGTCAAGCATCCTTGGCGGCTGACCTGGGTTATTGGACTCAATACCTCTAATAACGGTCAGAAGAAGCTCTGACTTGGAATCTCGAATCTAGGAAGGCTTCAGCCATTCTTTCATAGAGTGCCACAGGGATATATAATACTGAGAAAAATAGCCTTGATAACTGGCAATACATACTAGAGTGGGCAAGACTCTCTTACCTGTGTCAATCTTCTGAGACTCTTTGTTAACAAATTAGAGGCTGTAGTAGTTGAGGAAGAGCAACCTTGTCATTCTCTGCAGGACTACAATAGGATCCATAAGGCAGGATGCCAAAATGGGGCGATCCTTGGAACTGAATACTTCTTATCAATAGTTTATGCTGAGGAATAAGGCAGGTTATTCCTTCATTTGAGACAGCGTCTGAAGGAAAACTGGACGGAGGAGTCAAATCCATTAGGGATCTCAGAAGCATGAAGATACTAGATCTTAATATCTTCCCAGGATCGATGTCTGTGATCTGGAGAGAAAAATTGGATCCCAGGTTCTTCAGCAGAGACTTAAAGGACAGGTCCTCGACCACAGGCTCTGTAGCAAGAAGATCTGTTTCCTCACTTCATCAACCCGAAGGTCTGGGTCAGGCTCAACATCATCTCCTGATGGTCCAGAAAGGACTGTTTGGACAGGAAAGGTGAAAATGGGAAGGAGGAAATGGCGAAAAACAAGGAGGTCCCAAGGGCTGCACACGCAGGGCAAAAAAGCAGACGAAGCCGGCATGGAGTATTGAAGACCTAAGTTTGATAGGTCCAAAAGATACTCCAGAACCTTGCCAGGAGGACGGGAAAAGGGATTCCAAGAGGATTTTGATGACCAGAGAGAAAACGTTTCATTTGGAAGCGTACGTTGGTGGCTGGCTCTGAGCAGCCAGAAGGATGTCTGAGACCTCTACGAGACGTTGAACCGATTCACTTATCTCTTCAGGAGCCAAGTATGAAGGTGAAGTGATTTCAGGTTGGGATGGACCAACGAACCCTGAGTCAGAAGACTGATTTGCAAAGGAAGTGGTCTCGAGAGGCTGCCAACATATTGTTGAGTAGAGGAAACTAGTTGCTTATGCTTGGTGAAGGAGCAATGAGAATCATCTTGGTCCCCTGAGACTCAACTTGAGGAGTACTTCTGGATTAGAGAAGTGGTGGAAAGGCGAAAGAAAGCGCTTTGTCCACATCAAGAGCCTGAACGCATCCTGACAGAAAATGCCAGGCCCTGGATTTCTGGAGCAGAAGAGAGGCAGTTTTTGCTGAGTGGGGATGCAAAAGGTCCAGGTCTGAGTCCCCACTCTTTGAACAGGGACCGAGCTTGATCGAGAGACCACTGTGAGGGTCTGGCCTGCTCTGCTGAGGTGATCTCGCTAGGGTCGTTTTGTATACCCGGCAGATAAACCGCTTGAATCAGAGACTTGTGCTCCAAGCACCACCTCCACACCCTCATTGCTTCCCCGCGATAAGAATGAGCACCGCCTGTTTGTTGATGTAATACATCACTGCTTTGTTGTCCGCTTGAAGGAGAATGTTCTTGTGACAAAGGACATCCTTCTGAGCTCGGATTGCATAGAGGACCGCCTCATCTCCAGTGACATTTATGTGGAGATGAGTTTCAACTGAGTCCATACACCTGAGTGTGGAGGGAGAGACAGTGAGCTCCCCATCCCATTAGCGATGCATCTGTGGTGATGGAGATCTGATGATCCGGGGAGCAAAGGGGAATCCTTCCAGGAGATTAAGCTTTCTGGAGACCACCAGGTGAGAGACCTTCAAGGGCCCGCACCTTGATGGATAAGACTGGGGTGAGAGGTCGGGACCACTGAGTGGAGAGCATCCACTGGGTGGTTCTCATGTGCAGTCGGGCCAGAGGGACAGTGAAGACCAAGGACTTATGAGACCCAACATGCGCTGCATCGAGAGCTGTAACCACTTGGTTCTCCCTGATGTAACGGGCTACCTAGGCGATGTCGAGTCTTCTGTCCTCTGGAAGGAAAGCCTCGCTGAAGAGGTGTCTAGAAGCGCCCTATGAAAAGGAGCCTCTGGGAGGCTGCTGATTTTTCAAATTCAGCAGAACTCCATGGACGTGAGAAGATCTAGAAGTCTGCTTGCACGTTGCTCCAAAGTCCCTTGGCCGGAAGGGCTTGCTAGAAGCCAATCGTCCAGGTAGGGAAACACTGAGTCCCGATTTCTCCTGAGATGCGCCATGAGAACTGCACAACACTTTGTAAAAACTCAAGGCCGAGGATAGCCCAAAGGGCAGACTCTGAACTGATAATGCTGACCCAAAGCTACAAACCTGAGGAATTTGCGGTCGGGTGACGGGATATGCTTGCAAGCATCCTGCATAATTCCAGAGAGGCCAGTCGCGGTTGATGCAGCAAGGGAACAGGGTACCTAGGGAAATCATCTTGAATTTCTCCTTGGGAGGAATTTGTTTAACTTTCTGAGGTCTAGAATGGGCGCATCCCCAGATTTCCTTTGGAACCAGAAAGTAATGGGAGAACCTGTGTTGTCAGGATGCGGGGCACCAGCTCCATTGCCCTGTTGTTCAGAAGGCCCTGGATCTCCGGGCGCTGAGGAGATCTGACTGAGAGGCCGACAACCTGCTGTCGATGGGAGACATTCGGGGGTTCCAAGAAATTGAGAGAGTAACCTCGCTAATTATCCGAAGAACCCATTTGTCTGAGGTTGTCGGACTTCACTGGTTGTAGAAGTACATCAGACGACCTCCCACCGGAGGAGAAAGTTCCACCGGGCAGAGTGGATGGAACTTGGGCCAACGACTCATAAGGTAGCGCCTTGGAGCTTTAGGTCCCTGCGCTTTCTGCTGCTCTTCTTCTTTGAGGTTGGGCAGGTTGGCTTTATGGAAGCTTCCCTGCCTCTGCCTCTGAAGGACTGACGACTATGAAACTGACGTCTGTTCACATGCCCCCGAGAGGGGCAGGCGGAGGTCTGCCAACTTAATGGCCGATCTAGTCTTCTGAGTGGCCTCAAGGCTTGCTCCCACCTGAGGGCCAAAAAGAAAGGAGCCATCATGGCAGCGCCATCACCTGCTGCTGAGCATCATTCGTGAAGCCGTAGAAGTACGCAGCCAGGAATGGCGCCGTACAAATCCCGCTGCTGCTGAGCGAGAAGCAGTGTCGAAGCATCCATGGCGGCTTGACTCTGTTGGTTATTGACCAATACTCTAATAACCGGTCAGAAGAAGCTCTGACTTGGAACCGAATCTGGAAGAGCTTCAACCATTCTTTTCATAGAGTGCCACAGGATATACTCATACTGGAGAAAAATAGCCTTGATAACTGGCAATACGATACTTAGAGGAGGCAGCAAAGACTTCTTACCTAATGTATCAATCTTACGACTCTTTGTTAATAGGTCGAGCTGTAGTAGTTTGAGGAAGAACGACCTTGTCATTCTCTGCCAGGACTACAATAGGATCCGCAGGCTTGGGATGCCAAAATGGGACGATCCTTGGGAGCTGAATACTTATCAATGGATTTAGCCACTGAGGGAATAAGAGCAGGGTTATTCCATACCATTTGAGACAGCGCCTCAAGGAAGGCTGAATCGAGGAGTCAAACCAGAGGGATCTCCGAGCATGAAGATACTGGAGTCTTAATATCTTCCCAGGATCGATGTCTGTAGTCTGGAGAGAGAGGATCCCAGGTTCTTCAACAGAGACTTAAAGGACAGGTCCTCACCACAGGCTCTGTAGCAAAGAAAGATCCTGTTTCTCCACTTCATCACCCAACCGAAGGTCTGGGTCAGGCTCAACATCATCTCCTGATGGTCCAGAAAGGACTGTTTGGACAGGAAAGGAGGAAAATTAGAGAGAGGAAATGGCAGAAAACAAGGAGAGTCCCCTGGCTGCCGGGCGCCGAGACGGCAAAACCGCTGAAGATTTGCACGAGGGAGTGCACGGCGTCAAGAGGCACGCGTTCCCGAAAACGCCCGGGCGGCGCTGCTGACGACGCCGCGACGGCGCGCCAACGGCGCGACGGACGACGCCGAACGGGCGCTCATGGACAACGCCGCGAACGGCATCGCAGACGACGACGCGAACGGCGCCGAGACGATCTAACGGTACTACCGGGCGGGCGCCACAGATAATCGCGCTACCAACGGCGCTGAGACCACGCGCCGCTTAACGGCGCCGCAGCCCGGGCGTTCCCGAAAACGGCGCCGACACGGCCACAGACCCTGCAGAAGGCGCCGGAAAAGCCCCGGGAACCTGGAAAACAAGAGAAGGAAAAATACCAGGAGATAAGGGCATCGGTGAGGCCCCCTGCGCCGCAGCCATGTGAGGGGGGGAAACACCTAAGCATGGAGTCGCTAGCACCGAAGAAGGCGCCGCGCGACTAGGAAGGTCCAACCGCCCTACCTGATCGCCGGAGGAGCCCGAGGGCTCCGAGGTAACCGAGCCAGGCAGAAGAACCAACCTCCGAGCCCATCGCTCCATAAGAGCGGCCCACTGATGAAACTGCTCATCTGGAGCCCTACCTATAGGCGCGGGAGGGGCTCCGATGTCGCAGGACGACGATTATCGGAAGCTGGCGACCGAAGCATGAGACCAGCACTAGCAACGATAACCGGATCACGATCGCCGCAGACAGAGGGCTACCTCGAGTGATGCCTCTCTTTTTGACCTGTGGTCAAGAAGAGCTCGAGGTCAACGGGCGCCGAATGCGACTCATTATTTTATGCCGGGCGGGGGACCGCCCATCCCGGCATCGGACTGACCGTAGTCGGAACCCCGCTGAGGAGAAGGAGGCTGACCGACCCAGCCCGCTGACTGAACAGTTTCATAATGAAGTCTCCCTACCGCTACCTGACCTGCTCATGGTCGACTCCGTCCAGTAGGCCGAGACTTCTTCAAGTAAGTTAAATTTAAATATTAGAAAATTTTACTAAAAATAGAATAAAACTAAGCGATACTACTATCGTGATAATGTTACAAAAACAAACTGAAAAACTGCGCGCTTAGTTTGAAGTTTGACTCGACAGCGAGCGACGCCGCCACTGAAGCGCACTCGACGGCGGAAAAAGGAACTGAGGCGGTTGGAGGGTCGCCGCGAGATGGTCATTACCGCCCGAGCCGCTGCCGCTGGGCGCCGTGTCTCGCTGGCGCCCTCGTTACCGACCCTCCAGCAAAAAGTTTGCTCCCGATGGGTCTTAGTGCCTCCGGCGCCAATCCCACTAGTGTGAATGAGTGGTGGAGACTTATGTCCAGGAAGATCCTGGCTGTCCATGGCCCTAACGTAGGCAGGGAACCGAGCAGCCACTGCTCTGAACTGTTCCCAGATGAGAGGACCGCTAGGACCAAGAATACCTGGGAATGCTGGAGAAGGCGGCAGAGGGGAGGGGCACAGCCAAGAGAGGAAGTCGGCTGACCTCTGCCAGGGCTAGGGAGTGGACCATGGACCCCCGCGGAGGGTGTCCTGGAAGACTCCGCAGCCGACAGCTGTACAACCACGTTGGTACTGCCTAGGCTGTGCCCAGAAGAATCCCCCTAGAGAGGCAACCAGGGCCGTATAGATCCAGAAGGACGGTCCCCTGCCTCCAAAGAATGGGACCCCCTCAAGGAACCAGAAGGGGAAGGGCGGAAGTCCGCGCTTCGGCTTCATCCAGGGCCCGGGTGGGTCCCAGAGAAAGTTCGACGTGCCGACCCCACACCCCTCGACCCGAGGAGTCCGAGAGAGTCCTAGTCCTCGAAAGGGCCAGCCTAGGAAGCTGGCAGCTCTGGGCTGCCCCCGAAGGGGAGACCCAGGGAGCAGCACCCTCCCCATCTGTGGGCTTTCCGATAGGCCCCAAAGTTGGGCGATCGAGACACACCACTGGAGGGGGTACCACCACCGAGGGGTCAAGGAACCCCCCAAGGCCAGGTTGCATGGCAATGGTGGCATGCACCACAGCCTGCTGGTCAGTACCACTGACCTTAACCTCGGGGGGAACCAGACGCACCTCAGAAGGGGGCTGACTGAGATCCGTCGTGGAGACCACCGGCTCGTCCTCCTCTGCAGACAACCCCGAAGGGTGTGACTGCCCGCTCGACTCCAAGCCCGACTCCGAAGAGGAAGAGTCTGAGGCCCTAAGCCAGATAGTAGGAGGGCGAGGGAGGGCGACCTTACCAAAGGGCCCAGAAGTCCAAGCAGTGGTCAAGGCGGCACCTGCACCCTCCACAGCCCTGCAAGCGGCGCTAGCAGAAGGCGGCAGGGCAGCACGGGCCAAAGGTCTTGAAGTAGGGCCAGCTGTGGCACCGTCAAGTCCACCGGCACCAGGGGCAGTACCAGGAAGAGAGACGGCGGCAACAGAAGCCCCAGCAACCGCCTCAGCGCCAACGCCGCCAGGCCCCTCAGCGCCGGACCGAAGCGGCGCCAACGACTCCGAGGGGCGGACTCGGTGACGAACGGGCATCACAGACTTTCGGCGCCGCGAAGCGCACCGAGATCAACGGCGCCGAGGACGGCACCGACGGACGACCCAAAGGCCCCACATCAGCGTGCGTCCAACCTCAGCCGCCGAGGTGAGACATAGGAAGGGATGTGATCCGGGCCGCGCCAAAGACGCAGTCAGCCGACAGGACCCACGGCACCCCGAACGGCACCAAGGACGAAGCGCCGACCCGGCCTTCCGGACCGTGGGAGCGACACTGGGAGCCTTCACCTCGGGGGTGATGCCATAGGGCGCCTCCCGCCCACTCCCCGGAGGAAGCGGACGGGCCTCCTGCGCCATGAAGGAGTCTCGCCAAGGCTAGGCTACGAAAGGCTGAGGCCCCCTCCTCCTCGGTCTATATAGAACTGGGAGGGGACCCAGAGAAATGCCAAGAGAGCGCATTGGCCCGACGAAAAGTAGACCTACCCCCGAAAGTCGGCGGAGCTCGCCCTACTTTAAACGCGCGCTGTTCGAGGACGCGGCGGTCCATTGAGAAGCAGGCGTCACACGAATCCATGTCGTGAAGCAGGCCAAGACACAAGAGACACACTGGTCATGCTGGTCGGTAACGGAGTACTTGCAGCCGCATGGGCACCGACGCATGGGGGTCGCCCGCCTTAGATGACTTTTTGCCCACCGACCACGACATGACCCAACGGGAAAAAAACACCAAAAAACAGACTCGACATCGCTAAACTGTAAAATAAATGGAAAGATCTTACCAGCGACGTCGAGTATGGCAGACTGGAACTAGCAGGAACCGACGGACTGTCGGAACGACAAAGGCTAAGGCCTAAAATTATTGAAAATCTTCTCCACAGGCTTCCCACGAGGCGACCTCGACGGCAGGAGACGAAGAACTGGTATGCAGGTGGAGTCGACACAGCTTAACGGCTAATCCTCGAGCGCCACGTAGTACGTCGGCCTCGAGGGCGGCGCCGATGCTGCGCCGGCTCCGCCTATCCTTTAAAAAAAAGCTCCCGCGGGGTCCTGATCTCCGGCCAGTACCCATCTGTGATGAATGGTGAAGATTGACACAGATAAGATATGAAAATTACGTACCTACCGTAATTCTTGATCTTCTTGGACGAGTCTCCACCACTCATTCACACTATTGGGATCCGCGCCAGAGGCACTAGGACCCATCGGGAGCAAACTTTTTGCTGGAGGGTCGACAACAGAGATGGCGCCGCGAGCACTAGATCGCGCGGCAATGACTATCTCGAGCCGACCTCCAACCGCCTCAGTACCTTTTTACCAAGGAGGTGCAGCAACTAACGAAAGAGTAACCTAATCTTAAGACCGGACATAAGATAGTCCGGCGACCCGTGTAAGAAGGGTCAACAAAGAAGTCTTCACGGCCTAAAGATTTTGAGGGAGGAAGACCAACACAGCGTGAGCTCGGGGATGGGATGTAGGATGAGTGGTGAGATCATCCAAGAAGATCAAGAATTACGGTAGGTACGCAATTTCACATCTTCCTGGACATAAGTCTCCACCACTCATTCACACTATTGGGAGAGTACCGAGCTAATAATCACCCGAGAGGGCTGCAGGAAGACCAAGAGCTCACGCTTCTAGACAGAAGTCCATTAAGGATAGTTCTGCCGAAGGTGGAATGTCGCCTGGCATGAACATCCAGTGCATAATGCTTAACGAAGGTATGCACCGAGCTCCAGGTGGTTGTATTGTAGATGTCTGCAATCGGCACATTGCGAATTTCCACTAGGGATGCTGCGACCGCTCTGGTAGAGTGAGTGTAAACCCTACCTTCCAATTTAACCTGTGCCATGGAATAGCAATGTCGACATGCCACTAGCCATGAGATGAGATGCATCTGATAGCGACAGGTTGACCCAGCCGGGTCTCGCTGAAGGAAACAAACAGTTGTTGGGCTTTGCGAAAATCCTCGGTTCTATCTAGATAGAAACGCAAGGCTCTCTTAACATCCAAGGAATGAAGAGATCGTTCCCCTTCATTTTGGAAGTCCGCAAAATAAGAGGGAAGGACCAAAGGTTGGTTTAGATGGAATTCTGACACAACCTTGGGAAGAAATTTAGGATGAGTGCGAAGAACTACTTTGTCCTTATGGAACACAGAATACGGAGGGTCCGTAACCAGGGCATGTATCTCAGAGACCCTGCAGGCTGAGGTAATGACCACTAGGAAGGCCGTCTTCCAGGTGAGAAATTTTAGCTCACAGGTAGCCAGAGGTTCGAAAGGTTTCCGAAAGAGCAAGTCTAGCACAAGGTTAATGTCCCAGGCTGCAACCGGACGCCTTATAGGGGTCTGGTATGCAGAATTCCTTTAAGAAATCTCTTAACCATAGGTAACTGAGCCAGAGACAAAGAAGAAACCGGCTCATGATACGCTGAAATGGCACTAAGGTGAACTTTGACTGTAGCGTACTGAAGATCTGAATTTGAGAGGTCCAAAAGGTACTCCAAAACCTTGTCTGGTGGACAGGAAAAGGGATTCCAAGAGGACTTTGCACACCAGAGTGAAAAACGCTTCCACTTAGACGTGTAAGTTTTCTGAGTAACTGACTTCTGAGCAGCCAGAAGAATATCTGAAACTCTTCAAGAGACATTGAACCGGTTCACTTCTACCTCTTCAGGAGCCAAGCGTGAAGGTGAAGCGATCTCAGGTTGGGATGGACCACCGGACCCTGAGTCAACAGGTTCATCTGCAGGGGGAGTGGTCTCGGAGGGGCTGCCAACATATTGTTGAGTAGTGGAAACCATAGTTGTCGAGGCCAAGAGGGAGCAATGAGAATCATCTTGGTCCCTGATCTGAATTTGAGAAGTACCTCTGAATTAGAGGAAGAGGCGGAAAGGCGTAAGAAAGCGCTTTTGTCCACCGCAGCCTGAACGCATCCTGACAGAAAATGCCAGGCCTGATTTCTGGAGCAGAAGAGAGGCAGTTTTGCGTTGAGTGGGGATGCAAAAAGGTCCAGGTCTGGAGTTCCCCACTTTTCGAATAGTGATTGAACTATGGTTGAGTCGAGAGACCACTCGTGAGGATCTGCCTCTGTTCTGCTGAGACGGTCCGCCAAGTCGTTTTGTACACCTGGCAGGTAGACCGCTTGAATTAGAGATTTGTGTTCCAAACACCATTCCCACATCCTCATCGCATCCTTGCATAAGGGGTAAGAGTGAGCACCGCCCTGCTTGTTGATGTAATACATCACAGCTTTGTTGTCCATTTGAAGGAGAATGTTCTTGTGACAGAGGATGTCCTTCAAAGCCCGGATCGCATAAAGGACGGCTCTCATCTCTAGGACATTTATGTGAAGCTGGGCCTCTAGTTGAGTCCATACACCTTGAGTGTGGAGAGAGCGACAATGAGCTCCCCCTCCTGTTAGCGATGCGTCTGTGGTGATGGAGATTTGATGATCCAGAGGAGCAAAGGGAAATCCTTCCAGGAGATTGCTCTCTTGAGATCACCAGATGAGAGACCTCTGTAAGGGTTCTGTCACCTTGATGGGATAAGACTGTGGGTGAGTGGTTGGGGACCACTGAGCACTAAGCATCCATTGGGTGGTTCTCATGTGTAGCTGAGCTAGGGGAACAGTGAACACTGAGGATGCCATGAGGCCTAACATACGTTGCATTGAGAGAGCTGTAACTGATCTGTTCTCCCCAATGTAACGCCGCCATCTGAAGGATATCGAGCCTTCTGTCCTCTGGAAGGAAAGTCGCTCAAGAGGTGTCCAGTAGAGTCCCTATGAAAAGGAGTCTCTGGGAGGGCTGCAACTGTGACTTCTTTAGATTCAGCAGAACTCCCATGGACGAAGAAGGCGAGAGGTCAGATGAACGCTTCCAGGGTCCCCTGTCTGGAAGGGCTTGCTAGGAGCCAGTCGTCCAGGTAGGAAAACACTCAGATTCCGAGCTTCCTGAGATGCGCTGCGAGAACTGCACAACACTTTGTAAAGACTCGCAGCGCCAAGGATAGCCAAAAGGGCAGGACTCTGGACTGATAGTGTTGACCCAGAGCCACAAACTTCAGGAATTTGTGATGCCTCGGGTGAATAGGAATGTGCTGGTAAGCGTCCTGCATGTCCAGGGAGGCTAGCCAGTCGTGTTGATGAAGCAAAGGTAACAGGGTTCCTAGAGAAATCATTTTGAATTTCTCCCTGGGAAGAAATTTGTTTAGCTTTCTGAGGTCTAGAATGGGGCGCATACCCCCAGACTTCTTTGGAACCAGAAAGTAGTGGGAGTAGAACCCTGTGTTTCGCTGATGCAGAGGCACCAGTTCTATTGCCCTGTTGTTGAGAAGGCCCTGGATCTCGGCGGCGAGAAGGTCTGACTGAAGGATTGACAGCCTGGGTTGTCGTTTGGGAGGACGATTCGGAGGGGTCTCCAGAAAATTGAGAGAATACCGCGAATTATCCGAAGGACCCATTTGTCTGAGGTTGTGGACTCACTGGTTGTAGAAGTGCATCAGACGACCCTCTCACCGAGAGGAAAAGTCCACCTCGGCAGTGGAGATGGAACTTGGGCTGGCAACTCATAAGGTAGCACTGGGCGCTTTGGGCCCTTATGTCTAGTTGCAGCTCTTTTGAGGTTGGGCAGGTTGGTTCTTATAGAAACTTCCTCTGCCCCTGCCTCGAAAGGACTGACGATTGCGAAACTGACGCTACTGACATGCCCTCGAGAGGGGTAGGAGGGGTCGAGCCAGCTTAATGGCTGACCTAGTCTTCTGAGTAGCCTCTAGAGCTTGCTCTACCTGAGGACCAAAAGATATGAGCCATCATAGGCAACGCCATCACCTGCTGCTGTGCATCATTCGTGAAGCCCGGCACGCAGCCAGGAGTGACGGCGTAGTACAAATACCAGCGGCTGCTGAACAGCAGTGTCGAAAGCATCCATGGCTGCTTTGACCTGTTGGTTATTAGATTCAATACCTCTGGTAATGGTCAGAAGAAGTTTCTGGCTTAGAGTCCGAGTCCGAAGAGCTTCAACCATTTGTTTGATAGAGTGCCACAGGATATACTCATACTGGAGAAAATAGCCCTGGTAACTGGCAATACGCATACTTAGAGTGGACGAGCAAAGACTCTCTACCTAATGTATCAATCTTACGAGACTCTTTGTTAATAGGTCGAGCTGTAGTAGTTTGAGGAAGAACGACCTTGTCATTTCTTCCAGGACTACAATAGGATCTGCAAAGGCTTGGGATGCCAGGAAAGGACGCATCCTTGGGAGCTGAGTATTTCCTATCAATGGATTTAGCCAATCAAGGGGTAAGAGCAGGATTATTCCATACCATTTGAGACAGCGTCTCGAAGGAAGGTTGAATCGGAGGAGTCAAATCCGTAGGGATCTCCGAAGCATGAAGATACTGGAGTCTTATCCGCTTCCCAGGATCGATGTCTGTAGTCTGGAGAGAAAGAATGGAGCTCAGGTTCTTCAACAGAGACTTAAAGGACAGGTCCTCGACCACAGGCTTTGTAGCAGTGAAAGATCCTGCTTCGTCCACTTCATCAGCCAACCGAAGGACTGGGTCAGGCTCAACGTCATCTCCTGATAGTCCAGGGAGGACTGTTTGGACAGGAAAGGAGTGTAATACAGGAGAGGAAGGAAGAATTGAGAGGAAAGAGGAGTCCTCGAGAGCTCCCGGCGCCGAGGAGGCAAACGGGACCGAAAACGGCGCCGAAGAACAGCGTGGCGCCGAGAAGCTGCCCGGCAGCGCGGATGGTGCCGAGAAGGCACACGGCGCCGAGAAGCTCCGCGATGCCGCGGACGGTGCCAAGAAGGCACATGGCGCCGCAGAAGGCGCTGAGAAGCTCCGCGACGCTGCGGACGGCGCCGACAAGCCCCGCAACGCTGAAAACGGTGCCGACAAGCCCCGCGATGCCGCAGATGGCGCCGAAAGGCCAGACGGCCCGCGGACGGCGCCAAAGGCGCCGAAAGCATCTCTGGGCCCTGAAAAACATGGTTAGAAGGGAAAATAGCAGGAGATAAGGGCATCGGTGTGGCCCCCTTCGCCGCAGCCATGTGAGGGGGGGGAACACCTAAGCACGGAGTTGTCGGCACTGAAGAAGGTGCCGCGCGACCAGGAAAGTCCAACCGCCCTACCTGGTCGCCCGACAAGCCCGAAGGCCCGCGGGCAACCGAGCCAGGTAGCAGAACCAACCTCCGAGCCCACTGCTCCATAAGAGCAGCCCACTGATGAAACTGCTCATCTGAAGACCTACCTACAGGCGGGGTAGGACTCCGATGTCAAGACGCCGCTACCGGAAGCAGAAGTTGGTGACTCTGGGAGGAGACCGCAACTAGCCACGGTAACAGAGTGTCGACGCCGAGACATATCAGAGGGCGACTTTCGAGTGATGCCTCTTTAGACCTGTGGGGTCAAGAAGAGTTTCGAGGCCTAACGGTGCCAGAATGCGACCGCTTGTTTTATGCCTCCAGGGGACCACCCATCCCCCGGCATTGGACTGACCATTGTTGGACCTTCTTCGGGAGAAGGAGGCGGACCAGACCCAGCCCGACTGACTGAACAGCTTTACACGAAGTCTCCCTACCGGCCACCTGACCTGCTCATGGTTGACTCCATCACGAGGCTGAGACTCTTTATTGTATATTAAAATAAATAAACTTAAGCGATACTATATCGAGACAATACAGAAAAATAAACTGAAAACTATGCGTTAGTTTGAAGTTTGACTCCGACAGATGAGCTTATCGCCGTTACTGAAGCGCACCTGACGGGCGGGAAAAAAGGAACTGAGGCGGTTGGAGGGTCGACGCCGAGATAGTCACTGCCGCGCGAGCTAGTGCTCGCAGCACTGTGCCTCGTGGCGCCATCTCTGGTGTTGACCCTCCAGCAAAAAGTTTGCTCCCGATGGGTCCTAGTGCCTCCGGCGCGGATCCCAATAGTGTGAATGAGTGGTGGAGACTTATGTCCAGGAAGATCTACCGTAATTCTTGATCTTCTCTTGTATCTTCACCATTCATTTCTGATTGGGTGTAAGCCGGAGGCGCACACCCGCCATGGGAGTTTTTTTGGGTTTTTTTTTTGGAGAAGAGTTGACACCAACACCCCCCAAGAGTGACGTGCTATGTGGTGCGCGAGGCACGGCCGTTAGGCACCGCAGACTCCTCCTCCATCCCAGTTCTGTAAGCCGGAGAGGCGAAATAATTATAAGAAAAAAGGAAAGCAAGGCAAGAGAGCCGAGGGATACGTGAGGGAAAGGAAATAAACTGAAAAAGGAATAGGCCGATTAAGGACAGGAAAGCGGAAAACCTACGCTGTGGGACCGCAGGCCTCACTCCTGGGGTTGCTCCAAGGGAGGAACAGATAAGGGAGTGAGAGAAGAGGAAGAAGAAGAGGGGGGGGGATGTTGGGAGGAGGGAGAAGTTCTGTCAAGTTGTGAGAATTGGCTTGAAGGCTAGTAAGCTCGTGACCAAGGTGAGAGAGCAAGGATCCCATTTAGGAAAACTGGTGAAGAAGGTTCAGCTGAATCTTTTGCACAGCGTGGTACACAAAAGGCAGACTCTCTGCACCTCCTGCCATCCCCAACCCCTTACACTCCGACTGAGAGCTCACAAACTGCCAAGGCAGAGAATCTGTTCCGAAAGGAGAGCGCCCAACTAGGAAGGGGAAAGAAGCCCACTAGCACCCTGTTACGTGCTAACACAGATGTGTGTGGGGATGGGGGTGGTATTTGAAGCCCTACAGAGGGCACCCCTTTGCGGAAAAGGATGGAGTGGGAGCTCAGTCCGATTCCCTGAAGGCCAGGCAAAACAGATCACCAGTTCAAGGCAACTGGAGTGCCAGGACAGCGTTTAACTAGCAGAGGCAAGTGCAGGCAGGAGATTCAGACATGCCAGAGGGGACCTACAGAAAAGGAACCAAACCATTTGAGGAACGGTTTCTTTAACTATGAATTGAATAACATGACTTAAGAAGGAGCAAAGAGGTCACCTCCAGGGGCAATCAGAAAGAGTTTTCTCAGGACAGATATAAATTCTACTTGTTCCCCTTTCTTTGTGAATTAAATGGATCTGTCCTGAGAGAAAAACGGAAGGCTCAAAAAGTTTTTTTTTTTTTTAGGCTTTAAGGCCATGACAAGGAGAAGGGAGGAGAAGACGCCAAAGGAGGAGGCCCAAGAAGGGAAGGTGGGTGGGGATCAGTAATGAATGATGAAGATACAAGAGAAGATCAAGAATTACAGTAGGTACATAATTTCCATATCTTCCCTTGTTAATCTTCACCATTCATTACTGCTTGGGTGAATAGAGTACCAAGCCCTCGGAAGGGGACTATGAAACCCTGAGGGAGCAAGACCCTCAGCCTCCTGCTGGTGAAAACAAGACAGAAGAGACCCTGGCCTTACAAGACAGGAAGCCTAAGACTGAGGAGAGCTAGGAGGTGTCCCCCGAAGATGAGGAAACAGAGGAAGCCCCTGCAAGAAGCCTTCTAGCCCTGGTGGAAAAAAAGGCGGGTCCCTCGGAAGGCAGAGCGGATCACCCTACACCGGGCAGGGGTGACAATCTTGATAGACGAAGCCATGCCGTTCAGCTAATGCAGACCGCTGTCCTCACAAGCCTGGAAGCCACCTCACTGGCATCGTAGGATGCCCTTGCTTGGTGCCTTGCCAGTTCCAGGCCTATAGCAGAGAGGGCCACAGCTTGTCTGGATTGCTCCGTATCAGGCATTGATGCTAGAAATTGAGAGAGCATCGACCATAAGTGCCTGCTGTAGGCAGCATGGTGAGCCTAATATGATGCAATGCACAACATCGCACAAGAAGAAGAGGGCATTCTTCACCCCCACCGGTCAAACTGTAGGGAAGCTGAGTCTGATGGATGGTCATGCACCAGGCAGCGACGCCCAAGAGGAGTCTCTAGGAACTCCAATCCCAAGAGTGGGTTGGGGAATGTACCTAGAGACTCAGATGGAGCACAATACCTCCTCCTGCAGTCTGCGAGGCTGGGAAAGGAGCGGCTGGAGACTGCCAGGTGCAGACAGAAGCCTCCAGAAAACGCATAGGCTAGGATGGCACCACCAGATGCTGGGCACTGAATTCACCAAGGAATTGATGCGTCTCCCGCTCAGTATTGTCACGCCTGACGTAGAAGACACGGAGGTCCCCAAGCATCCTCGAAAGGAATCGCTGATAATCAGTGAAATCAGCGTCGGAAGAAAGATTAGCAGAGGGTTCCTCTCCCTCCGAGGAGGGAGCACAGGAAGATAGGGAACTCGAATGCTCAGAAGACTCCTGCAGCGGAGGGGACAGGCGAAATACCCGCTAATGCATGTGTCTGACATATGGCTGGAAGGCCGCCACAGTGCCTCTGAACATCTTCCAGGATAATGGCCCCATCGGACTGACATGGCCTGGAAGAGAGGGAAGTGGCTGCACAGGAATGGGAGAGGGGCACTTACAAATAGGCAATTGTCCTCTGCCAGGGCTCTGAAATCCAGGGAACGAGCCCAAGCTGGCGGGGTCCCTGAAATCAAACCAGGTCACAAGACAGAACCATGGGGATGCGAACTCTGGAAGAGCCCAAACGGGGAATCTCCCCTGTGATGCACATGGGGCTGCATGGGTCCAGAATGGCAATCCATGGTGGTGCCACTGGAAGGGCCCCCCAAACCCAAGAAGGAAAGGCGGGGTTTGGTACTACAGCTCCGCCCTGCACCCCGAAAGGTGGCGGAAGGAAGCCGACGCCACTCACCTCTACCCCACAGACTCTGAGGACGCCCTTTTCCTTGACTCCAGCGTAGGGGTCCATCGACCCCAGGACCCCGAGGAGGGCCCCTGGGGACAAAACCACCAATCCATCCCGGGAAGACGCAGCAGCACCAGGGCTGGCAGCTGTCACCGTCTCCCCATGGGAGACGGCCCCCTTCCCGACCCCCAAACCACCTTCCCCAAAAGACTCCAAGCCACCCCCAGCCTGGAAGTCCTCGGAGGAAGAGCATTCCGGAGACTCAGGAAGAGGGGCGCTAGGTCGCCTGACACTGCGCTTCCCAAAGGAATCTGACTCCGAGGAATCGGGACGCGTGATCGGGTCCACATCTGAATAACCCTCTTCTGAGGAAGACTCGACCAGCAGGACCTCAATCATGGCTACCCCAAGAGTCTGCAGGGAGGTGGCGCCGGTGTCGGTCACGACACCAGCTGCTCCCCGCACATCGCCCATGGCACCGCCATCCAGCCCCGACCCACCAACGGTCCTGGTTGAATCCTCAGCGCCGCGCACGATGCTAGAATCCAACACGGTGCCGTGAGCAGAGTCAACTAGAGAAGTGGCGCCGTTAACAAGCCAGCGCTGCCCCGATCACCAGCACCGCAAATGGCACCGGGATCATGGTCAACACCGGCAGATGGCACTGAGGGTCTGCCAGTGCCGGACCTCACAACCATGGGCCGCGGCACTGGGGGTGTGCACCTCCGAGGAGGTGACTGCCGAGGCAGTGTCCACGTCGTGACCCGGGGAGGAGCCACGACATTCCTCCGACACCACAAAGGAGGAATCCTCATCAGCAAGGCTTGAAGATGAGGAGGCCTCCTCCTCACCGGACTGTACAGGCCTGAAAGGTGACCAGGAGGAAGGGCCTAAAGTTCTGACCTGGGAGATCCGAGATCAACGCCGTCCTCCAAAAGTTGGCGGAGCCCTGCTGACTTTAAATGCGCAGACCTCGACAACACGGTGGTCCATCGAAAAACAGGCATCGCATCTATCAATGTCATGGTTAGGTCACAGGCACCGAAGGTAAACTTCATGTCGGTCTGCCATGGAGAAATGGCGGCCACAGCAGCACCAACGCATGGGGGCATTGCCCGCTTTCGACTTACGCTTAGCTCCCAAAATGGACATGATGCTAAATAAAATATAACACAGAAAAAGTTTCCGACACCATTAAGAAAATAAATAGAACGAACTTACAGGGGTCGGGGGAGAAGAAAAAATTACTCACCTTAGTAATGTTGTTTCTTCTAATGGAGTCTTGCTGTATTCTGATTATTGCAGTTAGGTCCTGCCTTTCAACTGCCCCGGAGAACAAAGAGTTAACTTTCCATGGCCAGCATGGAACGTTCAGTGCGAGCTCGGTTGAAGAAGACCCTGTCTGCTGTTGTTTAAACTCCAACCGCCAGATCTTTACGAGCAATTCTCACTAGAAGTTCTGTGTGGAAACTGTAAGACTCACACTGGCCAACTGGCAACTAAATTTATTAAGAAAGGGTTTTTTGGTTTCAAAGCAAAGACTCAAGTCAGGAAACCCAAAAAACAAAACACAACACACACACCCAAAATAAAGGAGGGTGAAAAGGCACCTCTAGGGTGCCAACACTGCTCCTGCCTACCCACATCCCAAAAACCAGGTTCTGAGAGGGGAAGCGGGGGGGGGGGGTTAGAATACAGCAAGATGCCATTAGAAGAAACAACATTACTAAGGTGAGTAATTTTTTCTTCAAACAACTTAAAGTCTTGCTGTATTCTGACTACTGCAGACTACCAAGCAGTACCTCCATGGAAGAGGGGCAGAACCTACTTTGGGAATAGGCTCTGAAGTACTGCTGTGCCAAACCGAGCATCACTCCTAGCCTGGATATCCAGAGAGTAATGCTTGGTGAATGCATGGATTGTTTTCCAGGTGGCTGCTTGACAAATTTCTAAGATAGGAATATCCCTGGCAGCAGTCAGGGAAGCAGCGGTACCTCTAGTAGAGTGAGACCTCAGTCCTGAGGGTGGTGTTCTACCCAGTTTTTCATAGCAGAATTGTATACAAGAGACAATCCACCTGGCAATAGATCTTTTAGTGGCAGGTTTGCCTCACCGACCTCTCCATATGTGAGGAACAACTGGTGGGAGTCAAACCTGTGACCCTTGGTGCGCTCTATGTAGTAGCTGAGGGTCCTTTTAACATCCAAGCCGTGCAACCTCCTCTCTCCAGAGAAGGAATGGTCAGTGAAAAAAACAGTGGGAGACATAGACTGATTAAGGTGGAAATCTGAAACCAACTTAGGCAAAAACTTCCTGTTAGTTCTTAGGACCACTTTATCTCTATGGAAAGAGATGAAATCAGGCTTCACTGACAGGGCTTGCAATTCACTGATACGCCTGGCAGAGGTAATGGCTACTAAAAACACAATTTTCCAAGTCAAGTACTTAAGCTCTGCATAGGACAAAGGCTCAAAGGGTGGTTGCATAAGCTGAGCAATGCAAACATTAAGGTCACAAGCAGGAACAGGGTCCCTAAAGGGGGCATTGGTGTGCAGCAATCCCCTGAAGAACTTATAGAACACAGGATGGGCTGACAGAGGAGAGGGCTTGCCTACTGACAAGAAGGCAGAAACAGCTGCCAGATGTACTTTAAGTGTAGCTGGCCTAAGCCCCAAGCCATTAAGATGAACCATATAGTCCAGGACAGTAGGCAACCCAGCAGATTCTGGAGAAATATGCTTATTAGAGCACCAAATAGTGAACCTTTTCCATTTGGAGTTGTAAGTCTTTCTGGTGGAAGGCTTTCGAGAAGCCTTAAGGATATCCAGAACCCCCTGAGAAAGGTGTAAATCAGCAAACTCTAACTCTTCAAGAGCCATGCCTTGAGAGTGAGAGATTTGAGGTTCGGATACCAAATCTTCCCCTGAGAGGATGTTAACAGGTTGTAATTACTGGGAAGAGACAGGGGAAGGTGGACTGCTAAGGACAGCAGCAGTGGGTACCAGGGCTGTCTGGCCCAGTCTGCAGCAATCAGAATCACTTTGCACGGTTGAGACCTGATCTTGACTAGCACTTTGAACAGGAGGGGGAAGGGGGGAAAAGCATACAGGAACTTCCCTTCCAAATTCAGAATCAGAGCATCCAGGGGGACTGAGCCCAAGACTGGGGTTCTGCATCAAAAGAGAGGAAGTTGGTGATTGTCTGGGGCTGCAAAAAATATCTATCTGTGGAGTGCCCCATCTCGAGAAAATCACTTCCAACACTAGGGGGGATCTAGGGTCCATTCATGATGGCCCTGGGATATCCTGCTGAGAACATCTGCTAAGACATTGTCCTTCCCTGGAAGGTGAACTGCTATCAGAGAGGTTTGCAAGGAATAGGCCAGAGACCATAACCTCATTGCTTCTGTGCACCAGGCCGTAGACCGAGTGCCTCCTTGCTTGTTGATGTACCACATTGTGGTGGTATTGTCTGTTCTGATTTGGACTACCTTGTTCTGTACAGATTTGGAAAAGGCTTGCAGTGCCAGAAACACTGCTCTGAGTTCCAAGAGACTGATGTGAAGCAGAGATTCTTGAGGTGACCACAGTCCTTGGGTGGTAAGATCCCCCAAGTGAGCTCCCCAGCCCCAGCAAGGAGGCATCTGTGGTGAATATCACTGAATGAGACTGAGTGACAAACGGAATTCCCTGTCTCAAATTCTCCTGATCCTGCCACCATTGCAGAGCCTGGATCAGGGTTCGAGTCACTGGGACTAGTTTGGTAAGGGAATCCTTTCTTTGGGACCAGAAGGCTCTTAAGTGGAACTGAATGTCCCTCATCTGGAATCTTGCCCCCTGGATCACTGCTGTAGAGGCTGCCATGTGGCCCAGGAGCTGCAAGAAATGCCATGCTGGTCGAGACACCTGAAGGGTGAAAGAAGAGGCCACTTCTATAAGGGTCCTTGCCCTGTCCAGGGGAAGGAAGGCTTTTTCTCTTATTGTATCCAGCTCTGCCCCTATAAAGGTGAGGAGCTGTACTGGCTCGAGAAATGAAAATTATGTACCTACCGTAATTCTTGATCTTCTTGGACGAAGTCTCCACCACTCATTCACACTATTGGGATCTCTTGCCGAGGCACTAGGACCCATCGAGAAGCAAATTTTTTTTGCTGGAGGTCGGGCGCCAGAGATGGCGCCACGAGCCCTAGCTCGCGTGGCAATAACTATCTCGGTGTCGACCCTCCAACCGTCTCAGTACCTTTTTTACCAAGGAGGTGCAGTGTAACTAACCTAGAAGGGTAGCCTAACCTAAAGACCGGACATAAGATAGTCCGGGGCGGTAATGTGCAAGAAGGGTCAACAAAGAAGTCTTCACGGCCTAAAGATTTGAGGGAGTGAAGACCAACAACAGAGGTGAGCTCGGGGGACAGAGGGTGGGCATGTGAATGAGTGGTGGTGACTCATCCAAGAAGATCAAGAATTACGGTAGGTACGTAATTTTCATATCTTCCTGGACATAAGTCTCCACCACTCATTCACACTATTGGGAGAGTACCAAGCTAATAATTCCCAGAGAGGGCGGCAGGAGAGACAAAGAGCTTACGTTTCTAGGACAGAAGTCCATTAAGGATGGCTCTGCCAAAGGAAGAATGTCGTCTGGCATGGACATCAAGTGCATAATGTTTAACGAAAGTATGCAGTGAGCTCCAGGTGGCGCATTGCAGAGTCTGTGCACGGGCACGCTAATTCCGCTTAGGGATGCCGCATCACTCCTAGTAAAGTGAGCGTAAACTCTACCCTCCAACTTAACCTGTGCCATGGAATAGCAGGCATGGCGCATGCCACTAGCCATGATGAGAACATCTGATAACGACAGGTTGACCCATCCGGGTCTCACTGAAGGAAACGAACAGTTGCTGGCTTACGAAAATCCTTGGTTCTATCTAAGTAGAAACGCAAGGCCCTCTTAACATGCAGAGAATGAAGAGAGCGTTCCCTTTCATTCTGGAAGTCCGCAAAATAAGAGGAAGGACCAAAGGTTGGTTAAGATGAAATTCTGACACAACCTTAGGAAGAAATTTAGGATGAGTACTGAAGGACTACTTTGTCCTTATGGAACACAGTATACGGAGGGTCTGTGACCAGGGCATGTATCTCAGAGACCCTACGAGCTGAGTGTATGGCCACTAGGAAGGCAGTCTTCCAGGTGAGGAACTTTAGTTCACAGGTAGCTAGAGGCTCAAAGGGTTTCCGGGTGAGCATGTCTAGCACAAGATTAATGTCCCAGGCTGCAACCGGACGTCTTATAGGGGGTCTGATGTGCAGAATGCCCTTAAGAAATCTCTTAACCATAGGTAACTGAGCCAGTGAAAGAGAAAAAACCGGCTCATGATACGCTGAAATGGCATTAAGGTGAACCTTAACTGTAGAGTACTGGAGACCTGAATTTGAGAGGTCCAAAAGGTACTCTAAAACTTTATCCGGAGGGCAGGAAAAAGGATTCAAAGAGGACTTTGCACACCAGAGGGAAACACGCTTCCACTTAGCCGCGTAAGTTTTCCGAGTGGCTGGTTTCCGTGCAGCCAGAAGGCTATCCGAAACTCTTCGAGAGACATTGAACCGATTTACTTCTACCTCTTCAGGAGGCAAGCGTGAAGGTGAAGAGAAGTCAGATTGGGATGGACCACCGGTCCCTGAGTTAAAAGGTTCATCTGCAGGGGAAGTGGTCTCGGAGGAACTGCCAATATACTGTTGAGAAGTGGAAACCACAGTTGTCGAGGCCAAAAGGGAGCAATTAGAATCATCTTGTCTCCCTGAGACTCGAACTTGAGGAGTACTCTCTGAATTAGAGGAAGAGGTGGAAAGGCGAAAGAAAGCGCTTTGTCCACCGCGGGTAGCCTGAATGCATCCTGGACAAAAATGCCAGGCCCTGGATTTCTGAGCAGAAGAGAGGCAGTTTTATGCTGAGTGGGACGCAAAAGGTCCAGTCCGAGTTCCCCAGTCTTCAATAGTGACTGAACTATGGTTGAGTCGAGAGACCACTCGTGATGATCTGTCTCTGTTCTATTGAGACGGTCTGCCAAGTCGTTTCTGTACACCTGGCAGGTAGATTGCTTGAATTAGAGCCTTGTGCTCCAAGCACCATTCCCAGACCCTCATCGCTTCTCTGCATAAGGGATAAGAATGAGCACCGCCCTGCTTGTTGATGTAATACATCACTGCTTTGTTGTCCATTTGGAGGAGAATATTCTTGTGACAGAGAATGTCCTTCAAGCTCGGACCGCATAAAGGACGTGCCTCATTTCTAGGACATTTATGTGAAGCTGAGACTCCAGAGTTGAGTCCACACACCTGAGTGTGGAGAGCCTGACAGTGAGCTCCCCACCCCATAAGTGAGGCATCTGTGGTAATGGAGATCTGATGGTCCAGAGGGCAAGGGTATCCTCTGCAGGAGATTGTCCTCTTGAGACCACCAGGTGAGAGACCTCCGCAGGGGTCCTGTCACCATGATGAGATAGGACTGCAGGTGAGTGGTTGGAGACCACTGAGTACTGAGCATCCACTGGGTGGTTCTCATGTGCAGACGGGCCAGAGGTACAGTGAACACTGAGGATGTCATGAGGCCCAGCATCCGCTGCATCGAGAGCGCTGTAACTGATCTGTTCTCTCCGATGTAACGGGCCATCAGAAGGATATCGTTCCTTCTGTCCTCTGGGAGAAAAGCCTTCACACAGGATGTGTCCAGAAGGGTCCCTATGAAAAGGAATCTCTGGGAGGGCTGCAGCTGTGATTTCTTGAGGTTCAGCAGGATTCCCATGGACGAAGTGAGGTGAGGGTCGTCTCACGGGCGCCCAGAGTCCCTTGCTCTGGAAGGAGTTGCTGAAGCCAATCGTCCAGATAAGGGAACACCTGTATTCTGAGTTTTCTGAGACGCGCAAGAACTGCACAACACTTTGTAAAAACTTGGGGGCGCCGAGGATAGCCCAAAGGGCAGGACTCTGAACTGTAATGTTGTCCCAGAGCCACAAACCTCAGGAACTTGTGATGTCTCGGGTGAATGGAATGTGCTGATAAGCATCCGCATGTCTAGGGAAGCTAACCAGTCGGCTGATGAAGCAAGGCAACGGAGTTCCTAGAGAAATCATTCTGAACTTTCCTTGGGGAGAAATTTGTTTAGCTTGAGATCCAGAATGGGAGTGATTCTGCAGACTTCTTTGGAACCAGAAAGTAATGAGAGAGAACCCGGTTTCGCTGATGCAGCGGCACGTTCTACTGCCCTGTTGTTTAGAAGGTCCCAGTCCGGCGGTGAGAAGGTTCGACTGAAGGGTCGACAGCCTGGCTGTCGGTTAGAGGACAATCCGGAGGAGTTTCCACAAAATTGAGTGAGTACCTCGGATTATCCAAGGACCCATTTGTCTGAGGTTATGGACTTCCATTGGCTGTAGAAGTGCATCAGTCGACCTCCCAAGGGAGAGGAAAAGTCCATCTCGGGCAGTTGAGGTGGGACTTGGGCCAGCACTTCACAAAGTAGCGCTGGGCGTTTTGGGCCCTTGCGCTTTCTGCTGCGCCTTCTTTTGAGGTTGGGCAGGTTGGTTCCTATGGAAACTACCTCTGACGAAAGGACTGACGGTTATGAAACTGACGTCTACTGGCATGCCCTCTAGAGGGGGCAGGAGAGGGTCTAGCCAACTTAATGGCTGACCTAGTCTTTTGTGTAGCTTCTAGAGCTTGCTCGACCTGAGGACCAAAAAGATATGCACCATCAAAGGGCAATGCCATTACCTGCTGTTGCGCATCATTGGTGAAGCCTGAAGTGCGCAGCCAGGAATGGCGGCGGGTGCAAATACCAGCAGCTGCTGAACGGGAAGTGGAGTCGAAAGCGTCCATGGCTGCTTTAACCTGTTGGTTATTAGATTCAATACCCCTGGTAATGGTTTGGAGAAGCTCTGGTTTTGAATCCGAGTCCGGAAGAGCTTCAACCATTTGCTCGAGAGAGTGCCACAGGATATACTCGTACTGAGAAAAATAGCCCTGATAACTGGCAATACGCATACTTAGGGTAGAAGCAGCAAAGACTCTCTTACCTAAGGTGTCTATCTTACGAGATTCCTTGTTAATAGGTCGAGCTGTGGTGGTTTGAGGAAGGACGACCTTATCATTCTCTGCCAGGACTACAATAGGATCCGCAAAGGCTTGGGATGCCAAAATGGGACGATCCTTGGGGGCTGAATATTTTCTACCAATGGATTTAGCCACCGATGAAGAGAGAGCAGGATTATTCCATACCATTTGAGACAGCGTCTCGAAGGAAGGCTGAATCGGAGAAGTCAAATCCGTAGGGATCTCCGAGGCATGAAGGTACTGGAGTCTTAGCAATTTCCCAGGATCGATGTCTGTAGTCTGGAGAGAAAGAGTGGAAATCATATTCTTCAGCAGAGACTTAAATGACAGGTCCTCAACCACAGGCTCTGCAGCAGTAAAAGATCCTGCTTTCGCCCACCTCATCGCCCAGCCAAGGTCTGGGTCAGGCTCAATCGTCATCCTGACACAGTCCAGGAGGGACTGTATGGACAGGAAAGGATGAAAGCCAGAAGAGGAAGGAGGAAAGAGATAAAGGAAAGTCCCCTGGAGCCCCCGCGCCGAAGGCGACGGCGACGCGAACAACGCCGAGGAACCACGCCGGTGCCGCAAACGGCGCCGAGAAGCCGGATAGCGCCAAGGACGGCGCGCGTACCGGCGCCATCGCGCCTAACGTCGCTTAGCTTATGCCGCGGGTGACGCGCGACACCGCTGGGGATGCCGAGGACGGCGCCAAGCAGTATTGCAGGGCGCGTCAAGGCCCCAGAGACCGAAAACAGGTTTTGAAGGAAAAAGAGCAGGAGATATGGCAATGAGTGTAGCCCCGCGCCAAGCCATGGAGGAGGGGGACACTTGCTACGGGAGTCGACGGCACCGGAAGAAGGTACCGCTCGACCAGGAAAGTCCAACTGCCCTACCTGGTCGCCCAGAGAGCCCAAGGCCCACGAATGACCGAGCCAGGAAGCCAACCAACCTCCGAGCCCATTGCTCCAAAACAGTGGCCCACTGATGAAACTGTCATCTGAAGACCTACTCTGGGCGGGTAGGAACTGGCGTCGAAGACTTCGCTACCAGAAGCCACTGTTGGTGACCAAGGAGGAAACAGGCAACTAGCCCTGATAACCGAAGCCTGCCCACGCGCAGACGATCAGAGGGCGGCACTCGAGTGATGCCTTCTCTTAGCCTGTAGGTCGAAGAAGAGCTCGAGGTCGAACGGTGCAGAGAATGTGACCGCTTGGCTTTATAAGCCTGCTGGGACCGCCCATCCCCTGGGCACTGGACTGACGTTGTCAGACCCCTTCCGGAGAAGGTGGCGGATCGGACTCAGCCCGACTGGCTGAACAGTTTATGATGAAGTCTCCCCACCGCCACCTGACCTGCTCATGGTCGACGCCCGTCAGAGTAGGCTGAGACTTCTTTATCAATTTTATTAAAAAATAAGAATAACTTAAGCGATACTGTATCGAGATAATACTACAAAATAATAAAAACTGAAAACTATGCTGCTAGTTTGAAGTTTGACTCCCGACAGGCGAGCGACGTCATCACTGAAGCGCACTCGACGGCGGGGAAGAAAGGAACTGAGGCAGTTGGGGAGTCGACGCCGAGACAGTCACTGCCGCGCGAGCTAGGGCTCGCGGCACCGTTCCTCGCAGCGCCATCTCTAGGGTCGACTCCCCAGCAAAAAGTTTGCTCCCAATGGGTCCTAGTGCCTCCGGTGCAGATCCCAATAGTGTGAATGAGTGGTGGAGACTTATGTCCAGGAAGATACAGGTTTTGAGGAAGGAAGAGCAGGAGATAAGGGCATCGGTGTGGCCCCCTGCGCCGTAGCCATGTGAGGGGGGGGAAACACCTAAGCGCGGAGTCCACGGCACTGAAGAAGGTGCCACACAACCAGGAAAGTCCAGCCGCCCTACCCGGTCACCCAAAGAGCCCAAAGGCCCACGAGCGACCGAGCCAGGTAGCTAAACCAACCTCCGAGCCCATTGCTCCATAAGAGCGGCCCACTGACGAAACTGCTCATCTGAAGATCTACCTGCAGGCGGGGAAGGGCTCCGATGTCGAAGCCGTTGGCTACCAGAAGCAGAGGTTGGCGACTCCGAAGGAGGAGACCGGCAACTAGCCCCGATAACCGAACGTCTGCATGCAGACATATTAGAGGGCGACCTCGAGTGATGCCTTCTCTTTTTAGACCTGTGGGCCGAAGAAGAGTTCGAGGCTGAACGGTGCCAAGAATGCGACCGTTTATTTTTATGCTTCCGCGGGGACCGCCCATCCCCCTGGGCATTGGACTGACCATTGTCAGACCCCACCTCCGGAGAAGGCGGCGGACCTGACCCAGCCCGACTGACTGAACAGCTTTCATACGAAGTCTCCCTACCGTCACCTGACCTGCACATGGTCGACTCTGTCAATGTAGGCTGAGACTCATTTATTTTATTTAAAAATAAGAATAAACTTAGGCGATACTGTATCGAGATAATACTACAAAATAATAAAAACTGAAAACTATGCTGCTAGTCTGAAGTTTGACTCCCAACAGGCGACCGACATCGTCACTGAAGCGCACTCGACGGCGGGAAAAAAGGAACTGAGGCGGTTGGAGGGTCGACGCAGAGATAGTCATTGCCGCGTGAGCTACGGCTCGTGGTGCCATTCCTCGTGGCGCCATCTCTGGCGCCGACCCTCCAGCAAAAAGTTTGCTCCCGATGGGTCCTAGTGCCTCCGGCGCAGATCCCAATAGTGTGAATGAGTGGTGGAGACATGTCCAGGAAGATCTGACTTTGTAAGGTTGACGAGGAATCCTAAGGAAGTGAGCACTTGCCGAGTTATTTGCAGATGTGACTTGACTTGGTCTGGAGACTGACCCACTATGAGCCAGTCGTCCAAGTATGGAAAGATGGAGATCTTTTTTCCTTAGGAAAGCAACCACTACTGCCAGGCACTTTGTGAACACCCTTGGGGCTGATGTTAGGCCAAAGGGCATTGCTCTGAATTGACAGTGGCCTGAGGGCACTCGAACCTGAGGTACTTTCTGCGGGAGCACCTGATGGGAATGTGAAAACAGGCATCTTTGAGGTCCAGGGAGGCTAGCCAGTTCCCTGGCCTTAGAGAGGGCAGAATTATTCCCAAAGTCACGATTTTGAATTTTGGTTTTAAAAGGTGCTTGTTCAGATATCTTAAATACAGGATGGGCTGCCATTCTTCTGTCTTTTGGGGGGTTAGGAAGTACCTAGAGTACAATCCTTTGCCCCTGTGTAGGGGAAGAACCCTTTCTATGGCTCTGAGAGCCAGGAAGGAAGAAAACTCTGCCTCTAGGGCAAGGGTCTCTGAAGGATTTGCAGGTTGAAAGGATCTGGTTCTCATCTTGGGAAATTTTTTGAAGGTGAGAACCAGTCCCTGGCTTACTACTTCCAGGACCCACTTGTCTGATGTCAAAGACTTCCAGTCCTGGACAAAGTAAACCAGCCTGCCCCCTACAGGTATTGGAGAATTGGCCCAGGCAGGCCCATCAGGGTGTCTGCTTGGCAAGGGTTTTAGGCTGAGGGGTGGAAGCAGGCCTGTTCATTCCCCGTCTGCCTCTCCCTCTGAAGAACCCCCTCTGAGCATAAGCAGAAGAGGAGGCCTGGGCTTGGTAAAAAGGCTTTTGAAAGAGCCTGCCCCTACTCCTGGAATGCTGTCTCTGAGGAGTGGCTTGCCTTTCTTTGGCCTGAGCACTCCTGTAGGTGGTCCTGTACTCGGCCATCTTCTTCATGTAGTTCTCTGTCTGCTCCCCAAACAGAGAATTACCAATGACAGAGAAAGCCATGGCCTTAGAAACATAGACTCTGACGGCAGATAAGGATCACTTGGCCCACCCAGTCTGCCCATTTCCCTACCTACTGGATAAGCTGCAGATTCTAGTTAACCAACAGCCTACTTCCTGCCACCCCCACTACAATTGCCTTGTGTCTGTCCCATGCATGTTTGAATTCCCCCACTGTTTTAGCCCCAACAACCTCCCCAGGAAGGCAGTTTCACGCATCCACCACTCTCACTGTGAAAAAAGATTTCCTCACATTACACCTGAGCCGTCCCACCTCTATCTTAAAATTGTATCCCCTAGTTCTTACACATCTCTTTTTCTGAAAGATGCTACCCTCCTGGACTTTGCTGATTCCCTTGAGGTACTTGAATGTTACTATCATGTCCCCCCCCCCGTCCCTCCTTTCATCAAGGGTATATATATTAAGCTCTCTGAGTCTCTCTTTATATGATTTCTGATGTAGACCCTGCACTATTTTAGTTGCCCTCCTCTGGACTGCTTCCATCCTGTCTATGTCCTTGCGTAGATGAGGTCTCCAAAACTGCACACAGTACTCCAGATGGGGTCTCACCAACTGTCTGTACAGAGGGATAACCACTTCCCTTTTTCTACTTGTGTGCCCCTTCCTATGCATCCCAGTATTCCCTTGGCTCTCCTCACTGGCTTCTCACATTGCTTACCCACCTTTAGATCATCTGATATGACTACCCCCAAGTCCCGTTCCATTTTTGTTGTTGTTAGTACCTCCCCTGCTATTGTGTACTCTTCTCCTGGGTTTTTGTTTCCCAGGTGCATTACTTTGCACTGAATCTAAGTTGCCATATGTCTGACCATTCCTCCAACCTTACCAAGTCCCTTCTCATCTTTTCTACCCCCCCCTTGTGTATCAACTCTGTTACAGATCTTTGTATCATCTGCAAAGAGGCATACCTTTCCCTCCAGACCCTCTGCAATGTCACCTATAAAGATGTTAAAGAGGACTGGACCCAGTACTGAGCCCTGAGGTACTCCACTAGTGACCCCCCTTTCTTCAGAACGTGTGCCACTCACTATTACCTTCTGTGTCCTGCTGTGCAGCCAGTTTGCAACCAAGGCTACCACCCTGGGACCCAGTCCCAAGCTGGCTAACTTGACTATTAATCTTCTGTGCGGGACTATGTCAAATCCCTTGCTAAAGTCTAGGTAGGCCATATCCACAGTCCCTCCCCGGTCTATTACTTTGGTCACCCAGTCAAAGAGCCTGGGTATCCTGTGATAGGCTAGTACATCTGAGCCAAGCCATCCTTCGAAGGGCCACAGATGTAGCCACGACTCTAAATGAAACATCATTGGAGTCCACAGCAGCATGAAATTGCACCTTGGATGCCTCAGTCCCAACCGCAGCCACCTGTTCCAGCTCCTTGGCAAGCTGGTCAGGGGCCTGTTTAGCCAGAGCCAATACAGTGTCCTACCTGGACTTCTGGTATCTAGCTGTGTAGGCCATATAGTTAGCCTGCCTTAGTCCCAAAGATGTTGCCCCATGTACTGCTTCTTTGCCATGGCATCAATTCTCCTGGAGTCCTTATCTGGGGGGTGTGAAGCCAAGGGAATATTCTTATCACAGGCAGCAGCCTGCACTACCCCAACGTGGCTGCACTGCTGGGAAAGGAACTCCGTGTCCGAGCCTGAAAAGGTATACCTCTTGTCCATTCTTCTGTCCACAGAAGGTATGGAATTAGGAGTCTTTACAATTTTAAATGTCTGTTTCCCAAAAGATTTATGGAGGGGAACAGACAATCTCCTGGACTCAGGGATGTCCATCATCGCAACAAAATCAGGCTCTCCTGATCCTCTACCGCTTCTTCCATTGGAAGCCGAAGGGTTTCAGCCACTTTCTTGTTAAAAATAAAGTGGGAAGGGGACTCAGAAAGCCTAGGAGGAGAAACACCTGAAGATCTGTCAGGGGAGATGTCCGGGTCAATAGGCACATCCAGACTTTCATAATCACCATCATCATCATTATCCTCATACTCTCCCTCCTCCTCCTCTGGTTCATAAAATTCTTCTAAAGTATAATCCGGAAACGGGGGAACCGACCGAACCAAGCCCCTGACAGATGGTGCCGGTTCGGCCAGAACTGAAGTTGGTGACTGAACTATCCTTATCGCTTTGGCTATTTCATCAGCGGTCGGAGAAAGAATTTGTGGATCTGAACCGGATGATTTTTTCCCTTCTCTTTCTTTTAACCGGAACTGACTCCTCAGAATTGGCTCTCCTTTTGCCCAAAGAAGTTTCTCCCTGGTCAAAGGGCACTCCTTCTGGTTCGGTCGGAACCGAACCGGGATGGCTATCCGGGTCAGTGGACTTCTCGGCCTCCCTTTCCCTCAGTCTACCTACTCTCTTATCCAGGGTAGCTTTGGGAAAACTTTTACAAATTTGGCAGTCTGAATCGAGCTGGTCAAACCCCAGACAATAAACACAGGTGGTGTGGGGATCAGCCTTAGCAAAGGCTTCCCCACACACACTACAGTGTTGAAACCCAGTGGGCCCGTTTTTTACTTGGGTTTCTCAGACATGGCAATCTATCCAAAACTTTCCCTTTTTACGGCAATCCGCCAGGCAAGGCACCTATCGTTCCTGACCGTGTTACGGTTCTGAAAAACGAATTAAACTGCTTTTTTAAGAACTGATACGGACCGGTTACCACACCCTAATAAATTCAAAAGTTTTTTAAAACCAATCTGATCGGTTCAAACCGAACCGATCCAATGTTTACAAGTTCCACACAGAAACTAAATGCACTCACGGTACCACAGACAGAGACTTAAGCCGACAGGTTCAGTAGCAGAAATTTGGTAGAAACCGAGCGAAAAAAAACCACACTTTAACCGACTTTTTTGAACCGAGCAAAGGAGAAATCTCCAGAGCGACTGTTCAGTGAGCGGAGTAAAGAATCTGACGGCTGGAGTTTAAACAACAGCAGACAGGGGCTTCAACCGAGCTCACGCTGAACGTTCCATGCTGGCCATGGAAAGTTAACTCTTCGTTCTCCGGGGCAGTTGAAAGGCAGGACCTAACTGCAATAGTCAGAATACAGCAAGACTTCATGTTGTTTGAACTGGGATTGAGGAGTCGCAGACGGTGTCGATGAAAGGCCTAGTGGTGTACTTCACACTGAAACTCGTGCAGCAGGTGCAGCTTCAATGGTGGAAGAAACAGAACTGGGATGAAGGAAGAGTTTGCGGCACCTAATGGCGGCTCCTCGCACACCACGTAGCGCGTCGCTCT
Source organism: Neoceratodus forsteri (assembly GCA_016271365.2). NCBI lineage: Eukaryota > Metazoa > Chordata > Ceratodontiformes > Ceratodontidae > Neoceratodus > Neoceratodus forsteri. Next base: position 292,633,467 of record CM057453.1, on the reverse strand, counting down.
TGGGGGAGATGCCATCGGCGTCAAATCCTCTCAAAAAAATATAAAAAAACTCCCGTGGCGGATGCACGCCTCCGACTTACACCCAAGCAGTAATGAATGGTGAAGATTGACAAGGGAAGATCAACTGTTATGGCCGAAGGTTGGTGCCATGCTGCTAGCATCGCGTTTTGTTAAGCTTGGATTAGTGGGGGAACCACCAAGACAGGCTCCTCTGGTAATTCAAGGTATTCTGCCATGTCCTAACGTTGCTTGTCATATTCTGTGGTAGAAAACTCCATGACTTTTTGGATCTGAACCATCATTTCGTTAAAAGAAGGATCATCGGGAGGAGAGGCTGCAGTATGAGTAGGCAGGTCCTCATCCAAGTAAGAGATTTCCGAGAAAGGAGATTGTGAAGTGAAATCCACCTAGTGGAATTCTTTATCTTCAAGGTCACCAGTAAAGTCAACCAGGAGGTCTTGTTCGTCTGAGAAATAGTCTTCCAGATATGGAGGGAGTGACCAGGGTGGTAAGGGATCCCTGTCACCACGGAATCTCTTAGGCGAAGGGAATATGAGATCATGGAGGCTGCCCTGCTCTCCTGGATCAGAGGGATAAGAGTGCCGCATGACATGCAAGACCTGCTGTACTATATTAGTAATGTCCAGTTCCTTCTGAGAAGGAGGGGGGTAGGTATTTGGGGGGAGTGGGGAGGTATGAGGGGAATGATGGAGGGGATTGGACATGTAGCCTGAGCAGGTCTTGCCCCGGGTGGTAAATGCCAGGGTCCCGATCTCTGTCTGCCTGACCCCATGAGTGGCTACCTGAGAAGGTGGAGGGGCATTAATCATGGCATAAGCCATTGGTTTCCCCTAAGGAATGCGGGGTCTTGCCGACGGGCCTGCAGGGGGAGATGATTCATTATGTGTATAAGAAGGTGTCATCGACAGGAGAGGAGCCCCTGTCGATGGAATGGAAGCATAACCCATATAGGGTGTTTCAATTTGTACCTCATTTAAAGCACTAAAAAGCGCCATCGACGAGAGTATATGTGCTCCCGTCCATGAAAAAGTGATGTGAAGGCGCATCGACAAGAGTGTATGTGCTCCCATCGATTTGGGAACTTGCCTGAAGGTGCCCCAATGCAGACGGTGTGCTCCCATCGACAAGGATGGGTGTGTGAAGGCGCTGCTTGTCAATGGAGGAGCACTTGCTGGTGGCCGCCGACGAGCGCTTTAGGCATCGAGTGTGAGGAGGGTCTCCTCCTTTTTGGCCTTGAAGAGAATCAGTGAGGGGAGCCTTGTACAGGCCCCTGATTCTCTAAAAAAAAAAAAAAAAAAAAAAAAAAAAGACACTTTCTGCTCCATTAATAATCGTTGAATTTCAAGCAACCATTGATGACGAATTGCCTGATTAAATTCTTGACAATAAGTGCAGGAACTGGTATCCTGTGTGGGTCCCAGACACAGAACACAAGAAGTATGGTTGTCAAAACCGTATATCTTCCTGCCATAAGAGCAAGAACCAAATAAAGCTCGCTTGTTTGAAGATCCTTTGGACATTCATTTAGTAGCTCAAATTCTCGTTGATGACTGCTGTTAGAAGTAGCGCTAACTGCGGCGTGCAAGCTGAAGACGGCGGGAAAATGAACTGAAGATACCAGGGAACGCCCACGCTTATATAGGAAACAGGAAGCTGACGTCATGTGTGGGTGGCCCCTGGAAAAGACTGCTAGAAGAGCTGCCGTGCACCACAGTGACCTCTGGCGATGACCCAAGTGCATTATCTACTGCAAGAGACCGCTCCGTGGAAGATCTACTGTTACAGGTGAGTAACCCGTTTTTCAAGGGATATGGATATGGTGTACTTATCCACACTTCTTGGCAGACTCCTAGCAGTTCTCCGGGAGGAGTGGGCAAGGCGCACACCCCCTACTTAGGGAATAAAGACTGGAGAACTGAGGCCCCAAAACCAGCATCCGAGCGTGACTCAAGGTTAATGTGGTATTGGGAAAAGAAGGCGTGTGCTGACCTCCAGGTAGCAGCCCTGCAGATTTCCTGGATAGGGACATCCCTGGAAGCAGCGGTATGATAGGAGGAATGAGCCCTTAGCACTACGGTAGGTTCCCTACCCCACCAACCTATAGCAGAGGTCAATGCAGGATACAATCCACCTGCCAATCGTCCACTTAGCTGCCGGTCTGCCAGCTGCAACTTCAGCGTACGTGACAAAGAGCTGGCGAACCTCTTCTTGAACTCCTGCTGTGCACTCCTTGTAATAGGCTAGCGCTCGCCAAAGGTCCAAAGTATGGAGCCTGAGCTTGTCCTCCAAGGATTGACTGGTGAAATACACTGGGAGACTAATCACCTGGTTAAGATGAAAATCTGACACAACCTTCGGTCGAAACTTTGGGTTGAGTTGAAGGACAACCTTGTCCCTGTGGAAGACCAGGTAAGAAGACTCCACCAAAAGTGCCTGGAGCTCACCGACTCCTTCTGGCTGATGTGATAGTCACCAGGAAGGTGGTCTTCCACGACAGGTGTGACATGTCACACATGTGCATCTGTTCGAATGGCTTGCCCAGGAGCTTTGCCAACACTAACAACAAATGGAAATTACGTACCTACTGTAATTCTTGATCTTCATGGACAAGTCTCCACCACTCATTCACACTAATGGGAACTGCGCCGGAGGCACTAGGACCAAGCGGAAGCAAACTTTTTGGCTAGAGGGTTGGCGAAAGAAATGGAGCCGCGAGGAGTGGCACCGCAAGCCCCAGCTTGTGCGGTAATGACTATTTCAGTGTCGACCCTCCAACCGCCTCAGTACCTTTTTTTCCGAGGAGGTGCAGCTTAACTAACCTAGAAGGACAGCCTAACCAAAAAACCGGACATAAGATGGTCCGGACGACCCATATAAGAAGGGTCAACAAAGAAGTCTTCACAGCCTAAGATTGAGGGAGTGAAGACCAACAACAAAGGTGAGCTCGGGGGATGGACGGTGGGTGTGTGAATGAGTGGTGGAGACTCATCCAAGAAGATCAAGAATTACGGTAGGTACGTAATTTCCATATCTTCCTGGACATAAAGTCTCCACCACTCATTCATGCTAATGGGAGAGTACCAAGCTAATAATCCCCCTGGGGGCTGCAGGAGAGACCAAAAGCTCATAGTTTTAGGACAGGAGTCCATTAAGGATGGTTCTGCCGAAAGAAAGATGTCATCTGGCATGGACATCCAGGGCACAGTGTTTGACGAAAGTATGTACAGAGCTCCAGGTAGCCACATTGCAAATATCTGTGATGGACACGTTGCGGATTTCCGCAAGGGATGCCGCAATCGCCCTAGTAGAGTGAGCGTACACTCTGCCCTCCAGCTTAACCTGCGCCATGGAATAACAGTGGCGAAGGCATGCCACCAGCCATGCTGAAATACATCTGATAGCGACCGGCTGACCCAGCCGGGTCTCACTGAAGGAAGCAAACAGTTGTTGAGCTTTGAGAAAGTTTTTTGTTCTATCTAGATAGAAACGCAAAGCTCTTCTGACATCCAAGGATTGAAGAGAGCGCTCTCCTTCATTTTGGAAGTTTGCAAAGTAGGAAGGAAGGAAGGACCAAAGGTTGGTTTAGATGGAATTCTGAAACAACCTTAGGGTGAAACTTAGGATGGGTCCTAAGAACTTACTCTGTCTTTATGAAACACAGTATACAGAGGGTCTGTGACCAAGGCATGTATCTCAGAGGCCCTGCGGGCTAAGGTAATGACCACTAGGAAGGCCGTCTTCCAGGTGAGAAATGTTAACTCACAGGCAGCTAGAGGCTCAAAAGGTTTTCGAGTGAGCATATCTAGCACCAGATTAATGTCCCAGGCTGCGACTGGACATCTTATAGGAGGTCTGGTATGCAGAATTCCCTTAAGAAACCTCTTAACCATAGGTAACTAAGACAGTAACAAGGAAAGTACCGGCTCATGATAAGATGAAATGGCACAAAGGTGAATCTTAACTGTAGAGTATTGCAGACCTGAATTTGAGAGGTCTAAAAGGTACTCTAGAACTTTATCTGGTGGGCAGGAAAGAGGATTCAAAGAGTATTTTGCACACCAGAGCGAAAAACGCTTCCATTTGGCTGTGTAAGTTTTCCTAGTGGCTGGCCTGCATGCAGCCAGAAGAATATCTGAAATCCTACGAGAGACATTGAACCTGTTCACTTCTATCTCTTCAGGAGCCAAGCATGCAGGTGAAATGACCTCAGCCTGGGCTGGACCACAGACCCCTGAGTCAGAAGGTTCATCTGAAGGAGGAGCGGTTTTGGAGGAGTTTCCGACATACTGTTGAGTAGTGGAAACCATATCTGTCGAGGCCAGAAGGGAGCAATGAGGATCATTTTGTCCCCCCTGGGACTCGAATTTGAGAAGTACTCTATGAATTAGAGGAAGAGGCGGAAAGGCGTGTAGAAAGAGTTTTGTCCACCGCAGCCTGAATGCATCCTGACAGAAAATTCCAGGCCCTGGATTTCTGGAGCAGAAGAGAGGCAGTTTTGTGTTGAGTGGGGATGCAAAAAGGTCCAGGTCTGGAGTTCCCCATTCTGTGAATAGTGACTGAGATATGGCTGAGTTGGGGGACCATTCATGAGGATCTGTCTCTGTTCTGCTGAGACGGTCTGCCAGTTCGTTCTGCACTCCCGGTAGGTAGATCGCCTGAATTAGAGCCTTGTGCTCCAAGCACCGTTCCCACACTCTCATTGCTTCCCTGCATAAGGCGTAAGAATGAGCACCGCCCTGCTTGTTGATGTAATACATCACTGCTTTGTTGTCCGTCTGAAGGAGAATGTTCTAGTGACAGAGAATGTCCTTCAAAGCCCGGACTGCATTAAGGACCGCTCTCATTTCTAAGACATTTATGTGAAGTTGGGACTCGTCCGGAGTCCACGTACCTTGAGTGTGGAGAGTCTGACAGTGAGCTCCCCACCCCATCAGGGACGCATCCGTGGTAATGGAAATCTGATGATCCAGGGGCGCAAAGGGTTATCCTTCCAGAAGATTGTCCTCTTGCGACCACCAGGTGAGTGACCTCTTCAGATGAGATCAGAAAGGACTGAGGGTGCATGGTCGGGGACCACTGAGCACTGAGCACCCATTGAGAGGTTCTCATGTGGAGGCGTGCTAGGGGTACAGTGAACACCGAGGATGCTATGAGTCCCAGCATCCATTGCATTGAGAGAGCTGACACCGAGCTGCTCTCTCCGATGTACTGGGCCACCTGAAGGATATTGCTTCTCCAGTTCTCTGGAAGAACTGCTTTCGCACAGGAAGTGTCCAGAAGAGTTCCTATGAAAAGGAGCCTCTAGGAGGGCTGCAACTGTGATTTTTTGAGGTTTAGTAGAACTCCCATGGACGTGAGAAAGTGAGAAGCCGTGGCTATGGTGTCCAGAGTTCCTTGCATGAAGGGAATTTGCTAGAAACCAATCGTCCAGATATGGGAACACTTGTATTCTGATTTTTCTGAGATGCGCTGCGAGAATTGCACAACACTTTGTAAAAACTTGCGGAGCCGAGAATAGCCCAAAGGGCAGGACTCTGAACTGATAATACTGTCCCAAATCCACGAACCTTAGGTATCTGTGATGCTTCGGGTGAATAGAAATGTGCTGGTAAGCATCCCGCATGTCCAGGGAGGCTAACCAGTCATGTTGATGAAGCAAAGGTAACAGGGTTCCTAGCGATATAATTTTGAATTTCTCTTTGGGTAGGAATTTGTTTAATTTTCTGAGGTCCAAAATGGGGCACATGCCCCCGGTTTTCTTTGAAACCAGAAAGTAATGGGAGTAGAACCTTGTGTTCCGTTAATCCAGCGGAAATGAAAATTACGTACCTACCGTAATTCTTGATCTTCTTGGACGAGTCTCCACCACTCATTCACACTATTGGGTATAGCGCCGGAGGCACTAGGACCCATCGGGAGCAAACTTTTTGCTGGAGGGTCGGCGCCAGAGATGGCGCCGCAAGGAACGGCGCACGAGCCTCAGCTCCGCGGCAATGACTCTCCCAAGGCCGACCCTCCAACCGCCTCAGTACCTTTTTACCAAGGAGGTGCAGCGAACTAAACTAAAGATAACCTACCTTAGGCCCGGACATAAGATAGTCCGGGCAACCGTGCAAGAAGGGTCAACAAAGAAGTCTTCATGGCCTAAAGATTTGAGGAGTGAAGACCAACACAGTGGTGAGCTCGGGGATGGAGGGTGGATGTGACTGAGTGGTGGAGACTCGCCCAAGAAGATCAAGAATTACGGTAGGCAATGACTTTCATATCTTCCTGACATACGCCTCCACCACTCATTCACACTCATTGGGAGAGCATCAGCTAATAATCCCCGAGAGGGCGCAGGATAGACCAAGAGCTCACGCTTCTAGGACAGGAGTCCATTAAGGATAGTTCTGCCAAAGGTGGAATGTCACCTGGCATGAACATCCAGTGCATAATGCTTAACTAGTATGCACTGAGCTCCAGGTGGCGGCATTGCAGATGTCTGCAATAGGCACGCTATGACTTCCAGGATGCCCCGACCGCTCTCTGGTAGAGTGAGCGAGACCCTACCTTCCAATTTAACCTGTGCCATGGAATAGCAGTGTCAAGACATGCCACTAGCCATGATGAGATACATCTGATAGCGACAGGCTGACCCAGCCGACTCACTGAAGGAAACGAAAAGTTGTTGGGCCTTGTGAAAATTCTTGGTTCTATCGAGATAGAAACGCAGTTCTCTTAACATCCAAAGAATGAAGAGAACGTTTCCTTCATTTTGGAAGTTCGCAAAGTAAGAGGAAGGACCAAAGGTTGGTTTAGATGGAATTCTGACACAACCTTGGGAAGAAATTTAGGATGAGTACGAAGAACTACTTTGTCCTTATGGAACACAGTATACGGAGGGTCTGTGACCAGGGCATGCATCTCTAGAGACCCTACGGCTGAGGTAATGGCCACTAGGAAGGCAGTCTTCCAGGTGAGAAATTTTAGCTCACAGGTAGCCAGAGGTTCAAAGGTTTCGAGTGAGCATGTCTAGCACAAGGTTAATGTCCCAGGCTGCAACTGGACGTCTTATAGGGGGTCTGGTATGCAGAATTCCTTTAAGAAATCTCTTAACCATAGGTAACTGAGCCAGAGACAAAGAAGAGTCCGGCTCATGATACGCTGAAATGGCACCAAGGTGAACTTTGACTGTAGAGTACTGAAGACCTGAATTTGAGAGGTCCAAAAGGTACTCTAAGACCTTGTCTGGTGGACAGGAAAAGGGATTCAAAGAGGACTTTGCACACCAGAGCTAAAAACGCTTCCACTTAGATGTGTAAGTTTTCCGAGTGGCTGGCTTCCGAGCAGCCAGAAGAATGTCTGAAACTCTTCGAGACGTTGGAACCGGTTCACTTCTACCTCTTCAGGAGCCAAGCGTGAAGGTGAAGCGATCTCAGGTTGGGATGGACCAGCGGACCCTGAGTCAACAGGTTCACCTGCAAGGGGAGTGGTCTCGGAGGAACTGCCAACATATTGTTGAGTAGTGGAAACCAGAGTTGTCGAGGTCAAAAGGGAGCAATGAGAATCATCTTGGTCCCCTGAGACTCGAAGTTGAGGAGTACTCTCTGAATTAGAGGAAGGGGCGGAAAGGCGTATAGAAAGCGTTTTGTCCACTGCAGCCTGAACGCATCCTGACAGAAAATGCCAGGTCCTGGAATTCTGGAGCAGAAGAGAGGCAGTTTTGCGTTGAGTGGGGATGCAAAAAGGTCCAGGTCTGGAGTTCCCCACTCTTCGAATAGTGACTGAACTATGACTGAGTCGAGAGACCACTCGTGAGGATCTGCTTCTGTTCTGCTGAGATGGTCTGCCAAGTCATTTTGTACACCTGGCAGGTAAACCGCTTGAATTAGAGCTTTGTGTTCCAAGCACCATTCCCACACCCTCATCGCTTCCCTGCATAAGGGGTAAGAGTGAGCACCACCCTGCTTGTTGAAGTAGTACATCACTGCTTTGTTGTCCATTTGAAGGAGAATGGTCTTGTGACAGAGAATGTCCTTCAACGCTCGGACCGCATAAAGGACGGCTCTCATCTCTAGGACATTTATGTGAAGCTGGGACTCGAGTTGAGTCCACACCCCTTGAGTGTGGAGAGCGCAACAGTGAGCTCCCCACCCCATTAGCGATGCGTCCGTGGTAATGGAGATCTGATGATCCAGAGGAGCAAAGGGAAATCCCTCCAGGAGATTGCTTTCCTGAGACCACCAGGTGAGGGACCTCTGTAAGGGTTCTGTCACCTTGATGGGATAAGACTGCGGGTGAGTGGTTGGAGACCACTGAGCACTGAGCATCCATTGAGTGGTTCTCATGTGCAGCCGTGCTAGGGGTACAGTGAACACTGAGGATGCCATGAGGCCTAACATACGTTGCATTGAGAGAGCTGTAACTGATCTGTTCTCTCCAATGTAACGAGCCATCTGAAGGATATCGTTCCTTCTGTCCTCTGGAAGGAAAGCTTTCGCCAAAGAGGTGTCCAGAAGAGTCCCTATGAAAAGGAGTCTCTGGGAGGGCTGCAACTGAGACTTTTTGAGGTTCAGCAGAACTCCCATGGACGTAAGAAGGCGAGAGGCCATCTGTACGGCGTCCAGAGTCCCTTGTCTGGAAGGGCTTGCTAGGAGCCAGTCGTCCAGGTAGGGAAACACCTGGATACCGAGTTTCCTGAGATGCGCTGCGAGAACTGCACAACACTTTGTAAAGACTCGCAGCGCCGAGGATAGCCCAAAGGGCAGGACTCTGAACTGATAGTGTTGACCCAGAGCCACAAACCTCAGGAATTTGTGATGCCTCGGGTGAATAGGAATGTGCTGGTAAGCATCCTGCATGTCCAGGGAGGCTAGCCAGTCGTGTTGATGAAGCAAGGGTAACAGGGTTCCCAGAGAAATCATTTTGAATTTCTCCTTGGGGAGAAATTTGTTTAGCTTTCTGAGGTCTAGAATGGGGCGCATTCCCCCGGACTTCTTTGGAACCAGAAAGTAGTGGGAGTAGAACCCCGTGTTTCGCTGATGCAGAGGCACCACTTCTACTGCCCTGTTGTTTAGAAGGCCCTGAATCTCTGCGGCGAGAAGGTCTGACTGAAGGGTTGACAGCCTGGGCTGTCTTTGGGAGGACAATCGGAGGGTCTCCAGAAAATTGAGAGAATACCTTCAGATTATCCGAAGGACCCATTTGTCTGAGGTTATGGACTTCCACTGGCTGTAGAAGTGCATCAGACGACCTCCCACCGGAGAGGAAAAGTCCACCTCGGCAGTTGAGATGGGACTTGGGCGGCAACTCATAGGTAGCGCTGGGCGCTTTGGGCCCTTGCGCTTTCTGTTACGCCTTCTTTTGAGGTTGGGCAGGTTGGTTCTTATGGAAACTTCCTCTGCCCCGGAAGGACTGACGATTGTGAAATTGCCGTCTACCGACATGCCCTCGAGAAGGGGCAGGAGGGGGTCGAGCCAGCTTAATGGCTGACCTAGTCTTTTGTGTAGCTTCTAGAGCTTGCTCTACCTGAGAACCGAAAAGATAAGAGCCGTCAAAGGGCAACGCCATCACCTGCTGTTGCACATCATTCGTGAAACCCAAAGTACGCAGCCAGGAGTGACGGCGAGTACAAATACCAGCAGCTGCTGAACGAGAAGCAGTGTCGAAAGCATCCATGGCTGCTTTGACCTGCTGGTTATTAGATTCAATACCTCTGGTAATGGTTTGAAGAAGCTCTGGCTTTGAGTCCGAGTCCGGAAGAGCCTCAACCATTTGCTTGATAGAATGCCACAGGATATACTCATACTGGGAAAAATAACCCTGGTAACTGGCAATACGCATACTTAGAGTGGACGCAGCAAAGACTCTCTTACCTAATGTATCTATCTTACGAGACTCTTTGTTGATAGGTCGAGCTGTAGTAGTTTGAGGAAGAACTACCTTGTCATTTTCTGCCAGGACTACAATAGGATCCGCAAAGGCTTGGGATGCCAAGATAGGACGATCTTTGGGAGCTGAGTATTTCCTATCAATGGATTTAACCACCGAAGGGGTAAGAGCAGGATTATTCCATACCGTTTGAGACAGCGTCTCAAAGGAAGGTTGAATCGGAGGAGTCAAATCCGTAGGGATCTCCGAAGCATGAAGATATTGGAATCTCAACAGCTTCCCAGGATCAATGTCTGTAGTCTGGAAAGAAAGAGTGGAGCTCAGATTCTTCAACAGAGACTTAAAGGACAGGTCCTTGACCACAGGCTCTGTAGCAATAAAAGATCCTGTTTCGTCCACTTCATCACCCAGCCGAAGGTCTGGGTCAGGCTCAACGTCATCTCCTGACAGTCCAGGAGGGACTGTATGGACAGGAAAGGGATGAAAGCTAGAAGAGGAAGGAGGAAAAGAGACAAAAGGGGAGTCCCTGAGAGCCCCCAGCACCGAGGAGGCGCACGGTGCCGAGAACGACGCCGAGGAACTGCACGGCGCCGAAAATGGCGCCGCGAAGCCGCACGGCGCAGCAGGCGGCACCGAGAAGATGCGTGGCACCGCAGCCGACGCCAAGGACGGTGCCGTGAGGCCAGACGGCACCGAAGGAACTCCCAGAGACCGAAAAACAGGCTTTGAAGGAAAGGAGACAGGAGATAAGGGCATCGGTGTGGCCCCCTGCGCCGCAGCCATGTGAGGGGGGGAACACCTAAGCACGGAGTCAACTGCACCGAAGAAGGTGCCGCACAACCAGAAAGTCAACCGCCACTCCGTCGCCCAGAGCCGAGCCCACGAGCGACCGGAGCCAGGTAGCCGAACCAACCTCCGAGGCCATTGCTCCAAAGCGGCCCACTGATGAAACTGCTCATCTGGAGACCTACCTGCGGCGGGTGGGACTCCGATGTCGAGCGTCGGCCATCAGAAGCTGCTGCGGCGACTCCGAAGGAGGAGACCGCAACAGCCTAATAACCGACACTCTGGCGCAGGCGTATCAGAGGCGACCTCGGTGATGCCTTCTCTTTTTAGACCTACGGGTAGAAGAAGAGCTCGAGGCCGAACGGTGCCGAGAATGCGACCGTTAGGCTTTATGCTTCCGCGGGGAACACCCATCCCCCCGGGCATTGGACTGCCCATTGTCAGACCCCCCTTCCGGAGAAGGTGGCGGACCGGACCCAGCCCGACTGACTGAACAGCTTTCATACGAAGTCTCCCTACCATCACCTGACCTGCTCATGGTCGACTCCCGTCAAAGTAGGCCGAGACTTCTTTAACGTTTTAATTTAAAAGAAGAATAACTTAGCGATACTGTATCGAGATAATACTAAAAAATAATAAAACTGAAAACTATGCTGCAGTTTGAAGTTTGACTCCCGACAAGTGACGGCGTTGTCACTGAAAGCGCACTCGACTGCGGGGAAAAAAGAACTGAGAAGGCGGTTGGAGGTCGGCCGAGAGAGTCGTGCAGCGCGAGCTAGGAGCTCGCAGCGCCCGATGCCTCGCGGCGCCATCCCTGGCCGACCCTCCAGCAAAAGTTTGCTCCGATGGGTCCTAGTGCCTCCGGCGCTATACCCAATAGTGTGAATGAGTGGTAGAGACTTATGTCCAGGAAGATCTACTTCCACTGCCCTGTTGTTCACAAGGCCTTGTATCTCGGAGGCGAAAAGTTCTGACTGAAGAACTGACAGCCTGGGCTGTTGTCTGGGGGGACGATCCGGAGGGGTGTCCAAAAGACTGAGGGAATACCCCTTGCGGATTATCCGGAGGACCCATTTGTCCGAGGTTATGGACTTCCATTGATTGTAGAAGTAAATCAGAGGACCTCCCATCGCTGAGGAAGAGTCCCCCTCGGGCAGCTGAGGTGGGACATGGGCCAACAACTCAGAAGGCGGCACTGGGCGCTTTGGGTCCTTGCGCCTTCTGCTGCATTTTCTTTTGAGGCTGAAGGGCTTTGTTTTTATTAAAACCTCCCCTGCTTTTGCCTTGAAAGGACTGATGGTTATGAAACTGGCGTTTGTTAACAACCCCACGAGAGGGAGTGGGAGGAGGTCGAGCCAGTTTAATGGCTGACCTAGTCTTTTGTGTGGCCTCTAGAGCTTGTTCTACTTGAGGGCCGAAGAGGTACACACCATCGAAAGGCAACGCCATTACCTGCTGCTGTGCATCATTTGTGAAACCTGAAGTGCGCAGCCAGGAATGGCAGCGGGTAGAAATGCCTGCCACTGCCGCTCGGGAGGCAGTATCGAAGGCGTCCATTGCTGCTTTAACCTGCTGGTTGTTGGACTCAATACCCCTGGTTATGGTTTGAAGAAGCTCTGAATTAGTATCCGACTCCAGTAGAGCTTCAACCATTTGTTTATGCGAATGTCAAAGGATATACTCATATTGAGAGAAACAGCCTTGGTAGCTGGCAATACGCATACCTAGGGTGGACAGGAAAGGACTGAAATTCAGAAGGAAATGAGGAAGGAAAAGGACTAAAAGAGGAGGAGTCCTGAAGGCTGGATGATGCCTAAGCTCTCGGCACAAAAGCAGCCGCAGTGCCGAGCAGCCACCCGGTGCTGAAGATGGCGCAGAGGCGGGCGAGGCATCAATCAGCCACACAGTGCTGAAAAGACAGATGGCGCCAGAGGCCGCACGGTGCCGAGGACGGCGCCAAGAAAATCAACGGCACCAAGAGTGCCATTGACACCAAGGGCGTCGAAAACATACCAAGACTCCGAGAAACAGGATTCGAGAAGAAAGAAGGATGAATACCAGGAGATAGAGGCATCGGTGTAGCCCCCTGCGCCGCAGCCCTGTGAGGGGGGGGAAACACCTAAGTGCAGAGTCGGCGGCACCGAAGACCCCTTGGTGTCTCAGGTTAGTTGCCACCACTGCAATGCACTTAGTGAAGACCCTGGGAGCCAAGGCCAGGCCAAATGGCATGGTCTAGAACTCAAAGAGGATCCTCTCCGTCCAGAACTGGAGGAACTAGCAGTGGGACAAACGGATTGGGACGTGAAAAAAGCGCACCCTGAAGATCCAGGGAGCAAAAATGAAAATTATGTACTTACCGTAGTTATTAATCTTTCCAAATATCTTCACCATTCATTACTAAATGGGTCCTACCGGAGGTCAGGATCCTGCTCTAGAAATAAAAGAGCACTGCCTCTTTAAATTTTTATTAGCTGGAGGAGCCAACATTGGAACGGCAGCACCCATGAGAACAGCATTCTATGTGGTGCCTGCGGGTTGGCCAGCAACCGACGCTGACTCTCCTAGCCCTCGGTTCTGTCCACCAGGAGAGGAAGAGAAGATAAGGATAGGGATAAAGGGAAGGCAAGGGTGCCAGAAGGATAGAGAGGAAAGGGAGAAATAAATATAAAGCCAACAGAAAAGGGTTTAGAAGGGGGCACTAAAGAGCCAATCTCCAGGCAGGAAGCATTCTTTGAGCACTCTGTACTTCAGCTCTATTAAAGTACTTATTAAAGCTGATTTAACTGAACAAACTCAAAAACCTTTACATGGAACGTCTTCTTAAAACTAACAGCTATCGATTGATCCTAAACTCGATACGGGAAAACAAGAAACCTCGGCTCCAGCGGCCGCTAAACCCAATGCTGCAAAATCGGGGAAGGCAAGGGAGTCGCTGTGCTCTGAATTGGGAACTACGACGGAGTCCTCATCAGGCTCGCCATGGCAGTAAATGTTGGCAACAATGCAATCCGTGGATGCTGAAATGGAAAAAATATTGGCAAGGCTGGAGAAGCACAATGCCACCTTGATGGAACTGACAAGTGCAATAACAGAACGCAACAAGAGATCTACTACTACCCAGGCTGCAGTCGCAACCCCGACCCAAGAAAATACACAGCTCAGAGGCAGGCTTCAAGCCTTGGAGAATGAAGTCCAGGCCAGGAATCTTCAGTGTGATAGCATGCCAGAAGGTGCTGAGGGTCTTAACCTGCTCACATTTTTGGATGAAGGGCTGCAAGCATTGATCTCAATTTCTGGGGATTTTGATTAGAGTACCTTGAGAAGAGCTTACTGTGTCAACCCCAGAGTGCAGCCTCCTAACACTAACGTGCCCCAGACAGTTTTGGTGAGGACATCGGGAGAACAGGTTCGGGACATGATCCTGTTAGCAACTGTGGGCAGCATATCTGCTCTCCATAAATGACTCTGAAGTGTTTTCCTGACCTCTCTTTTCAGGCCAAAGCTCACAGGACGTGATTTGATGGGGTCAGGCAGAAAATATGGGCGCTTGGAATAATCTACTCCTTTCTTTTGCCAGCCTGACTCAGGATTACCAATGCTGGGAAATTATGGCAATTTATGGACCCAAAGGATGCTGGTTGAAGGATGGAGAAGACCAAAAAGGAATTTGCCTCCAGGGAGACTGTTACTGCGGATGAAGAGGCAATCACAGCAGAGTCTGATGAAGAATGATTCAGTATAGCACGACACAATTTCTTTAGTGATAGGCATTATTGGCCGGGACTTTTGGGAGATTAAGCCAAACTACAGAATAATGAAGAGACTATCAAACCTCTGTGGTAACTCTGTTCGGTTAAATATGTTTTTTTCCCCTCAAATAGAGTAAGGTGGGAATTTGTGGTTGTTTTTGGTTGGGGAAGGGTTCTTAGTGAGGGTCGCTTAGGCTACTATGGTGATTGTTTCCACCTCTGGATAATCTCTCAGCCTGCTCGACCAAGGGAGAAAGCATTAAGTCTTGAATACATGGCCAAGCTGATTTTAGTCGCCTTGTCTGTTGCACCGATTTTTATACCAGCAGATTATAACTGAGGTTGACTGTCACCATGTAAGTTTGAAGTTTAGAGTTTGAAAAGTTTCTATTTGATGCTGTATGCAGTAGAGCTTCAAGAAAGAATAACTCTTCCTGTTTTTTGACAATAACCTATGAAATGGATAAACGGCAGTTCATAGTGACTGTGGCAAACATCCTTAGTTAATTCTTCCTGATAAGAGATATTCCACAGCCACTGGGATGGCTAGCATTTATTTTTCTTTCTTAGCTGAAGTTTTATGGATACCCCCACTTCCTATTGTAACAGACTACAGAGAACTTTAAGTTATTATCAAATATGCAATTGGATGTAATGTAGAATGTCATTATTGCCCTGTACGACGTATTATGTGCTTGTTTTTTTTTTTATTTAAAGCAATAAACATAAAGTACAAAAAAAAAATTTTGAAGAGAGGGATAGCCTGGGAGGGCAGGGGTGGTCAGCAGGCTGGACAGCCCTGAGAGGCAGAAGAAACAATAGAGAAGGGGAGGAGAAGAGAGAGAGAGAGAGAGAGAGAGAGAGACAGCAGTCACCGCTCCTGAGGAGGCATCGTCCCCTCTCCATTTACCTTCTTCCTCCTTTTTTTTTTTTAAATGACCTCCAATGAGGAAGTTTCACTAGGTTCTGAAACCCATCTACTGACAAGACAGGCGTCTGCAAAAAAAAGGGATGATTTAGCCCTGGCTAGGCCAAGAAGAGGCCTCAGGAGAAACACACTGGCCTTTGGTCAGCTGAAAACCTCTACTGCTTAACCAGGGGAGGAGGAAGGACCCAAGTTTCCACTGCTCTTCTCAGGAGGGAAACTAGGAAGATCCCAAGGTCTGTCTCTCTCTCTCTTCAACAAGAGCTCCGAGTGTCTCTCCAAAGTAGAACCAGAGGATTAGTAGGGGGGAATACACTAGCAAGTGAACTCCTGCTGAGGTTGTGGAATCAGGGGTCAAAGGGACTGAGCAATCAACCAGCAGGGCCTGAGGCTGGGAAAAATCTCAGTAGCCCTACAGGCTTTTCCACTGGCCTACTTGGGAACCTACTGAAAAGGAGCTTTTCCAGTAGTAGCTTACAGGGTCAGGAGAATCTACCAGCCCCCACCAAATTCAACAAGAGAACAGGCCAGAGCTAACTCCGACCCTTGCAGGAGACTTTGAAAGAGGTCAGAGAGAAGATTCCAAAGGAAAACTCTTCTCCCCTCCCTCCCCAAGAGAAGAAAGGGACAGCCATTCCCAAAAGGCTTGTCCAGAGAATGGCAGGATGCAAGGAGGAATAATGAGCAGGGTTTGCCCCTAGGAAGAGCTATCCTCCCTTGATCCTCACCCCAACTCAAGGAGTAGGAGATAAGAGGAAAGGGGGAAGAAAACGGGGGACAATGCTGCCCAGCACCTGGTTACAGGGAGGAGGTGGGGGTAATGAATGGTGAAGATACTTGGGAAGATCAATAATTACGGTACAGTTTTCATATCTTACCGAAATTCATCTTCACCATTCATTATTAAAAGAGTCCAAGTGCCAAGATGACAAACTCTGAGGGAAACCTGGTTTCCCCTCCAGTCCCCTATGGGGGAGGACCACAGGGGGAAAGGGCCCTGCTTATGGTCCTGGCGTGGCCTGTGGACAGCTGTGGGCTGGCAGAGGCTCCCAAAGCCCGGAAGACAGAAGGCACCCCTGCAGTTCTCGATGAGCCCTACACGAGGAGAAGTGGGCCCCCTAGAATGGTGAGGATAGCACCCTACGTCGGGCTAGGGGTGACCTCGATAGGAGAAGCCATGCAGTCCGCCTGATGCAGATCGAAAATCACACCAGTGTGGAAACCACCTTGTTGGCTTCATATACTGCTCTTAAGAGGTGTCTTGCTAGCTTTAGGTCCTGCACAGTGAGGCAAATGGCTTGCCGGGTTTCCTTACCATCAGGCATCACTGCAGGGAACTGGCCCATCGCTGTCCAGATATGCCTAGCACAGGTCACCTGGTGAGCCTGATGAGAAGCAATCATCAACAGAAGGTGTGCCAAAGAGAACACCCTTCTCCTCCATATGGTCAAACACAGCCTAGTCAGCGTCCAGGGGTCGGTCGTGGCAAGGGCGACGATTCCCAGTTGGGCTGTCCAGGACCTCCACTCCCAAAGAAGAGTGGGGCATGACACCTGGAGACCCCACTACAGCACAGTACCTGTGCATGCAGTCCCTAGGGGCAGGAGATGGAGTGGCAGGGCAAAGCCAGATGGTGTGCGAGGCCTCTGCCAATGGCAGCGGTCAGGGAGGTATGACCAAGTTGTCAGCTCTGTAATCCCCCAGAAATGACAGTGTCACATGGCTTGGGTTACATCCGGCAAAGTGGGAAATACGGAGCTCCTCCAACATCTCTGCCAGGAAGCGCCGGTAGGACATAAAGTCTGCATCAGCTGAGAAGTGGAGGGAGGCATCCTTTCCTCGGTGGAGGAAGTTGAGGACTCAGAGGAGCTCAACTAAAAGACAGGCAGCGCAGGGGTTTGAGGTCTAAAAGTGACCTCAGTGAGTGTCCTGAGATAGCTGGGAAAAGTAGCCGCCCACACCATGAACTGTTCCCATGTCATGGGGCCCCCAGGGCCCAAGAAACTGGGAAGAGGGGGAGGAGACGAAGAGAAACAGGAGGACTGACAGCCTGGTGAAGCAGGGAAGGTCCTCTGCAAGGACTGCAGGAACGTGCAGGGACCCCTCCCAAAGGTAGGGGCTGCCTAGCCAGCCCACCACAGAGCTCCTAGTCAGTGGGAGAGGACTGGGTGCTGTCCTGGACGGGGAAACCCCCAGGTGGGGAGACTGCAACCATGTAGAGTCCATCGGAAGGAAGGAAGACAGGGATGGGTCCAGACTAGGACTCCTGCCGGGGCCCCGAGGAGCTCCCCAACAGCGTCACTGCTCAGACCGGGTCCTGCCAACCCCCAACTTCATGAAGAGTGTCCTGCCCCTCAGGAGAGGCTTGCTAGAAGAATCCAGAAAAACCGACTTGGAAGGGATAGCCCCAGTCCACGCAACGGAGACAGTGGAGCCCTACTGAGCATCTCCCTCATCAGCCAGGATCTATACCACGACAGGTCTGGATCCAGCCCTAGAGATGGAGCCACCCCTCAAAACGCTGTTGGCCGTGGCACAACCTCCCGAAACTGCATCGTCCATGGTGCTGCCACTCCCAAGAGCCTCTGAAAGAACCACAACAAAGTCCCAGCCACCAGAAGGCTCTGGAGCACCGGCCTAAGATCTTATGAAGGCCTCAGAGAGGTCCAGGCAGAATTGCTGGGCTCCTCAGAGCCCGACACCCAATCAGGATCATCACGATCCTCATCTCCTGAAGTGGAAGATGAAATCAGGGGAGATCTCCAGTCTGACAACACCCTAGATTCTTGGTCCCCCTGGCACCAACAGAAGTGTTGGAGGGTAGCCCCGGCATTCATCCGGCATCATCCCTCTGACCAGCACCTGAGATGCTGCTGGGAGCAGGGGGTAGTGACAGACCACTGCACCAAAGGAACCGCCGGAGTAAAACCCGTGCATAGCTCAGGCACCGCACTGGGGGTCATCCGCGTCTCTGAGAAGACCCTGGACCATGAGGGGTGACCAGTTGCCCCCCCCCGGGGAGGGCGGCTGCCCCACCAACCCCTTGCTGGGACCCCTTGCACCAACAAGCTACTGGGCAGAGGAGGTCCCATCCTCGCTGGCCCGTATAGAGCTGGGGGGGGGGTCTCAGGGGTGGAGTCCAGAGACCTGGTCTTGGTGTCCCAAGTGCACTGTCCCCCTTCAAATGTTGGGAGGGTCTCTCCCCAACCTTGCCGCACGGATACCGAGCGTATGGTAGTCAATGGAAAAACAGGTATTGCACTCGTCCATCGCATGATGGGGACCCACACAGGTAAAGCAACAGTCATCGGGGGCTGTAGTGGTCATAGAGTTGCCTCAGGGGCACCAACACATAGGGGCAACTCCTGCACATTTAGACTTGGATTTGCGCCCTGACACCGACATTACCATGGTGTGGAAAAATAATAAAAAGGGACTTAAATAAATCACTTGGTGCCGCGATAAAAAAAATAAATAATTCAGGAACCGCTACTTATGGCGCCGGATCAAAGGATGTAGGCCTAGCAGACTTCGAACTTATGACGCAGTATCTTGCTTGAAGGCAGTCTTCCCTTGCAGGATCATTCCTCGATGGTGGTAAAACAAGAACTGAGGGCTGAGAGGAATTGGTGTCTGTTACTGGCCAACCCACAATCGCCACGTAGAACACTGGCCTTGTGGGCAGCACCGTCCCGATGTCGGCTCTTCTGGCTAAGAAAACTTTAAAAAGGCAGTGCTCTTATTTCCCAAGCAGGGTCCTGACCTCTGGTAGGACCCATTTAGTAATGAACTGTGAAGATTAATTTGGGTAAGATATAAAAATGACGTACCTACCGTAATTCCTGATCTTCTCTTGTATCGTCATCATTCATTACTGCTGGGTGTAAGCTGGAAGCACACACCCGCTATGGGAGTTTTGTTTTTGGAGGGAGGGTCAGTGCCTATGGCCACCCATGACAGCAGCTCTCCGTGGTGCACGGGGCGGCCGTTGGACACCAGACACTCCTCAACCCAGTTCTATTAAGCCGGGGAGATGAATAAAAGAACAGAAGAATACGAGCAAGGCAAGAGAGAGCCGAGGGATAGTAAAAGGAAAGGAAACAAACTAAAAAAGGTGTAAGCCGATAGAGGACAGGAAAGAGGAGAACCTTACCCTAAGGGACCGCAAGGCCTCACTCTTGGGGCAGCTCCAAGAGAGAAACAGATAAGGGAGGAAGAAGAAGAAGAATAAAGGGGGATGTTGGGAGGAGGGAAACATTTTGTTAAATTGGCTTAAAGGCTTACTAGCTCAGAACCAAAGGGCCAGGAAGCAAGGATCCCTTCAAACAAAACTGACCTAAACGGTTCCACCGAACCTTTTGCACAGCTCGATACACAAAAGGCAGATTTCCTAAACCTTCCGCCATCCTAAAACCCACCAGCCAAGCTGAGAGCTCACAGATTGCCAAGGCAAACAATCTGTTGTGGAGGGAAAGCGCCCAACAAAGAAAGGAAAAAAAGGACCCCTACACATTGCTATGTGTTAATAATGGTGGTGGGGGGAGAGAAGGGGATTTGAAGCCTTAAGGGGGCAACCCCTTGGGAAGGTGGACAGAGACAGAGAAGGAAACTCATTCCAACTTCCTGAGAGGCAGAGGCCAAAGAATTAGATCACCAGTTCCAGAAGGCAATTTTTTTTTTTTTTTTTAAATGGGCTAGCAAGACTTTGACTAGCACCAGACTGGTGTACACAGGACAAGATCCAGAGATACCAGCGAGGTCCGAGAACCAAGGGAACAGGACCATACAAGAACTTTTCCTGTTAACTGGTGATTGAACTAACTTGGCCTAAGAAAAGGGTGCCAGAAGGGACACCTTCAAGGGTAATCAGAAAGAGTTCCCTCAGGAGAAAGATGAAGCTCTACTCACTCTCCTGCTCTCCAGACCTAAGATACCAACTTCTGAGAGAAGAACGGAAGACCCGAAGGCTAGGGGATTTAGGCTGTAACGGTCATGAAAGGAGGAGGGGAGGGAGAGCGAGCAGGGCGGAGGGAACGCCTCAGAAGGAAGCCCATGAGTGAAAGGTGGGCGGGATTCAGTAATGAATGGCGAAGATACAAGAGAAGATCAGGAACTAGGGTAGGTACATCATTTTTATATCTTCCCTTGTCAATCTTCACCATTCATTACTGCTGGGTGAATACCAAGCCCCCCCCCCCCGAGAGGGACTAACATAACCCTGAGGGAACAAAGCCCTCAGCCTCCTGTTGGTGAGAATCAGGAAGGAGAGACCCTGGCTGTACTTGACTGGAGCCTAAGGTCGAGGAGAGCTAGAAGATGTCCCCTGAAGAGGAGAGGACAGAGGAAGTCCCTGCAGCAGCCTCCTAGCCCTGGTGGAAAAGAGGCGGGTCCCTCAGTAGGCAGAGCAAATCACCCTAAGCCGGGCCAGGGGTGACAACCTTGACAGACAAAGCCACGCCATCTGCCTGATGCAGATCGCTGTCCCCGCAAGCCTGGAAGCCACCTCATTGGCGTCATAAGATGCCCTTGCTTGGTGCCTTGCCAATTCCAGGCCTATAGCGGAGAGGGCATTAGCCTGTGGAGACTGCTCCGTATCAGGCATCAATGCTAGTACCTGAGCCAGCATAGACCACAAGTGCCTGTTATAGGCAGCATGATGTGCTTGATGTAACACAATGCACAACATCACACGAGAAGAAGAGAACACTCTTCGCCTCCACCAGTCGAACTGTAGGGAATTCGAGTCTGGCGGTCGGTCGTGCGTCAGGCGTTGGAGCCTGGAAGGGGTCTCTAGGAACACCAAGCCTGAAGGCGGGTTGAGGAGAGAACTAGGGACTCAGATGGAGCACAATACCTCCTCCTCCTCCTGCAGTCTGCCGAGGCTGGGAGAGGGTCGGCTGGAGACTGCCAGGTGCAGATAGATGCCTCCTGGAAGGGAATAGGCCAGGATGGCACCACCAAGTGCTGGGCACTGAATTCACTGAGAAATTTGCGTGTCTCCCGCTCAGTATTGTCCCGTTTCACATGGAAATATGGAAATCCCCAACCATCCTCGAAAGGAAGTGCTGATATTCAGTAAAATCAGTGTCGGAAGAGAGTTGAGCAGTGGGTTCCACTCCCTCCGAGGAGGATGGGGAACACAAATGTCCAGAAGACTACTGTGGCAGTGGGGACAGGTGAAAGACCCGTTCATGCATGTTCCTAACATAGGAAGGGAGGGCCGCCGCAGTGCTTCTGAACATCTCCCAGGATACCAATCCCGTAGGACCCACATGGCCTGGAAGAGAGGGGGGTGGCTGCAGAGGAATGGGAAAGCTGCACCTACAAGGAGGTGACTGTCATCTGCCAGAGCTCTGAAATCCAGGGAACAGACCCTGAGCTGGAGGGATCCCTGAAATCAAACCGGGTCACATGACGGAACCCTGGGAATGCGAACTCCGAAAGAGCCCAAACGGGGAATCTCACCGTGACGCACCTGGGCTTGTACGAGTCCAGAATGGCAACCCATGGCGGCGCCACTGTAAGAGACCCCTGTACATAAGAAGGAGAGATGGGGCTTGGTGCTGCGGCTCCTCCCTGCACCCCGAAGGGAGGCAGGGGAGCGCCAACACCCCACACCCGGACTCCTCAACCCCTCAGACTCAGAGGACGCCCTCCTCCTCGACCCCAGCAAAGAGGTCCCTCGATTCAGAGACCTCCCAAGGGAGGCCCCCGAAGATAGGACTCCTAATCCCTCTTGAGGAGGCGCAGCAGCACCAAGGGTGGCAGCTGCCACGGCCCCCTCTGGGGAGATAGTCCCCTCCTGAACCCCCAAGCCGCCCTCCCCCATGAACCCCAGGCCACCCCCAGCCTGAGAGTCCTCAGAGAAAGACCGCTGTGGAGATTCAGGAATGGGAGCGCTGGGCCACCTGACACCGCGTCCCACAGAGGACTCTGATTTGGAAGAATCAGGGAACCAGGCCGGGTCCACGTCCAAACTGTCCCCCTCCGAAGAGGAGTCGACCAGGAGGACAACGATGGCCACCGCGAGAATCCCCTAAGAAATGGCACTGCAAATGGCGCTGGTGTCGCCCGCCATGCTGGCTGCTCGCAGTGCATCACCCGCGGCCCTGAAACCTGGCCCGACCCATCTACAGCCTCGGTCGAATCCCCAGCATCACGTTCGGCACCGGAACCCAACACGGAGCCGTCAACGGAGTCGACTGGGCCAATAGCGTCGCGAACGGCGTCAAGAATAACCCCGGCGCTGCGAATGGCACCAGGATCTGAGATGGCACCAGAAGGCGGCA
The DNA here is from genome assembly GCA_016271365.2 of Neoceratodus forsteri. NCBI lineage: Eukaryota > Metazoa > Chordata > Ceratodontiformes > Ceratodontidae > Neoceratodus > Neoceratodus forsteri. The sequence continues at coordinate 292,610,824 of CM057453.1, read as the reverse complement.
TCGAGGGTCTGCCAGTGCCAGACCCAGCAACCATGGGCTGTGACACTGGGGGAGCCTGCACCTCAGGAGAGGGGACTGCCGAGGCGATGTCTCCGACGTGACCCCGGGAGAGGCCACGGCATTCCTCCAACACCGCAAAAGAAGGCTGCTCCTCGGCAAGGCTTGATAATGAGGAGGCCTCCCCCTCCTCATCAGACCGTATAGACCTGGGAGGGGACCCGGAGGAAGGGTCTAAAGTCCTGGTCTGGGAAGCCCGAGAACGACGACGCCCTCCAAAAGTTGGCCGGGTCTTGCCAACTTTGAACGCATGGATTTCAAGAACACGGCGGTCCACCGAGAAGCAGGTGTTGCATCTGTCCATATCATGGTTAGTTCCCAGACACTGCAGGCAGACATCATGCCAGTCCATCTCAGAGAAATGCCGGGCCATAGGAGCACTGACGCATGGGGGCATGGCCCACTTTCAACTTATGCTTGGATCCCGAACCGGACATGATGCGAAATAAAATATAACACAGTAAAAGCTCCTGATGCCATTAAAAGAAATGATTGGAACAAACTTACCAGCGTCGGGAAGAGAACCGGGACTGAGGAGTCATCGTAGGGGTAGACGGCATCGAAGGAAGACCTAGTGGCGTACTTCAAAATGCTCTGACTCACGCAGCAGGTGCAGCCTCAACGGCGGGAGAAACAGAACTGGGATGGAGGAGGAGTCTATAGTGCCTAGCGGCCACCCCTCGCGCACCACGTAGTGCGTCGCTCTCGTGGGCGTCACCATGGGCACAGAATCCTCCTTCAAAAAAAAAGAAAAAAGAAAAAACTCCTGTAGCGGGTGCGCGCATCTGGCTTACACCCAGCAGTAATGAATGGTGAAAACTGACAAGGGAAGATTCACATGTTCTGCTTGAGAGATGGAATGATCTGACACAGAGTGAGGATCCTGAAGGTGGGTGGCCAAAGGAACTTGTTCAGGCCATGCAGATCCAAGATGGGGCACCAGCCCCCCATTCCGTTCTGGCACCAGGAAGTACCTGGAGACAAACCCTGGGTGTTCGAGATGGTCAAAGACAGGAGCCACAACCTCCTTGAGGAGGAACTGGGCAATGTTGTCCCAAAGGGCCCACGGGGACATCGACGGACACGATGCTCTCCCATGGGGTGCTGGCTCGGCAGGGTGGGTACGCCTTGAACTCTAGAGGCAGACCCTGACTGACCATCTTGAGGACCCACCTGTTCGTGGTAACAGCAAATCAGGTGGAAAGGAAGTGGCAGAGCTGGTGTGACCAGTATGAGGGAGGCACTCATCATCTGTCACTGGGCAGGCTTGGAGGAGGAGGAGGGCACAGCTGAAGAGCCACCGCAGCCATGTCCTCTAGGCTTGTGGACAACTGTGGCCACTGACTTCGACAGTGGTCGCCAGGCCTGAGCCTGCTGTCTGGCTTAGGGCTGGGCTGGGCTGGTTTAGCCACAGGAGCATAAAGGAGCCAAAAGGGCTTCTTCTTTAGTTGCTTAGAGCCCTTGGAATCCCTCTGGGCAAATGCCACCGAGTCCAAGGTGGCACTGCACTTCTCGATATGGATGAGGTGCCCCTCGACCCGGGCCTGAATAAGTGGGTACCTAGGAAAGAGACATCCACCAGCTTGTGCTGAGTATCTGCCATGAAAGTCGAGATCCACAGCCCAGCCCCTGTGGCACATGGCCACCACGACCACCGTGGACTGGGAGCACGAGTCGCCTATGTCCATGGCCGTCTGAAGCTGTTTGGCTACAGCTCGGCCCTGGTCCCGGACCTGCTTGACTGTGGTCTGGAGGTCCACTGGGAGATGAGGAAGAACCCCACTGAACGTGCCCATAAGGGCATGGGAAAACTGGGCCATCAAAAGGGCCAAACTCACCTTATGAACGTCAAAAAAGGAGGCTGTATAGACCTTCTTGGTCTTATGGTCCAGCTTCTTGGACTCCTTATCGGGTGGTTTGTCAACGTCATCCATGTTGCTTGAACGCCTGGATGCAGAGTCCGCCACCAGACCCTCAGCCGAAGGGTGCTTCGTTAACCCCGAAGGAGACCTGATAGGGACCGTATACTTGCAGGCCATCCGGCCCGATGACGCTCGGCAGGAGGCCGGATGCTGCCACAGCTCCAAAGTAAGACCCAGAATGGCCCCTGCCTCCGGGAATGCTTCCCCAGGGGAATCACCCCAGATCCAGGATCTCGGTAAGCGGTTAATGGACTCGCTTCTGGTCAGGCTCCATCTGGAAACCAGTGGACTCCAAGATAGGACGGGGCAGGCCCATAAAGGAGGTAGGGCTTTCTTCCATGGAGAGATCCCCGGCTGACTCCACGTCCACTGGACAAGAGTGCGAGGAGAAGCTGTCAGACTCCAAGGAGTCATCAAAGAGGGGTCTACCACCAGAGTCCCCACTGACCCCTCCGAGGATGGTCGAGGTGATGATGACTGACAGCCGATGGTGAAGACCTGAGGCTGGGTGGGACTCCATGATTGGAGCGCCAGTCTTCATTGTTTTGGTGGCGGCTCCACCCGAATCAGTGGAGAAGCCAGAGGAGGCTGAGTCGGGTCTTGATGGGTCGGCTCCTGCTGAGGCGGAGATGGTGTCGACATCTGTGGTGAGAGCCAAGTGATGGCCAGGGTTGAAGCTGGAATGGGCTTCATCCTGGTAAAATCCAGCTGCTGCCACATCAAGTCCTCGTAGCATCGATGGAACTTGCGTAGAAGCTTCTCCTCACCCAAGGAGGACAAGGACAAAGCAGTGGTGACACCACTTCCCTGAGTGCAGAGAGCATGAGTGTTGATGCCAATGTAGGATGCTCAACTCAGGGGATGGAAAGTGGGAGCATGACATTGACCATCGGGGGGACAGATGGTGGGCCTCAGAGGGGGCCAACAAATGCTGAGGGACCTCTGAGTCCAGAATCTCCTGAGGGAGGAGCAGCAGATCAACCGACTGATCCATCCCATGAATCAAAGGAAGGACCGGAGTCTGGATAAGGTGGTACCAACCTCTTCGGGCGACAACGGGTAGACTGGCTCAAGAAAAATCTCAGCCAGAAGATCGACCGGCGTCTCAACCAATTGGCCCAATGGGGAGCCCGTCGGGCCAGCGGCCTGGGCCGAGGCTTTGACCAAAGTCGGAACCTCCGGAGAAGCATGGGAATCAGAGGCCCAAGAGCACTCCCGATCCCACACTTGATGGCAAGACCATTTCTTTGTCTCTTTTTTAGACTTTGATTTGTGCTTAGAGGGACTCTGCCCATGAGTGGGAAGGGACTGGCAAAATTCTTTGAGTTCTGTAAAGGAAGCACCCAAAGAGAGCGGCAAAGAAGCCAAAGCTGAGAAGTTTGAGCTGCGGCTTGCGCCACAGCCTCATAAAATGCTGCAAGTTGCTTGGTGGACCCCACAGCCGCAGAGACCACCCAAAAGGCGTCCTTAGATTTGACCAGTGGGTCCCTATCATGCGGAAAACCAAAAAGCAGGCAGGCATGACAATTCTCCAAAGTGGAGAGATGAAAAGTGCAGCAAATATCGCAGGCCTGGGGATCATGCTCGTGGCCCAGGCAGTAAATGCACGTGGTGTGCGGATCCATCCACGAGATCTTCCGTCCACAGGCACATCTTTGGAAACGCGGAGCAGAGTTCGCGTCGTCCATATCGACAGAGAGAAGAAAACAGCCTGAAGATGAAGTTTTTATTGAAACTCAAAGAAATAAAGCAAAGGGCTTCTTCAGCGCAAGAGCGGTAGGGAGGGAACCTTCTTCTTCCAGCAGAAAGGAAGCTATGACATCACGGGGCAGTGCCAGGGGAGTTACCACCGGGTGGGTGGGAGGGGCCTGCTCGTACACTATATCCACGTCCCTAGAACACTACGCTTTCTACATCCTTTATTAAGACTTGGCAAGAATAAAGATTTTATTAAATTCTCTTCTCTTGCTGACATTTGTTGTCACAAGTTGGTATCTGAAGGGCATAACTACTACTGTGATAATATCAATCTTTTTCTACATTAACAAAAATTGATGGTAGTAGCACTACAACAACTTAAGTGTCCCTTTTCTGCCTTACTTGTCTAAAAGCAATTAAAGTCTGAAACAGTACTTACCCTTAAAGTGAATTTTGTGTTACATGTATCTGGAACAAAGTCATCAAAGGGTAGACAGAAGTCTATGTTCAGTGTTTCTCCACAGGCTGCTAAACAAACTGCAACAGAAGAGAGAAAAAAAACTTAGCAGAAAAATGAAACTGGGGCACAGCTTGAAACAACTGAGGGGGGGCCCTAGGTCAGTCTGTAGGAGATTAACAAGTAGTAGAAAAAAGAAAAACACTTCAAGACAAACACTTTATCATAGTTGACAAAGAGCTAATCTTAAAACATCTAAAACAGGACAGTGTCCCAACATATATGCAATAAGACACACCAGTGTGTGTAATCATGGAGGAATAATTGCATGGTTCATGGGTGGTGTTTGGGACAAGGCACTTGGCTCCAAATGCCTTTAAACACTTGAGAGCAAAATTAAATTATTTACCCATGATTACACATCTCTGAAGTGTCTCATCGCACTTATAAGGCCAAAAATGAAAATTACGTACCTACCATAATTCTCATCTTTCTGTGTATCTTCACCATTCATCATCTTTGGGTAATATGGCTGGAGGTCACGACATTGCGACAGCTCTTTTTTTTTTTGATGGGCGGAGTTGACACACCATCAGCGCCACCCTCGAGGCCGATGCATTGCGTAGGGCTTGCTGGGTTGGACGTCAGGTGTCGTCAACCCTGCCCTCCCGCCAGTTCTGAGTCGCCGTAGAGCAGGAAAGGTTGGGAGGGAGGGACAAGGGAGTCCAAGGGACAGATAAAGGAAAATATATATAAAATAAAAGGAGGAATAAACGACTGAGGACAGAAAAAGAGCTAGAAATCTAAGGGGATTGGGAATGGGCCCCAATTTCTGGAAGTAGAAGAGGAAGGAGGGAGGGAGGGAAGAATTAGAAGTAAGGATGTTGGGGGGGGGTAAGGAAACATACCCTGAAGCCTTGACCCCTCTCCAGATTGTATAGGAACTGCGAAGGAATAGCCAGAAGGCTACACTGCCAGAATTCAAGGCACAGAATCAATGGCAATAAAACTCCAACATAAGCAGAATCGGCTATTCTGGAAGAAAGACAGGATACAGGGCAGTACACCCCTTGAAACCAAGTTTTGGTGGTAAGAAACTAGTTTCTTAAATTAATTTGAAGGTTGAGTCCTTAAGGACAAAAACAAGGGAGAATAGTTGAAGGGGGAGAGAGAGAGAGAGCGAGAGAGCGAGAGAGAGAACAGAAGATAGGGCAACCATTAACCCCCACCCCACAGAGGTGGAGCCAAGGCACTGAGGAAAGAAGTGCCCTCCATCCTGATCACTCTCCCCCCTAGGAATGTAAAACATCCCCCTATGTGCCCAAGGTCACCCTACTTCTGACCAATGGAAAGGAAGGGGGGGGAGAGGAGGGCACACAGAGGGAGGGGCACCCAGAGACTGAGGCCCCAGGGAATGGAAGGTGGGATTGTGATGAATGGTGAAGATACACAGAAAGATCAGAAACTACGGTAGGTATGTAATTTTCATATCTTATCTGTGTCAATCTTCACCATTCATCACCTTTGGGTAAGTGCTGAGCCCCGCCGAAGGGGGCCCTGGACCCTAAAGGACTAAGTCCCTTAGCCCTCCAGGGGTGGCACACCGAGAGAGAGAGAGAGAGAACCTTCACGGGTCTGGAGAGGCCAGAGAATGGGAAGAGTGAGACGGGGAACCCCCGGAGGGGGTAGGAGGTTGCCCCGACAGACGCCGCCTCACCCTAAGGGAGAAAAGATGGGTTCTCTAGTATGCGGAGGATATCACCTTACGCCGGGCCAAGGGTGACAACCAGGAGAGACGCAGCCATGCCATCTGCCTAGTTCAGATCGCTGTCCCTACGACCTTGGAAGCTACCTCGTTAGCGTCGTAAGATGCCCTCGCTGGTGCCTTGCTAGCCCAGGCCATGCAGAGAGTGCAATGGCTTGTCTGGTTACCTCCGTATCAGGCATCGAGGCTAGAGTTGACCTAGCCTGGACCACAGGAACCTATCATAGGGAGCGTAGTGGGCCTGATGTGCAGAAATTGAAAGAAGCAACCATGCCGAGTAGAAAGTCCTCCTCCCTCAGAAATCAAAAACCATGGAATCTGCATCTGGGGGCCGGTCACGATGAAGGGCGCGAAACCCATCAGGAGTGTCCAGTTGAGTCAGTCCTGACAGAGGATGAGGCAAACTACCTGGAGACTCCAGAGGGGTACAATACCTCTGGCTCAGATCCCTAGGGGCTGGGACTCTGGAAAAGGGTCTCTGCAAGAAATGCAATGATGCCTCCCAAAAGGGAGCAGGCCAGAGGGGCACCACAAGGGTGTTCGCACTGAAATTGCCTAGGAAAGCGTGTGTAGAGTGCTCCGGATTGTGCTGCATTGGTGGGGTGATATGCAGTCCTCCAACATCCTCACGACGAAATGCTGATACTCCGCGAGATCAGCAGCAGGGGAGATGTGGGCAGATGGTTCCTCTCCTCCCGAAGAAGAGGATGAGGAAGCGGAGGACCTCAAAGATTGAGTGGCTGGATGCTCACGGAGAGGTTGGAACACCAGCCTGTCCAAGGCCCTAACATAAGAGGAAAAATGAGCAGCAACAGCCCTGAATTGCTCCCAGTAGAGAGGTCCGCTAGGACCGAGAATGCCTGGGAGAGCAGGAGAAGGTGGCAGAGGAGTGGGGGCAGAGCAGACAACAGGAATCGACTGTTCTTTGCCTGGGCAAGAGAGTGCACCTGGAGCCCCAAGGGAAGAGGGAGCTCTGGAAAATTCAACAGCCGACAGCTGATCAACCATACTGGAACTGCCTAGGCTGTTTCCTGAAGCTTTCCCAGAAGGTGACTGGGGCCGTGGAACTCCAAAAGGACGGTCCCCTACCTCCAAAGAACAGGGCCCTCTCGAGAAGACCGAAAAGGAAGGGCGGAGGTCCGCACTACGACTCCTTCCCGAACCTGGATGGGTTCCAGAAAAGGGTCGCCATGTTGAACCCCTACCCCTCGACCCCTCAGAGTCCAATAGAGTCCTTCTTCTTGTAAACGCCAGCCTAGGCAGCTGACAACTCTGGTCAGTCCCCGAAGGGATTATCCAGGGAGCAGCACCCTGCCCTCCTGTGGGTGCTCCGATCGGCCCCAAAGTTGGGCAATCCAGGCACACCACCAGAGGGGGTACCACCCCTGAGGGGCCAGAAAACCCTCCAAAGCCAGACTGCAGAGCAATAGTGGCCTGCACCACTACCTGCTGGTCAGCACCCCTGGAATAGGGAGCAACTGTCTGCTCCTCAGAAGGGGCCTGGTTCCGGGCTGTCGAGGACACTACCAGCGTGTCCACATGAGCCGCCAACTCCAAAGAGTCAGACCGCTTGTCTGATTCAGAGTCAGACTCCACCTCCGAGGTAGTGGAGACTGAAGTCCAGTGCCAGATGGTATGCAGACGCTTGCTGCCATCCTGACGAAATGGGATGCCAGTCCGGAGGACTGCACCAGAGTTGGCGCTGAAGCCACCAACCAACACCATGGTCCATGGAGAAGCAGGCGTCGCACAAATCCATGTTGTGAAGCGGGCCAAGACACACGAGGCAACGGTCATGTTGGTCGGTGACGGAGTACTTAAGGTCGCACGGGCACCGTCGCATAGAGGGCCGTCCCATCTTCGATGATTTCTTGCCCCCCTGACCGAGACATGACCTACAGAAAAACAAGCTAAACAAAGACTCGACGTCGCTAACAAATAAAGAAAAGGAACAGTCTTACCAGCGACGTCAAGTGGTGGTGAAAAACAGAATCGGCAGAATAGTGAAAAGCGGCGTTGAAATATTTTGTCGTTGACAGAACTCGGCGTTGAAGGCTTCTTTCTTGTCAGCAGGCCTCTTGCGCAGCTGAGCTTCCCACGAGGTGCGACTTCTACGACGGGAGACGAAGAACTGGCAGGAGAGCGGGGTCGATGACAGCTAACGGCCAACCTGCGAGCACCACGCAATGCGTCGGCCCTCGGCAGCGCCAATGGTGCGTTGACTACCATACAAAAAAAAAAAAAAAGAGTCTCAGTGGGGTCGTGACCTCCGGTCACATTACCCAATGGTGATGAATGGTGAAGAGCGACACAGATAAGATCATGCTTTCTAAGTTTTATACAAAAACATGATATACTGTATTAATGCAAGCAAAACAGTAAAGTAATTGCAAGACTGATAATGTAGTCCTTTTCAACAGTAAGGGAATCCCGTAACTGTCAACAGTGACTGACTAGCACCTTAGGCACTGTAGAGTATAGTAATTTGATGTGGTACATAGGCTCTTGGTCTCTGCACGTGACTGATCCAGGAAGGCTGCTATTTTATATGTTATATTTTACAGTTTTAAGCCGTTTCTTCATTTTTATTTGATAACAGTTTGATAGCACTTATCTTGCTGAGTCTATGTATACCACTCACTGCCATGGGGAGACCGAAAGGAATGGCCTGGGCTCCAGCATAGAAAGAGGCAGAGTAAACACAGCAGGCGCAAACCAGCAATGTGGAAAAAAGTGGCACCTGCAGCTCCAACAGAGAGGCAGATCCCCCGCAGTGGGACTTGGTGCTGCATGTGGTGTTAGAAACGGACTGCAAAGTCAAGAGACTCCTGGAAAGGACTAGGGTGCAGGATATCAAAAGAGAAGCTGCCATGTCCACAGCTACGGAGACTGCCAAAAGGTCAATACGAATCCAAGACGCTTTTGCAAAAATGACTACTAAAAACAATAATTTATGAGCAAGACTAGAAACTCCAGAAAATGCTGACTGAGCAATGGAGCTCAGCGTAGTGGGTCTCCCAGAAAGGGTGTAGGGGGACGACCTGCTCACTTTCATCAGAACTTGGCTCTCTGACTCTGCCCCCAAGGAAGTGCATTTGGACAGAGAGCATGTTAAAAAAAAAAATAATGGATTAACTTTCGGAGAGCACAGGCCCACAAAGACTTACCCCAAACTGTCCTTCTTGTAATGGAGGTCCCCAAGATCAGAGATCAACTACTGCAGTAGGCCACAGCTGCTTATTTTATCACCATGGCTGAGCTTGAGGTTAAAGTCTTCCCCGATTTGTCATATGCAACCAGAAGCCGCTGGAACTACGCCCAACTACGGGGGTTGGGAGTGGTGCATTCCCTTCTTGCCCCAGCTCGTCTGCAGGTAATGTATGGGGGCTGCATGTTTTAGTTTATTGATCCAGCTGAAGCTAGGAAAAGGGTTGACAAAACTGTAGAAGAATTTCACAGAGGGGAAGTGGAGAATTAAGTGGTGGAAGAACAAACATAGGATGGAGACTGAGCCCTCCTTACACAAAAATGAAAATTATGTAATTCTTGATCTTCTCTTGTATCATCATCATTCATTACCGCTGGGTAGCTGACGCGCCAAGACTTGGCTGGTGAGCTTTTTTTTTGAAGGAGGTGAGCTGGTGGCGCCCACAAGCGGAATTGCACCACGTGGTGCGCAGGCAGCATTAGGCACCGCAGACTCCTCCTCCATCCCAGTTCTGTAAGGCAGGAGAGGCAAAAATAGGTCAACAAAAAAGAAAAGCGAGGCAAGGACGCCGAGGGATAAACAAAGAAAAGGAAATAAACTGAAAAAGGAATAAGCCGAACTGAGGACAGAAAAGAAAGAACCCTGGACTTCCGGTGACGTCACTGATCTAATGGCAGCATAGAAACGGAGCTCCTGTCTCCCCAGGCAAGAAATTGGCCCCACAGTAAAGAAAAGCTGTTCATTTACCTGCAATATGAAAAAAAAAACAGTAGTGGGAGCAAAAGTGGAAAGTGATCTCAGTCCAAAAACGCTAAGCAAAATCAGCAGCGAGAAGGATTGCTGCAGATGAGTTCGGAGCCTTGCAGAGGGGAATCACCAGCGAGCATGGCGAGCTGTGACACAGACACAGAGCTGGAAACACTGTCATGCTCGAGGTTTGAAACTTTGCTGTCCGAAATCAAACAATTCAGGTCTGAGAATAAGGCAGCGTTTGAGAGGCTTCACTCACATTTAACAAAACTAGAGACCAGAGTCAATGAAACCGAAGAAATAATCTCCACGGTGCAAAATGACCTAATTCACCTCTCTAGAGCGGTACAATCGCTTACCCAGCAACAAGAGCAAACTGTAGCAAAGTATATAGACCTGGAGGCTTGAGCTAGATGAGAGAACCTGCATGTCTATGGCCTCCCGGAGAGTGCTGAGGTGGGGGAAATGGCTGACTTCCAAAGTGACTTGCTAAAAAATGTGCTGGATCTTCCACAGGCATTTACCTTCCGAACTGAACGGGCCCACAGTGCCCTGATACCTAGACCAACCTCAGCAAATGCACGTCCTAGTTCGATCATAGCTAAATTCTCAAGCTATAGGGACAAGGAATTTATTCTTCGAGCGGCTTGGAGACAGAAAAAGGTTGAATATAATGGTTCTAAGCTCCTCTTCTATCAGGATTACCCTCCCCAAATACAGCAACACCATATGGCCTACACCCTGTACTCCGTAAGCTGAAATCCTTGGGGGGGGGGTTAAAGTTTCAGATGCCATACCCTGCTTGCCTTAGGGTGTGATGGGAATCCAGCGTAGAACTCTACCACACAGCCGATGAGGCCTTTGAGGGATAAAGGCCATGGCATACCTGAAAAGGCTTCCCGCTTGAGTCAACCGGCAAAGGGGCGGTCTAGATGGCAAGACTCTTCTCAGCACAATGCTAGAAAATCCAGAAGAGGATCAGCACCCAGCACAATGCAGGACATTAAGAAGATGCTGCGCCAGCTTACTCAGGAGCAATCTGAGTTGGAAGATGAAAATACCTGATTTGGTCACTGACTATCTGTGAGTGCTGTGTTTACTTTTTTTGGCTTGCCCCTCTCTCCTCTGTCTGGTGAGACCCTGCACTCGCTCGATCCTGGGTGAAATTGGGGGGGGGGGCTGTAACTGGATTGGGGGGGGGACCCGCCCCCTTGGGACAACACCCTCGATTCATCTTCTGTTTTGCTTTTAAGAGGGTTATATTTCCCTCGTGAACTTGAATAAACCTGGAACGGGGACTTGGTCTTATACACGAGTGGGGGTGCCCATATTGGAAGGCTGGCCTAGCTTGGCTTGAGCTGAGGAGGCAGGAAGATCAACGAGCCAGAGACTTGAAGTGGAATTTGACAGGGAAAAAATATGCAGCCTGTCACCAGTCTCTTCGATGTGGGAGATGGACTTAAAGTTTTCTCATAAGTTTGACAGCTCTAAGGCGCCTTTTTACAACTGGGACCACTTGAAAATGTGCAATGGTATGGACCTCACTGATCAGCAGTGACTTTTAGTTAAAATAGTTTATAATGGAGCCAAATTTGATTGTTCATTGTTGCCTGGGGGAGATGGTGTTTCTGATGGCTCTAAGTGGTTTCATGTTGGGCCCATGGGAACTTAGTCTCTGCTTTGTGCTTGCCTTATTCTCAGTGGGAGGTGGCGGGGATGGAGGACCTCCTCATTTTGCTTATGAGGAACCTCTGTCTCTCCCCTGATTGTCCCACTAGGTTCCAGTGACGTACTTAAGCCATAAATCTGGCCTGGACCCACTTCTGTTAGGGTCCAAGAGGAACAAACTCCTTATGGGGCTCCATATCCTCTACCCTCAGACCTACTGTCTTGGGGATACAGGGAACGCAGTATTCGGTTCCCCTACATTGGGGGTCATTATGTAAATAGTTCAGACCCACTGGGTCCACTAGCTAGTTTGGCGCTTCCTCTCCGGGAGGTTCAGGAGTTATTGTTCATGTTTCGATTTGTTAAGTACTATTCTTTGTGTGTTGTTTTATATAACGGCACTATATGTTTTATGTGGGAGAGGCCTGGGGGTTGGGGGTGGTTGGGCGGGGGGTTTAAGAGATCAGAGAAATAACCATACTGATGTACAGTACGCAGTAACATGGCCCTGGGAGACCGAGGTTGCTTACTCTCCTCAGATAACCATACTGTAGGATGCTACATACATGAAATAACCTTCCAGCTTCCATATGGCTGACAAGCACATTATAAAAATGTTATTACATAATGTGAACGGGTTAAATAACCCAGTTAAAAGATATAAGGTCCTCTCTATGCTGAGGAGGCAAGCCCCTTCAGTTGTACTCCTAAAAGAGACCCACCTCAGCAAAGCCGAGCATGTGAAACTGGGCAGATTTGGCTTTGAGCAGATAACTGCCTCTTCCTATGGGAGGGGAAAGAGAATGGGTACAGCTACCTTAATATCCAAAGGATCCCTCTTTAAAACAGTTGCCAGCTACTCTGACCTGGAGGGCTGCCTTACTATAGTCTCTGGTGACCTGGAGGGATATGGAAATTACGTACCTACCATAATTCTTGATCTTCCTGGACGAAGTTTACACCACTCATTCACACTAATGGGAGTACACCGGAGGCACTAGGACCCAGCGAGTGCAAACTTTTTTCAGGAGGGCCGGTGCCTGAGATGGAACCGCGAGCCCGGTGTGTGCGGCAATGACTATCTCAGCGTCAACCCTCCAACCGCCTTAGTACCTTTTCCCCCCCCGAGGAGGTGCAGTGTACATAACCTAGAAATTACTAACCTAAAAATCGGACATAAGATAGTCCAAATGACCCATGTAAGAAGGGTCAACAATACAGTCTTCAAAGCTCAGCCCAGTCATTGAGGGTGTGTAGACCATAAACAGAGAAGTGAGCTCAGAGGATGGTGGGTGGGCGTGTGAATGAGTGGAGACTTCGACCAAGAAGATCAAGAATTACTGTAGGTACGTAACTTCCATATTTTCCTGGACATAAAGTCTTCACCACTCATTCACACTAATGGGAGAGTACCGAGCCAAATAATCCCCAGAGACAGGCGGCAGGAGAGAAAGAGCTTGCATGCTTAAGACAGAAGTCCGTTAAGGATGGTCCTGCCAAATGATAGCTGTCATCTGGCATGGACATCCAAGGTGTAGTGCTCAACGAAAATATGCACGGAGCTCCAGGTAGCCGCATTGCAAATATCTGCAATCGGCACGTTATGGATTTTGGCCAGAGATGCGGTGACTGCTCTGGTAGAGTGAGCATACATTCTGCCTTGCAGCTTAACCTGTGGCACAGAATAGCAGTGGTGAAGGCATGCCACCAGCCATGCTGAAATGCATCTGATAGCGACAGGTTGACTAAGCCGGGTCCCGCTGAAGGAAACAAAACAGTTGTTGAGCTTTGTGAATTTCTTTCAATCTATTTAGACGGAACCGCAATGCTCTCTTGACATCCAGCGAATGAAGGGTACGCTCCCCTTCATTCTGGAAGTTCGCAAAGTAGGTAGGAATAACTAAAGGTTGATTTAGATGGAATTCTGAGACGATCTTAGGGAGAACCTTAAGATAAGTCCTAAGAACTACTTTGTTCTTGTGAAATACACTGTACAAAGGGTCTGTGACCAGAGCGTGAATTTCAAAAACTCTACGGGCTGAAGTAATGGCCACCAAGAAGGCCATTTTCCAAGTGAGGAACTTCAACTGGCAAGTAGCTAGAGGCTTGAAAGGTTTACAAGTGAGCATGTCTAGCACAAGGTTAATATCCCAGGCCGCAACTGGATGTCTAATAGGAGGTCTAGTATGTAGAATACCCCTAAGAAGCCTCTTAACTACAGGCAACTGAGCCAGCGACATGGAAAGTACTGGCTCTTGATATGCTGAAATGGCACAAAGATAAACTTTGACTGTACAGTACTGCAGACCTGTGTTTGAGAGGTCTAAGAGATACTCCAAGACTTTCTTCGGTGAGGTCGAGAACGGGGTGCATACCACCTTGTTTTCTTTGTAACTAGAAAGTAATGGGAGTAGAAACCTGTGTTCCGCTGCTCCAATGGAACTACTGGCCTTGAATCTCGGATGCAAGAAGGTCTGACTGAGAGGCAGACAGACTGAGATGTCGCTTGGGTGGATGATCCAGAGGGGTTTCCGACAGATTGAGAGAGTACCCCTCTTGGATTATCCTGATGACCCATTTGTCTGATGTTACCGACTTCCACCTGTCGTAAAACTGAGTCAGACACTCTCCTACTGCCAATAAACAGTCTCTCTTGGACAGCTGAGGTGGGACCTGAGCCAGAATCTCAGAGGGTAGCACAGGGTGCTTTGAGGCCCTATGCCTTCTGGTGCACTTTCTTCTGCGGCTGAGGAGTTTGGTTTTTGTTAAAGCCTCCTCTGCCCCTACTATGAAAGGACTGACCGTTATGAAACTGATGCCTGTTTCCGCCCCTTTGAGGGGCTGCGGGTTGGGGTCTAGCTGTTTTGATGGCTGACCTAATTTTCTGAGTGGCCTCCAGAGCCTGCTCTACCTGAGGTCCAAACATATACATACCGTTGAAAGGTAAGGCCATAACCTTTTGCTGGGCATCATTAGTGAAGCCCAAGGTGCACAACCAAGAGTGATGGTGGATGCATATGCCAGCCGCCGCCACTCTAGAGGCAGTGCCGAAAGAATCCACGGCAGCCTTAATCTGTTGATTACTGGATTCAGTGCCTCTGGTAATGGTCTGTAGAAGCTCTGTGTTAACCTCCAAATCAGGAAGAGCTTCTACTGTAGCTTTGAGCGAATGCCAGAGTGTATACTCGTAATGGGAAAAATAACCCTGATAGCTAGCAATGTGCATGCCCAACGCTGAAGCAGCAAAGACTCGCCTGCCCAAGGTGCCGATTTTGTGAGATTCTTTGTTTTTTGGATGTGCTGTAGCTTCCTGTGGAAGACCAGCCTTTTCATTCTCTGCCAGAACAACGATGGCATCAGCAAAAGCTTGAGAGGCCAGAATGGGACAATCCTTGGGAGGGGCATATTTCCTATCTATGGACTTAGCCACAGACGGAATAAGAACCTGGTTATCCCACACTATCTGGGACAGGGTCTCAAAAGAAGGCTGCACAAGGGGGGTTAAATCTGTAGGGATATCCGGAACGTGCAGATACTGCAAATGCAGCGAATTCCCAGGATCAACATGTTAGGTCTGAAGAGAGACAAAGTGGCATTTAAATTCCTGAGCAGAGACTTAAAGGAAAGGTCCTCGAACAAAGGCTCTGCAGCAAGTTTGTTCCCCACACCAAGGCGGAGTCATCATCAAATCTCCCAAACAAAGATCAGGATTAGGTTTAATGTCATCCCGTGAGTCAAGACGGGACTGCATAGATAGGAAAGGGATGAAAAGAGGAGGAAGGAAGAGGAGCTGAAAGAATCAGCGCTGAAAACCTCTGATACTGGTGCAGTGTCGCTAGAGCCCCCAGCCGGCATAGGAAGCGGCACCGAGCATGACACCGGCAAGGACTGCGGCACTGAGCGCAGTGCCGACACAACACATGGTGCCGAACGCAGTGCTGCAGAAGCTGGCACTGGGCATGGTACCGGGGAGGCTGGCGCCGCCAACTGCGGCGCCGCTGCAGAAGTCTGAATACCCCGATTTGAGGTAGAAAAATTAAGAAATTGAGCAGGAGATACAGGCACCAGTGTGGCCCCCTGCGCCGCAGCCATGTGAGGGGGATAGACAACAGGGCACGGAGTTAACTGCACCGGAGAGGGTGCTGCGCAACTCAGAAGTCTCAACCACCAGGACTGAATCTGAGAGACCCGAAGGCCCCAGTGACGGACTAGACGGCTCAGGTAGTCGAGACAAGCACCACACCCACTGCTCCAGAAGAACAGCCCAATGCTGAAACTGCTCACCGGATGAGCCCCCAACGGGCGGGGAGGGACACCGGAGTCAAGGATGCCGGTCACCAGGGACAAAGACTGGAGGGGACTCTGGAAGAGGCAGAGACTGGCCCCTACCCTGCCCCCAGCAACTGATGACCTATGCGCAGACGTACCAGAGGGCAACCTCGAATGGTGCAGCTTCTTCTTTGACCGGGGGGCCAAAGAAGAGCTCAAGCGGTGCCGAGAATGGGACCACTTCTTTTTAGTGCTTTCGGGGAGATCGCCCTTCCCCATAGCACTGAACAGTCTGTAGTCGGACTCCCTCCATAGAGGGCGGCAGACCAAACCCAGCCCAGCTGACTTGAACAACTTTCATATGAAGTATCCCTACCTTCAAATGCCCCACTCATGGTCGACTCTGTCAATGGAGGGCTGAAGACTTCTTATGAATAATAATATTAATACTTTAATTGGCACTTACTGTTTTCTAGAAAATAATAAAACTAATAATACTAAAGCTGCTGTCGTATAGACGTGAAGTTTTGCCAAGGCACCTAGCTTCACTTGAGCTCTTTTTTTCTAGGCTGCTTGAAAGGACAGAGCAAAGAACCTTACCAGAGCAAGGAAAAGAAGGCTTCTTTTGGCTAGGCAGATTTACTGTGTGTTATTTTTATTTTGTACTCACAGGAATTGTTACTGTTTGCTGCTAACATTTTATTGCTTTATTTTTCTCTGATTCAAACTGCTGTTGCTGGGTATACCCTCTGCTGCATTATTACAGGGTGTGCCTACAGGTGTGTACTTACAGATTACTGCTGTAATCTTCTGATTCAAACAGTCTTTTGTAAGGTATATCTTCTGTTACTACTATATTTTTCTCTGTAGCAGAGTATTTCTTACACGGTATGTCTTCTATAAAATTATTACAGGTGGTGCTTACATTTTTGTGACTTTTTCTCATTAGGCAAAGCAAAATTGCTGTTTGCCACTATTTTATTTTGTTTTTTGTTTGTCTCAGAGGTGTTGCAGTCTCCTTCTCACACTGAAGGAGTTAACTGCTTTCCTTCCACAGCTCTTCCAGGGACTGTGTGTATCGGGGGTGGAGCTGACAAACTGTCAGTAGATTCCCTCAGAAGGAAGTGTTAAAAGGTCAGCTTAGTTGATATCTTGGAGGTGGAAGACTAGGTTTGGTGGCCAAGGTACCTAGCTTCACCTGAGCTCTTTTCTTCTAAGTTGCCTGAAAGGACAGAGCAAAGAACCTTAACAGAGCACGGAAAAGGATTGTTTCTTTTGGCTAGGCAGATTTACTGTGTGTTATTTCTATTTTGTACTCGGAGGGATTGTTACTGTTTGTTGCTAACATTTTATTGCTTTATTTTACTCCGATTCAAACTGTTGTTGCTGGGTATACCTTCTGCTGCATCATTACAGGGTGTGCTTACAGGTGTATGCTTACAAATTACTGCTGTAATCTTCTGATTTAAATTGTCTTTTGCAAAGTATGTCTTCTGTTACTGCTTTATTTTTCTCTGTAGCAAAGTGTTTCTTACAGGGTATATCTTCCGTGAAATTATTACAGCTGGTGTTTTACAGTTTTATCTGTCATTAGGATAAGCTTTCAGGGCTACTGCATTTGTTGCTGGCTGATGGTTTCTGCTATTACCTCCTTGTTTCTTTCATTTGCGGTTCTTTTTTGACAGGGGACGGGCCCAGCCACCCACCCCACACTACACTCCTTTTATAGGGTAGCACAGTCGTGACATTTCCTGTAGCAAAGCAGGAAGGGGCAGATCAGAGTGATATCCACACAGTGACCTCATTTACAGGGGCACTAGTGAAAATAGGTTACTCACCTGTAACAATAGTTCTAGGAGTGGTAGATGTTGTTCATCCACACTTGTTGGCATGTCCGTTTCCCCTTTAAGAATCGCCAGAAGTCTTAAAGCTGGCTCCACCCCTCCCACCCTCCCAGATGGTATATACCTTGGCTCCACCCTGTGACACCAGATCTTAACCAGCTGGAAGCCAGGTCGTGTGCATCCGCAGCCAGGGAGGTCGGGTGGGACCGTGTGGATGAACAACATATACCACTCCTAGAACTACTGTTACAGGTGAGTAAATGAAAATTACGTACCTACCGTAATTCTTGGTCTTTTCTTGTATCTTCACCATTCATTACTGCTTGGGGTAGTGCCGGAGGCGCGCACCCGCTACGGGAGATTTTTTTTTTTTTGGAGTCGGCTCCAACGGCGGAGCCCCCGAGAGCGACACGCTCCGTCATACGTGAGGGGCATCCGTTAGGTGCCACAGACTCCTCCTCCATCTCAGTTCTGGTAGCCGGAGAGGCGAAAACAAAGGGTAAGGATGGTCCGCATCTGTCCAGGAAGGGAACAAGTCTTTTCAGCAATCGGTTTAAATGCTTCATTGGCAAGCTTTTAAACTAGTCAAGGGGGGAGGCACTGATAAGCTGCAGGAAAATCCCAGCCTCTCCCTACAAAACAGAGTACTAAATGAGAAAAAGACCGAGGTAGAAAGGTCAGTGGGGGATGCTGCAAAAGAAGGTAAAGGCATAAAAAATGGAGAGCAATGAGTACCAATGCCTGTAGTCTTGAGTAACAAGCTTCCTGAATTAGTGGCCTTGATGGAGGAGAAGGAAAAATTACTCACCTTAGTAATGTTGTTTCTTCTAATGGAGTCTTGCTATATTATGACAATTGCAGTTTGTCCCACCATTAGAACTGCTCCGGAGGTGAAAGAGTTAACTTCCATGCCAGGCATGGAGCTTAGAGCGCGAGCTCGATTAGAGAAGCTCTATCTGGATAATTTCAAACTGAAACTGTCAGATCTTTACGAGCAAAAACTCACTAAGGTTCTGTGTGGAAGCTGTAACCTATACTAGCCAACTGGCTACCTAAATATTAACACATATTCCTGGTCCCAACACCAAGACTCAAGTCAGGGGACCAGATTATAAATAAGATAAGATAAAATAAAAACACAACACCCCAAAACCCCAAGAAGGGGTGGAAAAACATATAATGGGCATAAATAAGTGCCAGCACTGGACTGCCCACCCCATACCCAAGTAGAACTTCTGAGAGGGGCAGGCTGGGGGGGAGGTCATAATATAGCAAGACTCCATTAGAAGAAACAACATTACTAAGGTGAGTAATTTTTTCTTCAAACAACATGAAGTCTTGCTATATCATGACAATTGCAGAATACACAGCAGTACCTCCATGGAGAAGGGACAGAACCTACTTAGGGAACAGGCTCTGAAGCACGGCTGTGCCAAATCTAGCATCCCTCCTGGCCTGGATATCCAAGGAGTAATGCTTGGTGAAAGTGTGTACTGCTTTTCCAAGTAGCTGCTTGACATATCTCTAGGATAGGATGTCTCTGCAGCAGCTAGAGACGCAGCTGTATCTCTGGTAGAGTGAGCCCTCAGGCCTGAAGGGGAACCTACCCAGTTTCTGATAACAAAATTGATACAAGAGACAATCCACCTGGCAATGGATCTCTTAGTGGCAGGTTTATTTTCCCAACCTCACCATAAGTGAGAAAAGTTGTAGGGATTCGAACCTATGACCCTTTGGTACACTCTATAGAGTAACTTAGGGCCCTCTTAACATCTGCTGTGCAGCCTCCTCTCACCAGAGGAGGAATGGTCAGAAGAACACTGGAAGGGAGATAGATTGATTAAGATGGAAATCTGAAACCACCTTAGGCAAAACTTCCTGTTAGTCCTAAGGACTACTTTGTCCCTGTGAAAGGAAATAAAGTCAGTCTCCACTGACAAGGCTTGTAACTCACTTATGCGCCTGGCAGAAGTGATGGCTACTAGAAAACAGTTTTCCAAGTCAATACTTAAGCTCTGCAGAAGACAGAGGTTCAAAGGGGGTTGCATCAACTGAGCAATGCAAACATTAAGATCCAGGCAGGGCCGGTCCCTGAAAGGTGGATTAGTATGAAGTAATCCTTGAAAACTTGGAAATACAGGGTGAGTGGAAGGAGAAGAGGGCTTTCCTGCTGAAATAAAAGCAGAGACAGCTGCCAAATGTACTTTCAGGGTAGCTGGTCTCAGGCCCAAAGAATTAAGATGGACCATATAGTCCAAAACAATGGGCAAATTAGCAGATTCTGGGGAAATATGCTTCCCAGAGCACCAGATGGAAAACCTTTTCCATTTAGAATTATAAGTAGCCCTAGTGGAAGGCTTCCTAGAAGCCTTCAGGATTTCAAGAACACCTTGAGAAAAGTGTAGGTCAGCAAACTCTAACCCTCAAGAGCCAGACCTTGAGGTTGAGGGATTTAGATTCGATACCAAACTCTCCCTGGGAACAAGATAACAGGTTGTGATTCCTGGGAGACACAGGGAAGATGGACTGCTAAGGACAGAAGGAGTGGGTACCAGGGCTGACTGGCCCAATCTGGAGCAATCAGAATCATCTTGCAAGGCTGGGATCTGATTTTGACTAGCACCTTGAATAGGAGAGGGAAGGGGGGAAAGGCATATAGAAACTTCCCTTCCCAATCTAGGAGAAAGGCATCCAGGGGGACTAAGCCCATCACTGGGGGCCTGCAACAAAACAGTGGAAGGTGGTGATTGTCTGGGGCTGCGAAAAGATCTATCTGAGGGGTGCCCCATCTGGCAAAAACTATCCCCAGTACTTCGGGATCCAGTGACCATTCGTGATGGCCCTGGGAAATCCTGCTGAGAGCATCTGCCAGGATATTGTCCTTTCCTGGGAGGTGAACTGTTATGAGGGAAGCGTTCAGGGAATAAGCCAGAGACCACAACTTCATTGCCTCGGTGCACAAGGCCGAGGACCGAGCGCCCCCTTGTTTGTTGATGTACCACACTGTGGTGGTGTTCTCTGTTCTGACTTGTACCACTTTGTTCTGAACAGATGCAGAAAACACCTGAAGTGCTAGAAAGACAGCTCTGAGTTCCAACAAACTGATGTGGAGCAGAGATTCCAGAGGGGACCACACTCCCTGGGTGGAGAGGTCGCCCATGTGAGCTCCCCATCCCAGAAGGGACGCATCTGTAGTAAGGGTCAAGGAGTGAGATGGAGGGATGAAAGGACCCTAGTCTCAAATTGCCTGATCCTGCC
Source organism: Neoceratodus forsteri (assembly GCA_016271365.2). NCBI lineage: Eukaryota > Metazoa > Chordata > Ceratodontiformes > Ceratodontidae > Neoceratodus > Neoceratodus forsteri. Next base: position 292,589,928 of record CM057453.1, on the reverse strand, counting down.
ACCACTGAAGGGCCTGGATCAGGGTTCGAGTCACTGGGATCAACTTGAAAGGGATCTTTCTTTGAGACCAAAAGGCTCTCAAGTGAAACTGAATGTCCCTCATCTGAAATCTTGCTCCTTGCACTACAGCTGTGAAAGCAGCCATGTGTCCTAGGAGCTGTAAGAAATGCCTTGCTGGTCGAGAGACCTGCAAAGTGAAGGAGGAGGCCAGGGCCACTAGGTTCCTTACCCTCTCTAAGGGTAGGAAGGCTCTGGCCCGCTTTGTGTCCAATTCTGCACCTATAAAGGTTAGTACCTGGACAGGTTCCAGAATTGACCTTGGAAGATTGAGCAGAAAACCCAGAGAGGTGAGCAGCTCCTGGGTAACTTGCAGGTGTGATTTGACCTGTTCTGGAGACTGGCCTACAATGAGCCAGTCGTCTAGGTAGGGAAAGATGGCAATATTTTGCCTTCTTAAATGAGCAACTGCTACTGCTAGACATTTTGTGAATACCCTTGGGGCAGAGGTAAGGCCGAAGGGCATTGCTCTGAACTGGTAATGGCCTGAGGGCAGCTCGAATCTGAGGTACTTTCGGTGGGAGCTTCTGATTAGAACATGGAAATAGGCATCCTTGAGGTCCAGGGAAGCTAGCCAGTTCCCTGGCCTTAGAGAAGGTAAAATCATTGCCAGAGTCACCATTTTGAATTTTGGTTTCAAAAGGTGCTTGTTCAGATATCTTAGGTCCAAAATGGGCCACATCTCTGTCTTTTGTGGCAAGGAAGTACCTGGAGTACAGACCCTGCCCTGGTGTAGGGGAGAAACCTTTCACAGCTCTGAGAGCCAGGAGGGTTGAGACTTCTGTTTCTAAGGCAAAGGTCTCTAGAGGATTTGCAGGTAGAAAGATCTGATTCTCATCTTGGAAATTTTCTGAAGCTGAGAACCAGACCCTGGCTTACTACTTCCAGGACCCACTGTCTGATGTTAGAGACTCCCAGTCCTGAACGGCGTGACCAGCCTGCCCCTACAGGTAATGGAGAACTGCCCTGGGCATCCCATCAGGGTGCCTGTTTGTCAGGGGCTTTAGGCTGAGGGGTGGGAGCAGGCCTGCTTGCCCCGTCTGCCCTCTCCTCTGAAGAAACCCCTCTGAGCATAAGCAGGAGAAGCCTGGTTTGGTAAAAAGGCCTGTGAAGAGCTCACCTCTACCCTGGGGGTCTGCCTCTGAGGAGTGGTTTGCCGCCTGGCTTTGCACTCTTATAGTTGTTCTATATTCATCCATTTTTTCACGTAATCTCTGTCTGCTCCCCAAACAGAGAATTTCCTACCACAGGAAAATCCATAGCCTTAGTCTGGGTATCCTGTGACAAACTAGTACACCTGAGCCAAGCCAACCTACGAAAGGCCACAGATGTAGCCATGAATCTAGAGGATACATCATTAGAATCCACAGCAGCATGGAATTGCACCTGATGCCTCAATCGCCATCAGCAGCCACCTGCTCCAGCTCTCGGCAAGCTGGCTAGGGCCTGTTTGGCCAAAGCCATGACAGTGTCCCATCTAGATTTTTGGTATCTTGCCACATAAGCCATGTAATTTGCTTGTCTGAGTCCCAAGGACGCTGCCATGTATTGTTTTTTAGCCATGGCATCAATCTTCCTGGAGTCCTTGTCAGGAGGATGTGAGGCCAGGGGAATGTTAGCCTTATCACAGGCTGCAGCCTGAACTACTCCAACATGACTGCATTGCTGCGAAAGAAAGACTGTATCAGGACCTGACAAAGTGTACCTCCTGTCCATCTTCTTGTCAACAAGAGGCACAGAATTAAGAGCTTTTAAAATTTTTGTTATTTCCTAAATGATTTATGTAAGGGGATAGACAATCTCCTAAACTCTGGGATATCCATCATTTCCACAAAATCAGGTTCCTCTTGCTCATCCACAGCTTCCTCTAATGGGAGCTGGAGGGTTTCAGCCACCTTTTTATAAAACAGAAAGTGAGAAGGGGACTCAGAAAGCATAGGGAGAGATTCTAAAGGTCTGTCTGGGGAGATGTCCGGTTCAATGGGCACATCCAGACTCTCAAAGTCACATTCACACTGTTCATAATCCTCCTCCCCCTCCTCTGGTTCATAAAACTCTTCAATATCATATTCTTGAACCGGTGGAACCGACCGAACCGACCTTTTACCAGACAGTGGCGGTTCGGACAGAACCGGAGTAAGTGACTGTACAATCTGTATAGCTTTTGCTATTTCTACAGCAGTTGGAGAAGGCATTTTGGACTCCACACCTGCTGATTTTCTAGTTTTCTTTGCTGGAACTGACTCCCCAGAGTCAGCTTTACGTTTGCCCGAGGAAGTCTCGTCCTGGTCAGAGGGCACTCCCTCCGGTTCGGTTGGCACCGAACCGGGCTGGCCATCCGGGTCAGCGGACTTTTGGCCTCTCGCTCCTGAGCCTGCCAACTCTCTTATCCAGGGTGGCTGCAGGGAATACTTGCAAATCTGGCAGTCTGAATTGAGGTGGTCAAACCTCAGACATTAGAACATGTGGTGTGTGGGTCAGCCTTGGCAAAGGCTTCCCCACAGACACTACAGTGTTGAAACCCAGTGGGCCCGGTTTTTCCTTTGGGTTTCTCAGACATGATGCCAGCCTAACCAACAAACTTGCCCTCTGAACGGCAGTGCCAGGCAAGACACCCTTATCGGTTCCCAACCGTGTCACGGGTCGTGGAAAAAACCGTAATGAAATCCGTTCTTTTTAGAGCCAATAAGAACCGGGAACCGCACTCTAATAGCTTTAAAATGCTTACTTTTTAAAAGTTTTAAACAACCTGATCGGTTCGAACCGAACCGATAAACATTTACAAGTTCCACACAGAAAAAAACCTGTCTATTACTTACAATACCAGAGACGGAGCTTGAACCGAATGGTTTGAGGTTGAAATAATAATACTCGCGGTTGAATTTAACCGAGAAAATACTGTTTAAACCGAGAAATGAACCGAGCAGTAGGAGAAATCTCTGAGCGACTGTTCAGTGAGGCAGAGTAAAGAATCTGACAGTTTCAGTTTGAAATTATCCAGACAGAGCTTTCAACCAAGCTCACGACTTTAAGCTCCATGCCTGGCATGGAAGTTAACTCTTTCACCTCCGGAGCAGTTCTAATGGTGGGACAAACTGCAATTGTCATAATATAGCAAGACTTCATGTTGTTTGAAACATCTGGATATCGTGGCAGTCACAGAAACATGGTACACACAAAACCATGACTGGGACGTAAACATACCAGGATACACTATCTACAGGAGGGACAGAGAAGGTAAAAGAGGAGGAGGAGTAGTAGCTCTTTACATAAGGGAAGGAATCAAAGCAACAGAACAAAAGGGAAAACAGGGAGGAGAAGAAGCACTGTGGGTAAATTTAGAGACCAGCAATGGCACCACAATCTGCAGAGGGGCTGTATACAGACCCCCTTCTCAGGGGGGGAAAATGGACAAGGAAATGATAGAAAGTATACTTAGAATGGTACAAAAAGGGGAGATATTGCTAATGGGTGATCTGAACATGCCAGATGTTAACTGGAGTGCAGTTGCAGCAGCCACTTCCAAGAGTGGGGTTATTCTAGATGCCCTATAGGGGGCATGCCTTTAGACAACTAGTACTGGAGCCCACCGAGAGGGAGCAATCTTAGACCTGGTTCTCTCAAATGGAGACGAAGAGAGGATCACAGATGTAGAAGTGGGTAGCTATCTGGGAACTAGCGACCATCAAACAGTATGGTTCACAATAAACACAGCAATAGAGTCAAGCCACAAAGGCAAAAGTATTGGACTTTAGGAGGGCTGACTTTGCTTGAAACGGTGAGTGCTAAGGAATGCACTAGCAAATGGGCAGGAAGGAGGGGTGGAAGAACAATGGGAAATAATAAAAACTGCCATCACAGAGGTAACAAGCCTTTGTGTGAAGCAAATAAACAAAACGAAACGATGTAAGAAACCACTATGGTTCTCAAAGGAAGTGGCAGCGAAGGTTCAAGAGAAAAAGAAAGCATTTAGGAAGTACAAAGAATCACAGAAGGAGCAGGACAGAGAACTGCATCAGTTAAAGCAAAAGGAAGCTGGGAGGCAGTCAGAACAGCAAAGGCCCAAACCGAGGAAAAGACAGCCAACTCAGTTAAGAAGGGGATAAACCTTTATAGGTACATCAGGGAGCGAAGGAAGACCAAGGAGGACAGTGAGGCTTAATAAAGGGGAGGAGGGAGGTGTAGAGGGTGACTGTGAAAAGGCAGAGATACTAAACAAATATTTTGCTCAGTATTTACAAAGGAAGAGAAAGGTACCTAAAACAAACAGTAGAAACACTCTGATACAGAAGTTGATACTTACCCATTTACAGAAGAAGGGTTCTGAAAGAACTCTTAAAACTGAAGGTGGACAAAGCAATGGGCCTGATGGGATTCATCCCAGAATTTAAAAGAACTAAGGGTAGAACTAGTGACACCACTGACTACCCTCTTTAACAAATCATGGAGGATGGGGTGGTACCTGAGGACTGGGGGAGGGCAGATGTGATCCCTTCACAAAGTGGGAGCAAGGCAGAAGCAGGAAACTACACTGTTAGTTTAACCTCAGTGGTAGGGAAAATAATGGAATCACTTCTGAAGGAAAGAATTGTCGAGTATCTAGAGGCCAGAGGGACATAGGACCCAAGGCAGCATGGATTCACAGCGGAAGGTCATGCCAGACGAATATATTAGATTTCTTTGACTGGGTGACCAAAGTAGTAGATCAGGAGGGCTGTGGACATGGCCTACCTAGACTTTTAGCAAGGCATTTGACACAGTCCCACACAAAGATTAATATAAGTTAGCCAGCCTGGGAGTGGGTTCCAAGATGACAGCCTGTAAAGAATTGGCTGAGAATAGGACACAGAGAGTAATAGTAAATGGAGTCCACTCTGAAAAAAAGGGGGTTAGTAGGGAATCTGAGGGTTCAGTATTAGACCGGTCCTTCAGTGTCTTTATAAGCAACACTGAAGAAGGACTGGAAGGAAAGTATGTCTCTTTGCACATGACACAAATATCTGCAACAGAGTTGATGCACAAGGTGGGGTGGAAAGGATGAGAAGGACTTGGCAAGGTTAGAGGAATGGTCAAATGTATGGCAGCTTAGATTCAATGCTAAGAAGTGTAGATAATGCACCTGGGAAACAAAACCCAGGGAAGAGTACACAATGGGGGTGAGATACTAACAACAAAAAAATGGAAAGGGACTTGGGGGTAGTCATATCAGATGACCTAAAGGTGGGCAAGCAATGTGAGAGGCAGCAAGGAGGGTTGGGGGATACTGGGATGCATAGGGAGAGGCATCACCAGTAGGAAACAGGAAGTTATTATCCTCTGTACAGACAGCTGGTGAGACCCATCTGAGTACTGCGTGCAGTTCTGGAGACCCAATCTCCGCAAAGACATAGACAGGATGGAAGCTGTCCAGAGGAGGGCATCTAAAATGGTGGGTCTGCACCGGAAGACATACTAAGAGTGACTTAAGAGCTTAATATGCATAGCCTCGAGGAAAGGAGGGAGAGGGGACATGATAGAAACTTTCAAGTACCTCAAGGGAATCAACAAAGTCCAAGAGGTTAGTATCTTTCAAAAAGAGGTGCAAGAACAAGGGGACAATTTGAAGATGGGGGGCTCAGAGGTAATTTAAGGAAGTATTTTTTCACAGAGAGGGTTGTGGATGCATGGAACGGCCTTCAGGAGGTTGTGGAGTCAAAAACAGTGGTGGAATTCAAGCATGCATGGGACAGTCATGAGGCAATTCTAGGGGGTGGGGGTAGGAAGAAGTAGGCTACTGGTTAACTAGGATGTGCAGCTTATCCACTAGGTAAGGAAATGGGCAGAATGGGTGGGCCAAGTGGTCCTTATCTGCCGTCAAATTCTATGTTTCTATGTTTCTATAAGGAAAAAGGAGAGCGAGGCAAGAGAGCCGAGGGACAGAAAAAGGAAAAGATATAAACTGAAAAAGGAATAAGCCAGTAGAGGACAGAAGAAAAAAATTACTCACCTTAGTAATGTTGTTTCTTCTAATGGAGTCTTGCTATAGTATGACAATTGCAGTATGACCGCAGGTTAGAACTGCTCCGAGGTGAAATAGTTAACTTTCCATGCAGGCATGGAACTTAGAGCGAGCTCGGTTGGAAAACTCTGTCTGTTGTGCTTCAAACGCAAACTGTCAGATCTTTACGAGCTAAAACTCACTAAGGTTCTTTGTGGAAGCTGTAAACCCACACTAGCCAACTGGCTACTAACATAAACACTCATTTTGGCCTAAAACAAAGACTCAAGTCAGAGACCCAAAATGCAAAACACAACACCAATTCACCCAAAAAGGTAGGTGAAAACAACAAGGTGGGCATCAAAAGTGCTATCCTGTACTGCCCACCCACATCCCCAAAACAGAGGTTCTGAGAGGGGCAGGCAGGAGGGAGGTCATAATATAGCAGACTCCATTAGAAGAAACAACATTACTAAGGTGAGTAATTTTTTCTTCAAACAACATGAAGTCTTGCTATATTATGACAATTGCAGACTACACAGCAGTACCCCCATGGAGGAGGGACAGAACCTACCTAGGAAATAGGCTCTGAAGCACGGCTGTGCCAAACCGAGCATCACTCCTAGCCTGGATGTCCAGGGAGTAATGCTTGGTAAAAGCGTGAACTGTTTTCCAGGTAGCTGCTTGACATATTTCTAGAATAGGAATGTCTGGCAGCAGCCAGAGAAGCAGCTGTACCTCTGGTAGAGTGAGCCCTCAGGCCTGAGGGGGGAACTTTACCCAACTTCTCATAGCAGAATTGGATACAAGAGACAATCCACCTGGCAATGGATCTTTTAGTGGCTGGCTTCCCTTTACCAACTTCGCCATAGGTGAGGAACAGCTGAAGGAGTCAAACCTATGACCCTTGGTATGCTCTATGTAGTAACTAAGGCCTCTTCACATCTAGGCTGTGCAGCATCCTCTCCCCAGAGGAGGAGTGGTCAGTGAAGTACACTGGAAGTGAAATAGATTGATTAAGGTGAAATCTGAAACCACCTTAGGCAGGAACTTTCTGTTAGTCCGAAGGACCACCTTATCTCTATGAAAAGAGATAAACTCCTGCTCCACTGACAACGCTTGTAATTCACTTCTATGCCTGGGAGAGGTGATGGCTACCAAAACACAGTTTTCCAAGTCAAGTACTTGAGCTTAGCTGAAGACAAGGGCTCAAAGGGGTTGCATAAGCTGAGCAATACAAACATTAAGATCCCAGGCAGGGGCAGGATCCCTGAATGGAGGGTTGGTGTGAAACAACCCCTTAAAAAACTTGAAAAATACAGGATAAGCTGAAAGGGAAGAGGATTTACCTGCTGAAATAAAAGCAGACACAGCTGCCAAGTGCACCTTCAGGATAGCTGGTCTCAGCCCCAAAGAATTCAGGTGGACCATATAATCTAGGACTGTGGGTAGATCAGCAGAGACTGGGAAATATGCTTTTCCGAGCACCATATGGAAAACCTTTTCCATTTGGAATTGTAGGTAGCCCTTGGTGGAAGGCTTCCTTTGGCCTTCATATATCCATTACACCTTGGGAAAGGTGTAAATCAGCAAACTCTAACTCTTTAAGAACCAAGCCTTGAGATTGAGAGATTTGAGACTGGGTACCAGACCCTTCCCTGGGCACAGGTTAACAGATTGTGATTCCTGGAAGGACAGGGATGATGGACTGCTAAGGACAGCAGGAGGGATACTAGGGCTGTCTGGCCCAACTGAGCTATCAGAATGACTTTGCATGATTGGGATCTGATTTTGACTAGCACTTTGAACAGGAGAGGAAAGGAGGAAGGCATAAAGAAACTTCCTCCCAACTGAGGGCTAAGGCATCCAGTGGAAGTGAGCCCAACACTGGGGGCCTGCAGCAAAAAGAGGAAGTTGGTGATTGTCTGGGGCTGCAAAAGATCTATCTATGGGTGCCCCATCTGGCAAATACTACTCCCAAGACTAGGGATCCAGTGACCATTCGTGGTGGCCCTGGAATCCTGCTGAGAACATCTGCCAGACATTGTCCTTGCCTGGGAGGTGAACTGCCGTAAGGGGAGGTGTTCAGGAGTAAGCCAGAGACCAAATCATCGCTTTGGTGCACAAGGTCAGGACCGAGTGCCCCCTTGTTTGTTGATGTACCACATTGTAGTGGTGTTGTCTGTTCTGACCTGAATACTCTTGTTCTGAACAGATTTGGAAAAAGCTTGAAGTGCTAGAAAAACTGCTCTGAGCTCCAACAGGTTGATGTGGGAGAGATTCCTGGGAGACCACAGACCCTGGGTGGTGAGGTCGCCATGTGAGCTCCCCAGCCCAAGAGGGACGATCTGTAGTAAGGATTAGAATGAGACTGAGTGACAAAAGGAACCCTTTGTCTCAGGTTGCTCTGATCCTGCCACCACTGTTGGGCTTGGATCAGGGTTCTGTTACTGGGATCAGCTTGGTAAGAGGATCCTTTCTTTGAGACAAAAAGCGCTCAAATGGAACTGGATGTCCCTCATCTGAAATCTTGCTCCTTGCACAACTGCTGTGGATGCAGCCATGTGTCCTAGGAGCTGCAGAAAATGCCTTGCTGGCCAAGAGACCTGCAGGGTAAATGAGGAGGCCAGGGAGACTAGGGTCTTTGCCCTGTCTAGGGGGAGGAAGGCCCTGGCTTCCTGTGTGTTCAGTTCTGCGCCTATGAAGGTAAGAAGCTGGACCAGCTCTAGAACTGACTTTGAGAGATTCAGAAGGAAACCTAGAGATGTAAGCAGTTGCTGCGTTATCTGAAGGTGTAAATTGACCTGGTCTGGGGAGTGGCCTACTAAGAGCCAATCGTCCAGGTAAGGAAAGATGGCAATCTTTTGCCTTCTTAGGTAGGCAACTGCTACAGTCAGGCATTTGTTAATACCCTTGGGCAGAAGTGAGGTCAAGGGCATTGCTCTGAACTGATAGTGGCCTGAGGGCAGCTCGAACCTGAGGTACTTCGATGGGAGCTTCTTGATGGGAATATGGAAGTAGGCATCCTTGAGGTCCAGGGAAGCTAGCCAGTCCCCTGGCCTTAGAGAGGGTAGGATAATTCCCAGAGTCACCATTTTGAACTTTGGCTTTAAAAGGTGCTTGTTTAAATATCAGAGATCCAGGAAGGGCCGCCATTCTCCTGTCTTTTTTGGGGTAAGAAGTACCTGGAGTACAAACCTTTGCCCTGGTGTAGGGAGGAACCCTTTCCACAGCTCTGAGAGCCAGGAGGGTAGAGACCTCTGCCTCTAGGGCGAAGTGCTCTGATGGAGTTGCAGGAAAGATCTGGTTCTCAGCTTTGAAATTTTTGAAGCTGAGAATCAGTCCCTGGCTTACTACTTCCAGGACCCACTTGTCTGATGTTAAAGACTTCCAGTCCTGGACAAAGTAAGCCAGCCTGCCCCTACAGGTAGAGGAGAATCGGCCCTGGCAATCCCATCAGGGTGCCTGCTTGGCAGGGGCCTTGGGCTGAGGGGTGGAAGCAGCTTTTGAGGAGTGGCCTGCCTTTCCTTGGCCTGTGCAGTGCTATAGGTGGTCCTATAGTCATCCATTTTCTTCATGTAATTCTCTGTTTGCTCCCCAAATAGAGAATTTCCCACAACAGGAAAATCCATGGCCTCAGACTGGGTATCCTGAGACAGGGTAGTACATCTGAGCCAAGCCATCCTGCAAGTGCCACAGATGTAGCCATGACTCTTGATGAAACATCATTAGAGTCCACTGCAGCATGAAATTGCACCTTGGATGCCTCAATACCATCCATAGCCACCTGTTCCAGCCCCTGGCAAGCTGGTCAGGGACTTGTTTCGCTAGGGCCAGCACAGTATCCCATCTGGATTTCTGGTACCTAGCCATAAGCCATATAATTTGCTTGTCTGAGTCCCAAAGATGCTGCCATGTACTGTTTCTTTCCATAGCATCAATCTTCCTGAGTCCTTCTCAGGGGTGAGTTAGGGAATATTAGCCTTGTCACAGGCTGCAGCCTGCACTACCCCCACATGGCTGCATTGTTGAGTGAGGAAATCAGTGTCGGAGCCTGATAAGGTATACCTCTTGTCCATCCTTTTATCCACAGGAGGTATAGTGTGAGGAGTTTTTAAAACTTTTACTGTCTGTTTCCAAAAAGATTTATGCAAAGGAATTGACAGTCTCCTAGACTCTGGAATATCCATCATTTCTATGTAGTCTGGCAACTTTTTTATAAAACATGAAATGAGAAGGGGACTCAGAAAGCCTTGGAGGAGAAACCCCTAGGGGTCTATCTGGAGAGATGTCCGGATCAATGGGCACATCCAGATCTTCAAAACCATATTCACTCTCCTCATATTCCTCTTCCCCCTTCCCCGGTTCATACAAATCCTCAAAATCATAATCTTGAACCGGTGGAACCGGCCGAACTGAACGCTTACCTGAAGGTGTCGGTTCGGTCGGAACCAGACAAAGGGACTGGACAAATTTGAATTGTTTTAGCTATTTCAGCAGTTGGGGAGAGAACTTTCGCTCACACTAGCTGACTTTCTAGTCCTTTTGCTGAACCGCCCTCAGAACCGCTCTTCATTTGCCCGAGGAAGTATCGCCTAGTCAGAGGGTATTCTCCTCCGGTTCGGTTGGCACCGAACCGGCTGGCCATCCGGTCAGCGACTTTTGGCCTCCTTTCCTGAGCCTACCAACTCTCTATCTATGGTGGCAGCAGGAATTGTGACAAATCTGGCAGTCTGAATTGAGGTGGTCAAACCTCAGACAATAGACACATGTGATGTGTGGGTCAGCCTTAGCAAAAGCTTCCCCACAAACACTACAATGTTGAAACCCAGTGGGTCCAGTTTTTCTTTTGGGTTTCTCAGACATAATGCCAGCCTAACCAACTTGCCCGTTTATGGCAATCCACCAAGCAAGACACCCTTATCGGTTCCCAACCGTGTCACAGGTCGTGGAAAAAAACGTAATGAAATCTGTTTTTTTTTAGAACCGATAAGAACCGGGAACCGCACTCTAAAAAAGGACTAGAAGATTTTAAATACAACCTGATCGGTTCAAACCGAACCGATAAAGAATTACAAGTTCCACACAGAAAAATAAATGTAAACCTATCTATTACTTACATTACTACAGACAGAGCTTGAACTGACCGTTGTGGTTTAATTTCGCTAAAAACAAAAATAATACTTTTAAACCGACAAAATGAACCGAGCAGAAGGAGAAATCTCCGGAGCGACTGTTCAGTGAGGCGGAGTAAAGAATCTGACAGTTTATGCTTGAAGCACAACAGACAGAGTTTTCAACCGAGCTCGCGCTCTAAGTTCCATGCCTGCATGGAAAGTTAACTATTTCACCTCCGGAGCAGTTCTAACCTGCGGTCATACTGCAATAGTCATAATATAGCAAGACTTCATGTTGTTTGAAAGAAGAGAGAGAATTCCTACCCTATGGGACCACAGGACCTCCCTTCTGGGGCGGCTCCAAGGGAGGAACAGATAGAGAGAAAGAGAAAAGGAAGAAGAAGAAGAAAGGGAAGAAAACAAGGTATGCTGAGAGGGGAGAACACTGCCCATAGATATATTGGTTGAGAGGCTTATAAGCTCGGAACCAAAAACAAGGGAGCAAGAATCGCTCCTGCTAGGACTGAGAGAAGGTTCAACTGAACCACCTGTACAGATTGGACACAAAGGGCAGATTCTCTAACCTCCCATCATGCCAACCCCTACACTCTAGCTGAGAGCTCACAGACTGCCCAGGCAGAAAATCTGTTCTGGAAAGAGAGCGCCCAACTAGGAAGGGGATTAAGCCCCTTAGCACCCTGTTAAGTGCTAACACAGTAGTGTATGGGGAGGGGATAAGTTCTACAGAACGCAGTTTGTATGAAAGGATAAAGTGAGAACTCAATCAGACTCCCTGAAGGCAAGGCAAGAACAACCGCTCAAGGCTAATGAAGTGCCAGAAGCACCAGCCAGAATGAGCTGACAATAACAATACCTGCCAGAGGGAACCTAAATTTTTGAGGCCGAGCCAAAGGGATGGTCTCTTGAGCTGTGAACTGAGCAACGTAGTTAAGGGGCCCAGAGGTCATCCCCTAGTGACAGTCAGAAAGAGTTCCCTCAGAATAGGTGAAAAAGACCCTAACTTGTTCCTCTTTACCTTGAGGAAAAAAGATCCATTCAAGAAGAACGGAAAACAGAATTAATTTTTTTTTTTTTGGCATGAAGGCTAAAGGAAGGGAGAGGAACGAGACGGGAGGGGAAGACGCCACAATAGGAGGCCACTGAGGGGAAGGTGGGCAGGTATCAGTAATGAATGGTGAAGATACAACAGAAGATCAAGAATTACGGTAGGTACGTAATTTTCATATCTTCCCTTGTCAATCTTCACCATTCATTACTGCTTGGGTGAGTACCAAGCCCCCCCCCCAAAGGGGGGGGATAAGAAACCCTGAGGAAGCAAGACCCCCAGCCTCCTGTTGGTGAGAAACAGAAGGAGAAGACCCTGGGCTAATCAAGAGAGAAGCCTATGGGGGAGAAGAGCTAGACGATGTCCCCCGAGGACGGGGAGACGGAGGAAGCCCCTGCAGAAGTCTCCTAGCTCTGGAGGAAAAGAGACGGGTCCCCCAGAAAGTGGAGCGAATCACCCTACGCCGGGCCAGGGGTGACAACTTTGACAGACGAAGCCATGCCGTCTGTCTAATACAGATCACTGTCCCTGGAAGCCACCTCATTGACGTCATAAGATGCCCTTGCTTGGTGTCTTGCCAGCTCCAGGCCTATAGCAGAGAGGGCAATAGCTTGTCTGGTTTGCTCCATGTCAGACACTGATGCTAAGATTAGGGAAAGGATCGACCACAAATGCCTGCCACAGGCAGCACGGTGGGCCTGATGAGATGCAATGCAAGACATCACATGAGAGGAAGAAAACACTCTTCGCCCCCACCGGTCAAACTGTAGAGAATCTGAGTCCGGTGGACCGTCGTACGCCAGGTGGCGGTGCCCGGAGGGAATCTCTAGGTATGCCAATCCCGAGGGTGGGTTGGGAAGAGTACCTAGATATTCTGATGGGGCACAATACCTACGTTGGCAGTCTGCCGGGGCTGGAGAAAGGGCGGCTGGCGACTGCCAGAAATGGATAGATGCCTCCTGGAAGGGAACAGGCCAGGATAGTACCACCAAGTGCTGGGCACTGAATTTGCCAAGGAATTCACACGTCTCCCATTCAGTATTGTCTCACCTAATGTAGGAAAGCTGAAGATCCCTCACCATCCTTGAAAGGAATGGCTGATATTCAGTGAAATCAGCATTGGAGGAGAGATGAGCAGTGGGTTCCTCTCCCTCAGAGGAGGGAGACGAGGATGATGGAGGGCTTGAGTGTCCAGAGGACTCCTGCAGCGGTAGGGATAGGTGAAAAAAATCGCTCATTCATGTACCTAATATATGGGGGGAAGGCCGCCGCAGAACCTCTGAACGTCTCCCAGGATAACGGGCCCGTGGGACTGACACGGCCTGGGAGAGCAGGGGGTGGCTGCAGAGGAATGGGAGAGGGGCACCTACGGCGAGGCAACTGTCCTCTGGAATCCGGGGAATGGAGCCCGAGCTGGCAGGATCCTGGACAACAGACCAGGTCGCAAAATGGAACCCTGGGGATGTGAAGCCTGGAAGAGCCTAGAAGGGGATCCTCCCTGTGACGAACCTGGGACTGCATGGATCCAGAAGGGCAGCCCACAGCAACGCCACCAGAAGAGTCCCTGGGGTCCAACAGGGAAAGACGGGGACTGAGACGCCTGAACCCTGTCCCTCAACCCCTTGGACTCCGAGAACGCCTTCCTCCTTGACCCCAGCGACCCCCCCCCCGAGGGGATGCAGCGACACCAGGGTCAGCAGCTGCCACGACCCCCTCTGGAGGGAGAACCTCTTCCTCCACCTCCGTTCCATTGTCCCCCAGGGACCCCAGACCACCCCCAGCCTGGAGCGCCTCAGAGGAGGACGGCAGCGGGGACAGAGGAATAGGCGCGCTGGGCCGTCTAGCACCTCATGCCACCGGAGGCCCTGACTCCGAAGAGTCGGGGTGAGAGGACGGGTCCATGTCTGAGTCATCCTCCTCCGAGGAGGAAAAGACCAGCTGGACCACAATAATGGCAACCCCGGAGGTCTCCAGTGAAATGGCGCCACGGACAGTGCCAGTGCCGGAGGCAGCGCTGGACGACCCCGGACCCCCCACAACACCTAGACCCTATCCCGACTTCCTAACGGTGCCAACCAAACCCACGGCACCACCCTTGGTGCCGGGACCCCACTCAGCACTGCCAGAAGAGCCAACCGTACTCGCAGCGCCACGGGCGGCCCCGAGAGCCAACACGGCACCGCCAATGATGTCGTCTCGATCACCAGCACCACAAATGGTACCGGAAGGCGGCGTCGAGGGTCCATCGAAGCCAGGCCCAGCAGATGTGGGCCTCGACACTGGGGGAGCCTGCAGGAGGTGACTGCCGAAACAGTGTCCCCGCCAAGGCCCCAGAGGGGACCCCGGCGTTCCTCCGACACCGCAAAAGAAGCTTCCTCTTCGGCAAGTGAAGATTAGGAAGCCTCCTCCTCTACAGACCATATAGGCCTGACAGGGGACCCAGGGGAAGGGCCTAGAGACCTTACCTGGGAATCCCTGGAGTGGTGCCGTCCCCCGAAAGTCAGCGGGGCCTTGCCGATCTTAAACGCGTGGACTCCTAGGACGCGACGGTCCATCCAGAAACAGGCGTCACACGCATCCACATCGTGGTTGTGTCCCAGGCAATGAAGAGAAACATCATGTCGGTCCGTGACGGAAAAATACCGGCTACAGGAGCACCGACGCATAGGGGCGCGGCCCGACTTCGACTCTACGCTTTGGCCTCCGAACCCGACATGATGCTAAAATATTGAGACTAAAAACAGTAGAGCCTCGGCTGGCCAAAGAAAGTTATAAAAGAACAGTCTTACCGGACGCGCCTAGAAAAACAGGAGGAGGAGTCTGGAAATTAAGACGAGAAGGCCTAAACTGTATCTGACCGCCGCAGCATGTGTAGCCTCGACAGCGGAGAAACAGAACTGAGATGGAGGAGGAGTCTGCGCACCTAACGGCCGCCACTCGCGCATGACGCAGCACGCCGCCCGGGGCGCCGCTCGGAGCCGACTCCCAAAAAATAAGAAATCTCAAGGGTGCACGTCCGCACTACCCCAAGCAGTAATGAATGGTGAAGATTGACAAGGGAAGATTCTGTTTTTCTAGGATCGTGGATACGTTGTTCATCCACACTTGTTGGCAGACTCCCAGCAGTTCACCAGGAGGAGGGAGGCAAGGCGCACACCCACTACTTAGGGAACAGAGATTGGAGAACTGAGGCCCCAAAACCAGCATCCCGCCATGACTCAAGGTCAATGTGGTAGTGGGTAATGAAGGTGTTTGCTGACTTCCAGGTAGCAGCCCGACAGATTTCCTGGATAGGGATGTCCCTGGGAGCAGCCACCGATGCAGCAGTATGGCGGGTAGAATTAGCTCGTATCCCTATGGGAGGCTTCATGCCCGCCAATTCATAGCATAGACCTATGCATGATGTAATCCATTTTGCTATGGTCCATTTGGCTACAGGTCGGCCAGAAGCGGCTTCAGCGTAGGTGACAAACAGCTGGTGAACCTCTCCACGAATTTCCGCCATCCTCTCATTGTAATAGGAGAGAGCACGTCTAAGGTCCAAACGTATGGTGCCTGTACTCGGCCTCTGAGGTGTAATTAGGGTAGTATAATGGCAAAGTCAACACCTAGTTAAGGTGAAACTCCGACACCACCTTCGGAAGGAATTGTGGGTGGGGGCGCAGGACAACTTTGTCCCTGTGGAAGACCAAATAAGGGGAGTCCACCGAAAGCGCCTGGAGCTCCCATGTCCTTCTGGCAGACATGATAGCCACCAGGAAGACCGTCTTCCATGACAAGTGTGACAGCTCACACTTATGCATTGGTTCGAATGGCTTGCCCATGAGCTTTGCCAGTACCACTTGTATATCCCACGGAGGTGGAGGTTCATTCACCAGAGGGGATATGTGATCCAGGCCTTTGGAAAAGCGCCTGACCACCATCTCCTGCGCCAATGTCAGCTGACCAGCCCGCGCCCGGTTAGTAGAAATGGCTGCCAGGTGCACCCTGAGAGTCGATGACCACAGACACCCTTTGGAGAGAGACCAAAGGTAGTCAGGAATGTTAGCCACATAACAGGATAAGGGGGCCCAGACCCTTACCCTGACACCAAATGGAAAATCTTTTCCATTTGAAGGCATAACATTTCCTGGTCAATTCCTTTCTGGATGCCTCCACCACGGTGTAGACATCTTCGGAAAGACCCAAAGCCTGGAACTCTAGCCACTCAGGTACCAGGGTGTGAGGTGCAGGGATTGAAGGTCCGGATGGAAGACCTTCCCCTGGTTCAGAGATATCAGGTCCGGGAGTGTACAAAGTCACTCCGCGGGCCAGCAGCTGAGGCTGAGGAGATCTGGATACCAGAACTGGCGTGGCCAGTCTGGGGCTACCAGAATCACCTTCGCCTTGTCCCTCCTCACCTTGAGTAACACCTTGTGGATCAAGGGAAATGGAGGGAAAGTGCAGAAGAGGCCTGGGGTCCACGGTCTCGAGAAGGCATCCTCCTGCAGCGAGCCCTGCTGAGGGAGGGGTGGGGTGGTCATGATACAGTCTCAGCTTGGTGTTTTCCCTGCAGGCAAACAGGTCCCCCATCGGTTTGCCCAATGGGAGAACAGGCTGTAAGCTACCTCTGGATGGAGAGACCACTCGTGGGATATCTGGCCTATGTAGCTGACAGCATCCGCCAGCTGGTTGGAGGCTCCTGCCTCACAGATGGCTAGGAGATCCGCCTCCAACTGACTCACAAGGGTCCAGATGCGGAAGGCCTCCTTGCACAGCAGACGGGAGTGCGTGCCGTCCTGTTTGTTGAGGTAGTACATGGTCGTGGTATTGTCCATTTGGACTTGAACCACTTGACCCCAGAGCCGAGGAGCGAAAGCTAACAGTGCCAGTCTGACTGCTCTGAGCTCCAACAGGTTGATGTGGCATTGGGATTCCCTGGGGGGTCCAGAGTCCGTGGGCCCTGTTGTCCGCCATGTGGGCTCCCAAGCCCATGAGAGAGGCATCGGTCATGAGGATGACCGTCGGCTCATGGCAGACAAACGGGATCCTTTCCTGCAACCGGTTTGTGGCGGTTTACCATTGGAGAGCACCCCACATCTTCTGGGTTACAGTGATCAGCTGGTCAAAATGACCATGGTGCTGAGTCCACTGGGCGCCCAGCTCCCATTGGAGGGGGCGCATGTGCAACTGGGCTCAATGGACTAAGGTGCATGCCACCATGTAACCCAGAAGGCACAGAAAGTCCCGGGCAGGGTGCAATTGCCCAACCAGAAATTACTGAGCTAAGGAGGAGAGAACCTCCACCCTGTCTGCCGGGAGCCGAGCTCTGGCTTGACAAGAGTTGAGCTCTTCCCCGATGAAGCCCATCACCTTAGAAGGCATGAGTTCCGAATTGGCCTCATTGATCAGGAGGCCGAGTTGTGAGCAGGTTTGGAGGGCCAGAACCCTGGGACCTCTCCACCGCCTGTTGGGTGGAACCTGCAAGGAGCCAATCGTCGAGGCAGGGGTAAATTCTGACCCCCCCCCCCGACGCCGGAGATGGGCCACCACCACTGCAATGCATTTGGTGAAGACCTGTGGGGCAGATGACAGGCCGAATGAGATAGCTCGGAACTCGTACAGGGTCCCCTCGACCCTGAAGTGGAGGAACCGCTGATGGGACGGACGGATTGGGATGTGAAAGACTGCGTCCTGCAGATAGAGTGAACAGAACCGCATGTTTCGCTCCAAGGATGGTATGATCTGGGACAGAGTGACCATCTGAAAGGTGCATGACCTGAGATATTGATTCAGGTCATGGAGATCTAGAATGAGGCATCAGCCCCCCCCCCCCTCCACTTGGGCACCAGGAAGTACCTGGAGACAAAGCCTGGGTCTGCAGATGAGAGTTACTGCCTCCTTGAGGAGGAGCTGAGCGATGTCGTCTCAAAGAGCCGACTGGGTGCATGTGGAAATCAGTTCTTCCCAAGGGGCGCAGGCTCGGCTGGGAGGGTACTGCTCGAATTCTAGTGGCAGTCCCTGACCAACCAATTTGAGAACCCACCTGTCCGAAGTGATAGAGGACCAGGCAGAAAGGAAGTGGCGGAGTCGGACCCCCACAGGAAGACCCAGAGCTGGCATGACGGTAATAGGGTGGCAAACCCCACCCCATCACTGAGCAGGCTTGGAGGAGGAGGAGGAGGAGGAAGCTCCAGGACCTGAACCTCGGCCTCCTCTGTGGGCCTGCTGGGGTCCAGGCTTGGGCCGAGGGCGCCAGGCCTGAGCCTGCTGCTGATGCTGATGTTGCTGTCCTCCCTGGAAGGAGGACTGCTGAACCACAGAAGAAGAGGACCGAAAGGGCATCTTCTTTTTTCTTCTGCTGGTTCTTTCCCGAAGAACTTTTGGCAGAAGTGACATCCAAGGTGGCACTGAACTGCTCTATGCGCTGTAGGTGACAGGCCACTGCTGGGCCAAACAAGTTGGTCCCAAGGAAAGGCACATCAGCTAACCTGTGCTGAGTATCCGGCAGGAAGGAGGAGAGCCTCAGCCATGCCTGCGGCAAGAGGCAACTGCGGCAGCCATCAAGCGGGCACAAGAGCTCCCGATGTCCAGGGCTGGCTGGAGCTGCTGTTTGGCGACAGCACGGCCCTGATCTCGGATGTGTTTGACTGTGGTCTGTATCTCTGCGGGGGGATGTGGGAGGACTTCATCCGAAGACCCGAGAAGGGCATGGGAGAAGAGTGCCATGATGATGGACGAACTTGCCTGACGAAGGCCCAAGAAGGACGTCACATAGACTTTCCGCCCTGAGTGGTCCAGATACTTGGACTCCTTGTCTGGAGGTTGGTCAGTGTGTCAGCAGAACTGCCAGTATGCCTGAACACAGAGGCAGTCACCAGGTTCTCGGCCGAAGGGTGCTCTGTGAACCCTGCAAGGGACCCCATGGGCACTGCATACTTGTGGGCCATGCGGGCAGACTGTGCTGGACATGAGGCAGGATGCTGCCATAGTTCAAGTGCCGTTCCAACAATGGCCTTGGCCACAGGAAAGGGCTCTGTCAGGGTATCCCCTCTCTTGAGGATGTCCGTGAGAGGGTACTCCGCCTTTTTCTGGATGGGTTCCAGGGGCATCCTTGTGAAATCGGAGATGAGACGAAAGATCCCTTTGAAGGAGGACCTTCCTCCATCCCTTTGCCAACAGACAACTCATCATCCCCAGGATGAGAGTGAAGCCCGGTGACATCCGAGTCCTAATAGTTGGGGTACAGCGGCCTGCTGCCAAAATCACCCTCGACACACCGAGGGCGGTCCAGGGTGACGGTGACCAACAGACATCGGGGAAGCCCAGTATCTGGTCAGTCCTCTTTGGAAGGAGCCCCTCCCACAGGCTGCTTAGGCGGCGGCTCCACTACTATCGGTGGAGAGACCGGTATAGGCCGAACTGAAAGACGGGCTAGCCCCGAGGGTGGAGGAACTAAAGGCTTCGATTCCAAGGGGGTCGGCTTCAGCCTAGGAGGCGAAAGCCAAGTAATGGCCGGGGTAGGAGTCGAAGTGGCTTGTGCCCGGACAAAATCACCTGTTGCCACATGAGGTCCTCATAGCGCCAATGGAGTTTCTGTCGAAGCCTCTCCTCATCCGAGGAGGATGAGAACGGCCGGTGGCAACACCTCTTTTTCGAGTGCTTGTGGCTCTTCCTTGGCCGTCCGAACGAAGAGGGTTCTAGATCTCAACTGAGATCGGACAGGCTGACTCGACTGCTCGGGAGACACCGACAGGACCGGTGATACCCAGGGATCTGGAACCGGGTCCTCGATGGGGACACCAGCAGGCTGGGTCTCCTCATCAGGGAAGACAAGGACCGGAGTCCTTTCCAAGGAGTCATTGACAGGAGGCGGTGACAGTGGATCGATGAGGTCGAGGACAATCTCGACCTCATCGTTCGCATCCTCGGTTGGCTGGCCTGACGGAAGGTTCGTGAAGCCTGCGGCCGAGGAAGCGATCTCAACAGAGGTCAAGACCACATGCTCCTGGGACTGAGACCTCTCTCAGTCCCAAGAGCATCTTCGCCGAGACAAAGATATGCTTGGTTCCTTATCTCTCCCTCTCTTACGAGATCGGGAGGAGTGCAAGCCCGCGGGCGTCTCTCCCCGGGTGGGGAGAGACTGGCACAACTCCTTGAAGGAACCTGAAAAGGTGGAGCCTAGGTTGAGTGGAATGAAAAAGCTTCGACTGTCCGAAGCACAAAAGGCTTCTTCTTCGAACGTCTTCATGCATTCCAGCTGCTCGGTGGAACCCGTAGCCAGCGCCGACCTAGCCTCCTTGGATTTCACCGGAGGATTCCTTTTCTCTGGTCTCCCCAACTTTAAATGTGCCAGGCGGTCATCCAGAACATTGGGATGGAAGGCCAAGCAAAAGCTGCAGGACGAGGTGTCATGGCCGACACAAAGGCAGTAGACACGTGAGAGATGGGGATCGGTGTGCGACATCTTCTGGCCGCAAGGACACCGTCGAAATCCTGGAGAAGATTTCTCTTCCATGGTCAAGGACGCAAAAGCACAATCGCTAACTCGGAGTTTTCATTTTGGTAAAACCAAAGAATTGAAAGCCAGGACCTATGAAATGCGTGAGCACGAGGGAGGCAACCTGTATCTTCCAGCGGAAAGGAAGATCTGGCGCCACGGGGTGGAATCGAGGTATATACCACCTGGGTGGGTTGGAGGAGCCAGCTTGAAGACTTCCATCAAGATTTAAAGGGGAAAGAGACATGCCAATAACTGTGGATGAACAACATAGCCACAATCCTAGAACTGAGCAGTTTTGTGTTGGATGGAGACACGAAGAGGTCCAGCTCGGGACATCCACACCTGTCGAAGAGAGTGTCGATCACTGAGAAAGAAGTTCCCATTTGTGTACCTTGGACCAGGAATGGTTTAGACTGTCGACCAAGGTGTTCTGAATGCCTGGAATATGCATGGCAGTAAGGTCCAGGTGATGTTCTATGGCCCAATACCAAACTCTCATCACGCTTCTGCATAGGGGGTAAGAATGTGTTCCCCCTGCTTGTTTACGTAAAAGACCACAAACATATTGTCCAACTGGCTCAAAAGAGATCCCAGAAGCAGGTTCGTCTCACAGGCCTGCAGAGCATACAGGATTGCCTGCATCTTCAAAACACTGACGTGGAGATGCTGCTCCAATAGGGATCAGGTCCCCGGAGTCTGACGATTTGCCAGATGGGCGCCACAGCCTGGCCCGGACACGTCCATGGTCAGGATCTGTCAAGGTGACTCACACCAGAAGTGGACCCCCTTGGAGAGTCTGGATGGGTTCAGCCACCATGTCACAGTCTGTCGCACAGACTTGGATACAGACATTGAAAGATCCACATTTTGCAAGGATTACATCCCCTTAGAGAAACGACCCCCCACTGCCCCCCCAGAGATTCGGCTGGGGATGGGGTTGGACAAGGAGTCAGGCGGAGGAGTCGGGGACAGGCAACATGTTCTGGGAGCTCTGGGGGCAGAACCTCCTGTGGCTTGGGAAGATGCCTTTCTCTTAAAGGCACTTTGAGCCTGTTGGCCTCTGGGTTGCTGCTTGGAGGTGCGACAAAAGGATTGTCGCTGGGACGATTTAGGCTGAGACTGGTACAATGTTTGAACCGAACAAATAGTCTTGCCTGACTCTTGGAGGCGAGTGATTATATTTTGAGAATCCTCGCCAAACAAAACAGAACCTCTGAAAGGGGTGTCCAGAATCTTAGACTGGACGTCTGGAGCAAAACCTGAGACTTTAAAGCAGGAGTAGCGACAAAGACAAACTCCTGCAGCCACAGCTCTACCTGTGGAGTCCGCTGATTCATAAGAGGCTCAGAGAACGAGTCCCCCACATCGAAGCCTGACTTTAAAAGGTGTAACAGCTCAGCCTTCCCAGGAAGATCAGGCTGAGCCTGTGCCACCTCAAAGGGCTTCTCCCACAGGGCATTCTGATACTGAACCATGTAGGCAAGCAAGTTTAGGGAACGGACAGCGTAGGTGGCTGAAGAATACATAGAATTTGATGGCAGATAAGGACCGCTTGGCCCACCCAGTCTGCCCATTTCCCTACCTAATGGATAAGCTGCAGATCCTAGTTAACCAGCAGCCTACTTCTTCCTACCCCCAACCCCTAGAACTGCCTCATGACTGCCCCATGCATGCTTGAATTCCACCACTGTTTTTGACTCCACAACCTCCTCCGGAAAGCTGTTCCATGCATCCACAACCCTCTCTGTGAAAAAATACTTCCTTAAATTACCCCTGAGCACCCCCAGATCTTCAAATTGTGCCCCTTGTTCTTGCACACCTCTTTTTGAAAGATGCTACCTCTTGGACTTTATTGATTCCCTTGAGGTACTTGAAAGTTTCTATCATGTCCCCTCTCCTTCCTTTCCTTGAGGCTATGATATTAAGCTCCTGTCGCTCTTCATATGTCTTCCGGTGCAGACCCTGCACCATTTTAGTTGCCCTCCTCTGGACAGCTTCCATCCTGTCTATGTCTTTGCGGAGATTGGGTCCAGAACTGCACTAGTACTCCAGATGGGGTCTCACCAGCTGTCTGTACAGAGGGATAATAACTTCCTGTTTCCTACTGGTGATGCCTCTCCTGTGCATCCCAGTATCCCCCAGCCCTCCTTGCTGCCCTCTCACATTGCTTGCCCACCTTTAGGTCATCTGATATGACTACCCCAAGTCCTTTCCATTTTTGTTGTTGTTAGTATCTCACCCCCATTGTGTACTCTTCCCTGGTTTTTGTTTCCCAGGTGCATTACCTTGCACTTCTTAGCATTGAATCTAAGCTGCCATACATTTGACCATTCCTCTAACCTTGCCAAGTCCCTTCTCATCCTTTCCACCCCACCTTGTGCATCAACTCTGTTGCAGATCTTTGTGCATCTGCAGAGAGACATATTTTCCTTCCAGTCCTCTGCAATGTCGCTTATAAAGACATTGAAGAGGACCGGTCATAATACTGAACTCTGCGGTAATTCCCACTAGTAACCCCCCTTCTTCAAAGTGGACTCCATTTACTATTACTCTCTCTGTCCTACTCTCCAGCCAATTCTTTACCCAGGCTGTCATCTTGGGACCCACTCCCAGGCTGGCTAACTTGTATATTAATCTTTGTGTGGGACTGTGTCAAATGCCTTGCTAAAGTCTAGGTAGGCCATGTCCACAGCCCCTCTCTGATCTACTACTTTGGTCACCCAGTCAAAGAAATCTATCAGATTCGTCTGGCATGACCTTCCCGCTGTGAATCCATGCTGCCTTGGTCCTGTGCCCCTCTGTCCTCTAGATACGCGACAATTCTTTCCTTCAGAAGTGATTCCATCATTTTCCCTATCACTGAGGTTAAACTAACAGGTATGCAGTGTCCTGCTTCTGCCTTGTTCCCACTTTTGTGAAGGGGAATCACATCTGCCCTCCTCCAGTGTTCGGGTACCACTCCATCCTCCCATGATTTGTTAAAGAGGGTAGTCAGTGGTGTTACTAGTTCTACCCTTAGTTCTTTTAGAATTCTGGGATGAATCCCATCAGGCCCCATTACTTTGTCCACCTCCAGTTTTAAGAGTTCTTTCAGAACCCTTTCTTCTGTAAATGGGCTGGTATCAACTTCTGTATCCAGAGTGTTTCTACTGTTTGTTTTAGGTACCGCCCCTCTTCATTTGTAAATACTGAGCAAAAATATTTGTTTAGTATCTCTGCCTTTTCACAGTCACCCTCTGCCCACCCTCTCTCCCCTTTATTAAGCCTCACTATCCCTCCCTTGGTCTTCCTTCGCTCCCTGATGTACCTATAAAAGGTTTTATCCCCCTTCTTAACTGAGCTGGCTATCTTTTCCTCGGTTTGGGCCTTTGCTGTTCTGACTGCCTTCCCAGCTTCCTTTTGCTTTAACTGATACAGTTCTCTGTCCTGCTCCTTCTGTGATTCCTTGTACTTCCTGAATGCTTTCTTTTTCTCTTGAACCTTCACTGCCACTTCCTTTGAGAACCATAGTGGTTTCTTACATCATTCTGTTTTATTTGCTTCACACAAAGGCTTGTTACCTCTGTGATGGCAGTTTTTATTATTCCCCACTGTTCTTCCACCCCTCCTTCCTGCTCATTTGCTAGTGCACTCCTTAGGCACTCACCCATTTTGGGCCTTTTTGCCAAAATGGTCTATCTTTCTAGAGTCTTTATCGGAAGGCTGAGTGCTAAAGTGTCTGGGTAACTTAGAACGGTCATCAGCCGTGTTAATAATGACTGAGTCAGCCTCTGGGTGCTCCATGTAAAAAAGTTTGTTCCTTTGGGCATTATACAGGCGATCAGCCTTCTTAGACATCGCCGGTGTAGTGGAGGGGTGTTTTCAAGCTGCCCTATTGACATCCTTGAAGGAGTCAACAAGGGGAAGAATAATTAAAGGCAATTACTCCATTTTTTTTTTGCATTATCTATTTATGCACCTCCCTTACATTTCAACCAACCTCTCCTTCAGGCTGCCAGGGACTGTTCTCACCTCCCCCGGGAATCCCCATCACCAACTCCTGCCTCATATTGCAGCCTTTTTCCCCCAAGGTAACCCAACATATCCCTTCGTAGGGCGGGTCCTCTCCTTCCAGACAGAAAATGCCTTGCAGCTTACCTTTCTTGGCCCTGAGTGCTGCTGAGGTTGGTCCTGGCTGTCTGGGGGCTCTGTGGCAGTGAGGGCCCAGGCAGCCGTCATCCGGTTGGTCGAGATGCAATTTTTTCCCGGCTTTCTTGTCCCGTCTACAGTGCCGCTCTGTAGTGCTCCCAGTCTCCACTAGGGGCTGCTACAGAGCAAGGCAATCCCTCCCAACCCATCCCAGGAGAGGAGAGCAGTCCTCCAGATGCTCAATCCTCTCCTTCCCTGTTGACCCTCGGCGTCCCGAGTCCATTTCCAAACCCGGGTCACCGGCGTGGTGTGAGGTGCGGTGTCCAGCTCCACCGTGCCGACCCATTTACTCCTTCTTACAGAGGAAAGTGGCTAGCTGACAGATGTCGCTCGGGGTCCACTTCCTCCTTGTTCCAACCCATAAGGGCCTGGATGTGCCTCATCACATCCATGAAAGTTGGGTCGTCTGGAGGAGACCGCTGGGTGTCCTTGGACTCCTCTGGCTCCAATGGTAGATCAGAGTCTCCGGACTCATAAGAAGAGTATGAGGAATATCCCCATGATTCTCCTGAGCCTGGAGAGGGACAGCGACGGTGCCTACGGCGGTAGGTCCTCAGACGACTGGCACCAGCTCCATCTGGTTGTGGCGTAGGCTCTGTAGGAGGTGGAGCTGTGGTCTTCCTAGAGGGAGCCAGGTCCTTAGATGGATTGGCAGGATGGTCCCCCAGAGTCGGAGCTGGGGACTCCTTCGGGGCCTTCTTATTCCTGGTGTATGCCCATTACGCTGCTAAAAGGGCATTAAGATCTGTGGGAGGGTTCTGATGCATACTTGGGGAAACTGTTGTCTGTGGGGTAGGTTGAGAGGGACCCAGTGTTGGTTCCTTGGACTGCGGTAACCCTGGCATCGGATCCTCTGGTGACGGGTTAACCAGTATTGGTCCCTGAGGCACGTAACCATCCAGCATCAGTCTCACTGGAGTTGACAGACCAGGCATTGTCTGTGTGATGACAGGGCCAGTCAGTGACTATGGAGGGGTAGGAGACAACGGCTGTGGTGTCAGAGTCAACGTTGGGTGGCCAGCATCGAAGGGACAGCCACAGGTCTGGTGATGCAACCAGTGCACACCTAGAAGGGTAAAGCTGTCCTGGGCAGCTGGATCCTTGGTGGGGAGGCGAGGTGTCACTCTCGAGTGGGAGGTGAGAGCATATCCCTGGTGTTGCTTGGAGGTGTCGGTTCCTGACAACAGAACTGACTTGGTCGATGCCTTGATCAGGAGGGCAAAGGGCAGAGACATGCCGCCTGAGGAGGACCCAGCCGAGCCATCTTTCTGAGGACCTGCCTGCTGAATGGACCTGAGCTTCAGGGGCTGAGAGGCTGGGGATGAAGTCCCAAGCACCAGAGAACCACTGCCCGAAATGGTAAGGTGAGCGGGTGGTTTGACCACTGGGAGCCCAGAGGGGGAGAGGGTTCCAGAGTGGCGGGGTGAACCTCCCGCTGAAGGAAGACCCATGTTTGGTGCCCAACTTACGCAGAGACCTGAAGCGGGAAGCTGACCGGGGTTTGTCCCTGTGCTTCTCTTGGTGTTTGTGCTTTCCTGAGGACTTCTCCCTGGCTGATGAAGAAGTTGAGGCCCCAGAGGCCAGGGAAGAGGAGGTACTTTTGTGAAGCTCCTTCTCCATCGCTGAAAGTTTTTGTTGCAGCAGGAAGGCTTCCAGGGTCTTCTGGCGTTGAAGTAGGGTGCACTGATTAAAATCCTGGCAGTACTGGCAGGCCTTAGTGTCGTGGTCTGGGCCTAGGCAAAGCAGACATGACGAATGGCCGTCCTTGTGGGGAAGCTGCTTTCCACAAGCACACTTCGCAGCCACTCCACTGAGGAGGATGGAGAAGAAGACATGCACAGATTGCTGTGAATTTTGAAGAAAAATCAAAAAATAAAGTGCAGGTTAATGCGAAGAAAATGGTGGTTGACTAAGCAGAAGGCGTCCGTGAAGGTCTGACTAGCGAGGGTCGACAGAGGACAAAAGAACTGAGGCTGGGCTAAGGGACCACCCCTTTTATACCACAGGCAGACGCTGAGGGCGGGCGGATGTTGGGGGGTGGTTCCCCACTGTATACTGCTAGCTGGCAGTTTTCCGTGGGGTACTGGCGCCAGTCGTCCTCAGTCCTAGCAGTGTTACCTGCTGCAAGAGCCCCCTGGAAGTTAAATTACCAAATATTCACAGAGACTATGTCATCACCCTGTGATGACCAAGGCCCTAGAATTCTGCAGCCACAGAATTCTGGGAAAAACTTGCAACTTACTCCAGCACGTCTGCAGTGCTGCAGAATTCACTGTCCTTGGTGATTACTATTTACAGTTTTTCCACAGCATGTGGTTCCCATCACCTCCTTTTATATCCCAAACCCCTCTCTGTTCAACATATGATCTTATTGTTGAAATCACATCGTACATTAGCCAATTACAGGGCCGCATTCTGCCACAGAAATGAACATTTATCTACCACTGCTTCCACTCCCTGAGGAAGTGGCACAGCACATCAGGTACTGTGAAATTTGCTCAAACTGTACTACAGCCCAATAACATTTTTTGTCAATTTATTACAGTGGGGCCAACTTAAACAAATAGTTGACAATAGCATAGACCTGTTAACTGAATACCTTACTTTGTACAGATTTATTTGTGCCTTTAAGGCAGGGGTGGGCAACCCAAGATAATCAGAGGGCATAAAGTGCTACCCTCAAACACCCCCAAGGGCTGCAAGATCCCCATTTACCACAGTCACAGGCCAAATTTATACATTTGAACTAAAAAAGAGCTATACACAACATGTCTATCACAGCCTTCAGCCTAGTTCCCTTGTCTAGCTTTGCACAGACAGCCTCCTGGTGTATTTTTGGATGGATAATGGGGCCACAGGTTGACCACTGGGGGGGGCCGCATGCGGCCCTTGGGCTGTCTGTTGCCCACCACTGGTTTAAGGTATAGGGAAGCCCTCTGAAGTTAACAACTGGTAAAACTAATTAACCATTTTTAAACAAAAAGAAAAAAATAAATTGAATAATGTCCAGAGAGGTGGAATATAATGATGTGTAGTCCTGTTGAAAGAACAGACCTGTTAAATGAGAAACTGTGCTGTACACATTTTTGCCAGGGTTATTGATTACATGTTTCTATGGGTTCAAAGAATTACCTAAAAGTTATGAAGAAATGTTGTACACTGGGCCAGCGGATAGCATGTTGCGTTCCCGTGCTGGCAACTGAAGTTCGGGGACAAGCTCAGAATGCTGGCTGAGCAACACAAGAATGGGGGAGCCAGTGCTCTCACACATCACTGCTCTGAGCCTGGGTAGGTATGGTGCAGTGTTCTGTCGCACGGGTGACACCTTGTGGTGGGCTGAGAAGCCTTTTCTCACAAGGGGTTCATGTGCATGTCATGGCCTGACGGAGTGACATACGGAGCTTCAGGAGAAGGGGGTTGGCATGAAAAATTAGCCCTAAAATATCTCCAGTATTCTGTTTATTCCACTTCTAGAGTTTCCAGAGGGACCTGTATGAATAAGGATACAATTTCACGATCACAAAAAGGGGAATTCATTAACTAAAAAACAAAACAAATACAAAATCTACGTTACAGATTGCATATAAATACATAAGTGATACACAGTTGGAACCTCACGAGTGGCGTAAGCAGCAGATATAGAGGATACTGCATGGGTCACTATCGGTGACCAGCTCGTTAACTGTCGAGAGGTTGCCATGGCGACCTTGTAAACCTCGAGAGCGAAGCTCAAGAGGCTTATGTAGCCAAGGCAACCTCAAGACGGTTAAACCAGCTGGCTGCCGATAGCGAACCATACATTATATTTTATAGTGTATGGTTAACATAACTAATTAAAAAAAATACAGCAAGAACCTTACAACTGCTGTTAGATCAGTCACCGCTACTAATTTGGGTCATGCTCACCGCCACGGCTGTTTCAGGAAGGTCGTAGATTTCTATAGCGGGCATATGCAGACTGGTACCATCGATGGGTTAACAACATGGTGACGTCACATCGATGGTAAAACGCTGTTACAGAAAGGTAGATTTCTATCGATAACAACGTTCTACCACACATCATAAAAAAATCACACATGGTCCCCTCAGTGTATTTCATTTATACAATACAACAGGACCTTAAGTGTTGGATTTAGTTTAGCTTATTTCTAGAAGTCTTTGGGTTTATTTTTTTGAACTAGCAGTACTGTGCAGTCCCCCATCCCGACTGCCGTAGCCACTGCCAAAACTGATGCTGTGATATGGTAGTTCATTGGTGCTGTAGAACTTCTGTAGAAATTACAAACCACCACCGAAAAAATTCTGCAGCAAATGGTAATCCTACCGCACAACTCAATCCCAAAGTGCCACAGAAAAATCGGGGCCTTTGTGATGACATCCTTCAGCAAGTGAAACTGGAAGGCTCATGCCTTAGGCTAGGGTAGAAAATGGGCAGACTGTCTTGGAAACCTGCAAATTACCCTGCAAGTCCTCAAGCTTCAGGGTTGTTCACACAAAAGGGTCACTTGTACCTGCTGGATTTAAATAGAGACTTTAAGCCCGTCCTGTTCTTTGTCAACTGTCAGCAAAGTCTTCTGTTTACTTTCCCACATTGCCTTCCAGCTGTACTACCTCGCACAACCTGGCTTCAGCTGTTAAAATGTGTCCAGCTTGTGTTGGTAATATTACAAGGTCCGTACAATGCTTGAACTGAACACAACAAGCAGTCCCAGAGACATGGGCAAGGCATTTTTTTTCCATATTCTGTTTATCACTTTTCTGTTTTTTCTTTGTGGTTTCTCTCTTACCACTTGGGACCCGAGAACACGGTCACGCAAGCCCGTGGAGGCAAGCGTGCGTTCCGTGACTCCTGTAACATACCCATCCCACCGCCCAGCCTAGCACCAAATCTCCTCTTGGGCTTGGTGTTACCATCAAACCTCCACCTGGTGGCAGCCAAGTGCCTGGGAGACTCAAAATCCTCTCTGGGTGAGGAGAGCTACCTGACGGCAGCTCAATCCAGCTCCTCACCCTCACCCATGGCCCACCCCTGGCAACCTGAGCTCACTTCCAAACTCAGTCGCTGGCATAGCACGAGGTGTGGCATCCAGTACCTCAACCCTCAGTGCCACTGGGCCGGCAACTATAGGCAAGGCATTTTAAAGATGCAAATGAAGAACTACAAGTAACCCAGTAAGAGCACCCTCTTCCATGGAATGTTCAACTAATATGAAAGCATGATCAGAAATCTGTACATATGGATCTACTCCTAAGCTTGCAAATAAGGAAAAAGAATGCAGAATCTGGTGTGTGTGTGTGAAAGATGCAATATATTCGCTATAAAGGTAACAACAAATGACAGATAATGCTTTACAGGAAATCAGAGCATCACATCTCCTGAAGGGGTTCTCACTCATTCTCTTACAACACTGGAACCATTCCAATGTAGTACAACCTGTCACTACTTTAAAGTGAGCCCCAAGGTTACAGCAACATGGTAGAAACAAAACCGGGACTGCAGCAGGAGAATGATTAAAGATTCCCTCGGTCACATTTAAAGGACAGAAACACTCGGAATGTCAGCATCACTCCCATTCTGCCACAGCATGAGCCAGCAACCACAACAGCACCAACTGTTCATCTTCCTCAGAGCATCAGTGCCCCAGGAAAAGTGAAAGGCATAAAACAAATGCTGTGGTACAGCAATGAAGAACATCAACCTATATGAGGAGAACTATCAGCCTTATTATAGATCAAGGGACCGTTTGCAAACAACCAAAATACTCCTTTTCCCTTGCATGAGACGCACTTTTTCTGTAAAGAGTGTCATGTTCTGGTGTTTTAGAAAGGGGCTCATTCGTGGTAGTTGTTAAACTTTTTACTACATCATAGATCAGCCATGGTCAATAATATACCATTACTGCCGAAGACACCACCCTGACAACTGTAAAAGTGGTCTTTACTTACATTCTATTTTTTTCTTCCCCTCCTACAGAGCATTTTCATGCTTCAGGGTATTCACTATCCCCCTCAACCAGGCTCCACCCCCCCAAAATGATGCGACTGGGAAGCGAGAGCCATCCCCAACCCTGGAGTCCAGATTTGGTTCAGCAGAGCCAGGGGGCGATGGCACAGGGTGAGGCAAGTGAGCGGGGCTTCCTCACAGCACAGGCCCCACTTCTGCTACTTTCTGGTTTCCACCCCAGGGTTGGCACAAATGCAGTGGTGTGATCATCTGATGTGAAGACTCCACATGCATTGTAATGCCTGCAACCCAGCCCTCACAGCGGTGACTGCATGCCATGCCACCTAGCCTCTGCTGGTATATGAAAATTACATAACTACCGTAATTCTTGATCTTGCTGTGTATCTTCATCATTCACTGCTCCTGGATTCAAGCCGGGGGCACCAGGACCTGTGGGAAGCTTTTTAGCTTAGAAAAGCTTTCTCCCTATGAGGAGGAGGGGACGGTGCCGAGGATAACCGAGGCACCGACCCCCGAAATGGCACAACTGTGGCACTATCACCCAGTGTGGTACCAACCACAGCACCACCATCAAGGGCAGCACAGACTGTGGCACTGTCACTGAGTGTGGCGCTGTCACCTGAAGCAGCACCAGAGACAGCACCGGAGCTCTCAACGGTACTGAGCATGGCACCGACAGTGGAGACCAGGAGCACTGCAGAGTGGCACTGTAGACTGGACAAGAAAGCCAGGAAAAAATGGCAACCCTGGACACTCTACCCATCCCGGCATCAAGGGCAGTGTTGGGAGGAGACTCAGTGGCGTCGGCAGCTCTACCTCGCTCACCGGCACTGGAGTCGGCACCAGAAGCCGAGGCCTCGCGCCCCAAAAGGAACCACCAGATGCAGGCCCTGCATGTAGCTGAGGCCTCGAAACCAGGGTTGGCCAGCTCCCTGAAGAGGAAATGAGCAGCGAGTGATCCATGACCAGCCCCCTACCAAAGCAAGTGTTGCAATGATCCATGTCATGGTTTGGCCCTAGGCAGGCAAAACATTGGTCATGCCTGTTCATTACAGTAAACAGACTACCACAGGGGCACCAACGCATAGGGGTAGTCCCCGCCTTCGAATGCTTTTGCCCCGAATCTGACATGATCCGACTGCACACAAAAATAAGAAAAACGAAAGAAACAAACCCGATGCCGAACTGTATTTTAAAATAATAAAACAGTGCCTAGAATGGCGATGAACTAGTATGGCGTCGAGAAATAAAGCAAAACAAGCAGAACCAGACTGGGAGTGATGCAGAAGAAATTCAAGCTGTCCCTCAAAGTCAGACATGCTGCCTTGATGGCTGGGAAAAGCAGACCTGAGGTACTGGAGCGGCAGGTAACTCAAACCTGCAGACCCTTTCCTTGGCGCTGCATAATATGTCTGCCTAGGGGTGACGACGTCGAACCTCTTCCTCCTCCTCTTAGGGAGAAAGCTTTTCTAAGCTAAAAAGCTTCCCGTGGGGTACTGGGACCTCCGGCTTGAGCCCACCAGTGATGAATGGTGAAGACTGACACAGGTAAGATGCACTGTTCCCCCTCCTCCAAGGAGAAGAGCTATCTATGGACACTTGATCCTCCTTCCCCAGCTGGCCTCTAAGTGACCCTGGTCCATTTCCAAACCTGGGTCACCAGCTTGGCAGAACCTCAGCCTTCTGTTTCACTGAGCCAACTTTTACTTAAATTCTTACAGAACTGCTCACCATCGGTTCACTGTTCCCATACCATAAGAATGTGCAGATCATCACTTTTAAAACAGTAAGAGTAGTCTCCACAGCAGTAGTAATATACAAATAAAAAATCTGAAAAAAAACAGTATTACCACTTAGAGGGTAGCTAAATGAAATCATCAGTCATGCTCTGGAATGGTGTCACCCTAAGTCACAGAAAATCCAAGCAAGTAAGTGACTACCCCAATGTGCAGAGCACAAACAGTGGTCATAGTCATCCCCTCTCCCAAATGCACTGAAAGAAAGCTGCATGTCCTACACCTTTGTAGATGTGGAGGTGCTGCTGCCTGGGTCACGGCAAATGAGACCAGCTTTATTCTGCATCCTCCAAATGCTCTGCTACCCTATCAACAGTGTCTACAGACTGGGCCCGCATTATTATCCTCCATGTAACATAAAACACTTAACTCACCACTTCTACATTTCAGTGATGAATCCAAACTTTTAAAGTCAGCTCTAAAAATCTATTAAAGTAACTAAAAAGAGGAACACTACTTACCATAACTCCAGATATTCAAGAATCTCTTCTGACTTAAGTACCACTCTTTGGTCTTAGTGCCAAAAATGACAAGACCCCATACATTGTGTACTACTATTAGCAGAGTACGTCCAATCCAGAAAAATCCCAGCTGCTCTTCTAAATGTGGACACTGAGAAGGCATTCGACAGGGTGTCCTGGGACTTTCTCTGGGACATTCTGTTGACCTTTCAATTTCCAGAGACCCTTTTGACCTGGTTAAAGAACATTTATTGTAATTCTCGAGCTTACATTCCAATTAATGGCTCGCTCACATCCCCCATTGCATTATATCAAGGTACAAGACAAGGCTGTCACCTTTCACTGCTGTTGTTCACTTTATATATGGAGCCCCTAGCAAAGGCATTGTGTGCGGAGGGTGGGGTAGAGGCACCCCATTAGGACAAATTGAATACAAAATAGCATTGTTTGCAGATGATGTACTTCTCGCTGTGCTATCCCCAGAAATATCAATCCCAGCTGTTTCGGAAATATTAAATACATTTGAAAAAACAGCAGATTTCACACTGAATTTAACCAAGACGGAGGTCCTTTGGTTTAACTTTCCACCATCGGAGACCCTTAGACGTGGATATCTTTTAAGGTGGCTACGGACAAAAAGAACAGGTTACTCACCTGTAACAGTAGTTCTAGGAGTGGTATATGTTGTTCATCCACACTCTCTGGCATGTCCCTTTCCCCTTTAAATCTGTCTGGAAGTCTTCAAGCTGGCTCCTCCCACCCACCCAGGTGGTAAATACCTCGGCTCTGCCCCATGACGCCAGATCTTAGCCCGCTGGAAGCAAGGTTGTGCGCCTAAAGCCAGGGAGGTTGGGTTGGTGCGTGTGGATGAACACATATACCACTCCTAGAACTACTGTTACAGGTGAGTAACCTGTTCTTCTAGGAGCGTGGATATGTTGTTTATCCACACTCTCTGGCAGACTCCAAGCAGTTCTCTAGGAGGAGGGAGGCAAGGCGCACGCCCCCTTCTTGGGAAATAGAGATTAGAGAACCGAGGCCCCAAAACCAGCATCCCAGTGTGACTCAAGGTCGATGTGGTAGTGGGTAATGAAGGTGTTTGCTAACTTCCAGGTAGCAGCCCGATAGATTTCCTGGATAGGGATGTCCCTGGAAGCAGCCACCGATGCAGCAGTATGGCGGGTAGAATGAGCTCTTACTCCTCTGGGAGGCTCCATGCACGCCAACTCATAGCACAGACCTATGCAGGATGCAATGGTCTGCTTGGCTGCAGGTCTGCCAGAAGTGGCTTCAGTGTAGGTGACAAACATCTGGTGAACCTCTCCCCGAATTTCTGCCATTCTCTCATCATAACAGGAGAGAGCACGTCTCAGGGCCAAAGTATGGAGCCTGTACTCAGTGTCCGAAGTGTAATTAGGGTAGCATACCGGCAGAGTTAACAGCTGGTTAAGATGAAACTCTGAAGCCACCTTCGGAAGGAATTTCGGGCGGGGGCACAGGACAACCTTGTCCCTGTGAAAGACCAGATAAGGGGAGCCCACCGAAAGCGACTGGAGCTCCCCTGTCCTTCTGGCTGACGTGATAGCCACCAGGAAGGCCATCTTCCATGACAAGTGTGAGAGCTCACACTTGTGCATGGGTTCAAATGGCTTGCCCGTGAGCTTTGCCAAAACCAGCAACAGATCCCACGGAGGTGGAGGTTCACGCACTGGAGGGGATATGTGATCCAGGCCTTTGAAGAAGCACCCAACCACTGTCTCCTATGCCAATGTCAGCTAACCAGTCCACACCCGCTAAATAGAAATGGCTGCCAGGTGCACTCTAAGGATCGATGACCGCAGACCCCCTTTGGAGAGAGACCAAAGGTAGTAGAGAATGTTAGCCACAGAGCAGGATAAGGGGTCCAGACTCTTACCCTGACACCAAATGGAAAATCTCTTCCATTTGAAGGCGTAACATATCCTGGTCATTTCCTTACGAGATGCCTCCAACACGGCGTAGACATCCTCGGAAAGACCCAGAGCCTGGAACTCTAGTCGCTCAGGTACCAGGCTGTGAGGTGCAAGGATTGAAGGTCTGGATGGAATACCTTCCCCTGGTTCAGAGATATCAGGTCCAGGCGTGTACAAAGCCGCTCCAGGGGCCTGCAGCTGAGGCTGAGGAGATCTGGGTACCAGAACTGGCGCGGCCAGTCTGGGGCTACCAGAATCACCTTCACTTTGTCCCTTCTCACCTTGAGTAACACCTTGTGGATCTAGGGAAATGGAGGGAAGGCGTAGAGAAGGCCTGAGGTCCACGGCCTCGAGAAGGCATCCCCTGCAGCGAGCCCCGCTGAGGGGGGTGGGCATGGATCAGCCTTGGCTTGGTGTTTTCCCTGGAGGCAAACAGGTCCACCAACAGTCTGCCCCAGTGGGAGAACAAGTTGTGAGCTACCTCTGGATGGAGAGACTACTCGTGGGATGTCTAGCCTAAATGACCAAGAGCATCTGCCAGCTGGTTCAAGACTCCTGCCAAATTAATGGCTAGGAGATTCGCCTCCAAGCGGCTGACAAGGGTCCAGATGTGGAGCGCCTCCTTGCAAAGCAGACGGGAGTGCATGCTGCCCTGTTTGCTGAGGTAGTACATGGTTGTGGCATTGTACGTCTGGACTTGAACCTCTTGACCCTGGAGCTGAGGAGTGAAAGCTGACAGCGCCACTCTGACTGCTCTGAGCTCCAACAGGTCGACGTGGCATCAGGACTCCTCGGGGGTCCAGAACCTGTGGGCTCTGTTGTCACCCATGTGGGCTCCCCAGCCCATGAGAGAGGCATCAGTCGTGAGAACAACAGTCAGCTCGGGGCAGAGAAATGGGATCCCTTCCTGCAACCGGTCTGGGGCAGTCCACCACTGGATAGCATCCCACATCTTCTGGGTCACAGTGATCAGCTGGTCGAAATGACCATGGCGCTGAGTCCACTGAGTGGCCAGCTCCCATTGGAGGGGGCACATGTGCCACCTGGCTCAACAGACCACTGAGGTGCATGCCGTCATGTAACCCAGAAGGTGCAAGAAGTCCCGGGCAGGGCGCAATTGTCCAACCAGAAATGACTGAGCAAAGGAGGAAAGAACCTCCACCTTGTCCGCCGGGAGCCAAGCCCTGGCTTGATGAGAGTCTAGCTCTGCCCCCAGTGAAGCCCATCACCTGAGAGGGCATGAGTTCCAACTTGGCCTCGCTGAGCAGGAGGCCTAGTTGGGAGCTGGTCGAAGAGCCAGATCCCTGGATCTCTCCACCTCCTGGAGGGAGGAACCTGCCAAGAGCCAGTCGTCGAGATAAGGGTAAATTCGAACTCCTCGATGCCAGAGATGGGCTGCCACCACTGCAATGCACTTGGTGAAGACCCTCGGGGCCAATGACAGACCAAATGGCACGGCTCGAAACTCATACAGGGTCCCCTCGACCCTGAAGTGGAGGAACCGCTGACGGGATGGACGGATTGGGACATGGAAGAACACGCGTCCTGCAGATCCAGTGAACAGAACCACATGTTTTGCTCCAGGGATGGTATGATCTGGGTCAGAGTTACCATCCGGAAGGTGCGAGACCTGAGATATTGATTCAGGTTGTGGAGATCTAAGATGGGGCGCCAACCCACCGTCCGCTTAGGCACCAGGAAATACCTGGATACGAAGCCTGGGTCTGTAGGAGGATCCAGCACTGGAGCTACCGCCTCCTTGCAGAGGAGCTGAACAATGTCATCTCGAAGAGCCGACTGAGTGCAAGCTGAAATCCTTTCCTCCCAAGGGGCACGGGCTCGGCTGGGAGGGTACTGCTCGAATTCCAGAGGCAAATCCTGGCCGACCACTTCTAGAACCCACCTGTCCCAGGTGATATCAGACCAGGCGGAAAGGAAGTGGCAGAGCCCCCCCCCCCGGAAGACCCAGAGCTGGTGTGATGGGTGTAGGGGTGCCAAACCCAACCCATTACTAAGCAGGCTTAGAGAAGGAGGAGGCTCCTGGACCGACACCTCGGCCTCCTTTACGAGGCTGTTGAGGACCCTGCTTGGGCCTGGGGCGCCAAGCTTGAGCCTGCTGTTGCTGTTGGCCTCCTTTATAAGAGGGCTGCCTAACCACAGGGGAAGAGTGCCGAAAAGGCTTCTTCTTGTGCTTCTGCTGGTTCTTGCCCGAAGAACCCTTCACAGAGGTAGCATCCAAGGTGGCACTGGATTGCTCTATGCGCTGGAGGTGACCAGCCACTCCTGGACCAAAGAGGTTGATGCCTAGGAAGGGCACATCAGCTAACTTGTGTTGGGTATCCACCAGGAAGAAGGACAGCCTCAGCCAAGCCCTGTGGCGAGTAGCCGCTGCGGTTGCCAAAGAACGAGCACAGGAATCTCCAATGTCCAGGGCCATCTGGAGCTGCTGTTTTGCAACAGCACAGCCCTGATCATGGACCTGCTTCACTGTGGTCTGCATGTCTGCTGGGAGATGAGGGAGGACTTCGTCCAATGACCCAAGAAGGGCTTGAGAGAAGTGTGCCATGATAACAGCTGAGCTGGCCTAATGAAGGCCTAAGGAGGAGGCCACACAGACCTTACGGGCAGAGTGGTCCATATTCTTAGACTCCTTGTCCAGGTTTCGGTCAGTGTTGGCCGAGCTACCAGTACGTCTGAACACAGAAGCAGTCACTAGGCTTTCGGCCGAAGGATGCTCTGCGAACCCCATGGGCACAGTATACTTGCGGGTCATGTGGGCAGACAGAGCTGGGCAGGAAGTAGGGCGCTGCCAAAGCTCAAGGGCTGGGCCAACGATGGCTTCCGCAACTGAAAAGGCCTCAGTCGGGTATCCCCCCCTTTTGAGGATATCCGTAAGGGGGTACTCCACCTTTTTCTGGATCGGCTCCAGAGGCATTCCAGTGGATTCGGAGATCAGGGGAGAATGCTCTGAAAGGAGGAAGGGCCTTCTTCCAGTCCAGCCACGGATGACTCATCATCCCCGGATGAGAGTGTAACCTTATGTGGTCTGAAGAGTCGAGTGCAATGGTCTACCACTCGCCTGATCTGCCAGCGGTGGTCAGGGGTAACCACAATGGACAGATGTTGGGGAAGTCGGGGAAGGTCCATTTTTGAGGGAGCCCCTTCCTGAGGCTGCTTAGGCAGTAGCTCCACCAAAATCAGTGGAGAGACTGGAGTAGGCCGAGCCGGGATACGAGCCAGCCCCAGGGGTGGTGGGAAGAGACCTTCGGTTCGGGAGGGGTCAGTGTTGGCCTAGGAGGCAGAAGCCAAGTGATGGCCAGGGCAGCCTGGTCAAAATCAGCTGTTGCCACATCAAATCCTCACAGCGGCGAAGCCTCTCCTTGTCCAAGAGGATGAGGATTAGTGGCAGCGCCTCTTTTTTGAGTGCTTGTGGCCCTTTCTCGGCCGTTTGACCGAAGGGGTCCTGGTCCTCGATCAAGACTGACAGGGACGGTTCGTTTGATCGGGAGACACCGAAGTTGAAGAAAACCGAGGTTCCGGTACCTTTTCCTCAATCGGAACACCCGAGGGCAGTGTCTCCTCATCGGGAAAGGAAAGGACAGGCATCCTTTCTAAGGAATCGTCGACCGGAGTCGGCGATAAAGGCTCGATTGGGTCGAGAATAATCACGGCCAGTTCAGCCATTTCCCTGGTCTCAGTGCCCTGGCCAGAAGGAAGGTCCGTAAAGCTGGTGGCCGAGGAAGCGATCTCGACCGAAGTCGAGACTGCATGTTCCTGGGACTCGGACCTCTCTCGGTCCCAGGAGCGTCTCCTTCTAGAGGAAGAAGACTTGGGTTTCTCATCCCTCTTCCGAGGGCGGGAGGAGCGCGAGCCCGAGGGCGCCTCACCTCTGGTGGGGAGAGACTGCACAACTCCCTAAAGGAGCCTGAAAAAGTAGAGCCAAGGTTCAGAGGAATGAAAAAACTTCAACTGGCCAACGCTTGAGCCGCTTCCTCCTCGAAAGCCGTCATCTGCTCTAGCTGCTCGGCGTATCCCGCAGCCGTGAAAACCGCCACCTTGCCTCCTTCAATTTCACCGGCGGGTTTCTAAGCTCTGGTCTCCCCAATTTTAGGCAAGCCTTGAGGTCGTCCAGAACGTTGGGATGGAAGGCCAAACAGAAGGTACAAAACGTGGGGTCATGCACGACACCTAGGCAACAGACACACGAGAGGTGGGGATCGGTGCGCGACATCTTCTGGCCACAGGTACACCAGCGAAATCCGGAGGATGATTTCTCCTCCATGTCTGATGCGCTGTAATCGGAGTCGTGAACTCTAACGAGTTTTAATGTAATTTGCGGTGAAAGCCGATGTTGCGAATCCAGGGCCTACGATTTGCTAAGGTAGCACAAGGGAACCTGAATCTTCCAGCAGAAAGGAAGAACTGGTGTCATGGGGCAGAGCTGTGGTATTTACCACCCAGGTGGGTGGGAGGAGCCAGCTTAAAGATTTCCAGCCAGATTTAAAGGTGAAAGGGGCATGCCAGAGAGTGTGGATGAACAACATATCCACGCTCCTAGAATAAAATATTTGGAAATCTATATTACCAAAGATTTAAACAATACTGACTTGGTAAATTATGAGCCCCTAACAGTGGAGATTCAAGACGACTTAAATAGATGGGATAAACTGATTTTATCTTTTTTTTTTTTTAGAGGGTTGAAATTATTTGCATGAATGTCTTACCTAGGTTATTGTACTTATTCCAAACCCTTCTGCTCCCGCCAGCACATTCTTATTATGCATCCTGGAATAAATTATTTCAAACTTTATATGGGGAGTCATCGTCCCACAGTCAGTCTTTCAATTCTCCAGCTGTCGCTAGCTTTGGGGGAGCTAACCAAATATGAAACTATATACTAAAGCTGCTTTTCTCAAATACAGAGCACCTTGGAAGGATACTGAATTCACTATTAATGATCTTCATGATATCAAAGACATACTATTTGCTACCAAGAGATACCTCCCCCATTATGACACTTCTCAATTTACCTCCAAAACCTTGAAAGTGTGGTATCAGTTACAATCTCACCTGAAGGTCAAATATATATTTTACTATTGCAGGTTGATTTCTGCGGATGAAGATTTTTTGCGGGGTCAAATGGATATGGCATTCAAGCAATGGCGTACGTAGACTGGGCCTACATTCACAGTCCTTTATTGCTCTTTTGGCACTGCCCTCCCCCACTTCGCTCCTTCACCTAACCCAACGTATCACTGTACAGGCGATATTAGCACAAATAACCTGGCCATGCATGCCCACCTCCTGACCTAGTTGTGCTTTTCTCTACAGTATTGCCTTGCCCCACTCTCTCTCCTCACACTGTAACCCTAACCTCCCAACCTACCACCACTCTTCTCGACAAAGCCCCAAGAGGCTGCTACTCCCTTTCCCCTTCTACCACTGCTGCCCCTTTTCTCTCTCATTGATGCAGTATCTAACCCATGCAACTATTGTTTAGGCACTGTAACTATATGTCTTGTGTTAATTTAGAAGGAGAATTACCTAGGACAATGTAATTCTCACACTCCTGTATTTGAATTGTCACCGCTCCACTGTTGGGAAGGTGCTGTCATGTACCTTCCTTTCAAATGCCTATTTGCTCTTGTAATTGTAACCATTCTACTGTGTTGCATTCTGTTCTTGTTGTCTACTCTGACATGGAATCTTTGTAAAAGAGCACATGCTCAAAGGTCTTTCTGAACTAATAAATAAATAAAATAAAAATAGAATACATTTTATTTACCAAGCTTTAGATATGGAGGGTGCTCTCCACTTTGAATCTCTCCAAGGGAATTTTGGACTGGCCATGAGGGAAAGGTATAGATATCTGCAGTGTAAGAGATTATATCCAACATCAACAACCATCCCTGACTAGGCTTCCAACCCAAAACCACCCATGTTCAGCGTGATACTGGAGCACATTGGAAATTTTTTTCTGGGGGCACTTGATCGAGACAACTATATAAGATCCTGAGGGATGTACTGGGGGTTTCTACCCAATAAGTGTTAGAAAGTTGGAATAAGGACTTGGGTCTATCAGTGCCATTAGAATCTTGGATTAAATTTGTACTTCCAGCAATCAAAATTACTTCTACGGTAGTTTGGTGAGAATACTGTATGCATGGAAGTACAGATCTAGATATTTTAGATCACTAGTGATATTAATAAAATATTTACCACCAAGCTATGGCATTTGCTGGAGGGGCTGTCAGTGTCAACTGGCTGACATGGGC
Source organism: Neoceratodus forsteri (assembly GCA_016271365.2). Taxonomy (NCBI): domain Eukaryota; kingdom Metazoa; phylum Chordata; order Ceratodontiformes; family Ceratodontidae; genus Neoceratodus; species Neoceratodus forsteri. The sequence continues at coordinate 292,548,592 of CM057453.1, read as the reverse complement.
CATGTGTTTTGGTCCTGTCCCTTTTTGACTCCCTACTGGTGTACTCTGCAGGATGAACGATGGTACTGTCTGGGGAAGTGGCAGAATTAATGGACGAAATGGTCCTGTTGACGATCATGCCTCAATGTCACCCCTCCTGGTACAAAACTTTTTTACCAATATTTCTTCTGGCAGCTAAAAAAGCTATTACTAGAAATTGGATGAAGCCAGTTATCTCAACAGTGGTAGACTGGAGAAAAATTGTAATGGACATATACAGTACCAGCTAGAAAAATTAATGGCAGGCCTTAATAATAAACTTACTACATTTAATTTCAAATAGCAGAAGTGGGTTTGGTATATGGCCCAACTTGACAAGGGTTTTGTCCCATGAAATGTTAATTCTGCAGAATGTGGTAGGGTGCCACTTCCACTGAGGAGGAGTGGGATGGGAAATTGTTTTTGCTTTCAGGGTAGACAAAATCACATAATAAAGATGGAATCTGTGAAAATGTCTGAGAAATGTAAAAAGCACACTAGCAACTGAAAGACATTGTTGACTACGGCCGTGGTGATGAAACAGGCGAAGGATCCGAAAACCACACACAAATCTGAACGAAAGTAAAGGCAGTCTTTTATGAGCCTCCATACACTATAAAAGACTGTATATGATTGCTTATATACAACAAGGGTATTTTTCAACTCTCAAGGTTTCCATGGTAACGAGACCTCTCAAGCTGCGCTCTCGAGGTCTCCAGTTACCATGGAAACCTCTTGAGTGGAAAATACCCTTGTTGTGTATGAGTGATCATACACAATCCTCTATGAAACTTGCTACGATGAATATCTGCAGCCTAATTACAATCATGCCCCAACTGAAGGCGTGGGCCGTCCTACATAACCATGATATACTTTGCCTAACTGAGACCTGGCTGTCCACCTGGGTCAGGGATAATGAGATAGTGCTCCCAGGTTACAATACTTTTAGATGTGATAGGAATAGGAAAAGGTGTGGCGGCGGTCTCATTTATTTATGGAACACCCTACAAGGCATTGTGCTCCCTATCACAACCTGTAGCGTTGACCACGGGCTCCTTGCAGTTAGAATCATTTCTGGCAAACATAAAAAATCTCTGGTCATTGCATTCGTCTGCCTCCCAACGAAAATGTCCAAAGACGGTTTAATTAAACTACTAGGGTCCTTGGCTGGCGCTGGCAACTGTGAGCTCATCATGACTGGGGACTTCAACATCAAATGGCTTAGCAATGAATCAATCAACCAGAAGAAAAAATTACTCACCTTAGTAATGTTGTTTCTTCTAATGCAGTCTTTCTGTATTCTGACTATTGCAGTGATATCCAACCTTTGAACTGCCCCGGAGAGGAAAGAGTTAACTTTCCATGCAAGGCATGGAACACTGAGCCCAAACCACCAGATCTTTACGAGCTATACTCACTGGGCGTCCTGTGTGGAAACTGTAAACTCACACTCGCCAACTGGCAACTAAATTTAATAAAAAGATTTTTTGGTTCCAAACCAAAGACTCAAGTCAGGAAACCCAAAAAACAAAACACAACACACACACAAAAATAAGAGGGTGAGAAAAAGGGGGCACCTCTAGGGTGCCAACACTGTTCCTGCCCACCCACATTCCAAAACCCAGGTTCTGAGAGGGGAGGAGGTCAGAATACAGGAAGACTCCATTAGAAGAAACAACATTATTAAAGTGAGTAATTTTTTTCTTCTAACAACATGAAGTCTTGCTGTATTCTGACTATTGCAAACTACCAAGCAGTACCTCCATGGAGAAGGGACAGAACCTACTTTGGGAACAGGCTCTGAAGCACTGCTGTGCCAAACTGAGCATCACTCCTAGACTGGATATCCACAGAGTAATGCTTGGTGAAAGTACGTACTGTTTTCCAGGTGGCTGCTTGACAAATCTCTTAAGATAGGAATATCCCTGGCAGCAGCAGCCAGGGAAGCAGCTGTACCTCTAGTAGAGTGAGCCCTCAGGCCTGAGGGTGGGATTCTACCTAATCTTTCATAGCAGAATTGTATACAAGAGACAATCCACCAGGCAACAGATCTTTTAGTGGCAGGTTTTCCCTTACCAACCTCACCATAAGTGAGGAACAATTGAAGGGAGTCAAACTTGTGACCCTTGGTGCGCTCTATGTAGTAGCTAAGGGCCCTTTTCACATCCATGCTGTGTAGCCTCCTCTCCCCAGAGGAGGAATGGTCAGTGAAGAAAACAGGAAGAGACACAGACTGATTAAGGTGGAAATCTGAAAACACCTTAGGCAAAAACTTCCTATTAGTCCTGAGGACCACCTTATCTGTATGGAAAGAGATAAAATCAGGCTCCACTGACAGGGCCTGTAACTCACTTATGCATCTGGCAGAAGTAATGGCTACCAAGAACACAGTTTTCCAAGTCAAGTACTTAAGCTCTGCTGAGGACAAAGGCTCAAAAGGGGGTTGCATAAGCTGAGTAATGCAAACATTAAGGTCCCAAGCAGGGCAGGGTCCCTGAAGGAGGATGGCATGCAGCAATCCCTTGAAGAGTTTACAGAATACAGGATGAGCTGAAGGAAGAGGCTTGCCTGCTGACAAGAAGGCAGAGACAGCTGCCAGATGCACTCTAAGTGTAGCTGGTCTGAGTCCCAAGCTATTGAGATGAATCCTTATAGTCCAGGACTGTAGGCAACCCAGCAGACTCTGGAGAAATATGCTTACCAGAGCACCAAATAGTAAACTTTTTCCATTTGGAGTTGTAAGTCTTTCTGGTGGAAGGCTTTCGAGAAGCCTTTAGAATATCCAGAACACCTTGAGAGAGATGCAAATCAGCAAACTCTAACTCTTCAAGAGCCAGGCCTTGAGATTGAGAGATTTGAGATTTGGATACCAAATCCTCCCATGAGAACATGTTAACAGGTTGTAATTCCTAGGAAGAGACAGGGGAAGGTGGACTGATAAGGGCAGCAAGAGAGGGTACCAGGGCTGTCTGGCCCAGTCTGGAGCAATCAGAATCACTTTACAGGGTTGAGACCTGATTTTGACTAGTACCTTGAACAGGAGAGGGAAGGGGGGAAAAGCATACAGGAATTTCCCTTCCCAACTGAGAACTAGAGCATCCAGGGGGACTGAGCCCAACACTGGGGGTCTGCAGCGAAAAAGAGGAAGCTGGTGATTGTCTGGGGTTGCAAAAAGATCTATCTGTGGAGTGCCCCATCTGGAGAAGATCACCTTCAAAATTAGGGGATCTAGGGACCATTCGTGATGGCCCCGAGATATCCTGCTGAGAGCATCTGCCAGGACATTGTCCTTCCCTAGAAGGTGCACTGCTATCAGAGAGGTATTCAGGGAATAGGCCAGGGACCACAACTTCATTGCTTCTGTGCACAAGACCGTAGACCGAGTACCCCCTTGCTTGTTGATGTACCACATTGTGGTGGTATTGTCTGTCCTGATCTGAACTAGTTTGTTCTGAACAGACTTGGAAAAAATTTGAAGTGCTAGAAACACTGCTCTGAGTTCTAAGACAGTGATGTGAAGCAGAGATTCTTGAGGTGACCACAACCCTTGGGTGGTCAGATCCAAGTGGTCTCCCCAGCCCAAGAGGGAGGCATCTGTGGTAAGGATTAGAGAATGAGACTGAGTGACAAAGGGAACTCCTTGCCTTAGGTTGTCCTGATCCTGCCACCATTGCAAGGCCTGGATCAGGGTTCGAGTCACTGGGATTAGCTTGGTCAGAGAATCCTTTCTTTGGGACCAGAAGGCTCTTAAGAGGAACTGAGTGTCCCTCATATGAAATCTTGCTCCTTGGACAACTGCCGTAGAGGCAGCCATGTAGCCAGGGCTGCAGAAAATACTTGCTGGGTGAGACACCTGAAGGGTGAATGAAGAGGCCAGTGTCACAAGGTCCTTGCCCTGTCCAGGAAGGAAGGCTCTTGCCATGTGTATCCAGCTCTGCCCCTAAGAAGGTGAGAGCTGCACTGGCTCTAGAATTGACTTTGAAAGATTTAGGAGGAATCCTAGAGAAGTGAGCAGCTGCTGAGTTATCTGTAGGTGTGACTTGACTTGGTCTGGAGACTGACCCACTATGAGCCAGTCATCCAGGTATGGAAAGATGGAGATCTTTTTCTCCTTAGGAAAGCAACCACTACTGCCAGGCATTTGTGAACACCCTTGGAGCTGATGTTAGGCCAAAGGGCATTGCTCTGAATTGATAGTGGCCTGAGGGCAACTCGAACCTGAGGTACTTTCTGTGGGAGCATCTGATGAGAATGTGGAAATAGGTATCCTTGAGGTCCAGGGAGACTAGCCAGTTCCCTGGCCTTGGAGAGGGTAGAATTATTCCCAGAGTCACCATTTTGAACTTTGGCTTTAAAAGGTGCTTGTTTAAATATCTGAGATCCAGGATGGGCCGCCATTCTCCCATCTTTTTGGGGGTTAGGAAGTACCTGGGTACAATCCTTTTCCCTGTGTAGGGTGGAACCTTTCTATGGCTCTGAGAGCCAAGAGGGAAGAGATCTCTGCCTCTAGGGCAAGGGCCTCTGAAGGATTTGCAGGTGGAAAGGATCTGGTTCTCATCTTGGGAAATTTTTGAAGCTGAGAACCAGTTCCTGGCTTACTACTTCCAGGGTCCATTTGTCTGATGTTAAAGACATCCAGTCCTGGACAAAGTAAGCCAGCCTGCCCCCTACGGGTAGTGGAGAATCGGCCTGGGCAAACCCATCAGGGTGCCTGTTTGGCAGGGGCTTTAGGCTGAGGGGTGGTAGCAGGCCTGCTTATACCCCGTCTGCCTCTCCCTCTGAAGAACCCCCTCTGAGCAAAGGCGGAAGAGGAGGCCTGGGCTTGGTAGAAAAGCCTATGAAAAGGCCTGCCCCTGCCCCTGGAATGCTGCCTCTGGGGAGTGGCTTGCCTTTCCTTGGCCTGAGCACTCCTATAGGTGGTCCTGTACTCAGCCATTTTCTTCATGTAGTTCTCTGTCTGCTCCCCAAACAGAGAATTACCAATAACAGGAAAATCCATGGCCTTAGTCTGGGTATCCTATGACAGGCTAGTACATCTGAGCCAAGCCATCCTACAAAGGGCCACAGATGTAGCCATGACTCTAGATGAAACATCATTGGAGTCCACTGCAGCATGAAATTGCACCTTGGATGCCTCAATACCATCTGCAGCCACCTGCTCCAGCTCCGTGGCAATCTGGTCAGGGACCTGTTTAGCTAGAGCCATGACAGTGTCCCATCTGGACTTCTGGTATCTAGCTGTGCAGGCCATATAATTAGCCTGCCTGAGTCCCAAAGATGCTGCCATGTACTGTTCCTTTGCCACGGCATCAATCCTCCTGGAGTCCTTATCTGGGGGGGGGGTGAGGCCAAGGGTATATTTGCCTTATCACAGGCAGCAGCCTGCACTACCCCAACATGGCTGCATTGCTGGGAAAGGAACTGTATCTGAGCCTGAAAGAGTATACCTCTTGTCCATTCTTCTGTCCACAGGAGGTATGGAATTAGGAGTCTTTAAAATTTTAAATGCCTGTTTCCCAAAAGACTTATGGAGGGGAATAGACAGTCTCCTGGACTCTGGGATGTCCATCATCTCAACATAATCAGGCTCCTCCTGATCCTCTACTGCTTCCTCCATAGGAAGCTGGAGAGTTTCAGCCACTTTTTGTACAACATAAAGTGGAAGGGGACTCAGAAAGCCTAGGAGGAGAAACACCTGAAGGGTCTGTCTGGGAGATGTCCAGGTCAATGGGCACATCCAGACTTTCATAATCACCATCACTATCCTCCTACTCTCCCTCCTCCTCCTCCGGTTCATAAAAATCCTCTAAATTATAATCCGGAACCGGGTGAACCGACCGAACCGAGCCCCTAACCGATGGTGCCAGTTCGGTCTGAACCGAAGTTAGAGACTGAACAATCCTTATCGCTTTGGCTATTTCATCAGCGGTCGGAGAAAGAACTTGTGGATCCGAACCGGCCGACTTATCCCTTCTTTTTCTTTTAACGGAATCGACTCCTCAGAGTCGGTTCTCCTTGCAAGAGTTTACGCCCTGGTCAGGGGCACTCCTCTGGTTAGGTTGGAACCCGAACCAGGATAACCATCTGGGTCAGCGGACTTCTTGGCCTCCTTTCCTCAGCCTACCTACTCTCTTTTCCAGGGTGGGTGTGGGAAACTTTTGCAAATCTGGCAGTCTGAATCGAGATGGTCAAACCCCAGACAATAAAACACAGGTGGTGTGGGGGTCAGCCTTAGCAAAGGCTTCCCCACACACACTACAGTGCTGAAACCCAGTGGGCCCGGTTTTTCTCTTGGGTTTCTCAGACATGGCCAGTCCTAACCAAACTTACCCTTTTTTCGGTAATCTGCCAGGCAAGACACCCCTATCAGTTCCTGACCGTGTTACGGGTCATGGAAAAAAACGTAATTATATCCTTAGAACCGATCAGAACCGGTTACCACATTCTAAAAAGCAGAACAAACTTTTTTTTACAAACCTGATCGGTTCAAACCGAACTGATCTGATGTTTACAAGTTCCACACAGAAACTAATAATAAACCTATCTAGTACTCACGGTACCACAGACAGAGACTGAACCGACAGGTTAGATAGAAGAAATTTGGTTGAACCGAGGGAAAAAACAACACTTTAACCGACTAAATTGAACTGAGCGAAGGAGAAATCTCTGGAGCGACTGTTCAGTGAGGTGGAGTAAAGAATCTGGTGGTTTGGGTTCAAACAACAACAGACAGAGTCTCAACTGAGATCGAGCTCAGCGTTCCATGCCTTGCATGGAAAGTTAACTCTTTCCTCTCCGGGACAGTTCAAAGGTTGGATATCACTGCAATAGTCAGAATACAGCAAGACTTCATGTTGTTTGAAGGATACCATAGCCAGTTCCCTCCTCACACAATTAGTCATGAAGCCTACTAGCATGAACCATAAGACCAGTAAGTATACGCTCCAGGACTGGCTCCTTGCAAGCTCACCAGACAGGATTACGGATGTCTTGGTACTACCGAATTCGCTAAGTGATCACTCCCCTATCACCTGTCTGTAGTCCAATAAATTCAAAAAAGTGTCACCTGTCTTTGTGAACAGTAGAATTCTCAGGAAAGGGCAGTGCTCAGCTTTCAAGGAGGTGCTTTCTCAGACTGACTGGTCTCCCCTTAAGGTACTGCAAGACCTTGACATAACACTCCAGTACTTTACTAATAACTTTAATAGCGTTTGTGACAGATTTGCTCTGTTCAAAAAAAAAAGGAAAACACGCGGCCATAACAATGGATAGATTACTAGTGACCTTCTAGATCACATGAGGGCAAGGGACAACCTTTGATATCAAGCCAGGGCCTCCAGTAAGCCCAGAGACCTTCAAAGTACAGGGCAGCCAGAAACAAATACACATATCTCATCAGGAATGCTAAGGCTAATTTCTACAAGGATCAATTGGAAAGAACCTGGGGTGAAGGGAGACGGTTTTGGGACAATATAAAGGCACTCACAGGGAAGGACAACAAAACACAGTCATCATTGCTAAACATTAATGGCACAAATACCATGAACCCCCACAACACTGTCGAAGAGTTCAACTCCACCTTCACGGATCTTAGCTCCGTTCTACCAGCTGAATACCTCAAGCCTATCAAAGCTGATAACCGGCATCCACCGGACATCAACTCGCAGCCTCAATTTTACTTCAACAAAGTCACTGTCAAAGAAGCACTGGGTTATATTAAAAAGGTCCAGGGAAAATACAGAATGGGGTCTGACAACATTGACATGAAACTGCTGGCGCTGGCAATCAATGAAGTCATCGCTCCCATCACTACGATTTTCAATAAATCCCTCCAGCTCACCAAATTCCCTTCTCCTTGGAAGCAAGAGCTGGTGACCCCAATGCATAAGGGAGGCGATAGGTCACTGACCGTAAACTACAGCCCATCTATCCCCTGAAAGCACTGGAAAGGATTGTGGCAGACCAGTTTACTGACTATATTCACAAATACCAGCTGCAATGTCCCCAGCAGCATGGCTTTAGGAAACTCCACAGCACAGACACTGCACTGGTGGATTTCACTGAGTATGTCCATAAGGCATTGGATGAGGGAAAACTGGTTGGGTCCATCTTCAATTAACTAACAAAGGCATTCGACTCAGTCTGCCACCGACTCCTCTTGTCTCAACTGTATGCCCTTGGTGTTTCCCCAAATGCCGCTCTATGGTTCCAGGACAACCTAACCTCCCGGTCTCAAAGGGTCAGGATAGGTCACTCCATATCTGCATCCAAGGAAGTCTCGCTAGGTATGCCTCAAGTGTCCATCCTGGGTCCACTGCTCTTCAGCATGTTCCTGAACAACATACCCGATGCCTACACTAGCAAAGTCATTCTACCTGCCGATGATGCTGTCCTACTTAGCTGTCACTCTCGCACAGAGCACCTACAGGCTGAGCTACAATCATCCTTTCAGCAACTGGAGATGGAAATTACGTACCTACCGTAACTCTGATCTTTCTGTGTATCTTCACATTCATCACAATTGGGTTCTGGCTGGAGGTCACGACCACGAGGGAGCTTTTTTTTTTTTTTTTGGATGGGCTGAGTTGACGCACCATTGACACCGCCCTTGAGGCCGACACACTGCATGGCACTCGCGGGCTGGCCATTAGGTGTTGTCGATTCCACCCTACCGCCAGCTCTGAATCGCTGTAGAGTAAGAAAAGGGTTGGGAATGACAGGGAAGTCCAAGGGACAGATAAAGGAAAAGATATATAAACTAAAAGGAGAAATAAATGACAGAGGACAGAATAAGTTTGGAAAACAAAGGGAATTGGGTAGGGGCCCCAACCTCTAGAAGAAGAAAAGGAGGAGGGAGGGAGGGTTAAGGATTTTAGAAATAAGGATTTGAGTGGGGGGAGGGGACACACCCTGGAACCTTGACATGTCTCCAGATTGTATAGGAACTGTGAAGGAGTAGCCAACGGGCTAATTGCCAGAATTCAAGGCACAGAATCACTGGCAATAACTCCAACATAAGCAGAATCGGCTATTCTGGAAGAAAAGACAGGATACAGGGATATCTCCCCCCTCTCAAAAATAAATTGTTGGTGTAAGAAACCTAGTTTCTTAAATTAATTTGAGGTTGCATTCAAAGGACAAGGAAATCAAGGTAAGCTGATGGGGAGAAGGAGAGAACGGAGGGCAACTACCAACCCCAACCACACAGGAGTGGAGTCAAGGCACTTAAGAAGGAGTGCCCCCATCCAGATCACTCTACCCCTTAGATAAAATTATCCCCCATGTGCCCCAAGTTACCCCCCCCAACTAAACAGAAAGGAGGGGAGTGAAGTAGGAGGCACAGAGAGAGAGGAGACCTAGAGACTGAGGCCCCAAGGGGATGGAGGGCAGGACTGTGATGAATGGTGAAGATACACAGAAAGATCAGAATTATGGTAGGTACGTAATTTCCTTATCTTATCTGTGTCAATCTTCACCATTCATCACCTTGAGGCGGCGTGCCGAGCCCCCCAAGATGGACCTAACCCTAAAGGACTAAGTCCCTTAGCTCTCAGTGGGTGGCACACCAAGAGAGAGAACAGTCACAGGCCTGGAGAAGCCCAAGAGTGGGGAGAGTGAGACAGGGACTCCTTGGAAGGAGTAGGAAGTTGCCCCAACAGACACTGTCTCACCCTACGGGAAAAAAGATGGGTTCTCTGGTAGGGGGAGGAAATCACCCTACACCGGACCAAGGGTGACAACTGGGAAAGACGAAGCCATGCTGTCTGTCTCGTGCAGATCGCTGTCCCTTCGACCCTGGAAACTACCTCGTTGGCATCGTAGGATGCCCTCACCTGGTGCCTTGCTAGCTTCAGGCCGCGTGCAGAGAGTGCAATGGCTTGTCTGATTACCTCTGTGTCAGGCAAAGTGGCTAGGAGTTGACCTAGCCTGGACCACAGGAACCTATCATAGGTAGCACAGTGGGCCTGATGTGCTGAAATAGAGAGCAGGAACCATGCAGAGTAGAACGCCCTCCTCCCCTAGAAGTCAAAATCCATAGATATCTTGATCTGGGGGACGGTCACGGTGAGTGGTGCGAAGCCCATCAGGAGTGTCCAGCTGCGTCAATCCTGACTGAGGATGAGGCATGGAACCTCAAGACTCTGAGGGGGGCACAATACTGCTGGCAGAGATCTCTAGGGGCTGGAACTCCAGAAAAGAGTCTCTGCCAGAAATGCAACGACATCTCCCGAAAGGGAGCAGACCAGGGGGGCACCACAAGGGTGTCCGCACTGAAATCGCCTAGAAAGGCGTGCATCGAGTGCTCTGGATTGTGCTGTGTGGGTGGGGTGATGTGCAGGTCCTCCAACATCCTCACGAGGAATCGTTGACACTCAGCGAGATCAGCGGCTGGGGAGATGTGGACAGATGGTTTCTCTCCCCCAGAAAAGAGGGATGAGGAGTCAGGGGACCTCAAGAGTTCAGAAGCTGGCTGCTCAGGGGGAGGTTGAAAAACCTGTGTGTCCATAACCCTGCGATAAGCGGGAAATTGAGCCGCCACAGCTCTGAACTGCTCCCAAGAGAGAGGACCGCGAGGACCAAAAATACTTGGGAGTGCCGGAGAATGTGGCAGAGCCGACGACAGAAATCTGCTGTCCTCCGCCTGGGCTAGAGAGCGCACCAGGAGCCCTAAGGAAAGAAGGAGCTCCAGAAAACTCCACAGCCGACAGCTGGTCAACCAAACTGGAACTGCCTATGCTGCGCCCTGAAGAATCCCCCGTGAGGTGACCAGGGCCGTGAAAGTCCAGAAGGACGGTCCTCCACCTCCAAAGAATGGGGCCCTCTCGAGGAAACCGAAAAGGAAGGGCAGAGATCCACACTAGATTTCTCCCAGAGCCTGGGTGGGTTCCAGAAAAAGGCCGACGCATGGAACCCATGCTCCTTGACCCCTCAGAATCCGAATGTGCCCTCCTCCTCGAAACAGCCAACCTAGGCAGCTGGCAAACCTGGTCAGCCCCCGAAGGAGCTATCCAGGGAGCAGCACTATCCCCTCCTGTGGGTGCTCCCATCGGCCCAAAAGTTGGATGATCCAGGCACACCACCTGAGGGGGTACCACTACAGAGGGGTCAGAAAACCCACCAAGACCAGGATGCAGAGCAATGATGGCCTGCACCACTGCCTGCTGGTTAGCACCCCTGACCCTGGTCCCAGGAGCAACTCTTCTCTCCTCAGAAGGGGGCTAGTTCCGGCCTGTCGAGGACACTACCAAGGTGTCCACATGAGCAGCCAACTCCAAAGAGTCAGACTGCCTGTCTGACTCAGAATCCGATTCCCCCTCCGAGGAGGTGGAGACTGAAGTTCTGTGCCAAACAGTGCGTGGATGCCTGCTGCCACCCCAAATGAAAGGGGCACCAGACCGAGTAACTGCACCAGAGTTGGCACCAAGGCCCTCAGTCACACCGCAAACGGTGCTGGAAGAGGACAAGGCGCCGACGATGGTGGCAGCATCGGAGTCGGGGCCTGTCACAGCACCATCCCAGCCCATGGCGCCGCAAGTGGTGCTGAGGCCACAGATGGCGCTGACGACAGCTCCAACCATGCTCTCGGTGCCGAGGTCCAAAACCCCACGGCACCGTGTCCTCGCTCGGCGCTGCAAGCGGCTCCAGAGCTGGACATGGTGCCGTGGCGAGAAACAGCAAGGGATGATGCAGTAGAGCCTCCCACGGCGCTGCCATCATCATCGGCGTCGCAAATGGAGCCGACAGCATGAACGGCGCCAATGACGGTGCCGTCAGGGCCCATGGCCCCACAAACGGCGCCGAAGCCCAAGACGGTGCTGACAGACGGTGTCGACCCAGGCCTTCCAAGACAAGGGTAGGACACTGGGGAGCCTTCACCCCCGAAGGGGCGACTGCCAAGGCGGTGCCTCCTGCATGTCCCCCAAGGGGAATGGACTGGGCCTCCTGCACCATTAAAGGGGCTTCTGCAATGGTGAGGCTACAAGAAGCAGAAGCCCCCTCCTCCTCGGTCCATCTAGAACCAGGAGGGGACCCGGAGGAAAGGTCGAGAGAACACAGCTTGGCCCTGAAAGTCGGCGGAGCTCATCCGACTTTCGACTCCGCCCATCAAAAAAAAAGGCTCCCGCGAGGTCATGACCTCCAGCCAGAAACCAAAGGTGATGAATGCTGAAGATTGACACAGATAAGATACCTGGTTCTACTCCCAAAGGTTGCTACTAAACTACAAAAAAACCAAGACGATGCTCCTCGCTAGCCCCCAGCTAAAAAGGAGATGCCCAGAACTCACAATCACAAATCACCTGACTGCCCCACTGGAACAGGTTCACTCCTTCAAGTACCTGGGTGTCATTGTGGATGATACCCTCTAGTATGTTCAGCGTATGTTCAGCACATTGACATGGTGGTGAAAGCTGTGAACACTAAATTAGGGATCCTGTTTAGGCACAAGAAAAGCCTAACTGCTGAAGCCCTCCGACTCTCAGTCTCCAGCTCTGTCCTCTCCCTGGTCGACTACAGGCTGGTGGTTTATGGCGCTGCCACTGATATGGCCCTCAAAAGGGTTGCCACTGCCCTTAACAAGGCTTGCAGACTTTTGCTAAATGCTGATTACTTCATGCACACTTGTGTCCTGTGTGGTCTGGCCCACATACTACTGCTTCAATCCAGGATCAGATACCAAACTTGCCTGCTAAGGAGAAAGGCCTTGCTCTCCCTAACCCCTACCTGCATTGCAGACCTGGTAAAGGAAACAAGCTCCAAATACGACACATGAAGAGCAGTGGCAACACAGCTTGATGTCCCATTTCATAGACCTTCCCTAGGACAAAGATCCTTCATGTACCGAGCTCCACTATGGCTAAATGAGATCCCTGCTGCAGCACTTAATACAACTAATGTTCGGTCCTTTAAAAGAGAACTGAAGCAATACCTGCTGAACTCAAATGCCTGCAACTGCCTTACCTGAATCCATATCTTCAACCTGGATATCCGCTCTTAAACACCTCTGACTTCCTTACCCAAGTCCATATCTTCAACCCGGATACCCCCCACGTCTGTTTGAGCTTTCCTGCTATTTTACCTATCCTGGACCCCCACCTGCCATCCCTTGCCACCCCGCCTCTCAAGCTTCCTTCATTTTCCTCCCCTCTGTGCCCCCAACACCTTCCCTTTCTACACACTCTCCCCCCTAAATATTCTCCTTCTCCCAGTCCAAGTCCCTTTCTCTCTCTCGCTGTCCCCCTCCTCTCTTTCTCTTCTCTCTCCAATCTACCCTCATTTGCACTCTCCCCACTTTCTTTCTCCTACCCTTTCCAATACTCTACCTTGACAGGCTCCCCCGAGGTAGCCATGCCACATGTTGCTAATTGGGAATCTTCGTTCGCATTCTCCCCTTTTCTTTCTTCTACCCTTTCCGATACTCTACCTTGACAGGCCCCCCTAGGGCAGCTATGCCATATGTTGCCCAATGGGAATCTCCTCCCGTTGTTTAATTTCAGTTGTCTATGTCACTCAAATGTATTATTTATCTATATTCTGTATTACATAGCAATCTTATGTTTTGTGTTCACTGACAAGTTTTGGGTATGTCTCTGCTGTTTTACATCCTGATGTGGAACCTTTGTAAAAGAGTGTATACTCAAAGGTTGTATCCAAATTACCAAATAAATAAAAAAAAAAGGGGAGAATGAGCAAAAAAAAAACACGGAAGGAAGTAAGCTGCCTTCTCTCTCTCTCTCTCTCTCTCTCGTTATTTATTTATATTGAGTTGGTATGAAGGTTCTAAAAGGAACCCTCACCCAGGTATTGAGGTGTGTGTTTTCATGTGAGCGGGAACCGAGCAATCGGTCCCAACCCCCCCTTAGGAAATACAACCGGGTAGATGTCATGGTAAAAGATGGTGGGGGCCAGCACCATGTGAGCTGCCCAGAGGACCTGGGGGATGGTGGCGAGTACGGTAATCAATGGTGAAAATATTCCAGATGATCGACAGTTTATAGTAAGTATGAAACTTTCAAGTCTTCCAAGAATCAATCCTCCCCGCTGATTCCCACTTATGGGTCGGAGTACCAAGCTTCAATTCTTATCTGAGGGAAGATCTGGCTCACTCAGTGTAACAGATACCCCCAGGAAGAGGCCCAGGGAAATGGCCTACCAACTTGTTCTTGAACACACACGTGAGGCCTGCCTCTGAAAGTGGTGATCAGATTATTCCACCTCAACATGCAGTTCTTGAGGGTACAGCGATCCATAGAGAAGCACACATCGCATGCCTCCATAACATGCTCCAGTCCAAGATGGGCTACACTGGTCTGATGCTGGTCTGGAACAGCCTATGTGTTACCACAGAGATAATAACACATAATGGGCGGCTGTCAGACTTCGACGACATGCCCCTTCTTCACCGGACTTTGCATTGCCGTAAAATAGCAAACACAGGCAACACCGCAAATAAAAAAATCACACTGATACAGCTAGAAGAACAGGTGACAAGGCAAATTGAGGCACTGCACTCCAATGATATACACACAATGGCAAGAAGAACAGAAAGGAAAATTACGTACCTACCGTAATTCTTGATCTTCTTGGACGAGTCTCCACCACTCATTCACACTAGTGGGATTAGCGCCGGAGGCACTAAGACCCATCGGGAACAAACTTTTTGCTGGAGGGTCGGCGTAGAGACGCCGCTACGAATACGGGCGCAGCAGCGGCTCGAGCGGTAATGACCATCTCGGCGCACGTACCTCCAACCGCCTTTCAGTACCTTTTTACCAAGGAGGAGCAGCGCATAACGCCAAGGGTAAACTAACATTAAAACGGACATAAGATAGTCCGTATGACCCGTGTAAGAAGGGTCAGCAAAGAAGTCCTCACGGCCTAAAGATTTGAGGGAGTGAAGACCAATAGCAGTGAGCTCAGGGGATGGAGGGTGGGCGTGTGAATGAGTGGTGGAGACTCGTCCAAGAAGATCAAGAATTACGGTAGGTACGTAATTTTCCTATCTTCCTGGACATAAGTCTCCACCACTCATTCACACTAGTGGGAGAGTACCAAGCTGATAATCCCAAAGAGGCGGCAGGAGAGCCAGAGCTCACACGTCTAAGATAGAAGCCCATTAAGGATAGTTCTGCTGAATGCGGAATGTAGCCTAACATGAACATCCAGTGCATAGTGTGCGAAGGTATGCACCTGAGCTCAGGTAAGCGGCGTTGCATATATCTGCAATTGGAACATTGCGAATTTCCGCTAGGGATGCCGAGGACCGCCCTGGTAGAGTGAGATACACTCTACCTTCTAATTTAACTTGAGCCATGGAATAGCAATGACGAAGGCATGCCACTAACCATGAAGAGATGCATCTAATAGCGACAGGTTGACCCAGCGGTGTCGCTGAAAGAAACGAACAGTTGCTGAGTCTTGCGAACATCCTTGGTTCTATCTAAATAGAACCGCAAGGCTCTCTTAACATCCAAGGAATGAAGAGCTCGTTCCCCTTCATTTTGGAAATTAGCGAAGTAAGCGGGAAGTACCAGAGGTTGGTTTAGATGGAATTCTGACACAACCTTGGGAAGAAATTTAGGATGAGTACGGAGAACTACCTTGTCTTTATGGAATACAGTATACGGAGGGTCCGTAATCAGGCATGTATCTCAGAGACCCTGCGGGCTGAGGTAATGGCCACCAGGAAGGCAGTCTTCCAGGTAAGAAATTTTAGCTCACAGGTAGCTAAGGGTTCGAAGGCTTCCAGTGAGCATGTCCAGCACCAGGTTAATGTCCCAGGCTGCAACTGGACGCTTAACAGGGGTCTGGTATGGAGAATCCCTTAAGAAATCTCTTCACCATAGGTAACTGAGCCAGAGTTAAGGAAGAAACCGGCTCATGGAACGCTGAGATGGCACTAAGGTGAACTTTAACTGTGGAGTACTGAAGACCTAAGTTTGACAGGTCCAAAGATACTCCAGAACCTTGCCAGGAGGACAGGAAAAGGGATTCCAAGAGGATTTTGCACACCAGAGAAACAACCCATTTGGAAGTGACGTTCGGTGGCTGGCTTCCGAGCAGCCAGAAGGATGTCTGAGACTCTAGAACGTTGAACCGATTCACTTCTATCTCTTCAGGAGCCAAGCATGAAGGTGAAGTGATTTCAGGTTGGGATGGACCAACGAACCCTGAGTCAAAAGACTGATTTGCAAAGGAAGTGGTCTCGGAGAGGCTGCCAACATACTGTTGAGTAGAGGAAACCATAGTTGCCGAGGCCAGGAAGAGCAATGAGAATCATCTTGGTCCCCTGAGACTCGAACTTGAGGAGTACTCTCTGGATTAGAGGAAGCGGTGGAAAGGCGTAAAGAAAGCGTTTTGTCCATCGCAGCCTGAACGCATCCTGACAGAAAATGCCAGGCCCTGGATTTCTGGAGCAGAAGAGAGGCAGTTTTGCGTTGAGTGGGGATGCAAAAAGGTCCAGGTCTGGAGTCCCCCACTCTTTGAACAGGGACCGAGCTACGGCTGGATCGAGAGACCACTCGTGAGGGTCTGCCTCCGTTCTGCTGAGGTGATCTGCTAGGTCGTTTTGTATACCTGGCAGATAAACCGCTTGAATCAGAGACTTGTGCTCCAAGCACCACTCCCACACCTCATTGCTTCCTGCAAAGGGGATAAGAATGAGCACCGCTTGCTTGTTGATGTAATACATCACTGCTTTGTTGTCCGTTTGAAGGAGAATGTTCTTGTGACAAAGGACATCCTTCAGAGCTCGGATTGCATAGAGGACCGCCTCATCTCCAGGACATTTATGTGGAGATGAGTTTCGAACTGAGTCCATACACCTTGAGTGTGGAGGGAGAGACAGTGAGCTCCCATCCCATTAGCGATCGTCTGTGGTGATGGAGATCTGATGATCGAGGGAGCAAGGGAATCCTTCAGGAGATTGCTCTCTTGAGACCACCAGGCGAGAGACCTTCAAGGGGCTCCGTCACCTTGATGGGATAAGACTGGGGTGAGAGGTGGGGACCACTGAGTGGAGAGCATCCATTGGGTGGTTCTCATGTGCAGTCGGGCCAGAGGGACAGTGAAGACCGAGGGCCATGAGACCCAACATCGCTGCATCGAGAGAGCTGTAACGATTGGTTCTCCCTGATGTAACGGGCCATTCAAAGGATGTCAAGTCTTCTGTCCTCTGGAAGGAAAGCCTTCGCTGAAGAGGTGTCTAGAAGCGTCCCTATGAAAAGGAGCCTCTGGGAGGGTTGGTTGAGATTTTTTCAAATTCAGCAGAACTCCCATGGGACGTGAAGACGAAAGTCGTTTACACAGCTTCAAAAGTCCCTTGGCCGGAAGGGCTTGCTAAAAGCCAATCGTCCAGGTAGGAAACACTGGAGTCCCACTTTCCTGAGATGCGCCATGAGAACTGCACAACACTTTGTAAAACTTCGCGGCGCGAGGATAGCCAAGGCAGGACTCTGAACTGATAATGCTGACCCAAAGCTACAAACCTGGGGAACTTGCGGTGGGTGGTGGACGAGGATATGCTGGTAAGCATCCTGCATATCCAGAGAGGCCAGCCAGTCGTGCTGATGCAGCAAGGGTAACAGGGTACCTAGGAAATCATCTTGAATTTCTCCTGGGGAGGAATTTGTTTAACTTTCTGAGGTCTAGAATAGAGCATCCCCCAGATTTCTTTGGAACCAGAAAGTAATGGGAGTAGAACCCTGTGTTTACATGAATCACGGGGCACCAGTTCTATTGCCCTGTTGTTCAGAAGGCCCTGGATCTCGACGGTGAGGAGGTCTGACTGAGAGGCCGACAACCTGGGTTGTCGTCTGGGAGGACAATTCGGGGAGGTTTCCAAGAAATTGAGAGAATAACCCTCGCGAATTATCCGAAGGACCCATTTGTCCGAAGTTATGGACTTCCACTGGTTGTAGAAGTACATCAGACGACCTCCCACCGGAGGAGAAAGTTCCACCTCGGGCAGAGTGGATGGAACTTGGGCCAACGACTCATAAGGTGGCGCTGGGAGCTTTAGGCCCCTGCGCTTTCTGCTGCATCTTCTTTTGAGGTTGGGCAGGTTGGCTTTTATGGAAGCTTCCCCTGCCTCTGCCTCGAAAGGACTGACGACTATGAAACTGACGTCTGTTCACATGCCCCGAGAGGGGCAGGCGGAGGTCTGGCCAACTTAATGGCCGATCTAGTCTTCTGAGTGGCCTCTAAGGCTTGCTCCACCTGAGGGCCAAAAGAAAGGAGCCATCAAAGGCAGCGCCATCACCTGCTGCTGAGCATCATTCGTGAAGCCAAGTCGCAGCCAGGAATGGCGCCAGTACAAATCCCGGCTGCTGAGCGAGAAGCAGTGTCGAAAGCGTCCATGGCGGCTTTGACCTGTTGGTTATTGGACTCAATACCTCTAATAACGGTCAGAAGAAGCTCTAACTTGGAATCCGAATCTGGAAGAGCTTCAACCATTCTTTTCATAGAGTGCCACAGGATATACTCATACTGAGAAAAATAGCCTTGATAACTGGCAATACGCATACTTAGAGTGGAGGCAGCAAAGACTCTCTTACCTAATGTATCAATCTTACGAGACTCTTTGTTAATAGGTCGAGCTGTAGTAGTTTGAGGAAGAACGACCTTGTCATTCTCTGCCAGGACTACAATAGGATCTGCAAAGGCTTGGGATGCCAAAATGGGACGATCCTTGGGAGATGAATACTTCTTATCAATGGATTTAGCCACTGAGGGAATAAGAGCAGGATTATTCCATACCATTTGAGACAGCGTCTCGAAGGAAGGCTGGATCGGAGGAGTCAAATCCGTAGGGATCTCCGAAGCATGAAGATACTGGAGTCTTAATATCTTCCCAGGATCGATGTCTGTAGTCTGGAAGAAGAGTGGATCCCAGGTTCTTCAACAGAGACTTAAAGGACAGGTCCTCGACACAGGCTCTGTAGCAAAGAAAGATCCTGTTCCTCCACTTCAACACCCAACAAGGTCTGGGTCAGGCTCAACATCATCCTGATGGTCCAGAAAGGACTGTTTGGACGGAAAGGAGTAAAAGTAGGAGAGGAGGAAATAGCGAAAAACAAGGAAGTCCCGAGGCTACCCGGGCGCAGGCAGCAAGCAGACGAGCGGCAGGGAGGCGCCGGGCGCCCGAACAAACCTGTGACCCCCAAGCACCTGGTGGCGCTGCGGGCGAACAGCAATGACGGCAGCCTTGCGGTGCATGAGACGGCCCAGAATCAACTCGATCGGCGCGGCGCAGCAGCGCCCCTATCCAGCACCACGGCAGCGCCCGCGAGACCACGCGGTGCACGAGCGCCACAAGCCCTACGGGCGCGAGCCAAAGACCTGGAAGCTGAGAAGAAAAAACAGGAGATGGGCATGGTGGGCCCTGCGCGCAGCCATGTGAGGAAACACTAACACCGGAGTCGCTGGCACCAAGAAGGCGCCACGCGACTAGGAAGGTCAACCGCCCTACCTTGATCGCGGAGGGCCGAGGCTCCGAGGCAACCGAGCCAGGCAGAAGAACCAACCTCCGGGCCCATTGCTCCATAAGAGCGGCCCACTGATGAAACTGCTCATCTGGAGTCCTACCTATAGGCGGGAGGGACTCGATGTCGAGACGACGATTACCGAATCGGCGACTCCGAAGGAGACCGGCAACTAGCGATAACCCGGCGTCGTGGCGCAGACATACCAGAAGGCGACCTCGGTGATGCCTTCTCTTTTTGACCTGTGGGCGAAGAAGGAGCTCGGTGACAGTTGCCGAGAATACGACCGTTTATTTTTATGCCGGCGGGAACTTCATCCCCGGGCATCGGACTGCCGTGTCGGAACCCCGCTGAGGAGAAGGAGGCTGACCGGACCCAGCCCGGCTGACTGAACAGCTTTCATACGAAGTCTCCCTACCGTCAAGTTACAAAAAAAGAAACTGAAAACTATGCGCTAGTTTGAAGTTTGACTCCCGACAAGCGGCGGCGTGCGTCACTGAAGCGCACTCGGCGGTGAAAAAAAGAAACTGAGGCGGTTGGAGGTCGTCGCCGGATGGTCATTACCCTTCGAGCCGTAGTCTCGCGGCGCCGTCTCTCGCACCGACCCTCCAGCAAAAAAGTTTGCTCCCGATGGGTCTTAGTGCCTCCGGCGCTAATCCCACTAGTGTGAATGAGTGGTGGAGACTTATGTCCAGGAAGATCTGGGGTTAGCGAGGATGCAGGTAACGGTTACTGGCTGGCCCGTGGCATCACGTGGGGTGTGCAGGTGCAATACAAATAGCCATGGCCAGCACCCTGGCAAAACTTTTGTTCCCAGGGGATCCTGGTGCCTGCCGCTCAGATCCGTAAGTGGGAATCAATGGTGAAGACCGATTCATGGAAGATCAATGCATGTTAACACCACAAAGGCCTGTGCTGCACTCAAAACACAGTAGTGAACTCGAACAAAAACTGAAATCGTCATAAAAAATAAATTCAAAGCTTTTCATTCAAAAATGCATTGTATAAATTGGACACACAATATCCCGACACAGAATGTGCCACTTATTGTTAACTATGAAGGGGCAGGACATAACATAACTAACTTGTGCCTCTGCCACTCCTGAGTTCTTGTCCTTCCTCCACACACATGAAGAAAAATGGCACATTCTGAGTCCAGCTGTTGCATACCAAATGGTATAATTTGACTAATTCTGTATATGGAAATGACGTACCTACTGTAATTCTTGATCTTCTTGCACAAAGTCTCCCACTCGTTCACACTAATGGGATCTACGTCGGAGGCTCTAGGACCCAGTGGGAGCAAACTTTTCAAGAGTGCCGGTGACAGAGATGGAGCCGCAAGGAAGCGGCACCGCAAGCCCCGGCTCATGCAGTAAAGACCATCTTGGTGTCAGCCCTACAACCACCTCAGTACCTTTGTTCCAAGGAGGTGCAGTGTAACTAAACTAGGAGGACTAACCTAACAAAACCGGAAATAAGACAGTCTGAATGACCTGTGTGAGAAGGGTTAACAATGAAGTCTTCACAGCCCAGCCATTGAAGGAGTGAAGACCAAAAACAGAGGAATGAGCTCAGGGGATGGTGGGTGGGTGTGTGAATGAGTGGTGGAGACTTCGTCCAAGATGATCAAGAATTATGGTAGGTACGTAATTTCCATATCTTCCTGGACATAAAGTCTCCACCACTCATTCACACTAATGGGAGAATACCAAGCTAATAATCCCCCCGAGACGGGCGGCAGGAAATAAGAGCTGACATACTTAGGTCAGAAGTCCATTAAGAACAGTCCGGCCAAATGACAGATGTCGACTGGCATGGACATCCAAGATGTAGTGCTTAACAAAAGTATGCACTGAGCTCCAGGAAGCCGCTTTGCAAATATCTGCAATGGGCACATTGCAGAGTTCCACTAGAGATGCCGCAACTGCTCTAGTAGAGTGAGCATACACTCTGCCTTCCAGCTTAACCTGTGCCATACAATAGCAGTGGCGAAGGCATCCCACCAGCCATGCTCAAAATGCATCCGATAGTGACGGGCTGTCCCAGTCGGGTCTCGGTGAAGGAAACAAACACCTGTTGAGCCTTGCAAATTTCTTTTGTTCAATCTAAATAGAATCACAGCGCTCTCTTAACATCCAGAGAATGAAGGATACACTCCCCTTCATTCTGGAAGTTTACAAAGTAGGTAGGCAGGACTAAAGGTTGGTTTAAAATGGAATTCTGAGACAACCTTAGAGAGAAACTTAGGATGAGCCCTAACAACTACTTTGTCCTTGTGAAATACAGTGTACAGTGGGTATGTGACCAGAGCATATATTTCAGAAACTCCATGGGCTGAAGTGATGGCCACCAGGAAGGCCATTTTCCAAGTGAGGAATTTCAACTCGCAAGTAGCTAGATGCTTGAAAGGTTTACGAGTGAGCATGTCTAGCACAAGATTAATGTCCCAGACTGCGACTGGACATCTGATAGGAGGTCTGGTATGCAGAATACCCCTAAGAAACCTTTTAGCTACAGGTAACAGAGACAGTGACATGGAAAGTACCATCTCAAGCTGAAATGGCACAAAGATGAACTTTGACTGTAAAGTACTGCAGACCTGAATTTGAGAGGTCTAAAAGGTACTCCAAGACTTTATTTGCCGGGCAGGAAAAAGGGTTCTAAGAGGATTTTGCACACCAGATAGAGAAATGCTTCCATTTGGCTGTGCAGGTTTTTCTAGTGGTTGGCTTACGCGCAGCCAAAAGAATACCTGAAACCCTACAAGAAACAGTGAACCTATTCACCTCTATCTCTTCAGGAGCTAAGCGTGAAGGTGAAGCGAACTCAGATTGAGATGGACCACGGGACCCTGGGTCAGAAGGTTCGTCTGAAGGGGAAGTGCCTTCGGGTGGGTTTCTGACAGACTGTTGAGCGGTGGAAACCATATCTGTCGAGGCCAGAAGGGAGCAATGAGGATCATTTTGTCCCCTAGACTAAAATTTGAGAAGTACCCTGTGAATTAGGGGAAGAGGAGGAAAGGCGTATAGAAAGCATTTTGTCCACTGCAGCCTGAACGCATCCTAACAGAAAATGCCAGGTCCTGGATTTCTGGAGCAAGAGAGAGGCAGTTTTGCACTGAGTGGGGATGCAAAAAAGGTCCAGGTCTGGAGTTCCCCATTCTTTGAAGAGAGACTGAATGACAGTTAGGTTGAGAGACCACTCATGAGGATCTGTCTCTGTCCTGCTGAGACAGTCTGCCATCTTGTTTTGTACTCCTGGTAGGTACACCACGTCAATTAGAGTCTTGTGCTCCAGGCATCATTCCCACACTCTCATAGCTTCCCTGCATAATGGGTAAGAGTGTGCACCGCCCTGCTTGTTGATGTAATACATCACTGCTTTGTTGTCCGTTTAAAGGAGAATGTTCTTGTGACACAGAATGTCCTTAAAGGCTCGGACTGCATAGAGGACGGCTCTCATTTCCATGATGTTTATGTGAAGCTGGGACTCGTCCTGAGTCCACATACCTTGGGTGTGGAAATTCTGGCAATGAGCTCCCCACCCCATCAGGGACACATCCGTGGTAATGGAGATCTGATGATCCAGAGGAGCAAAGGGATATCCTTCCAGAAGGTTGTCCTCCTGCAAACACCAGGCGAGTGACCTCTTCAGAGGTTCTGTTACCTTGATGGGAAAGGACTGAGGGTGAGTGGTTGGGGACCACTGAGTACTGAGCATCCACTAAGAGGTTCTCATGTGGATACATGCTAAGGGTACAGTGAACACCGAGGATGCCATGAGACCCAGCATCCGTTGCATCGAGATAGCTTGAAACAAGCTGTTTTCTCTGATGTATTGGGCCATCTGTAAGATATCACTCCTCCGGTCCTCTGGGAGAAAAAACTTCACACAGGAGGTGTCCGGAAGAGTTCCTATAAAGAGGAGCTTCTGGGAGGACTGCAACTGCGATTTGTTGAGATTTAGCAGGACTCCCATGGACATGAGAAAGTCTAAGGCCATCGCTACGGTGCTCAGAGTTCCTTGTCTGGAGGGACTTGTTAGAAGCCAGTCATCCAGATATGGAAACATTTGTATTCCGATTTTCCTGAGATGTGCCGCGAGGATTGCACACTTTGTAAAAACTCGAGGCACCGAAGATAGCCCAAAGGGCAAGACACTGAACTGATAATGTTGACCCAACGCCACAAACTTTAGGTATTTGTGGTGCTTTGGGGGTATAAGAATGTGTTGGTAGGCATCCTGCATGTCCAGGGAGGCAAGCCAATCGTGATGATGAAGCAAAGGTAGCAGGGTACCTAGTGATACCATCTTGAACTTTTTCTTGATAAGGAACTTGTTAAACTTTCTGAGGTCCAGAATGGGACGGATGCCACCAGTGTTTTTGGGACCAGGAAGTAATGGGAGTAAAAACCTGTGTTTCATTGATCCAGCGGAACTACTTCTACTGCCCTGTTGTTCAGAAGGCCTTGCACCTCGGAAGCAAGAAGGTCTGACTGTACTGCTGACAGCATGGGTTGTCATTTGGGCAGATGATCCGGAGGGGTTTCCAAAAGATTGAGCAAGTACCCCTTGTGGATTATCCGGAGGACCCATTTGTCTGATGTTATGGATTTCCACTGGTTGCAGAACCGAGTCAGACATCCTCCTACCGCTGAGGAGGAGTCCCCCTCGGACAGTTGAGGTGGGACCTGAGCCAGAAACTCAGAAGGTGGCACTGGGTGCTTTGGGGCCTTGTGCCTTCTGCTGCGTTTTCTTTTGTGGCCGAGGGTTGTAGTTTTTGTTAAAACCTCCTCTGCCGCGAAAGGACTGATGGTTGTGAAAATGATGTTTGTTGACACCCCCCTGGGAGGAGGCAGGTGTGGGTCGAGCTGTCTTAATGGCAGACCTAGTCTTCTGTGTGGCCTCCAGAGCTTGCTTCACCTGGGGCCCGAACAGATACATACCGTCGAAGGGTAAAGCCATGACCTGCTGCTGGGCATCACTCATGAAGCCAGAAGAACATAGCCAAGAGTGGCAATGGGTGCAGATGCCAGCCACCACCACTCGGGAAGCAGTACTGAAAGCATCCATTGCAGCTTTAACCTGTTGGTTGTTGGACTCAATACCCCTAGTAGTGGTGTGAAGTAGCTCTGAATTAGTCTCCGACTCAGACAGAGCATCTACCATTTGTCTGAGTGAATGCCAAAGAACATACTCATACTGAGAAAAACAGCCCTGGTAGCTGGCAATTCGCATACCCAGGGTGGAGACAGCAAAGACTCTGTTACCTAAGGTGTCTACCTTGCGAGATTCTTTATTTATAGGCCGGGCTGTAGATGCCTGAGGGAGGACGGCCTTATCATTCTCTGCCAAGACTACTATGGGATCAGCAAAGACTTGTGAGGCCAATAGGGAGCGATCCTTGGGAGGAGCATATTTCCAATCTATGGACTTAGCCAAGGAAAGGATAAGAGCAAGATTGTTCCATACCGTATGTGAGAAGGTCTCGAAAGAGGGTTGTACCAGAGGAGTTAAATCCATAGGGATCTCCGGGACGTGTACAGTAGGTATTGGAGTCTTAAAAGCTTCCCAGGATCAATTTCTGTAGTCTGGAGAGGAAGAGTAGAATTTAAATTTTTAAGCAAAGACTTAAAGGAAAGGTCTTCGACCACAGGCTCTGCAGCAGGGTTGATCCCTGCTCCTTCAACATCGTCACCCAGTCGAAGATCTGGGTAAGGCTCAAAATCATCTCTTGACAGTCCAGTGGGGCACTGTATGCACAGGAAAGGAGTGAAAATCAGTAGGAAAAGAAGGAGAGGAAAGAATCAGATTCGAGAACCCCTGGAGGTTGTATGGCGCCGTATCAAGCCTCGGCACTGATGAAGAACACGGCGCCGAACACAAGGAAGTCGTCGCCATCAGAAACAGCCCAGCACACATCGCCAACAGAGGCCACAGTGCCGACAGAGCCTGCTTCGCTGCAGACAGTGCCAACAGAGCCCCCGGCGCCACAGACAGTGCTGATATAGGCCGGGGCACTGCAGACGGCACCAACAGACTCCCCGACGTTGCGGACAGCCTCGAGTGTGTCCCAAGGGTCTGAAAACTGCGATTTGAGGTAAAAGAAGAAAAAGTGGCAGGAGATAGAGGCATCTGTGTGGACCCCTGCACCGCAGCCATGTGAGGGGATAAAATACCTGAACGCAGAGTCGACGGCACCGAAGAAGGCGCCGCGCAACTAGGAAGAGTCCAACCGCCTACCTGTTCCTTGGACGATCCGAGGCCTCGGAGTGACCAGATCAGGCAGCTGGACCAACCTCCAGGCCCACTGCTCCATAAGGCGTCCCACTGGTGAAACTGCTCATCGAAGCCCCTTCAATAGGCAAGGAGGTCGGCCACCGGAGACAGAAACCGGCGACTCCGACAGAGGTGGAGACCGGTGTCTGGCCCCAATTACCAACCATCGACGCGCAGACATGCCAGAAGGTGACCTTGAGTGATGCCTTCTCTTTTTTGACTTGTGTGCCGAAGAACAGCTCGAGGCTGAATGGTGCAGAGAGTGTGACCCTTGCCTTTTATGCTTTCGGGGGGACTGCCCATCTCCCCGAGCATCAGACTGTCCACTGTCGGACCCTCCCTCTGGAGAGGGTGGTGGACCGGACCCAGCCCAGCTGACTGAAAAGCTTTCATATGAAGTCTCCCTACCGTCACCTGACCCGCTTATGGTCGACTCCGTTAATGGAGGGCTGAAGACTTCTTTTTTATAATAAGTAAAATGTAATCGGAACTTATTTTGAAGATAAATTACAAAACAATAAGCTGAAAACTATGCTGCTAGTTTGAAGTTTGACTCCCGGCAGGCAAGCATCGTCACTGAAGTGCACTGAATGGCGGGAAAAAAGGAACTGAGGCGGTTGGAGGGTCGACGCCGAGATAGTCTTTACCGCATGAGCCAGGGCTCGCGGTGCCACTTCCTCGCGGCTCCATCTCTGGCGCTGGCCCTCTTGAAATGCTTGCTCCCGCTAGGTCCTAGTGCCTCTGGCGTAGATCCCATTAGTGTGAATGATTGGTGGAGACTTATGTCCGGGAAGAGCAAATCTTTTTTTTTTTGCTGTTGTTTCCTATTTATACAACATAATACTCATAGTTGGGATTTTGATTGTTCAGTGGAAATGTGCTTACCATTTTCTTGGTGTTTTGTGGAGCAGTCAATCCAGTTATGCTGATTTGCAGCCCACACCATCTCAAACTGACTAAACATGATTTTAAAATTCCAAGTATAGGGAACGAAGGAAAAAATATCAGGAGCGCTGTCACTTGACCAGTCTTGTATCAAATCTATAATCATAAAAAAAAAATTCAAATGTTTAGAGATAGATTTGACTTAAACTCTAACATGTCGAGACCAAGTAGCTGGCGGTCTACACATAAAACACAAGTAATTCTGAATAGGTATATACAAACAAATAAACTTCTAATTTTGGAAAGCTCCTATAAAGAAAAACTGTCAAAATCAGCCCGCCTCTCCTCCCCAAAAGCCTTACCCCAGATTAAGCGTTTCGCAAGTGAAATGCTGTTTTCCACTTATAAGAACTTTTTTTTTTTTTTTATTTTGTAAAATCCGAGGTTCTGCAAAATGTGAGAAACTGAGCGGGTCCATTTCAGGGGAAGTACAGCACCGCACTTTCCGGCGAAATGGACCTGCACAGCTGCCGACATTTTGCAGAACCCCAGATTTTACAAAATAAATAAATAAATAAATAAATAAAAGGAAGTTCTTATAGGTGAAAAACAGCATTTCACTTGCAAAACGCTTAATCAGGAGGGTATGCTGGGGGCAGGTTGATTTTGGATACCTTCCTTAAAACATGTGTGTGTAACCTTTCTATACTGCATATCTGTTGTATCTCCTAAAGGACACCAAACCATCAAAATGTGCTGATAACACTTTTAAAATGGAAATGCATTACCACGTAATTCTTGATCTTCTTGTATCTTCACCATTCATTACTGCTGGGTGTAAACGCGAGCGCGCCTACTACAGGAGTTGTTTATTTTATTTTTGAGGAAGGTCAG
The DNA here is from genome assembly GCA_016271365.2 of Neoceratodus forsteri. Classification (NCBI taxonomy): domain Eukaryota; kingdom Metazoa; phylum Chordata; order Ceratodontiformes; family Ceratodontidae; genus Neoceratodus; species Neoceratodus forsteri. The sequence continues at coordinate 292,521,032 of CM057453.1, read as the reverse complement.
TGCCGCCCACGAGTGGCCTTTTCGTGATGCGTGAGGTGGCCGTTAGGTGCTGCAGACTCCTCCTCCTCCATCCCAGTTCTGTAAGCCAGAGAGGTGAAATTAGAAGAATAAGAATGAGGCAAGAGAGCTGAGGGATAGATAAAGGAAAGGAAACAAACTGAAAAAGGAATAAGCCGGAAAGAGGACAGGAAACAGAAGAACCCTACCCTAAGGGACCACAGGGCCTCCTTCCTTGGGCGGCTCTTTGGCAGGAACAGAGAAGGGGAAGAAAGAAGAAAAGGGAAGAAGAAGAAGAAGAAGAGGAGAGGATATTGGGAGGAGGGAAAAATACTGCCACAAATCCTGAGTGAAACTGGCTTGAAGGTTATTAGCTCAGATCTTAAACAAGGGAACAAGGATCCCTTCAGACAAAACTGGTTCGGATGGTTCAAGCGAACCTTCTACACAGCTTGAAACAGACAGGCAGATTTCCTACACCTCCCGCTATCCTATTACTCATCACTCAAGCTCACAGAATGCCAAGGCAAACTCTGCTCCGGATAGGAGAGCCCCAACTAGGTAAAGGGAAAAAGACCCCACTAGCACACAGATATGTGTTAGCAATGGGTGGGGGGCTCCAAGAGAGGGCAACCTCTTTGTCAAGATGGAAGGAGACAGAGAAGGAGCTCCTTCTGACTCCCTGAAGAAGGCAGGAGCTAAATGGACCAGACCACCAGTTCAAGATGGTAATTTTCGAATCAGGCTAGAACAAGTGTTGACTAGCCCCAGTCTGGCATTACCAGGTAAATCCAGTGACACCAGCTAAGTCCGAAGACTGAGGGTTAGAGGACTGACTCAGAGACTAACCCTGTTGTCCGGGGATTGAACTAGTCTGGCCTGAAGGTAAAGTCCATGAAGGCAATACCCTCCAGGAATCAGAAAGAGCTCCCTCAGATGAAAGGACAAAGCTGCGCCCACTCTTCTCCTATTCAAATCCTTCGACATGTTTTTAGAGAAGAACAGAAGGTCCAGAGGAACCAGAGGATTGAGTCCCCCATGGGGGAAGGAGGGAAGGGGAAGAGGAGGGCAAGCAGGGTGGAGAAGACGCCCAAGAAATGAGGCCCATGATGGGGAAGGTGGTGAGATTCAGTAATGAAGGGTGAAGATACAAGAGAAGATCAAGAATTACGGTAGGTACGTAATTTCCATATCTTCCCTTGTCAATCTTCACTATTCATTACTGCTGGGTGAGTACCAAGCCCCCTCGGATGAGCCTGAAATCCAGCCCTGAGGGAACAGACCCCTCAGTCTCCTCCTACTGGTGGAAAGCAGGAGGGGGAGGTCCTAACCAATACAATGGGGCAGTCTAAGCTTGCTGAGGCGAGAGGTGTCCCCCGTGGCTGGGTGGACAGAGGATGCCCCTGCAGAATCCTCCACGCCCTGTGGGAAAACAGGTGGGTCACCCGGAAAGCGGAGGAAGTCACCCTACGCCGGGCAATGGGTGACAGTCTGGACAGATGAAGCCATGCTATCTGCCTTATACAGATCACTGTCCTTGCCTGTCTGGAAGCCACCTCGTTGGTGTCGAGAGACACCCTTGCCTGGTGCCTTGCAAGCTTCAGACCCTGTGCAGAGAGGACAATGGCTTGTCTGGACTGCTCTGTATCAGGCATAGATGCCAGAACTTGCACCAGCATCGACCACAGATGCCAGTTGTAGGCAGCGTGGTGTGCCCGATGTGAACCTTTACACATCAACACACAGGCTGAGGAGAAGACTCTTTGTTCCCACAGGTCAAATTCAGCAGAATCCGTATCTGGGGGTCTATCGTGTGCCAGGTGCCGAGGCCCAGAAGGAGTATCTAGGGATGTCAAGCCCAACAGCGGGTGAGGTAGGGAGCCTCGAGACTCATGGGGGGCACAATGCCATCTCCTGCAGTTCTGCAGTCTGCCGGGGCTGGAGAAGGGGTGGCTGGAGACTGCCTAGTGCGGATAGATGCCTCCTGGAAGGGGATTGGCCAGGAAGGCACCATGAGGTGACGAGCACTGAATTCACTGAGGAATGCACGTGTCTGCCACTCGGTATTGTCCCTGGGAATGAAGGAGATATGAAGCTCCGAGACCAGCCTCGAAAGGAACCGCTGATACTCAGTGAAATCAGCGTCGAAGGATAGGTGGACAGAAGGTTCCACTTCCTCAGAAGAGGAAGACGAGGATGAAGTGGAGCTTGAATGGTCAGAGGACTCCTGTGGCGGGGGGGACAGACGGAAGACCTGTTCGTCCATGGCCCTTACATATGAAGGGAAGGCCACTGCAGTAGCTCTGAAAGTCTCCCAAGTTAAGGGCCCCGTAGGACCCACATGGTCTGGGAGAGAGGGGGGGTGGCTGCAGAGGTACGGGCAAAGAGCACCTAAGAGCACGTGCCTGGCCTCTGCGAGGGCTCTAAGATCCAGGGAGTGATGCCACCAATACTGGGGACCCTGAGACCATACTGGGTTGCGAGGAGGTAACTTGGGAAGGCAAACTCCAGAAAAGCCCAGAAGGGGAATCTCCCCTGTGATGCGACTGAGGTTGCATGTGTCCAGAAGGGCAACCATTAGTACCGTCACTAGAAGGCGCTCTGGAGACCTCGAGGGAAAAATGGGGTCCAGCAGTGTGACTCCTCCTCACACCCCGTAGGGCAGTGGGAATGTACCGCTGCTCCTCACCCTGACCTCTCAACTCCTCTGACTCCAAAGCAGTCCTCTTCCTCGACATCAGCGTAGGAGAGAGGTCACAGTAGTAGAGCTCTCCACCCCTTCCCAAGGAGCCCCAGCAGCACCAGGAATAGCAGCTGCCTGGGCCCTCCCAGAAGAAGGTATCCTCTCCTGAATCCCAGACCTATTGCCCCTAGGGGATCCCAGACCACCCCTAGCCGTGGGACCCCCATGGCGAACCCGCTCCAGGGACTCAGGAAGAGGAACACTGGGCTGCCTGACACCCCGGCCTACAGAGAGTTCCAAATCCGAAGACACAGGCTTCCAGTCTGGGTCCACTCTGAGTCATCTTCCTGAAGAAGAGTCAAGCAGACTGACCTCAGAGAGGCAACCCAGAACCTCTCCAAGGCGGCTTCGAATGGCACCGATGTGAGCCGCCAATATTTGCCAGCGACAACGCCACAAGTCCTCGGCCCCACGGGCGGCGCCAGACTCCACAATGGCACTGCCAACAGTGCTACCCAAGTCCTCAGTGCCACGGAGGGCACCGGGACCGTAAGCGGTGCCATGTCTGAGTCCCCAGCACTGCGGGCAGCTCCGGGACCCAAAGCGGCAATGCTAGGCACCATTAAGGGTCCACCAGTGCCGGGCCCCACAGCTGGAGGCCATGACATTGGAGGAGCCTGCCCCTCCAAGGAGGTGACTGCCAGGACAGCGCCAACAATGCGACCCCGGGAGGAATCGCACTGTTCCTCCAGCGCCGAAGAAGAAACCTCCTCCTTGACAAGGCTGAATGTAGAGGAGGCCTCCTCCTCCTCGCCGGACCGAATAGACCTGGGAGGGGACCCAGAGGAAGGGTCAAGAGATCTTGTCTGGGAGGCCCGCAGGCGACGTTGTCCTCCAAAAGTCGGCGGAGCCCTGCTGATTTTAAACGTGCGGATTTCCAAAACACGGCAGTCCATGGAAAAACAGGCATCGCAATGATCCATATCATAGTTGGGTCCCAGGCACCGAGGACAAACATCATGTTGATCTGTGACAAGAGAACTGCTGGCCACAATGGCACCGATGCATAGGGGCGCGGCCCACCTTGGATTTATGTTTGGCCCCCGAATCGGACATGATGTGAACAAATTCACAAAAAGAGCAAAAGATCACGGCACCATCAAATATATATATATATATATATGAAAAAGAACAGTCTTACGTGCACCAACAGTGTCGGAATGAGAACTGGGATGAAGGAGCGGCGTTGAGAAACTCGTCGTAGAAAAAGGCCTAATGGCACAGTAAACTTCTGGAACTCATGCAACAGGTGCATCCTCGATGGTGGGAGAAACAAAACTGGGATGGAGGAGGAGTCTGTGGCACCTAACGGCTGCCCCTCGCGCACCACATAGTGCGTCGCTCACGTGGGCAACGCTGTCAACTCCTCCCTCCAAAAAAGAAAAAACTCCTCCCGTAGCGGGTGCGTGCTTCCAGCTTACACCCAGCAGTAATGAATGGTGAAGATCGACAAGGGAAGATCAAGGAGTCGCTGCCATTTAAAGAGCAAGTGCTTAGTAAGGATGTATATCTTAAGGAATGGAGGTGTGGGGCCTTTAGATGTCTCAGTAATCACTTTGTTTGTTTTATTTGTTTTCTTAATTCCTTTTCCATCATTTTATTTGTATTTTGCCAGCTACTAGCAAAAAAAGAATCCACTGGAATTTCTGTATTATGATGTCAGAAAAGTTCTGCTGGTAGTGTATTTCAATAGGAAACTGCAAACCTGTTTTCAGATTTTTATAGAGAAAATACCTTCTAACAAAATATTATATATTTAGTAGAAATATGTGATGGTTGATAACCTACAGTCCTTTGTTATAATTTAGCAGGTGAATTTTCTTCATAACCAGATTTTACTTGGGAAGAAGAAGAGAGAAGCCAATGATGTTTTACAAATCGCAAAATCATACAGATTGACTATTGTATGTTTGCACTACTGTGGTCTAAGTTTATTGCTGAAAGAAGTATCTATTTCTTTTGGAAAATACAGAAAACAATATTTAATTTCTCACTGAAATACACTGGGCTCCTACTGTAAGTAGCTTGGCAGTTTCTGACATCAGAATACCAGAATTCCACTGAATTATTTTTACCAACAGTCTGAAAAGCAAAGGTAAAAACCCTCTATTTTCACTGCGCAAACAAATTTTATTCTAAAAGTATAAAATAATTACTAACACTTCATAATACAATAATTAAAATAATCAGTTGTCTGTTACAAATAAACACCTGCTCTTTACAGGAAAGGCTGCTGCTTATCTTAATGCTGGCACTGTATTTATTTCAAAGGATACTGTTAACCCTACAGGCCTAAATTACCTTTTTTAAACTAATGTGTCAGGAGAGTCACATTAACTTAAACATAGTACTGTATTTATTTGTGTTTCAGACTTCTCAACAAGATCCAGATTGTTTAAGAAATGTAAAAGAAACCCAGGGCACTATGTTGGTGTGGTTACTTCAAAAGCTAGATTCAGTTCTATTGTGACTACTCTGGCCGGAGCTGACAGGACTGCATGGGAGGACTTGGGGGTAAAAAGACTGAAAATGACCAAAGTTACGAGTTTGCGTTAACAAAATGTAATGTAGGCTCATAAATTTGCTGCTTTGTAATATTTATACATTGAATTTTCAACACAGCCTTGTTATGACCCTGCCTCATGAAGAAGGGGAGAGAAAATGTTCAGCTCCTGGCCTGAAGGCGATTTCACACAGGGACTGCGAAATCAACTCTTGGGATGCAAAAACACATTTTGGGCAGGAGATGAAAACTGACAGCTGTCACCTTTATGCAGTGCTGTAAAGAAATGGCTATGCTGAACATTTTGGGTAAAAATATTGAATAGTACTAAACATACGAGCCTGCGTTTGCAAAATGCAACATAGCCTCATAACTTTTTTTTTTTTTTTTTAACATTTTTACACCAAATTTAGAACATAGCCTTCTTATGACCCCGCTTCACAAACAAGGGCAGAGAAAATTTTCAACTCCTGTCCGAAAGGTGATTTAGCTCAGGAACCGCAAAACCATCTTTCGGGATGTAAAAACACATTTTGGGCAGGAGCTGAAAAATGACAGCTGTCACACTCATGAGGCGCTGTAAATATATATATTTTTTTTTACATGGAGCACCAGGGAAGCAACCAGAAGCTGGACAGGCTAAACAGCAGAACAGGAAACAGAGCACTGGGTAAACGACTGGGAGGTGGGCAGGCTAAACTACAGAACTGTATATATTGTTTTAATATATTTATTTATTGTTTACAGACAGGGCACAGGGGAAGCCTTCGGACTTGGGGGGGTGGAATGAGCAGCAGGATGATCTTAACGTCACTCAGCTGGTTGCAGGGTGATGTGTTGTAGATGAAAGCATGCAGTCACACACTGACAGGTGTAGCTGCATCCTTTCAACTACGCAAGGTTTCCAGCCATCGGCCAGGCTGAACACCATCACTATCAGCCTGCTGCTTACTGGAATATCAGTGGCAGGCGTTCTACAGCCTGAGCTGCACTACACTACACTCACAACCACACCTCTGCAGTCCCTAATTTCCCGAATAGCCACAATATGTTCACTTTGTGCATGCATGTGCAAGCAAATGTAAAAAGGGCACTGAACGGGGTCAACAACTGAATAAAAAGGCATGGATATAGATCTGAGGTACACTATAGTCTGTTGCTTTAAAAACACATGCATCATTTACTTCAACAGAAAAGGACTTTTGCAGCTACAGTAGCTTCAGCATTTCATGTAATTTCCATGAGTGCTAGGAAACCATGTGGGAGATGCTGCTGTTTCCTTACATGCTGAACAAAGACCTAGCTGTGATAGTCCATCTTTGGCAGGTACTTAACTGAGATATGCAACTGCAGTGAAGCATGAATCTGCTACAGAAGAAATTCCTTTATATTTACTGTAATTTCCTTTTCTGTTAGCTTCAACGTTGTTAATGGGGAGTTAAAACATATGGGTAATGAGCTCCCCCACTAGGATAGTGGTACAGCCCAAAGTTGTCAATAAGCATAGAACCTTGTACACATGAGGATTACAAGATCACCAGTTATCCAGTCATTTTATTCACACAGTACCTACACACACCGATGTAACTACTAACTGACATGTTGCCGAGGTCAATGAATTCTGGGGTTGGAGGGAGGGCCACCAAGAGGCACATAAAGGGAACAAGTCCCTGAAGGAGTTTGACTCCTGATGCCTACCCCACTTTCTTTCTTTTTTTTTTTTTAAACAGGGGGAAGCCAGAAAGGAAAGGGAGGAGAAGCAGCCCAGAAGCCTGGCCTTTGTGGGGGAGGTGGGCAGGCTGCAGTAATGAATGGGGAAGATATTCTGGAAAATCAAGAATTACGAAGAGTACATAATTTTCATATCTTCCAAGAGTCAATCTTCACCATTCATCACTGGTAGGTCAAAGTAGCAAGCCACCACCGTATGGTGGTGTTGGCAAACCCTGAGGGAAATGACTGTTCCCCCAGCCTCCTGTGGGTGAGACAGAGAGAGGCAGCGGACCCTCATTTGTCTGGAGAGGCCCGAGACAGGTTAGGTTCAGGCGGAGGCTCCCGTGGCTTGGGACCAGGAATTAGCCCCACAAGCTCACGCCTGGCTCTAAGGGAAAAGAAGTGGGCCCCTTGTAGCATGAGGAAATCACCCTATGCCAGGCTAAGGGTGACAATTATGAGATGTGAAGCCATGCCGCCCGCCTAATGCAGACCCCAGTTCCCAACAGTCTGCAGGCTACCTCACTGGTGTCATAGGATGTCCCTGCTTGATGTCTCGCCAGCTCCACACCCCACACGGAAAAGCAAATGGCGTGCCTGGGTACCTCACAGTCTGGCAAGGACGCTAAGAGCTGACCCAGCGTTACCCACAGGTGCCTGCAATAGGATGCCTGGTGTGCCTTATATGCCACAATGCCCAACATCGTGTGCACATCCGAGAACACCCTATGACCCCACAAGTCAAACTCAGCTGATACTGACTCCAGGTGATGGTCGTGCACTGGGAGACTATGCCCAGAGACTGTGTCCAGGAGCTGGAACCCAGAAGTGAGGTGAGGCATGGCTCCTGGAGATCCCAGGAGTGTGCAATACTTGCACTGGTGGTCTCTCAGAGCTGGAGAGGGGGCAGAGGGACAAAGCCAGACGTTTCGTGATGCCTCCACAAATGGCCGAGGCCATGGAAGTATGACAGTTGAGTCAGAACTGTACTCCAAGAGCAAGGACAGCGTCAGACGTGCAAGACTGCAACTGACAATCCAAGCTCCCTCATCATCTCTGACAAGAACTACTGATAAATACAAATTATGTACCTACCATCATTTTTGATCTTCTTGGACAAAGTGTCCACCACTCATTCACACTAATGGGATCTACACTGGAGGCGCTAGGACCTAGCAGGAGCAAACTTTTCAAGAGGGCCGGCGCCAGAGATGGTGCTGCAAGGAACGGCACCGCGAGCTCCAGCTCATGTGGTAAAGACTATCTTGCTGTCGACCCTCCAACCGCCTCAGTACCTTTTTTTCCCCCGAGGAGGTGTAGCATAACTAACCTAGAAGGACTAACCAAAAAGTCAGACATAAGATATCGAATGACCTGTGTAAGAAGGGTCAACAATAAAGTCTTCACAGCTGAGCGATTCAGGGAGTAAAGCTCAAAAACAGAGAAGTGAGCTCAGGGGATGGTGGATGGCCATGTGAATGAGTGGTAGAGACTTCGTCCAAGAAGATAAAAAATTACGGTAGGTAGGTAATTTCCATATCTTCCTGGACATAAAGTCTCCACCACTCATTCACATTAATGGGAGAGTACCGAGCTAATAATCCCACGATATAGGAGGAAGAAAATAAAGAGCTAACATATTTAGGACAGAAGTCCATTAAGAATAGACCTGCCAAATGACAGATGTCGTCTGGCATGGACATCCAAGGTGTATTGCTTAACGAAAGTATGCACTGAGCTCCAGGTAGCCGCATTGCAGATATCTGCAATGGGTACATTGCAGATTTCCACCAGAGATGCCGCGACTGCTCTGGTAGAGTGAGCAAACACTCTGCCTTCCAGCTTAACCTGTGCCATAGAATAGCAGTGGGGAAGGCATGCCACCAGCCAAGCTGAAATGCATCTAATAGCGATAGGCTGGCACAGCTGGGTCTCGCTGAAGGAAACAAACAGTTGTTGAACCTTGCAAATTTCTTTTGTTCTATCTAAATATAATTGCAGTGCTCTCTTAAGATCCAGAGAATGAAGGGTTCGCTTCCCTTCATTCCGGAAGTTCGAAAAGTAGGTAGGAAGGACTAAAGGTTGGTTTAGATGGAATTCTGAGACAACCTTAGGGAGAAACTTAGGATGAGTCTTAAGAAATGGAATTACGTACTTACCATAATTATTGACCTTCTTGGATGGTCTCCGTCACTTATTCACACTAGTGGGAATAGCGCCCAAGGCGCTAGGACCAAGCGGGAGCCTAACATTTTCTGAAGGGTTGGCGCCGAGACAGGACCACGCACGTGCAGCACCACGAGACTAGCTCGCGCCTGTGTAGGCTATCTCGGCATCGACCCTCCAACCACCTCAGTACCTTTTCGACTGAGGAGGTGCAGCGTAACTAATGAGAATAACTCATCCTGAATTTCTGGGCCTGAGAGGGCCCAGATGGCCTCTGCAAGAAAGGTCAAAGAATAATGTCCTCACAGTCTGAACAATAGGACCATGAAGACCAGGAAAGAAAATGAGTGAACCCAAGGGATGGTGGGTGGGCATCTGAATAAGTGATGGAGACTGTCCAAGAAGATCAATAATTACGGTAAGTATGTAATTTCCATATCTTCCTGGACTAAGTCTCAATTACTCATTCACATTAGTGGGAGAGTACCAAGCTAAAACCAACAACCTTGAGTAGGGTGGTAGGAGATAGGGTTCACTCAGAAAGAACAGCCAAGGACTGTCCTGCTAATAAAAAGAGCTGTCTTGGAAAGAGCAACTGGAACATAGTGCCTACAAGATAAGCGCTCGAGTTGTAACTCACCACTTTGCAGACGACTGCAATAGACACAAAATGAAAATTTGCCAGGAAGCCGCAACCACTCTAGGAGAGCGGCAAGAACCTGGCCTCACAATTTCGTCTAGGACCAAAATTAATAGTGTCAAAGACATGTACTAATGTAATGTAAAAGGGACCTAAGGAACTGAAAGAGTCGGAGGTAAAGTCTACTGGTTCAGGGTAGACCAGAAAGTGCAGATGGAAACCCCCACTATCCAGTATGGCTGACCTGTAAACAACAGGTCCAGGAGCACTTGAACCCCTTACTTGGTGAGCAAGGGGTTCCAGGTGGGGTTAGCCCATCAAGGAGAATGGCCTCCACTTAGTCACAAGAACTTTCCTGACGGAAGGCCTAGCATAACTTAGAAGCCTCTCGTGGTGGTTTAGTAGAACCAGATCCTACCTACTGCATATCCAAGAAGGAATCATCCTGCTCCGTGTGTACAATTGTAGTAGCAGTCTCTGAACTCAGGGAAGAAAGAAAAAAGTGTACAGGAGGACGTCTCCACTGCGGAAAAACAATTCTGACAGAAAAAAATAGGGGCTGGATTTCTAAGGCAAATAGAGGCAGATGAGCGTCGAGGAGGGACACAGCAGGACCACGTTAGGGCTAACCCATTTGCTGAAGTGAGTGAAAGTGGCAGTGACTCAATGCGGAGAGGCACTAACCACTCTGGCCTCCCTGAAGGGAGTATGAAATGATTCTAGTTTGTCTGCAGAAAAACAAACATCATAACTCCATCACGCACTTGAAGAGTATAGCTTCGTGAGTGAATGGCATGGACCAATGCGCAGGAAGCAAAGGTGTGAATATTTGAGAAGCTACCTCAGAAAAAAAGACCTACTTGACCTTCCGTCAACAAGGAGAAAATCGCCTGTTAAGTTAAGCAAGCAAGGAAGTAGGAACCTGCGTTCCGACACGGTGGAGAGTCGCTTCTGCTGCTGCAAGGCTCTGTTCAAGAGAAGAAAGCCTGATAAAAAGGGGACAGAAATTAACAGACTGGGCAGTCGCCTAGGTCTAGGAAATGTCTCTGAATGAGAGAAATCTCTCTTAGAGAAAGAGATGACCCATACCGCCGCTGGATCGGACTCCCCCTAGGGGAAGAAGAAGTCAGGTACTCTTTACCGAGATCTGGAGATGAGCACCTCAGGGGCTGAGGCGGAACCTGACCAGATCCAAAAAAAAGGAGGGTATCGGGTAATTTCGGCTAGGCCCTGTGCTGTGATAAAAAAAATTTATTTATTTTTTTTAGTCCAAACCTAACAAGGCTTTCAAGCTGCTATTTCGCAAGGATTGTCTTGATACAAAATGATGAAGATGTTCTCCATCTGAGTGCAGAAGAAGTCTAAGCGTCCATACTGAAATCATGACTGGACTAATAATCAGAACTGGAGAGGTGTTAACCACCTGTACCGAAGAAGCCACCGAAGGGGCAATATCACAAGGGGGATACACCCCTATCAAAGGAGCAGAAGAGCCAGAGCGGCTCCCGACCATTAAATTAGAATGTTCCACAGAGTGTAACTGTCTTGACGATTGAAAAAGTCTAGACGCAGAAGTGTATGGTCCATAGACGCAGTGTGAAATACTATAGTGGACCCCATTACTGAGGAACTACTAAAAAGATTTTCCATCACGGACTCTGATGATAGAAAGGACGTGCCCTTCAGTATATAAAATGAGTCCTCCGCTGTATTACTGACCAGAAGGACAAGGAAAGACCCATCTAGATGCACTTCTACCCTAGAAGAACCTCCAAGAGAGGTCTAGGTCAGAGGCACTAGAGACTCCGCCATCAGGAAGGATGTCGAGGAGCTTGGTACCATGTAGGAAGCCGAGAAAGTGCTGAGCAGAATGAGATTCCGCTGGCAGAGCAGTACAGCAGAGTTCCATCAGCAGAAAACCGCTGGATGACACAAGATCCCACACAGACCGCCACTCACTAAGATGTGTGGAAAAAATAATCAGCAGAACAGGAGTTATTTCTACGATAAACATCCCGCCACAAGTTCTGTGGAAAGGAAGTCCGAAAAGGAAAAATATGTCACTAATTCTACTATACAGCACTCACTAGCACCCGTGCGGCACCAGCATCACTCGTGGCACAGGAGGGCACCAAACAGTGTTTATACCAACCTGGCTGATACCCAAGGGCAGCCATGGCAGTACCCGCAGGCATCCCCGGCACCCATGTAGCAATGACACCCGAGGGCACCCCTGGGCACCTGTGGTGCCACCCACAGCATCCACAGGTGCCCCCGGTGCCACCCATAATACTAATGGCATTAGTGGCACCCATGGGTGCTCAAAGCGCCACCCGCGGCATCTACAGGTGCTCCTGGCACTACTCATGGCATCCATGCCGCCCGCGGGTGCACGGTGCCGCTCGTGGGTGCACAGAGCCGCCCACGGGTGCATGGTGCCACCCAGACACCGGAGCACCACTGACGCGCTGACAACCAACGGCACCAACAAGAGCATCCACGGCACTGCACAGAGCAATGGCCACCCACAGGCCCACTAAGCACACACCACAGAGGCATCAATTATGTACCGAGGGTTTACGCCGATTAAGGCACTAAGCCATGGCTCTGAGGCACAGCACCGGCCAAGACACCGAGCCACGGCGCCGAAGGAAAATGCCAATGGAAATCCTGAGAAGGAAAAAGGTGGTGCCTGTGCCGGCCCTTGCATGGAAAAGAGAGGGGGGTAGGCACGAGGGGTCTACACGATGGCAAAGGCACTAAGAGAGCACCTCGCCATTCGTGATCCAGTCGACTCGGCTCCGGTCCAACGGCTCTGAGGCCCGGAGGTCCCGCAATCAGGAACAGAGCCAGGAAAAACTGGAAAGTCAAACCCTCTGCTCCACAGGAGTGGCCCAGAGATGAAACTGCCCACCGGAGCTCCAACGAGGACAGAGATGGAGCTCGGAGTCGAGAATGCAGCAGTTAGGAGCGGGGCCAAGAGGAACCCACCAAAGTCAGTTCAGGCCCATCGCCCCTCCCGACAAACAATCCTCGTGCAGACGTACCAAGGGGCAACCTCAGCGGGTACAGATTCTCTTTTCCCCCAAAGAGGAAGAGGTGCTCGAGGTTAAGCGGAGCCGGATCCCCAGAACTGCTAGATCTGTGCTTCGGATGACTGTCCTATCTCCTCCCCCGCAAGCACAGGACTGTCCATAGTAGGACCCCCCGTTAATTAAGGGTGGTGGACCGGACACAGCCTCTCTGCCATAAAAACTTTCAAACGAAGTCCTCCTACCGTCACCGCTACCATCAAAGGACGACTCCATTGATAGCAGGAAAGGATTTATTTTTCTTCTTCTTCTTCTTCGAAAAATAAGAAATTACTACTTAAAATATTAAATTAAACATTAAAAGCTGCTGTTGTATAGACGAAAACTTAAGACTCCGGCAGACGAGCGACATCGACATCCAAGCGCACTTGACAGCAGGAGAAAAGGAACTGAGGCGGTTGGAGGGTCGATGCCGAGATAGCCTACACAGGCGTGAGCTAGTCTCATGGTGCCACGCATGCATGGTCCTGTCTCGGCGCTGACCCTTCAGAAAATTTTAGGCTCCCACTTGGTCCTAGCGCCTCTGGCGCTATTCCCACTAGTGTGAATGAGTGATGGAGACTTAGTCCAGGAAGATCTACTTTGCCCTTGTGAAATACAGTGTACGGGATGTCTCGGACTAGTGCATGTATTTCAGAAACTCTACAGGCTGAAGTGATGGCCACCAGGAAGGCCGTTTTCCAAGTGAGGAATTTTAGGTCACAAGTAGCTAGCGGCTCGAAAGGTTTACAAGTGAGCATGCCTAGCACAAGGTTAATGTCCCAGGCTGCGACTGGACGTCTGATAGGGGGTCTATTATGCAGAATACCCCTAAGAAACCTTTTAACTACAGGCAACTGAGACAGTGACATGGAAAGTACCATCTCATGATATGCTGAAATGGCACGAAGATGAACTTTGACTGTGGAGTACTGTAAACCTGAATTTGAGAGTTCTAAATTGTACTCCAAGACTTTATTCAAAGGGCAGGAAAAAGGGTTCGAAGAAGATTTTGCACACCAGATAGAGAAACGCTTCCATTTGGCTGCGTAGGTTTTTCTAGTGGCCGGCTTACGCACAGCAAAAATAATTTCTGAAACCCTACGAGAAACACTGAACCTCTTCACCTCAATCTCTTCAGGAGCCAAGCATGAAGGTGAAGCAACCTCAAATTGGGATGGATCACGAGACCCTGGGTCAGAGGGGTCATCTGAAGGGGAAGCGTCTTCGGAAGGGTTTCTGACAGACTGTTGAGCAGTGGAAACTATATCTGCCAAGGCCAAAAGGGAGCGACAAGAATCATTCTGCCCCCCCCCCCGAGAGTCGAGTTTGAGAAGTGCCCTCTGAATTAGGGGAAAAGGTGAAAAGGCATATAGAAAGCATCTTGTCCACTGCAGTCCGAACGTATCCTGACAGAAAACACCAGGCCCTGGATTTCTGGAGCAAGAGAGAGGCAGTTTTGCGTTGAGTGGGGACGCAGAAAGGTCCAGGTCTGGAGTTCCCCATTCTTTGAAGAGTGACTGAAAGACGGTTAGGTCGAGAGATCACTCGTGAGGATCTGCCTCTGTTCTGCTGAGATGGTCTGCCAGCTCATTCTGTACTCCTGGCAGGTAAACCGCATGCATTAGAGCCTTGTGCTCCAGGCACCATTTCCACACACTCACAGCTTCCCTGCATAATGGGTAAGAGTGTGCACCGCCCTGCTTGTTGACTCACTGCTTTGTTGTCCATTTGAAGAAGAATGTTCTTGTGACAGTACGTCCTTCAAGGCTCAGACTACACAGAGGACGGCTCTCATTTCCAGGATGTTTATGTGAAGCTGGGACTTGTCCAGAGTTCACATACCTTGGGTGTGGAGATTCTGGCAACGAGCTCCCCACCCCATCAGAGATGTGTCCATGGTAATGGAGATCTGATGATCCAGAGGAGCAAAGGGATATCCTTCCAAAAGATTGTCCTCCTGCGACCACCAGGTGAGTGACCTCTTCAGGGGTTCCGTCACCTTGATGGGAAAGGACTGAGGGTGAGTGGTTGGGAACCACTGAGTACTGAGCATCTACTGAGAGGTTCTCATGTGGAGATGTGCTAAGGGTACAGTGAGCACAGAGGATGCCATGAGACCCAGCATCCGTTGCACTGAGACTGCTTGAACCGAGCCGTTTTCTCTGATGTATTGGGCCATCTGTACGATATCGTTTCTTCTGTCCCCCCGGGAGAAAAGCCTTCGCAGAGGAGGTACCCAGAAGAGTTCCTATAAAGAGGAGCTTCTGGGAGGGCTGCAACTGTGACTTGCTGTGATTTAGCAGGACTCCCACAGACATGAGGAAGTCTGAAGCCGTGGCTATGGCGTCCAGAGTTCCTTGTCTGGAGGGACTTGCCAGGAGTCAGTCGTCCAGATATGGGAACACTTGTATTCCGATTTTCCTGAGATGTGCCGCGAGAATTGCACAACACTTTGTAAAAACTTGAGTTGCCCGAGGATAGCCCAAAGGGCAGGACTCTGAACTGATGGTGTTGATCCAACGCCACAAACCTTAGGTATCTGTGGTGCTTTAGGTCTATAGGGATGTGATTGGCTGCTATAGACCGCCTGCAGCAGGACCTCAACTCCTATCACATCTGACTGAACAAATGGACACTTCCTCCATAGAGACAATTATATTAGGCGATCTAAACTACGACTGGTTATCTAGCGGGTCCCTACCCCCTGCAACAGTTCTGTGATTCACATGGTCTCACCCAATTAATCTCTGAGCCTACACGCATAAACAAGAAAAACCCAGCCAACAGCAGCCTTCTGGATGTGATACTTGTCAATGAACCTCATCTTTTGTCTTATTCTGGTATTCTACCAGCCGATGTTAGTGACCACTGCCATATAGCTGCCATTAGGACGATCACAATTCCACTATCCACATCAAAATTCTCCAACAAAAGATCAAGACGTAACTTTGACCCTCTGGCCTATTTCAGCTACCTAAAAGACTCTATAAAATGGCAGAATTTTTACCTAGCTAAATCAGTGAGTGATGCCTATAGTATCCTGCACGAAATCGTATCTGGTGCACTAGACGCCCATGTCCCCATAATCAAAGTTAGAATAAAAACTAGGACCTGCCGCTGATTCTCACCAAACTTGAAGAAAGCACTACTAAAAAGAGACCTACTATGGAAAAAGGCCAGGAAGTCACATACAGAATCTGACTGGTGTACCTTCAGAGCAGCCAGGAATGCCTGCACAAAAATGATTAGAGAAGCAAAGGCTACTTTTTATCAAACCGAATTGCTCTCTGCATCTAATAACCCCACCAAGTTCTGGTCCACTATTAAGGAAGTCTCGGGCCACCCACCTAGTAGTGCGCTCCCATCCAAAATAACCATTGACAATGTCTCTGTCACTGATAAATCTGAAATCCTGCAAGCCTTCAATAATCATTTTGCCACAGCTGGCCTGGCTTTTGATAAAGTGCCAATAAGCAGCCTTCGGCCACAGCTCAAAGTCCAGTCCCTAGAAGCAACCAATAATGGCAGGACATTCGCCTTTTCATCAATCACCTTGAAAGAAGTTGAAGACCTGCTATTACAATTGGACATTAAGAAGAGCGCTGGAGCTGACTCAATTGATCCATACTTTTTTGAAAATAGCCTATCATATACTTGCAGCACCAATAATGCATTTATTTAACCTGTCCCTAACTCAAGGCTCCCTTCCTGCAGAGTGGAAAACTGCTCATGTTATCCCGCTATACAAATCAGGGGACCCCAGCGACCTGAACAACTATAGGCCAATCTCTCTACTGCCTATACTTTCTAAAATATTGGAAAAAATCGTGGACACACAGCTAAGATCCTTCCTGGACAGCATAACATTTCTTAATCCCATGCAGTCTGGATTTAGAACCAAACACAGCACCATCACTGCACTGGCCAAAGTTACTGACGACTGGCTTCGGGATCTGGACAAAAAAAAATTAGTTTGTGCGGTTTTTCTTAGATCTAAGCAAGGCCTTTGATACCGTCGACCATTGCCTACTTCTTTCAGCACTCCAGAATTACCTGTCAGGTAGACAGCAACAAATAAAGGCAGAAGGAGAGCTCTCACCACTTAAATCTATAAAGAGAGGAGTCCCTCAGGGTTCTATATTGGGTCCACTGCTGTTCAACATCTATATTAACAACCTGAACTTAGGCATTACAGAGGCCAAAGTCCACTTATTCGCAAACGACACAGTGTTATACCTAAGCCGAGACACCCCTGGAGCAGCATGTGCTGCAATTCAAAATGAATTCAAAATACTGCAATATCAACTCATTGATAAAAAACTTTTATTAAATGCAAAAAAAAACAAGGCAATGCTGCTTGCCCCTTCTAACATCGGGGCCATCTCTACAGCCTATAATAATGTTCCTCCTGTATCCACTCTACTTGGTGAAAATCTTGAGTTCATGTCAAAATTTAAATACCTGGGCATATGGCTGGATAGCAAACTCTCATTTAAAGTGCATACTGAAGAACTAATGAAAAAACTTAGGCAAAGGCTTGGCCTCTTCAGAATTAAACACCTTCTTACTGAGTCAGCAAAAAGACAGCTTGTCAATTCTACATTTCTATTATTAATTGATTATGCTGACATTATATATGGCCAATGTCCTGCCTCCCATCTTACCAAATTGGATGTATTGTACCACAGAGCCCTAAGATTTATAACTGGACTTCCATCCTCCACGCACCACTGCGTTCTATATACTGCAGTAGGGTGGCCATCGCTTCAACTCAGAAGGCATAGAAATGCAGCCATTTGGACATTTCAAGCTCTCTCCAGCAAACTCCCGGATTACATTACTGCTTGCCTTCCTGCAAGTCCACCTAGTAGCTACGGCACTAGAAGTCACTCACTAATCTCCTTAAAAACCCCCAGGATTAACAACCACTTTGGTAGGGCTGCCATAAGTCATGCTTTGCCCACACTTTGGAGAGGGATCCAAAGTTCCTTGAAATTCAGTACCATTGTCAGTATTGCTATGTTCAGGCATCTTTATGACATAACATTTACTGAACTTTGTAAATGTTACCACAGCTTCTAGTGGCTCTAAAAGTGGATGTAGTGCTTAATTCCACCCCCCCATTTACATACCTACACTGTATATCCCTCCCTAACTTATTAAGTAGCCAGTCCTTCCTGGCCTTCAGAGCCCCTGGCATACTACCAACCTTCCCTCCTGACTCTTAATTAGATGCCTGTTGGTCTCTGGTTCCTACAACCTTGCAGAAACCGTATTTCTTTTTTCTAGGAGATGTAATGACTATGATCTGCCCTCCCCTGGCTGATACTAGTAACCACGACTTCAATCATGTATAGAGAAGAATGTACTTTGTATAACTATTGCCTGACATTATTTTTCCTGTTCACCGCTAGTGCAATGGAATGTTTACAATGTACCTTACACATGTAAATATGTATTCCTGACATTATTTACCTGTTCCCAACTAGTGCAATGGAATGTTTATAATGTACCTTACACATGTAAGTCTGTATTCCTAATTTCTATTTTTTGTGCATCATATGTAATGTCTATCCTTTATGTCTAACTGCAGGTCCACCTTGCAAATGAACTTGCTCAACGGTGATCGCCTGGATAAATAAAGATTTGATTGATTGATAAATAAAGATTTGATTGATTGATTGATGTGTTGGTAGGCATCCTGCATGTCCCAGGAGGCTAGCCAATCATGTTGATGAAGCAAAGCTAGAAGGGTACCTAGTGATATCACCTTGAACTTTTCCTTGTGAAGGAACTTGTTTAACTTTCTGAGATCCAGAATGGGGCGCATGTCACTAGTTTTCTTCGGTTCCAGGAAGTAATGGGAGTAGAAACCTGTGTTTCGTCAATCCAGTGGAACTACTTCTACTGCCCTGTTGTTCAGAAAGCCTTGTACCTCGGAAGCAAGAAGGTCTGACTGTACTATCAACAGCCTGGGCTGTCGTTTGGGAGGATGATCCGGAGGGGTTTCTGAAAGATTGAGCGAGTACCCTTCACAGATTATCTGGAGGACCCATTTTTCTGATGTTATGGATTTCCACTGGTTGTAGAACTGAGTCAGACATCCTCCCACCGCTGAGGAGAGTCCCCCTCTAACAGCTGAGGTGAGACCTGGGCCAAAAACTCAGCAGCTGGCACTGGGCGCTTTAGGTGTTTGTGCCTTCTACTGCGTTTTCTTTTGTGGTTGAGGGTTGTGGTTTTTGTTAAAACCTCCTCTACCTCTGCCACGAAAGAAATGGTGGTTGTGATACTGACGCTTGCTGGCACCCCCTGAGAGGGGGCCGGTGCAGGTCTAACCATCTTAATAGCAGACCTAGTCTTCTGTGTGGCCTCCAGAGCTTGCTCCACCCAGGGCCCGAACAGAGACATACTGTCAAAAGGTAAAGCCATGACCTGCTGTTGGGCATCATTCGTGAAGCCCGAAGTACATAGCCAAGAGTGGCGATGGGTGCAGATGCTGGCTGCTGCCGCTCGGGAAGCAGTATCGAAAGCGTCCATTGCAGCTTTAACCTGCTGGCTGTTGGACTCGATACCCCTGGTTATGGTCTGAAGTCGCTCTGAATTAGTTTCCGATTTGGGCAGAGCTTCTACCATTTGTTTGAGTGAATGCTAAAGAACATACTCATATTGAGAAAAATAGCCCTGGTAGCTGGAAATATGCATACCCAGGGTGGAGGCAGCAAAGACTCTCTTACCTAAGGTGTCTACCTTGCAAGATTCTTTATTTATAGGCCGGGCTGAAGATGCCTGTGGAAGGACGGCCTTATCATTCTCTGCCAAGACTACAATGGAATCAGCAAAGGCTTGTGAGGCCAAAATGGGGCAATCCTTGAAGGGGCATATTTCCTATCTATGGATTTAGCCACAGAAGGAATGAGAGATGGATTATTCCATACCATCTGAGAGAAAGTCTAAAGAGGGTTGTACTGGAGAAGTTAAATCCATAGGGATCTCCAGAACGTGGAGGTGCTGGAGTCTTAAAAGCTTCCCAGGATCGATTTCTGTTGTCTGGAGAGAAAGAGTAGAATTTAAATTTTTAAGCAGAGACTTAAAGGAAAGGTCTTCGACCACAGGCTCTGCAGAAGGATTGATCTCTGCTCCCAAGGCATTGTCATCAACATCATCACTCAGTCAGAAGATCTGGGTCAGGCTCAAAATCATCTCCTGACAGACATAAAGGAGTGAAAAACAGAAGAGGAAAGAACTGGAGTCAAGAACCCCTGGAGGCTGGACAACACCGCAGCAAGCCTCAGCGCCAACAAAGAACACGCCGCCAAATGCAAGGGAGTCGGTGCCATTGGAAACAGCCCCACACACGGTGGCAACAGAGCCTGCGGCACTGCAGACAGCGTCAATAGAGCACCCGACACCGCGGACAGACCCCTCGGCACTGTGGACGGCACCAAGAGAGTCCCAAGGGTCCGAAAACAGCGATTTGAGAAAAAAGAAGGAAAACTGGCAGGAGATCAATCAATCAATCAATCAAACTTTATTTATAAAAAGGCGCTTTTCTGAGATCCAAAGCGCCTGCACAATATCATAAAACAATAAATAAACAGAATTTAAAACTATTATAAATCATTAAAAGATATACTAAAAAGGTGGGTCTTCAAGGCTCCTTTAAAGCTCAGGACAGTCGGATTATTTCGCACCTGACGAGGTAGAGAATTCCACAGGGTCGGGGCCATAAAACTAAATGATCTAGATAGAGGCATCGGAGTGGACACCTGTGCCGCATCCTTGTGAGGGGGTAAAACACCTGAGAGCGGAGTCAACAGCACCAAGGAAGGCCCAACCTCCCTATCTGTCCCTCTGAATCCGAATGGCTCGAAGGCCTCAGTCCCAGGGTGACCGAATCAGGCAGCTGGACCAACCTCCGAGCCCACTGCTCCATAAAAGCAGCCTACTGGTGAAACTGCTCATCGTAAGCCCCTCCAATGGGGGGAAGGGCTCCGGTGTCAAGGAGGTCAGCCATCGGAAACAGAAACTGGCGACTCCAACAGAGGTACAGACCAGCGCCTGGCCCCAATAACCGACCATCTACTCGGAGACATACCAGGAGTAATGCCTTCTCTTTTTCGACTTGTGTGCTGAAGAAGAACTCGATGCCGAACGGTGCCGAGAATGGGACCACTTCCTTTTATGCTTTCGGGGGGGGACCGCCCATCTCCCCAAGCATTGGACTGCCTGTTGTCAGACACTCCCTCCGGAGAGAGGGCAGCAGACCGGGACCCAGCCCAGCTGACTGAACAGCTTTCATACGAAGTCTCCCTACCGTCACCTGACCAGTTCACGGTCGACTCCATCAATGGAGGGCTGAAGACTTCTTGTTATAATATGTAAAATTAAAATAATCGGTACTTATTGCAAATAAATTACAAAACAATAAAACTGGAAACTAAGCTGCTAGTTTGAAGTTTGACTCCCAGCGGGCAAGCAACGTCTCACTGAAGTGCACTCGACAGAGGGGGAAAAAAGGAACAGAGGCGGTTGGAGGATTAACGCCAAGACAGTCTTTACCGCACGAGCCAGAGCTCGCGCTGCCGCTCCTCGCAGCACCATCTCTGGCGCTGGCCCTCTTGAAAAGTTTGCTCCCCGCTTGGTTCTAGCACCTCCAGTGTAGATCCCATTAGTGTGAATGAGTGGTGGAGACTTTATGCCTAGGAAGATACAGTATTATCAGCATCGGAGGAAAGGTGAACTGAGGTTTCCTCTTCCTCAGAGGAGGAAGACAGAGCAGATGAGGGACTAGACTCATGGGGTGGCAGTGCGGGGGTTTTGGGCAGAAAGATGGCTGGGTCCCTTGCCCTCAAGTATGTAGGGAAGGCACACTCAGACGCCCTGGACTGCATCCAGGCGAGGGGCCCCGTAGGACCAGAAATACACAGGAGAGGGGGAGGGAGAGGAGGAGGAGGAGGAGGGTCATGAAGGACCAGGCCAGGTCCTCTGCCAGGGTTGCAAGAGCGTATAGCTGACCAGCCCCAAAGGGAGGGACTGTGCAACTCACCCACCTGGGTATGCCCAAACATAAAGGGGCGATCTGAGTGGTGCCCTTGGGGGTAACCTCCAGGTGGGGAGGTCAGAGCCATGCAGTTTCCACAAGGTGGCCCCTGTCCCCACCTACCGCAGGCCCAGACGGTTCCAGAATGGTCAAAGGACCAGAATCAGCACTACGGCTCGGGTAGAACCCCTAGTCACTCTATTCTCCGAGCACAGCACCAATCAGGACCTCTTAAACTCCATCTCACCACAGAGGGCTCTGACCCTTGGACTAGGCCCAGAGGTATCACAAACAGCAGAAACTAGAAGCAAAGGGGATCAGGCAATGCAAGCAATACCGAGACCCCCCTTGACACTGCAAACGGTACCGCAATCAGATCTGGTGCCGGAAGTGACACCAGAACCCAACCCGGCACCACAAGCAGCAGTGTCATCCCCTCCAGTGCAGAAACTGGCACTCAAAGTGTCTCCTGTGCCACAAGTGGCACCGTGGGGCACAGGGGCGGTGGCACCACGGGTGGCACCAGAACGAGAAGAATTCCTAGAAGCCATGGGCAGAGTAGGTCTCGGATTAGGTCCAGAGAGGCCTCCTTCATCACCAGAACTGAGAAGCCAGTCAGGATAATCCCAGTCCTCATACTCCAGGTCATCCAACTGATCACAGGACAAGATCCAGAAGATCTCCAACTGGCTCTAGAGGTCTCTGCTCTCCCAGTGCCACAAGCGGCAGCAGGAGGGGGCCTAGTCACGTGGGTGGCACTGCTTCGCTCACTGGTACCAGCCTTAGTGCCAGAACCCGAAGCGGCGCCACACTGCGGCCCCAAGGGACCCACCAGTGCAGGCCCAGAGTATAGTTGTGACGCCACCACCATGGGTGTCCGGACTCCTAAAGGTGTACCGGACTGGGAGGAGTACACAACTAGCCCCTTGAGGGGGCTGGCTGTCCCCCAGACCCACTCCCCCAGGTCTCCCATCTAGGCAAGATGAGGACTGATGGAAGCCTTGTCTCCCTTGGTATGTATAGTACCAGAGAGGGGCTCAGGAGAAAAGCCCAAGGACCTCACCTTGGAATCTCGAGCGCAACATCAGCCTCCAAAGTTGGAAGGGGTCCTGTTCCGACCTCATCATGCAAATTTCGAGAAAGCGGATGCCAATGGAGAAGCAAACTCACCCCAGCACTGTCTCTCTAACGTCCTCCATGGATCTATGACAGATACAGCTCCCCCAATGTGTGTGTGTGTGTGTGTGTGTGTGTGCCGAATCCTGCCAGAAGCACTGAAGAAACCAAAGGGAACCTGCTCCACCTCAGCTACTGAGCTGGGCTTACCATGCCGTGCCAGAAGTGAGAGCCCCAGCGAAACAGTCTGCCTCTTGAAGCTATCTCCCTGGTAAGATGCTAGCAGTGGTGTGGGAAAAATGCACGTAATGCCTAGTAAAAGGACAAAGAACTGACACTATACTCGAGGTTTCTTTCGCCATCAAGATGCCAGCAATGGAGTTGGGGAAATGTGTGGAGCCAAATGAGATAGTCATGCTCTGCTTGCCACAAAATAAATGTCTGGAACAAAAATGGTCAACTTTTTTTTTTGGGGGGACCTGGAGGGCACTGCTCTGTTTGAGCACCAAACCACTGAAAAAGAATTTAGGCACTGCTCAGTAGAATAGGGATCACACTCAGGCTAGCTAAGACTGACTGAAATAACTGCCCAAAAACTGAAGTAAGACAGAGGGTCCGTCACCAGTAGCACACTAGGGAGAAAAAAATGAAAGAAAATAAATTAGTTCCACTCTCTCTGACTAACTATTTCCCCTCAAATAAATAACACACTTTTCTGAGGCAGTGGGCTGTGGATTCGAACACCTATGTTGCACATCCTAAGCAAAGTGAAAAGGCATGTGGCCTTGTATTCATGCACAAATGGCATGACAGGCACTGAAATGAGAAAAACATAGCAGGTTAGTCAACTTGAAAGCCACAGCTTAACAGGCACGATTTCTAAACTTGCGGGTGCTCTGTGTCACCAGGTAGCCCTAACCTGCCCCACACTTGCACAATCCTTGCCAGAAAACAACAAATTGATTGAAGAACAGATACTTTTTAGAGCGAGCTCCACCTATGTTGCCTACCCCTTCTGTATCATAGCAATGACTGAAGAAATGGTCATCTTGGGATCCTCATGTGCAAAAGATTCTATGCTGACTGACCGTTTTGAGCTGTACCACTAACACAGTGGGGGTGCTCATTACCCATATGTATTAACTCCCCATTGACAATGTAGAGCTATTCAGAAATACTAATAAAGGTGGAGTATATGGATAAAGGTGAAGTGTAGCAACCCTGGCTGTGCACTTTAAAACATTAGTATAGCACTGGTTTTCAATTCCTTGTAGATTTTTTGTGGTATGAGTACACAAATGAGATCACCAAAATGTGTCTTAGCACAGAATTATGTTCAGTAATTCAGTTATAATCAAGCCTAAAGCTACATTCTAAATTCCAGAAAAAATAAACAAACCTGAAAGTATATATTTAGCATATGGTATTGGGGATGTGACCTACAGTTTATGAAAAACTTCTCCAATGAAGGGTACAACCTAAATTTATGATTCAATTAACTCTGCTAAATCAGGCAGCACTGACCCATTAAAAACTAATTATCTACATATAAAGACTAGGGACTTCTATTATTTAGTTATCCATTTTTATTATACAGACTTTACTGCAGCTTTAAAAGCTCTCAACTTCTTCACTTCACACTGTAAGATCACTTGCTACTTAATATTCTGATTTTCTGCAACTCACATGTACTAGTAATAAAAATTGTTGTTTTCCCAGCCCCAGGAGCTAGCTCTTCCACCGATGGCCCCGTCAATCTCATGTAACATCACATGATGCAGAAGTGGTGATCAGGAAGTGTCAGGGCCTTAAAGTAAAGGTGTTTCATGCGTCTTGGGTTTTTCTTAATTTCTTCAACCCCCCCTCAATCCACTGACACAGCACATGTCAGTTACAGACTCGGACTTTACAGTAGGCACCATGACAGACGCAAGCTCCACATCCCTCCCCTCCCAGTGGGTACTAAGATAGCACACTGCGGCACCACCCACCCAGCCTGGGACGTGCTCCCATCGGCAGTGCACTGACCACCCAAATCCAGCGTTCTGGTCCATTACCAAGCCAAGGTTGCCAGTACGTTGTGCTTCTGCTGAGCCAACCAGCAGCCCTTCAGAAACTCTTGCTTACCTGTAATAGTGTTTCCTTTATAGGATGTAATCTTTGGTCACACGCAGTGCATCACCCCACCTCAAGACGCCAGCTCCCAGAAACTGTGCAATGGGATTAAAATGGCAATCACGTTGTAGTGATCATGTCGAGGTTATGCTTAGATAATAAATTTGTTTGAGTGCCAAATGTTTTATGGGTGAACCATACATCCCATTGCTTATTACAGAGGATGCTTCTTCAATAAAAACACCAACTGATAACTCCCAAACAAGAGCCAGCCCAATGGGCCAGTCTGACCCAGTAATCAGCACCGAACGTCAGCTCCGAAATGATATAATGAAGAGACTAAATAGGCATCAGTGATGAAGGACCCACCTTGTCATCACAAGACCTTCCTCGCCGGGCAATGGTATACTGATGGCAATAATGTTTTAGAAGACTGAACCAGATGAGTTTGAGCAGGACCACTGAATGGAGTGGGCCTGTTCTGTTCATCCACATGGCACAGGCTTTGCACCCGACTGCTAGACTTGAAAGGATGGTGGGAGGGGACAGTCAAACCAGCAGGGAAGTGGGCACACAGGATCTTCACTAGCGGCGAAGGATGTGCACTGACTGGCAGGCTGGTGCACACTGAGGATATGGGAGATAGGGTAGTTAAAGTACACCCATTTTGAAAATGACCTTTGCAAGTGACCCAATGCCAAAATAAATCTATTAGCACACTGGCCCAGTGGTGCTGAGGGTTAAGGCCAGCCACACCTCACTCGAAGCTGCGTCCAGCCATACCTCGCTCCATGCCGGCGACCTGTGTTTGGGAGCAAGCGTGGGTTGCCAGGGGTCAGCCGCGGTGGGAGGGAGAGAATTGAGTATCCAAAGGACTGCTCTCCTCTCCTGGGAGGGTGGGTTGCCACTCCCCACCGAACAACTTCCCCCAGGTGAAGGCCTGAAGGGTAGTGCGGGACAGGGGAGCGACATGAAAATAGGGCATTGCAGGCGGCAGTGTGGATCAACTCCACGCGTGTGTGCATGCCTGTAGCAAGGGGTGGGGAGAAAACCTGGAAAAAATAGAGCTGGCAGTCTCCATTCTGGCTTCCAGATTGTGCTCCAAGGCACTCCTCCCTCTCTCCCTCCAGCCCTGCCATGGGGAGGAATCTGTTGGGGAACTGCCGGGGTGGAGCTGGATCGGGGATGGCAGGGCTCGAAGGACAAGCCCTCAGAGTGGGCTGGAGCCCCCTGCCAGCCCCATGGAGAGGATAAAACAGAATAATTAACAAAAAGGAAAAAAAAAAAGGAAGTCTATAAGCAGGTTTGTAATACGATCGTCAGCGTGTTATTGAGATGTTCGCCACCCGCTCATGACTTTGTCAAGCTCAGGTCCTAGAGCATCCAATAATATCACTATATCATGTTAATGACAGCAGTAGCAACAAACAAGAAGTTAGAAGTTAGTTCCTCCACTTGTTTTGCAATTTATGTCCTGGCCCCAGTGCACTGTGATGGGACAGCTGCAGAAACCCATCCTGACTTCGATCCCAAGAGGAATTGGTCAGCTACGCAGGCCAGGCCACAAACGGGAACAGAAAGACAAATCTAAAAGAAAGAACCAGGCCTCCTTTCTCATTTTCATTATTTTTATTAAAGGATAAAACTACTACTGAAAAAGTATAAACACATTCACGTGTATAGATAAGTGAGCCACCAGTGTGGCGCACATGGAAGGGTGCTCACCTCCCCTGGACGTCACTGCACATCCGCACTCACTGATTGGGGGGGGGGTTACCGCACCAGAACAAGGAACCTCCCCAACCACTCCCTCCCACCAAGGACTGGACGGATGACGCAACACACACCTACTGGGTTAGATCCCCGCCCTCTTGGGTCCCATCACTCTCATCTTCACCTCTGCCTGCAGGCCACTTGATATTGGTAAGGAAGCCAGGGGTTATCTGCAGGTGTGTAGCTGCTGGGTCGTCCGGGGTCCCAAGTAGGGCAGGAGTAGTTGGGTGTCGACTGAGGGAGGGTCCAGTTGTCGGCGACCAGAGGGAAAAAGAAGTGTTAATAATAACAAAAAAAGCTGACAAACAGCTAAAATACTAAAGCATTTCATAAATCAACTGTACTCTCCTTGTATATGTATTTATTTTAAAAGTTTTACCTGGAAAGGCATACTGTGCTGGCAGCAGCCTGTTTCCAGATGCATCCTACAGTGAACAAGAGAGGGATGAGAGAGCTGGACCATGTCCTGCTGGGGGATGGAGGGTGGGAAGTGTTGCTCTATGGAGAACATATTCTTGAAGATCCAGATTTATGGGAAATAAATATAGGTTTACTGAACCGTGCCATAACTCCAGAACAGATTACTGAAGGATTTTTGGGCTTGGAATAGGTCCCACACCCGAAAAATGGAGACAGACAGATTTAACCTGCTTTTAAGGAAGGAAAGTGGTTGGATCTATAGATGAAGAAGTGTAAAACCAATGGGACTGAATGAACAATGAGAATTTAAACCCTTTCTACAGAGTTGTTATTTCACAAAGAGAGTGTGTTTGGAAACTTCGCTCTTGTTCTTTGCAAAAATTTAATTCCAGGACTCTAATGATTTATTATGACTAGCTGTATTTAATATCACCAGTTATTAAGATGGACTTTGCCTGAAATTATTGTAATACAATACTTTGCATGATTAATGTGTACCAACTGTGCTTCTCTCGCTCTCTCACTTATCTCTTCTAGGCTCTGTCTTTCCTATTTTGCTGACTGGGTCTAGTTACTTTATGGATCCCCCAACCCCACCCTGATAAGGAAAAGATGCATTTAGAATGGAATTGGGATGACTGCAGTAAATACAGGTTACTCACCTGTAACAAGAGTTCTAGGAATGGTATATGTTGTTCATCCACACTTATTGGCAGGTTCCTTGCCGCTTAAATCTTGCCGAAGGTCTTCAAACTGGCTCCTCCCACCACCACGGCTGGTAAACTCTCGGCTCCGCCCATGACCCAGATCTAGCCCGCTGGAAGCCAGGTTGTGCGCTGAGCCGGGAGGTTGGGTCGTGTGGATGAACAACATATACCATTCCTAGAACTCCTGTTACAGGTGAGTAACCTGTATTTCTAGGGACATGGATATGTTGTTCATCCACACTTATTGGCAGACTGCTAGCAGTTCTCTGGGAGGAGGGAGGCAAGGCGCACACCCCCTACTTAGGTAGAAAGACTGGAGAACCGAGGCCCCGACCAGCATCCCGGCGTGACCCAAGGTTGATGTGGAAGTGGAAAACGGTAAAGCCTGCTTCCCGGCAGAAGCCCTGCAGATATCCTGGACTGGAGTATCCTCGGAAGCAGCCACCGGTGCAGCGGAAGGGCGGGTAAAATGAGCACTTATCCCTCTGAGAGGCTCCATGCCCGCCCACCTATAGCGGAGACCTATGCAGGAGGTGACCCACCCACTCATCGTCCGCTTGGCTGCAGGTCTGCCAGGTGCGGCTTCAGCGTAGATGACAAACAGCTGGCGAACCTCTCCCAAACTTCAGCCCTACGCTCCCTGGGTAGGCGAGCACTTAAATAGGGTCCCAAAGGAACCTATATACGGCCTCCGAGGCGTGAATGGGGGAGAACCCCGGAGGGCAATACCTGGATACGGAACAAACTCCGCCACCGCCAACGGAAGGAACTTTGGGTGGGGCGCAGGACAACCTTGTCCCTGTGGAAGACCAGACAGGAAGATTCAAAGGAGCGCCTGGAACTCTCCCCGCCTTCTGGATGGCAGAGTAGCCCCAAGGTGGTGTTCTTCCACAACAGGTGGGGAACTCGCAACTGTGCAAAGGTTCGAACGGCTTGCCCGTGAGCTAAGCCCATACCAGCAATGATCCCACAGAAATGGGGATACTCTCCCCGAAGGGGAGGTGTGATCGAGGCCTAGAAAAGCGCCACACCACCTTTTTTGCGCCACCGACTGCCTTCCAGCCCCTGCCCGGAAGACAGGGGTGACCAACAGAATCACCCCATC
This sequence comes from Neoceratodus forsteri, assembly GCA_016271365.2. NCBI lineage: Eukaryota > Metazoa > Chordata > Ceratodontiformes > Ceratodontidae > Neoceratodus > Neoceratodus forsteri. The sequence continues at coordinate 292,491,920 of CM057453.1, read as the reverse complement.
GGCCGAAGCCCTGGTTTGAAAGGAACAGACCGCAGATGGTCCGGAATGCTCACCGAGAGACGGGAGAGGGGGGCCCGGCCCTGTCCCAACATCAAATGGAGAACTCTACCATTAGAAAGCGAGCAAGTTTGGCCGGCTCCCGGCAGGACGCCTCAAAAACGTCGAGGACCTTGCCGAAGGACCCCAGGCCTGGCCCCTAGCCGCACAGGGACCAGGCCCTTAGGTGCAGGGATTGAAGGTCCAGATGGAAAACCTTCCCCTGAAAACAGAGATCAAGACTGGGCAGGCTGGAAGCTGCCTCGGGAGCCTGGGGCTGAGACTGAGGAGAGCTGGATACCAGAGCTGGCCAACCAGTCTGGGGCTACCAGCATCGCCTGCGCCTAGTCCCTCCTCGCCTTGCCCGTGGGTCAAGGGAAATGGGGGAGAGGCGTAGAAGAGGCCCGGGGTCCGCGACCTCGATGGCATCCCCTACAGCAAACCTTGCTGAGGGGGCAGGCATGAGACAGTCTCAGCCTCGCATTATCCCTGAAGGGAAGGAGGGAGAAGATCCTGTGCTACCTCCGGCAGGGAAGACCACTCGTGAGGTGCAGCCTATGCCCGGCTTAGGTCATCAGCCAGGGTGCTGGAGGCTCCCGCCACCGAATGGCTAGGAAACCGCTTCCCAGCTGCCTGAAAGACCCAATACGGAGAACCTCCTTACGAGATGCAAGGGGCTCGTCCGAGCCTGGTGGGGTAGGTAGCACATGGTCGTGGTGTTGTCCGCCTGGACTTAAACCACTGGACCCCGCACAAACGGAGCGAGCGGTGCAAGCAAGCGGACCGCCGTGAGCTCCAGTGGGTAGGAAGACATCGGGACTCCTGAGAGGACCAGAGGCGGAGCATTCTGTATTCCCCTTGATGGGCACCCCAACTCATCCGAGAAGCATCGGTTGGAGCAGACCGTCGACTCGGGGCGGACGAACAGGATGCACTCCTGCAAGAATTGGAACGGTCTGGAAGGAGAGCGCCTCAACTCCTGGGCCGTGTCATGAACTGGTCCGAAGGAACGCAGCACTGTGACCACTGGCTGGCCAGTCCCCCCAAGGGGAACGCATGAAATAGACCATGCTGGAGCCGGCCGACGCGAGGCTCAGGAGGAGCAGGAGTTCCTGGCAGGGCGCAATTGCCTGGTCAGACCTGACCAGGTAAGGGAAGAAGAACCTTAGCCCTGTCCACCAGGAGCCGAGCTTGGACTCAAGAGTCCAGCCTCGTCCCGAAGAAGGATCACCCGCTAAGGCACGAGTTCCAATTTGGCTCCGATAACAGGAGAACCGCCGGAGACCCAGAACTCTGGATTGACCCCTTCCACCTGGAAAGGGTTGAAGTCAGGCCGCCATCTGGGTATGGTTACGCCCAGGCCCCTCGATGCCGCAGAAAGCTGCTGGGCCGAGACCGAAGGGCCTGGCCTGGAACTCGTAAGGAGATCCCCCGCTAGGAAAAGGAGAAGTCTCCCCGGAAACGGACAGAACGAGGAGTAAGTGAGTCCTGGAGGCCCAGGAGCGAAGTCACATGCCCGTTCTAAGGATGGGATATCTAAGCCAGAGAGACCACCCAGGCATGCAGAAGAATGGGGTGCAAGCCCCCCGTCCGTATTAGACCAGGGATACCTGGACACGAACTCAGGGTCAGAAGGAGGATCCGCAACCTTCCTGATTACCTCTAATTAGAGGGCCAGGCAAGTCGGCTCCGCGGGCCAACGAAGAGGCTGAGGACCCCAAGATCCCCCGTGGGGCAACGGCTCGAGAGGGTGGGACCTGCTCACAAATCCGAGACAGGGCCTTCCCTTAGCACCTCCGACCCTTAGAGGTCCAGGTAGCTGACCAAGTGGAGGAGGAGCGGAGCTGTCCCCCCATGGGGGAACCCGGGTAGGGGCGACGGGGCCGGGGACAGCGCCCCTAGCCCATCACTGAGCAGGCTTGGGGGAGGAAGAGGCCGAAGGAGCTCTCGGGCCTTTACCTCCCTGCTTCCTTTTACAGGAAGACGCTGGTTTGGAGTCAGGCCGCCCAGTGCATGCCTGCTGGCCCTCGTGCTGGGCCGATCGAGCTGCAGGAACTGGGGGGGGCAAAGGGGCTTACGCAAAGGCTTTCGGCTGCCCTTGTCCCTCCTGGTGGGAGTGACCGAGTTCAGAGTGGCATCGGACTTCTCGGACCCCTGGAGATGTCCCTCCACTCCAGGGCTAAAAAGGTCAGTCCCCAAGAAGGGGATGTCCGCCAACTCATGCTGGGTTTCCAAAGAGAAGGAGGATAACCTCAGCCACGCCCTGCGGCACATGGCCACTGCGGCCGCCACCGATCTGGCACAGGAATCGCCTAGATCCAAAGCCGTCTGGATCTGCTGCTTCGCCACCGCCCTACCCTGGTCCCGCACCCGCCGGACCGTGGTCGGCAGGGAGATGAGAGTGGACCTCGTCCAGGGAGCCCAAAAGGGAGTGGGAGAAATGTGCCATCAGTGCAGCCGAGCTGGCCTGACGGAGGCCTAGGGAGGACGCAGTGTAAACCTTGCGCCCGACATAGTCCATCCTTTTGGACTCCTTGTCAGGGGCCTATCCATATCCCTAGCGTTTCCAGAACACTGAAAAACACTGTCAGTAACTAACCCCTCAGCCGAGGGGTGTTCCCAAGAAACTGGGCAGAGAACCGACAGGGACAGAGTACTTCCTGGCCATCCTGGCCGAGGGCGCAGGGCAGGAAGTAGGCCGCCGCCAGAGCTCCAAGGCTGGGCCCACAATTGCCTCAGCCACTGGGAAGGCCTCCGAGGGTGAACCCCTTCGGTCTAGAATCTCCGTAAGGGGGTAAGGGGCCCGTTTGGAAATGGGCTCGAGCTGCATCCCGGTGAATTCCAAGATGAGCTGGAGCAGACCCATAAAGGACGATGGGCTGTCGTCCGCAGAATGTTCCGGGGAAGACCCTGGGTCCTCCCCACTAGGGAACATAGAGGAGTCGATTTCGGGCTCAGAGGGGTCTGCAAAAAGCTGCCTCAGGCCTGAGACACTCTTCATCCGCTGAGGGCGGGCGGGAGTGAGGGGAACAGATAACCTGCGGGACAGATCATGACCCGGCCAGGGTTCCACCGAGGATGGTGGGGCAGCAGGGATCGGACGAGCAACCGGCCCCGGAGAGGGCACCTCGACTGCCTCGAGCGGTTGACTTGGCCAATCGGGCGGCAGCTGCTTACTAGCCGGAAAATGAATCGGGGTCGACTGATTCCTGACAACAACAGCTGCTGCCACATAAACCTCGTAACATCGACGCCATCGGCATCGAGGCCACCTCATCCCGAGGAGGGGACGAGGAAGAACAGCAATGCCACTTGACTCGGGTGCCCCAACCGAGAACGCCGAGGTTGGCGTGAGCGGCTAGACCGAGAGGAGGACCGAGACCGAGACCCGAATTCTCGGTGGAACCGAGGGCCGGCCTGGGAAGGAGCGGGGCGTGCCCGCTCCTCCCTCGGCTCGGAAGAAAGGGCCAAGGTCTGTGGACCCAAAGTTGCAGGCAGAACTTCAGCCTCCGCCGTGGGAACCGGCGAAGGGATGGCGGCTCTAGCAGAAGACAGCCCAAACGACGGGTCGAGAGACTCGACAACGTCGATGGGAGTCCTGGCCGGCTGACCTGACGGGAACACCGTGAGGCCAGCGGCCAGAGCCGCATCCTCGACCGAAGTCGAACATCAGCCGGCAGGGGAGGGGGACCTCTCCCGCTCCCTCCAGCGCCGACGAAGGGACTTAGCCTGCGACTCCTTGGACTTGGACCAAGAGGCAGGTCCCAAAGGTCCCTCTCCCTTCGATGAAAGGGACTGGCGAAGCTCCTTCAACAAAGCTGCATGAGGAGAACTCAAGGACAGTGGGATGAGCGCCGCCACCGAGGAAGAGGGAGGGGCAGCCGCCCCCTCCCCGGAGGAAAGAAGATCGAGCTGCTCAGCCGAGACAGCCGATGCGGACATTGCCCGAGTCTCCGAGGAATTTTTCGGAGCGGGAAAAATTTCCGGTCGCCCGAGCCCCGAACGGGCCGCGTGATCCTCCAGAGAGCTGTCTGAAAGGACACAACAAAATTCGCAAAATTGAGAATCATGATCCAAGTCAAGGCAGTAAATGCACGTGGAGTGCAGGTCTTTCCTGGAGAAATTAGCCGGGCGCCTCCAAGAGCCAGAAAACAAATGAGCCTTCGCCGCAGCGAAGAAGAAGAACATCGAAGTTTCAGAAAACTTCCAATTGATTTCTAAGACCGAAATTTCCAGGAACCAGTCGAAAACGCAGAGCGCTAAGGAGGGAACCTGAGCTTCCAAGCGGTAAGGAAGATCTGGCGTCATGGGACGGAGCCGAGAGTTTTACCACTCGGGTGGGTGGGAGGAGCCAGCTTGACGACCTTCCGGCAAGATTTAAAGCGGCAAGGAACCTGCCAATAAGTGTGGATGAACAACATATCCATGTCCCTAGAAAATGGAAATTACGTACTTACCGTAATTACTGATCTTCTTGGACAGTCTCCATCACTCATTCACACTAGTGGGATAGCGCCGGAGGCGCTAGGACCAAGCGGGGAGCCTAAAGCAGAAGGGTCGACGTGAGACAGGACCACATGCGCCGGCACCACGAGACTAGCTCGCGCCTGTAGGCTATCTCAAGCGCCGACCTCCAACCGCCCCCAGTATCTTTCTATGAGGCAGCGTAACTAATGAGAATATTCTGAATTTCTGGGCCTGAGAGAGCCCAGATGGCCTTTGCAAGAAAGGTCAAGAACAATGTCTTCACAGTCTGAACCATAGGACCATGAAGACCAGGAAAGAAAAAACTGTGAACCCAGGGGATGGTGGAGAAGAATGAGTGATGAGACCGTCCACCAAGACTCAATAATTATGGTAAGTAATTTTCATATCTTCCTGACTAAGTCTCCATCACTCATTCACACTAGTGGGAGAGTACCGAGCTAAAACCAACAACCCTGAGTAGGGTGGTAGGAGACAGGGTTCACTCAGAAAGGACAGCCAAGGACTGTCCTGCTAATAAAAAGAGCTGTCTTGTAAACAGCATCAAGAACATAGTGCCTACAACATAAGTGCTTGAGTTGTAACTCATCACTTTGCAGACGACTGCAATGGCACTAAATGAAAGTCTGCCAGGAAGCCGCAACCACTCTAGGAGAGCGGTAAGAACCTGGCCTCACAATTTGATCTAGGACCAAAATTAATAGTGTCAAAGACATGTACTAATGTAACGTAAAGGGACCTCAGGAACTGAAAGAGTCGAAGGTAAAGTCTACTGGTTCAGGGTAGACTGGAAAGTGCAGATGGAAACCCCTACTATCAAGCATGGCTGACCTGTAAACAACAGGTCCTGGAGCACTTGAACCCCTTGCTTGGTGAGCAAGGGGGTCCAGGTGGGTTTAGCCCATCAAGGAGAATGGTCTCCACTTAATCACGGGCACCTTCCTGATGGAAGGTCAAGCATGACTTAGAGCCTCTTGTGGTGGTCTAGTAGAACCAGATCCTACCCACTGCATATTCCAAAAGGAATCATCCTGTCCCTGTGTGTACAACTGTAGTAGCAGTCTCTGAACTCAGGGAAGAAAGGAAAAAGTGTACAGGAGGACGTGTCCACTGTGGAAAAAAACAGGGGCTGGATTTCCTAAGGCAAACAGAAGCAGTTGTGCATCAAGGAGGGACACAGCAGGACCAAGTTAGGGCTAACCCATTTGTTGAAAGTGACTGAAAGAGGCAGTGACTCAATGCGGTGAGAAACTACCCACCCTGGCCTCCCTGAAGGGAGTAGGAAAGGATTCTAGTTTGCTGAAAAACAAACATCACAACTCCATCATGCACTTGGGAGATGATAGCTTCATGAGCGACTGGCATGGACCAGTGCGCAGGAACGGAATGTGTGAATATTTGAGAAGCTACCTCAGAAAAAAGACCTACTTGACCTTCCGTCAAGAAGGAGAAAAATTGCCTGTTAAGTTAAAGCAAGCAAGGAAGTAGGAACCTGAGTTCCGACTTGGTGGAGAGTCGCTTCTGTTGCTGCGAGGCTCTGCTCAAGAGAAGAAAGCCTGATAAAGAGAAAGGGTAATTAACAGACTGGGCAGTCACCTAGGTCTAAGAAATGTCTCTGAATGAGAGAAATCTCTCTTAGAGAAAGAGATGACCTATACCGCCGCTGGATCGGACTCCCCCAGGAGAAGAAGTCAGGTACTCTTTACCGCATTTTAGAGACGAGCTCCCAGGGGCTGGAGGCAGAACCTGACCAGATCAAAAAGTGGGGTATCGGGTAATTTCCGCTAGGCCCTGTGCTGTGATAAAATTTTTTTTTTTTTTTTTTTTTGTCCGAACCTAACAAGGCTTTCAGGCTGTTATTTCGCAAGGACTGTCTTGATACAAAATGACGAATATGTTCTCCATCTGAGTGCAGAAAGAGTCTGAGCATCCATACTGAAATCATGACCGGACTAATAATCCCAGCTGGAGAGATGTTAACCACCTGTGCCGAAGAAGCCACCGAAGGGGCCATATCACAAGGGTGCTATATACCCCTGTCAAAGAAGTGGAAGAGCCAGAGCGGCTCCCGACCATTAAATTAGAATGTTCCACAGAGTTTAACTGTCTTGACGATTGAAAAAGTCTAGACGCAGAAGTGTATGGTCCACGGACACAGTGTAAAACACTATAGTGGACCCCATTACTGAGGAACTACTGAAAAGATTTATCATCACGGACTCTGATGATAGAGAGGACGTGCCCTTCAGTATATAAAATGAGTCTTCCGCTGTATTACTGACCAGAAGGACAGGGAAAGACCATCTAGATGCACTTCTACCCCAGAAGGGCCTCTAAGAAAGGACTAGGTCAGAGCCACTAGAGACTCCGCCATCAGGAAGGATGTCGAGGAACTTGGTACCACGTAGGGAGCCGAGAAAATGCTGAGCAGAATGAGATTCTGCTGGCAGAGCAGTACAGCAGAGTTCCATCAGCAGAAAACCGCTGGATGACACAAGATCCCACATAGACTGCCACTCACTAAGATGTGTGGAAAAAAAATAATCCGCAGAACAGGAGTTCATTCTGCAGAAAACATCCCGCCACATGTTTTGTTGAAAGAAAGTCCGAAAAGGAAAAATGTGTCAAATTCTGCTATACAGCACCCACTCACACCCCTGCGGCACAAGCATCACTCGTGGCACAGGAGGGCATCAAGCAGTGCCTATGCCAACCTGGGCGATACCTGAGGGCACACGCAGGCACCCCAGTACCCATGTAGCAATGGCACCCGAGGGCACCCCGACACCCATGGTACCCATGACACCAATGGCAAGAATGGCACCCGAGGGCACCAGTGGCACCCATGGACACCCGTGGTGCCACCCGCAGCACCTACAGGTGCCTCCGCACCATTCATGGTACCAGTGGCACCCATGAACGCTAACAGCACCACCCGCAGCACCCACGGGTGCTCCTGGCACCACCCATGGCACCCACGGGTGCATGGTGCCGCCCGCGGGTGCTCGCCACCACCCACGGGTGCACTGCGCCATCTAGACAGCCACAGCACCACTGACAGCACCAACAGTACCCACGGCACAGAGCGATGGCGCCGACCCACGGCGCTGACTAAGGCACGGCTCCAATCAAGGCACTGAGACATGGCACCGAGGCTCGGCACCAAGCCACGGCTCCAAGTCATGGCGCCGAAGGAAATGCCAATGGAAATCCTGAGAAGGGGAGAAGGAAGAAGGTGATGGCTGTGCCAGCCCCTGCATGGAAAAGGGAGATGGGGGTAGGCACGAGGGGTCGACACGATGGCAAAGGCACCAAGAGGGCAGCTTGCCCATCATGGTCTAATCGACCCGGCTCCAGTCCAACGGCTCCGAGGCCCCAAAATCAGGAACAAAGCCAGGAAAGCTGGAAGTCAAAGCCCCTGCTCCACAGGAGCAGCCCAGAGGTGAAACTGCCCACCGGAGCTCCAACGAGGACAGAGATGGAACTCTGAGTCAAGAATGCAGCCGTTAGGAGCGGGGCCAAGAGGAACCTACCAAAGTCGGTTCAGGCCCATCGCCCCTCCCGATGAACAATCCTTGTGTAGATGTACCAATGGGCAACCTCGAGCGGCATAGACTTCTTCCCCAACGAGGAAGAAGAGCTCGGTTGCGGAGCCGGATCCCTGGAACTGCTAGATTTGTGCTGTGGTGAACTGCACCCCCCCCCCCCCGAGCACAGGACTGTCTGTAGTTGGACCTCCCTCGTTTATTAAGGGCGGCAGACCGGACACAGACCCTCTACTCAAACGAAGTCCTCCTACAGTCATCGCTACCGTCTAAGGACGACTCCGTTGATGGCAGGAAATAATTTATTTTTCTTCTTCTTCATAATCTTCTTTTCTTGTTCATAAAATAAGAAATTACTACTAAAAACATTAAATTAAACGTTAAAAGCTGCTGTCATATAGATGAAAACAGATTCCGGCAGACGAGCGACATCAACATCCAAGCGCACTCGACGGCAGGAGAAAAGGAACTGAGGCGGTCGGAGGGACGACACCGAGATAGCCTACACAGGCACAAGCTAGTCTCGTGGTGCCGCGCATGCGTGGTCCTGTCTCGGCGCTGACCCTTCTAAGAATTTTAGGCTCCCGCTTGGTCCTAGCGCCTCCGGCACTATCCCACTAGTGTGAATGAGTGATGGAGACTAAGTCCAGGAAGATCTACCAGACAGTTCTATCTTTTCTTTTAAGCGAAGCTTTCTATTCTGTAATTGAATCTTAGTCAAGCAGGGCAAAGCAATTTAATGTTGGCATTTGGCGTAATAACTACTGGGGCTTGTACAATTCTCAGCCACTATACAGGGTATGTATTAAGACCCAACTTGCACTTAATTATGATGCAGACATTGTTTACACTTAGAAAATGGACTTTTTATTTCCTGTCATCTGACTGGCTAGTACCCTCGCCAGGGGAGTACATTAACTTACAACAGATGCCCAGGAAATAAAAAGTGCCAGCTCAAGTGCACCTTCACCCACACTAGTATCTTTGTGCCCATCCTGCTTGATGATTAGCCAAAACCACATCACTGAACTTCAAACAGCCACTTTTTTTCCTCACTCAGCGAGAAATACCTGCCCCCCCAACAGTCAGTGCCAACTGCAAAACCACACATGATCCTCCACTCCACTGCGCTCATTTATGACTTTTTTCTGTCTTTCTTCAACCCTGACCCCCCCTCGCCATTCAAACTGAAGCTACACATTAAAGTAGTGACCCATAGCACGTATACGTAAATAGCCATGCGCTGTCCCAAGTCTCCTAAATCTGCCTTTCATTCAATGTGTCAGCGATAATTCCGGTGAGTGGACGAGCAGGCAGGCTGCATACCTCTCTCAATGGTTTCTTGCGTTTCTTTTTCTCTTTTATTGTTCCCTCAGCTCAGCCTCTTACCCTCCTGCCAGCATCCACATTAAGATCTGGGTCTTTCACCAGTGCCAGGGAGTGGGCAGTGAGAGGTGTTGATCACTCCTGACTGAGCTGTAAACGTGTCTTACAACCATTTAAAAAGGACTGCAGAAGGAGGACGTTGCGGGTGTAGCTGCTGAAAATACAGGTTACTCACCTGTAACAGGAGTTCTAGGAATGGTATATGTTGTTCATCCACACTCATTGGCAGGTATCCTTGCCGCTTTAAATCTTGCCGGAAGGTCTTCAAGCTTGCTCCTCCCACCCACCGGTGGTATAACCTCGGCTCCCCCCATGACGCCAGATCTGCCCAGCTGGAAGTTCAGGTTGTGCGCCGGCCGGGAGAAACAGGGAATGTAGGATGAACAACATATACCATTCTAGAACTCCTGTTACAGGTGAGTAACCTGTATTTCTAGGGACATGGATATGTTGTTCATCCACACTCATTGGCAGACTCCTAGCAGTTCTCCGGGAGGAGGGAGGCAAGACGACACCCCAATACTTACTTGGGAAAGAGAGACTGAGAACCGAGGCCCCAAAACCAGCATCCCGGCGTGACTCAAGGTCGATGTGGTAGTGGTAATGAAGGTGTTTGCTGACTTCAGGTAGCAGCCCTGCAGATTTCCTGGATAGGGACGCCCCTGAAGCAGCCACTGTTGCAGCAGTATGGCGGGTAGAATGAGCTCTTATCCTCTGGGAGGCTCCATGCCCGCCAACTTATAGCAGAGATCTATGCAGGAGGTTACCCACCTGCTTATCGTCCGCTTGGCTGCAGGTCTGCCAGATGCGGCTTCAGCGTAGGTGACAAACAGCTGGCGAACCTCTCCCCGAATTTCAGCCGCGCTCCTTATAATAAGCGAGCGCCTTCTAGGGTCCAGAGTATGGAGCCTATATTCGTCCTCCGAGGTGTGACTGGGGTAGAACACCGGCAGAGTCAACACCTGGTTAAGGTGAAACTCCGACACCACCTTCGGAAGGAATTTCGGGTGGGGGCGCAGGACAACCTTGTCCCTGTGGAAGACCAGGTAAGGAAACTCGATGGAAAGCGCCTGGAGCTCTCCCATCCTTCTGGCTGACGTGATAGCCACCAAGAAGGCGGTCTTCCACGACAGGTGAGAGAGCACACCTGTGCATTGGTTCGAATGGCTTGCCCATGAGCTTTGCCAGTACCAGCAGTAGATCCCACGGAGGTGGGGGGTTCCCGACTGGAGGGGAAATGTGATCAAGGCCTTTGAAAAAGCGCCAGACCACCTTCTCCTGTGCCACCGACTGCTTCGCCCGCGCCTGTAAGCAGAGATGGCTGCCAGGCACCCTTAGGGTCGCCGACCTAAGCCCTTGACTAGAAAGGGACCATAAATAGTCCAAGATGCTTGCCAAGGAACAGGAGGAAGGGTCCAAGCCCTTGCCCTGACACCAAATGGAAAACCTTTTCCATTTGAAGGCACAGCATTTTCTGGTCGACTCCTTACGGGACGCCTCAACTACATTGAGGACCTCGTCGGAAAGACCCAAGGCCTGGAACTCTAGCCGCTCAGGAACCAGGCCGTCAGGTGCAGGGATTGAAGGTCCGGATGGAACACCTTCCCCTGATTGACTGAGAGCAGGTCCGGGCGAGCTGGAAGCTGCCGAGAGTCCTGGAGCTGAGACTGAGGAGATCTGGTACCAGAACTGGCCGAGGCCAGTCTGGGGCTATCAGAATCACCTGCGCCTTGTCCCTCCTCGCCTTGAGAAGCACCTTGTGGATCAAGGAAATGGGAAAGGCGTAAAGAGGCCCGGGTCCATTGCCTCGAGAAGGCATCCCCTGCAGCGAGCCCTGCTGAGAGGCGGGGCATGGAACAGACTCAGCCGCTCTCCCTGAGGCAAACAGGTCCACCTGAGGTGTGCCCCAAAGGGAGAACAGATGCTGTACTACCTCCGCAGGAGAGATCACTGTGGGATGCAGCCCCTATCCGGCTCAGGGCATCGGCCAGGGTGTTGGAGGCTCCTGCCACGTGAATGGCTAGGAGATCCGCCTCCAGGCTGCGCCACAGTGACCAAATGCGGAGAGCTTCCTTGCATAGAAGCATGGGAGCGTCCCCGCCTGGCGGTTTAGATAGTACATGGTCGTGGTATTGTCCGTCTGGACTCGGACCACTTGACCCCGGAGGAACGGAGCAAAGGCGGTGAGAGCTAGACGGACCGCTCGGAGCTCCAGCAGGTTGATGTGGCATCGGGACTCCCGCGGGGACCAGAGGCCATGAGCCAGTGTTCCCAGATGGGCACCCCAACCCATCAGAGAGGCATGGGTCGATGGAGAGATCGGCTCGGGGCGGACTGAACAGGATGCCCTCCTGCAAATGATCTGGAACGGTCCACCACTGGAGAGCTGCCCACATCCCCTGTGTCACCGACAAGCTGGTCCAAGGATCGCAGCGCCGTGACCACTGGCTGGCCAGTCCCCACTGAAGGGGACGCATGTTCCAGCGGCCCAACGGACCACGCTGGTGCAGGCCGCCCATGAGACCCAGGAGGCGCAGGAAGTCCCGGGCAGGCGCAGTGCCCAACCAGAAATGATCGGGCAAAGGAGGAAAGAACCTTGGCCCTGTCCGCTGAGCCGGCCTGGCTCGAGAGTCGAGGCTGCCCCGATGAATAGAATCACCAGCCTGCTCGAGTTCCGACTTGGCCTCTGCTTGATAAGGAGGCCCAGTTGAGAGCAGACCTGAGGGCCAGATCTCTGGACCACTCCGCCTCCTGGAGGGAGCTGCTATCAGCCAGTCGTCCAGGTAAGGGTACACCCGGACCCCTCGGCGCCGCAGGAATGCTGTCACCACTGCCATGCATTTGGTGAAGACCCTGGGAGCTGGAGACAAGCCGAAGGGCATGGCTTGGAACTCGAAGAGGGATCCTTCCGCTCGGAAGCGAAGGAATCTCTGGTGAGACGGACGGATAGGGACGTGAGAAAACGCGTCCTGCAAGTCCAGAGAGCAGAACCACACGCCGCGTTCCAAGGATGGTATTATCTGAGCCAGAGTGACCATCCTGAAGGTTCGAGACCTTAGGAACTTGTTTAGGTCGTGTGGAGTCGAGAATGGGCGTCAGCCCCGTCGTTCGGAACCAGGAAGTACCTGGACACAAACCCTGGGTCTGAAGGAGGGTCCACCACCTCTCTACCACCTCCTTCTGGAGGAGGAGGCGATGTCGGCTCGACGGGCCGCCAGTGAGGCTGGGATCCCGAAGCCCCGAGGGGCGGCTCTGAAGGGTGGTGCCTGCTCGAATTCCAGAGGCAGGCCTCTTCCCCACCTCCAAGACCCACCTGTCCGTGTAACAGCGGACCAGGCGGAACGGAAGGGGCGGAGCCGCTTCCCACGGGGGACCCAGGGTAAGGTGGCGGGAATGGGGGCGACACCCTCAGCCCGCCACTGGGCAGGCTGGAGGAGGGACCGCCGAGGACCTCCTGGGCCCTTTCTCCCTGCCTCCTGTTAGAGAGCCGTGACTTGGGTTTGGGATGCCAAGGCCGAGCCTGCTGGCCCTGGCAGTGCTGAAGGGCGCGCCGAGGCGACAGACAGAGGGCTTAGGCTGTGGTTTGCGGCCTTTGTCCTTCTGAGCGGAAGAGACCGAGTCCAAGGTGGCATTGGACTTCTCGATCCTCTGCAGGTGACCTTCCACCCCAGGGCCGAAGAGGTCAGTCCCCAAAAAGGGAACATCCGCCAACTTGTGCTGGGTATCTGAAGTAAAGGTGGATATCCTCAGCCAAGCCCGCCGACGCATAGCCACTGCGGCCGCCACCGATCTGGCACATGAGTCCCCTATATCCAAAGCAGTCTGGAGCTGCTGTTTGGCCACTGCCCTGCCCTGGTCCCGCACCTGCTTAACCGTAGTCTGCAGATCGGCGGGAAGATGAGGAATGACCTCATCAGGGAGCCCAACAGGGCATGAGAAAAATGTGCCATGAGGACGGCCGAACTGGCCTCGCGAGGCCGAGAGGACACGTGAGCGAGACTTTTCGCCCGACATAGTCCAATCTCCTTGGACTCCTTGTCAGGAGGTTTGTCCACATCCCTGGCGCTGCCCGGCACGCGAAACGCTGTCGGTAACCAACCCTCAGCAGAGGGTGTTCAAACCGGACAAGGAACCGTAGGACGCGATACTTCCTGGCCATCCTGGCAGGCGCAGGGCAGGAAGCAGGCGTGCCAAAGCTCCAGTGCCGACCCACTATGGCCTCGGCCACCGGAAAGGCCTCGCCGGAGAATCCTCGGTCCAGAATCTCTGTGAGGGATACCTGGCCGCTTGGAAGCGGGTTCGAGCTCCATCCCGTGGACTCCGAGATGAGCGAAGCAGTCCTAGGAAGGACGACGGGCTATCGTCCATTGACTGACCTCCTGAAGACTCCAAGTCCAGTCGCTTGAGAAAAGGAGGAATCATCTTCGGACTCGGAAGAGTCCTCGAAGAGCTGCCTCTGGCCTGAGCCACCCTTCACCTGCCGAGGTCGGTCGGGAGTGAGGGTAACTGACAGCCGATGGGGTAGACCCTTGGCCGACCGAGAATCCTTGGTGGAGCCCCAGTGGTGGCTGTGGGCGGAGGTTCCACCGGAATCGGTGGAGCAGCTGGTTTTGGCCGAACAACCGGCCTGGGTATAGGCTCCTCGGATAAGTCGAGGGGTTGTGTCGGCCGTCCGTGACAGCCACTTAATGGCCGGGGAAGGCGACGGGGTCGGCTTATTCTCGGCCGGAGGCTGTTGCAACATAAGGTCCCTCGTGCCCGTCGGCGTAATTCCTTGAAGCCTCCCCTCATCGAGGAGGGGGCGAGGATGGCCACGACGCCGCTTACGCCGCGGTGCCGAGACCGAGACCGCCTATGACGGTGGGATCGGCTGGACCGCGAAGAGGTTCGAGACCGAGACCAAGAGTCCCGGAATTTCCGAGGTCAGTGCGGGGAGGTGTCGGCCGGAACCGGCACTCCCTTCGGCTCGGATGGTCCATCCGAGGGCTCCGGAACCGGAGGCACAGGCGAGCCCACGGGATCAACTCCTCCGGGGGGAACCGGGGAGAGGGGAATCTCGGCTGCTAAAGGCGACAGCCCGTCCAATGGGTCGAAAAATCTCGACTTCATCGGTGGAGTCTCGGTCAACTGACCTGACGGGGACACCGTGAGGCCAGTGGCCGAGGCCGACGGTCGACGGCCCGGGGAGAGGGACCTTTCCCGCTCCCAAGAGCGTCGACGGAGGGACTTACCCCTGTCCCTCTTTTTGGACCGAGAATAAGGTCCCGCAGACGTAGGTCCTTCTCCTTTAGTGGAGAGGGACAGACAAAGCTCCTTAAAAGAAGCCGTGTAAGAAGAGCCCAGGGAGAGCGGGATAAATGCCGCGGCCGAGGAAGATACCGCCCGCGCCGCCTCCTCTTCGAGGGCGACCATCCGCTCGAGCTGATCCGCCGAGCCCGCCGCCGCGAGACACACGCCAACCGGGCCTCCTTAGACTTCACGGAGAAGCGCGCTTCTCGGGCGGCCCGAAGTTGCAGTAGAGCAACACGGTCTTGAGGACATAGGCCCGAGAAAGATGAGCACAGGTCGCAAGCCTGCGGGTGAGTGCTCAAGGCCTAAACAGTAGACACTACGTGGAGTGTGGATCCGTCGAGACATCTTCTGTCCCGCATGGGCATCTCCAAACTGGAGTCGATTGTCCATCGTGAAATGTAGGGATAGAAGACCAAGTCTTTTTGCAAAATTTATTTTTAAATCAAGAAGCGGAGAAATAGGAACCAGTCTCAAACGCAGAGCGTTAAGGAGGGAACCTGAGCTTCCAAGCGGTAAGGAAGATCTGGCGTCATGGGGCGGAGCCGAGAGTTATACCACCCGGGTGGGTGGGAGGAGCAAGCTTGAAGACCTTCCGGCAAGATTTAAAGCGGCAAGGATACCTGCCAATGAGTGTGGATGAACAACATATCCATGTCCCTAGAACACCATTTTCTGTTCCTTGTGGTTTCTTTCTTTCGTTTTGCCTGCCCCTGCTAGAGTTGGGGTAGTGGGAAGAGACCACGAGTGCACTGAGAGGGACGAGGGAGCGGAACATCGGGAGCTCGCCAGCGATCAGGCGCGAGTTGCAAGTTTCTAAATAAAACTTAACAGACTGATGGGGGAATGGAGTGGGAGAAGGCTGAGAGGGTGGGCGGCCATAGGATTTTTTCTTTCATTACCTTGCTGAGTTTTCTGGAATGAACCTTACAGCTGTGAGCTGTTTCCAGGTAACTCTTCTGTGGGTGGAAGGGGGGAAGCGGATAACACAGACTGTCCGTAACTCCCGAAAGGAGCAGTAAGTAGCCAAGATGTGTGCTTTTTGTTGTTAACGCGGGAAAACAACATTGCAAATAAATGTGCTGGGGTGTTTTTTGGGTGGCTGAAGGTACACTGTGCAGCTGTTTGTGAATGAATGGGGAAGGTATCTGTGTGCAGTGGAAGGTCAGTTATGTTAATGCCAGCATTTTTTTTTCCTTAGGAGAGACCACACCATTCACATTCACCTGATTTCATACACAACTGCTCTCTTAGCAGGTCTACCGGTGATACTGTGCTCTGTTGGAGGGGAGAGAATAACCATGACAACCGGGACCAAGCACTTAAACTACAGAGGCTGTACAAGGATAGTATTAGTGGAGGGAACTATTTTATTTCAAAACATATCTTAAATTAATTTTTTACAAACATTTTTTTACTAAACTTATTTTGTTCTACAGTGCCCATTTTCTAAGTGCAGTAATACCCTCTAGGGTGGGCAGTATTGGGCAATACCAGACCTCCCAGGGACTATAAGGCCCTCCGCTCCTGGGCGGTCCAGTATTGCCCAATACCACCCACCCTGTTGGGTATTATTGCTTGTATACTGTGTTTTGTTTTTTTTATTCTTTGCACTAACTGTATTGTTGTCTGCTGCACTTGCTGTTTTTTTTTTTTCCTAGTTGTCTACACGTACATGTATAAATTTATGATTCGAAAATGGGTAGGGAGAATCTTTGTTTTTGATTGGCTAAAGCCTCGAAATAACCAGTCCGGTATCAGGCAACAGAGACCGGGAAATAATAAGTCCCAGTCTCTGGTTGCCTCATTATGTTCCAATATCACTGTGCCCATAGTAGCCGTCATCTTTTTTTCTCTCACTTAGCGAGAGACACATCACCACCATTCCCAATTTTGAATCATCATTTATTTTTGTCTTACTTAGCGAGCGGTTGTACTTGTAGAGGCCCCCCTCCGCATTTCAATACATGAAAACATTCTCTCTCACTAGCTGCTTTTCCATTGCATTTAAAAATGGCAACAATGTCCCCGATACCGGCCACTCTTTCCCACTACCGGCCCACTCTTTTGTTCCGATCTCACTCATAAGTCACACAACAAGCAGGAGATGTTAAAAAAAATGTGTTTAGCACCATCACATTTTCACAAATGGCTTTCCCCCCCTTGTAAGCAGTACCTTCTTGATCCTAGCTGTTCCTCCGAAGACCAATCTCTGCCATGCCACATGCTTCAGTCCAGACACCGTGCCCCCCCGACCACGATTCAACCACTATGACTGCTATCAATTAAAAAAAAAATTCTTCATTTTGCAGTCTGCTTATCTACTAACCCTGCTCATTTGAAACTGGTCCAGTCTCCAGATCATGCTCTCGTGACCACAATGTCACCCAGGCATATCCTCTTTCTTAAAACAGAACCACCCAAAAACTCAGCACAAAAAAACCAACACCACCTTCTACTGGCAGCTACAGTACAGGAACTATTTTACCAAACAGTACTTTTCTATTCATTTCTAGTACTTTTAAATCATTTTCGGACATTTATGAATAATTTTATAGAACTGTTACAAATAACCCATTTTCTAAACGTAATAATACCTGACAGGGTGGGTGGTATTAGGCTATACTGGACCTCCCAGGGGCTATAAGGCCCTCCGTCTGCAGCGTCAGGCCTCATTACACCCCTGGGCGGTCCGGTATAGCCCAATGCCACACACTCTGTCGGGTACTATTGCTTACATGTTTATGAGATGCATGTATATAATGGTTGATTCCCTCACTTTCCCACAAGCTACACCCCCTGAGGAAGACCCATCAGAGTTGAAGCACTGGGATAAGTGGAGAAGCAGCATTACCTGCATCACCTGATCTTGTAAGCCTGTTTTCCATTTTTGGGTGTGTTCTTTGAATAAAAGAATTACACTGGCTACATGGTTTGCCTGAGCTTTTGTTCTCCCTAGTAGTGCTATGGACTCTTGGAACTTTGCACTTTGCCTGGGGCTGGCCGCCCCTTTTCTGTTTGCACCAGCCTAGCACCACGTGTACCATGGTTTCCACATCTGGATTCCACTTGTTGTAAGCTGCCGCATGTGCAAAAATGCACATCACAGTGTATGCTGCCACAAAAACATTTCTGCCCAAACATCAATCTCCATAGAGTCCGGGCTGGTGGAGGGAAGAGGCAGTCATGCACCAGGCACTTAGGCCCAGAGGGGGTCTAAAACACCAAAATCTCTGATGTGGGATGAGGGATAACACCTGGAGACCCTGTAGGAGCGCAATATCTGCACTGGGCATTCCTAGGGGCTGGAGAAGGGGCACAGGGATGGAGTTAGACATTCTTGGATGCCACCAAAGAAGGCAGAGGCCAAGGAGGGATGACAAAGGAGTTATTGCTGAAATCCCCAAGGAATCTCAGTGCCGGGGTAGCAGTATTGCAACCTACAAGAGGTCTACTTTCATCTCCTGCAACATCTCTATCAGGAACCACTGGTACACATAGCGCTGAGCATCTGAGGACATGTGGACTGAAAAATCCTCTTCCTCAGAAAAAGAAGTAGGACAGGAAGCGCTGGATTCAGAAAAATGGTGCTGCTGGAGCCTCAGGTCAGGTCTGTCCTCAAATGGTACTGGTGGAGCACACCAGCCATTGCTCTAAAGCGCTGCCATGTCATAGGCCCCAGAGGACCCACAATACCAGACAAGGTGGAGGGAGGGGCAGAAGAGTTGGAGAAGGGTTGTGGATGTCCAGGCCTTGTCCTCTGCCAGGGCTGCGAGACTGCTCAGAGGACCTCTCCCGGAGGGAGGGCCTAGCAAACTCGCCCATGTGGAGCTGGCCAATCTCAGAGGACTGGTTCAGAATGTGTCTTTTTAAGGGAAACCCCCAGGTGGGGAAAGCAGAGCCACACAGGGCCCACAGGGCAGCCCCAGTCCCCACCAGTGATAGGGCCAGTTGGTTATGGGGAGAAACGAGTCACCGGGCTAGCACTGGAACCCCGGCCAGTCAAAGGGTCAGGTGCAGACTCAGTGCCATGCTCCAACCCCTCATGAGGAGTGAGACAGCCCCCACCCGCCAAGCCTAATCTCCAGACCAGAGGCACCCCCAAAGTCAACCCTGGACCCTTCACCATGAGTGACACCAGAACCACAACCAGCACTGCAAATGACAAAAGAACCAGACCCAGCATCAGGGATGGCACTGGAACCAAATCCAGTGCTGTGAGGGATGCCAGAATGGGGTCCCGGTGCCACCCCCAGGCCGAGGGGCAACTTTAGGAGAGACACCAGGGCCACTGCTGGGTTTGGAATCAGGCCCAGGATGGCTGCCCTCATCAACGGTACCATCCCGAGGCACAAGGTCAGCGTCCTCATCCTCCACCAGGCCATCAGAGCGCTCACGGGAGGAGACAACCACCACCTCAGACTCGAGGACAGGTCTGGCTCTGGAAACCACCCGTCATCCAGCACAGAGAGCAGTGCCAGAAGGGGGCCCAATCTCACAGCCAGCACTGCCCCATTCACTGGTACTGGCTTTGGTATCAGGAGTTTGGGTGGTGCCAGACCATGATACTAAGGTGTCCACCAGTGCAGGCTGAGCTTATAGCTTCAGCCTCACCACCGGTGGCGTCAGCTGCACTGAAGGGCTGATGGACTGGGGGACTATCAGCACCTCCACCCCCACCAGAGGAAGCTGACTGCCTACCAGACACCTCCCCCAGGACCTCGGAAGTCTCGACGAGGTGGACGTGGGGAGGATCCTGAACTTCCTCAGTACCAGAGGTCATGGAAAGTGGTTCAGGGGAAGAGCCCAGGGACCTTACCTTGGCATCCCTGGTGAGATGTCTGCCTCCAAAAGCGGGAGGAGAATGACCCCACTTGCATGCGTACTTCTCTAGGTGCAGTACTCCACAGAGAAGTAGGCATCACACCTATCCATGTCATGTTCAACACCAAGGCAGGTCCTACATTCATCACGTTGGTCCTGGCCAGCAACAGGACACCCACAGGAGCATTGACACATGGTGTCGTTACCCTTGTTCTTCTTCTTAGACTGCTTCTTTTGTTCCTTAGGATCCAGCATGGTGACAGACAAAAACAGAGAAAAATCGTAGAGAAAACATTCAGCACCAAACTAAACAAAAAGAGGAATGGTACCGGTTAAAGAATGGTGCCAGAGAAAGTAAGTCATTGAATGGAAGTGGCGACGAACCGAGGAATAAGGTGTGATGCAGTTAATCAACCGCAGCTGCTCCCATGGTGCACACTCAACAGTGGGGAAATACAGAATTAAGGAAGGGAGGGGGCCAGTTAATAGCCACCCCATGTGTGTGACATCACTAAGTCTGCCTCGTGGGCGATGCTGGTACAGACGCTGGTACCCTCCCAAAGCTGCAAAAGCAGGCTTGTAGTGCCTCTGGCTTAGAAACATCAGTGTGACTGAATGAGGATGACTGATTCTTTGAAAATCAACAATTACAAGTTAGTAACCTATATTTCTCCCAACCTGGATTCAGGTCACTATCCACACTGTGACAGACTCCAAGCAGTACTATGGGAGAAGGGGCAAGATGTGTACCTCTACCTGGAGAAAAGAGACAGGAGGACTGAGGCCTCATGAGCAGTATCGCGACAACTGAGCACGTTGATGCCTTAGTAAGTAATGAACATGTGTGCTTTTGACCAAACAGAAGCCCTGCTGATCTCCTGAATTGTGATGTACCCAGCAGCAGCCATGAAGGCAGTGGCATGCCTGGTGGAATTAGCCTTCAACCCCTTGGGTGTCTCCCCTACCAGACAACCTTTAACACAGACTGATACAGGATGTGATTCACCTGCTAATCATCTGCTTAGCTGCCAGTCTGCCAGTGGCAGCTTCAGAATAAATAACAAACAGCTAGTGAGCCTTGCTATGAATCCCTGCCATACCCTCCTTGGAATAACAGAGCACCTGTCATAAGTCCAGGATATAGAGCCCATGCTCTACATCGAAGTAAGGATATCTGCAGTAAACTAGAAGCTATATCACCTGGTTAAGGTTAAACTCCGAGACCACCTTGGGTAAGAACTTCATGCTGTGGTGAAGGATGACCTTATCACTGAGTAAAACCAGGTCTGGAGACTGTACTAAGAGCACCTTGAGCTCATTCACCCTTCTAGCTGGGGGCGACAGCAATCAAGAAGGCAGTCTTCTATGACAACTGTAACAACTCACATTTGTGCCTCAGTTCGAATGGTTTACCCATCAGTATCACAAGCACCAGCAAGAGGTCCTGCCAAGGCAGTGGTTTACATGCCAGAGGGGACAAGTGATCCAGACTTTTGAAAAGGTGCCCAGCCACCTTCTCCTCAGCCACTGTTGGTAAACCAGCCCGCACTTAGTTTGCAGAGATGGCTGCTAGATGCTCCTTAATGGTCATGGCTTGTAGCACTGACTGAGACAGGGACTACAGGTAGTTGAGGATCTGTGCCACTGGCTAGGCAAGGGGATGAACATCTTTGCCATGGCACTGCAGCAAGAACCTCTTCCACTTAAACGTATATATTTTATGAGTCCACTCGTACATCTTCTGAAAGGCCCAAGGCCTGGAACTCTAGTTACTCAGGTACCACCTCTTGTCTCATCAGCAGGGCTGAGTGAAATGGAAGCCGCCATGAGGACCTGCTGCGGAAGTTAAAGAAATGCTGGTAACAGAACTGCCTCGGTCAATCTGAAGCAATCTGGATCAGGGTTGCCTTGTTCCAATACACCTTGAGAACCACCTTATGGATCAAGGGGAACATTAGAAAGGCATACAAAAAGCCCAGGGTCCGGGGACGACAGAAAGCAGCCCATATCAGCATTCCTATCTGAAGGGGGCGACAGACAGGATGGCCTCAGTTTTCTGTTCTACCAAAAGGCAAACAGGTCCACCAGAGATGTGCCCCACCAGAGAAACAGCTGAGCAAGCACATCCTGATGCAAGGATCAGTCATGTGACATCTCGTCTACGTGGCTGAGAGTGTCTGTCAACTGGCTGTCCTCCCGTTATATGCACAGCCAGGAGAACCACTTTCAGGCTGTGTACCAGGGACCAGGTGCAAAATGCCTCCTGACAAAGGGGGAAAAGAGTGCATTCCACAGTGCCCATTCAGTTAGGCAGAAGATGGTGGTCACATTGTCGCTCTGGATTTGCATAACCTCACCCCAGGTCAGCGGAGCAACCTCTGGCACTGCCAGGTGTATTGCCCAGAGCTCCAGCATGTGGGTCTCGCTTGTTCACATCTCCCTGACATTTCGTTTTCTGAAGGCAGAGTCAGAGATGAGCCCCTAGGACGAGAGGAGGTCCATGAACCCAGAGAGGCTCCCTATATGGACCTCATAATGGTCTGGCCCAACAGGGTCCTGGCTTCCCATCATATGGTAATTGGTGATGGCAAGGATGAACCTCCCTTCTCCTGTCTCTGCTGCAGGGAGCAATCTGCTGGAGATCGGAGGCCAGGTAAGTTCCAGAGATGACGGGTGAAAGGGCTGGGAGAAAACTGAAGAGGCATAAACACGAGATGGCAAAAAAATAAAAATCCCAAAATTTGAGCACTTAAAAACTCTGAATCCTCTCACACTGCAAATCTGCGAAGGAGGAGACCTGTCCTTTGCAGCAGAAAAGAAGATATGATGTCAGGGCAGAGCTCCAGGATGACCCCACAGTGGTGGACATCTAGCTTGAAGATGTTCAGCGACTGAGCTACACAAAGACGGATGCCTCAGTTGGATAATGAACTGAATTGCAGTTGTAAGAACTCTTCTATCTTCCAAGAATCAATCAGGGGGTCCATGAAGTCTAGATGAGAGCTGCGGGTGTGTTCATAACATTGCAGGCGAACTCTAGACAGAGTTAACAATTAGCCAAAATACTGAAGTATTTTGTACATCCAGCTTAAATGATATAAAAACTCTACTAAAGGAAGATCACTAGTGCTTCCTTTATTTCAAACATTTTACCAGGAAATGCACACTGAGCAGAAGGCAGCTTGTTTCCAGATGTGCCCTGGAAATGATGAGAGGGGTGTGAGAGAGTTGGACTTGAATTTACTGGCACGGAGTCATTATGTCGCAGTGAAAACCGCGCACATCAGAAATGCCGCACAGAAATCAGCGTATGGCAAATTAACGTTGGCACAACATGCTGAAAAAACAACAGCAGCGCACACAGGAACAATATCTTTGTTTTTGCAGGGGGCTATGCTCCCCCGGACTTATTACAATCAACTCCGGGGGGTCATGGACTTCAGAGAAGACAGCAAACTTCGACCAGGGCAAAAGTGTAACAAAACAAAAAAAAAAAAGCATTACAGTGGGACCTGGGGAGGACTGAACCGCAGCCCCAGGTCCCCGATGTCGCCAGAGGCAGGTGCTCTAGCCACTCCACCACGGGAGCAGTTCGTCCTGGCACTGCCCCAGCAGTGCATTTCATGTTCCTGCAAGGCAGCCTACAGCGACAGGGGTAGCAGTTCTTACTGCATGCTGAAAGAACCCCCTGTCACTGTAGAGCCATTTGCGCTATTCCATTAACCTGGTACAGAATTTACCTAGAAAGAAATACGTCCTGCTAGGGGGATGAAGGGCGGTGAGTGTTGCTCTATGGAGAAGATATTCTTCAAGATCAACAGTTATAGTAAGTAACTTTCCTATCCTTCCAAGAATCAGTCTTCTACATAGAATATCTCCCTGAGGCTGCTTAGGCGGTGGTTTCACCTGAATCGGTGGAGAGACCGGGATAGGCTAAACTGGGATACGGGCGGAGGAACCGAAGGCTTCAGTTCTGGAGGGGTCGACCTGGGAGGCAGAAGCCAAGTGATGGCCGGGGTAGGTGGCGGAGCCGGCTTCTTCCCAGTCAAAATCAGCTGTTGCCACATGAGGTCTTCATAGCGTCAACGAAGTTTCCGACGAAGCCTCTCCTCATCCGAGGAGGATGAAAACAATGGTGTCACCTCTTTTTTGAGTGCTTATGACTCTTTCTCGGCCAATCGGCCAAGGGGGTCCTGAACCTTGACCGAGATCGGGGAGGCTGACTCGGTCGATCGTGAGACACCACGGTGGGTAAAAACAGAGGGTCCAGAACCAGGTCCTTGAAGGGGCCACCAGCGGGCTGGGTCTCCTCATCAGGGAAGACAAGGACCAGAGTCCTTTCCAAGGAGTCATCAGGAATAACTGGTGACAAGGGGTCGATTGAATCAAGAACAGTCTCGACCTCGTCAACACATCCTCAGTCCCTGGCCAGGCCGGGCGATCAAGTAGGCTGGTGACCAGGATCGATCTGTCCGAGTTGAGATAGAGTGCTCTTGGGACTTGGACCTTTCTCAGTACCAAGAGCGACCCCAGGTCCTTCTCTCTCTTGCGAAAGCGGGAGGAGTGCGAGCCCGAGAGCGCCTCACCCTGGGTGGAGAGAGACTGGCACAACACCTTGAAGGAGCCCATAAAGGTGGAGCCAAGGTTCAGTGGAACAAAACAGCTTCGACTGGCCAAACGCAAGCTGCTTCCTCTTCAAATGCCTTCATTTGCTTCAGCTGCTCGGCAGATCCCATGGCCACAGAAACCGCCCACCTCGCCTCCTTTGATTTCACCGGCAGGTTCCTTTTCTCCAGTCTCCCCAGCTTTAAGCACATCTTGCGGTCGTCCAGAACATTGGGATGGAAGGACAGGCAAAACCCACACGACGAGGTGTCATGACCAACACCTAGACAATAGACGCAGGTTAGGTGAGGATTGGTACGCAACATCTTCTGGCCGCAGGGGAACCAGCGAAATCCGGGGGAAAATTTTTCCTCCATGTCTGATGCGGTCAAATCGCAATCGCTAACTCGAATGAGTTTTAAAACAATTTTTAGCAAGAACCGACGCTTTGAATCCAGGGCCTACGAACTGCTGAAAGACCAAGAGGGAACCTGTATCTTCCAGCGGAAAGGAAGATCTAGCATCATGGAGAGGAGCCGAGGTATATACCACCCGGGTGGGTGGAAGGAGCCAGCTTGAAGACTTCCAGCAAGATTTAAATTGGAAGGGGACATGCCAAACAGTGTAGATGAACAACATATCCACGCACCTAGAACAATACTTTCTAGTTCAGTAAGAAACAGTTACCTAAAAACCCTGAGAAGACAGAGATGGAGAATCATAGGTAATAACCCTGTTAGTGCAGGATAAATCTGATACAGGATGTCTGCACTTCCATCCCTTGGATAACAAATGGGCACTCTAAAATTCTTATTCCATAGGTATGGAAGGGTGAGTGCCTGTGAGAGCCGAGGAGAGCTGTGGGTGTATTCACAACTTTGTGGGCTAGCTCCAGATACAGAAGCTGACAAGGTATGAACTAATTTTGGTCCAAAGAGTACTCTACCCTTGAAAAGGGTATAAAGAATCTTCCTACAGCCAACAGTGGACAGAGCTGAAAGGCAAAGCCACGCAAGTCTCCAGACATTGATGGCTGAGGTTATCAAATGGGATGACATATCTTAGGAGTCATATGCCACTCTAGGCTGGCAGTGGATGGCTATAATGTCCAATCATGCTCTAGTCTTTCATTTCAGGATGCCAACCCTGACAGTAACCCATGCAGTTAGTCTCAACAGTGCCTCTGATAGCATACATATATGCCTAATAAGTGGCTACTGAGAGATTGGAATTTGCTGAGGTATAATGCTTTCAGCCTAAAGCACCAATACAATCAGAATTCTCCAAAGGAGGGAAGGAATGGTCCGGATACTGGGATTCCAACGAACCCAGCTGCAGAGCACACATTTAGGGTATGGGCATCCATGGTCACATAGGAAGCCTGGGGCACTATATATGTAGACAGCAGCCGGTGAAAGACAAGAGAGGATGAAAGAGGTGGCCTCCACAATGTCTCACTGGCCGATCACAAAACATGATGCCAGTTAAGGATAACCACTGTTTTCTGGAATGGTAGGGATAGAAACCCCAGCGGAAGACCATCAGGGCTAGTGGCTTCAAGCAAGGGCCACGTCAAGGTGCTCAGCATTTCTCTGACAAATCTTTGAAACAAAATGTCCTTGGGTGATATTACAAGTAAAGTGAAGCTTTGTTCTCCTCCAAAAAGGTCACTGAAGAGGAAGAGAATGGACTGCCTCAGGAAGTCCCAGGGAGAGGAGAAACCAGGAACGTAGCCAGGCCTGTTTTCCTGAACCATCTATTGATGGCATCCATCCAAGTCCAAAACTGCTCTTTTGAGATGGGCCCTGAGAACCTCAAGGACTCCACAACCTGATTTTAACATGGCATGCGTAAACTGTGGTGGGAATCTGGAAGCTGAAATAGATCTATAATGACAGCAATTTGCTCAAGAACTGCAGGGGCACCTGGAATTCCCCTCCCTAGGAGAGGAACATTTGGACCCAGATCGCACAGTAAGGTCTCGAACATAGGCTCCTACCATGGAGTCTTAGTGGAAGTGTCCCAACTGGGGAACAACAGACACTGACTGGTCTGCGGACGTCCAGCACCGAGGTCAGCGCCAGTAGTTCCACACACATCTTTACTGACCCTTGCATCAGTGCCAGCACCAACAAGGACACACACTCTGTTGCAGACAGAAGTGCCTAGTTCAACACAAGCACCGGCAGTGCTAGAGATGCAAACATCGGTGCCAGGATCCATGTCAGCTGTGGTTCCAGCACCCAACACTAAGGACAGTACTGAAATGATACTGAAGCAGGAACCAACCTGTGGGATACAGTGTTCTAGTGCCACTGACAACTGGATTGTGTGTGTTGGGGGGGGGTCCACCTGCGTCCAACCAATGCAACTACCAAAGACCACATCTCAACCCCAGAAAAAAGGGGGAGAGGAATCTTCACATCTCATACCATCCCAGATAATGGTGAGGGGACGGGGGAAGACAGTCCAGAGACCTACTTCATGACAAGACCAGCATCAAACGTTAAAGTCAGGGACAGGTCTACTCCATTTCATAGCCCTGATTTTCAGTGTCCAGGGACTGAAGGCACAACAGGCAAAACAAGTCTTCATAAGATGAAAGCGACAGTGAAAATATAAAGGATAACAGTCAGTGCAAGCTATAGAACCGCAACACTGGCATGGTTGAAAGAGGGGCCTGGTTTGTTTGGATTTAGACATATTGCAGGACTACATGAAAAAACTGATGAAATTTGCTCCCACAGGGTGCACTCAATGGCAGGAAAACAAGAACTGAGGTAGTTGGACTGTTGGCACCACCATTCTGCACTGGCACATTCGCTGTACCTGTGCAGTGCAGCAGTGCTGACGGCCCAAAACGCTTTACTCCTTTGTGGTCCTAGCTCCTTCGGCCCCAAGACCAAAGACTACTGTTCTACACAGAAAACAGAATGTTGAACAATTAAGCAAAAATAGATAGCTACGTTTTGTTTAGCTTCAGCAACTGCAGACATGCTTAAACTAAGCAATAAGGGCAGTACTTTGGTAGTGTGAGCAGGAACTAAATCAGGGCATTCACTGGGGTTGGGCTAACAGTCATGTGAAAGATGGTTCATTTTACTCTAATGTATCAGCTAAACTCTGTGTTATATGATGTAGCCAGTACACCCTAAAGTGAAACCATTTCTTTATAACATGTACATTACAAGTCTTACTACATAATGTTACGTATTTCACTAAATAATATGTATCACTACATGATGTATTTTTTTGCGAAGTAGGAATTTCAGTTTCTAATGTATAAATTTCACTATACAGTGCATGTGTCCCACTATACAGTGTATGCAGTTTTCAATATGATGTATACAATTCACTATACAGTGCGTGTACTTCACTGTGTATGCATTTCACAATATACTGTATGTGTTTTACTACACGTTTCACTAAAATATTGTTTAGCCAGACAGTATGAATTATTTCCAAGTAACCTCATAGGTAGTACAATCTCTGAAATATACTGGTCATCTAACCACAGTGCATAAATTATTAGTCTGACCCAACCCTGAGAGAAACCACTGCTGAGAAAGATTACCTGTAAAGAAGTTTTTCTGAGCAAAGATGAAATGGTATGTTGTCTTGTAGACTTCAAGCTCACACTGCCATGTTTGAGGCATGTTCCAAATCACTGGATAGCTGGCATTGACATGGAACTGCAGAGAAAAGATTGAAACACCTCAGTTAGCCAAGACGTGACAACGTGCAAATAATATTGTGGATAAAGGGTCATGAACCATGTACTTTAATTCATAATTAAAACAACTGTCCCACTGTGCTGAACAGAAGGGCACTCCAGTTTCCTTCTAATTTAATATCTTTCTCTGTAGCTGAAGGTCAGTCTTCATGCACTCAGTCTCACCACTAGGACAATCAGCCTTGCCTCTGACACACTAATCCACAATGTTGCCATCTGTAGTGGAAGCATAATACAGTTTCCCAGTAATCCTTCGCCATCCTTCTTCATTAAAATCTATCTAGCCAACCTCAAGCAACAGTAAATTCTGCTGTTCCCTCTGGTGTCTGGATATGCTCTGCTTGCCTACTACTACAATTTTATCAAGGGAGAGTACTTCAGTGAATCATAAACTACCCACTTTTCAAACAACAGGGCTGCTCTTATTTGTAAGAGTTTATTTTCTTTTCCAAGAGCAGCTCTTTCCACATTTCTTGATAAAGAGTAGTCAAGAGACAGAACGTGCAGTACCAGGCCCAACCTGATGCTGCTGCAATGGTGGGTTCTCCCTGAGAAGAAATTCTATCAGGAGTACCACAGTTTCTTTGTCTATTAGTTGTCTTTTTTCCCCAGTATGGCGTATGTGCTATGTTTGCAAATCACTGGAACAGTGCAAGGACACACACAAATGTTCTGTGTCAGTATCCTAAGTAAGATAACATAATTACCCAGCAGTTACGAATAATTCAGTGACAATGTGGAACAAGTAAGCATTAAGCCACGACAAAGGAGGGTTCTACTGGGGGAAATAATGCATGGCTTGGGGGGATGCACAAGGCCGCGTGGCTACAAACACCCAACCAGGCATTAATTCCCCAGTAGTGGCTTAATGTGCTTGTAACATGGCAAGCGCAGGTCAAAAATGTGTGCAATTATTAACTCACAGGCAAAAACGACAGACACTTTGGTTGAGTTTAAATGATTTTAATCTGTGATTGTGGAATGTACAGTTGATGAGACGCTTAATATTTAATAATATTGCGGGCACTATCTGAATGTTAACACAGAAAACAGTTGCACTTCAACAGTAATGCTGCAATAGTCATGGAACGACTTTAAAGGTTGCACAAATATCAACAACAGCCTCTGTGTGTTACTCGATAAATGCAGCTAACACTCTGTGTGGGGAGCTCTACTGTATTGTGGGATTGAATCTTCAAGAATGGATTACTTTGACACCTACATTCTGCGAACAGTGCTAGCTGAAGTAGGGAACTATCAATGTGTTTTTTCACAATCTTTTTTTTAAACGCAATACACTTGTGGATTACAACAATATAAAAACTGCAGTCGAATAAAAAACTACTCAAACATGCAATTAAGGTATGCGGGTAAATATCAAGCTAACTAACTGCCCATTATTACTATGGAGTAGAGGGAATACTTTCTGATATTGTAATTTGAACTTTTCTGTGGGTTACCTTTTCCAATGGGAGAATAGTAATTAAAATTTACAGGACCATTTATGGTAAAATGGTTCATATGAAATGGGCTGGCACTAATGGACAACACAGTTTCTGTGGGCTGCTGCTTTTCAGTGTTCAATGTAGTTTGTGTAGGGTGCTGTTTTAGAATACTTGGTTGGATTTCTTCTGTTCTTTGTTGCTCTTCTTTTTTTGGTGGCACCGAGTTTTCTTTCTTTGTTGAGGGGTTAGTCGAAGACAGTGGGATGCTTGATAACTGAACACTTGTTTTTGGTGCTGGAGGACTGGTGTGTTCTTTCGCTTTTGTGCTGCCATCCTCTTTTTACATAAGATTGCTGACCGCTTCTTTCTGTCACTTTCCGATGGAGACCAGCAGTTTCTGAGGCTGATGTCCTGTGACAGACAGTATCCCTCTCAATACGAGACCGGCCTCAGACAAGATGGGCACTGCTGTACTCCTGATTGAGTGATTCGTATATCAGTTCTGCGTCTGTAGAAATCTGCACCATTATCTCCCTTAGATAATTTTTCCCCACTGGTTGTTTCGTATACCAACATTCTTTTTTCTCTAACACATTTTGGGGGAGTTTCAATGGATGTAAATAGAATGCTGGGGAGCAGGTGGACATCAAGCTACATACTCTTTGAAGAGGGACACTGGATATGTTGGACTACCTGGTTGAGAGTATAGGACCCCTCTTAGCGCTTGCCTGTTACCTTCTGTCAGTGAATTGTGTTTTTTTGTTGTTTCATTTAAAGCAACAGCTATATTTTCACAGCCAGGTTCGTCTTTATTTATTGTAAAAGAGTCATGTGTTCATTTTCTCAATCCCGCTCTACCTCGTCTTGCGAGGCCCAGCTACACATCACAAACCAGAGTCTCATACAAGCCTGTATGCAGACTCAGGGTTCAGTTTGGGACAACTTCTAATCCAATCTAGGTCGGATTGTGAGATGTGGGGGTGGTGTGTGGCAATGTCTTGTCTGGCTCTTCTGTACTCCTTCAGAACAGCCACGAAGATGTTGTTTGCCAACTGAAAATCATGCCCTGATGCAATATTCACTTTCTGGTTTACTTCCATGCTGTTGAAGTAACGGTTCAAGTCAGTGCGGAGACCAATGAAGCAGCTAATACTATACTGTTTGCCCTCCTCTGTCCGCATTGAGCCATAGAATCTTCTCAGGATAGATGCTAAGTTAGGTATGCTAATTGTACTGATGTCCAATGACATGCTATTCACTGTGAGACGGTCTCTTTTTTTGTTGTTGTTGCTTTATTTATCTGCCTACCTCCTGCTGGGGTAGTCCGATGGTTCCCCTAATCTGAACCTGTTCTGGCGGCTCCTGCATCGGGCGCCGAGCCCAGAGCCGATCTGCAATCTCCTCGCCCTCACCCTCTCTAAGGTTGCATCATGGACCCCCTCACGGAAGACCAAGGGGTTGGGACCAGAGGGAGCTCCTGGAAGCGTCCAATGCAGCGCTGCGGGCAGGCCTTCATGTGCCCTGGAGGATCGGCGATATCTGTCCCCTGTATTTCTCCCCACAGCCCCAGCGTGCAATGACCCCAGTGACACTACAGTGCGCGCTTCCGCTCACCACACATCAGACGTCTGCCCAAGCTGCCCCCTCTATCACACCGCAACTTGCACTCTCTCCTAGCCACTGCCAGGAGCCGGCACATGCATGGGTGTCCTGCCCCACCCTCCCGGAGAAGAGCAGTCCCATGGATACTTAACCCTCCTCCCCCCGGTAACCTGAGACCGATCCCGAACCTGAGTTACCTGTGTAGCGCGAGGTGTGGCATCCAGCACCTCAACCCTCAGCGCCACCGGGCCGGCACACTGTGAGCCAGTCTGAAAAAACATTATAGGCCCATGCAGTATTCTTGTGCATGTTTGGCTCAGATTACTTCTGCTCCAAGTTATTCAACTCCTCTGTAGAGTGACTAATGTGTCTGGTGCTGCTCTTCGGGGTGAGCGACTCAGTATTAGCCTCAAGATGTTTTTTTTTTTTTTTCCCTTTAGTGTTCCACAAGGAGCTTTGAATTCAGGAGCGGGAATGATAGCAGTGGAAAGTGGAGTTAAACAGAACTGTTTAGTGAATCACTGAGCACAGCAGACGTCCCAGAGGACTGGAAAAGGGCTCATGTGATCCCGCTTCACAAGAGTGGTAGTAGGGAGGAAGCAGGGAACTACAGACCAGTCAGTCTAACCTTGGTTGTAGGTAAGATAATGGAGACACTCCTTAAGGAAATGATTGTGGAACACCTGGAATCCACAGGAGCACAGGATCCAAGGCAGCATGGATTTATAGCAGGAATGTCTTGTCAGACAAATCTGATAGATTTCTTTGACTGGGTGACCAGAGAGGTGGCTGAAGGGGTCGCAGTTGATGTCATGTACCTAGAATTTAGCAAAGCTTTTGATACTGTTCACACAGGAGATTGGTAAACAAGCTAAGCAGACTTGGGGTGGGACAAAAGCTAGTAAACTGGGTGGAGAACTGTTTGGCGGACAGAAAGCAGAGAGTGGTGGTAAACAGTACCCACTCACAGGAGTTGCAAGTCACAAGTGGGGTGCCTCAGGGATCTGTCCTGGGGCCAGTCCTCTTCAATATCTTCATCAGTGACATTGCAGATGGGCTGGAGGGTAAGGTGCGCCTGTTTGCAGACAACACTAAGATCTGCAAAAGTGGTTCCAAGGATGATCCAGGGAATTACAGACCAGTCAGTCTGACCTCCATTGTGGGCAAGCTCATGGAGATCATACTAAAGGAAAGGTTGGTGGCATATCTAGAGGAGCATGGTCTCCAGGATGAGAGGCAGCATGGGTTCATGGGGGAGATCGTGTCAAACAAATCTGATTGACTTCTTTGACTGCGTCACTAAGACAGCAGACAGGGGCCAAGCAGTAGACATCCTCTATCTTGATTTCAGTAAGGCCTTTGACTCTGTGCCCCACAAAAGGTTGACCAGGAAGTTGGTGGATCTTGGTGTTGGGGAGAAGATGGCCAGATGGGTGGAAAACTGGCTGAGGGACAGAACCCAGAGGGTGGTGGTGGGGGGAGAGTTATCTGGCACCAGAGATGTAAACAGTGGGGTCCCACAGGGCTCAGTGCTGGGGACGGTGTTGTTCAATGTCTTCATCAATGACACTGGGGATGGCATGAAAGGCAAAATGTGCCTATTCACAGATGACACCAATCTCTGTGGGAGAGTGGACACAGCTGAAGGGATACAGGACCTACAGGAAGATCTGGAAAAGCTGGGGAGGTGGTCCAGGATCTGGCAGCTTGGCTTTAATGCCAAAAAATGCAAAGTTATGCATATTGGAACCAAGAATCCCAGGACAGAGTATTACCTGGTTGGAGTCCAAGTAGCTGCATCAGAGGAGGAGAAGGACCTGGGAGTGATCACTAGTGACCTGAAGCATGCCACGTAGTGCAAGAAAGCAGCAGCAAAGGCAAACAAGATGCTGGGATGCACAGCTAGGGGGATCAGTAGTAGGAGAGAGGAGGTTATACTGCCCTTGTACAGCTCACTGGTAAGGCCACATCTAGAGTATGGAGTTCAGTACTGGTGCCCACACCTCAAAAAGGACATTAACCTGCTGGAGAAGGTACAGAGGAGGGCTACAAAGATGATAGCCGGTCAGCAGGGCAAGGCATACAAGGAGAGGTTGAGGGCACTGAAAATGTACTCCCTGGAAGACAGGAGGGAGAGAGGTGACATGATTGGGACATTCAAGTACTTGAAAGGGATAAATAATGTTGATAAGGAAAGTCTATTTAAGCTGAGTGGCAACCATATCACGAGGGGGCACAGTCTTAAGCTGGAGGGTGGGAGGTTTAGGAGGGATGTCAGAAAGCACTTCTTCACAGAAAGGGTGGTGGACCCTTGGAATGCGCTGCGGAAGAGGTCATCTTGTTAAGACAGTGAGCAGCTTTAAAAGAGGCTAGGATAGGCATAGGCCATGGGGAAGATAAGACTCATGGGTGGGGTGGAGGGGGAGGGAGGGGCAGGGACATTAGCTCAAGCTGTGGACCCTGCAGATACGAGAGCTTGATAGACCAAATGGCCTTCTTCTGCTGGCTTCTTCGTATGATGATCCAGAAGGGTGGATAGGATGAGGAAAGATCTGGAGAAGCTAGAGAAATTGTCTGAGGAGTGACAACTGAGGTCTAATGCAAAAAAGTGCAAAATCATGCACGTGGGGAAGAGGAACCCAGAAGCAAGATATAGGATATTGGGGGGGGGGGAAGAGTTGCTGATAATCACAAGAGAAGAAAGAGACTGGGGGGGCCATCATCAGAGATGACCTGAAAGCCTCCAAGCAGACCATAAGGGCAGTAGGAAAAGCTAGAATGACGTTGGGGTGTATTAGTGGGGGTATCACAAGCTGTTAGAGAGAGGTAATGATTCTTCTCTACAAAACACTGGTTAGACCCATCTAGAATACTGCGTACAGTACTGGAGACCGCAGCTGCGCAAGGACATAGAACAGAGACAGTCCAGAGAAGGGCAACTAAAATGGTGCAGGGGCTACATCATAAACCATATGAGAACAGATTAAAGGATCTCAATTTGTATACCCTAGAGCAAAGAAGGGAAAGGGGCGATGTCATTTATTTCCTAGGTGCATTACCTAGATGCATACTAAAACCTGTGATAATGCTTTGTTAGGCAACCCAAAAGACAACGATGTTTACTCAGGAAAGGCAAATTGCAACAAAGTCAGGTTTCAAAGAAATACAGAATCACACATACCTCAATAAGTAATCACCATGGCTAGTATATGCAAATTATCAATTAATAATTTTTACTGGTTCTGATTTTAAGCAAGTGTGTATGGTGCCACATGGCCTGTCATACATTCTGCAAAGGCTGAAAACAGAAGACATAGACACGTGTTTCATCCTTCTCTGGACCGCGTTAGACAATGCAGAAGTGGCTTTCTCCTCTCATATTAACTAAGTTGTTGCAAAGTGCTATATCAAACTGAGCAATCTTTACAGGTTGCAAGGTAGCCTTCCCCTAAATGCAAGGAAACGCACTGTCGAACAAATGCTACTAACAGCTTTGGA
This sequence comes from Neoceratodus forsteri, assembly GCA_016271365.2. Classification (NCBI taxonomy): domain Eukaryota; kingdom Metazoa; phylum Chordata; order Ceratodontiformes; family Ceratodontidae; genus Neoceratodus; species Neoceratodus forsteri. Next base: position 292,457,472 of record CM057453.1, on the reverse strand, counting down.
CTATGGATACTTAATGAAGGCCACAGCCAACAAATTATCTCTCTCCAAAATTCACTGTCAATGTAATGCACTATGTAGATTCGCCTTGAAGTGTGCCCCCCTCTCCCGCCCAATGCTCATCACTATACTATGTATGATATTACTGACTGGCTGAAGCTGAAGCTGGACAAAACTGAGGTTCTGGTGGTGGACCCTGGTCGCCGGGTAGAGGGATCCTAAGCAGGGCAGGCCACTGGGCTTTTGCTTGGAGGTTGCCTACTGATGACCTCTGAATGGGTGCGGAGTCTGGGCGTTATTTTTGATGAGGGATTGACCCTAAAGTCTCAGGTGTCATCCATCGTCAAGACCTCATTTTACCATCTGAGGAATATCGCCCGGATTAAGCACCTGGTTCCGCCCGGTGATCTTCCAACATTGGTCCACGCCTTTGTGACCACCTGCCTTGATTACTGCAATGCCCTGTACCTAGGGCTTCTGGGGGGTGATATCCACCACTTGCATCTGGTGCAGAATGCTGTGGCAAGGCTGCTGACTGGGCTTTCTCAATCTAGCCATGTCACACCTGTGCTGCGCAGATTGCACTGGCTGCCAGTTCAGTGGCGGATCACCTTCAAAGCTCAGCTTTCTGACCTACAAGACCCTACATGAACAGGGACAGAGTTATCTGCATGAACTCCTTTGTCCCTACTGCCCCCTCCACTCTGCCAATGAGGAATTGCTGGAGATTCCCAGGGTCCATTTGAAGACCTCTGGAACCTGTGCGTTTGCTTTTGTGGCTCCCACCCTATGGAATTCTCTACCTCTTCGGATAAGGGGGTGCCTGACTGTGGCGAGCTTTAAATCTGCTCTTCAAACATTTTTATTCTCTCTTGCTTATCCCGATTATTAATTCACGGAATTCTGTCACTTTAATTGGCTTTTAATTATCTACTGTTTGTAGCTTACTGTAAAAGCACTTTGGTATTTATTGAATTGCGCTGAAACAAATAAAGTTTATTATTATTAATAATCTACTGTAGTTTGGATGAGTCTGGCTCTCAGACAAACAAGCCACAAGGAACTCCTAGGTGCTAAATTCTGGGTTAGTAAACTCCCCTATCTACCTCAGTAATCTGTTAAACCTTGTCTCTAACCCCATTTACATGCTACAATCCCAGATGGACAAAAGACTGCATATTCCTCGGTGAAAGAAGCAGTAAGGTCAAGCTGCCATCAGTTTACCAGCTGACATAACCTGCTCCTAGAGTCTGTATATGTGCAAGATACAACTGAGGCATCATGTTGTCTTCTCCTGCACCTGCTGAAACGAATGCTCCCGCTCAAATGTAGTTACATGTCTTAATCACACACACTGTAATACTGCTACGTATTCCTTGAGTTTATGATCACTGTACTATTTCTGTGATTAATGTGCTGCTACACAGTTCCCCATTCTCCCTCCTCTCCCGCCACCCTTATTCCTTCTCCAGTTGCATGACTTTCTGTACTGCTTACCTGGCAAAACAAATACATTTAAAAATAAATGCAGAATGAGTCAGTGTTATTCTTTTCACTGCTTAGGATTACAACTGTAAGGAAAAAAAACCTTTAAAAATGAAAACTTACAACCACCATCTCGGCTTCTAAGAGAGTTCGGTACTGCATGCTGCTGGTGGTGTCCACATGTAGCAGGTGTCCTTTGATGGTGGAGGAATAGCCTATATGACCAAAAAATAGGATATCAGCACACAGTCATTAAAAGTGTCAAGTGATCCCACAGAGACTTGGATTTAGTGTTGTGACTTACAGTTCCAGGAAGGGCAACTCTGTATATGTACATGCACTTCATCAAATTTGCAGCTGCTGAAACTGTGTTAACATCTGTGATGTCATTTTGAATGTAAGGAACATTAAACCCTGTGACCGTTCCTGTTAAATAACCGTGATCTGCCTCTGAGAAGACACCAGTAGACCGACTGGTGATAACTGAGCAAATGGTGATGCACTGTACATTACATCTAAAAGGGCTTCTTTATCCACTAGCCACTTAGCCAAATGCTGCTGGCCTGCATTAACCTTGGAAGTGTTCTAGGTAGCTAAGATGTTAGTAACAGCAGCTACTTTACTAACACCATGTTCCTGCACAATAACTAACAGGCATCCTAAAAACTAGACAGGTCATGCCACTCATTATGAGTTACGCAGTCCACTGCACTCGTGGCAATAAATCATATCACTAAGGCAGCCATATGATAACCTCGATATCTTAATATATAATCAGATTACTGTATGTTGTTTCAGTAATACTGATCATTAAAGTACAACTGTAGAATTCTGAAATAAAAAGGCGTTACCACTAACAGTAGAGCTTCAAGACAATCTCCTACATAGAGTCATACCTTTGGAACTGCAAGTCATCAGGTGTCAGGGACACTCGTAATCTGTTGCTTAGCTGGGGCCTCCACACTGATGCATGTCAGTGCTACCTCATTCCTATCTCCTCAGTTTCCTGCCAAAGACTTTCTAAAGAGTCTTATCATACCGACAGGAATGGGAGACCACAACAGTGACAGGCAAACAGCAGAGTTGGCACTTCTGAAAAAAGAAAATCCATCAAGCACACAAAAAAGCAGAAAACTCAGCATGAAGAAACAGGCATGTCTTCCACGGGATGCCTCCTGAAATACGGAACAGGGTAAGTGGGTGGGTGATATGTAGCTCTGTGGAAGAGATTCTCTCGAAGATCTACTGTTACTGGTACGTACCAAAACTATCTTGCTTGAAGACATCTCCCTCAAAAAAGCCAAAACTTTTGAACAATTCCCAAGCAATACAGGAAGGAAAATAAAAGGAACGCCCAAAAGCAGGGACCTATGGTACCAAAAGACAGCAGGCCTCGAAAGAAGCCAGTCCATCTATAGGATACCAGGTAGAAACAAATTACTCATCGCAGTAGTCTTCTTTCTTCCAAGGGGTCCTTTAACATCAGTAACTTTAGCAGTTAGCTGGCCAAGTGCAACTGCCCCAGAGGTATGCCTTTACAAGAAGTTTATTTAAATGAGCTCTACGCAACAGCCAATCAAAAAACAGGAGGGGAGTGAGCTGAGTGAGAGCAGTCTGAAGGCTTCAGAATTTTTTCGAAGATAAACGAGGGCACATGCCCCAAAAAAGAATCAACAGGATTCAAAAAACATGCAAATGTCCACAAACGTGGAAATAGAAACAACATGAGGAAGAAACTCCTCCATAAAAAAAAAAAAATCAAATTTGGTAAGAGAACTGATAACAGAGCCCTTCTCCTGACAGGTGAACCGGGGAGGAAGGGTGGGAGCTTACTGATGCTAAAGGACCCCTTGGAAGAAAGATTACTGTGGTGAGTAATTTTTTTCTTCTTACCCCAGGAGTCCCTTAGCATCAGTAACTTTAGCAGACTACCGAGCAGTACCAAGTGGGAGGTAGGCAGAGAACCTACTTAGGAAAGATGCTCTGCAGAACTGCCCTGCCAAATTTGGCGTCAGATCTGGTCTACACATCCAAACTGTAGTGTTTAACAAAGGTGTGCGCAGATTTCTAGGTAGCTGCTTTGCAGACATCCAGAAGGGGAATGTCCCTTGCTGCTGCAAGCGAGGCTGCAGAGCCCCTGGTGGAGTGGGCCCTGAGCCACACTAGAGGTTGGTGACCAGCTTTTTCATAGCAGAATCTAATACAAGAGACCAACCAGCGGGAAACCGTTCTCTTGGTAGCTGGACTTCCTCTACCTACATCCCTGTAGGTGAGGAACAACTAAGTGGAAGAGCCTCAGACTGTCTAGTATGCTATATGTAGCAGAAGAGGGTTCTTTAGATATCCAGGCTGTGGAGCTTCTGCTCACCAGGAGTGGATTTCTCAGTTAAGAAGACAGGCAGCGTAATGGACTGGTTTCAGAGGAACTCTGAAACCACCTTTGGCAGAAATCTCCTATTTGTCCTGAGCTCAACTTTATCGTTGTGAGGAATGATGTAATTTAGCTCAGTACACAGGGCCTGTAGTTCTGAAATCCTCCTGGCAGAGGTAATGACCACAAGGAAGACTGCCTTCCAAGTCACAAACTTGATATGAGCAGTGGACACAGACTCAAAAGGTGGTTTCATGAGCCTGTCTATGCAGAGGTTCAGGCTCCAAGGGGGAACCGGCTCCCTGACCGGAGGCTGAAGGTGCAAGAGTCCTTTGAAAAACTGTTTAAAAATGGCGTGGAAAAAATGTATTTTTTTCTTCCCCACCAAAAAGTAGCTCAAAATTGCAGCTAAGTGTAGCTTGAGGGAAGATAGTTTCAAACCTGACGCCTGCAACTGTACCAGGTAATCTAGCAGCTGAGGGTCTGAAGCTGAAAGAGGGGGTCGACCTTTTTTGCTCTTGCACCAGAGGGAAAACCTTTCCCATTTGGCTACATAAGTCTTCTGAGTGTTCGTTTTTTAGCCATCCTCAGGATCCTAAGGAACTGTTCAGAGTAATGAGAGGATGGAAACTCTAATTCCTCAAGTACCAGGCTTTGAGGTGAGGAGAGTGTATGTCTGGATATTGCACTCCTCTGTGAGGAAGGGTCAGAAGGGAGCGAGTTGGAGGCAGCCAAATGGGCCTGTTGTAGGACACTGAGAGAAGGAGAGGGTACCAGGCTTGCCTGGGCCAATCTGAAGCCACCAGGATCATCGATGCAGGCTGTTGTCTGAGTTTCAGCAATACCCTGAGTATCAGAAGAAAGGGAGGGAACGCGTATAGGAACCTCCCTGACCAGTCCAGGACCCTCCAGCGGAAGCATTCCTGGGATTAGGGGCCTGCAACAGTACTGAGGAAGCTGAAAGTTGAGGGGAGAGGCAAACAGATTCACTTCTGGTGTGCCCCACCACCTGAACCGGGGAGAAGTGACGAGGCGGGGGGCGACAGCCCTCAACCCGTCACTGGGCAGGCTTGGAGGAAGGGCCGGCCGAGGGGCCTCCTGGACCTTTGCCTCCCGGCTTCCTGCTGGAGGAAGCTGCAGGCTTGGCTTTGGGATGCCAAGTGCAAGCCTGCTGGCCCTGATGCTGGTGTTGCTGGGCCGGATGTGCCGCAGGGGGCTGAAGGACGAAAGGGCTTACGCTGCTGCTGGCGGCCTTTGTCCTTCTAGGCAGATGTGACCGAGTCCAAGGTGGCACTGGACTTCTCGATCCTTTGCAGATGACCCTCCACCCAGGGGCCGAACAAGTCGTTACCCAAGAAGGGAACGTCTGCCAGCTTGTGCTGGGTATCCGCTGTAAAGGTGAAGATCCGCAGCCAAGCGCTCCGGCGCATGGCCACTGCGGCCGCTACTGACTGGGCACGAGTCAGCTTTGTCCAAGGAAGTTTGGAGTTGCTGTTTGGCCACCGCCCTTCCCTGATCCCGCACTTGGTTGACCGTTGTCTGGAGGTCAGCCGGGAGATGAGGAATCACCTCATCCAGGGAGCCCAAAAGGGCATACGAAAAGTGTGCCAATAGAATGGCCGAGCTGGTCTGACGAAGGTCTAGGGAGGAAGCAGTATAGACTTTCCGGCCGGAGAAGTCTAGTTTCTTGGACTCTTTATCTAGTGGCTTGTCCACATCCCAAGCGTTTCTGGAGCGCCGGAAAACGCTGTCGGTCACTAGCCTCCGCGGAGGGGTGCTCCGAGAAACCGGAGAGTGAACCAGTGGGAACGGCATACTTTCGAGCAATCCTGGCTGAAGGTGCTGGACAAGAAGCTGGCTGCTGCCATAGCTCCAGAGCCGGGCCAACAAGGGCTTCGGCCACCGGGAAGGCCTCCGTGGGGGAATCTCCTCGGTCCAGTATCTTCGTGAGGGGATACTTGGCCCATTTTGAAATGGGTTAGAGCTTCATCCCAGTGGACTCTGAGATGAGTCGAAGCATTCCAAGAAATGAGGATGGGCTCTCGCCCACCAACTGACCCCCAGTGGACTCCAGGTCAAGCGGCCTGAGAACAAGGAGGAGTCGTCATCAGACTCCGAGGAGTCTGTGGACAGTTGCCGAGCACCTGAGCTACCCTCCACCTGCCGAGGTCGATCGGGAGTGAGGGTGACCGACAAATGATGGGGCAAGCCCTGACCCAACCGAGAATCCTTGGTCGGGGACCCAAATTTAGGTTGTGAAGGCAGGGGTTTCACCACAATGGGTGGCGCAGTCGGTTTCAGACGAACAACTGGTGCCGGCTTCGGCTCCTCGATTACCATGAGGGGTTGTTTTGGCTGCTCTGGTGACAGCCACTTAATGGCCGGGGAAGGCGACGGTGTCAGCTTATTCCCGGTCAAAAGGAGCTGCTGCCACATCAGATCCTCGTAGTGCCAACGCAATTTGCGTCGGAGCCTATCCTTCGATGAGGACGAAGACGAGGATGAGCGGCGCCGCCGCTTTTCACGGTGCCGAGTCCGAGACCGCCTATGTCGGCAGGATCGGCTGGACTGGGAAGACGTCCGAGACTGAGACTGAGATCTTCAGTGTTTCCGAGGGTGGGTCTGAGAAGGGGCCGGGGAAACCCGCTCCTCCCTCAGTTCAGAGATCTTAACTGGGGACTCCCGCACAGGAGGCACAGGCAAGTCCTCAGTTTCCACCGGGGGAACCGGTGAAGAAGGGTTGTCGGCTTCTCCAGTCGACAGCCCATCCGACAGGTCGAGAAAAATCTCGACTGCGTCAACGGATGTCTCGGCCAGCTGACCTGACGGGGACAGTGATCGAAGTCGAGTGTCGACTATCCGGGGAAGGGGACCTCTCCCACTCCCATGAACATCGACGGTGGGACTCACCCTTAGAGTCCTTCTTTTTGGACCGAGAGGAATGTCCCGAAGTCCCCTCTTCCTTGGTGGAGAGGGATTGACAAAGCTCCTTGAACGAAGCTGTGTAGGAGGAGCCCAAAGAGAGCGGGATAAATGCCGCAACCGAAGAAGATGATGATGTGGCCTGGGCCGCTTCCTCCTTGAGGGCGATCAGTTGTTCGAGCTGTTCAGCCTAGCCCGCTGCCGGACACCGCCCAACGGGCCTCCTTCGACTTGACTGGAGGATAAAGTTTCTCGGGGCGCCCAAGTTGCAATCTGGCAGCATGATCCTCTAAGACCGTGGCCGGAAAGGACATGCACAAGTCGCAGGCCTGCAAACTGTGCTCAAGCCCAAGGCAGTACACACACATGGAGTACGGATCAGTCCACGACATCTTCTGCCCACAGGGGCACTGACGAAATCCGGGAGTCCATTTGTCCATTGCAGCCACAAGGGAAGATAAAGACAGAAGTCTTGTAAATTTTAAAATTAGTTTCGGGTAAACTGAAGAGTTTGGATTCAGGCCTAAAACACAGAGCGCAAAGAAGGGAACCTGAGCTTCCAAGCGGTAAGGAAGATCTGGCGTCATGGGGCGGAGCCAAGAGTTTTACCACCCGGGTGGGTGGGAGAAGCCAGCTTGAAGACCTTCCGGCAAGATTTAAAGCGGCAAGGAATCTGCCAGTAAGTGTGGATTGAACAACATATCCATGTCCTTATAAATGAAAATTACGTACCTACCATAGTTCTTGATCTTCTCTTGTATCTTCACCATTCATTACTGCTTGGGTTGTGCCAGAGGTGCGCACCTGCTACGGGAGATTTTTTTATTTTTTTTTTTGGAGTCGGCACCAACGGCGCCGCCCCCAGGAGTGACGCGTGTGTCATGTAAGCGGGGGGCCATTAGGTGCCGCAGACTCTTCCTCCATCTCAGTTCTGGTAGCTGGAGAGGCAAAAACAAAGGGTGAGAAAAAAGGAGGGAGGCAAGACAGCCGAGGGACAGAAAAAGGAAATGATATAAACTGAAAAAGAAATAAGCTGATAGAGGACAGAGGAGAAGAAGATGCCTACCCTAAGGGATCGAAGGGCCTCACCCCTGGGGTGGCTCCAAAGGAGGAACAGAGAAAGGAGAGAGAGAAGGAGAAGAAAGAGAGGAAAAAAGAAAATAGGATGGTGGGAGGGAGAGCTCTGCCGATTGGGAGATTGGTTTAAGGCTGATAAGCTCGGAACCAAAGACAAGGGAGCAAGGAGTGCATTTTATAAAATGAGGAAAAGTTTAACTGAACCACTTGTCCAGTTTTAACACAAGGCAGATTCTCTACAGCTCCCGCCATCCCCAGCTCTTTAAATCCTAGCTGAGAGCTCACAGACTGCCAAGGCAGAAATCTGTTCTGAAAAGGAGCGCCCAACTAGGGAGGGAGAGGAAGAGGAAGCCCACTAGCACTTTGTTAAGTGCTAACATAGATGTGAGCGGGGAGGGGGGTGGTAAGGGTTTAAGGCCCTACAAAGGACACCCCTTAAATAGAAAAAGAGTGGAACTCAATTGGATTCCCTGAAGGCAAGGCAAAGATCACCAGCTCAGGGTAATATAGTGTCAGGACAGCTTAAATTAGCAGAAACTGATACAAGATGATCGAGACATGCCAGAGGGGACCTAGCAAAGGAGACTGAGCCATTTAAGGGATAATCTCCTTAACTGTAAATTGAATAACGTCGCTAGGAAGAGCCAAACGGTCACTCCCAGGAGAAATCAGAAAAAGTTCCCTCAGGATAAATATAAAGCCACTCGTTCCTCGATTCCCTCAGGAAATAGGATCCGTCCAAAGGGACGGAAAAACTAAGATTTTTATGCCTTTTTTATTTTTTTAAATAAAGAAGAGGGAAGGAACAAGCAGGGAAGGGGAGACGCCAGAGAAGGAGGCCCTCGAGGGGAAGGTGGGTGGGTATCAGTAATGAATGGTGAAGATACAAGAGAAGATCAAGAATTACGGTAGGTACATAATTTTCCTATCTTCCCTTGTCAATCTTCACCATTCATTACTGCTTGGGTGAGTGCCAAGCCCCCCCCCTTCCCGGAAAAGGGGGGGGGGTCAAGAGAAAGCCCTGAGGGAACAAGACCCTCAGCCTCCTCCTGGTGGGAAACAGAAGGGACAGACCCTGGGCTAATCAGACGAGAAGCCTAAGGCTGAGAAGATCTAGAAGGTGTCCCCCAGAGACAAGAAGATGGAGGAAGCCCCTGCAGAAGTCTCCTAGCTCTGATGGAGAAAAGACGGGTCCCCCAGAAAGCGGAGCGAATCACCCTACACCAGGCCAAGGGTGACAATCTTGATAGACAAAGCCATGCCATCCATCTAATACAGATCGCTGTCCCTGCAAGCCTGGAAGCCACCTCACTGGCGTCATAAGATGCCCTGGCTTGGTGACTTGCCCACTCCAGGCCTACAGCAGAGAGGGCAATGGCCTGTCTAGATTGCTTCGTATCAGGCATTGATGCTAGAAGCTGGGATAGCATCGACCATAAGTGCCTCTGGTAGGCAGCATGGTGTGCCTGATGAGACGCAATGCACAGAATTACACGAGAAGAAGAGAACACTCTTCTCCCCTACCGGTCAAATTGTAGAGAATCTGAATCCAGTGGACGGTTATGCGCACCAGGTGGCGGCACACGGAGGGAGTTTCTAGGAATGCCAAACCCGAAGGTGGGTTGGGGAGAGAACCTAGAGACTCAGATGGGGCACAATACCTTCTCCTGCAGTCTGCCGGGGCTGGAATAGGGACGGCTGGCGACTGCCAGGAACGGATGGACACCACCTGGAAGGGAACAGGCCAGGATGGTACCACCAAATGCTAAGCACTGAATTCACTGAGGAATTCACACGTTTCCCGCTTGGTATTGTCTCGCCTAACGAAGGAGATACGAAAATCCCTCACCATCCTCGAAAGGAATCGCTGATATTCAGTGAAATCATCGTCGGAAGAGAGATGAGCAGGGGGTTTCTCTCCCTCCGAGGAGGGAGACAAGGATGATGGGGAGCTTGAATGTCCAGAGGACTCCTGCGGTGGCGGGGACAGGCGAAACACCCGCTCATGCATACATCTAACGTATGAGGGGAAGGCCGACGCAGTGGCTCTGAATATCTCCCAGGATAACGGGACCGTAGGACCAACATGGCCTGGGAGAGGTGGGGGTGGCTGCAGAGGAATGGGAAAGAGTCACCCACGAAGAGGCAGCTGTTCTCTGTTGAGGCTCTGAAATCTGGAAAATGGAGCCTGAGCTGGGGGGTGTCCCGGACAGCAAACCAGGTCGCAGAACAGAACCCAGACCCAGGGGATGCAAAGCCTGGAAGAGCCTAGTAGGGGATCCTCCCCTGTGATGAACCTGAGGTTGCATGGGTCCAGAAGAGCAGCCCACAGCAACGGCGCCAGAGGGGTCCCGAGAGGGAAAGACGGGGTCCAGCGCTATGGTTCCTACCTGCACCCCGAGGGGTGGCAGGTGAAGACCGACGCACCTCACCTCGATCTCTCAACTCCTCGGACTCAGAGAACGCCCTCCTCCTCCTCGACCTCAGCGACAACCTACCCCAAGCAGACGCAGCAGCACCAGGAGTGGCAGCTATTGCAACCCCCCCAGGAGGATTAGCCTCTTCCCCTGTCTCCACGCCATCTCCCTCCAGAGAACCCAGGCCACCCCCAGCCTCGGAGGCCTCAGGAGAGGACAGCAGAGGAGACTAAGGAATGGGTGCGCTGGGCCACCTAGCGCCTCGTCTCACCAGAGATCCCGACTCTTTGACGGGTCCACGTCCGAGTCATCCTCCTCCGAGAAAGAAGAGACCAGCTGGACCTCAATACTGGCCACCCCGCGGCCTCCAAAGAAACGGCGCCGCAAATGACGCCGGTGCCACTTACGGCACCGGACGGCTTCGGCGCACCCAAGACACCTGAACCCAGCCCTGACTTTCCAACTGCGCAGGTCAGACCCGCAGCACTGCCCTCGGCACAGGGACCCAACGTGGCACTGCTAGAGGAGTTGACAGGGCCCATGGCGCCGAGAGCCAACATGGCACCACAAACGGTGTCGCCCCGATCACCAGCGCCGGGATCCGGAGCGGCACTGGAAGGCAGCGTTGAGGGTCCACTGATGCCAGGCCCAGAAGTCCTGGGCCATGGCACTGGGGGAGCCTGCACCTCCGAAGAGGTGACAGCCGAGGCTGTGTCTCCAGCACAGCCCCGGGAGGGACCACGGCATTCCCCCAACACCGTTAAAGAGGCCTCCTCCTCGGCAAGACCAGAAGATGAGCCCCCCCCCAGACCGTACATGCCTGGGAGGGGACCCGGAGGAAGGGTCTAGAGATCTTATCCGAGAAGCCCGAGCGTCCCCCGAAAGTCGGCGGGGCCTTGCAGATCTTAAATGCGCAGACTTCAAGGATGCGACTGTCCGTCGAGAAACAGGCGTCGCACTAATCCTTATTATGTTTGGGTCCCAGGCAGTGAAGGCAATCATCATGCTGGTCTGTTACGGAAAAATGCCGGCCACAACAGCACTGATGCATAGGGGCACGGCCCACTTTCGATTTACGTTTGGTTCCTGAACTTGACATGATGCTGAAAACACCTGAAAAACACAGAAAAAGGCTCCCGGTGCCGTAGAAATAAGGAACGGTCTTACCAGACTGAAAACGGTTCAACGGCGTTGGGAGGAATTGGAGAAGGAGTCGCAGGAAGGCCTATGATGCAGGTTCAAAGAAATTCTCACACACACGGTAGCAGGTGCAGCCTCGACGGCAGGAGAAACAGAACTGAGATGGAGGAGGAGTCTGCGGCACCTAACGGCCACCCCTCACGCATGATGCAGCACGTCGCTCTCGGGGGCGCCGGCGTTGGTGCCGACTCCACACACACAAAAAAAAATCTCCCATAGTGGGTGCGCACCTCCGGCACAACCCAAGCAGTAATGAATGGTGAAGACTGACAAGGGAAGATCTCCATCACCATCTTGGACACGGTGGACAGTGCTGTGTTCTGCCAGTACCAATGGACAAAATAGTGCAGAGAATGCTCAGTGATTGCCATTCATCTCCACTATTTAACAGGCCCGGTCGGTATCCAGAAAGATCCCTTTTCTCTATGTGCTCGCAAGACAGCTACAGGGCTACACCCACTGCAGCCGTAAAAAAGGGAATGCAACGGTGACTTCACAAGCATTCTTTATAGTATAATAACATGCTGTTCAACGTGACTGCATCTTAGTTAGCATGTCCTGAAACCCACATCAGTTTATGCATGACAACATTTTCACTTAATGTTTCCTTACCTTCATCCCCTACTGTCATGGGTATGTTAACTTCTAAATACGAGCCTGCTCCAACATTTACATGCACCGCATTCGTTTCCTGCAACAACAAGGTAACTTTGAGACTACTCATTTTCAGAGCGTCACTGTATTAAATGATCCCAGCTGAATTTTATAAGAATCAAAAGAAAATTCTAATTAGTAGTCTTGTATCGAGCAGAGTCCCTACATTAAATACTTGCTCCTACGAATACCAAGCCACAGTGAAAAAGGTTAAGCCTTCTGCAGCATGTATCATACCAAATCAAACTAAACCAAACCAAAAATGCTACTTGACAGGTATGTAGCTTTTTTTTTTTTGTCTGCAGAGGTACACAGCAGTACTCAAACTGGTTTTAGAATGTAATATACATGTGTAATCGTTCACCATATATTATAAGTTGATTTACATCGGAATATTCTAACAAGTTTTTCTTCATACTGAAAAAAAATCACTTTAGCTTGACAGTTCAATCCATTTACACCTCTCTCCTCTTGCTCTCACTACTAGATAACAGAGCTTAATTAAAGCAGAGTTTTATTTTTCATTGTATCAGTCCTCTCTATATATTGCCTTCAGTATGTGAGCCCCTTCGATTGCTGCTTAGATTTGCGAGTGGCATGTTCCTTAATGTCTTATTTGAACTGCTTGCATTTTCCTTTCCAAGAAGAAAAAATTACTCACCTTAGTAATTGCTTTTCTTCTCATGGAGTTTTGCTATATTATGACTATATGCAGTCAGCCACTGCAGCTGAACTGCCCCGGAGAGGAAAGAGTTAACTCCAGAGAGTCTGGAGTTCCACAGCGCGAAGGCGCTATACCAAAGCTCTATCTGGCCAGTTTCAAATGAAACTGTCAGATCTTTACGAAGCTAACACTAAGCAACAAGTCTGTGTGTGAAAGCTCTACACTAGCCAAGTGGCTACCTACTAGTAGGAATAACAACAATATAAACAGCAATAATAATAACAATGAATAATAGTATTATTAGTTTCTCCCTGACAAGCACTAATTAGACCCCCTTCCCCAAGACTCAAGTCCAGGAAGGGGCCAACATATTACTTAAAACAGAAATACCTAATTCCTAACCCTAAATAAAGGGGTGAATGGAAGAACTAAAATGGCATGACACAGTGCTTGCACTAATTTGCCACCCCTACCCAAGTAGAAGTTCTGAGAGGGCAGGAGGAGGGTGGTCATAATATAGCAAGACTCCATGAGAAGAAAAGCAATTACTAAGGTGAGTAATTTTTTCTTCAAACACCATGAAGTCTTGCTATATTATGACTATATGCAGATTACACAGCAGTACCTCCATGGAGGAGGGTCAGGACCTACTTAGGAAATAGGCTCTGAAGCACAGCTGTGCCAAAACGAGCATCTCTCCTGGACTGAATATCCAGGGAATAATGCTTGGTAAAAGTGTGAACTGTTTTCCAAGTAGCAGATTGACAGATTTCCAGAATGGGAATATCTCTAGCAGCCGCTAGAGATGCAGCTGTACCCCTGGTGGAGTGAGCCCTCAGTCCTGAGGGGGGTTCTCTACCTAGTTTTTGATAAAATTGGATACAAGAGACAATCCACCTTGCAATTGTCCTCTTAGTGGCAGGTTTCCTTTGCCAACCTCGCCATAGGTAAGGAAGAGTTGGAGGATTCGAACCTGTGACCCTTGGTGCGTTCAAATAGTAGCTTAAGGCTCTTTTGACGTCCAAGCTGTGCAGACTCCTCTCACCTGAGGAAGAATGCTCAGTGAAAATACTGGAAGAGAGATGGATTGGTTCAGGTGGAAATCTGAAACCACTTTAGGCAAAAACTTTCTGTTAGTCCTGAGGACTACCTTATCTCTGTGGAAAGAGATAAAATCTTCTTCCACTGACAGGGCCTGTAGTTCACTTATGCATCTGGCAGAAGTGATAGCCACTAGGAAAACAGTTTTCCAAGTCAGAAACTTGAGCTCTGCTGAGGACAGAGGCTCAAAGGGGGGTTGCATTAACTGAGCAATGCAAACATTCAGGTCCCAAGCGGGAGCTGGTTCTCGAAAAGGAGGGTTGGTGTGAAGTAACCCTTTAAAAAACTTGGAAAGCACAGGGTGAGAAGAAAAGGAAGCAGGCTTCCCTGCTGACAGAAAAGCAGAGACAGCTGCCAGATTAACCTTTACGGTAGCTGGCCTAAGGCCTAAGGAATTTAAGTGGACCAAATAGTCCAGTAAAATGGGCAGATCAGCAGATTCTGGGATAATCTGCTTCTCAGAGCACCAGATGGAAAACCTTTTCCACTTAGAATTGTAAGTGGCCCTAGTGGGAAGCCTTTAAAATATCCAAAACACCTTGAGAAAGGTGTAAGTCAGCAAATTCTAACTCCTCAAGAGCCATGCCTTGAGATGGAGGGATTTGAGGTCCGGATACCACACTCTCCCCTGTGCACAGGCCAGTAAGTCGTGGACTCTGGGCAAGCTCAGGGCAGGGTGGACTGTCAAGGACAGAAGCAGTGGGTACCAGGGCTGTCTGGCCCAATCTGGAGCAATCAGAATCACCTTGCAGGGCTGAGATCTGATTTTTACTAATACCCTGAAAAGAAGGGGAAAGGGGGGAAAGGCATACAGGAACTTCCCTTTCCAATCCAACTGAAAAGCGTCCAGGGGGACTGATCCCAGCAGTGGAGGCCTGCAACAAAACAGAGGAAGTTGGTGGTTGTCTGGGGCTGCGAAAAGATCTATCTGAGGGGTGCCCCATCTGGCAAAGACTGACCCCAGCACCTGAGGATTCAGAGCCCATTCGTGATGGCCCTGAGAAATCCTGCTGAGGGCATCCGCCAGGACATTGTCCTTCCCTGGAAGGTGAACTGCTATCAGGGAGGTGTTCAGGAGTAAGCCAGAGACCACAACTTCATTGCTTGGGTGCACAAGGCTGATGACCGAGTGCCCCTTGCTTGTTGATGTACCACATTGTCGTGGTGTTGTCTGTCCTGACTTGAACTACTTTGTTCTGGACAGAAGCTGAAAACGCCTGAAGAGCTAAAAGGACAGCTCTGAGTTCCAAAAGATTGATGTGGAGCAGAGATTCCTGGGAGACCACACTCCTGAGTGGACAGGTCGCCAAGTGAGCTCCCACCTAACAGGAAGCATCCGTGGTGAGGGTGAGGGAGTGGGAAACGGAATGAAAGGAACCCTTGTTTTAGATTGCTTTGATCCTGCCACCAGTGTAAGGCCAGGATCAGGTTTGGGTCACTGGAACCAATTTGGAAAGGGGGTCCCTCCTTTGAGACCAATAGGCCCTCAAATGGAACTGAATGTCCCTCATCTGGAATCTTGCTCCTTGCACTACAGCTGTGGAAGCAGCCATGTGCCCTAGGAGTTGCAGAAAATGCCTTGCTGGTCGAGAGACCCGCGAGGGTAAAGGAGGATGCCAGGGCAATGAGTCTGTCTACCCTTTCGAGGGAGAAATGCCCTGGCTAACTTTGTGTTCAATTCTGCACCTATGAAAGTTAGTACCTGAACTGGTTCGAGAACTGACTTTGGTAAATTCAGCAGGAATCCCAGGGAAGTGAGAAGCTGCTGGGTGACTTGCAAGTGGGATGTTACCTGATCTGGGACTGACCCACTATGAGCCAGTCGTCCAGGTAGGGAAACACAGCAATCCCTTGCCTTCTAAATGAGCCACTACCACAGCTAGACATTTCGTGAATACCCTTGGCGCAGAGGTAAGGTCAAGGGCACTGCCCTGAACTGGTAGTGGCCTGAGGGTAGTTCAACCTGAGGTACTTTCGGTGAGAAGGCCTGATCAGAACATGAAAATAGGCATCCTTGAGGTCCAGGAAGCTAACCAGTCCCTGGCCTCAGGGAGGACAAAATCATTGTCAGAGTTAACATTTTGAACTTTGGTTTCAAAAGATGCTTGTTCAGGTACCTTAAGTCTAAAATGGGCCGCCATTCTCCTGTCTTTTTTGGGGTAAGAAAGTATCTTGAGTACAGCCCCTTGCCCTGATGGCAAGGAGGGACCCTTTCTACTGCTTTGCAGTCCAAAAGAGAAGAAACCTCTGCTTCCAAAGCAAGGGCTTCTGAAGGATTTGCAGGTGGAAAATGTCTGGCCTCATCTTCGAAACTGTTTGAAGCTGAGAACCAGACCCTGGCCTATTACCTCCAGAACCCACCTGTCCGAAGTTAGGGACACCCAGTTCTGGCTGAAATAAACCAACCTGCCCCCCACTGGTACAGGAGAATCGGCCCTGGGCACCCCATCAGGGTGCCTGCTTGGCAGTAGCCTTAGGCTGAGGGGAAGGGGACGGTTTACTTGTGCCCCGTCTACCTCTGCCTCTAAAGAAACCCCTCTGTGCAAATGCAGAGGAGGCCTGAAATTGGTAAAAAAGGCCTGTGGAAAGGCCTGCCCCTACCTCTGGGAGCGTGCCTCTGTGGAGTGGCATGCCTCTCCTTAGCCTGGGCACTTTTGTAGGTAGTTCTGTATTCATCCATCTTTTTCATATAGTTTTCTGTTTGTTCCCCAAACAGAGAATTACCCACAACAGGAAAATCCATAGCCTTTGACTGAGTATCTTGGGACAGATTAGTGCATCTGAGCCATGCCAACCACGGAAAGCTACAGAAGTGGCCATGACCCTAGAGGAAACATCATTAACATCAACAGCAGTATGAAATTGAACTTTAGAGGCTTCAATGCCATCAGCAGCCACCTGTTCCAACTCACTAGCCAGCTGGCCATGGGCCTGCTTGGCTAACTGCAATACTGTGTCCCACCTAGATTTCTGATATCTAGCCACATAAGCCATATAATTTGCCTGCCTGAGTCCCAAAGAAGCTGCCATATACTGTTTTTTCGCCATGGCATCAATCTTCCTGGAATCCTTATCAGGAGGATGTGAGGCCAGAGGAATATTAGCCTTGTCACAGGCTGCAGCTTGTACCACACCTACATGACTACACTGCTCAGTGAGGAAGTCTGTATCAGAGCCTGACAAGGTATATCTTCTGTCCATTTTTTTATCTACAGGAGGGACAGAATGAGGATTTTTTAAAATCTTTGTTGTTTGCTTCCTAAATGACTTATGCAAAGGAATAGACAACCTCCTAGACTCTGGTATATCCATCATTTCTACATAATTAGGCTCCTCTTGCTCATCCACAGCTTCCTCTAAAGGAAGCTGGAGGGTTTCTGCAACCTTTTTGTAAAACATAAAATGAGAAGGGGACTCAGACAGAAAAGGAGGAGATTCTAAAGGTCTGTCTGGAGAAATGTCCAGTTCAATGGGCACGTCCAGACCCTCCCAGCCACACATGTAATGATCAAATTCGTCCTCCCTCTCCTGTGGTTCATAAAATTCCTCAACATCATACTCCTGAACCACTGGCACTGAACGAACCAACCTTTTACCAACTGTAGGTGGTTCGGCAGGACCCTGAGACAGTGACTGGACAATCTGTATGGCTTTAGCTATTTCTGCAGCAGTTGGAGACAATTTTGGACTCCAAACCTACTGATTTCTTTGTCTTTTTCACTGAGACTGGTTCCCCTGAACCAGCCTTCCTTTTGTCCGAGGAAGTCTCGCCCTGGTCAGAGGGCACTCCCTCTGGTCCAGTGGGTACTGGACCGGGCTGGCCATCCGGGTCAGCGGACTTCTTGGCCTCTCGTTCCCTGAGCCGGCCCAATCTCTTTTCCAGGGTGGCTGCAGGGAAATTTTGACACACCTGGCAGTCTGACAGGAGGTGGTCAGCCCCCAGACAATAAACACAAGTGGTGTGTGGGTCAGCCTTGGCAAAGGCTTCCCCACAGACATCACAGTGTTGAAACCCAGTGGGCCCGGTTTTTCTTTTGGGTTTCTCAGACATAATGCCAGCCTAACCAAAAACTTGCCCTTTTGATGGCAGTGCCAGGCAAGACAACACTCCTTATCGGTTCCTAACACCGTGTCACGGGTATTTGAAAAACCTATTTTAAAAGCAAGGTTTTTAGAACCAATAAGAACCGGGAACCAGACTCTAAAAGCCCAACCACACTTTTAAAACGTTAAATTAAGCAAACCGATCGGTTCAAAACCGAACCGATAATTGAATTTCCACACAGACTTTAAATTTTCTACTTACGGTTTACCAGATAGAGCTTTTAACCGAAATGCGGTAAAATAAATACTTTTGCCGGTTCAAATGAACCAGAATACTGCTTGAACCGAGAAATGAACCGTGAAGGAGCTGATCTCGGGCGACTGTTCAGTGAAGCGGAGTAAAGAATCTGACAGTTTCATTTGAAACTGGCCAGATAGAGCTTTGGTATAGCGCCCTCGCGCTGTGGAACTCCAGACTCTCTGGAGTTAACTCTTTCCTCTCCGGGGCAGTTCAGCTGCAGTGGCTGACTGCATATAGTCATAATATAGCAAGACTTCATGGTGTTTGAATGGCAGTTTTAAATGCACAAGAGAGTTCACAGCTGCAAACACAAACTCTGTACAAGCAGGAATAAATAAACCAGTACCCCTCCCCGCAAACCAATGGCATTATAAGGACAGATAAGAGCAAGTAATTTAATTAAGAGATTCTGAGATGACCACTCACTGGTATAAGCAGCAAAGGAAGGGTCTCATATAATAAGGGACATGCAAAGAGAAATATTAATTTATTTTTGAATATTTAAACATTAGTCAACTTCCCCAAAGAAGTGACTTGCAAGTCATAAAATGCTGCAATCTAAATAAAAGGTGAGAGAGAAAATAAGAACCCTAATGGGCGAGTAAAGACCAAGAGACATTTTGTGCTCTGAGGAGTTCCAAATCAATTCAATTTCTGAAGAAACAAAGAGTGACATATAATCTGTATTTTGGTACTAACAAAAGCTTCCAATGCCTCAGTTTTACACAACACATCTACAGTAACTACTGTCTGGAACCTGTAAAGGAGAAGATTTTAGTCCCTTTGCCATGCACCAGAAAACGTAACACAACACAGTCATTAAAGAAGTCTTATTTAAGGTACAAGTGCTTAAAGAGCAAGTCTGTACTAAAATAAATTGTTTTAAACTACTATATTGCAGTGTCAGTGGCTCAGCAGGTTGCAAACTCACTTGTGAGGCCAGAAGATCGAAAGGTTGTGGGTTCTAGCACAAAACCAAGCACTTAGGGTAAATCCCAATACTGACACTGTAGTGCATCATGAGGGGGATGCTGCAGTCCTGAGGTCCTGCCTTTCAGATGAGACATTAAACCGAGGTCCTGTCTGCCTGTTCTGGTAGTTGTTCAGGTGGACGTTAAAGATCCCATGGCACTTCTCGAAAAAAAGTAGGGGAATTTCCCCGGTGTCTTGGCCAAATTTACCCCATTCACTAAAAATACCACCAACAGCTTAATCTGGTTCAGTTTCAGTTGATTACCATCTGTATCTCCCCGGGTAGCCCCTGAAAAAGGGAGTTCTAGTCTCAGTGGGCCTACCCGGTCAACAAAATTCAATAAATAAATAAAAATATATTTACAACAAGCATCTTTAGGGTTAGTGTTTTCTAGTCGTTTTTTTTTTTGTCTGCTTTTTTACTTTTTCCTTCCATATGTCTATTAAAGATCAACTGATGTGATTTGTTGGTTAGGGGAGACAAGTCATACTATGTAGTTGCCTGCCCAAGGAGCTAACTAAGCCTATTATTACATTTTTTCCATTCAGTAATATAAAAGAAAGTTACAGTTATATGCCCGGCTCGTAACTTCCGAATACCAGACAAGCACTATAGCCCCGCCCCCAAAAATAGCATTTTGGAGACATGAGACAGGGAAGAGGGCTGCAGGCGTGCTATATAAAGACAAAATGAAATCAGGGCGGGGGGGTCCTCGGAACATGGATAGAGTTTCTTTGCTACATACTATATGTGTATGGGGCTATAATATAAGTGTTATATTAGTCCCGTACATGTCTAACTTATAGACTAATAATATACAATATATGCTACAGCCCCATAGAGATGTAACTTGTAGCAAAGAAACTCTATGCATGTTCAGAGGACCCCCCCCCAATTTCATTCCATCTATAAATAGTGTGCCTGCAGCCCCGTTCCCTACCTCATGTCTTCAAAATGCTATTTTTGGGGCAGGGTTGCAGTGCTCAGCAGCCACTCTGCTTGTACTTAGAAGCAATGAGCCGGGCATATAAATGATAGTTACGTAAGAACTTACCGTAATAGTAAATCTCTGAGAGAGGTTCCCGTAGTAGGTCTTTACATATAGGACTGTGGCCACTGGTTTCAGGACCGCATGGCAAATTTCTAGCTAGCAATCATTACCGTGGGACCGCCCCAGGCATCACCTGATCAGGCGTCAGTGTGACAGTATATAGTGGCGGTCCCCATGCCCGCCCTCCAGTTCTCCTGCCATAGGCCTCCGAAGAGGAAACAGGAGAAAGGAGTAAAAGACAACTCCTTAGGCCCTGGGCTCCAGAAACGAAACCTCGGGAAAGGAAAAAAGGATAAAATAACAGGAGCTAGGGGAAGGTGGGTGGGAAATCTAGACTGCAGGAACCTCTTTCAAAGATTTACTGTTACAGTAAGTTCTTATGTAACTGTCATATCTTACTTCGAGAGGGTTCCTGCAGTAGGTCTTTACATATAGGACTGAATACGAAGCAGTTGAAAATAATGAAGGAGTCGGAGACTAAGTTCCGGGAGAAAGGAGCGCCTGTCAACTGAAACCTTCTTAAGAAAGAAGGCCTTGCAGAATGGCGAGGCCGATACCGGCTCTATGCCTAGAGACAATGTCCAGACTGTAATGCTTGGTGATTGTATGGACAGAGGACCAAGTGGCCACTGCACAGGTATCTGCAATGGACACATTCTTGAGAAAGACCGTCGAAGCAGCCATACCCTGAGTAGAATGACCTTTCACCTCCCCCGGAAGAAGCTTCTCGTACTTGTTGTAGATGTACAAGATGCAGTTAGTCAACCATTTTGACAAACCATGTTTGGAGATGGCCTTGCCCTGACATTTGGGAGCAAGGGTCACAAACAACTGGTCAGACGTCCGAGGCTCTTTGGTCCTAGAGATGTAATATCTCAGAGTCCTGTGCACATCTGAAGTGTGCAGGAGGTATTCCCCATGCTGGAATACTGCGGGTACAAAAACGGCAATTCAACATTCTGGTTCAAAGTAAATTCCGAAACAACTGTCGGAAGAAAGGAAGGGTTAGTCCTCAGAGCCACCAAGTCTCAGTGAAAATCAAATAAGACTCCTTACAGACAAGGGCCTGAAGCTCTGAAATCCTTCCAGCTGAAGTTATAGCGACCAAAAAGAGCATTTTCCAGGACAAGTAAAGCATGTCACAACTTGCTGCCTGCTCAAAAGGGAGCAAAGTAAGTTTTTCCAAAATAAAATTTAAATCCGAGGGGAGAACCGGACTCCGGAACGGAGGCTTAAGGTAGAGGATTCTTTTCAGAAAGGTTCTGGAGACCTCCAACTGAGCAAGGGTTTTGGCCCCCCTCCCCCGAAGGTGGTAGGCAGAAATCACACATAAGTGGACCATCAAAGAGGAATAACTGAGGCCCGAATCAGACAGGTGGAAGAGGTACTCAAGGACCTGAGAAAGAGAATGGATCCAGGCCCTTGGCCATGGCCCAAATAGAAAATTTCTTCTATGTCATAGCTAACGTGGATCTGGTAGAGGGCTTCCTAGCCTCTGCTAGAATCTGTGTGAGAAGAGACGCCATAACGAGAGACAGCTATGTCCAAAGGGGACACACATGCAGGAGGAGAGACTTGAGGTTCTGATGCACCAGGCTGCCCTACTCCTGAGACAGAAGGTCGTGGGAGAGACGAAGAGGTACTGGGGGTTCCAATGTCAGCTGTTGCAGCAGATGGAAGCAAATCTGCCAAGGCCAAAGAGGGACTATGAGAATCATGTAAGCCCCCTCTGCCTGGAGCTTCAGCAGAACCTTCTGCAAGTTCTGCAGAATAGGAAAAGGAGGGAAAGTATTCAAAAATCTCCCTGTCCAGGACAGAGACAGCGTGTCTTGCCAAAAAACACCATGCCTGGGAACGAGCGAGCAAAAGCTAGGTAGTTTTGAGTTAGATGGGGAGGCAAATAGACCTATTTCTGGCCGACCCCACTGAAGAAAGAGATCTTTCACTACTTCCTGCTTCACCTCTCACTCGTGAGCCCGTTCAACAGTGCGGCTGAGACTGTCCGCCAGGACATTGTGAACTCCTGGAACATGGACTGCTATCAATGACAGGCCATGCTGAACTGCCCAATACCACACCTGCATCGCCTCCCTGCAAAGGGGACACGATCAGGTGCCTCCCTGCTTGTTTATGTACCAGACTGTAGCTGTGTTGTCGGTCTGAAAAATAGTGTTCCCAGTATCAAAAGGAATTGGGACGCTTGGAGACCATAAAGCACAGAGCACTGGTAAAAGGATATGGCAGACGACTGAGCTAGTTCACCGCAAGGATACGAAGAGTTCAGGTCGATGGCAGGAAAGAAAAAATTACTCACCTTAGTAATGTTGTTTCTTCTAATGGAGTCTTGCTACATTATGACAGTAGCAGTTTGTCCCACCACTAGAACTGCTCCGGAGGTGAAATGGTTAATACCATTCCAAAATAGAACTTTGAGCACAAGCTCTAAGAAGCAGCTCTATCTGTGTAATTTCAAACCTGAACTGTCAGATCTTTACGAGCAAAAACTCACTAATGTCTGTGTGGAAGCTGTAACCTACACTAGCCAAATGGCTACCTAAATATTAACAACCATTGCTGGTCCCAACACCCAAGACTCAAGTCAGGGGACCAGAACTACTAACACAATTCTAACAACATGAGAATAAAACAGTATAATAAAACACACACACCCCCAAACTCCCAAAAGGGGAGAAACGCTAAAAGGGCATAAAATAGTGCCCACACTAAGTTGCCCGCACCCCACCCAAGTAGAAGTTCTGAGAGGGGCAGGCTGGGGGGGAGGTCATAATATAGCAAGACTCCATTAGAAGAAACAACATTACTAAGGTGAGTAATTTTTTCTTCAAACAACATGAAGTCTTGCTATATTATGACAGTAGCAGACTACACAGCAGTACCTCCATGGAGGAGGGGCAGAACCTACTTAGGGAATAGGCTCTGAGGAACAGCTGTGCCAAACCGAGCATCTCTCCTGGCCTGGACATCCAGGGAGTAATGCTTGGTAAAAGTGTGTACCATTTTCCAAGTAGCAGCCTGGCATATCTCTAATATAGGGATGTCTCTGGCAGCAGCTAGAGACGCAGCTGTACCCCTGGTAGAAAGAGCCCTCAAGCCAGAGGGGGGATCTCTGCCCAGTTTCTGATAACAAAATTGGATACAAGAGACAATCCACCTGGCAATTGATCTCTTAGTGGCAGGTTTGCCTTTCCCAACTTCACCATAGGTAAGGAAAAGTTGGAGGGATTCGAACCTGTGACCTTTGGTACGCTCTATATAGTAACTAAGAGCTCTCTTAACATCCAGGCTGTGCAACCTCCTCTCACCAGAAGAGGAGTGATCAGTGAAAAATACTGGAAGGGAGATAGATTGATTAAGATGGAAATCTGAAACCACCTTAGGTAAAAACTTCCTATTAGTCCTAAAGACTACCTTATCCCTGTGGAAAGAAATAAAGTCAGTTTCCACTGACAAGGCTTGCAACTCACTTATGCGTCTAGCAGAAGTGACAGCCGAGAGAAAAACAGTTTTCCAAGTTAGATACTTAAGCTCTGCAGAAAACAGAGGTTCAAAAGGTGGTTGCATTAACTGGGCAATACAAACATTAAGGTCCCAGGCAGGGGCCGGTTCCCGAAATGGTGGATTAGTAAGGAGTAATCCCTTAAAAAACTTGGAAAACACAGGGTGAGTGGAAAGAGGGGATGACTTTCCTGCTGACACAAAAGCAGATACAGCTGCCAAATGGACTCTCAGGGTAGCTGGTCTGAGACCCAAGGAATCAAGATGGACCATGTAATCTAATACAATGGGCAAATCAGCAGATTCTGGGGAAATATTTTTCCCAGCACACCAAATGGAAAACCTTTTCCATTTAGAACTATAAGTAGCCCTAGTGGAAGGCTTTCTGGAAGCCTTTAGGATTTCAAGAACACCTTGAGAGAGGTGTAAATCAACAAACTCTAACTCCTCAAGAGCCAGGCCTTGAGGTTGAGGGATTTGAGGTCCGGATACCAAACCCTTCCCTGTGCACAAGTTAACAGGTTGTGAATCCTGGGGAGGCAAAGGGGAAGATGGATTGCCAGTGACAGAAGGAGTGGGTACCAGGGCTGCCTGGCCCAATCCGGGCAATCAGAATCACCCTGAGGCTGAGATCTGATTTTGACTAATACTTTGAATAGGAGAGAGGAAGGAGAAAGCATAAAGAAACTTCCCTCCCAATCCAGGAGAAGGGCATCCAGGGGACTGAGCCCAACACTGGAGGCTGCAACAGAACAGAGGAAGTTTGTGATTGTCTGGGGCTACAAAAGATCTATCTGAGGGTGCCCCATCTGGCAAAGACTATCCCCAGCACTTGAGGATCCAGGGACCATCGTGATGGCCCTGGAAATCCTACTGAGAGCATCCAGCTGAGGACATTGTCCTTCCCTGGAAGGCGAACTGCTATGAGGGAAGTGTTCAGGGAATAGGCAGAGACCACAACCTCATTGCTTGAGTGCACAAGGTCGAAGACCGAGTGCCCCCTGTTTGTTGATGTACCACATTGTTGTGGTGTTGTCTGTTCTGACTTGTATCACTTGTTGTGGACAGATGCAGAAAATGCTTGAAGAGCTAAAAAGACAGCTCTGAGTTCCAGCAAATTGATGTGGAGCAGAGATTCGGGGACCACACTCCGAGGTGGAAAGGTCGCCCATGTGGGCCCCCAACCAGAAGGGAAGCATCTGTAGTGAGAGTCAAATTGTGAGCAGGAGGAATGAAGGAGACCCCAATCTTAATTGCTCTGATCCTGCCACCACTGGAGGGCCTGGATCAAGGTTCCGAGTCACTGGGACCAACTTGAAAGGGGGTCTCTTCTCTGAGACCAATAGGTTCTCAAGTGAAACTGAATGTCTCTCATCAAATCTTGCTCCCTGCACAACAGCTGTGGATGCAGCCATGTGTCCCAGGAGCTGCAGAAAGTGTCTTGCTGGTCGAGAGACCTGCAGGGTGAAGGAGGAGGCCAGAGTCACTAAATTGTCCACCCTTTCTAAGGGAAGAAAACTCTGGCTAGCTTTGTGTCCAACTCTGCCCCTATAAAGGTGAGTACCTGGACTGGTTCCAGAACCGACTTTGTAGATTTAGCAGAAAGCCCAGGGAGGTGAGAAGCTGCTGAGTAACTTGCAGGTGAGATTTTACCTGTTCTGGGGACTGGCCTACAATGAGCCAATCGTCTAGATAGGGAAAAACAGCAATCCTTTGCCTCCTTAAGTGAGCCACTGCCACTGCTAGACACTTTGTGAATACCCTTGGGGCAGAGGTAAGGCCGAAGGGCATTGCTCTGAACTGGTAATGACCTGAGGGTAGTTGAATCTGAGGTACTTCGATGGGAGCTTCTGATTAGGACGTGAAATAGGCATCCTTGAGGTCCAGGGAGGCTAACCAGTCCCCTGGCCTTAGGGAGGGTAAAATCATTGCCAGAGTTACCATTTTGAACTTTGGTTTCAAAAGAAGCTTGTTGAGATATCTGAGGTCTAATATGGGCCACCATTCTCCTGTCTTTTTTGGGGTAAGGAAGTATCTGGAATACAGACCCCTGCCCTGGTGCAGGGGAGGAACCCTTTCCACTGCTCTGAGAGCCAACAGGGTTGAGACCTCTGCTTCCAGAGCAAAGGTCTCTGAAGCACTTGCAGGTAGAAAAGTCTGGTTCTCAACTTGGGAAACTTTTTGAAGCTGAGAACCAGACCCTGGCTTACTACTTCCAGAACCCACTTGTCTGAGGTTAAAGAAGCCCAGTTCTGGCTGAAGTAAGCCAGCTGCCCCCCTACCGGTAAGGAGAATCGCCTAGGCACCCATCAGGGTGCCTGCTTGCAGGAGCTTTAGGCGAGGGGTGGGAGCAGGCCTGCCACCCCTCGTCTGCCTCTGCTCTGAAGAAGCCCTCTGAGCATAGGCAGAGAGGCCTGAGTCTGTAAAAGGCCTGTGAAAAGGCCCTACCCCACCCTGGGGGTATGCTCTGAGGAGTGGCTTGCCGCCTTAGCTTGGGCACACTTTGTAAGTAGTCCCATATTCATCCATCTTTTTTCATGTAATTCTCTGTCTGCTCCCAAACAGAGAATTTCCCACCACAGGAAAATCCATAGCCTTAGTCTGGGTACCCTGTGACAGACTAGTACACACCTGAGCCAGGCCAACCTCAAAGCTACAGATGTGGCCATGACCCTAGAGGAAACATCATTAACATCCACAGCAGCATGAAACTGTACCTTAGAAGCCTCAATGCCATCAGCAGCCACCTGTTCTAGTTAAGCTAGCCAGCTGTACGTGGGCTTGCTTGGCTAATTCCATAACAGTATCCCATCTAGATTTCTGATACCTAGCTACATAAGCCATATAATTTGCTTGCCTGAGTCCCAGAGAGGCTGCCATATACTGTTTTTACCATGGCATCAATCTTCCTGGAATCCTTGTCAGAAGATGTGAAGCTCAGGGGATATTAGTTTACCACAGGCTGCAGCCTGAACTACTCCCAACATGACTGCATTGCTGAGAAAGGAATTCTGTATCAGGACCTGACAATGTGTACCTTCTGTCCATCTTTGTATCTACAGGAGGCACAGAATTAGGAGCTTTAAAATTTTTATTGTTTGCTTCCTAAAAGACTTATGCAAAGGAATAGACAATCTCCTAGACTCTGGAATATCCATCATTTCTACAAAATCAGGCTCCTCTTGCTCATCCACAGCTTCTTCCAAGGAAGCTGGAGGGTTTCAACAACTTTTGTAACATAAAATGAGATGGGGACTCAGATAGCATAGGGGAGATTCTAGAGGTCTGTCTGGGAAATGTCCGTTCAATGGGCACACCCAGACCTTCCCAGCCACATTCATACTGTTCATAATCATCCTCCCCTCCTCTGGTTCATAAAATTCCTCAACATCATATTCCTGAACCACTGGAACCGGACGAACCGACCTTTTGCCAGACAGTGGCGGTTGGGCCGGAACCTGGATAGTGACTGGACAATTTGTATGGCTTTTGCTATCTCTGCAGCAGTTGGAGAAAGGGTTTGGACTCCAAACCTGCTGACTTTCTTGTTTTCTTTACTGGAATTGGTTCCTCAGAACCAGCTTTTCTTTGCCAGTCTAAGCCTGGTCAGAGGCACTCCCTCGGTTCGGTTGGCACTGAACCGGGCTGTCATCCGGGTCAGGACTTTTCAGCCTCTCGTTCCTGAGCCTGCCCAATCTCTTTCCAGGGTGGCTGCAGGAAATTCTTACATATCTGGCAGTCTGACTGGAGGTGGTCAAACCCCAGACAAGACACATGTGGTGTGTGGGTCAGCCTTGGCAAAGACTTCCCCACAGACATCACAGTGTTGAAACCCAGTGGGCCCGGTTTTTCTTTTGGGTTTCTCAGACATAATGTAGCCTAACCAGAAAAACTTGCCCCGCTAGCGGCAGTGCCAGGCAAGACACCTTATCGGTTCCTAACCGTGTCACGGGTATTGGAAAAAACGTAATAAAATCCGCTTTTTAGAACCGATCAAGAACCGGGAACCGACTCTAAAATGTTAAACTTTAAAGTTAATAAGTTTTAACTCAGCTGATCGGTTCAAACCGAACCGATAAACTTACAAGTTCCACAGACAAAACCTTTAATTTACTTACGATTACAAGACAGAGCTTGAACCGAACGGTTTTGCGGTTAAAATAAAACAATTCTCGGTTGAATCGAACCGAGAAAACACTGTTTAAACCGAGAAATGAACCGAGCAGTAGGAGAAATCTCCGGAGCGACTGTTCACTGAGGCGGAGTGAAGAATCTGACAGTTCAGGTTTGATATTACACAGATAGAGCTGCTTCTTAGAGCTCGTGCTCAAAGTTCTATTTTGGAATGGTATTAACCATTTCACCTCCGGAGCAGTTCTAGTGGTGGGACAAACTGCTACTGTCATAATATAGCAAGACTTCATGTTGTTTGAAGAACTAGAGGGCAGGTGTGGGGACCACCCTCTATATACTGTCATGCTAACACCTGATCAGGTGACATCCAGGGCGGTCCCCCGCTAATGATTGCTAGCTAGAAATCTGCCGTGCGGTCCTACTGCAGGAACCCTCTCAAAGTCAGATCAGTAAGTTTCTTTTATATTACTGAATGGAAACATTTAATATAAATTAAAATTTAATAACAGACAATTAATTCCGCGGGTAGGCAACTACTTCGTATGAGTTGCCTACCCAGAACGTGTCAGTTGCTCTATAAACATTTCAGGAAATGCAGTATTCATTTCACTGTGCCTTTCAGAAAGACTCTCTGTCCCCTTCCTACCTCACAACTGCTGTTTGTGATGTCACAGTCTGTTGTCATGGTAAGCACTATGTCATAAACAAAGGTACTATGAAATTAATAGAGAGCAGTCAAATACTTTTTACACATACCACCAAGATGTGGTATAAACCCCAAAAAGGAAAGCTTAGACCTACAAATTGTATTCTCTAGCGAACTGTAAGCACCGAAACCTGTTCATGAAAGGGCAAGCTGCAGTGCACAGGAGTGGCATCCTGCACCACTGCACATTAAAGAACTGCACTGAACCTGTAAGACAGCTGTTATTAAGTACTGGTTCCAAGTCTGTTTCTGTTCCTTCCATGTGGCCCTTTTAGTAAATACAGGGGGTGTTTCTGATTTACACTATCATGTTAAGTACCATTTTGGAATGGTATGATGTACTTTATGTCCCTCTCAGCCACAGAATTCTACAGTAGAACACAGGAACAGCCAAGCACGGGACATACACTACATCATACAGTTCTACACTGGCACTTACTACCTCTGTGTGTAAATCAGAAACACGCTAAGATGACTGTAAACTTGAAGATGTAAAAGTAACAGAACTCAAATCAATATTTTACAATAGGCATTCCAAGTGAAAATGACATATATGTTCTGCACAGCTTTCCTTTAAAGTAGCAGGTTAGCAATGAAACAATTCCACACGGTGTGTACTCCCAGAAGCATTGTACTGGATTGCCAATAAATGTGTAACCTTTCCATTCTACAAACTATACACTATGTGGGTATTGAGTCAGTCAGTTTGCTCTTTGATCCCTGGATTAACATATCGTCAAAGAATTTGTCAAAAGACCCATATTTCACCAACATGCTGGAATCTTAATAATCAGCAATCTGTTCTCAATCCCCACTGCACAGTAACATAGGAAACACAACAAAGCTGTCGAGTTAATCTGGTCTATTTAGTTGTCGCATGTGACACAGCATGAGCACTAGTGGCTTGCTGTGCTACTAGGCAGAAGTTAATTTACCCTGTTTTTGGTGAAAAGCAAATCAATAGTGGCATTTTCGATGATATTCATCCGAAGCTCGAATGCAAGAATCTGACGTGGTTTTCCAGGTCGTGAGATTTCTGTGACCTTCATGGGCTGAAAGTCTGGTGGAAAGAAAAACTTCCACAAGCAGTCTCTGCAAAAAAAAGAAAATATAGCCAAAAGTCAGAAATAATATACAAGGGTTGAAATTCATAGAAGCTCAACAAACATTGAAACAACTGGG
The DNA here is from genome assembly GCA_016271365.2 of Neoceratodus forsteri. NCBI lineage: Eukaryota > Metazoa > Chordata > Ceratodontiformes > Ceratodontidae > Neoceratodus > Neoceratodus forsteri. The sequence continues at coordinate 292,427,677 of CM057453.1, read as the reverse complement.
AGTGGGAATCAACCAAAATATCAAAGCTAGCAATTCCACACTCGCTTTGAGAGACCCAAAGTTAGACAGCTTGTATCTTTTAACGGATTAGCTACCCTACTGTTCATCTCTCTGAGATGAGCATCCAAGTTTACAGAGGATATTTCAAGTAGCAGTACTGATCTTCTGAGTAAGTTTCTGAGGACTTCTTGTTATTTGCAGTCTGTGCTGACCCTGAAGACGAGTGGCCAGTCGGTCTGCTACCACAGAAATGCTTTCACCAGCATAATCAATGTTTTCTTACAAGATGATGTAGGTTTTTTAGTTGAGTAAATTAATAAGCTTGCATAGGTTGTTACAGACTTTGGCTCTCATGCAGCTTTACTGCACAAAATGGCCACTGAGACTTTGTGGGTGATTTCAATGTCACACATACAAGTGACGAACATATCTTTTTTTTTTTACTTAATAATATGGTATGGGAAGCGTTTTTTGTTTAATATTAAAGCAGCAGTACTAGATAAAAATTAAAAAAAAATCCGATCTTTTGCAACAGTTTGTTCCATGGACTCTGCTGAGCAGTCACCTGGTAATCTTTCTTGTTTTCGCTGTACTATCACCCCGTAATTTGCTTCATTTTTCTTTGTTTTTGTTTACATTTCTCCCACCTGCCACATTGAACTGGAACCCTCTGCTGCTAACCGCACATGCGCATGACTCGCAGTACTACACAGGGACAGAGAGAGCAGCACAGCACAGGGTCCCACGGATCGAACAAAAGAACATGATGTGACATATGTAACTTTATCTGCAAATTAGGCACTAGCCATATTTGTTGTGGATCCACAACAATGGAAATAAATATTAAATATCTAAAAACTAAGATCAATAGAAAAAATATTTACAGATATGGAAACTGGAACTATGGCTACATGCTTCCAGCCAAAAAGCAGAATTTTGATAATAACTTCCTGATTATCCAGTACTACAGCTGCTTTAAATTAAAGGGGGTGAAGGGTTAAAGCCCCCAATTATGCTGCAAGCGCTCCATCTCGAAGTAAGATTTCTTGTTACTAGAAAATCTATATGAAATCATGTACAAAATCTCAGGTGCCATGCTTGCACAGCAAAAAATGGAAATTACGTACCTACCATAATTCTTCATCTTCTTGGGAGTTCAAAGGAGGCGCTAGGACCCAGCATGAGCAAACTTTTTTCAAGAGGGCCGGCGCCAAAGATGGAGCCGCAAGGAAGTGGCACGGCGAGCCTCAGCTTGTGCGGTAAAGACTATCTCAGCATCGACCCTCCAACCGCCTCAGTACCTTTCTTTCCGAGGAGGTACAGCATCTCTAACCTAGAAGGACTAACCTAAACATCGGACATAAGATAGTCCGAATGACCTGTGTAAGAAGGGTCAACAATAAAGTCTTCACAGCCCACCCGTTGAGGGAGTGAAGACCAAAAACAGAGAGGTGAGCTCAGGGGGTAGTGGGTGGGCATGTGAATGAGTGGTGGAGACTTCGTCCAAGAAGATCAAGAATTACGGTAGGTACGTAATTTCCATATCTTCCTGGACATAAAGTCTCCACCACTCAGTCACACTAATGGGAGAGTACCGAGCTAAATAATCCCCTTGGACGGGCGGCAGGAACTCATACTTAGGACAGAAGTCCGTTAAGAATGGTCCTGCCAAACGACAGATGCCATCTGGCATGGACATCCAAGGTGTAGCGATCAACAAAAGTATGCACGGAACTCCAAGTGCTCCAAACTCCAAATATCTGCAATGGGCACGTTACGGATTCTGCCAAAGATGTTGTGACGGCTCTGGTAGAGTGAGCGTACACTCTGCCTTACAGCTTGACCTGTGCCATAGAATAGCAATGGTGAAGGCAAGCCACCAGCCATGCTGAAATACATCTGATAGTGACAGGCTGACCCAGCCGGGTCTCACTGAAGGAAACAAACAGTTGTTGAGCTTTGCTAATTTCTTTTGTTCTATCTAGATCGACTCGCAATGCTCTCTAAACATCCAGTGAATGAAGGGTTTGCTCCCCTGCATTCTGGAAATTTGCAAAGAAGGTAGGAAGGACTAAAGGTTGGTTTAGATGGAACTCTGAGACAACCTCAGGGAGAAACTTAGGATGAGTCCTAAGAAACACTTTGTACTTGTGAAATACAGTGTACGGTTGGGGGGGGGGGGTGTCACTGACCAATGCATGTATTTCAGAAACTCTATGGGCCGAGATGATGGCCACCAGGAAGGCCGTTTTCCAAGTGAGGAACTTCAATTCGCAAGTAGCTAGAGGCTCGAAAGGTTTATGAGTGAGCATATACAACACAAGATTAATGTCCCAGGCTGCGACTGGGTGTCTGATAGGAGGTCTAGTATGCAGAATACCCCTAAGAAACCTGTTAACCATAGGCAACTGAGCCAGTGACATGGAAAGTACCGGCTCATGATGCACCAAAATGGCAGAAAGATGAACTTTGACTATAGAGTACTGTAGACCTGTATGTGAGAGGTCTAAGAGGTACTCCAAGACTTTATTCGGTGGGCAGGAAAAAGGATTCCAAGAGGATTTTGCACACCAGATAGAGAAACGCTTCCATTTGGCTGTGTAGGCTTTTCTAGTGGCTGGCTTACGCGCTGCCAAAAGGATATCGGAAACTCTACGAGCCAAGCGTGAAGGTGAAGCGACCTCAGGTTGGGATAGAACACAGGACCCTGGATCAGAAGGTTCATCTGGAGGGGAAGCATCTTGGGGTTCCGATAGACTGTTAAGTAGCAGAAAACATATTTGCCGAGGCCAGAACGGGGCAATGAGAATCATTCTGCCCCAAGACTCCAATTTGAGAAATACCCTCTGAATTAGAGGAAGGGGTGGAAAGGCGTACAGAAAGCATCTTTCCACCGCAGCCTGAACGTATCCTGACAAAAAATGCCAGGTTCTGGATTTCAGGAGCAGAAGAGAGGCAGTTTTGTGTTAAGTGGGGATGCAAAAAGGTCCAGGTCTGGAGTTCCCCATTCTTTGAAGAGTGACTTAACGATGGCTGAGTCGAGAGACCACTCATGAGGATCCGTCTCTGGTCTGCTGAGATGGTCTGCCAGCTCGTTTTGCACTCCTGGCAGGTACACCGATTGAATCAAGACCTTGTGCTCCAAGCACCACTCCCATGCTCTCATCGCTTCCCTGCATAAAGGGTAAGAGTGTGCGCCACCCTGTTTGTTGATGTAGCACATCATTGCTTTGTTGTCCGTTTGAAGGTGAATGTTCTTGCGACAGAGTATGTCCTTCAAATCTCGGAGCACACAGAGGACGGCTCTCATTTCCAGGATGTTTATGTGGAGTTGGGACTCGTCCTGAGTCCACGTACCTTGAGTGTGGAGATCCTGGCACTGGGCTCCCCAACCCATCAGGGATGCGTCAGTGGTAACTCAGATCTTATGATCCAGAGGGGCAAAGGGATATCATTCCAGAAGACTGTCCTCCTGGGGCCACCAGGTGAGCGACCTCTTCAGAGGTTCAGTCACCTTGATGAGAAAGGACTGAGGGTGAGTGGTTGGGGACCACTGAGTAATGAGCATCCACTGGGAGATTCTCATGTGGCGACGAGCTAAGGGTACAGTGAACACCGACGATGCCACGAGGCCCAGCATCCGCTGCATCAAGATGGCTCGAACCGATCTGTGTTCTCTGATGTATCGAGCCATCTGAAGGATATCGCTCCTTCTATCCTCTGGAAGAAAAACCGTCACACGGGAGGTGTCCAGAAGAGTTCCTATGAAGAGGAGCATCTGGGAGGGTTGCAACTGCGACTTGTTGAGATTCAGCAGGACTCCCATGGACGTGAGGAAGTCTGAGGCCATGACCACGGCCTCTAGGGTCTGTTGCCTGGAGGGACTTGCTAGGAGCCAGTCGTACAGATATGGAAACACTTGTATTCCGATTTTCCTGAGGTGCGCCATGGGAACTGCACAAAACTTTGTAAAAACTCAAGGCGCAGAGGATAGCCCAAAGGGCAGGACTCTGAACTGATAGTGTTGACCCAATGCCACGAACCTTAGGAATTTGTGGTGGTTTGGGAGTATAAGAATATGTTGGTAGGCATGCTGCATGTCCAGGGAGGCTAGCCAATCGTGTTGATGAAGCAAAGGTAGCAGGGTACCTAGTGATATCATCTTGAACTTTTCCTTGTAAAGGAACTTGTTTAGTTTTCTGAGATCCAGAATGGGGCACATGCCGTCAGTTTTCTTTGGAACCAGAAAATAATGGAGCAGAAACCTGTGTTTCATTGATTCAGAGGAACTATTTATACTGCCCTGTTTTTCAGAAGGCCTTGTACCTCGGACGCAAGACGGTCTGACTGAACCGCCGATGGCCTGGGCTGTCATTTGGGAGGATGATCCAGAGGGGTTTCTGAAAGATTGAGAGAGTACCCCTCGCGGATTATCCGGAGGACCCATTTGTCTGATGTTATAGATTTCCACTGATTGTAGAACCAAGTCAGACATCCTCCCACTGCTGAGGAGGAGTCCCCCTCGCACAGCTGAGGTGGGACTTGGGCCAGAAACTCAGAAGGTGGCACTGGGCACTTTGGGGCCTTGTGCCTTCTTCTGTACTTTCTTCTGCGGTTGAGGGTTGTGGTTTTTATTAAAACCTCCCCCGCTTTTGCCGCAAAAGGACCATCGGTTGTGAAACTGACGCTTGTTCACACCTCCTCTGGAGGGAGTGGGTGTAGGTCTGGCCATCTTAATGGCAGACCTAGTCTTCTGTGTGGCCTCCAAAGCTTGCTCCACCTGAGGCCCAAACAGATACATAGCATCAAAGGGTAAAGCCATAACTCACTGCTGGGAGTCATTCGTGAAGCCCGAAGTACGTAGCCAAGAGTCGCGGCAGGTGCACATGCCAGCCGCTCCCGCCCGGGACACGGTATTAAAGGCATCCATTGCAGCATTAACCTGCTGATTATTGGATTCGATACCCATAGTTATGGTGTGAAGCAACTCTGAGCTAGCTTCTGATTTGGGCAAAGCTTCTACTACATCTATCTTATGAGATTCTTTGTTTATTGGTCGAGCCGTAGATCCTTGAGGAAGGACAGCCTTATCATTCTCTGCCAAGATCACAATGGCATCAGCAAAGGCTTGTGAGGCCAAAATAAGACAATCCTCGGGAGAAGCATACTTCCTATCAATGGACTTAGCCACTGAAAGAATGAGAGTCAGATTCTGACAGACCATCTGAGAGAGAGTCTCGCTGCACCGGAGGGGTTAAAGCCATAGGGATCCCCATGACATGAAGATATTGGAGTCGTAAAAGCTTCCCAGGATCAATCTCTGAAGCTTGGAGAGAAAGGGCAGAGTTTAAATTTTTGAGCAGAGACTTAAAAGGATAGGTCTTCCACCACAGGCTCTGCTGAGGGATTGATTTCTGCTCAGAGGGAACTATCATCAACATCATCACCCAGATGAAGATCTGGGTCAGGCTCAAAATCATCTCTGACAGTCCAGGGGGGACTGCATAGACAGGAAAGGAGTCAAAATTAGGAAGAATAGCAGAAGAGGAAGGAATCGGAGTCGAAGACCCTCAAAGGCTGGTCGGTGCCACACCAGCCCCCCGGCGCCGAGAAAAAGGAGGGAAGGGTCTGTTGAAGTGGCGCCCCACATGGTGCCGAGAGCACACATGCCGCCATGGATGGCACCGACAGTGCGCATGGCGCCAACAGAGCACCTGAAGCCTACAGCACTGCCAACGGTGCCGAGAGTGTCCCAGAGGTCAAAAAACTGCGATTTGAGGAAAAAGAGGGGAAAAATGGCAGGAGATAGAGGAATCGGCGTGGACCCCTGCACTGCAGCCATGTGAGGGGGATAAACACTGGAGCATGGAGTTGACGGCACTGAAGAAGGTGCTGTGCGACTAGGAAGGTCCAACCGCCCTACCCGTCCCCTTGGAGCCAAAAGCCCCCAGCGTCGGAGTGACCGGGTCAGGCAACTGGACCAACCTCCAAGCCCACTGCTCCATAAGAGCAGCCCACTGGTGAAACTGCTCATCGGAAGCTCCCCGGAAAGGCGGAGAGGGGCTTCAATGTCAAAGAGGTCGGCCATCGGAGACAGAGACCGGTGACTCTGACAGTGGTGGAGACCGGTGCCTGAACCCAACAACTGACCATCTATGCACAGACATACCAGAGGGTGACCTCAAGTGATGCCTTTTTCTCTTTAACCTATGCGGTGAAGAGGAACTTGAGGCCGAACAGCGCAGAGAATGGGACCGTTTCCTTTTATGCTTTCGGGGGGCGATCGCCCATCCCCCTAAGCACTGGACCATCAGTTGTTGGATGCCCCCCCTTCCAGGGAGGGTGGCGGAATGGACCGGACCCGGCCCGGCTGACTGGACAGCTTTCATACGGAGTCTCCCTAACGTCACCTGACCCGCTCATGGTCAACTCCGTCAATGGAGGGCTGAAGACTTCTTGATGTACAATTTAAATATGTAGAACATAATCAGTACTTCAAAATAAAATTACAAAATAACAAACTGAACTATTGCTGCTAGTGAAGCTCAACTCCCGGAGGGCGAACGACGTCGTCACTGGTAGAGCACTCGACGGCAGGGAAAAAAGGAACTGAGGCGGTTGGAGGGTAGACGCCGAGATAGTCTTTACCGCACAAGCTGAGGCTCACGGTGCCTCTTCCTCGCGGCCCCATCTCTGGCTCCGGCCCTCTTGAAAAAAGTTTGCTCACGCTGGGTCCTAGCGCCTCGGTGAACTCCCATTAGTGTGAATGAGTGGTGGAGACTTTAATGTCCAGGAAGATCTACAATCGCTACCAGACTTTTAACAGACTGAAATATGTAACAGTTATCTCATTTGCAGTTCCCTGACTCAGTTCTAAATCAAGGCACTGGACCCATATCCCTCCTTACACACACACACACACACACACACACACACACACACACACACACCCCTCTTTCTCCTGTACCTTGCCTACAGCTACTCTCTCAGATCTTTTGGCTTTCAGACCACCAAAATTCAACAGTCCCGACAGATGAGTTCCCAAACTCCTTCAACGCTCTCTGTCCTTGCTCTGGGCTCCCATTCTTTAATCTCCTCTGCTTTTCCTTTCTCACTGGTACAAGTTCCTAGTATATATGAACATACAAAGAAGCCAGCAGAAGAAGGCCATTTGGTCTATCAAGTCTGCTCGTATTGTAGGGTCCACAGCTTGAGCTAATGTCTCTGTCCTCCCTCCCCACTCCTCCCATCCTCCCTACCCACGATCCTTAACATCCCCCTATGCCTATCCCAGCCTCTCTTAAAGCTGTCCACTGTCTTCAATAAGACGACCTCTTCCGGCAGCGCATTCCAAGTGCCTACCACCCTCTCTGTGAAGAAGTGCTTCCTGACCTCCCTCCTAAACCTCCCACAGTCCAGCTTAAGACTGTGCCCTCTGGTGTTATGGTTACCACTCAGCTTAAATAGATGCTCCTTGTCAACCTTATGCATCCCCTTCAAGTACCTGAAGGTCCCAATCATGTCCCCTCTTTCTCTTTCCTGTCTTCCAGGGAGTACGTGTTCAGTGCCCTCAACCTCTCCTCGTATGCCTTAGCCTGCTGACCAGCTACTATCTTTCTAGCCCTCCTCTGGACCTACTCCAGCAGGTTAATGTCCTTTTTGAGGTGTGGGCACCAGTACCGAACTCCATACTCTAGATGCAGCCTTACCCACGACCTGTACAAGGACAGTATAACCTCCTCTCTCCTACTACTGATTCCCCTAGATATCCATCCCAGCATCTTGCTTACCTTTGCTGCTGCTTTCTTGCACTGCGTGGAGTGCTTCAGGTCAATATATATATATATATATATATATATACTGTATCTATATCTATAGTGTGGAAGAGGGTTAAAGCTATCCCCCTCCACAAGCGTAGGACCGTTTGCACCAGGCAACAACTGTCCTATCTCCCTAACCCCTGCTGTGGCCAAAGGAAAGTTGCATGCCAGAGACTCTTGTTCGTTTTCAGCATCTCTAAACAGTTTTTCAGAAATCCTCTGTACTGCAAGGGATCCAGCGTGCTTTGACCAGGCCATGGACCCCTCAATTTCTGGAACCTAAACAGTTTCTCAGAAATCCTCTGTACTGCAAGGTACTAGCCCTGACTTTTGGATTTGGTACCAGTGGACGCTGATTTCCAAGTGGCTGGCCCACACTATCTCCTGCTGAACACATCTCTAACTACTGTATCTCCCTCTGTGTCTCTAGTTGAACTTATGTGCCAGGGTTTAATAATTTGTTTAATCCTTACAGTCATTTTAAGTTCTGAGTTGATATTAGAAGTGAATTTTGAGCTTTTTTTTTTTTGTTGACTTTTCCATTAGCAGGTTATATCCTCTCGCCACTAGAGGGCTATATCTCTATCTAGTACGTAAGCCATGTGGGTTCTCTCTCTGCCTTTCTCTCGCTTTTCCTCCTCCTCCTTGCCCTGCCCCCCCTCTTCTCTCTCCCTGGTCCTAGCCACCCCCACCCCACCCCCACCACCTACTCTGGTTTCCACTGCTACTCCAAGGAACTCTCCACTTCCACTGGAGACTTGTGCTTGGTGCACCGTTTGTATATTACTGGTTACTTAACCCGACCACTACTGTCAACAAGTGTGGCCACCTCTCTACACTGTACCACCTTGCAGTCCATATGGGATACTGCCTGGAACCTTGCAACCTCTACTCCCGGAAACAACGATCAAAATTATCTTTCAAAGAGCTGCGACTCTGCTCCTTAAAACTCCTCCTTCTCATCTCAGGCAGCGTCCATCCCAATCCTGGCCCTAGAAGCTCAGGCCACACACAAACTCCAGGTGCCCTTATCCTTGCAACCATTAATATCTGCAGCCTACTACCAAAGCTGGATGCACTCCAAGCCTTCATATGCCAACACAACCCTGACATCCTTGCAGTGGTGGAAACTTGGCTGACACCTAAAGTTCCTGACTCAGCAGTAACAATACAGGGCTACAATGTCAACAAGCTGGACTGGATATCCAAAAAGGGCGGTGGTTGAGCAATCTATATCAAAGACCCCCTGTCTTGGCATCCTGTTGCAACTCCATCACTTTCTGCCTCGGCCCAGATTCTGCCAATAAAAATCGTCCTAGGTCCCAACCATAAAGCCCTGACTATCGTCTCCGTATACATCCTGCCCAGGAACCCTAAACATGGCTTCAACAACATCGTAAACTTTACCAACTCTCATCCTCCTGAAGCTGAACTTATTCTACTAGGGGATTTCAATATAAACTGGTTAGCAACAAGCGCCAGTGCCTATAAAGACTCCATCTCAGCTGCTAACCTCACGCAAATGGTAAACTCCCCTACTAGGATTAACTACAAGACTGGCACCAGTACCCTCTTGGATTGGGTCCTCACCACTCACCCCACAAGGACTTCTCGTACGACCATTCTCCCAGACTCTCTCAGTGACCACTCCCCAGTCATGTGTGCACGGTCTAACAAATTCCTTAAGCCCCCTCCCAAAATGATCGCTAGCAGAGTCCTTCCTTGTGGAAAACTTCCACATCTCAAACAATACCTGCTTCTGCAAGACTGGCTACCCATCTATGAAGCAACAGATGTTAACTTGGCTCTTGATCACTTCATCTCAATTTTCAACAAAGCCTGCGACATCTTGCCCCTGCTAAAAGGTGTAAAACAAAATCTCTCTCTAACCTATGGGTCACCGCGGCTCTTCTCTCACAGCTGAAACTAAGGGATCGCCTCTGGGCAGTTGCCAGGGCCACTGGCAAACAACTGGACATCCAAAATTACAAACAAGCATGACATGCCTGCACAAAAGCCATACGGCTAATGAAATCCACCTATTACAAAGACGCTCTCACCAATACATGGGGAAATGGTCTTGCTTTCTGGGACAATATCAAGGATGTCATAGGGAAGCAGCCAAAAACCTCTCCGGCCATGTTAATGGTTGATGAATCCTCAACCCTCGACCCCAAGGTGATCGCAAACATATTTAACACGGCTTTTTCAGACCTTAGTGCTGTTCTACCCCATGACTTTTTCGAAAACAGGGCCTACTCCCCAAATACCTCAGCCCCTCAGTCTAACCATCCCCTCTTCTACTTCAGGGAGCTAAGGCTGAATGAAGCTCACCGCTATATTACTGCAGCTATCTCTAAATCTAGATCTAGTAGCAACACCCTGGACCTTAAGCTTCTGTTGCTCACCCTCGATGAGGTAATTCATCCATTAACAAAAATCCTAAACCTCTCTCTCAGCTGTGGAAAATTCCCGGACTATGAAAAACAGCCACCATGACACCTGTCCATAAAAATGGGGATAAGACGAATCACTCAAATTATCGCCCTATCGCCGTACTGCCCCCACTCTCTAAGGCACTCAAGTGCATCGTGGCTGATCAACTTACCAACCACTTGGATAAATACAATATATCTTGTCCACAACAACATGGCTTCTAGACAGGTCACAGCACCACCACAGCCCTTCTTGAGTTCACTGGAGCTTTGCACAAATCCCTCGACAACAGCCTTCTCACAGGGGCAGTTTTCATTGACCTCTCCAAGGCCTTCGATACAGTACACCATGGACTACAAATTCACCAACTACTGAATGCCGGGCTATCACCTGACTCTTCTCTCTGGTTTAAAAGCTACTTAGAAAACCGGTCACAGAGAGTAAAAATTGCGAACGCTCTTTCTGACACCCTGCCTGTTCGCTCAGGTGTCCCACAGGGATCCATACTAGGCCCCCTCCTTTTTAGCCTTTTCTTAAACTCCTCCCTTACCACTGCTCTGAGCAGATCATACTATATGCTGATGATGCTGTTGTATTCTCCACTCACAAAGATCCTGCAACTCTTCAACACAACCTTCAACTTGGTTTCAGTTCTGTAGAGACATGGTTTCTTAATCATAAACTGGTCCTCAATGACAAGAAAAAACAAATCTATGTTCTTCTGCAGCTCTCATAACCCACATAAGCTACACCACTTGGCTATCTCCACCACCCAGGGGAACACACTACATCAGGTGGGGTCCTTCAAATACTTAGGGATACAGCTTGACCCTAATCTCTCCTATGGACTTCATGTAGATAATGTAGCTAGAGCTGCTAATATACGGCTTGATCTCCTCTGCAAACACAGACCACACCTCACGCCAGAAGCTTTGAAGGTTGCAGTCCTGAGCTCTGTGATCTCTGTAATAGACTATGGTCTCATCATTTATGGCTCGGCCACAACCCTTAGATGCCTCTCAACTGCCTTAAATAAGGCATGTCGGCTCATCACTGGTGCTCACCGTCTCACCCACACGAGACCTGTACACTCAGACCGGCTGGCTCCAACTATCAAACCGCATAAAGTTTCTCACTTGCTCCATGGCGAAAAAAATCTACCTTGGCCTTGCACCTTCTAGAGTCTCAACTCTGTTACAACACCGAATTAACAAATGGTGCCTTAGGAGATCCACGCTACAGCTACTGAAAGTCCCCCACTGTCAACTTCACAGGGACAATGCTCTTTTGCTTATCAAGCGCCACTCTGGTTCAGTAGCCTCAGCCCCACCATCTCCTCTGCTCCAACAATTGGTATGATTAAAACTAGGCTCCAGGACTATCTCACTACCAACGGCTCCTGTGACTGCCCAACTTAACCTTGTTTCTCCACTTCCCTTCCTGCTCTAGTGGTCCCCCCCCCCCCAACTGGATTCTACCCTCACATCTTGGTATACCCAGTGCTGCACTTTTCACCCTCTCCCCACCCTTCCTACATTCCTTCCCCCTCCCCTCTTCCTCTCCCTATGACTCTGGCACTTATCTGTTGTCTTATTTTCTCTGACAAATGCCACTGGCTGCATTGTTACAATGCTACCCTTGAATTGTATTAATCTGTACTCTGTTTGCAATGTCCACATTGTTGCAATGTCCGTCTTGATGTTCCCCATAATTTGTATTTCTCTGACGTGGAACCTTTGTAAAAAAAGGTATTTGTAATCCTAGACTTAATAAATAAAATCTCCTCCATACAGCCACACACTCTGTTCTTAGCTGGAGATGCCAGAACCCTGCGGGAACCAGAACTACTGGTGTTAGCACAAAGCACGTGCATGGAGCAGATGTACAGAGCAACAAGCATTAATAGTGCAAATAGTGGCAATGGCCACAAATATCGAGAACCTCCTCCCCCACTGAGGAGTAGAGAAAAAACATTACCAATAAGTAAAACTTAGTATAAGGAAATATGTACAACCAGAAAATATTCTTGGACAGTCACAATAACAAACAAAATGCTAAATCCTTACTCACTCTGCTGAATTTGTTTTAAACAAAAGTGTACTGGATAACCAAAAGCTGGCCCAGTAAGAGGGACAGAAGAAAAATTACTTACCATAGTAATCTTTTCTTCCCAGTGATACTCAGTTATTCCTAACTTCTGCAGTGTCCCGTTAAGTCAGAACTGCCCGGAGAGGACAGAACGCATGCAAATGATGGGACTCTTTGCACGTGACAACTCTTCAAATACTGCCTTGAACTAATTGCCTTGGTTCTAAACCCCCTCAGATTTCCTGGACGCCTTGAAAGGCAGGCCCCCAGGGACTATGAATACTGAATAACAATAATAATGATAATTAGGCCCATAACCCCCAAATAAACACCCCAACTGGAAGGGAAAAACCATAACAGGTACCCCCAAAAATGTCAGAATCACCTGAAAAAAAGGGGAAAACAACATGAACCTAAAAAAACGGTCCCAGAGGCATTTATACCCCTGGGAGCACAGTATTCAGGAATGCAGAGGCTATTGGTTCTAGAAGGGGATACAGGGTGGGAAGTTATGAATACCGGAGTATCACTGGGAAGAAACAAGATTACTATGGTAAGTAATTTCTTCTTCTAACCCCAGTAATACTCAGGTATTCCTAACTTCTGTAGACTACGAAGCAGCACCTTTGGAGGTGGGCACCGAACCTTATTTTGGAAACAAACTTTGCAGCACTGCTGTGCCGAACCTGGCATCACCCCTGGACTGGATGTTCAAATTGTAGTACTTTGTAAAGGTGTGTACTGTTTTATAGATGTCCACTAGTGGAACATCCCTGGCAGCTGGCAAAGTAGCAGCTGTGTCTCTTGTGGAATGGGCCCTCAATCCTGTCGGGGGTTCCCTTCTAGCCTTAGTGTAACAAAACTGGATACACTGAACTATCCATAGAGAAATGGACTCTTTCGATGCTGGGTTACCCTTTCCCACATCCCCATAAGACAGGAAATGGAAATTACGCACTTACTGTAATTATTGATCTTCTTGGACGGTCTCCATCACTTATTCATACTAGTGGGATAGCGCCAGAGGTGCTAGGAGCAAGTGGGAGCCTAAAATTTTTGGAAGGGTCGGCGCCGAGACAGGACCACGCATGCGCGGCACCACAAGACTAGCTCGCGCCTGTGTAGGCTATCTCGGCGTTGACCCTCCAAAAGCCTCAGTACCTTTTCGACCGAGGAGGTGCAGCGTAACTAATGAGAATAACTCATACTGAGTTTCTGGGCCTGAGAGGGCCCAGATGGCCTTTGCATGAAAGGTCAAAGAATAATGTCTTCACAGTCTCAACCACAGGACCATGAAGACCAGGAAAGAAAATGAATGAACCCAGGGGATGGTGGGTGGGCATGTGAATGAGTGATGGAAACCGTCCAAGAAGATCAATAATTACGGTAAGTACGTAATTTCCATATCTTCCTGGACGAAGTCTCCATCACTCATTCACACTAGTGGGAGAGTACCATGCTAAAACCAACAACCCTGAGTAGGGTGGTAGGAGATAGGGTTCACTCAGAAAGGACGGCCAAGGACTGCCCTGCTAATAAAAAGAGCTGTCTTGTAAAGAGCATCTAGAACATAGTGCTTACAAGATAAGCGCTCGAGTTGTAACTCACCACTTTGCAGATGACAGCAATGGGCACAAAATGAAAGTCTACCAGGAAGCCGCTACCACTCTAGGAGAGGCAAGAATCTAGCTTCACAATTTGGTCTACGACCAAAAGTTACGGTGTCAAAGACATGTACTAATGTTACGTAAAGGGACCTCAGGTAGTTAAAGAGTCGGAGGGGTAAAGTTTACCGGTTCAGGATAGACCGGAAAGTGCAAATGGAAACCCTCACTATCAAGTATGGCTGACCTGTGAACAACAGGTCGAGGAGCACTTGAACCCCTTACTTGGTGAGCAAAGGGGGTCCAGGTGGAGTTAGCCCGAAAAGGAGAATAGTCTCCACTTAGTCACTGGAACCCTCCTGATGGAAGGCCAAGTGTGACTTAGAAGCCTCTTGAGGTAGTTTAGTAGAACCAGATCCTACTCACTGCATATTCCAAAAAGGAACCATCCTGCCCCTGTATGTACAACTGTAGTTGCAGTCTCTGAACTTAGGGAAGAAAGGAAAGGTGTACAGGAGGATATATCCACTGCGGAAAAAAAACATTCTGACAGAAAAAAAAAAACAGGGGCTGGATTTCTAAGGCAAATAGAGGCAGATGTGCGTCGAGGAGGGGCACAGCAGGACCAACTTAGGGCTAACCCATTCGTCGAAAGTGAGTGGAAGCGGCAGTGACTCAATGCGGTGAGGCACTACTCACTCTGACCTCCCTGAAGGGAGTAAGAAAGGATTCTAGTTTGTTTGCTGAAAAACAAACATCACAACTCCGACACGCACTTGGGGAGGACAGCTTCATGAGCGACTGGCATGGAACCAGTGCGCCGGAACCGAAGGTACGAATATTTGAGAAGCTACCTCAGAAAAAAGACCTACTTGACCTTCAGTCAAGAAGGAGCATATCGCCTGTTAAGTTAAAGCAAGCAAGGAAGTAGGAACCTGAGTTCCGACTTGGATGAGATTTGCTTCTGTTGCTGCGAGGCTCTGCTCAAGAGAAGAAAGCCTGATAAAAAGATAGGGGAATTAACATACTGGGCAGTCGCCTAGGTCTAGGAAATGTCTCTGAATAAAAGAAATCTCTTTTTGAGAAAGAGATGATCCATACCACCTCTGGATCGGACTCCCCCTAGGGGAAGAAGTCAGGTACTCTTTACCATACTCTGGAGAAGAGCGCCTCAGGGGCTGAGGCGGAACCTGACCAGATCCAAAAAGGTGGGTATCAGGTAATGTTGGCTAGGCCCTGTGCTGTGATAAAAATTTTTTTTTTTTTTATAGTCCGAGCCTAACAAGGCTTTCAGGCTGCTATTTCGCAAGGATTGTCTTGATACAAAATGACGAAAATGTTCTCCATCTGAGTGCAGAAGGAGCCTGAGCGTCCATACTGAAATCATGACTGGACTAATAATCACAGCTGGAGAAATGTTAACCACCAGTGCCGAAGAAGCCCCCGAAGGGGCACTATCACAAGGGGGCCATATACCCCTATCAAAGGGGTGGAAGAGCCTGAGTGGCTTCCCAACCATTAAATTAGAATGTTTCATGGAGTGTAATTGTCCTGATGACTGAAAAGGTCTAGACGCAGAATCATATGGTCCACAGACGCAGTCTGAAATACTATAGTGGACCCCATTACTGAGGAACTACTGAAAAGATCTTCCATCACGGACTCTGATGAGAGAGAGAGAGAGGATGTGCCCTTCAGTATATAAAATGAGTCGTCCGCTGTATTACTAACCAGAAGGACAGGGAAAGACCCATCTAGATGCACTTCTACCCCAAAAGGACCTCTAAGGGAAGTCTAAGTCAGAGCCACTAGAGACTCCACCATCAGGAAGGATGTCGAGGAGCTTGGTACCACGTAGGGAGCCGAGAAAGTGCTGAGCGGAATGAGAGATTCCGCAGGCAGAACAGTACAGCAGAGTTCCATCAGCAGAAAACTGCTGGATGACACAAGATCCTACATGGACCGCCACTCACTAAGTTGTGCAGAAAACTAATCCGCAGAACAGGACTTCATTCTGCGGAAAACATCCCACCACAAGTTCTGTGGAGAAGAAGTCCGAAAAGGAAAAATGTGTCACTAATTCTGCCAGACAGCACCCACTAGTGCCCCTGCAGCACCAGCATCACTCATGGCACAGGAGGGCACCAAGCACTGCCTATGCCAACCTTGGCGATACCTGAGGGCACTCGCAGCAGCACGCAGGCACCCCCGGCACCCATGCAGCAATGGCACCCGAGGGCACCCCGACACCCATGGTACCATGACACTGTGGTACCCATGACATCCATGGCAAGAATGGCACCAGTGGCACCATGGATGCCCCCGGTGTCACCCATGGCACCCGCTGCACCACCTAGACATCCACGGCACCACTGGCAGTGCCGAAAACCAACAGCAGCAGCAACAGCACCCACGGCGCCACACAGAGTGATGGTGCTGACCCATGGCACTGACTAAGGCATGGCGCCGATCAAGGCACCAAGGCATGGTGCCAAGGCACCGAGGCTCGGCGCCAACCAAAGCACCGAGCCACGGCTCCAAACTATGGCGCCGAAGGAAAATGCCACTGGAAATCCTGAGAAGAAGGGGAGAAGTAAAAAGGTGGTGCCCGTGACAGCCCCTGCATGGAAAAGGGAAAGGGGGGTAGGCACGATGGCAAAGGCACGAAGAGGGCACCTCGCCCATCGTGATCCAATCGACCCGGCCCCAGGCCAACGGCTCCGAGGCCCGGAGGCCCCGAAATCAGGAACAGAGCCAGGAAAAACTGGAAAAGTCAAACCCCCCCACTCCATAGGAGCGACCCAGAGGTGAAACTGCCCACCAGAGCTCCAACGAGGACAGAGATGGAGTTCGGAGCCGAGAATGCAGGGAAAAGGGGAACCCACCAAAGTTGGTTCAGGCCCATTTCCCCTTCCGACGAACAATCCTCGTGCAGACGTACCAACGGGCAACCTCGAGTGGCACCGATTCTTCTCCCCCCAACGAGGAAGAAGAGCTCAAGGTTAAGTGGAGCTGGGTCCCCAGAACCGCTAGATTTGTGCTTCCGTGTACCCCCCCTTCCGTTAATTAAGGGCGGCGGACCAGACACAGCCCCACTGCCATAAAAACTTTCAAATAAGTCCTCCTACTGTCAATGCCAATGCCCAAGGACGCACTCCGCTGATGGCAGGAAAGAATTTTTCTTTCTTCTTCATTATCTTCTTTCCTTGTGCGTAAAATAAAAAATTACTTAAAATATTAAATTAAACGCTAAAAGCTGCTGTCGTACAGACAAAAACTTAGACTCCGGCAGATGAGCGATGTCGACATCTGAGCACACTCAGTGGCGGGAGAAAAGGAACTGGTCCTAGTGCCTCTAGCGCTATCCCACTAGCGTGAATGAGTAATAGAGACTTAGTCCAGGAAGATCAGCTGTTTTCTGTCCTGCCCATGGTCCTTAGTGGCTGTCAAACAGAAGCTGAGAGCTCTCGTGACATCCAGACTGTGAAGTCTCCCTTCACCAGAGGCAGAGGTAGAATGCTCAGTGAAAAAGACAGGTAGGGTAATGGTTTGGTTCAAGTGGAAATCAGAGACCACCTTAGCAAGAAATTTGCTGTTCATTCTCAGGATCTGTCGAATGAGATGTAGTCTTGTTCAATGCAGAGCCTGGAGCTCACTGATTCTTCTTGCAGAAGTCACTGCCACTAGGAAACATGTTTTCCATATGACATATTTCAAATGAGCAGAAGACATGGGCTCAAAAGGAGGTCCCATGAGCTTAGCTACGCACACATTCGGGTCCCATGTTGGCACCGGTTCCCTATGAGGGGGATGCAAATGGGCCAAGCCCTTGAAGAACCTTCTAAAGACAGGCTCTGAAGCCACTGACACATTCCTCCCAGCCAATATGTAAGCAGATGCTGCAGCGAGGTGGACTTCGAGGGTACTGGACTGCAAGCCCAATGAATGTAAATAAGAAAGGTAATCAAGAAATGAAACTTACGTACCTACAGTAATTCTTGATCTTCTCTTGTATCTTCACCATTCATTACTGCTGGGTGTAAGCCGGAAGCACGCACCTGCTACAGGAGTTTTTGTTTTTTAGAGGGAGGAGTCTACCAACGGTGCCACTCCATCGAGAGCAACGCACTTAGTGCTAAGGGCCCATTAGCCAGCTGACTCTTCCTCCATCTGGAGTTCTGTGTCGGAGAGGTGAAATAAAGGAATTAGAAAAGAGAGCCGAGAGATAGACAAGAAAGGAAACAAACTGAAAAAGAAATAAGCCAATAGAGGACAGGAAAGAGGAGACCCCTACCATAAGGGACTGCAGGACCTCACTCCTAGGGCAGTTCCAAGGGAGGAACAGATAAGGGAGAGTAAGGAAGAAGGAAGAGGAAGAAGAGAAGGGGATATTGGGAGGAGGGAAAAATTCTGTCACGAGTTGTGAGTTAAATTGGCTTGAAGGCTTATCAGCTCGGAACGTAAAAGCAAGGGAGCAAGAATCCCTTCAAACAAACCTGGTCTGGAAGGTTCGACCACACCTTCTACACAGCTTTGTACAAGAGAGGCAGATTTGCCTACACATCCCGCTATCCCACCCAGTACCCATCACTCAAGCTGAGAGCTCACAGATTGCCAAGGCAAACAATCTGTTCCGGGAAGGAAGAGCCCCCAACTAGGTAAAGGGAAAAGACCCCACTAGCACAGTGACATGTTAGTACTTGGGGAGGAGGGCCCTAAAGAGGGCAACCTCTTGGTAAGGTGGACATAGACAGAGAAGGAAACTCATTCTGACTCCCTTGGGAAGGCAGGGGCCAAGGGAAACCAGACCATCAGTTCAAGAAGGCAATTTTCAAATTGGGCTAGAACAGACATTAAACTAGCCTCAGACTGGCATACACAGGACAAGATTCAGGGACACCAGCGAGGTTCGAGAGCTGAAGGAAGAGGACCGTCTAAAGAAACTCGCCCTGTTGATTGATGTTTGAGCTAACTTGGCCTGAAAGAAAGGTGCCCAAAGGGAATACCTTCAAGGAAAATCAGAGAGTGTTCCCTCAGAAGGAAAAGGCGAAGTTCCACTCACTCTCCTCCCTCTCCAATCCTTTGCAAGCTCTTCTCAGAGAGAAGAACGGAAGGTCCCGAAGACCGGGGATTTAGGCCCCAACAGCCACGAGAGGGGAAGGGGGAGACTCCCAAGAAATGAGGCCCATGAGGGGAAGGTGGGCGGGATTCAGTAATGAATGGTGAAGATACAAGAGAAGATCAAGAATTATGGTAGGTATGTAATTTTCATATCTTCCCTTGTCAGTCTTCACCATTCATTACTGCTGGGTGAGTACCAAGCCCCCCGAAGGGGGTCTAGCACAACCCTGAGGGAACAGAACCCTCGGCCTCCTGCTGGTGGGAAACCGGAAGAAGAGACCCTGGCTGTACTAGACTGGAAGCCTTAGGCCGAAGAGAGCTAGGAGGTGTCCACTGAAGACGAGGAGACAGAGGAAGCCTCTGCAGAAGCCTCCTAGCAGTGGTGGAAAAAAGGCGGGTCCCTCGGATGGTGGAGCGAATCACCCTACTCCGGGCCAGGAGTGACAACCTTGATAGATGAAGCCACGCCGTCCGCCTAATGCAGATCACTGTCCCCGCAATCCTGGAAGCCACCTCACTGTCGTCATAAAATGCCCTTGTTTGGTGCCTTGCCAGTTCCAGGTCTATGGCAGAGAGGGCAATGGCTTGTCAAGATTGTTCCAAATCAGGCATCGATGATAGCACCCGAGCCAGCACTGACCACAAGTGCCTGTTATAGCCAGCATGGTGTGCCTGATGTGATGCAATGCACAACATCGCACGAGAAGAAGAGAAAACTCTTCACCCCCACCGGTCAAATTGTAGGGAATCCAAGTTCAGTGGTCGGTCATGCGCCAGGCACAGACGCCCAGAAGGGGTCTCTAGGAATACCAAGCCCAAGGGAGGGTTAGGGAGAGAACCTAGAGACTCCAATGGAGCATAATACCTCCTCCTGCAGTCTGCTGTGACTGGGAAAGGGTTGGCTGGAGAATGCCAGGTGCGGATAGACGCTTCCTGGAAGGGAAAATGCCAGGATGGCACCACCAGATGCTGGGCACTGAATTCACTGAGGAATCTGCACATCTCCCACTCGGTATCGTCACATCTGATAAAAGAAATACGGAGATCCAGAACCATCCTCGATAGGAAGCGCTGATATTCAGTGAAATCAGTGTTGAAAGAGAGGTGAATAATAGGTTCCTCTTCCTCTGAAGAGGGAGTTGAAGAGGATGGGGAACTCGAATGTCCAGAAGACTCCTGCAGCAGTGGGGACAGGCAAAAGACCCGTTCATGCATGTACCCAATGTATGACGTGAAGGCCGCCGCAATGCCTCTGAACGTCTCCCTGGATAAAGGCCCCATAGGACCCACGTGATCTGGGAGAGAGGGGGGTGGCTACAGAGCAATAGGAGAAGAGCACCTGCAGGTGGCTGTCCTCTGCCAGGGCTCTGGAATCCAGGAAACAGTGCCCGGGCTACAGGGATCCCTGTGATCAGACCGGGTTGAATGGCAGAACCCTGGGAATGCGAACTCCAGAAAAGCCCAGATGGGGAATCTCCCCTGTGACGCACCTGAGTTTGCATGAGTCCAGAAGGACAGCCCTCGGTGGCGCCACTGGAGGGGACCCTGGAGCTCAGAAGGGGAGGTGGGCTCAGCGCTATGGCTCCTCCCTGCACCCGTGGGTGGCAGAGGAGGCGCCCCACTCACCCTCAACCTCTGAGGACACCTCCTCCTCAACCCCAGCGGAGCCCCCCCAAGGCAGGGTCACGGCCAGGACTTCCATCCCCTTGGGAGGCAGCAGCACCAAGGCTGGCAGCTGCCATGGCCCCCCCAAAGGGAACAATCCCCTCCCCAACCCCCAAGCTGTCCTCCCCAATGGACCCCAGGCCACCTCCCGGGCTGGGAATCCTCAGAGCAGACTGCTGTGGAGATTCAGGAATGGGGGCGCTGGGACCCCTGACACCGTGTCCCACAGAGGTTTCGGATTCCGAGGAATTGGGCAGCCAATCCGGATCCACATCTGAGTCAACAACCTCCGAAGAGGAGTCGACCAGCAGGACCTCAATACTGGCCACCCTAACAACACCCTGAGGAATGGCACCGGCATATCCAGCGGCGCCAGCCATTCCCACCGCACCACCCACGGCCCCGGAACCCAAGGCCGACCCATCCACAACCCTGGCCAGCGCCCTCGGTGCCGCACACGGTGCCAGAACCCGAACTGGCACCGACAGAGCCGTGCAGGTCACCAGCACCAAGAACCGAACCAGCGCCGCAACAGCACCAGGATCCGAAGCAGCACCGCAAGGCAGCGTCGAGGGTCCACCAGTGTTGGACCCAGCGACCCAGGACCGCGACACTGGGGAGCCTGCACCCTCAGGAGAGGTGACTGCCCGGCCGGAATCGACAACGTGACCCGAAGGGGCCGCGCTACTCCCAAGTGAAGCCTAAAGAGGCCTCCCTTCGGCAAGGCTTGAATATGAGGAGGCCTCCTCCTCACCAGATTGTATAGATCTGGGAAGGGACCCGGAGGAAGGGTCTAAAGACCTGGCCTGGGAAGCCCGAGAGTGACGACGCCCTCCGAAAGTCGGCGGGGCCCTGCCAACTTTGAACACATGGATTTCCAGAACACGGTGATCCATGGAAAAACAGGCATTGCATCTATCCATATCATGATTAGGTCCCAGGCACTGTAGGCAGACATCATGCCGGTCCGTCATGGAAAAATGCCGGCCACAGGAGCACCGACGCATGGGGGCACGGCCCGCTTTTGATTTACACTTGGTTCCTGAACCAGACATGATGCGAAATAAAATAAAACACAGCAAAGCTCCCAACGCCGTTAAACAAATAATCGGAATGAACTTACTGGCCAGTAACGGCGTCGGGATGTAGAACCAGGATGAGGAGTCATCGTCGAAGAGACGGCGTCAAAAGATGGCCTAATGGCATACTACGTAAACTCTGTACTCGTGCAGCAGATGCAGCCTTGACGGTGGGAGAAACAGAACTGGGATGGAGGAGTCTGCGGTGCCTAACGGCCGCCCCTCACACACCACGTGGTGCGTTGCTCTCGTGGGCAGTGCCGTCGGTGCAGACTCCTCCCCACAAAAAAAAAACTCCTGTAGAGCGTGCACGCTTCCGGCTTACACCAAGCAGTAATGAATGGTGAACACTGACAAGGGAACATCAGCTGGAACCGAACCCCAACCTGTGTTGGTTCCAGTTCCCTAGTTGAATATCAAATAGAAAATATTTTCCATTTAGAAGCATACGTTTTCTTAGTGGACGGCTTCCTGTAACCCCTCAGAATGTCAAACACTTTCAGACAGATGCAAGCCTGCATACTCTAGGTCTTCAAGAGCCAAGCCTTGAGCCTGAGAGACCTGAGGTTTGGATACAGAAGCCTCCCCTGGTTGGAGGCTAACAGACTGTGCCTCTGAGGAAGGTGTATTGGCTCGGCCACAGACATGGAGAGCAACAGTGTACCATGGCTGCCTGGCCCAGGCTGGTACTATCAAGATCACTGATGGTGACTGGGACCTGAGCTTGAGCAATACCCTGTACATCAGAGGGAAGGGAGGAAAAAGCATATAGGTGCTTCCCTGACCAATTCAGAGCTACAGCATCCAGGGGGAGTGTTCCTCGATCTTGTGGTCTGCAACAGTACTGTGGCACGTGGTGGTTCTGGTGGGATGCAAACAAGTCTATCTCTGGGGTGCCCCACCTCCTGAAAATCACTTTCACCTCTTGCCTGTTCGGGGTCCATTCGTGATGGGCCTGACTGATTCGACTCAGGGCATCTGCGACGGTGTTGTCCTTCCCTGACAGATGGACTGCCTGTAGAGAAGCTCCCAAGGAGTATGCCAGGCTCCAGATTTTCATGGCTTCTGTGCAGAGAGGACCCGATCTTGTACCTCCCTGCTTGTTTATGTAGTACAATGTGGTGGTATTGTCTGTTCTGACTTGTTCCAGCTTTCTCTGCACTAGTGATGTAAAGGCATTTAGTGTCCGAAACACCGCTCTGAGTGCTAGCAGATTTATGTGCTGGAGTGACTCTACACTTGACCAAGTGTCCTGGGTTGTGTAGTCCCCCAAATGGGCGCCACAACCCAGTAAAGATGCATCTGTTATGAGAACAACTGATGGAGACTCCCTTAGGTTGGATTTCTCTTTCCACCACTGAAGTGCCTGCAGCAAGGTTTTTGTTACTGGGATCAGCTTTGAGAGTTAATCTCTTCTTTGGCATCAGTGTGCCCTTAGGTGGAACTGGATGTCTCTCATTTGGAACTTGAATCTCAGGACCATGCCTGTGGCCATAGCCATGTGGCCCAGGAGCTGTAGGACCTGCCTTGCAGTTTTCGACTTGTGCAGGCAGAAAGGATTTGCAATTAACTGGATACTTCTTACCATGTCTAAAGGCAGGTAGGCCCTGCCTTGCAGGGCACTAATCTCTGCTCCTATGAACTGCAGCACCTGTGCAGGTACGACAGATTTCTCGTCACTTATCAGGAACCCCAGAGATTCCAGAAGCCTCTGGGTGATCTGCAGATACTGTCTGACTTGCTGTGGTGATTTTCCCACCACCAGCGAGTCATCAAGATATGGGAACACTGTGACACCTTGCCTTTGAAGGTGTGCCACAACCACTGCCAGGCACTTTGTGAACACTCTTGGAGCTGAACTGGGGCCGAATGGCAGGGTTGAAAAATGGTAGTGACCTGATGGGAGTCTGAACCGGAGGTATTTTCTGTGAGACTCCCTTATGGGGATGTGGATATAAGCATCTTTTAGGTCCAGTGATACCAACCAGTCTCCTTTTTGGAGTGTTGGTAGAATCAATGCCAATGTTACCATCCTGAACTTTGGTTTTGTCAAATGCTTGTTTAATACCCTGGGGTCTAGGATAGGCCGCCACTCCCCATTTTTCTTTGTGGTAAGGAAATACCTTGAGTAAAACCCCTGTCCTTTCTGCTGAGTTGGGACAGGTTCCACTGCCCTTGACAGTAGTAGGTTTTCGAATCTCTTCCTCCAGCCAGCAACTGCTTTTCTGAGAGGGAGGATGGTCTGAACACTCTGCTTCTCGGAATAGAAAGGGATTTGAAACTCAGAAACAGTCCCTGACTCACTACCCTCAGGATCCACTTGTCTGTGGTGATTTCTTGCAACGCCTGGAGGTAATGAGCTAGCCTGCCCCCGACAGGTAGAGAGAGGGCGGCCTGTGAAAGCAGGTCAGGGTGTTTGTTTAGACTGGGGCTGAGACTGGGTTTGAGAAAGGACCTGGTGAATGGAGAGGCTTTCTCTTTAGCTAAGTTACTTTTGAAGGTGGCCTTATACTTGTCCACCTTCTTCATATAAGCCACTGTTGTGAAATCCATATCCTTTGTTTGAGTGTCCTGGGTAAGATTTGTGGTACTTAGCCAGGCAAACCTCCTTTGGGCAACAGTATTGGCCATCCATGTGGCTGCTGTATCATTAGTATCAGCAGCCATTTGAAACTGATATTTGTCTGCCTCTTAGCCAAACCTAGCAGTTTCTGCAAGGTCATCTGACAAGGGTGATGAGGCCTTATCTGCCATAGCCAGGACAGATTGCCATAATGACTTCTGATACTGGGCCGCACAGGCTTGAAATTAGCCTGCCTGATGGCCAAGGAAGCTGACAAATACCCCTTTCTTGGCCATACTGTCAATTTTTCTGGACTCCTTTTCTTGTGGGTGAGAAGACAGGGACACCTTAGCCTTGTCACAGGCTGCCGCCTGCACGACCCACTGGTGGTCAGTGTGGGACAACAGAAACTCTGCACCCTCCCTGTCCAGGGGTTTGTAAAATCTTCAAAGCATTTGTTCACTGGTAAGAGGAGCTTTCTTGTGGGGGTTAACCCCATCATCTCGAGGTATTTCACCTCCTCCTCATCTTCAACTTCCTCACATGTGGGGATGTCCAAGGCATCAGCCATTTTACTAACAAAAGTAAAGTATGAGAAATAATCCTCAGTGGTTCTGGGAGGAGAACCAAATTCTTACTCAGGGGAAACCTCAGGTTCAATGGGTTCCTTGTCCTCCTCCGCACACTCACCATAATCCTCCTCTTCAACAAATAAGGATTCATCTGAGGTGCCAGCCTGTCCAGCTGGGGACTGTACAGGTGGCTGTTGGCCAGTGGAGAAAAGTCCTTGCAAGGCTTGCACCACTTTGAAAGCCTGTGCTATTTCTTGAGGAGAAGGAAGAGCCAGAGCACCCACAAAAGTCCCCTTTTTTCCAGTAGGGGGTTCTGTGTGCTTTACTTTCTTAGTCTTTTTTGGCGGAACCGGGGAGTCAGCCGGTTCAGCAGGCCTCTTAGTAGTTTTATCACCCATCTCAAGGGTTGAATCAGTCACTGCAGTGGTTTCACCCACGGCAGAAGAGGGTGTCGGCTGGTCAGAGCCTGAGGGACCCGTAGGTGGAGGAAGTTTTTTCTTTAGTCGATCCAGGCATTTCTCCAGTTTTCCCTGGGACGGTTTTACAAATATCACAGTCTTCCTTCAGGTGATCATAGCCAAGGCAGGCAACACACAAACTGTGCTTGTCTGCCTCAGCAAACATTTCCCCATAATCAGTACAATTTTTAAAACCAGGTTCATCCGTTTTTCCTTTTATTTTTTTCCAACATTTTATCGGGAACTGATAAAAATATAAATCGCTAAATAATTTAAAAGTTTTAACTAATATTTAGCGGTTGCAGTTGGTTCTGGAACTGATAAGAAACCAACAGGAACCAGGAACCGAGGAAAAAGGTGAACCGAGGTTATTGGTTCAGTAACCAATAAAGCGGATACAAAAATAAAAGTTTTAAAATAAAATTAAACTAAACTAACGGGGTTTTAGTCAGCAAACCCTGAAAAGAACTGAAATAACTCAGTTCCTTGCCAGTTATACTGAATCGGGAGGAACTGATAAAAAAAATAAATAAATAAATAAATAAAACTAAGGTTTAGCTAAAAAACACAGTAAGTGAAAGGCAGCAAATAAAAGAAAACCAATACTTTTATATATATTTATAAGTTTCTTCATGTCACAGGTAGAAGTTGAGGAGAGGAACTTCAAGCATCTAGACTTGACAGGCGGAGGGTGGAATCTGAGGGGGTTCAGAACTAAAGCAGTTAGTTCAAGGCAGAATTTGAACAGTTGTCACGTGCAAAGAGTTCCATCATTTGCATGTGTTCTGTCCTCTCCAGGCAGTTCTGACTTAAAGGGACACTGCAGAAGTTAGGAATACCTGAGTATTACTGGGGTTAGAAATGACAAGAAAGAATAACCAGCTGTCCTGTTGGCACAGCAGTACCACTACCACTTGTGGCACTGATAACTTAGGTTCAGGAGCAAACTCGGAAAATCACAGGCCAGTAGGGGGAAGGAGGCTCAAATGTCTCAGGGAAGGGATGTGAATCCTGCAATGTGATTGACACCTAGAGGAGGCTAGGTGGTAACACAGTAGGGGCCACGTGGAAGGGTGGGGATGCCCCTGGATGCTGGCACTTTCGCAAGGTGCTATGATATGCACATCATTGCATGACTGCTGTCCTAAGTGGTAAGACAACGAAAAATTACTCTGGTGCACTAAGGAGCAAAGCTCACACCTCCCATAGGCCTGCACACAACCAACAGGGCAAGTCACTCTCCACCACAAGTGGTCCTGGGAAAGTGCTGGATTCTGTAGGTCTATGAGAAGGTCGGTAACAGGGCTGGAAGAGGGGAGCTGTCAAGTCAGGGTTGGACCAGAGGCAAGGAAGGAAAAACTTGATTAAAGAAAAGAAAAAAAAAGTAACATAGTTAACCCCATTCCCCTGCTACAGGAAAAGCAATTACAGCCAACTGCTCAATCTTCCTACCCTGTAGGATCAGTCAGATAAGACACTCTTGAGCTTGGGGGATGGCAGGTAGGTCGAATGTGGCTTTATGGAGAAGCTACTCAAGAATATGCAAGCAACACCACACTCCAGGGTGGGCAGTATGGGCAATACCGGACCGCCAAGGGCATAATGAGGCCCAACGCCACAGGCTGAGGGCCTTATAGCCCCTGGAAGGTCTGGTATTGCCCATACCACCCACCCTGGAGGGTATTACTGCACTCAGAAAATGGGCAGTGTAAAATAAAAAAAGTTTGTAAAATAGTTTTTGAAGATATGTTTTGAAATAAAATAGTTCCTCCACAAATACCATCCTTCTATAGTCTCACTAGTTTAAGCTTTTGTTCCTGGTTGTCATGGTTACTCCACCTCCCCACCACCACTGTCATTGCAATAGGGAGCTATGTGAGATAAGTGATGGAGAACAGTGTCTTCCGTTTCTTGTGCGACTGTTTTTATTTTTGCCAGATTTTGGGGGTGGGGTTGCAGAGTGGATCTTGCAGATTGTCAGTCGCTCCGTAAATGACCGGTGAATAGGGAACTAAATTTTTTAGTTAGGT
The DNA here is from genome assembly GCA_016271365.2 of Neoceratodus forsteri. NCBI lineage: Eukaryota > Metazoa > Chordata > Ceratodontiformes > Ceratodontidae > Neoceratodus > Neoceratodus forsteri. The sequence continues at coordinate 292,400,241 of CM057453.1, read as the reverse complement.
GTTTTGTTTTGGAGGTAAAATGGCAAATGAATGTATGTGGGGGGAGAATGGCAAATGTGTTTGGGTGTTGTTATGCCTGTGGCCAATATAATAGGTCTCGCTAAGCGACAGAAAAAAATGGCGGCAGTTTGAAATTGTGTGCACAGCGCTTCAAGCCAATGATGAAGCAAGCTGGGCACAAGAAGACTTGCATGGGCATAAGGCAGTTTTGGGATGGGACTTTTTATCTGGTGGGAATCTACTGAAAGATAATGAACCACTGTGGAATGGGTACCAGCCAATCAGATGCCTTCAAATAAAAAGCCCATTTTCTAACAAGAGTTACTGTTAAGTCACTTTCATATCGGGGCCACCCAATGGTCCTGCAGAAGCAACACGTGCTTCCGTGCTGGCGACCTGGGTTAGAGAGCAGACTCGGGAGCCAGAAGGCTGGGACAGCATCCACTCAGCAGCACTTCCAACTACGGGAGGGAGGGAGGCACTTGGGTTCCAGTACAGCAGCGACCCCTGTGATGGGCCAAGACACCTAGTGTCCCACCAGGGCATCACTACGTGTGTTTGAGGGGTGCAGATAGGAGCACATGCCTACGCCAAGCATTGGGGAGGAGGGACATGGGAGAAAACACAGACAAAAAAAAAAAAACAATATGTGCTTCAGTCGCGTTATATGATGGTGTCACTTTCCTTGGGTCTCACCCCATGCAGTTTCCCGCTGGCATTACAGTGGGGGGAATGGTGGATGGGACTGGGGAGCATGAACCTGTCCGAAGCAGGTGTGGTGGCAATCAAGGACCATAAAGCTCTATCACACAAAAAAAAACAACCTCTCCTATCTTACTAGAGTCAATCTTTTCCATACAGCCCCACTCTCTGAGTGATCAAATGTTCAGGCACAGGTGGCTGGAACAGACTTTACACAGACAGCAACTCTCAAAGTGTCGCCAACCCCAAAACTTACATGTCTCTTACCAAGTGTGTCCAGAATTAAGTGCTTATTGAGCACAGAGCATTACTTCAGGCTACAGTCTATAAAGCAATTAATACTGCCCAGAGTCACTGACACTGATTTCATACTAGTGGAATATACATCAATCTACAGCTGCTCTCCCACTATTGAGAGGCAGAAGACAGAACGTGAGTAAGAAAATGGAATAGCTTTAAATGATTCTTGACCTAAGACACCAATACTGGCTAAAAGCATGATTGCAGGGCTCTGCAGCTAACGTTCAGCAATATAAAAGGCCCGTAACGACTGTACAAAAGCGATCAGACACGCAAAGAGTAAATACTACAAAGAAGCCCTCACCAACTCATGGAACAGCAACAAATCCTTCTGGACAAATCTACAGGATAGTACTGGGAAGGATCCAAAAACACCCCCTCCCTGCTTTGCTCATTGCCGAAGGTGTCCCTACCGTAAACCCCTTACTCACAGCCAACTCACTGAATCAGGCTTTTACTGACCTCAGTAGTGTTCTCCCGGCTGACTTCTTCAATGCCCCTAACCCAAAAGTCACTACAAGGGCTCCTACACTGCCTCCCAACCGTTTGCCTTTCCGCTTCAAAATAGTGTCTGAAGCTGACGCACGAAAATATGTAGTGAAGGTCCTAGGAAAGTCAAGGCATAGCAGGGACACACTGGACCTTAAATTCGTACATCTGGCACTGGACGAAATAATTGGACCACTAACAAAAATAATTAACCTCTCCCTCTACCACTCCCAATTCCTGCTAAGATGGAAATCTGCCACAGTAACCCCTGTCCATAAAAGTGGGGACCAAACACACAACAATTACAAGTCGATCTCCATACTCCCACCGCTCTCCAAGGCTCTGGAGTGGATAGTGGTTGACCAGATGGTGGAGTATCTTAACCAAGACAAGCTTCTCTGCCCAGAACAACATGGATTCCGTGGTGGCCACAGTACCATCATAGCCCTTCTAGAATTCACTGGGTTCATCAATAACACCCTGGACCAAGGCCACCTTGTAGGGATGTCCTTCACTGACCTATTAAAGGCATTTGATATGGTTCATCACGCCCTCATCCTACAGCAGCTCTCTGAAATTAGACTCACAACAGAAACCGTGGACTGGTTTAGCAGCTACCTGAGCCTCCGCTCCCAACATGTCAGGATTGGGGAAGTCCTATCTGACAGCTGACCTGTCAGATCCAAAGTACCACAAGGGTCTATATACTGGGGCTGCTGCTATTCAGTGTTTTCCTAAATAACCTCCGGGCAGCTTGCCAGTGCCTCATGCTCTTATATGCAGATGACGCGGTAATCCTCGCCAGCAACCAGTGCCCAGAAATCCTCGAAAAGGACCTCCAGTGTGGCTTCGCAACAGCCGAAAAATGGTTTAAAGAACAAACAATGGTCTTGAATTATAAAAAGACCAAAACCACGCTCTACGCATCAACCCACAGCAAACATAAAAGCTACCACTTGGCCATACAGAATGACAGTGGCAGCACCCTGGAACTTGTCCCACACTTCAAATACCTGGGAGTAACTATCGACTCCACCTTGTCCTTACACAGCACATTGGCAATACTGCCAAAGCCATCAACACCAGAATCAACATCCTCTACCAACTCAGACACTGTCTCACCCCGGAAGCACTGAACCTGGCAATTAACAGCTCAATTGTATCCTTATAGATTTTGGACTAATATACGGATCTGTAACCGACTCAGCACTCACATCACTGTTGCACTAAATAAAGCCTGCTGCCTGGTCACTAATGCACCTAAACTAACCCATACCTGCGAACTCTATTCCCTTACTGGCTGGCTCCAGCTGAATGACAGAATAAGATATCAAGCCTGCCTTCTTGCCAAAAAGGTCACACTAAACCGGCTTCCTCCTGGAATGCAGAACCTGCTGTCCCTTTCGCTAAATACTAGGCAAACCAGGAGCTCCTCCATGCAAACATTCTATGTACCCAGATGCCACACATCCATGGCACAATGTGCCTTTGCGTACTGGACATTGCTCAGGACAAACACACTACCACCGGATATCTCTGGCACTGCTACGCTTGGACCCTTCAAACTTAAACTGCACCAACACCTTATTCATATGAGTACCTGCAGGTGCCATCACAGAGTCATCCTACGCACCCACTGACTTGACCCCAGCACTTCCCAGCCCCTATCCCTGGGATAGGCAAACGGTGGCATGTAGCCCCATCTCCAATCCCTTTATCCCAGCCTACCCACCTCTGTCCACACTGTCCTGTCTACTCCTCCCCTTCTTCCCCCTTCAGGGTTTTATTTAACTCTAAAAATTGATTAGCGTTTTGCTCATAAAAGTTCTAAAACATTGTGAAAATGCATAGCACTTGCCTTACTGTGTTTAGCAAACATAACACTTCTAGAAAACCTATATAAATGCTTTCTGTACAGTTAATATTGTCCCAAGAAAAAAACTGCTAATCAATTATTTAAAACCCTGCCCTTTCCCATACGTCTCCTTCTGATGCAGGCTTACTTTGCACATCGCCACAGTTACTGGTTTGGCTTGGATTTATGCACCCTTATGTTAATACTGTCATTATCTATTTACTGTACTCTCAATGTTTTATCTGTAGATTGTCCTGAATTCTTTGCATTGTTTATGTACATGACATGGAACCTCTCAACGAGCATCCGCTCATAGGTGTATCCAAGATTTCAATAAATAAATACAAATTTGGAAGCTCTTTACGTAGACTTTTTTTTTTGTGTTTGGGGACAACCTACCTGTTTGATAAGAATTTCCTCAGCCCTAAGAATTGTGTCAGATGGTGCCCCTCTCACTGAAAGAAATTTAGTATGTATACAAAGCATCACTTTGTTGTTGTTGTGCACACAGTACCAGTGATTACAGTTACCATTACTTTGGGAGCAGGAGCAACAAACACTAGAAACAAAATGATCCACACAAGCCAGTGTAGCTCAACAGTGCTGCCAGCTCAAAAGGTGGGTGAGACAGTTCACACTACACCAGGATGAAATGCCAGATATGTTCTCACACCACACTACGGTGAAATTCCAGGTCTGTTCTCACACCACACTAGGGTGAAATTCCAGGTCTGCTTTATCAGAGGTCACAAATGGAGGCTCCCTCTGAGGAAATTCCTGAACATAAGCAACTGAGACAAGGGGGTTTTCACTGATCACTTCATACTTATATGGGACAGACCTCGATATTTAGTTTCCTACTCCCCAAGAAGAGTCTGTACCACCAGTTACCACTTGTGTGGGACCTTCACTGTGCAACTTAAAGGAGAACTGCACTGAACCTGTAAGTCAGTTTTCCCAGTAGAAGCTGATTTTTAAATACTGTTTCAAAAGCTGTCACTGCTGTAGTTATCCAGGCTTTCTAGCTATCCTACTGGGTGTTTCTGATTTACATGCTGCTGATAAGAACCATTTTAGAACTGTACAATGTAGTTTATGTCCCTGTTCTACTCTTCTACTGTTGGCACAATGCATCCATGTTCTATTATAGAACTCAGTGGCTGAGAGGGCATAAACTACATCATACAGTTCTAAAATGGCACTAAACATTAGAGTGTAACACAGAAAAAACCACTGAGGTTACTAAAAGGTCTCTATAGATGGAACAATAACAGAAATTTAGCCAATTCTTAAAAATAGTTTCTAATAGGAAAAATGGCTCACAGGTTCAGTGCAGTTCTTTAAGCCAATGGCTAGAGCAATCCCACCCCTGGAAGGTAAACCCCCAGTTATAATCAGCATAAACATGGAGGTTAAATTTAGTCTTGGCAAACACAGCGGCAGATGATATAGCCCAACTTTAAAATCTGTATACATAAGGCACTATACTGTGAGGGGCACTAGTGTGTCATCATCTTGTGGGACTACCAAGCTCATCAACTACAATCTCAGAGACAGACAAAGGCAGAATATGAAATGTCTGCCTAAATTATGCGGACCACAACCTCTTGCAAGGGTCCCATTTTTAATGCGTGGATTGTATTTCGTATAGAGACAGTCAATCTGTTTCCTATATACCTAGTCTCTTCACTAGAGGCTTGATAAAGTAAGCCCATAGTTCTCCTTTAAACGTAACTTAATGGGAAGCAGACACCGTTCTAACCTGCATACCTGTGGCTAACTAATGTACTGCACTGATCCATCAAGCACTGTAATACATGGATACAATGTAACAATGTAATGGTTTTTCACTCTTTGTATGAATAAAGCTGAGTTCTAAAAAAAAAAAAAAATACAACTTGTACAAGCTGTGAGCAGTTCTTGTCTCAAGTTTCCAAGATGTTGCTGCTGAGGTGATTTAATACTGCATACTACTAATTTAGACAAACTATATACGGAAAGCTGATACCTACAGGTAAAGCTCAATACCTCGCTTGAAAAAGCTTTTCTTGGTTTTCAGTCAATGAAGGACCCTGTACTAGAGCTTCCCATTTGAAGGAATCCTTTTCTTCTTGTTTTTCTCCCCTCTACCTTTCCCTTTTCTCTACACTTTTATACCAGCCCCCCAATTCACTCTGTCTCCCCTTCTCTCAAGATTCTTTGTCCCCCACTAACTTCCCCCTTTTATATTTATTGCTCTCACAATCAGTCCTCCTCCATCTCACCTCATTACTTTTCTTCATGCTTCTCCTGTCTTTCCCCCTCCTCTCACTTCTGATCCCTCTTCTGCCCCTCATGCACCTCCTCTCCCATCCACTCTATCCCATCCACCCGCCTTATTAGATAGCCTCTTCCCTGCCTCCTCTCTCAACCAAAAAGGTTTTTGGAGGTCTATCTCCCACTGTCCTCCCTTTTCCCTACCTCCTACCTCCCCTCTGCCCCCTGGCTTTCTTGTGCCTCATAGACTTGGTTCAGTGACTTTAAGTCCAAGACAGGGCAAATGCCGTCACGCTTCTGAACAAGGAAGTACATGAAGTAGATTCCTTTGCCCTGCTTGGCAACTAAAACTCTCTCTACTGCATAGTTCATAGGAGCCCCACAACCTCCAGGGAAAGTAGCTCTGCCACAGAACCTTTCAACTAATGCAGCTTATCTGGGATGTGGTCTGGAGACTGCGTTATCAGCTCCAGGAAGAAACTGTTCTAGATAATCTTTAACACCCATCTGTCCATGGTAATGGTCTCCCATTGGTAGTACAACAAGACTAATTACCCCCTAACCTCAGAAGGGTGATCCACCACAGGCAGATGAAGTGGACATGGTGCTAGCATCCCATCAGATGGTGGCTCCAGGGGCTTTTGATGTCTGCACCTTCTGCTGTAGCTGAAAGGGCTTAAGCTGGGCTTTTGACAGAAGCCTCACTTGGGTTGGCTTGCCACAAAATGACAGGTGATGGCAGATGAAATCATGTCCTCTGCCTCTTTGCAGAGAAGCATGGATGTTCTTCATGTCCTTAGCAGTAGATTTCTTCTTACTGTACAGCTTAGAGGCCTCCAGCACATGCTGTACATTCCCTCTGAATGGAACATTCATGATTTTCAGTTGGATGACAAAGCTGAAACCTTCCACTGTAAACCAGGAGTGCCGACAAACACTAATCAGCTGTTGCATCAGAGGAAACCAGAGCAGCCTTTAGTTTGTGGCTACTGGATTAAAAAACATGGGCGATAACCACTAACAAAAAATTACTCACCTTAGTAATTGTGTTCCTTCTAATGGAGTCTTGCTGTATTCTGACATATGTAGTTAGCCCCAGCACTTGAACTGCCCCGGAGAGGAAAGAGTTAACTCTATGCAGAAGCACAGAACGTTGAGCTCGAGCTTGGTTTTCAAACCTCTGTCTGTGGTGCTTCAGAGTGTAACCGTCAGATTCTTACGCACAACTAACTACACTTTCAGTGTGGAAATTGTAACAAAATATACCAACAAGCAACTACTTGGGTCCCAAAAGACTTAAGTCGAGAACCCAAGAAAACAAAACCAGGTAGTAAACAAGATATATAATATATAAATCTAAAACAACCACCACCCCACCCTAAAGAAGAGGGGTGGAAAGTCTACCCCTGAGGTGCAACACTGTACCTGCCAGCCCGCTTCCTAAAAACTAGGTTCTGAGAGGGGAGGCAGGGGGGTCAGAATACAGCAAGACTCCATTACAAGAAACACAATTACTAAGGTGAGTAATTTTTTCTTCAAACAAAATGAAGTCTTGCTGTATGCTGACATATGCAGACTATCAAGCAGTACCTCCATGGAGGAGGGTACCGAACTTATTTTGGGAAAAGGATCTGCAGTACTGCTTGTACCAAACCTAGCATCACTCCTAGCCTGGATATCCAGAGAGTAATGCTTGGTGAATGTATGGACTGTTTTCCAGGTGGCTGCTTTGCAGATCTCTAGTAAAGGTATATCTCGGGCGGCTGCCAGAGAAGCGGCTGTACCCCTAGTCGAGTGGGCCCTCAGGCCTGAGGGAGGTGTTTTACCTAGCTTGGTATAGCAGAACTGTATATAAGAAACAATCCACCTGGCAATCGTTCCTTTAGTAGCAGGCCAACCTTTTCCTACTTCACCATTAGTGAGAAACAATTGAAGACAGTCATTCCTATGTGCCTTAGTATGCTCTATGTAACAGCTAAGTGCCCTTTTAACATCCAAACTGTGTAACTTTCTTTCTCCTGAAGAAGAATGATCAGTGAAAAAACACAGGGAGAGACATGGACTGGTTTAGATGGAAGTCTGAGACCACCTTGGGTAAGAACCTCCTATTAGTTCTGAGGATCACCTTATCTCTGTGGAATGAGATAAAATTAGGTTCAAGTGACAGGGCCTATAATTCACTAATACGTCTGGTAGAAGTGATAGCTACCAGAAACACAGTTTTCCAGGTCAAATACTTAAGCTCGGCTGAACCCAGAGGTTCAAAGGGTGGCTGCATAGGCTGAGCAATGCAGATATTGAGATCCCAAACCGGAGTAGGCTCTCTAAAAGGAGGGTTGATACGAACCAGACCTTTAAAGAACTTACCAAAGACAGGCTGCGATGTCAGAGAAGTGCCCTTCCCTGATGACAGGAATGCAGAGACAGCAACTCAATGAACTTTTAAAGTGGCTGGCCTAAGCCATTAAGGTGAACCAGGTAATCTAAGTCTGTGGGAAATACCCGCAGCATCTAGCAGAATATCCCTGAGACTGAGACACTGGAGACTGGGGTACTAGATCCTCCCTTGAGAGGAGGTTAAAAGATTGTGTCTCTTGGGAAAAGACAGGGGAAGTCAGACTGCTAAGGACAACAACAGAAGATATCAAGGTTGTCTGGCCCAGTCTGGAGCAACTAGAATCACTGTGCAGGGTTGCGACCTGATCTTGACTAGAACCCTGAATAACAGGGGAAAGGGATGAAAGGCATAAAGGAACTTGCCTTCCCAATCCAATATCAGAGCATCCAGAGGAACAGTCCCCAGGACTGGAGGTCTGCAGCAGAAATGGGGAAGTTGATGACTGTCTAGGGCCCGCGAAGAGATCTATCTCTGGAGTGCCCCACCTGGTGAAGTTTACTTTCAGGATGCGAGGATCCAAGGTCCATTCATGATGGCCCTGGGAGATTCTGCTCAGAGCATCTGCTAGTACACTGTCCTTCCCTGGGAGGTAGACTGCCATTAGGGAAGTTTGTAGAGAGTAGGCCAAAGACCATACTTTCATGGCCTCCATGCACAAGGCTGTAGACCGAGTGCCCCCTGTCTTGTTGATGTACTACAAGGTGGTGGTGGTGTCTGTCCTGAACCACCTTCTTCCTTACTGAGTCCGAGAAAACTTGAAGGGCCAAGAATACTGCCCTGGTGAAGGAGAGACTCTTTTGGAGACCAAACCCCCTGTGCTGTGAGGGCTCCCAGGTGGGCTTTCCAGCCCAGGAGAGAAGCATCTGTGGTAAGGACTACTGAAGGAGTTTGCTTAAAAAATGGGAAACCTTGCCTGAGATTGTCCTGGTCCAGCCACCACTGGAGAGCTTGGACCAGAGTCTGAGTCACTGGAATCAGCTTGGTAAGATAATCTTTCTTCTGAGACCAAAAGGATCTTAGGTGGAACTGAATGTCCCTCATCTGGAACCTGACTCCTTGCACCACTGCAGTGGAAGCTGCCATGTGGCCTAACAGCTGAAGAAAATGTCTTGCTGGACGAGAAACCAGAGAATGAAAAGGGGAAGTGAGATCTGTAAGGGCCTGAACTCTTGCAAGAGGAAGGAAGGCCTTTGCTTGAACAGTATCTAACTCTATCCCTATGAAGGTGAGAAACTGTACTGGTTCGAGAACTGACTTTGGCAGGTTGAGAAGGAATTCCAGGGAACTGAGCAGATCTTGAGTGACCTGTAGAGCTGACTTGACCTAGTTAGAAGACTGTCCTACAATGAGCCAGTCATCCAGGTATGGGAATGGAGAAATCCCCTGCCTTCTGAGAAAGGCCAATACTACTGCAATGCACTTTGTAATCACCCTTGGAGCCGATGTTAGGCCGAAAGGCATGGCTCTGAACTGATAATGGCCTGAAGGCAACTCGAACCTGAGGTACTTTCAGTGGAAGCACCTGACAGGAATATGGAAATAGGCATCCTTGAGGTTCAGGGACGCTAACCAGTCCCCTGAACTTAGAGAGGGAAGAATTACTCCCAGAGTCACCATTTTGAACTTTGGTTTTAAGATGTGTTTGTTCAAATACCTTAAGTCTAGGATGGGTCACCACTCCCCCGGCTTTTTTTGGGTAAGAAAATATCTGAATTACAGACCCTTGCCCCTGTGTAGAGTAGGAACTCTCTATACGGCTCTGAGAGCCAGTAAAAAGGAAACCTCAGCTTCTAGAGCAATGGTTTCAAAGATGTTTGCAGGTGGAAAAGACCTGACCCTCATTTTTGGAAACCTTCTGAAACTGAGGGCCAGTCCCTGGCTTACTACCTCCAGAACTCACTTGTCTGAGGTAATAGACTTCCAGGCCTGGAAGTAGTAAGCCAGTCTGCCTCCTACTGAGATTGGGGAGTCGACCCGGGCTGACACATCTGGGTGTCTGCTTGGCAGGAGCCTTGGACTGGGAAGAGGATGCGGCCATGCTCATCCCCCTCCTGCCTCTCCCTCAGAAGAACCCTCTCTGTGGAAAGGGAGAGGAGGCCTGGGCTTGGTAGAAAGGCCTGTGAAAAGGCCTGCCCCTGCCCCTAGACTGCTGCTTCTGAGGAGTGGCTTGCCTTTCTTTGGCCTGTGCACTCCTGTAGGTGGTCCTGTACTCATCCATTTTCTTCATGTAAGCCTTTGTCTGCTCCCCAGAGAATTACCCACCACAGGGAAATCCATGGCCTTAGCCTGGGTGTCCTGAGAAAGGCTAGTGCATCTGAGCCAAGCAAATCTCCTGAGAAACATAGATGTAGCCATGACTCTCGATGCCACATCGTTAGAGTCTACAGCAGCACAGAACTGCACTTTGGATGCCTCAATCCCATCAGCAGCCACCTCCTCCAGCTCTTTGGCTAGCTGGGGGGAAGCCTGCTTAGCCAGTTCCAGAACCACATCCCACCTGGACTTCTGGTATCTGGCTGTGTAGGCCATATAATTAGCCTGCCTGAGTCCCAAGGAGGATGCCAAGTATTGTTTCTTGGCCATGGCATCCACCTTCCTGGAATCTTTATCTGGGGGCTGTGAAGCCAAAGGTATATTAGCCCTGTCACAGGCTGCAGCCTTCACTACCCCAACATGGCTGCAATGACTGAACAAAAACCCCATACCAGAGCCTGAAAGCATATACCTCCTGTCCATTCTCTTATCCACAGCGGGTAAAGAATTCAGTCTGTAAAATCTTTTGTATTCATTTCCCCAGGGATTTATGGAGGGGGATAGACAACCTCTTGGACTCTGGGATGTCCCTCATCTCCACAAAATCAGGCTCTTCTTCCTCCTCAACAGCTTCAACCATAGGGAGCTGGAGGGTTTCAGCCACCTTTTTGTAAAAAAGAAAGTGAGATGGGGACTCAGAAAGCCTTGGAGGGGAGACACTGGAGGGTCTGTCTGAGGAGGTGTCCGGTTCAATGGGCACATCCAGACCTTCATAATCATTGTCATTATCATCATCATCAAGGCCACTGTTTTTCGGTGCTTGGAAAAAGCAAATTCCGTTTTGGCCATCCTGGATTCCGGGATTTACCAGTGTTTGGGAATCCAATTTCTGGGATTTTTCCGATAATCCAAAACTTTATATTATTCACTCATTTTAAGCAATAAATTTGTCTGTCAGGTGGTGGCCCTCCTAGAGGCCAAAGGACTACAGGACAGCAGACAGCATGGCTTCATACGTGGCAGATCCTGCCAAACCAACCTGGTCGAGTTCTATGACTGGGTAACTAGGCAACTGGACAGGGGTCATTCAGTGGATGTCCTGTATCTAGACTTCAGTAAGGCATTCGACTCAGTGCCACATGGAAGGCTGGGAAGGAAGATAGTAGGCACAGGGACGGGTGCAAAGCTGGTGAGATGGGTGAAACTGGCTGCAGGAAGGCAACAGAGGGTGGTGGTGGCTGGGAGCTCTCACACCCAAGGGCAGTGACAGTGGTGTTCCACAGGGCTCGGTGTTGGGACCAGTGTTGTTTGGGATATTCATTGCAGACATATCATGGGACATCAAGAGCAAGATCAGTCTGTTTGCTGATGATACCAAGGTAGGCGCGGTGGTGGATGACCTAGGGGGATGGCAGGGGTTGCAGGATGATCTGACAAAGCTTGAAACCTGGTCAGACACCTGGCAACTGGGCTTTAATGCCAAAAAGTGCAAGGTGCTGCATTTTGGGATGAAGAACCCAAGGAGGAGTTACCAGCTAGGGGGAGTGCAGCTAGCCCAGACAGAGGAGGAGAAGGATCTGGGTGTGCTCATTACAGGGTCAATGAACAACTCAGCACAATGTAGGAAGGCAGCTGCAAAGGCCAACAAAATGCTGGGTTGTATTGCAAAGGGTATATCCTCGAGGAGGAGGAGGTGATTCTGCACTGTATAGGTCTTTAGTTAGACCACACCTGAGTATGCAGTACTGGCGTCCGTATCTGATGAGGGACATTAAGTTACTGGAGGGGGTGCACGCAGAGCGACAAAGATGATCAAGGGGCTGGGGGACTTATCATACGAGAGGAGGTTGAAGGAGTTGAACATGTACTCACTGGAGGAGAGGAGACAGGGTGACATGATTGAAACCTTTAAATACATGAAAGGAATAAACAAGACAAGTACAGAGGGGCTGTTCAAAGTAAGGGAGGAGGGACACCAGGGGCCATGATATGAGACTGGAGCGAGGAAGGTTCAGGAGGGAGATGAGGAGACACTTTTTACAGAGATGGTGGTGGCTGGGTGGAATCGTTACCTCCTGAAGTGGTATGCAGTAGAACAGTGGACTGCTTCAAGCGAGGATGGGACAGGACAAGGGGAGGGTTAATGAAGGGAAGGGTGGAAGGAGGGCAGCTGCAGAATAAGGGTGCTAGCTGCACATTCGAGCAGACTTGATAGACCTCTAGGCCTTTATCTGCTGGCAAATTTCGTATGTTCGTATCATGTTTTTATGCAGATTTAAGTCACATCAGCAGAAAACAAGAACATTTAATCTCATATTGCATGTTATATTAGCTATCCAAGTTGTCCATCTACCAGCTATCAAGGCTAATGACTGTGGAAGGAAGGAGCTGGGGAAGCAGCAACAAAGTGCACACTCTCTCCCTGAAGGTAGGAGGGGAAGGAGAGACTCCTCCGCCCAGGCCAGGAGGATAATCCAGAGGGCTAAATAATTAAGAAGAGCGGGGCACTCATCTCTGTATGCAACCCTGACCCTTCCATTGCCAGGGCACATTTGAGGTCCCAAAGAAAGGAGGCAGCTAAGGAGTAAAGTTAAAAATAAAAAAAAGGGAAAATTACTCTGTCCCCCCTGGGCTCCCTGCCACACACACTACCCCATTTGCTTTTTAACCATGCTGCACACCCCTTTTTGTGTCAACTCCCGTTTCTTCTCATCACTTGGCCTGTCCTTCGGACCATCTATGGTCTCTCCCAACTGCTCTCGTGTCCTCGCCCTCTGCCACTGTTCACCATCCCAGATGGCAGATACCCTCTGGGTAATCTAGTGTAACCCTTCACCAGATGGGTTCTCCACCAAGGAGAAAGGTTCCAGCGGGGGCCATCCAGTGCAATGTCTTGGCCCCTCGGGTGCTGCTGATGTGGTCTCCGGGGCCAGACCAGAGCAGAGAAGAGGTTTTTCCTCTTTTGTCCCTGGGGTGTGGCACGCCATGATGCCAAATGCCAATGTCCACCACGCCCCCCCCCCCAAGTCGGTCGGCACATTGCTATACCCCCAGGAGTCAGCAGGCACTAGACCGCATCCCCTCCATCCTCCTGGGGAAGGCAAGCAGTCAGACACCTTCTCTCCCAGCTGGCCCTCCAGTGACCCAGGTACGTTTAAAGTGCAGTATCTCAGTAAAAGCACAGCAGGGTTAAAAAGCAACAGGGTCAGTGTGTGGCAGGGTGCTTTATTTTTCTCTCAGCTAAACGAGGAAACAAAAAGCTAGATCTCATTAAAAACAGCACAGCGGCAACCACAGTCACAACTTTTCACATGACCCAATGTCCCCACCATGCTGGTGTTAGCGTGTGATGCCCCCCTTTTCCCCTTCATGGCCCACAGCAACCTCAGGGATTTCTGCACCCCTCCCCGAAGGGATGTGCCGCACAGAAGACTAAGGTGGCCCCCCTCCAAAGTTTGATTTCAGCTTTATTGGCTTGCTGCAAATGCACCCTCCCCCCCACACACAAAGCAAGCTTGTGGATGCTCGCACCAACACCCTCCCACCACCACTCACACACATATGTGCTCTGTGGGGTACCAAGAAAAGCTGCTCAGAGCTCCCCGGAGTTGCCTCACAGGCTGTGCAGATTTCTGTGTGCCTCAGAGCAGTTTTTTGCAGGCAAGGGCTTCACATAGTGTGTAGCAGAGTCTGAAACAGTACCATCCCTCACAAAGCTTGTCCTGGGGCACACAGAAACCAACACAGCAAGCTCAAGGACCCTTGCCGCCCTGCCCCCAACACTGCTCTGGTGTTACACACAAGACCAAAAAGCTGCTCGAAGCACCTTAAACTTGCCTCAACACCTGCAATGTCCGAGGCACTGTGCAGATTTCTGTTTGCCTCAGAGCAATTTTGCAGGCAAGAGCTTAAAACTTCAGCTTAAAACATGTGTTATCAGTCAGTAACAGTAACACCCCCCTCACCAAACTTGCTCTGGGATCCACATAAACCAACACAGTCCCTCCGGACTTCTTCAGAAGCAGCACTGCCAACTCTAACCCTCTAAGGAGGTTATGCATATTAGAGGCATTAAACATTTAATTAACAGACCAGCACTTTAACAATACAGTATTTAGGAACCCCTCTCACTGTAGCAAAATGTGAAGTGCAATTGGGGAAAACAGCAGTGACTGGCTGTTATTTTACTCCACAACAAACATCCGGGCAAAAGTAAACAGGAGAGGTACTCACAGCCTACTGTAAAGTCGTGCACTTTTTCAGTACTAAACTATAACAGTAGTGTTGGAGGGCAGCCTCAAAACAAACATGGACTGTAACGAGGAGAGAACTAGAGCAAAAGTAAGGAGGAGAGGACCGGAGCAAAAGTAGAGAGTTCTCACAGAACACAGAAACAGGACTTCTTCCTTAACACTGAAAAAAAAAAAGCACAGAGAGAGGAGGGTCCGTGTTCTGCGAGTACCTCTCTCATTCAGAGCTTTGAATTATGCTCAGCCTGCTTTTGAGCACTGCCTGCAACTTCACAGCAGATATTATATGAAGCTCCATTTTGTGGCCCATTTTACTTTTTCCATTCAGTGTATTTACCTGGTAATAAGAAAAAGATGACAAGACAATTAGTGAGCTTGTTAAATTATCATATACGTTGATGCATCCGCGCGTCACACTAGCCTTGAATGCTAGTTAGCCGAAGCGCAGGGATCCTGGCCGTGGATATTCTGGCACAAATAAATATGATAATTTAGCTTAAAAACCACTGGTGTGCTTGTACTTTTCTTTCTTACAGTAACTTTGAGATTTGCTACCTCCGTAGGAGCCCCTCCCCCACTCCACTGTAGTGCGCTGCTTCTCTACCTTTCGACTATTTACCTGAAGTGTCCGTGAAGTCCGCCAGACAGTTAGGTGGTGGATTCTGGTTTTGCTTTCTTGCCCAACGCCGGTGGATTCTAGTTTTGTTTCTGACGCTCGTTTTTTAACAAAAAATAATTTTAATTAAAGAGTTGAGTGCCCCGTTTGCACTGCATGACAAAGTAACCCACAGAGAGGGCTGAGCAGATCTCTCAAGAACTCCGGTGGCATCCTCAGTGTCCTCATGGTCTTGTGGTCTCTCCTGTGGTGCTTTGTTCCGGGGGACTGTCAAATAGAAGACTGCTGCTAGCTACACAGAGCTTTTTAAAAAATCCCAGTTCACGAATGCTCACGTGAGCAGCGTGAGTTCCGGGACCTGCCAAGGGAGATTTAAAAATCCGCGGGCCAATCAGGATTCCGTGATTCTGGCCGTATTTACAGAATCACGGAGAAACAGTGGCCTTCATCATCATCATCATCTGGTAACTCTTCGTTCCCCTCCCACTCCAGTTCATAATAGGTATCCGGATCATAATCTGATGGAGTTGGGTCTGATCGAACTGAGCACCTAACCGACGGCACAGGTTTGGACAGAACCGGGTGAAGCACTTGCACAATACTGATCGCTTTGGTTATTCTTCAGCAGCTGGAGTAAGAAATGCTGGATCTGAACCGGCTAACTTCTTTTGTCTTTTTGACAGAACTGGCCCTTCAGGATCCGCTCCCCTTTTGCCCGAGAACGTCTTGCCCAGGTCAGTGGGCACCTTCTCAGGTTCAGTCAGAACTGAACCGGGCTGGCCATCCGGATCAGCGGATTTCTCGGCCTCCTTTTCCTTCAGCCTACCCATCCTTTTTCCAGAGTGGCCTTAGGAAAATTTCTGCAGATTTGGCAGTCTGTTTTGAGGTGGTCAAACCCCAGACAATCAACACAGACGAGGTGGGGGTCGGCCTTAGCAAAGGCCTCCCCACACTCCGAACAGTGTTGAAACCCAGTGGGACCGTTTTTTTTCTTGGGTTTCTCAGACATGGCCAGACTAGAAAAAATTACCCTTTACAGCTTTTAGACAGGTAATACACCCCTAACGGTTACCAACCGTGTCACGGGTTACCTACAGAAACTGAAACAAGTTCTTTTTTTTTTTTTTAAACCGATAGATACTGGCACACCACTACTAAAATCCCAGAAGTTAAATTTAAACACAAAAGGTCGGTTCCCAACCGGATCGACCGAGAAGGAACTGAAGTTTACAATTTCCACAGAAGAAAACACACAATCACAGTTCATCTGCTGATCTACAGTACTTACTGTACCATAAACAGAGCCTCAAAACTGAAAATAAACAAATCGGTTGAAAAACTGACGCGTTTTAAAACTTTACCGAACCGTTAGCGAAGCAGCAATCTCTGGAGCAACTTCACAGTTAGGCGGAGTAAAGAATCTGTGTAAAAACAAAAATTTTGTTGCGCTCAGGTCTAAAGACGGTGGGTGCCAGGTAGGACAGCCAGCCCAAATACTCACAGATAAAGAATACCAGCACTCCAGAAGTCAGTTTATCTACCAGGTTACAGGTTTATTACCAAAAAGTATCCACTGCCAGAAAGGTCACAGAAAGAAAGAACAAACCCCTAGAGGAGTAAAGAATCTGACGGTCACACTCTGAAGCACCACAGACAGAGGAATGAAAACGGAGCTTGAGCTCAATGTTCTATGCTTCTGCATAGAGTTAACTCTTTCCTCTCCGGGGCAGTTTAAGTGCTGGGACTAACTGCATACGTCAGAAGACAGCAAGACTTCATGTTGCTTGAACAAGTCCTTCTTTAAGGTAGACTCTGAAAGGCTTTACGTGAGATCTCTGAGCATGTTTCAGAGGAAGTATTCATATCTCAACATATGCGATTGCTAGCTTGGCACTCCAAAGCCCAGAGTAACAACAACATTTTCCCCATAATGTCAGTCTGGCACGACTCCTTCGCAGAAGGCTGCACAAGAAATTCTTGCAGAGCAACTGTCTTATCAATGGTAGCCATGATAACAATTGCATCTGCTATAGGATGAATTAAACAAGACAGGCATGATCTGTGGTTTCATGTGCTTTTGATCCGGGTGCCTAGGGAATGTCAGATTTTTATTTTTATTTTTGTAATTCTTTTTTAACAAGGTAAGGCCCACTGGGCACAAGGCTATTTACAGGGGTGGCCCAGAAGCACAGGAAGGTTAAGTGACTTGCTCAGGGTAACACAATATAAAAGTAAAGGTTGTGGGAATTAAACCCAGGTCTGCTGGATGTACCAAGCTTAAGAGCTCGTTGCTTTAACCTCTGGGCTATACTGCCAGCCACACTGCTTCTGTAAGGGTTTCCAAAGTCGTCTGGTTATGGGGCACCAAAGATACTGGGAGTAAGGTTGTATTAAGGTACTCCATCTGTATCTTCTTTGATTGGTCCACTGCCACTCTCGATATTCAAAGTTTCGTGCATGTTCTTCAGCATGATTGGAAAAAAAAAAAGATCTGCCTTAGAAACCTGCACTGACTAGGCAGATGGAGTGATGTCCTTAACAGAAAAATGTCCTCAGAATTTTCTGCCTCATCCTCAGTGAGATGTGGATTATATTCTTGCTTGTGTAACCCCCTTGTTACGCGGGGTTACTAGAATCCCAGTAAGACCTAGTGGTAGGCAGGGAAGGCAGCTTGTGAAACTCCAGTTAAATGGGTTTCACACTGTCTCACTCTGTTCTCAGTCTCAGCTGAGACTGAGGGATGACATCACCATAGAACTGTTGCAGCTGCATGAGCCACAATGGAATCTGCAGCAGGTAGTTGGAGTAGAATGTTGGGAGGTTTGAACAGTAGTCTGTAGGTCAGTTGGAGTTTGGAGCTTGCTGAGAGAGGAGCATAGCAGCTCTGTGTAGGCTCGTGGAGCCTCAGCCCTGACATAGGGCTACATTTACGAAAAAGGTATATGTTTCCACCTAAAGAGAGACACAGAAGATAATAAAGTGGTGGAGACCGCTGATTCGGGTCTTAGTGCCCCATCCCTCAGGGGATGGGGCAGGAAAGGTTGTCCTGCATATTCCAGGGGCAATCCCCTGGTTGTTGCTAGTGGAGAAGCTGCCTTATTTAGTCCAAGAGTTTTTGGGAAACAAATAATTCAACCTCCTGACCCCCGGTACTATTGGCCTCAGTGCAAGGACCTCCCAGCACATGTGCCCGTGCCTACTAGATGGAAAGCCGAGCAATGGTAGTCAATACTGCCACACCAGTCTGTGAAGTGCCTTTATTGATCCGCCAGTAAGGACATCCAGGACTCAGGTGCCCCACATTCATCAGTTCTACAGTGTACTGGCCTTTCCAGAATCCATCGACTGGCCCACTAGATGACTTCAGATCCAGAGAGGATACCAGCCCAGCTGTATCCTGAGCCATCGCCTGGTAATCGGATGACGTCTGACCAGATGTTTTCCTGTTTGTTCCTGTTCTAAGGTTCCATCTCCAGAGATGACATCACCCCAGCAGTTCCCAGATGTGCCTTCCTGTGGTTCCCGGAAGATCTCCGCCCAGCTGTATCAGAAGAAATGCTGCCAGGAAGAGTCTTCGGCAGAGGTGCAGGTCGGTTCAGAATTTTTCGTACTACAAAGGGCTGGTAAGTCCGAACTTTTCTATCTTTATGACAACGCAGTACACACCCTACACTAGCAGACTTCAAAATGTGTGAACTGTCCTCAAAGACTCTCCCCTTCGGGACTTTAGCCTGTTAGAACTGTGCTTCACCGGGCTCCGGCCCAGGAGAGACTCTTTAATGCACTACAACAGGTACTGCTGTCAGCTTCAACAGCATGCCACCTGTCGTTTTGCAAAAGGGCACGGGTCCGGGGAATACACCTGTTATCCTGTAGAGAGAACAATGCCAAAGGTTCCTGGTACTGGTTCTGAAGTTGGTTCTTTGGGTAGGTGGGGACCTGTCTCAGCGCAGACAGCAACACCAGAGATGGAAGTCATACTGATGCCAAAGATGTCCCTGGAACTAAGAGTAGCACCAAAATCACCAAATGCGTAAACACAGAGAACAGCACTGGTGCCCCTGTAGACAGAATCAGTACTAAGAGAGCTAAGCTCAAAGTCATCCACCACAACCCTATTGATACCACAGGTGGAGCCGATATAGTGCGAAGGAGCCACTGCTCCATAAATACTGTCCATCAAATAATCTGCTTACCTCAAACATCCCCTAAAGGTGGCAGGGGTGATGGAGACAGAGGTATTCACCTCCCTGGTATGAGGAAGTACACCGTTATATCCTCCCTTCCCAAAAATGATGACGGAGGGGACACTGGGGCTTTTCTCACACTCAACAGAGATAACTGCATCGAGACAGAATGTCAAGAACTATATCTGGACCTATGTAATCACTTTTTCTTTTTGTGCGAGGTCAAAGTTAAGTGTTCATGGGAACCCAACACCAAGCATGAGTGGGGCAGAGACAGTTTTTTTTTTTAATTGAACTTTTACTAAGTACACATAGGAAACCATATAGTCTCAGATGCACAATGACTGTGATAAAACTGTGTACAGCTGCTCTGCAAACAAGGCTTGCTCAAGAATATTTGTCAGAAGGAGGTAGGGCAGGGGGACAAGCATGTAAAGAACATAACATTCACACAGGAGAAGGGAAAGTAATAATGCGTCCCTTCAAGGTATGGAACTCTATTCCTGTGTCGCACTGTGAAAAGTCTTTGGAAGCTGTTGCAGACAATGTAGAAATTAATAGTTTTGAGAACTCTTGTGGACAGAGTAGATAGAAAGTAGACGAAAACAAGTCTCCAGAATAGTAAGGGAGCACTGCTAAAATTTTAAGGATACTTAGCTAACTGAGAAAAAGATGAGAAGGTAGGAAGGAAGAGACAGTGGGAGTGGGGGGGATGGTTAGAAAGGGTGGCTGGCTCGACCTATGGTACAAAGTCTGGATATTTATCCAGTTGATACAGGACCCATTTTTGCCATCTAGTATCAAATGATGATAGTCGATCCATGATCCGATATGTCATTTTCTCCATCGTATAGAGCTCAAGTGTGACTTCCATCCAATTTGTATGAGAAGGCATCTGATCTGAGTGCCACAGATTGGTAATGACCTTCTTGGCTGCTAGAAGTAATAACAGTACTAGTTTGAGGGTGTTTTTGTGCAGGGAGGTGCCATTTGGAGGGACTGCTGTCATGGTTAGAAAGGGAGTTAACCCCCCTTCCCCAGACAACCCAAAATGTATTCAATTTCATGCAGTACAGATTGCCAAAAGGGCTGCAATAGTGGGCAAGCCCACATTACGAGAGTTGGATCAGCTTGCTTTTATTTATTTACCGATTTATTTATTGAAATGTTTCACCAGGAGGGTACACTGAACAAGTTGTTCGTCTCAGGGTGCGACCTGGGGGGAAGGGGTTATATACGGTTGTGAAGGATGATCAGTTACAATAGTATGTGGGTAGTACAAACAATACAACATTGTAACTTTATGCAACAGTTGAAACACAAGGTATTGTACAATAAACAGTAGTGGAAAACTGGGTAAATTACAATACATGTCCAAAATCATAAAAAAGAACATATAAATGTACAAAACAGTAATAATGCAACAGAACCATTATAGTGCATGAGTGCACTAGGAGCAGGTTCGAGGTACTACGCAAGTGCTGTTGGGAGTAAAAAGGATGGGGTAGGTTGTGAACACTGGTGACCGAGAAGGGCAGGTAGAGAACAGAGGGGGAAGAGGCAAGAACTGAATATGAGGAGAAGGGGTAGCCATTTCCTGATTCCCCCTTCAAGATGTTGAGAACCCTGCCGGGGTGTCAGGGTAGGAAGGCAGAAAGTGGGGATAGGTAGTAAGAAAGGTTAAAGCAGGAACAGCTGAGGGAGAGGTAGTTGTGTAGGGCAGAGGTAAGGGAGTAGTTGGAGGAGGAGTGTGTATTTCAGGGGGGGGAATTCCAGATTTTAGGGAAGCGATGTGCGAAACCAGTCTGACTGATGAGGGTGAAGCAGCGAGGGACCGCCAAGATGCAGGCGTCATTAGATCTGAGAGAGTGGGTGGGTGGGAGGGAGGTGGAGTGGTGAGAGAGGATGAGAGATAGAAGGGGAGCACTCCGAACCAGAATTTGGAGGTTAGTTTGGCACAGTGTGAAATGCGTCTATGAGACAGTGGAAAGAAGGTTAGAGAGCGATAGAGTTCAAAGTGGTGGGAGCGGAAAGTGGAGTTGAGAGCAAAGCGGTAGAAGGAGTTAATGAGAGTGTCCAGCTTGGTCAGGGAAGATATGGGAGCAGCACCACAGACTACGTCACAGTAGTCAAAGACGGGGAGTATCATCTTCTGGACAATTTCACACCTCGCAGTCAGCGGGATGCAACTACGATTCCTGTACATAGCACTAAGCTCGGGGCTCAGTTTCTTCAGGATAGCATTGTTATGCACAGAGAAGTTGAGGTGCTGGTCCAGCCAGACTCCCAGATATCTAAATGAGGAGGTGTCCTCCAGGATGGTCCCATCAAGGGTGTGGAAGGTGGGTAGGGACAGGAGTCTAGAGAGTCTCTGCCTGGTGCCAAAGGTCACTGGAGACCGTCTTCTTGGCATTTAGAAAAAGCTGGCGTGAAGCAAACCAGAGGTGAACTTGCCTGAAGTCATGCTGTAAGCTGGTTTCCACAGCAGCAGGGTTTTTGCCGGAACTGTATAAGACAGTATCGTCAGCATACATGTGGATAGATCAGGATGAGCAGGCTGTGGGAAGATCAAAAAAGGAAAATGGAGAAGAGTAAGGGACCAAGCACTGAGCCCTGAGGGACACCAGCATTCCCCTTTATGCGGATCTGCATATTTCGCCACCACTGCCAAGGTACGCAAGTACCCACAGTGGTACTTCCAGGAGTATTCCCTTCAGTAAGTAGCAGAAGATACTTTATATGCCGGGATAGCAAACTTGAACCAGGCTTTCATGATATGGGAGGTGTTTAACTCTGCAATCAAACTCTGTAAGATCAATGCAGTGGACTCTGCTGTGGTCTCCAGTAGTGCCTTACAGCGATGGCTTGATAAGGTGTGTCCATGGTTCACTGAGTAGGTGGGCTCTGAGTAGGTGAACGAGTGGGGAGGGTTTTTCAGAGAAGTCTAGCTAAAGCTAGTCCTCTGTCATTGAAGTATGAACGGAATTGAAAATATTTAAAGTGATCCACAGAGGAGGAAGGTGGAATGACTCCTGTAGTGAGGAGAACAGTGACAGTTTCTTCTTTAACCACTGGTGGACTGTCTAGCATGCCAGTCGAAAGACAGTCCAGTACCAGAATACCCATCCAGAGAGGAGTGGTGGTCTGAAACAGACTCGCTGTCAGAACAACTTGCCTTTTCAGGTGCCCAAACTCTCATAACGGTTCTCTAATGTCGTAGAACATGACAGGGCTCTGAGAAAACTTGACGAAATTACTTAAAAGAAACTGCTAAAAGCTACCAACTCAGTAATTCAGCACAAGGGGATTGAAACATGACAAACTTGACTAGAATGCTATTTGCATGTAAAATGAAGTTTGGATCCCCATCAAGGAAAGCAATATGCTTTGGTTACGGGGAAAAAGGAACAGAGGTGTATAGGGCCGACACCACTCTATAACCTGCAGTGTTCCCAATGCAGCCATGTAACAGAGGGTGCATCACACACTTGTCAAACATTTTCATGGGTATAAAAGGATTTTTTTCCATAACTTGTTTATTAATTTTCCATAGTAATACAAAGTACAACAAAAAGGAGAGAAAAAAAATTTATCTCACATTAAACACAGACAATAAAGGATAGTTACTACAGTAATTCAACAATTACCCCCATTACCTCTTCTATATAACCTCTGCCCACAATAGTACCCCCCTGGATTACTCCACTCTAACCAACAGTTACGCTAACAAGACGAAAACAAAAATAAACTAACAATAACATAGTCTAATCAATTGTGCAGGCTGTTAATACATTAATAATAGGTTTATCTTGAATATTATATCCTCTCCCCACTCATTCCCCCAGGGTACCACCCCCTCCTTTCCCCGATTCATCCTTTGTATTTACCTCCACTTCCCTTTCAAGTTCCCTATAAAAGGATTTTTGAGGGTACACAGTACCCTTTAAAAAAACTTCAGGAAGTATATACAGGATATTTCACTTCCACATGTGCAAACACCAGAGATAGGGCAGAACTGAAGGGACCTTGGATTAACATTTAATCCAAAGGATGGCCCTCCAACACTGCACTTCCCCCAACACACGCACGCACAGATGTATGTACACATACATGTACACACGTACATGTGTAGCACTACAAATGGCTAGTATAGGACTTGAACCCACAAACATCCAATCTTCTTGGCCCAGAGGCAGGAGGGCTAAAAACTGAGCAACTGAAATGAAAGTGATGGGGCAAAAAAGCTGTTTAGTGAGTTCACACATACTTCAAATTTTCTTTGCTACTCTGTGCTCTTAGGGGGGACTGTTAGTACTAGCAGATGCAAGTTGTTCCTTTAAGTGAACTCTTTTAATTGCTACCCATATGTAGAATACAGTATAGTAAATTCTCCTTTTAGAGTTATTTACTTGCAGTGACTGGTGGCATGGCCTACACAATGCAACCCCACCCTCGACCTGGCTGCAACAAACTTTTATAACTGACCTGACAGTCAGGCCGGTGGTTGACAGGGCACACTTTCTGGGCTGGGGCACACTCAGTCACTCTCTCCCTCAGGCGGTCTGTTGTTGACCCCTCCCCCATTTAGAATGTTGGACATACAGAAACATAGAATTTGATGGCAGATAAGGACCGCTTGGACCACCTAGTCTGCCCATTTCCCTACCTAATGGATAAGTTGCAGATCATATTTAACAAACAGCCTACTTCCTCCTACCCCCCACTACAACTGCCTAATGTCTGTCCCATGCATTCTTGAATTCACCCACTGTTTTTGACTCCACAACCTCTTCAGCAAGGCCGTTCCATGTATCCACATCCCTCTCTGTGAAAAAATACTTCCTCACATTACAGCTGAGCCGTCCCCCTTCTATCTTCAAATTGTGTCCCCTTGTTCTTGCACATCTCTTTTTCTGAAAGATGCTACCCTCTTTGACTTTGTCGATTCCCTTGAAGTACTCGAAAGTTTCTATCATGTCCTCCCTCTCCCTCCTTTCCTCAAGGGTATACATATTAAGCTTCTTTAGTCTCTCTTCTTATGTCTTCTGGTGTAGCCCCTGCACTATTTTAGTTGCCCTCCTCTGGACAGCCTCCATCCTGTCTATGTCCTTGTGGAGATGGGGTCTCCAAAACTGCATGCAGTACTCCAGATGAGGTCTTACCAACTGTCTGTACAGAGGGATAACAACTTCTTGTTTTCTACTGGTGATGCCTCTCCTATGCATCCCAGTATTCCCCACCCTCCTTATTGCCTTCTACATTGTTTGCCCACCTTTAGGTCATCTGATATGACTACCTCCAGGTCCCTTTCCATTTTTTTTGTTGTTAGTATCTCACCCCCCATTGTGTACTCTTCCCCTTGGTTTTTGTATCCCAGGTGCATTACTCTGCACTTCTTTGTGTTGAATCTAAGCTACCATACATTTGACCATTCCTCCAACCTTGCCAAGTCCCTTGCCATCCTTTCCACCCCACCTTGTGTATCAACCCTATTGCAGATCTTTGTGTCATCTGCAAACAGACAGAGAGAATAATGGATGGGGAAGGGTTTGATATGAGAATTTAATGCACACCCGAGTTGTGGGATGCTACATAAACCCAGAGGGTGAAGCCCAAGGGGTTTATCAAAGCATCCCACAATGAGAGTGTGCATTAAATTCTGTGATGGCAGTTCTGATTTTTCCCAACTGTTCTTCCACCCCTCCTTCTTGGCTGTTTGCTAGTGCTTTTCTGAGGCACTCTTCCATTTTGCCAAGGTCAGCCCTCCTAAAATCCAACACCCTTGCTTTTGTATGGCTTGACTCTACAGCTGTGCATATTGTGAACCACACTGTTTGGTAGTCGCTTGTTCCCAGATGGCTACCCACTTCTCAATCTAAGATCCTCTCTCCATCCCCGTTTGAGAGTACCAGGTCTAAGACTGCTCCCTCCTGAGTGGGTTCCAACACTAGCTGTCTGAGGCATGCCCACTGTAGGGCACTGAGAATGACCCTGCTCTTGGATGTGGCTGCAGTAAAGGTGCTCCAGTTAACATCTGGCATATTCAGGTCCCCCATCAACAATATATACAGGTTACTCACCTGCAACAGGACTTCTAGGAGTGGTATACATTGTTCATCCACACTTACTGGCCGGTTCCTTGCCGCTTTAAATGTTGCCGGAAGATCTTCAAGCTGGCTCCTCCCACCCACCCGGATGGTAAAACTCTCGGCTCCGCCCCATGACGCCACATCTAGCCCGCTGGAAGCTAGACTGCGCGTCAAAGCCGGGGAGGTCAGGTGGGTTGTGTGGATGAAGAACATATATCACTCCTAGAACTCCTGTTACAGGTGAGCAACCTGTATTTCTAGGGACGTGGATATGTTGTTCAATCCACACTTATTGGCAGACTCCTAGCAGTTCTCTGGGAGGAGGGAGGCAAGGCGCACACCCGCTACTTAGGGAACAAGGACTGGAGAACCGAGGTCCTAAAACCAGCATCCAGGCGTGACTCAAGGTCGATGTGGTAGTGGGTAATAAAGGTGTGTGCTGACTTCCAGGTAGCAGCCCTGCAAATTTCCTGGATAGGGACGACCCCGGAAGCAGCCACCGAAGCAGCGGTATGGTGGGTAGAATGAGCTCTTATCCCTTTGGGAGGCTCCATGCCTGCCAACCTATAAGCAGAGATCTATGCAGGAGGTGATCCACCTGCCTATTGTCCGCTTGGCTGCAGGTCTGCCAGGTGCGGCTTCAGCGTAGGTGACAAACAGCTGATGAATCTCTCCCCGAACTTCAGCCGTCCGCTCCTTATAATAAGAGAGTGCTCTTCTAGGGTCCAAAGTATGGAGCCTATATTCGGCCTCCGAGGTGTGATTGGGGTAGAACACCGGCAGAGTAAACACCTGGTTAAGGTGAAACTCCGACACCACCTTCGGAAGGAATTTCGGGTGGGGGCGCAGGACAACCTTGTCCCTGTGGAAGACCACATAAGGAGGCTCGATGGAAAGCGCCTGGAGCTCTCCCATCCTTCTGGCTGATGTGATAGCCACCAAGAAGGCGGTCTTCCACGACAGGTGAGAGATATCACACCTGTGCATTGGTTTGAATGGCTTGCCCATGAGCTTAGCCAATACCAGCAGCACATCCCACGGAGGTGGAGGTTCTTGAACCGGAGGGGATATGTGATCAAGGCCTTTTAAAAAGCACCTGACCACCTTCTCCTGTGCCACCGACTGCTTTCCAGCCCGCGCCCGGTAAGCAGAGATGGCTGCCAGGTGCACCTTAAGGGTTGCTGACCGAAGCCCTAGCTGAGAAAGGGACCATAGGTAGTCCAGAATGCTGGCCAAGGAACAGGAGGAAGGGTCCAACCCCTCATCCTGACACCAAATGGAGAATCTCTTCCATTTGAAGGCACAGCATTTTCTGGTCGACTTCTTACGGGATGCCTCAACAACGTTGAGGACCTCGTCAGAAATACCCAAGGCCTGGAACTCTAGCCACTCAGAAACCAGGCCGTCAGGTGCAGGAATTGAAGGTCCGGGTGGAATACCTTCCCCTGGTTGACTGAGATCAGGTCCGGGCGGGCTGGAAGCCGTCTTGGGAGCCTGGAGCTGAGGCTGAGGCTGAGGAGATCTGGATACCAGAACTGATGGGGCCAGTCTGGGGCTACCAGAATCACCTACGCCTTGTCTCTCCTTGCCTTGAAAAGCACCTTGTGGATCAAGGGAAATGGGGGAAAGGCGTAGAGGAGTAGAAGGACCAACCTGGCACTAACCCGCCTGCGGCCAGACAACAGGCTGACCTGAACCTGGAGTGTGGCCGCCCTGTCCGGTGGCAGGAAGGCCCTGCCAGAGGTAGTGTCCAGAATCGCCCCGATAAACTGGAGCCTCTGGGACAGGATCAAGTGGGACCTGTAGTGGTTGATGGTGATGCCCAGGGAGAAAAACATCCCCTGGGTAAGGAAAAGGAAGCGCAGGAGATCCTACCTGGACGGGGCCGCCAGAAGCCAATCGTCCAGGTACGGGAAAACCTGCACCCCCCCTGGGTACACAGTTAGGCTGCTACCACCGAAAGGCTTTGGTGAACACCCAGGGTGCCGAGGAAAGACCAAATGGGAGGGCCTTGAACTGGTAGTGGTCCCCCTGGAAAGCAAAACGGAGGTATTTGCGGTGAGAAGGGCGGATAGAGATGTGCAGGCAAGCATCCTGCATATCCAGAGCGCACAGCCACTGTCCCGGCCAAAGGAGGGGCAGGAGGCCCTGCAGGGAAAGCATCCTGAACCTCTTATACTCCATGAATAAGTTCAGGGAACTGAGGTCGAGAATTGGCCTTACATCTCCTGTCTTCTTCAGGACCAGGAAGAAGTGGTAATAGTAACCCGTTCCCTGAAGAGAAAGGGGGACTGGCTCTATCGCCTCCTTCAGCAAAAGTGCTGAAATCTCTTCCTGGACCAGAAGAAGGTGTTCCCAAGAGTACGACGACCTTGGCGGAGTGTGATGAGGTGGTTTCTGGAGAAACTCTACTGAGTGTCCTTCTCTGATCAGCGGAAGCACCCAGGAATCTAAAGTTATCCTCTACCAACCTGGGAGGTGGAGGGAAACCTCCCTCTTACCGGTTCCTCTGGAAGGCCCAGAGGCAGCAGGAGAGGAAAGGAGTCAGGTGGTGTCGGGCAACGTCACGGCTGAAGCACCCGCTGCTTTTTTGGGCGGAGGGGGCTTGGCAGCTGGAGGGGCCCGGTGTTTAGCGGCCCTCTTTCCCTGGGGTTTCGCCTTTGGCGATTCTGCCTGCGAGAGGGACGGCGCTGCGTTTGATGGGGACGATATATGGAGTCCACAGACTTCAGTGCAGTCCCCTTCTCCTGCAGATCGGTGATAATGTCCTTGACATCACCACCGAACAGCACTGAATCCTGGAAGGGCGCTTCCTGAATAGCAGACTGCACCACCAGGACCAACCCTGACACATGGAGCTAGGCATGACGCCGTAAGCCTACGGCAAAAGCGGAGCTCCTACGAGCAGTGTCCACTGCATCGTAAGTAGCATGAAGCAGTGCCGATTGGCCGAACATGCAGAGCGGACGAAGTCAGCCACTTCCTGTTTGACTTGAGAGTCCAGAAGGGAGTCCAATTTGGATTCCACCTCACTCAGAATCGCCTTCTGGTAATCCTCCATGTGACTGACATAATTTAGGGCCCTAATACCCAGAGTGAAAGAAGCATAGATGATCTTCCCGTACTGGTCCAGAAGACAGGATTCTTTGTCAGGTAGAGACGAGCTCAGATGTTTTGGGTTAGCTGTCCGGCCATAAGCGGCGCTAATCACGACCGAATCAGCTCGAGGGTGAGAATCTAAAAAGTCAACACCCTCAGGAGCCTGATATAGACTGTTCGACTTCCGAGGAAGTGGGGCTAAAGCCAACGGCTGCTTCCAAATAGTGGAAACAAGATCGGCATGAGGCTCAATCCAGGGTGGCACCAAGGTGGGAGCTGTCATGGACAGATCCAGATGCTCAGCGAGTTTCTTACGCTGGGGATCCGGCTCCAAGGAATGCCACTTATGAACCTCCTGGATTTTGCGCAGCAACTCCGTAAAAGAAGGATCCCCCGGAGAGGACTTCGGAGAAGTCCTTGGCTTGGGCTTAGACGGAGAGCGTGGTTTGTCGTTCGGCTCGGAACAACCGTCGGGAGTCGTCCGAGGTGTCTGAGGAGGAAGAAGATGATGATAAGGAAGACTCCCTCTCCCGGCATGGGGGAGGAGGACCCCTTGGGAAGCCCTCGGGGAAGCGTGTTCTGCCCCGCCCTGGAACCAGAGGGTTTGGCCCTGATGTCCGGAGGTGGGGAGGAGTCTGTCATTGCAGACGTATGGGAACTGGAACCGGCACCATCGTCGGGAGATGACTCTCCACCTCTCTGGTGAGCTGAGCTCTGGCCTCAGCCCACCAGGAGGCCAGTCTCCCCTTCAAGTCCACCGGCGTCTGAGGGGGTGGAGGAGGAGGAGGAGGGGGATACGGGTATGGATTATACCCGTAAGGCGCATATCCATAACCCAACAGCGGGAAGCCCAGCGTCGGGTATTGAGGCACTGGGCACTGCGGCGTCAGATAGGCCGGAATTGAGTACTGGGGCGTCTGATACTGCGGAGCCGTGTAAGACGGGGTCGGATACCCGGGAACCGAGGGGTCTGCCGGAGCAGACGGCCCGGCCAGAGGGCCCATGAGCTGGCTCAGAGAAGGCCTGGTGGGCAGAGGGCCCGGCGTTGGAGCAGTATCCAGGAGCGGGATGTCGCCCGGGGTCGGCAAGACCGGCATCGGGGCTAGCTGCTGGGGAGCCGGCGTCGGCGTCCGGGGAGCCGACATCAGGTCGGTCGGCCCAGCGGGCAGACGGTCTGACAGGGGTGCAGCAGGAACCTTGGCATCACCCGGGGATGGAGAGAAAAAATCCCTTGAGTCAGGCTGAGGAGACCCATGGTCCCTGGAGGACAGCAAAGGCTGCGGGGAGCTGGAAATGGCGGACGTGGGAGGGTCCGGCTTCGGCTCGGCCGCCATGTGGATGTCGGGCAAGCCAACGTCAGACTTATCAGCAGGGTCCGGGCGGACGCCGGAGGACCCGACGTCCAATTTAGCGGACCCGTCGCCCGAGTACAGGTCGCGAAAAAGGACTGATGGCCTGGTCGAGCAGAAGAGGGGCCATGCGCCACCCTGAGGGGTCAGGCGACTTATTGACAGTCTCCGTGCAGGCGTCGGAGGAGCCGATGTCCGGCTTACCGGAGCTGCTCGAACCAGTAGGCCGCACAGTGGCGGCTTTACTGGGAGTGGAGGCCTCCAATAGCCCAGAGGCGCCCAAAGGGCCAGAACGCGAGCCAGACGGGCAGGCCAACGCCGCCCTGGAAACCTCCAAGGCGGCTGTCATGGATCGGTACCCCGGGGGGGGGGGACATTACCAGAAGCACGGCGACTCCCGAAGAAGACGTGATGGATGAGGAGCCCTTGTCCCGGTGCTTCTCCTTGTCTTTTTTCTTGCGATGGCCTTCGGGGAAAGTGGATGCCTGCCGGAGCTTTTTTAACTCCTTTTCCATGGAGGACATTTTCTTCTTTAAAATATGGGCCTCCACGGACTGCTGCCACCATCTGCGGGTGGCCGCGTTGAATTTAAGGCAGTGCTGGCACTTCTCCACCTGATGATCTGGGCCTAGGCAGAAGAGACACTGGGAATGGCCTTCCTTGTGCGGGAGTTGAGCACCGCACGAGTCGCACTTGTTCTTGTGCTCGGAGGGTGTAGGGGACGATATACACCAACGAATACCTGACAAAAATTTGAAAAATCAAAAATAGTTCTGTAAAACCTACCGATGACTGAGGCTGGCAAGCGTTTGACTTTACCGCGAGGTGCTGACATGAGCTAACGGCAGGAAAAAACTGGAAGGCGGTCGTGGGGGACCGCCCCTTTATACTGACATCGCATGACGTCGGTCACCTGACGTGGGGGTGGTCCCCCGCCAAAGACTGCTAGCTAGAAATATTTCCATGAGGTCCTGACGCCTCCCGGCGTCAGTCCTATATGTAATTACCTACTGCAAGAGCCCTCTTGAAGTAAGATCTCCTGTTTTGAATCCACAGTTCCTCATGCCCCTTTCGGCTCCTCCCCTTATCAGACACCTGTTTCACTGAGCTTAAGTGACATATGAGGATTTCGGACAGCAGCAACTTTCCAGTCTTAACTGTGCCATCAAAGGGGAAACATCTATCAAGCTTCTCTGAAGAAAAACTCAGGTTCTAGGCCTTGGGGCTGCAATTCTGCATAGCAGGCTGGGGCTACCTGGTGACAGGGAGCACCCCTAAACTAAAATTGTGCCTGTTAAGCTGCGGCTTTCAAATTGGTTATCCTGCTCTCCTCATTTCCACTGCCTGTGCTTGGATTAGGGTCCGTATCTGCCACATGATTTCTAGGGTGTTTTTTGTTTTAGGAGGTCTCTGATTAAAAAAAACAAAAGAAAGAAAAATCTCTATGGTGCCTCAGGTTAAGTACCTGTCTTTTCTTGACTGCTAGGGCTTCCTTGGGGTCTCCCCCTCCATCATTAGGCATTGGTACCCCCTCCTCCCTCTCCCCAGTTATTCTGAATTTTAATCTGTTTGATTGGTGTTTTATTATGTTTGGGACACCACCCCCCCTTTACTTGGGCTCCACTGTGAGGGAACTCCCTTCCTTTATTTCCACTTCAGTCCACATGGAACCTGCCTGTGAGGAGTTTGCCTCTGCCTCTGCCTCGAGCAGTCTCCCCTCTTCCGGTCTGGGATGTTTACTTTTGGCTCCTTTGAGCCACACAGTGTTTTTCCCACTGTCCCTGGCTCCTGTGGTCGCTGGGTGTGCGCCCTGTTGTTTTCTTTCATTCAGTGTGGTCCTTTTACACACCTGTGTGCGCGCACCCTCCTTGAGATGCCAACATCACGCTTAGCACTGTGACGTCATGCACTTGCTATCTGGAGAGGGCGCTTGCCTGCACTGTTTTCAGTGCTAGACTGGTAATTTTGTTTTTATGCCTGTTTCACCCTGCCGGTCTGTTTAGCACACCTGCCACTGAGGGAAAGGATTTAAGATCAGAGAATGGGGGAATCTAGTGAGGTAAAAACCAAACGTGTCAGTAACGTACCCCAGCATGACTTCCTTCTAAGTTTAGAAGTGACAGAGCTGATACAGTAAGTGGTTTGCAGACTACATTGCTCCCCAGTTGGCAGACTCAGTTCTCTGGGCTGCTTGTCTGACCAGACTCAAACCTGAGTGTCACAGGTGAGTTGTGCTGGAAGAAACTGAACAGTTTTCTTGCTGGGGCTGTTCTGGATGGGCTCACAACTAAGTATCACATGGCATAAGTAGCGCTGGAGGAATGCTAGCCTTGTTGTTAATTGGAGGTGCTAGAACTTTGTCTTTGGGTGCTGGGGGTTGCGGCAACAGTCCTCTATAATGTTTATCACCTCAGCATCAGCCCTTTATTTCTGCCCAACTGCAGGGCTATTTTTGTTCCTTGGCATCATGCCACATCAGAGACCTCTTTCTTTCCAGACATGTAAGACTTGCTAAAGGGTAACAAGGCTTTCATCCATGGGTTCCTTTTGCTCCCACTGTGTTTTCTCAAGGTAAAATGTCTGTTACGGTCCCCTCTAGTTGGACCTCAGCATATGTGTGTGTGTGGGGGGGGGGGTACACCTGGTGTACCAGTTGGAAGTGGCAAGCAGAATTACGTAAATTCTTATTTCTGCTCTAGGAGAGCTTCCTGGGCCCTGATGTTCCTCAGAACATCTCAGTAGACACACCCAACCCCAAACTAAGCCCCTCAGGTCAGGTGGAGCACACACAGCATGTCCAGGTGCGTCACAGCAGAACAAGAGTGCTTTTAGAGATCTGCAGGCAGACCCCAACCCTGATCATTCTGAGGGTCAGAATGATGATATTGGGGTTCTTGGGGACAATCCTGACCTAAAGAAATTACTTGATGAGAAGGAGGACGAACCCTCTGAGGAGGAGGAAGGGGAGTGGATGGAGACAGAAAAGTTTTCTCTTATCCTTCCCTTTTTTGATATCAAGTTTTTGTCCTAATTGATAACCAAGGCATGTGGAACTTTACAGTTTAAGGAGGTGCAATCCACTGATGCAGTGGATGTCAATCCTATCCTGTCCACGCCCTTCTCCATTCCAAGTGTTTTTCTATTTTTCTCACTGTGAGCAAACATTTTTGCTCAGGAATGGGCAGGTGCAGCCAAGGCCTCAGGTACAGAGTTTCCCTTTTTTTTTGGTTTTAGAAAAAGAAGAACATGCTCACAGGTGGGAAACCCCTCCTCTGGCGGGTAAGGAAGTTCTTAATTTCATCAGAAAAACCTTTTTTCCTATTGAAGGGTCCTTGGCCTTAATGGATTCGCATGATGAGCGAGTGGATGCTCCATACAGAAGAGCCTTCACCTCCAAAGGCACAAACCAGCGCACCTCCTAAGCCTCCTTTTTTGTTGCCAGAGCCTTAAACTTGTGGGTTACGACCCAGGGCAGTTTCGTTCTAATAGATCAGAGGGGGCAAGCATTTTGCAGCTGGTGTCTGTGGCCTCCACTTTCCTAGGGGATGCCACAGTGCAAATATTATGCATATCAGCTCACTACGCCCATCACACTGTGTCGGCTATGTGAGGGGAGTGCCTGTGGCACTGGGTAGCTGATCAAGCTTCAAAGCCCAAGCTGTTTGATCTGGCCATCGAGGGAGGCTTGTTGTTCGGTTCTGGCCTGGATAATACTTTGAGGGATATCTCAATCCCCCCAAAAGAAAGACCACCTTCTAGCTTCAAAACATCAGCAAAAGGCCGCATTGCTCCAAACAAGTCAAACAGGTGGCCAACAGAGGCAGTTCCAAGGGGGTTTTCATCCCTTTCGGAAATTTGGGAACCAGAGGAGTAAGGAGCAATGGTAGCAGAGGAGTCCTTGCCCGAAGATGCAATGCAGACACAGGGCAGAAAATGAGCACCTCTCAATGAAGGTACATAGGGACCATCTCTACCTCCCTTCCCTTGGTGGAAGATTGCACACATTTTTCACAAGATGGGCCCAGATAATTTCATATGCTTGGGTTTTGGAAATTATGGCCTTAGGTTATGCAATAGAGTTTTCAACAATTTTCTGCCATCCCCAGTTCCTAAGGATCCCATTAAGAGACAAGTGGTGTCACAGCCCCTGGGCCACTTCCTCTGGTTTATGGTCCTGTGACAGCAGTTCCAGTTTGGAGCACTCCTTTTGGCCTGACAACAGCTCCCAAGGTTTTCTCAAAGGTGCTCATAGTCCTGGTGGCTGAACTCCAACAGGATCCTCTCGCCAGCCAGGAAGGAGACCCTACTGTGAGAGGTCCAATGGCTAAGGAGTCAATCGTCGATTTCAGCTCGCCTCCTGGGTCCAATGTCGGCAGCGACAGAACCAGTCCCATGGGCTTACCTTCGCATGCGGCCCCTATAGATGGAGATTCTTTCAGCCTAGGATCTCGCCTCGGAGGATGTTAAGGCCAGTATCCCCCTCTCACCACAACTTTGGTGGTCTCTGAGTTGGTGAGTGAGTTTGGAGAATCCAAACAAGGGGTCCCCTTTGGAAGTCCTTCCAGATTTGATTTTGACATCCAATGTCAGTCTGTTGGGTGGGCAGTCCTGGACCACTTTCCCTTTCAAGGGGCTTGGTCAGCGTACGAACAGCACCTACACATGAATATTCTGGAGACGATGGCTGTGTGCCTCACTTTCCTTTGTTTTCAAGTCAGGTGCAGTAAAAAGACATGAAAAGAAGGTCAGACAATGCTGTCACAGTGGCATACATACTCAATCAAGGGAGCACAAAGAGTAGGGCAATGCTGACAGAAGCCACCAATCTCATGTTGTGGGTAGAGCAGAATCTTCTCTGTCAGCTGAGTTGAACATTCAGGCCGACTGGCTAAGCCACGGAAGTGCTCATCCATGGGAGTGGATGCTGAACCCAGAGGTGTTCGACCTTCGGTGTCAAAAGTTCGGTTGTTCTCAGCTCAATCTGATCACTTCAAGCCACAATGCTCGAGTTCAGTGGTTCTTCGGCTGCTTCCGGTATTCACAGGCGGAAGCAGTAGACACCCTGTCAGGAGACAAATTCAGTACAGTGTATGCCTTCAACCCTCTACCTTTCCTCTGCAAGGTCATACGCAAAACAAGGCACTCAAGAAGTTTGCTTCTAATAGCTCCAGAGTGACCCAGAAGACCACAGTTCTTGGACTTAGTGAGCCTAGCTCAATGCACACCATTTCGCCTTCCAGTGTGGGAGGACCTTCTCTCACAGCACCCCACTCTGCATTCAAATCCGGGTGTGACACGGCTTGTGACCTGACTCCTGGATGGAAAAGACTCCTGAAACAGGGGTTATCAAAGAAGTAACATAGATTTTGACGGACAGATAAGGATCTCTTGACCCACCTAGTCTGCCCATTTTCCTACCTATTGGATAAGCTGCAGATCCTAGTTAACCAATAGCCTACTTCTTCATACCCCCCCCAGAATTGCCTTATGTCTGTCCCATGCATTCTTGAATTCCCCCACTGTTTTTGACCCCACAATCCCCTCAGGAAGGCTGTGCCATGCGTCCACCACCCTCTCAGTGAAAAAATACTTCCCCACATTGCCACTGGGCCGTCCCCTCCCATCTTCAAATTGTGCCCCCTTGTTCTTGCACATCTCTTTTTTTCTGAAAGATGCTACCCTCTTGGACTTTGTTGATTCCCTTGAGGCACTTGAAAGTTTCTATCATGTCCCCCCCACCCCCTTTCCTCGAGGGTATACATATTAAGCTCTTTTAGTCTCTCTTCATATGGCTTCTGGTGCAGACCCTGCACCATTTTAGTTGCCCTCCTCTGGACTGCCTCCATCCTTTCTGTGTCCTTGTGGAGATGGGGGTCTCCAGAACTGCACGTGGTACTCCAGATGGGGTCTCAGCAATTGTCTGTACAGAGGGATAACAACTTCCTGGTTTCTACTGGTGGATGCTCTGATGGCTGTCAGAATTCCTCACCTGCAGCTTGTACTGGCATACAGACATCCTTATTGGCTTGGGCCGGGAGAGATAGATATATAACACACACAAGTATATTTAATAACTGGTCAGCAATAACTGGTCAGCAATTACTGACCAGGTTGATATTTTCCATAACAACCGGCTGGTTGTTATGACATTCATGAGCCATGCCAGTCAAACTATGCTGCTGCCTCATTGGCCAACATTCTGTATGTGGGCGGGGCCAAACAGTCTCACAAACTGCTGGAGAAAAACTGCTGGCCTGTTATTATAAAAAATAAAAGATAGGGAGGGTGCATCATATGAGAATTTAATGCACACCCTCGTTGTGGGATGCTTTGATAAACCCCTCGGCTTCACCTTCGGGGTTTATGTTGTAGCATCCCACAACTCAGGAGTGCATTAAATTCTCATATCAACCCTTCCCCATCCATTATTATATATACATACATACACATATATATATATATATATATATATATATATATATATATATATATATATATTGCCTGCCTTCCAAGGCTTCAGTTCCACAGATTTTGGTTCTCCTGCAGGATGCGCTGGAAAAAGATTCATCTCTGAGCACCCTGAGAGTTATGGTGTCGGCCCTTGGGGCTGTCCCTAGAGACTAACCAGAAAGTTATTCTTTTCTGCAAGCTGTCAGCAGGAGTTGACCTCTGTTCCTTCCCCAGTTCCCCCATGGGATCTGAATTTGGTTCAGACTGCTCTCTGTATGGAGCCTTTCGAACCACTTTCGTCTGTACCTTTTGAAGTGCTGTCTTAATAGGTGTGTTTTTAGTTGCTATGTGCTCAGCCAGGAGGATTGGCGAGTTCCAGGCTTTGTCTAACAAAGAACCCTACCTTGTCTTGCATAAGGACAAGGTGAAGCACAGAACAGTCCTGTTCTTCATTCTGAAGGTTCTCACGGCCTTCCATGTAAACCAGCAAATCGGTTTCTGTCCTTCTGTCCACAACCTACTCACCCCTAGCAGAAAGAGTGGCACAAGTCAGAACTGCGATGGGCTGTTCGGACATTCTTAGATGGACTGTAGAGTTCCAGAAACTGTACAGGTTGTTCGTCCTTTTCAAAGTGGCCAAGCAGGGACAAAAGCCTCCAAGGCCACCCTAGCTAGGTAAGTGAGGGCCTGCATTGCCAAGGCTTATGTTGCAGTTAAGAAGAGGCTTCCGGTCTTCCTCAAGGATCACTCCACCAGGGCTATGGCCTCTTACTGGGAGGAGTCAGGTCTGTTTTAGAGTCATGTAAGGCAACTACGTGGTCCTCCATCCACCCTTTCACCAAGCACTATGGATTGGATGTTCAGAGCTCTGCTGATGCTGCCTTTGGTCGCAGAGCTTTGCAGGTGGCATTTAGCAAGTAAACTCCTTTCATGTATGTAGCTGACTTATTGGACAATATTCTCCACCACATGTTTTTTTTTCATGGGTACTGCTTCTTAGAACCCACCTGTAATTACTACCCATTGATAATGTGGAGCACTACAGAAAGAACAAATGTACTCATACTTACTGTAATTTCCTTTTCTGTTAGCTCCTACATCGTCAATGGGGCCTACCTGGGAGCCTAGTTCCTGTGGGAGCATACTGTCCAGTATGGCAGCATGGGACTGTCCACTGTCCTGTTATAATCTCTGTTTTGTAAGTCTATCTGGACAGCCCACTACAGTTTACCTACTGTGAATGTGTTTATTTAGATATGTAAAAAAATAATATAATAATAATAATGAGAGTAGTTCCACATTAGAATGTTGGTTGCTATTACACAGATTTATCAGGTTTGAATTTGAGGTTAACCAAGGGGGCCTCATTTGTTGCAGGTGAGTGCTTACACTGCATGCAGTCCTTGCCATTTTACTGGATTTGTTTTCTTTCAAGTTGATCCTTTCCACTGGACCTTACAAGACACAGACCTTTGGAAGACAAGCTCTGATCACTCACCTGTTGTCATCTGACGAGGTAGGCCACTGTTTACTATATCTTATTCTGGCTAAAGTCATATCGGTATAGACAGCGAACTGTGTGCTTTACACGTCAAGTTGACCAGTATGGCATTTACTTTCACAGTTAGAGGCACTGCAAGGACAACAGTGACTGGAGAGTTGCTACTGTCCAGAATCCTCATAGGCCCAACATTCTAAACCTTTCGGATGTGCCATTTCCCCTATTAGGGGTGCAAAATACCCATTTGAAATTACTACCCATTGACAATGTAGGAGCAAACAGAAAAGGAAATTACAGTAAGTATGAAGACATTTTTTCTATTTTATCTTTTATGAATGTATGTCACTTACTGTACTGTGATTATGTAAACTGTATTCAGAATTTATTGTAAAACTATACCTAAGAATTGCATAATCCTTCAGGAAACCATTGTAAATGAGCATTGTGCTCAACTGGTCTATGTCACCTTTCCTGTTTTAAAATAAAATGACTAAAATGAATGAATGAAATAGCTACATACTATACCTCTGCCCTGTCAGCCCAGGGTCCATAGTTAAAATCAGTCCCCTTCCCACAGACAATGTCAAGTCCCCAACAAGGGGGCAAGTCTTGCAGGTTGGTGGCATCACTGCAGGTGTCTCCATCAGCATTTTCTTCAGATTCTTCTGGAACAAGCCCTATATGCCAAAGAAAAAAAATGTAACTGCTGTCAGGAAGTGTAGCGTCTAACCCTAGTTTTACAAAAGGTCGATCCCAGCAGGTAAGAATCGGTGATACATTGTCCTCCAGTAAACCAGTCAATCAGAGGTTCCTCAAGGGTCTATTCTGTGCCCTTCATTGTTTAGCCCCTCTTCCTCAGCTCTCTACCTCTCACCTGCTCAGGTAACCTTCTCCTTTATGCAGATGATGCGGTGGTGTTCGCTAGCCACCCAGACCCCCATTCATTAACCCTTATTCTCCAAGATACATTTTCAGCAGTTGAAGACTGGTTCATACAACATAAACTGATCATGAACTATAAAAAGGCAGAGATCATGCTCTTTGCAAACCCTCATAACAGATATAAATCAGCTTCACTCAACATTAGGAACTGTCTCCACACCTTGAAAGACAGAGTTGGATACAGATTTATTGGCATGTATAAGGGACTGGCTAACAGACAGAGTCAGAGAGTGACCATCAGGGGACACTTGTCGGAATGGGGTGCAGTGATGAGTGGTGTCCCCCAAGGATGTATCCTGGGTCCTATCTTATTTAGGATCTTTGTTTCATCCATGCCGGTTAATGATGAGGTGTGGCTCTGTAAACACACAGATGACACAAAACTGGGGGCAACAGTAAATAATCAGGACTCGATAAATAGATTTCAAAATCAACAATGAACTGGAAATATGGGCAACTGAACATAAATTAGTTTTCAATATTTCCAAGTGTAAGGTGATGCACTTTGGTGTTAATAACCCTGGGGCAGTATATTACATCAAAAATATGCCTATAACTAGTGTCACAAATTAAAAAGATCTGGGAGTATGGATAACTGACACCCTGAGCTTTGATAAACATAACAGTGAATGTGTTAAAAAAGGAACAAGGATTTTGGGAAACATATTGAGAAATATGAAGAGTAGAAGGGAGGAGGTGTTGTTGCCCCTTTATCAATCCCTTGTAAGACCTGTGCTAGAATATGCTGCCCCAGGCTGCTCATCCCAAAGTGTAGGTAGTACAACTACAGTCAAAAGGGTGTAGAGAAAGTTGACTAGGTCAGTAAAAAGAGTTAAAAACATGGCATATGAGGACAGAGTAAGGTAGTTGGGACTATACCCAATGTCCTATTGAAAAATAAGAGGGGACTTGTGTTACTGTTTATAGGGCTTTCCATGATGAGGTGTTTTGGGAAACATCTGGTCTTACCAGGAAGATGACCTTAAATAAAGCCACAAGATTACATTCCTATCAGTTGAAAGAGGATTTATATAAAACTACAAGATGAGGCAAGTGGTTTAGTCAGAAGGTGGTTACGGTAAGGAATGCCTTGCCAGAAACAACAGTGGAGGCTACCAGTATGAGGTCCTTTAAATATAAATTAGATGCATACATGGGGGACGAAAAATTAGAATACATCCACTGTTAGTGGCAAGTCTTTTATGGCTTATTTAGCAATCTTGACTTGTAATTTCTACCTATGAACACCTCTAGAGCAAGTTCAGACTTTTACGTACATTGAGATCACCCTCGACAGTGCCCTGTCTTTTTCTGATCACATTAATATGGTCTCCAAAACGATCAACAGTAGGTTGGGGACGCTTTACAGGCATAAGCACTGTATGCCGTAAGAGAACCTCAAAGCAGCAGTCAAGTTCCATTGTCCCAGTTGTGAATTACGGACTCATCATTCATGGTGCTGCCACTGAAACGGCGCTAAATAGAATTCGTATAGCCCTAAATTAAGCACACCATCTGGTTTCGGGCGCTCACAGCAGGACGCATACGTGTGACCCATACTCCATGACAAACTGGCTCAACCTTAGTGACAGGACTAGGTACCACACCTGCTTATATGGGAACAAAATTAGCTTAGGCCTTACCCGCTCGCCCCCAAACTCCCAGCTCTTGCTTACCCGTGCTCCTAACCCTCGTACCACCAGGAATGTATCAAGTCATGCCTTCCAAGTCCGCTTTTCTCCAACAACTCAGGCCCAGCTGTCTTTCACTTATAGGGCTCTCAGTTGGTTAAATGGGCTTCCAACCAGTACCCTTGACACACCAACGCTGGACCCCCTTTAAGC
Source organism: Neoceratodus forsteri (assembly GCA_016271365.2). NCBI lineage: Eukaryota > Metazoa > Chordata > Ceratodontiformes > Ceratodontidae > Neoceratodus > Neoceratodus forsteri. Next base: position 292,359,661 of record CM057453.1, on the reverse strand, counting down.
ACCTCCTGAGATTGCACCTTGTTGCGCACAGCCAATGTGGCTGCCCCCCCAGTCCCCATATTACCTCCCACTCTCCTCCCCTCCTCACCAGAGCTTCCTCTCACCCCCCCTCCCGCAGACTAAGTCTATCTTAGGCTGACGGCTGACTATCACCCTAATCGATAGTCATTTCTGGCTGCCTCTTGACTGTAGTCCTTGTTATGATTCACATCATTTTAGACCACCTGATGCAGGTTTGTGTGTTATTGTTTTGCTTTTCACCTTTTTGATTGTATTGCATTTAACAGTCTTTGAAACTTCAATGCATCCTTTGTGTCTAGCTTGTTTGTATATTTAAGGTGTTTGTATTATGTTTATGTTTTTTTGGTTGAACTGACGTGGAACCCATATAAAAGTGTCTTTAGACTCATAGGTACTTGTAATCAGAGACTTTCAATAAATAAATATTGCAATGGAAAATACCTGGCTCATCCCTGTAGTAGTAGATCTCAACATCATTGGACTGCAACACAACAAAACCTTCTCCCATCAGTCTCGGTGGCCTGAAATGAAGAGGGACAAAACAATATTTTAGAGTAAATGGCGAGCAAAAAGATTAGGCATTATGAGATATGGGTCTCTTTAGAAACTTGGTTTGAGTCACAAAGTTAGTTTTTTTCACTACAAGTTCAATATAGTACAGCTACACAACAACTTACTGTAACAGCAGATCTTCGAGAGAATCTCTTGCATCAGGCCACACCTATGGAACTACAGTCGTCAGGCGCCAGGACGACACAGAAACTTTTCTAGCTAGCAGTCCACAAGGGGCTGCCCGTTATTAGGTCAGATGCAGGCAATGTCCCTCCACTGCATGCATGGGCAGTCCCACGCCCTCCTCAGTTCTCCCGCTGGAGACCATATACGGCAGAGCTCCTGCTGAGGAATTGAGGGAAACCAGAGGTTCCTGCAATGAAGAAAGGTGAAACAGAAGGGGAACCGTCCTGGAAAAAGAGAGACAGAAAGGCCCTAAGGGGGATGGCGAGAGGGGTTGGATAGCATGGCCTGATGTAAGAGATTCTCTCGAAAAGCTACTGTTACAGTAAGTTCTTACGTAACTGTATTATCTTCATCAAGGATATCTCTTGCATCAGGCCACACCTACGGAATGAGTCCCAAGCAGTTACAGACAGAGAGACAGTGTGAGTGGCTGGAGGCTACAGGCCTAGAGAGGAGACTTTGAAGCACAGCCAGGCCGCAGCCTGCCCTTCTTCTAGAGGCAATGTCCAGACTGAAGTGTTTAGTGAAAGTGTGGACAGAACTCCAAGAAGCAGAGGCACAGATCTCTGCAGCTGAAACATTCCTGAATCAAGCAATGAATCAATCAGTCAATCAAAATCTTTATTTGAAGTGGCCGTACCTCTGGCAGAATGACCACTAACAATGTCAGGAAGTTCCTTACCGTATTTCCTGTAGCAAAAGGCAATACAGTTAGCCAACCATTTGGACAGGTGCTGCTTAGAAACAAGTATGCCCTCTTTCCCAGGGGAGAAGAAAATAAAAAGCTGTGAGGACTTCCTGTAGTCCTTTGTACAGTGTGTACAGCAACGTAGGATGCGATACATATCTAAGGTGAGGAGCAATACTTCCCCTGGATCAGCACGCTCTGGATAATAAACAGGAGGGTGAATGGTTTGCTTTAAGAGAAACACAGACACCACCCTAGGAAGACACTTAGGATTCATACATAAAGACACCATGTCTTTGTGGAAAACCAAATAAGGAGACTCATACATCAGAGCCTGAAGCTCAGAACTTCTTCAAGCAGAAGCAGAAGGAAGTAAAAATAACGCTTTCCATGACAGAAAGTGTAGCCCACCAAAAACAAAATTCAAGTCCCAGGGTGAGACTGGATTGCAGACGGGAGGCTTCAAATGAAGAATGCCTCTCAAAAATGTATGGGACACCTCAAAGTGCGACACTGGATGGCCAGCAACAGGCACATGGAGAGCTGAAATGACTGACAGGTGCACCCAAATGGCGGAGTATTGCAGGCCAGTATCTGAAAGGATCAATAAGTACTCTAGAATCTAATTCACTGGACAAGTAAAAGGGTCCAAATTAGGGGAAGCCACCAACAGAGCAAAGCGCTTCCACTTCATGGAGTAAGTGGCCATGGTAGAGGGCTTCCTAACAGCCACCAGAAAGTACAGTTACGTAAGAACTTATCATAACAGTAGATCTTCGAGAGAGGCTCTTGCAGTACGTATTCACATATAGGACTGACCCACCAGGCGTCAGGACCCCATAGAAAAATTTCTAACTAGCAGTCTCTGGAGGGACCGCCAATACCTACTGCAAGAGCCTCTCTCGAAGATCTACTGTTATGGTAAGTTCTTAAGTAACTGTACTATCTTACTTCGAGAGGGCTCTTGCAATAGGTATTCACATACAGGACTGAGTCCCAAGCAGTCTGGAACAAGGCAAAGCACTGGGGAGGAGGAAAACCATCCATAGCATGGAACCTCCAGCTGAACTGGTCTTATGAAAGAAGACCCTGAAGCACAGCCAGACCGAAGCCTGCTCTACGGCAAGAGGCAATGTCCAAACTGTAGTGTTTCATAAAGGTAAGGACAGAAGTCCAAGTTGCGGCTACGCAGATGTCTGTCATGGACACGTTCTTGAAACAAGCCACAGAGGCAGCTACTCTCCTGGTGGAGTGACCTCTGACCCGACCTGGCAGGATCTTGTTGTACTTGTTGTAACAGAAACTGGTACAGTGAGCCAACCATTTTGATCGACATTGCCCTCTCTTTTGTGTGCAAAAGAGACCAAAAGCTGATCAGTTTTTCTAAGATCCTTAGTCCAAGTAACGTAGTATCTCAGTATTCTGTGAACATCCAAAGTATGCCAAGAGGTACTCCCCTTGACTGGAGTGTTGCATAAAGAAAGTGGGTACCTCAAAGGATTGATTCAGCGTAGAGTCAGCCACCACCTTGGGGAGAAACTTAGGGTTGGTGTGTAAAGCCACACGTTCCTTGTGGAAAATCATATAAGGGATTTTGTACATCAGGGCCTGAAGATCGGAAATATGTCGAGCAGAAGTAACGGCCACGAGGAAGAGAGTCTTCCAAGAAAGGAACTTTAAATCTGCTGTGGCTGCCAGCTCGAAGGAAGGCAGAGTAAGCTTTTCCAGAAGAAAATTTAAGTCCCATGGAGGAGCAGGAATGCGGATGGGGGGGGGTCTCAAATGGAGGACTCCTCTGAGGAAAGTCTTAGAGACTTCCAACTGAGCAAAAGTCCTGTCTCCAAAGGGAATATGGCAGGCTGAAATCGCAGCCATGTGGACCTTCAAAGAGGAATGGCTGAGACCCATATCAAAGAGATGATGCATATAGTCCAGGACTCTATTGGCAGGGCAAGAGAAAGGCTCGAAGGCCTTTGATGTGGCCCAAACGGAAAACCATTTCCACTTCATGGCGTAGGTGGACCTGGTGGAAGGCTTTCTGGCCTCTACCAAGATGTCTGCTACAAGCGGAGAAACCCCAAAGCACATTTTAGCTATGTCTGCATATGAAGGGATTTGAGACCTGGATGAACAAGGGTCCCTGATCCTGGGTCAACAACTGATTCGACAGAGGAAGAGGAAGAGGAAGTGGAGGTTCCTCCGAAAAACTGATGCAGAAGAGAACCAAACTTGCCTGGGCCAGAAGGAAGCAATGAGGATCATTTGTGCCCCCTCTGATCGGAGTTTGTTCAGGACCCTCGGAATTAAGGAAATAGGAGGGAAGGCATAGACAAATCTGTCCCTCCAACTGAGAGAGAGAGAGAGAGCGTCCCGACAAAAAATGCCATGCCCTGGAGCGAGCAAGTAGAAGGCAGGAAGTTTTGCATTTTGGGGAGATGCGAAAAGGTCTATCTGAGGTGTTCCCCACAGTAGAAAGATGTCGTCTATGACTTCTTGATCCAGTTCCCATTCGTGGGCCCTGGCTGAGGACAGACTGAGGATCTGCCAGCGTCTTTTCCACTCCCGGATCATGAATGGCAGTCAAGTGAAGGTGGTGCTGGGTTGCCCAGATCCATACTTTCATCACTTCCCTGCACAAAGGGTAGGCGCGTGTTCTTCCCTGCTTGTAGAGATGCCAGACTACACACGTCTGTCTGTCTGTATGAGGAGATGATCGGGAAGGATGAAGGAGTGCAGAGCCTGAAGGGCATAAAGGACTGCTCTCAGTTCGAGCACATTTATGTGCAAATTTTGTTTGAGCTGAGACCAGCTGCCCTGAGACCTGTGAGACCGAGATGGGCTCCCCAGCCTTCACCAGACACATCTGTCGCCAACGCCGGGGAGGTTCAATGTTGAAGAGAACTCCCGGCAAAGGTTCTCTTGTACCATCCACCACTGCAAGTCCTTGATCACGGGATTGGAAACTAGTACCTCTTCACCTAGATCATCCAGGTTTTGGTCCCATTGAGACCAAAGCGTCCACTGAAAAATCCTCATATAGAGCTGAGCGCGTGGGACTTTCGGAATGGCAGCCGCCATTAGCCTGAGGAGGTGAAGGACTGACCTGGCTCCGACCCTTCTGTGACTGGACAGAAGGCGGGCTTGAGACTGAAGGGTGTCTGCCCTGTCCTGAGGCAAAAAGGCTTTGCCGACGGTCGTGTCCAGAATCGCCCCGACAAATTGGAGGCGCTGACAAGGGACCAAATGGGACTTTGCCTGGATGATGGTGATACCCAGGCTGGTGAAAACCTGCAGGGTAAGGGAAAGGGGGTGCAGGAGTTCCTCCCTGGACGGGGCCACCAGGAGCCAATCGTCCAGGAACGGGAATACCTGAACTCCCTTGGTGTGCAGGTGAGCCGCTACCACAGGCATTTTGGTAAATACTCCGGGGGCCGAGGAAAGACCAGACGGGAGGGCCTTGAATTGGTAGTGGTCCCTCTGAAAGCAAAACTGGAGGAATTTGCGATGGGAAGGGCATATGGGGATATGCATGGAGGCATCCTGCATGTCGAAAGCACATCGCCACAGTCCCTGCCGAAGAAGTGGCAGAAGGCTTTGCAGGGAGATCATTCTGAAGCGTTTGTACTCCACAAACATGTTCAGGGAGCTGAGGTCTAAAACAGGTCTCACGTCGCCTGTCTTCTCTGGAACTAGGAAGATATGGGAATAGTAACCCGTCCCCCAAAGGTGGTTGGGGACTGGATCTATCGCTGCCTTCAAGAGAAGGGAGGTGATTTCTTCTAGGACCAGAGGGAGATGTTCGGTGGAGTAAGACGACTTGGGGGGTGGTCTTTGGGGTGACTTCTGTAGAAACTCTATTGAGTGTCCTGCTGAAATCAACTGGAGCACCCAAGCATCTGACGTTATCCTCTCCCAACCTGGTAGATGGAAGAAGAATCTCCCTCCTACCGGTTCCTCTGGGACCTCCAGAGGCAGTGGGAGAGGCGAGGAGTCAGGAGGTCTGGAGTAGTGCAGCAACCAAGACTCCCGCAGCTTTTTTGGTAGAAGTCTTGGTTGCTGGAGGGGCCAGATGCTTGTTGGCCCGTTTGCCCTGTGGTTTTGGTTTTTGTCAGTTCCATCTACGAAAAGGACGTCACTGCCCCTGAGGGGGTCTGTACATAAAGTCAACAGACTTGAGTGCAGTGCCCTTCTCTTGCAGGTCAGTAATGATGTCCTTGACATCACCCCCAAACAGCACCGAACCCCTGAAGGGGGCATCCTGAATAGCAGATTGCACCTCAGGGACCAAACCTGACAAACGGAGCCAGGCATGACGCTGAAGGCCTACGGCAAAAGCCAAGCCCCGTCTGGCTGTGTCCACTGCGTTGTAAGTGGCACAAACCATGTGCTGACTGGCTGAACGAGCAGAACGGACAAGATCCGCCACTTCCTGTTTAGTCTGGGACTCAGGGAGTCAAATTTTGATTCCGCCTGACTAAGGATGGTCTTCTGGTAATCCCCATATGTGCTACATAATTCAGGGCCCTAATACCCAGGGTAGAAGAGGAATAGATCTTCTTCCAATATTGGTCCAGAAGCCCTGTTTCCTTATCAGGCGGAGACGAACTGAAGTGTTTTAGATTTGCGGAGTGGCTGTGAGCGGCGCTAATAACGACTGAGTCCACCTTGGGGTGTACATTCAAGAAATTTACACCCTTGGGAGCCTCATATAGCTGGACTGCCTTCCTCAGAAAGGGGGGAAGGGGAGGCTATTGCAGAAGGCTGTTTCCAGATAGTGGAAACAAGGTCCGCGTGAGGCTCTATCCAGAGTGGAATCAATGTAGGAGCAGTCTCAGGCAGATCCAAGTGGGCAGCGAGCTTTTTACGCTGTGGATCTGGCTCCAGTGATTTTCACTGATGAACTTCCTGGATTTTCCTCAGTAGCTCCAGAAAAGAGGGATCCTCCAGAGACTTCGGAGGGGTCCTTGGCCTGGGGCGATCTGGAGTACGTGGCTCATCATCCAGATCAGATTGTCCCACTGAGTCAGAGTCAGAGGTCTCAGACGAAGATGAGGAAGACTCCCGCCCTACGCGGGCGAGGGACGGCCCCTATGGGGAGTTCCCTGGGGCGAGTATCCTGCCCACCCCTAGCTCCAGAGAGCTCACCTCTTGTGTTGGGTAAGAGGGAGGGAGTCTCTCGTCTCCGACGCAGGGGATCCTGCAAAGGGTCCGGCGTCGGTCAATGACTCTCTACTTCTCTGGTGAGTTGAGCCTTGGCCTCAGCCCACCAGTAGGCCAGAGTCTCCTTCAAATCTGCCAGCGGCTGGGGCGTGGGCGGCGGCGGAGGAGGATACGGATCCTGAGGATATCCGTAATACGAGTAACCATAACCCGACGGCAGGAAGCCCAGCGTCGGGTGTTGAGGCGCTAGGTACTGCGGTGCCGGATACTGTGGAGCCGGGTATGACGGCACCAGGTACTGAGGTGTCGGATACCCAAGTGCCAGGAACTCTGGTGGAACAGAGGGACCTGGCAAGGGAGCAGCTGACGGGCCAGGCAAAGGAAAGTCTGGCCTCACAGGCATTGGGCCCAGTGTGGGAGCGCCATCTGGTAAGGAGATGTCAGCCGGCATTGGGTAAGCCGGCATCAGGGTGTCTGGTCTCAAAGGCGGGGGCGCCGATGTAGCATGTCCAAATCCTCGGTGATGAGTGGGGAGGGAGGATTAGAGTCCCCAGGGGTCAGCAGAGGAGATGCAGGGACCTCAGAGGGCAATGTCACATGTTGCGGGGAACCTGGAGAGTCGGATTGGTCAAGAGGGTCCGGCGCAGGCTCCTTGGCCGGGCGGGCGACAGAGGGGCCAACGTCCAGCTTATCAGCCGGATACCGGCGGGTGTCAGAGGAGCCGACTTATTGGATCCCTTACTCGAGGAAGGCCACATTAGAGATGCCGCCTTGATGGGCAAAAGATCGACTGTGCAGTCTTGTCTGACTTAGTGGACCCGCTCGAACCCAAGGACCGCGTGGTGGAAGCAGCCCTCCTGGGAGCAGAGGTCTCCTTTACCCTGGAGGCACCAAAAAGCCTGAGCGCGAGTTAGACAGGAGGGGCGACACCTTCTTGGACAGCGCCAAGATGGTCGTCATGGAGTGGTCCCCTGGAGGAATATTACCTTTAGCACTGTGACTCCAGCCGGAGTCGAGGGCCATGGAAGCCGCATCCCGCCTCCCGGCTTTCTTTACGGCTTCAGGGAAGTAGACGCTGCCTCATCTTCATTAGCTCTTCTCCATGGATGCCATTTTTTCTTTAAAGTATGGGTCATCAGGGTCATAGATACATACATAGATACATAGACAGTGTCAGCAGATAAGGGCCTATGGCCCACCCAGTCTGCCCATTTAAGTTTGTAAGTTCAGTTTATGTTTTCCAGGAAGTCTGTTGTCCCTTACCCCTGACCTCCAGAATTCCTTTATGTCTATCCCATGCATTCTTAAATCCCGTGATTGTTTCAGCCCCCACCACTTCCTGTGGTAGGGTGTTCCACTTGTCCACCACCCGTTCTATGAAGAAATTCTCCTCACGCTTCCTCTGAATCGCCCTCCCTCCAACTTCATCCCATGCCCTAGTCCTGGAACATCTTTTTCGCTTAAAATAGTGCATTCCTGCACCCTGTTCCTCCCTGTAAGATACTTGTATGTCTCTATCATATCCCTCTCTCCCTCCTCTCCTCCAGGGAGTACATGTTCAGTGCCTTCAAACTGTCCTCATAGGACTTGTGATGCAATCCATGCACCATCTTTGTTGCCCTCCTCTGAACCTTCTCTACCCTGTCTATGTCCTTACGTAGGTAAGGTCTCCAGAACTGCACAGTGTACTCCAGGTGCGGCCTCACTAGTGTCTTGTATAGGGTCTGCTGTCTTCTTTTTTGGGGGGCGGAGTTAAATTGCTGGCAGTGCTGGCACTTCTCTACAGGATGGTCTAGGCCCAGACAGAAGAGGCGCAGGGAATGACCATCCTTATGTGACAGCTGGGAGTCACACGATTCACACTTGTGCTTATGAGATTCGAAAGGCATCAGGGACGACATACACAGCGTATCGAAGAAATAATGGATAAAGTGAAAAAAACAAGGTAGAAAAGTCCTAAAACTATACCAATGAACAACTGACTAGCGTTGAACTCTACCGCAAAGAACTTTCACAAGTCGATGGCAGGAAAGAACTGGAAGGCGGGCGTGGGGGACTGCCCCTATATACTGACATTGCATGACATCGGTCACCTGACGTGGGAGGCGGTCCTCTGCCAGAGACTGCTAGGTAGAAATTTTTCCATGGCGTCCCGATGCCTGATGGGTCAGTCCTATATGTGAATACCAACTGCAAGAGCCCTCTCGAAGTAAAATCATCAGCCACCTGCTGGGATACTCCAAACCAAGCCATGGCTATATCTTCTGGAGCCAGGCATGAAGGTGCAGGGACTTGATGTTCAGAAGGACCACGGTGCCCCGCTCCTGTGACAGCAAGTCCTAGCACAGAGGCAAGGACCCTGGAGGTTGCACCACCAGCTACTGCAGTAAGGGGAACTACATCTGACAAGGCCAGAAGAGGGCAATAAGGATCAGGACTGCTCCATCTATCTGTAGCTTGATTAACACCTCTGGATTAGAGGGAAGGGAGGAAAGGCACGAAGGGACCTCCCCTTCCCAGAGAGGGACAACGTATCTCGCCAGGAAGCTCCAGGACCTGGTGCAAGCGAGCAGGAATGCAGCAGTTTGGCATGGAGTGGGGATGCAAACATTTCCCAGTTTTGGACAACACCACCTGTCAGACAGGTCTGCTATGACTAAGGGCCGCAGCTCCCTCTTGTGCATCCGAGACTGTGACTGGCTTAGTCTGTCCACCAGGATGTTTCAGATGCCTAGAACATGGGCAGCTGACAGTTCTAGACCGTGTTCTAGAGTGCAGTACCAGACCTTCCTTGTTTCCCAACGCAGAGGGTACTAACAGGTCCCCCTTTGCTGGTTGATGCAATGAGCTGCATTGATATTGTCCGTCTGCATTAGCAGATGGCCTGGGGACAGATGGGTCTGGAAGGCTTGAAAAGCATACATTATGGCCCCCCATCTCTAGGATGTTGATGTGGAGGGCAGCCTCCGCTCTGGTTCATGTCTCTTGAGTCTGATGGGACCCCAGATAAGCACCCCCTCCAGCCACACTCTGAAGCAGCCATGGTGAGAATCTGCTGAGGGGAAGGAATGAAGAAGGGAGCCCCCTTCAACAAGTTGCTGGGTTCCATCTACCAAAGGAGCACCTTTTTGACCGGAGAGGAGAGGAGACCAGGACGTGCCGTTCTAGGTTGGTGGTGCATTGGTCCCACTAGACTCTCAATGACCACTGGAGAATCCGCATGAGCAGCCTGGCTAGAGGCACAGTGACGATGGCTGCAGCCATTAGGCCCAGGAGCTTCAGGAAGGGTCTGGCAATGACACATCTGCTGGCGTAGAGCAGCTTGGCCTGAGCCATCAGGCTATTTGGTCTGTCCTGTGGCAAGAACGTCCAGCACTGAGCTGTGTCCTGCAATGCCCCTACGTACTATAAGTGTGAATAAGTAAGCAATAATACCCGATAGGGTGGGCATTATTGGGAAATACCGGACCGCCCAGGGGCGAATGAGGCCCGACGCCTAGACGGAGGGCCTTACAGCCCCTTGAAGGTCCGGTATTTCCCAATAATGCCCACCCTGGAGGGTATTATTGCGCTTAGAAAATGACATTGTTAGTAAATTTTAATCAAGTGGTAAAAGAAGAGAGGAAATGATTATAAAAAATGAACAGAATTAGCAGAAACAAAAGTAGTCCATGTTTCTTTAAGGCTGTTCCAGCTCCTGTTGCCCCCAAGACAGCAGACACAGATGCACCGGAACAACAACATTTTTGTATGCTTAAAATCCCCCTAGCAGTCTCTGGGCATTGTTTTTAAAATATCTGCCCTTTCTGCAAGAGTTTTTTTTGGTTTGCAGCTAGAAAGTGCGTCTGGTAAGTGCGCGATCCCGGAAGAAGGTGGCTAGAAGTGTGTCTGGCACGAGTGACATCCCCGAGGTAAATTATTTTTAATCCAGAGTTAACTGTGCGGGCATTGTGCTAAACTGTGCAGGCACTGTGGTGTGAGGGAGTTTCTATGTCTGTGAAGGCACACTACAAGTGTAAGAATTCTGCTTCTCACTGAGAAGCTGCTCGGAGTAACGGCTTTCTGTTTTGTACTGAGCGAGGCATTATGAGAATGCGGTCAGGGGAGTGCAGCTGTAAGAGAAAAAGTATTTTGATCCTCTTCCTTACGTACAACAACTGCAGTGTGTGCTTTTTTATTTTTTTTAAGGTTTTTAGTTAACGGAAGCGAATGCTGAAGTGGGAGATAGTAGTTTTCGCTAAGCGAGAGAAAAACATGGCGGGGATTTCAAACTGAATCAATGATTTCAGCCAATGATAAACCAGGTTGGGCACCCCTGTACAAGGTTATGTGGTGAGGTGGCATATGGGCTGGTACTTATTTTTAGCTGGGCATCTATTAAGAAATAAATGCCCAGCTTGGAGGCAGTGTCAGCCAATCAGGACTGAGAATTCTTTCTTGCCATTTTCTAAGGGGTCGATACTGACTGGGTAAGACTGATATGATTCCCAGGGCATGGAACAACTGCAAGGCACCTCTTGTGGTCCTGAGACTGAGCCTTTAGCAACCAGATGCCTAGAGAGAGGAAGACGAACAAACCCTCTCCCATGAGAGCTGCAACCACAACTTCTAAGCATTTGAGAAATATCCATGGTGCAGATGACGACAAGTCAAAGGGCAGTACCCTGAACCAACAGTGCTCCCTGTGGAACAGGAACCTGACATGGTTCCAGTGAGGGGACAAATCTGAATATGCAGGGAAGCATCCGGGAATGTTCAGGAAACAGTCCCTTTTTGCAGGAGGGGCAGCAGGCCTCACAGAGTGACCATCCTGAGTGTTTTATACTAGATATGGAAGCTCTGATCCCTCAGATCCAGAATGGGCCAGAAGTTCCCAGTGGTATTTGAGGGCAGGGGAGAATTGGGAATACAACCCCCTGTGCCTTTGTTCCCACGGAACTGGTTCTACGGCTCTCTTGCGCAGCAGTGTACGTACTTCCTCTAGTAGCACTGGTATGCGGTCTGGTGGAGAAGGTGAGGGAATAGGAAACAGCTCCAGAAGGGCCAGAGCATGGCCCTGTTCTATTAACAGCAGGATCCAAGCATCTGGTGGACCCTCTCTCCCTTGTTTCAAGTGGAGGGAGAGGTGACCCTCCTCCAGGATTTATACTGGAGGACTGGGGGTAAGGGTCCAATAAGAAGTCTTGCTGGAGCAAATCCGACGGCCACAGCCGCACCTCCTCTAGGGACCCTATGGAGGAGGCTGACAAAGCTGCTCTGCTTTTGCCTTGTTGCTTGGCCTGATCTAAGGCTATTGGTATTCCTTTGGAAGGACTCCCACTGTCTGCTTCTTGGCTGTGTGTGGTAGAGAGAATGGAGTGGCCTTATAGTCCTTCCTGAGGCTTGCCGGGTCCAAAAGGAAGTCTGAAACCTAAGCCCCAAAGGTGTTGTACTCTCTGAAAGGAGTATTTACAAGGGACTGCTGGATATCACTAGCAAATCTTGGCCTCCTGATTCCAGAGTGCCTACTTGGGCAGATGCCCACCACAGCTGCTCAGGCTGAGACATCCGGAAAGTCGTAAATAGACTGTGGGAGGTGTTTACCCACGTCATCCCCCGTCTGGAGGACCTTGTGCACCTCCTGCTTCTGGGGACCCTCAGAGAGGGACTGGCTGCTGCTTCAGCTGTATGTCCTGAGGGTAGACTGGTTGTTGACCCTATGGGCCTGGTAATTTGCCAGTCCGAGGCCCGATGTGGCAGAAGTAAAGGGTATCTCCAAGGAGGTGCAGCTTACTCGACTCTTTTTCTGGGAGAAGAGAACGGAGAAGTTTAGACCCATTTTGCCCATCATGGGTTGCATTTACCCCCCACCAAACTAGCCTCAGGATGACCTGCAAAAAAAACAGGGCTTCCCTGAGAGGGCCTGTGACAGCCTGTCTGCCCTCCTGGGCATGGCACTAAACAAGCTTAGACTGTGCCAGGAGCCCACAGTGGCATCCTTTTTGGTGCAGCCAAAAGGGCTTGGAGTTGCCTCACCATAAAGAGGATGGGGGGGGGGGGACTTCAGGAGGGGACCTCAAGGCATACCGTGTAGGGTCTTCACTCCCAAGAAAAAAAAGGTTGAGCCAGGCTCAGTAGAGGGGCTCTTGACCACATCTGCTGCCTCCTCACCCACCTCCTGTAATAGAGGGCAGGAGAATATCCCTAGTCCTCGTCAATGGGCTCTGGAGCCCCGCAGAAGGGAAAGCAGGGATGTTGGCACCATGGAGAATGTAGGATGTGGCGACAGAGCAGGCGTCGGCACAGGGGCTGGCCTAAGGGGCCCCGCTGTCATGCCCGGTTTTGGAGGAGGAGGAAAAAGGTTCTGTATTATCTCTGCAAAGGTGGAGAGCACTGTCTGAATACAGACTGTACAGCGCAGGAGCACCTAACGATGTTGATGGAGGAGTCTAGGGTCCCGGTGTCGACAAGCTAACACCAGGCAAAGTTGTGCCAGCAGAACTCACTGCCAACTAGTCTTGAAGGGCTGAGGTCTGTGCGGCAGGCCTCCCAATGTCGACAGAGGTAACTGCAGCCTCAGCAATGACAAACATATGCTGTCTGTGCTGTCAGAGCCAACCCTGTGTGAACAGGGGCAGGCAGCAAGAAGAAGCGAGGCCAGCCCACCAGTGCAACAGTTGGATTTCTGTTTGCGACGTTGACGACCCAGGTTGAGGAGCGGACCTGGGAGTTGGAAGGCAGCCAGGGGAGGAAAAGGCGAGCATCCTGAGGACTGCTCTCCTTCTCCAGATGGAGGTAGGGAAGTGTGTTCGCGCCTATGGATCCCTGGTGGAGGCCGGGGTACCACGCAACCAGTGCCATTACAATTGAGGCGGACCCTGGGCGTCATTGTACATTCCTGCCCCAGGAGCAAAGCACTCACAGAAAAAAGCCGTCCCCGGCATGACAGCCTGCCTCGTCCGCCGCCCACTGCCTTCGTGTCCCACGGGGGTCCCACTCCCATGGCCCCAACCCGGGGGTGCTGGGCTTGCCAGCGATGTCCATTGGGAGTGGAAGACCCCCAGCAGCCCCGGCCAGAGAGGCAAGCCTGGGTATGGGGGCGGCAGGCAGTGAAGGGTCCAAGGATAAGGGGGGACCCGGACTAAAATAAGACAATAAAGAAGAGGCGATGGTGGCCCACAAAGCAGCGTGCCCCATGACGTGGATGAGAGAGTTGGAGCCCTGGCATCGATGTGTTGACGCTGGTCATGGCAGGTCCGGTGAAAGACACTGTGGAAGTCGACCTGTTGGTTCTGAGGTTTGAGCTGCAGGGCTGATGGCACTGATTTCTGCCCTGACATCGAAGGGCTAGTGTTGGTTGAGAGAGGCCCAGCGGGAGCCTTATTAGGGTTGCCACATTGACTGTAGAGACCTTTGGTGACCATGAGAGGTCCAACAGAAAGTACTGTAAGAGCCGTACCTTGTGGGAAAGAAGGCGCTGGATGGCACGGGGCATTGCTGCCAAAGCGGATGATGATGATGATGCAGCTGAGATTGGTGCACAGAGAAGCAACGACCGAGGAGAGCACCAGGGGGTCCCCCACCCAGGGCAAGATGCCCAAAGGCAGCCGTCGCACCCCAAAGGTCCAGGGTAACCCAAAACGTCAATCCACCAGCGGAAGGCCCACAGCACAGTAATGCAGGCCGAAGTTGCTGGGTGGCTATGATGGAGATGGTGGGCCTAACAGTCACGGGCTCGGGGAAATCGTTCGCTCTTTGAGAAAACGGAAGAGGTGGTGTCGCCAACGTGGTGACAGAAAGCGTAGAAGAAAAAAAGTGATTTTAAAATGAAGAAAATAAAGAAGTTAAGGAAAATCATAGATTTTGGTGACCGACTGAAGCAGCAATGTCTCAGTGGAGTCCAATACGCCAAAGTCGACAGCAGGAAAAGAACTGAGGAGGGCGCAGGGCTGCTCATGCTTATATGGGAGTGATGTCACCTGGGTCTGATGTCGTCGTGGGCGGCCCCTTGGGGACTGCTAACTAGAAAAGTTTCTGCGTGGTCCTGGCACCTGACAGCTATAGTTCCACAGGTCTGGCATAATGCAAGAGATCCTCAATGTCCAAAATGTCATAAAGCTAGTGTACTGGCTAGAATAATAGTAACTTTCAGAAGCAGTCAGCTATTCAAACTTTCAGAAGTAGTCAGCTATCACTTCTTACATCTGAAGTATTTTTTTCTTTTCTGTTTTGCTAATTAGATTCTCTACCTGACAGTATCAGGTGTAATGTGTGGAACAGCACTTTACCTAGAGACTGACACAGCTCTATTCCTCCCTCTACAAAGAGGCACAGAATTTTCAGCAGATGAGGACTGCTTGGCCCACTCAGTCTGCCCATATGGTCCCCGTCTAGGTCTCAGCACCCCCTACCTGGTTCTGCAGTGACCTTTCCTTCTCCCTGTTTATTTACTTATATTCCCGTGTCTATCCTATGCATGCTTGAAGCCCGTCACTGTTTTCACCTCCACCACGTCTGCTGGCTATCTGTTTCAGGTGGCTACCACTCTTTCAGTGAAGAAGCGCTTCCTCCAACCAGTTTCCTTGCATGCCCTCTGGTCCTGGTGTTCTTTGTCATTTGAAACATACTCTCTTTCCACATCTTGTTCACCCCCATGAGGTACCTGCAGGTCTCCATCATGTTCCCTCACTCTCCTCTCTTCCAGGGTGTACATGCTGAGATCCCTCAGTCTCTCTCTTCATAGGGCTTTTGATGAAATACCCTGCACCACTTTGCTTCCCTCCTCTGGACAGCCTCCAGCCTGTGTATGTCCTTGCTGACGTGTGGCCTCCAGAACTGGACACAAATACTTGACGTGTGGATCTCACCAGCGACCAATACAGTGGTGCCACCATTCCCCCCTCCTGCTGGTGATACCTCTCTCTGTGGATCCCAGGATCCAACTGGCCCTACCCACTGCTTTGTTACACTGCCCTGCCACTCTGAGGCTATCAGATATGATTATCGCAAGGTCCCTTTCCTACTGAGTGACTGTCAGTACCTCCGTCCCATCCTATACTCAGCCCTTGGGTTTCTATGGCCTAGCTGTATGATTTAGAACTTTTCTGGCACTGAACCCCAGCTGCCATGTCCTTGACTCAAGTTTCCCCAAGGTCCCTACGCATTCTCTCCACCTGAGTATCCACCCTTTAAAGATTCTTGTGTCATCTACAAAAAGGCATACCATCCCTTCCAGTCCACCATCAACACTGTGACTACACTGACTGTGCTATCACTAGTAACCTAGAACAGCCAGTATCCTGCTGCTTAACTGGTAACTTGTGACATGTTACCAAGCAGGCAGCAGGGTTTGTGATGTAACAGTAAGTGAGGTGACATGCTGATGTTGCAATGGGAGAAACAGAACTAGATATGTCTGCTTTCAGGTAAAGCACTGCTTATCACATCATAACCAATACTATTAGGTAGAAAACCATCTAATGAGCCCAAAGTAAAAGCTAAAAACTTAAGAAATAAAAATTATTAAAGGACTACTTTTACAAACTGATAACATTTTTTGTCTGCTATTTTTGGCACCATTACTCGTTCAAACTGTGACATGAAATGATTTTGTCCTCAGTTGTAAGTTTTAGTGTAAATACATTTAAGACTGCATTGTAAATAGCCTTGATGAAGATCTACCTACCGTTGGAATGCTGAGAGGATCAAGATCAGCACAGTGAGAGAGAAAGAGAGAGAGCATCTCTGAGAAGGTTTCTAAGTTCTGGGGCCCCATATCCCTCATGGAGATGATCCACAGACTTGACTGGGCTGTTCTAATTCTTTTAGTTAGAATGTTTCGATTTCCTAGATGCTCTCAAACTCCTCTCCGTAACAGCTTCATAGTGCACACACACCTACTTTTAAGTACCCTTAGCCAAAATAACTTCCAGTCATGATGGCAGACAATCAACTACCTTTGCAGCAAACACCAGTATGCTACTAAAGGTGGCACAAAATGTTATCATAAGGAACATTCTGTGTTTTATTTTTTTTTTAAATACATTTTATATATATGTGTGTGTGTGTGTGTGTGTGTATATACACATACATATAATATATATATATATATATGATTAGAATGTGGGTTGCCTGCTTTATAGATTGTGACTTCCCCATTACTCCACACTGCCTGCCACTGAATTCTGTGCAGTTCCATGGGATACTGGATCTGTAAGTGAGCTTAGAAGCAGGAGATCAGGGTTTAAATCCTGCCAGCGACCAAATGATTTTGTACTTCAAGTAAGAGATGACTGTTTGAATCCTAACAGTGACATTAAAATTTTTGAGCAAAAGCAATTTTTCTGTTCTATTATCACTTAGAGTCTTGACCCACAGAGGCATGGAGAATAGTTAATTACACTGAAAACATAGTTATGAGGAACAATTTGTGCAGGGAAAAATGCCAATACAGTGACTGCATATTCTGTTAAGGATTGTAAAGCACAACATTAGTATTGAAGGCACTTAGCCTTCAGTACAAAATATAACTGGAGCTTGCTGTTGTCAACATCAGTCTGCTGCGCGACTGTCAAAAGGGCATTTGCCATCAAAAAGTAAACGGATGATTCACTCGTAGGAGCAAAGCTAAGCAATCTCTTGAGAGACTCTTCCAGACATTCATGACAACATAATAAGGGCAGCTAACAGATCTTTTAAAGAGCTCCTTTCTTAATTCTAAAAACATTAAAAAAGGAGCTCCCTTCCTTCATCAGGGAGCTCCTCCAGGCTTTTACAAACTTTTTATATAGCCCCCTCCAAGGAAGGAAGAGATCGTTTTACCCCCCACGAGGGATGGCCACATGATCCCTTTCTTCTTTCTGATCCACTCCATGTCCCATCATGCTTGCGGACGCCTTACAGGTGGCGCGAGGCGCGGCTTCATTCACTAGAATGGAGTGTCCTTTTAAATGTGATTTCATTTTAATCGGGTTTTGGTATCTATTGATGCCAGGGTTGAACTAACAAGAACCTTATTAGTTGAATGCTGGCGTCAGTAGGTACCAAAATCGATTAATCAAGAAACTCATTTGAAAAAGACGCTCCATTCAAGCGGAGGGAGACCTCACGCTGGACCCATAGACGCCACAAAGCGCTGGAGCACAGGGTGGATCAGAGAATGGAAGCAGAAAGAGATTGTGTGGTCATCCCATGGAGGCAAAATTGAACCTTCCCTTCCTTGGGGGCTATATAAAAATGGAAAGGATCATAATGACCAGCCCCTCGGGGCAAATTAAGACCTCTTCCTTCATGAGGGCCTACATAAAAACATCTGAAAACAGTCTGGAGGAGCTCCCGAATAAATAAGGGAGCTCTCCATTTCATGTTTTTAGAATTAAAAAATGTTCTTTAATGCATTCTCAAAATTCATATATTATTTCAAGGAGTAGAAATTCAAATTTTTCCACTACATCATTCTGGGTGGGGGCATGAACCCAGAATACCAGCATGGCAAGGCCCCCCACCCCCGTAAAGTACAGTTATGTAAAAACTTACCTAACGGTAGATCTTCTGAGAGGAGCTCCAGCAGCTGCCAAGCCCAGGACCAAATGGAAAACTTCTAGCTAGCAGTCTATCACGGGGGACCGCCCCCGCCAACATCAGCACACTGACGTCCACCTATCCTATAAAGGGGGTGGTCCCCCAGACCTACCTCAGTTCTCCTGCTGGAGACCCCTGTTCAAAAAGGTGAAAACAGAGAACCGAGGTGGTTCCGCAGAGCTGAGAAAAAGAAGAACTGCGAAGGAGAAGCAACAATCGGGGAAGGGAAGCAGTGCCTGCTACAAGAGCTCCTCTCGAAGACCTACTGGCACGGTAAGTTCTTATGTAACTGTACTATCTTGCTTCGAGGGGGCTCTTGCAGCAGGCAATACCGGTAGGACTCAGTCTCAAGCAGTACTGGAACTATGCCCAAAAGGCAGCCGGGAGGAGGCAGAAGATATAAGCAGAAAAATTCAGGAAATGAAGGTCCTGAAGGACAGCAAGTCCGAAATTGGCCCTATATCTGAAGTCAATGTCCAGACTGCAGCAACAGACAAAACTGTGAACAGAACTCAAAGTGGCAGCTGCACAGATGTCCGCAGCACACACATTCCTGAAACAGGAGGTAGAGGCAGTCATACCTCTGGTGGACTGACCTTTGACCACCACAGGAAAGGGCTTGCTGTACTTACAGGAACAGTCAACAATGCAATTTGCTAACCACTTCAACAAACACGGTTTCAAAACAGGTGCCCCGTCTCTTTTGCGGGAAAACGCAACAAACAAATGATCAGTCTTTCTAACTAGTTGGGTGTGATTTGTGTAATAGTGGAGCTGCCTATGAACGTCCAAAGTATGTAGTAATGCCTCCCCCTGATTAGAATACTCAGGGAAATAAACAGGCAGGTGGATGGACTGGTTTAGAGTGAACTCAGACACCACCTTAGGCAGAAACTTAGGATTAGCACGTAAAGACACCCTGTCTGTGAAAAACTAGGTACGGCTCTTTAAACATCAGAGCCTGAAGCTCGGAAAGCCTCTGAACAGAGGTAACAGCAACTAAAAACGCTTTCTACAACAGAAAGCGTAGCTCGCAACTTGCAGCTGGCTCAAAGGGAGGCAGAGTGAGCTTTTTGAACATAAATAGAAGGTCCCATGGAGGGACAGGGTCTTGAATGGGAGATTTCAAATGTAGGATACCCCACAAGAAAGTGTAGGATACCTCCAGCAGGGCAACAGCTTTGCCCTCAAGAGGTGCATGGTACGCAGAGATGGCGGAAAGGTGCACCTTCAGAGAGAAGTACCCCAGCCCACAGTCTGAAAGGGACAGAAGGTACTTTAAAATCAGATTCACCGGACAGGTGAAGGGATCCAGATGGCAAGCAGCGGGCCCACAGAGAAAAGTATTTCCACTTAATGGCATAGGTGGCTCTAGTAGAATGTTTTCTAGCAGCCACCAGGATATCAGTGACCCTGGAAGAAACCCCGAAGCGAGTGGTAGCTAAGTCTACAGGAGCCATGCATGTAGATTCAGAGACTCTAAGTCGGGATGGACCAGAGTGCCTGCTCCTGGGACAGCAAGCCAGTGCACGGGGGCGAGGTTCCACTGCCAGCTGTTGCAGCAGGGGGAACCAAATCTGACGCAGCCAATAGGGGGATTGAGGATCGTCTCTGCCCCCTCCGACTGGAGCTTGAGGAGAATCCTTTGCAGGAGCAAGAAGGGAGGAAAGGCATACAGGAAATGGAAATTACATACCTACTGTAATTCATGATCTTCTTGGACCAAGTCTTCACCATTCATTCACACAAATGGGACTATGTTGGATGTGCTAGGACCCAGCGGGAGCCAAAAATCTTCAGGAGGGCTGGTGCCGAGGTAGGACCACGAAGGCACAGCATCACAAGGCTGGCTCGCGCCTGTATGGGTTATCTTGGCATCGACCCGCCAACCACCTCAGTTCCTTTTTGACCGAGGAGGTACAGCATAAACTAACCTAGAATACACCTAACCTAATCCCGGCATAAGATAGCCCGGATGATCAGTGCAGGAAGGGTCTACTCAACAGCATCTTCATAGCCCAAGTCAACGAGGGAGTGAAGACCAGAAGCAGGATGAGTGAGCTTGGGGGATGGTGGGTGGGCATGTGAATGAATGGTGAAGACTTTGTCCAAGAAGATCAAGATTTACGGTAGGTACGCAATTTCCATATGTTCCTGGACTACATTTCTTCACCATTCATTCACACTAATGGGAGAGTACCAAGCTAAAAACCAATCCCCCCCACCCAAGTAGCGTGGCAGGAGACAGAGCTCACTCAGGACAGAAGTCCATTAAGGACTGTCCTGTCGAAGGGAGTGTGCTGTCTGGCATGGACATCCAGAGCGTAGTGTTTCACAAGGGTGTGCACTGAGCTCCAAGTAGCCACTTTGCAAATATCTGAAATGGGCATGCAACAAATTTCTGCCAGCGATGCCGCAACCACTCTAGTAGAGTGGGTGTAAATCCAGCCTTCCAACTTGACCTGTGCCATCCAGTAGCAGTGACGAAGACACGCCACCAACCATGCAGAAATGCCCCTAATGGCAACAGGCTGACCCAGCCGAGCCATGCTGAAAAATACATAAAGATGCTTGGATTTGAAAAACTCTTTAGTTCTGCTGATGTAGAATCATAGAACCCTCCTGACATCCAGAGTGTGAAGGGTGTGTTCCCCTTAATTCTGGAAGTTGGCAAAATAAGTGGGAAGAACCAGGGGTTGGTTAAGGTGACATTTCGAACTACCTTGGGCAAAAATTTAGGGCGAGTACGAAGTACCACCTTGTCCTTGTGAAAAAGAATATATGGAGGGTCTGTGACCAAGGCATAAATTTCAGAAACACTGCGAACGGAAGTAATGGCCACTAAGAAGGCAGTACTCCATGTCAGAAACTTCAAGTCACAGCAGGCTACAGGCTCAAAGGTTTACGGGTGAGCATATCTAGCATGAGGCTGATATCCCACGCGGCCATCAGTTTCCTGACCGAGGATCTAGTGTGTAGGATACCCTTGAGGAATCTCTTGACTAGCAGTAAATGAAAATTATGTACCTTCCGTAATTCTTGATCTTCTTGGACGAGTCTCCACCACTCAGTCACACTATTGGGATCTGCGCCGGAGGCACTAGGACACATCGGGAGCAAACTTTTTGCCGAAGGGTCGGCGACAGAGATGGAGCCGAGAGGAACGGCACCGCGAGCCTCAGCTCACGCGGTAATGACTATCTCGGCGTTGACCCTCCAACTGCCTCAGTACCTTTTTTACCAAGGAGGTGCA
This sequence comes from Neoceratodus forsteri, assembly GCA_016271365.2. NCBI lineage: Eukaryota > Metazoa > Chordata > Ceratodontiformes > Ceratodontidae > Neoceratodus > Neoceratodus forsteri. The sequence continues at coordinate 292,338,242 of CM057453.1, read as the reverse complement.
GCGTAACTAACCTAGAAGGATAGCCTAACCTAAAACTGGACATAAGATAGTCCTGGCAACCCGTATAAGAAGGGTCAACAAAGAAGTCTTCCCAGCCTAAAGATTTGAGGGAGTGAAGACCAACAACAGAGGTGAGCTCGGGGGACAGAGGGTGGGCGTGTGAATGAGTGGTGGAGACTCTTCCAAGAAGATCAAGAATTACGGTAGGTACGTCATTTTCATATCTTCCTGGACATAAGTCTCCATCACTCATTCACACTACTGGGAGAGTACTGAGCTAATAATCCCCCGAGAGGGCAGCAGGAGAGACCAAGAGCTCACATTTCTAGGACAGAAGTCCATTGAGGATGGCTCTGCCAAAGGAAGAATGTCGTCTGGCATGGACATCCAGTGCATAATGTTTAACAAAAGTATGCACTGAGCGCCAGGTGGCCGCGTTACAAATATCTGCAATGGGCACATTGCGAATTTCCGCTAGGGATGCCGCGACTCTCTAGACCCTCAAGCCATGGAATAGCAGTGGTGAAGGCATGCCACTAGCCATGCTGAGATACATCTGATAGCAACAGGTTGACCCAGCCGGGTCTCGCTGAAGGAAACAAACAGTTGCTGGGCTTTGCGAAAGTCCTTGGTTCTATCTAGATAGAAACGCAAAGCTCTCTTAACATCCAAAGAATGAAGAGATCGTTCTCCTTCATTTTGGAAGTCCGCAAAGTAAGAGGGAAGGACCAAAGGTTGGTTTAGATGAAATTCTGACACAACCTTAGGAAGAAATTTAGGATAAGTCTGAAGGACTACTTTGACCTTATGGAACACAGTATACGGAGGGTCTGTGACCAGGGCATGTATCTCAGAGACCCTGCGGGCTGAGGTAATGGCCACTAGGAAGGCAGTCTTCCAGGTGAGGAATTTTAGCTCACAGGTAGCCAGAGGTTCGAAAGGTTTCCGAGTGAGCATGTCTAGCACAAGATTAATGTCCCAGGCTGCAACTGGACGTCTTGTAGGAGGTCTGGTATGCAGAATTCCTTTAAGAAATCTCTTAACCACAGGTAACTGAGCCAGTGTCAAGGAATAAACCGGCTCATGATACGCTGAAATGGCACTAAGTTGAACTTTGACTGTAGAGTACTGCAGACCTGAATTTGAGAGGTCCAAGAGGTACTCCAAAACCTTATCTGGTGGGCAGGAAAAGGGATTCAAAGAGGACTTTGCACACCACAGCGAAAAACGCTTCCACTTGGCTGTGTAAGTTTTCCGAGTGGCTGGCTTCCCGCGCAGCCAGAAGAATATCTGAAACCCTTCGAGAGACATTGAACCGGTTTACCTCTACCTCTTCAGGAGCCAAGCGTGAAGGTGAAGTGATCTCAGGTTGGGATGGACCACCGGTCCCTGAGTCAAAAGGTTCATCTGCAGGGGAAGTGGTCTCGGAGGAACTGCCAACATATTGCTGAGTAGTGGAAACCACAGCTGCAGAGGCCAGAAGGGAGCAATGAGTACCATCTTGTCCCCCTGGGATTCGAACTTGAGGAGTACCCTCTGAATTAGAGGAAGAGGTGGAAAGGCGTAAAGAAAGCGTTTTGTCCACCGCAGCCTGAACGCATCCTGACAGAAAATGCCAGGCCCTGGATTTCTGGAGCAGAAGAGAGGCAGTTTTGCGTTGAGTGGGGATGCAAAAAGGTCCAGGTCTGGAGTTCCCCACTCTTTGAATAGTGACTGAACTATGGTTGAGTCAAGAGACCACTCGTGAGGATCTGTCTCTGTTCTGCTGAGACGGTCTGCCAGCTCGTCTTGTATTCCCGGTAGGAAGACCGCTTGAATTAGAGCCTTGAGCTCCAAGCACCATTCCCATACCTTCATCGCTTCCCTGCATAAGGGGTAAGAATGAGCACCGCCCTGCCTGTTGATGTAGTACATCACTACTTTGTTGTCTGTTTGAAGGAGAATGTTCTTGTGACAGAGAATGTCCTTCAACGCTCGGACCGCATAAAGGACGTCTCTCATTTCTAGGACATTTACGTGAAGCTGGGACTCGACCTGAGTCCACACACCTTGAGTGTGGAGAGCCTGACAGTGAGCTCCCGACCCCATTAGGGACACATCTGTGGTAATGGAGATCTGATGGTCCAGAGGAGCAAAGGGATACCCTTCCAGGAGATTGCTCTCTTGAGACCACCAGGTGAGTGACCTCTTTAAAGGTTCTGTCACCTTGATGGGATAGGACTGCGGGTGAGTGGTTGGGGACCACTGAGTGGTTGTCGTGTGCAGACGTGCTAGGGGTACAGTGAACACTGAGGATGCCATGAGGACTAGCATCCGTTGCATCGAGAGAGCTGGGACTGAGTTGTTTTCCCCGATGTGACGGGCCATTTGAAGGATATCGTTCCTTCTGTCTTCTGGAAGAAAAGCCTTCGCACAGGAGGTGTCCAGAAGAGTCCCTATAAAAAGGAGTCTCTGGGAGGGCTGCAACTGCGATTTCTTGAGGTTCAGCAGAACTTCCATGGATGTAAGGAAGCGAGAGGTCATCTCTACGGCGTCCAAAGTTCCCTGCCTGGAAGGGCTTGCCAGAAGCCAATCGTCCAGATAAGGGAACACCTGAATTCCGACCTTTCTGAGGTGCACTGCGATAACTGCACAACACTTTGTAAAAACCTGCGGCGCCGAGGATAGCCCAAAGGGCAGGACTCTGAACTGATAATGCTGTCTCATAGCCACAAACCTCAGGAATTTGTGATGCCTCGGGTGAATAGAAATGTGCTGGTAAGCATCCTGCATGTCTAGGGAGGCTAGCCAGTCGTGTTGATGAAGCAAAGGTAACAAAGTTCCCAGAGAAATCATTTTGAATTTCTCCTTGGGGAGAAATTTGTTTAGCTTTCTGAGATCCAGGATGGGGCGCATGCCCCCAGACTTCTTTGGAACTAGAAAGTAATGGGAGTAGAACCCCGTGTTCCGTTGATGCAGCGGCACTACTTCTACTGCCCTGTTGTTCAGAAGGCCCTGAATCTCGGCGGCGAGAAGGTCTGACTGAAGGGTTGATAGCCTGGGCTGTCGTTTGGGAGGACGATCCGGAAGGGTCTCCACAAAATTGAGTGAATACCCCTCGTGAATTATCCGAAGGACCCATTTGTCTGAGGTTATGGACTTCCATTGGTTGTAGAAGTGCATCAGACGACCCCCCCACCGGAGAGGAAAAGTCCACCTCGGGAAGCTGAGCTGGGACTTGGGCCAGCAACTCATAAGGTGGTGCTGGGCGCTTTGGGCCCTTGCGCCTTCTGTTGTGTCTTCTTTTGAGGTTGGGCAGGTTGGTTTTTATGGAAACCTCCCCTGCCTCTCCCTCGAAAGGACTGACGGTTATGAAACTGACGTTTACTGACACTCCCTCGAGAGGGGACAGGAGGGGGTCGAACCAATTTAATGGCTGACCTAGTCTTTTGTGTAGCTTCTAGAGCTTGTTCTACCTGAGGACCGAAAAGATATGCACCATCAAAGGGCAACGCCATTACCTGCTGCTGCTGCGCGTCATTCGTGAAGCCTGAAGTGCGCAGCCAGGAATGACGGCAGGTACTAATACCAGCAGTCGCCGAATGGGAAGCAGTGTTGAAAGCATCCATAGCTGCTTTAACCTGCTGGTTATTAGATTCGATACCTCTGGTAATGGTTTGAAGAAGCTCTGGCTTTGTATCCGATTCCCGGTAGAGCTTCAACCATCTGCTTGATAGAGTGCCACAGGACATACTCATACTGGGAGAAATAGCCCTGGTAGCTGGCAATATGCATACTTAAGGTAGAAGCAGCAAAGACTCTCTTACCTAAGGTGTCTATCTTACGAGATTCTTTGTTAATAGGTCAAGCTGTAGTAGTTTGGGGAAGAACGACCTTATCATTCTCTGCAAGGACTACAATAGGATCCGCAAAGGCTTGAGATGCCAAAATGGGACGATCCTTGGGGGCTGAATATTTCCTATCTATGGATTTAGCCACCGAAGGGGTGAGAGCAGGATTATTCCATACCATTTGAGACAGCGACTCGAAGGAAGGCTGAACCGGAGGAGTCAAATCCGTAGGGATCTCCGGGGCATGAAGGTACTGGAGTCTTAATTTCCCAGGATCGATGTCTGTAGTCTGGAGAGAATGAGTGGAGATCAAATTTTTCAGCAGAGACTTAAAGGACAGGTCCTCGACCACAGGCTCTGTAGCAGCAATAGATCCTGCTTCCTCCACTTCATCACCCAGCTGAAGGTCTGGGTCAGGCTCAATGTCATCTCCTGACAGTCCAGGAGGGACTGTATGGACAGGAAAGGAAAGAAAGTCAGAGGAAAGGGAAGAAGGAAAAGTGTGAAAAGAGGAGTCCTGAAAAGTGGACGACGCCCTGAGAGCCCCCGGCACCACGGAAGCACACGGCACTGAGAACGATGCCGAGGACCTACGCAGCACCGAAAACGGCACCGAGGACCCACACAGCGCCGAAAACAGCACCGAGGACCCACACGGTGCAAAACGGCACTGAGGACTCCACACAGGCCGAAAACGGCACCGAGACCCACAGGTGCCGAGAGGCCGCGATGGCACCGAGGTACGCACGGCACCGAGGACGGCGCCAAGAAGCCGCATGGCACCAAGAAGCCGCACGGCGCCGAGGACGACACCGAGCATGCCATCAACACCGAGGGCACCGAAAACACTCCAAGACTCCGAAAAACAGGCTTTGAAGGAAGAAGAGCAGGAGATAAGGGCATCGGTGTGGCCCCCTGCGCCGTAGCCATGTGAGGGAGGGAAACACCTAAGCGCGGAGTCGACAGCACCGAAGAAGGTGCCGAGCGACCAGGGAAGTCCAACCACCCTACCTGGTCTCCCAAGAAGCCCGAAGGCTCCTGAGTGACCGAGCCAGGTAGCTGAACCAACCTCCGAGCCCATTGCTCCATAAGAGAGGCCCACTGATGAAACTGCTCATCTGAAGACCTACCTGCGGGCGGGGTAGGGATCCGATGTCGAAGCCGTTGGCTACCAGAAGCAGAGGTTGGCGACTCCGAAGGAGGAGACCAGCAACTACCCAGATAACTGAACATCTGGCGCCAGACATATCGAGAAGTCGACCTCGGTGATGCCTTCTCTTTTTAACCTGCGGGCGAAGAAGAGCTCGAGGCGAGCAGTGCGAGAATGCGACCGTTTATCTTTATGCTTCCGTGGGGACCGCCCGTCCCCCCCCCCGGGCCGTGGACTGACCGTTGTCAGACCCCCTTCGGAGAAGGCGGCGGACTGGACCCAGCCCGACTGACTGAACAGCTTTCATATGAAGTCTCCCTACCGTCACCTGACCTGCTCATGGTCGACTCCATCAAAGTAGGCTGAGACTTCTTTTATTTTTAAAATAAGAATAGACTTAGGCGATACTTATCGAGATATTACTACAAAATAAGAAAACTGAAAACTATGCTGCTAGTTTGAAGTTTGACTCCCGGCGGGGGAGCGATGTCGTCACTGAAGCGCACTCGACGGCAGGGAAAAGGAACTGAGGCGGTTGGAGGTCAGCGCCGAGATAGTCATTACAGCGGAGCTGAGGCTCGCAGTGCCGTTCCTCACGGCTCCATCTCTGGCGCCGACCCTCCGGCAAAAAGTTTGCTCCCGATGGGTCCTAGTGCCTCCGGTGCAGATCCCAATAGTGTGAATGAGTGGTGGAGACTTATGTCTAGGAAGATCTGAGCCAGTGACATGTTCTGAACTGGCTCATGGTAGGCAGAAATCACACAAAGGTGTACCTTCACTGTCGAGTATTGCAGTCCTGCATTTGACAGGTCTAAGAGATACTCCAACACTTTATTCGGTGGGCAACAAAATGCGTCCAGCAAGGACTTTATTTGCACACCAAATGGAAAAATTGCTCCCACTTAATCATGCAAGTTTCCAAGTGGAAGGCTTGCGTTAAGAGGATTTCCGAGATCCTTTGAGAGACCGCAGACCTACTCACCTCTATCTCCTTAGGTAGCTAGGCATGGCGATGAAGGGAGGGCAGGTTAGGATGGACCAGGGGTCCCTGTGTCAGAAGATCAGTCCCAAGAGGAGCTTCCTTGGATGGGGACTTCTGACAACCTGTTGATAAGTGGCTCTCCCCCTCTGCATCCAGACAATACAATCTTGGTTGTCTATCTGACTCCATAATCAGGCTGGAAACCCCGGCATCACTGGCAGAGCTATTACGTCCCATTGCCTCAAACCGTGGATTGAGGTCAATAGACAAATCACTACTAAGGGTACCCAGGTGTCACATCACCAAAGGCACTGGGGCCTTCGGGCATGCTGCCCCTCAAATGTGGAATATGCTGCCACTGGATCTAAGGCAATCTACATCCCACTATCACTTTAAAAGTGGGCTACGATGCTACCTAGCTACTGCTGAACAGTGTACCTGTTTCGACCCTACCTGACCGTGCCAATGAACCCTGCCCCACACCTATCTCTACTGGACAATCCATAATCTCCCGCTTGATTGAAACCCCCTACCCCATATGTCACACCCCTCTCTCCTCTCCCCTTTCTCTCTCATCTTCCTAAACACGCTTACTCGTTTAGATGCCTGTTTCTCTCCTGCATGTTGTATTTTATGTCTACCTGTAAGAACTGTACTCCCTCATGTTATAACCTGCACTTGAATTTGTAGTTACATTGCTGATTGTTATATTCTTTCTGCTATTGTTGCATACAGTGCTGACCAATGCTCATTTACCGTTATCCGAGCCTACATAGCTAATTTAGCCACTTATGCTTCATGCCAAGCACTGTGCTTCACTGTCTATTATTTTTTGTCTTCCAAGCTGTATTGTCAAATGTCATTTTTTCCCTGTAAACACCTTCTGTATGTATTGCCTTGTACTCTCCCGGGTCGTGACTGAAAATAGTCATCTAATGGCTAGTGCACTTACCCGGTAAACAAAAACTAAATAAATAAATAAAATCTTTCCCAGACGTTCAACAAGATTTTAACCTACCAAATTCTCATCTTTTTCAATACTTTCAGACATGTAACTTTGTTCAGACTAATTACAAGAAACAGAATAGAAAATGGATATCATCTTTACTAACAATAATTAGAAAAAAGAAAGATAAGACAAAATTAATAACAATTATATATAAAGCCTTAGCGGATACATCTCAAAAGAACAGCAGAAGATTATTAAAAAATAGGAGCGAGATCTTGGAATTAATATTACAGACCTTCTCTGGCAAAACATAATTAAAACATATACGCAATATGTAAAAGCAAATAAATTACAACAGATTCAACTCAACACGACTTACAGTACTTACTATACCCCTCTCGTTTGCATCATTTCAATTTAAATGTTTCAGAAAGATGTCCTAGATGTACTAAAACATCTGGTACTTTAGTACATATGCTACACACATGCCCATATCTCTCTAATGTTTGGTATGAAATAATGTAAATTATTCAAAAAAAATTAACATTAATATTCAAATCACCCCTCAGTTTAAATTATTAATCATACCTCCATATGCCTAAATCAGGAACAAATTATCTTTGTCATCATATCAACTATTACAGCAAACAAATGCATCCTATTAAAATGGAAAGATAACTCATCTCCCGTAATTCAAACATGGATCAAGTTTATGATAGATATGATGAATCTTGAACAAACACATTATATCAAGGAAGGGCAAAAGGACAAATCTGAAAAGATTTGGGCCCCCTTCCGCGACAGCATCTATGTAGGCCTTATATAAATTAATTTAAGGATAAAATAAACTTTAATAGACCGGGTCCGCCCTCCTCTTTTTTCTGGTAATGATGACAATATATGGTTGCATTATAAATGATAACATGATCTGAAAGGGCTGACATTTATTCCGAACCAGAAAAAAGAAAAAAAAAATAAATAAATAAAAATTAAAATGAAAAGACATGGCTTCAACCAGGGTTCAGTTGGGATGAGGAGTTCACGTCCAGACTGTAAAAAACAAGTCATCTTACCACTGTCAGAATGAAGAGGTCTGAACCAGACTCGTCATGCTGCACATCCGCCCCATAGCAACAGGAAATGCCCCAGCAAGGCCAATCTGGACAAGGGACAGACCAAAGGGCACCTGGGTCCAGAAATGAGCCCGCCCTTGAAGAAGACTGCACCACACACGGCACCGAATTCGATGGCACCGAACACGGCATCAAAGATGACCGCACCGCACACAGCACCAAACCCGAGGGGCCCAGAGAACAGCCATACCTGGAAAGAGGTGGAGGAGTGGTACCTCTTCCAGCCCCTTTGGGGAAGAGTGACGGGGGTAGGCATATGGGATCAGCGTAGACAGCGTCAGCACCGCAAAAGGCACCAAAAGCAGAACCCAGACCAAAAACCCTGGCCATAGCCCAGAAGCACCAAAGCCCAAAGGCCTAGGCACTGGAACCACCGCAAGGGCAAACAAGCCATTGCTGAACCCACTGCTCTACAGAGCTGCACAAAGATGAAACTGTCCACTGGACCCCCCCAAGGGACCGAGAAGGGCACCAGTGACGAAAGTCCAGGCCATCAAGAGCAGAAGCCACCACGAAATCTGGAGGGCTCCCGACTACTGCAGACTCCCAGACAGACATACCAGAGGGTGACCTCGATGGGTTCTCCTCTTCTGATTGGAAGAAGAAGAGCTTGAGGTCAAGCAGTGCCGGGTTCCCCACCTGGACTGAGAACGGGCCAACTTCTTTGCATCTGCGGGAGGACTGCCCTCCCTCCTGGACACCGGACTGCCCATGGTCAGACTCCCCCTCTGGAGAGGGTGACAGACCAGACATGGCTCCACTACCAGAGCAGCCGTCTGAAGAATCCCTACCACCGACACCGCCCAAGGCCGACTCTGTCGATGGGCAGGGCTGTGAGAAATCTTCTTTCTTCTTCTTCTTCATTTTTTATTTTTTTTTAAACAATAAACAAGAAAAACATTTAAAATTAATGAAATGAACAACTAAAAGCTGCTGTCATATAGGTGAGAAGTTTGACTCCCAGTGGGTGAGCGACATCATCACTGAAGAGCACTCAACAGCAGGAGAAAAGGAACTGAGGCGGCTGGAAGGTCGACACCTGGACAGCTCATACAGGCGCCAGCCAGCCTCGTGGTGCTGCGCATGCATGGTCCTACCTCAGTGATAGCCCTCCTGAAGATTTTTGGCCCCTGCTGGTTCCTTGTGCCTCCGGCATAGTCCCATTAGTGTGACTGAATGGCGAAGACTTTTAGTCCAGGAAGATCCTCCCTTTCCAGAAGAGGGACAACGCATTGTGCCAGAAAACTCCAGGCACTGGATTGCGTGAACAGAAATGCAGCAGTTTTGTGTTCAGTGGGGGATGCAAAAAAGTCCAACTCTGGAAGGCCACACCTGTCAGAAAGATCTTCGGCCACCGAGGACAGGAGTTCCCACTTGTGAGTCCGCAACCTAGACTGGCTTAGACTGTTGGCCAGGACTATTTTGGTCACCTGAAACATGGATGGATGAGAGCTCCAGGTTGTGCTCGATGCCCCTTGTACCAGACTCTCACTGCCTCCTGACAAAGGTGGTAAGAATGGGTGCCCCCCTGCTTGTTGATGTAGTATACTACAGACATGTTGTCTGTCTGTACTAGTAGCAGGCCAGGAAGAATGTGGGTCTGGAAGGCCTGCAAAGCATAAAGAACTGTCCGCATCTCCAGTACACTAATGTGGAGATACTGCTCTGACTTGGACCAGATCCCCTAGGTTTAGCGGTCGGCTAGGTGAGCACCCCAGCCCAGACCTGAGGCATCCATAGTGAGAAACTGCTAAGGGGACACAGCTCAGAGGGGAACCCATCACAAGACATTTTCATGGTTCTACCACCACTCTAAGGTTCTCCTTACCGGGTCGGAAACCATCACCAGCTGATCCAGATCATCGGTGCGCTGGTCCCACTGGACCTGAAGAGTCCATCTGGGAACCATCACATGGAGATGTGCCCGGGGAACTGTGGCTACAGTCGCTGCCATGTGCCCCAACAGTTGAAGGAACGCTCTGGCTGGTATCTGACGACTTGAGGAGACTAGCCATGCCTGCGCTATCAGGCGCTCTGCTCTGTCCATCAGCAGAAAGGCTCTGCCCTGGGAAGAGTCCAGCACTGTCTAAATGTACTGGTGGCATTGGCTCGGGGAGAGACAAGACTTTGGTAGGTTTATCGTGATCCCAGGGGCCTGGAAATGCTGAAAGGTGCTTTCCAGGGTCTGCAAGAAAAGGTCCCTGGAGGGGGCTGTTCGCAGCCAATCATCCAGGTAAGGGAACACATAAAAACCCTGTCTCCTCAGAGCTGCAGCCGCTATGGCTAGGCACTTGGTAAAGAACTGAGGTGCCAAGGAAAGGCCAAAGGGGACAGCCCTGAACTGAAAGTGATCCCCCTGGAAGAAGAAGCGTCGGTGGGCCAGGATAACCAGGATGTGAAGATAGGCATCCCGCATGTCCAGGGAACAGAGCCAGTCACCCTGATGAAGGAGGGGCAGCAGTCCCTGGAGGGTAACCATCCTGAAGCACTTGTATTGTATGTAGAGGTTCAGGTGGCTGAGGTCCAGGATTGGCCACAGATCCCCCGTTTTCTTGACGATGGAAAAGAAATGGGAGCAGAACCCCATCTCTTCTGGGTCAGGGGGGACGGGCTCTATGGCCTTTTTGCGCAGAAGAGCCTAAATCTCTTCCTGAATGAGGGAGGTGTGAGCCTAAGGGTAATGGGAAAGCGAAGAAGGGCTTTCCAGAGGAAGCTCCAGAAATTCGAGGGTGTGACCCCACTCGATAATCTGCAGCAGCCATTGATCTGAGGTCACTGTGTGCCACCCATCGAAGTATAGGGAGAACTGACCCCCGACTACCTACCCCAAAGCATATGCCAGAGAGATGGGGGTTGGACAAGGAGTCAGGCAGTGGATCCAGGGGTGGGCAGAGCAGCTGTGGGTGCTCCTGGGGCCATAGGAACAGCTGCTCCTGCCGGCGGCGGGGGGGGTTTGCCTTAAGTTTAGGGGTTCTTTCGGCTGCTGACCCTTGGAGGGCTGAAAACAGGACCGACGAAAGGACTGACACTGGGAAGACTGAGGTTGGGATCAGCAGTGGGAATGCACCGACCTTAAGGCCTTACCCAATTCTTGGAGGCGGGAAATAATATCCTGGGCATCTTCCCCAAACAAGACAGAACCCCAGAATTGGACATCCATTATTTTGGTCTGAACATCAGGTGCAAAGACAGGTACCCTAAGCCATGAATAGCGGCGAAGGCAGATCCCTGCCACCGCTCCACGCCCAGAGGCGTCAGCAGTGTCATATGCCACCCTGAGAACATGGCTGCCCACATCTGACCCAGATTTAAGGAGTTGGGCCAACTGCACCTTAGTAGAGTCCTCAGGGAAGGTTTGGACCAGATCCCACGCATGATCCCAGAGGGCATTCTAATACTGCACCATATGGGCAAGGTAGTTAAGTGCCCGAATGGTCAGAGTGGCCAAGGCAAACATCCTTTTGCCAAGTTGGTCTAGCTGGCGGGACTCCTTGTCAGGAGGGTGGGTACTGAGATGTTTGGGTTTCTTAGTACAGTCATGGGCAGTGTTCATGACCACCGAGTCTGTCGTGGGGTGTTCATCAAAGGGCTTGCCCACTGGTGCGTGATAAAGGCGATCCGCCTTCTTGGCCAAAGATGGGGTTGGACAGGGGGTGGTTCCACGCTGCCTTAGTGACATCATCATAACAATCAATAAGAAGAGGCACCACCAAAGGGAAGATGTCCTTTTTCCAGAGATATACAGCCAGACGATGGCACTTCGGGTCAAGCTCCTCAGTTTCCCACCCCATGAGGGACTGGATATGGTACATCACATCAAGGAAAGAGAGATCGTCCAAGGGAGACTTGGGGATCTCCTTAGAAGCTCCTGACCATCAGAGGAGCCCCTCAAGTTCTCTGACAACTCCGAGAAAGAGGAAGAGTTGTCCCCTGACTGATCATTGTCAGGGACCGGCGTTTGAGGGCGACGTTTGTCCAAATGCTAGTCAAAACTCCACGTGCATCCCCCAGCAGCCCCTGTGGTACGAGGGGTTGCTAGGCCCTGCCGGTCTGGGTCCTTAGGAGGGGGGTCCCGAGGAGAGGGTCACCTGGGAGCATTCTTGTTCTGCATGAAGGACCACAAGGCAGTGAAAAAGGCATTGTACTCCACCAGTGGAGAAGTATAAGGCAGATAGGGATATTGCAGAGGAGGGTATGGGTATGTCGGTGGAGGGGCCAGCGCATGGTACCTTGGCGTAAGTCCACCAGGAGCCAGCTGAGGATCCTTAGGAGGGCCAGCAGGTGTCGGCTGTGGCACAGGCTGAGGCGATGATGGCTGAGGCATCGGCGTAGCGGCGTCGACGGCCTGAGAGGCGAAGGCTAGTGTTTGTTCGGCAAAGTAGCCGACGTTGGCTCTAAAGGCAAGGCTGGCACCTGCAAGGGTGAATTAACCCAAGGCATGGGCAGAGGTGTCGCCTGCATGGAAGAAAAGGCGACTGCTAGCTCTGTGCGATGCCTGGAAGGGCTAATGCCGGCCCCAGAGTTGGGGATCGACGAAGGCAACGCCTTGACTGGGGAGGGGGTGATGGGCGAAGACCTGCCACCACAGGTTCCAACCCCGGTCGAGCTGCTTGGCTGAGGAAACGTGGGAGCTAAGGGCCTGAGCATCAGGGGCTGGAAGACAGGGGACGAAGTCTGCTGCCCCAAAGAGCCACTGCCCGAAATGGAGATAAGGGCAGGTGGCTAAACCACTGGTAGCCTGGAGGGAATGAGAGCTGCCAAAGAAGGAGGGGATGACACCCCCCCCCCCCACGGGAGGAAGACCCAGAGGTGGAAGACGGTCTATGCAGCAACCGCGAGTGAGAAACTGACTGAGGAAGGTCCTGGTGTTTATGCTTCCTACTTGACTTCTCCTTCTGAGAAGAAGAAAAAGAAGATGCCCCGGAAGACTGAGCAAGGAAAGCAGAAGAGCTCTTGGCCTGAAGCTCTTTCTCCATCGTGGCTAGTTTCTGCTTCAGCAGGTAGCTTTCAAGAGTCTTCATGCAGCGTCTCCGTGTGGCCTGGCTGAAGTCCTGGCAGTGGTGGCAGGCTTCAGTGTTGTGGTTGGGGCCCAAGCAGAGAAGGCAGGAAGAGTGACTGTCTTTGGTGGGTATCTGATTGCCGCAAGCACACTTTGTCGGCTGGTCAGAAGACAAGGCTGGAGAAAAAGACAAACGAGATTGTGAAAACACCAAAAATGAAAATAACGTACCTTCCGTAATTCTGATCCTGCTGTGTATCTTCACCATTCATCACCTTTGGGTTCTGGGCGGAGGTCATGACCCCACAGAAGCTTTTTTTTTTTTTGATGGGCAGAGTCGATGCACCATCGGCGCCGCCCTCGAGGCCGACGCACTGCATGGCGCTCGCGGGTTGGCCGTTAGGTGTTGTCGACTCCGCCCTCTCACCAGTTCTGAGTCGCCGTAGAGTAAGAAAGGGTTGGGAGGGAGGAACAAGGAAGTCCAGGGGACAGACAAAAGAAAAGATATATAAACTAAAAGGAGAAATAAGCGACTGAGAGGACAGAATAAGTCTGAAAAACTAAGGGGACTGGGTAGGGGCCCCAATCTCTGGAAGTAGAAAAGGAGGAGGGAGGGTCAAGGAATTTAGACAGAAGGATGGTGGTGGGGGGGGGGGACAACACACACCCTTGAACCTTGACCTGTCTCCAGACTGTATAGGAACTGCGAAGGAGTAGCCAAAAGACTAACTACCAGAATTCAGGGCACAGAATCACTGGCAATAACTCCAACATAAGCAGAATCGGGTTATTCTGGAAGAAAAGACAGGATACAGGGATATCTTCCTCCCCCACCCCCAAAAATAAATTTTTGGTGTAAGAAACCTAGTTTCTTAAATTAAATCGAGATTGTGTCCAAAGGACAAGGAAATTATAGCAAGCTGACGGGGAGAGGGAACAGAAAAGAGGGCAACTACCAACCCCCACCCCACATGGGTGGAGCCAAAGCACTGAAGAAGGAGTGCCCCCTATCCTGACCACTCTACCTCTAGACAGAATTATCCCACTATGTGCCCCAAGTCACCCCACTCCTGACTAACAGAAAAGAGGGGGGAGAGAGAGGGGGAACCAGAGACTCAGGCCCCAGGAGGATGGAGGGTGGGCTTGTGATGAATGGTGAAGATACACAGAAAGATCAGAATTACGGAAAGTACAAAATTTTCATATCTTATCTGTCAATCTTCATCATTCATCACCTTTAATTGATGCTGGCCCGAAGGCCTAACTAAAAGTATGAAGTCCCTTAGCTCTCAGTGGGTGGCACACCAAGAGAGAAACTTCACGGGTCTGGAGAGGCCCAGGAGTGGGGAGAGTGAGATGGGGACTCCTCGGAAGGAGTAGGAAGTTGCCCCGACAGATGCCGTCTCACCATACGGGAGAAAAGATGGGTTCTCTGGTAGGGGGAAGAAATCACCCTACACCGGGCCAAGGGTGATAACTGGGAAAGACGCAGTCATGCCTAGTGCAGATCGCTGTCCCTACGACCCTGCAAGCTACCTCGCTGGCGTCCTAAGATGCCCTCGCTTGGTGCTTTGCTAGCTCCAGGCCACGTGCAGAGCGTGCAACAGCTTGTCTGGTTACCTCCGTGTCAGGCATAGCGGCTAGGAGTTGACCTAGCCTGGACCACAGGATAGTGGGCCTGATGTGCTGAAACAGAGAGCAGCAACTGTACCAAGTAGAATGTCCTCCTCCCCCCAGAAGTCAGAATCCACAGAATCTTCATCTGGGGGCCGGTCACAGGGAGGGTCGCGAAGCCCGTCAGGAGTGTCCAGCTGCATCAATCCTGACTGAGGATGAGGCATAGAACTTGGGAGACTCCGAGGGGCGGGGGGGGGGCACAATGCCTCTGGCAGAGATCCCTAGGGGCTGGGACTCCAGAAAAGGGTCTCTGCCAGAAACGCAACGCTTCCCGAAAGGGAGCAGGCCAGGGGGACACCACAAGGGTGTCCATACTAAAATCGCCTAGGAAGGCATGTGTCGAGTGCTCTGGATTGTGCTGTGTGGGTGGGGTGATGTGCAGGTCCTCCAACATCCTCATAAGGAATTGCTGATACTCTGCGAGATCAGCAGCTGGGGAGACGTGGACAGATAGTTCCTCTCCTCCAGAAGAGGGGGATGAGGAGTTAGAGGACCTCGAGAGTTCAGGAGCTGGCTGCACAGGGGGAGGTTGAAAAACCCGTCTGTCCACAGCCCTGACATAAGCGGGAAATTGAGCAGCCACCGCCCTGAACTGCTCCCAGGAGAGAAGACCGCTAGGACCAAGAATACCTGGGAGCGCAGGAGAATGTGGCAGAGGAGAGGGGGCAGAGCTGACAACAGGAATCGGCTGTCCTCCACCTGGGCTTGGGAGTGCACCTGGAGCCCCAAGAGAAGAAGGAGCTCTGGTCAACCAAACTAGAACTACCTAGGCTGCGCCCTGAAGAATTCCCCCTGTGAAGTTTCCTGGGCCGTGAAAGACCAAAAGGATGGTCCCCCACCTCCAAAGAATGGGCCCTCTCGAGGAAACAAAGGGAAGAGCAGGGATCCGCACTATGACATCTCCCAGAGCCCAGCTGGGTTCCAGAAAAAGGTCGCCGCATGGAAGACATACCCCTCAGAATCCGAAAGTGCCCTCCTCCTTGAAAGGGCCAGCCTAGGCAGCTGGCAACCCTGGTCAGCCCCCGAAGGGGCTATCCAGGGAGCAGCACCCTCCCCTCCTGTGGGTGCTCCGACTGGCCCCAAACTTGGGCGATCCAGGCACACCACTTGAGGGGTACCACCAATGAGGCATCAGAAAACCCTCTGAGTCCAAGCTGCAGAGCAATGGTGGCCTGCACCACTGCCTGCTGGTCAGCACCCCTGACCCTGGTCCCGGGAGCCACTGTCCACTCCACAGAGGGCAGCTGGTTTCCGGCCTGTCGAGGACACTACCAAGGTGTCCACGTCAGCAACCAACTCCAAAGATCCAGACTGCCTATCTGACTCAGAATCCGATTCCTCCTTCGAAGAGGTGGAGATCGAAGTCCTGTGCCAAACAGTGTATGGACACTGAAAAGGGCACCAGACCCAGAGACTCCACCAGAGTTGGCGCCGGCGTCCCCAGCCGCATAGCGAATAGTGCGGGAAGAAGACACGGCTCCAACAACGGCACCAGCATCGGAGCCAGAGCCTGTCACGGCGCCGCAAAGGGCCCCAAGGCCAGAGACAGCAATGGCTCTGACCGAGCTCTTGGCGCCACAAACGGCACTGAGGTCAGAAACCCCCATGGTGCCGTCCTGACCCATGGCGCCGCAAGTGGCGCCGAGGCCAGAGTCGGTGCCGACAATGGCTCTGACCACGCTCTCAGCACCGAGATCAGAAACCCCAACGGTGCCATGTCAGCGCTTGGAGCCGCGAGCAGCTCCAGAGCTGGACACTGCGCTGTGCTCAACCACGGTGCCGCAGATGGTGCCGAGGCAAGAAACAGTCAAGGATGGCGTAGTAAAGCCTCCCACGGTGCCGTGAGCACCAGACGCTGCAAACGGTGCTGATGGCGCCATCAGGGCCCATGGCGACGCAAACAGCGCCAAGGCCCAAGACAGCACCGATAGACCCAGGCCTTCCGAGCTGAGGGTACGACACCAGGGAAGCCTTCATCCATGAAGGGGCGATTGCCAAGGCAGTGCCTCCCGCCCATCCCAGGGGAACAGACTGGGCCTTCTGCACATGGAAGGGATTCTGCCATGCATAGGCTACAGAAGCAGAAGCCCCTCCTCCTCGGTCCGTATAAAACTGGGAGGGGACCGGAGGAAAGGCCGAGGGAACGTGGTTCGACCTGAAGTGTGTGCCCGCCCCCAAAAGTCAGCGGAGCTCGTCCAATTTTCCACACGCATTGTTCGATGACACGACGGCCCATAGAGAAGCAGGCATCACATGAATCCATGTCGTCTAGTGGGCCAAGACACATGAGGCAACGGTCATGTTGGTCAGTGACGGAGTACTTACAGCCACATGGGCACCGACGCATAGCAGGCCATCCCATCTTCATTGTTTTCTTGCCCCCCCCTCCCGACCGAGACATGACCTACGGAAAAAACAAGATCCGACGTCGCAAAATAAAGAAAGGAACAGTCTTACTTTAATCTCAGGAGACATCGAGTAGAGCGAAACTGAACCAGCAGGAAGAATTCAAGGACGGAGTCGACGGACTTTGTAACGGACCTGAAAGGCTTCAAGAACGACAACAGGCCTCTCACACAGCAGAGCTACCCACGAGGTGACCTCGACAGTAGGAGATGAAGAACTGGAGGGAGGGCAGAGTCGACAACGGCCAACCCGTGACTGCCACACAGTGCGTCGGCCTCGAGGGCAGCACCAATGGTGCGTCGACTCCACCCATCCAAAAAAAAAATAAAAAAATACAGAGTTCCCATGGGGTCGTCACCTCTGGCCAGAACCCAAAGGTGATGAATGGTGAAGACTGGCAGAGATAAGATATCGATGTTACAAACAGAAAAGAAAGAAATAAAGTGCGGGTTAAACGCGAACAAAATGGTGGTCGACTGAAGCAGGCATCCATGGAGGTCTGATGTGCATGGGTCAACGGCAGGAAAAGAATTGGGGTAGGTCTGGGGGACTGCCCCGTTTATAGGATAAATGGATGTCAGCGTGCTGGCGTCGGCTGGGGCAGTCCCCCGTGATGGACTGCTAGCTAAAATCTTTCTGTGTGGTCCTGGCAGCTTCAGTCCAACTAGTGTTGCCTGCTGCAAGAGCCCCCTTGAGGTAAGACCTGTACTTTGAAGTAGTTTTGGCACAGCCTTTTTATAAC
This sequence comes from Neoceratodus forsteri, assembly GCA_016271365.2. Taxonomy (NCBI): domain Eukaryota; kingdom Metazoa; phylum Chordata; order Ceratodontiformes; family Ceratodontidae; genus Neoceratodus; species Neoceratodus forsteri. The sequence continues at coordinate 292,320,374 of CM057453.1, read as the reverse complement.
AGGGCTGTGTCCCTAATGTAAGAAAAGGTGTGTGGTGAGGACCCTATTCAAGACATCCACACACAACTCCAACAGTCCCACACCTTACCAGCTTTCCTGAGTAACATTTTGTGGAAGGTAGTTGCAACTTTAGTCATTTTATTGTACATGATCCTCTGCAATTTAGCCTTGGAGACAGCACCAGAGAAGGTAATGAACAGTTTCTCCTGGCTACAGAACAGGTCAGCTGTCTATGTTTTTGATCTGTCAGCAGACTACATCAGCAGGATCATGGTAGTAAACCTGGTTCAGTCTTTAAACTGCTTTGGATCAGATCTCCAAAGTAGGATTTGCGGTGTTGGGATAGTCTTCCTCATCGGGGGCTGCCTTTAAAAAGGATGTTCCACAGGGCCCCACTGGAAAGCATTATAAAGCATGGTCAGGGATTTCATCATTATGCAAATGACACTGACTGTCTCGGTCCTTAAAGGGAAGATCCCCATAGCCCTTTATTCTGTGTACTTGTGCAATTTGTAGGCATTAACAATGGTTGCCTTTACTGCATCCTTCTAATTTCATCAAGATTTAAAAGTATATGAAGGCACTTAAGTCTGGTGTGAAAGCTGCTCGACTCCAATGGCAAGGTAGTGACCAGACTCATGTAAGACAGCCTAGAATTTTATGATGTTTTAGTGCTAAAGCCTGCAGTAGTTATACTGTAACGGTCAGTGCTGTTGCTGTCCTCTGCGGTCCCTAAGTTCTTGTCTTATACTGGCTATGAAACTCTTCAAGGCACAATAAGTAGTTCAAAGTGTATCTGAGTTAGAAAACAATGCTTTTAGAGAATACAGGGAATTCACATGTAACAGAACTGAACAAGAGTATTAACTTCTGCTGGCTTGTGCAGGTATGCCACATCAACTCCCGTGATGCCTTGCATGACTGGAGTCAGGCATCTTGACTTTTCTGTACACATGGATGCAACTGCAAAAACACTCCATCCCAAGCTTGGTGCTCTCTGCCGTAACCGCAGCTGCATCCTGCTGCCAAAATGATCCTCCCAGTTTTTGACTGCGGTGACGTAGTCTTCAGTGCTGCTCCCAAAACCTCCCTTGCTTGACTGGACACCCTCTACAACTCCAGCTGTTTTACACTCGATGCTCCCTCTCTCACCCATTACTGCGAGCACTGTAACTCCCTCTCCTTTCTCTCGCTAGGAGGTGCTCTCACTGTATCTCCTTCACAGCAAAACACTGGTATGGTTCCCCCCTTCCCATCTGTCCTCCTCCCTTCCCCTCTCCTTTATCCCACCTCACATTCTCTTCAAATTTATGACTCCTTCTCTATGTCTATTGCCAGAAGATCCACCTCTAAAGGCCAATCTGCATTCCCCCACCACCCAAATTGACGAACTCCATTCCCCTGCCTCTCCATCATGCCCCTTGCCCCATTGCTCTTTCCTCTCTCCTTCGTTAACTTCCTCCCCACATCTGAATCTAATGCTTTTTTTTAACCTACCTTCCCCAACTGACTTCTCCACCAAGTATCGTACTGTTATCCAACCTATTGATTACTCTACTGTGTAATTAATTTTCCTGCGTGCGTGTGTATATACACACACACACATATATCCATACACACACACACACACACACACACACACACACACAGATGTGTCAAGCCAGGATGAAGTGCAGAAATGCTGCAGAATATGATATAATACTGCAATTTACTGCAGGGTCATTATAAGTCAATGGCAATTAAGCCCTTTTGTCATGAAGGATTCTGTGACATGTCTTTCCTGCAAGTTACTCGCTTCATTGTGGTAGATATGTAATAGATATACCACTCTTGGGTGTGTGATCGGCGCTCCTGATTCATGCGCCTTGGTATGGATTCAACCACCCAAGGCGTGCGTGTATCAGCCAGCGACCCCCACTGAAAGAGTGGTATATCTATCTTATAAATGCCCCTGTTGTGACAAAATAGTTTTATGTGGATGAAAAATAGTTCAGAATAGGCAGTTTAATTGGAAGTATTTTTAATGAATAAACATGTAACTGGATGAAACTGTAGGTGAATAGAACAGTTGAACATTTAGAATATGCTGTTTAAACAGTTGAAGAATAATGAGTACTGTGACTTTAAGACTGGTTCATTTTGGGAGGAAAGCGTCTGTTGAACAGGAAGTGCTTATGTTTTACAAGGGTAACAACTGGTTAACTTTCATAGAAGTCTAACAACTGCTGAACTTTTATGTGACACTTTAATAGTAGTAGGTTGAAGTGGTTCTTCGTTTTTCTTTTTATTTGTAATATATGTTGAATTGTAGATTCCCATGCACCGTGACATTTTGCATATATGGTGCAAGTGGATGCGGTCCTGCCGGTAAGCGTTGAGGGAGTGCTTGAGGCTCTTCGTTTTGTGTTTTATTTGTGGTTTCTGTTATTTTATGGGCTTGTGGGTCTGTGGGGGATCGTTGGAGGGCGGCTGCGGTTTTAGGCTGCACTTTTTATTTATGCAGGAACTTCGGGTGAGTTTTCAGCGGGAAATACGCTCGTACTCTGTCAGGAAATTTCTTACGTCTTCGTGGTCTGTTTGATGTGGATGGGTGAGCTTCTTTGTCCTCTATTCTTGTGAGGAGCTGGTTGATGTGGTCGCTGAAATTCCTGTTGTTACTTCACGTATCTCGGGGAAGGCGGGTTGCTGTTGATGCTGCTTCGCGGTAGTGTACAGAGCTCTCTGCGGTGGTTCGGCTGCTGTACGGTAGGAATCTCGGCGGTTTGGGGCAAAGTTGTGTTTTTTGGCGATGGTTGGCAGTCTGATGAGCTTGTGCCAGCCAATATGTTTGACCAGTTTTTTCTGTCTTGTAATGTGGGTGCCCAGTAAGATTTTAAACTGATTTCTGATTTGTGGCCTGTTATAGCCATGATCTGACGTGATTCCAGACCTGCTGAGGAGAGCATCTGAACAACAGTTGATCTTAAGCAGTGATTTGTATATCTTTGAGAGAGTCCTGCTTCAATAGACAGGCGAGGCATGAGGGAAGATAGGTAATTAATTCCCATGGGCTCTTTAGTGTACCAGATTGTCTGTTTGTCTAATATGTCCTGTGAGGCTCTTTTGGGGTGTAGGAAAAAAGCTGTGGTTTCAGGTGGGCATTTAGTGAGGTACTTTTTGAAAGAAAGTACAGGGCAGAGAGGATCATTCGGCTGTGCAAAAACAAAGCCTCTTAAAGTGGTTTGGTTTAGCTCTCTGGCGTCTTTATGATTTTTGCTGTCTGGGTTGTATTTTAGGGTTATGTACTGTAACCCATTTTCATCAGTTTTATATGGAAAGAGTCTCTTTTAGTTCTCTTTGTCCTTCTCTTCCCCTCTGAGCCATGAATATTTGTAAGTCAGACCAGACTTTCTGACTAGTCCTGCAGCTGTGTTTGGTGATAGTGCTGGGGAGTGCTTTAACTTTTGAAGTCTGATTCTGTGAGGCATTCGTGGTGTTGAGTGCAGTCTCTGCCTTCTTTTCTGTATCGTTTTATGCGGAGACAAAACATTGTTTGCAGATTGAAAATCTGTGTCTGTGACAAGATTCATTTGTCGTGATAGAGCCAGTGAATTTAAATGCCTGTTGAGTCCTGCTCTTAAACCAATAAAACTTGAAATGCCATACTGTTCGCCTGAGGAGTTTCTAACTGTAGCATAAAATTCTCTCAAGGTTGTGTTTAATTTATCTGGTGTTACTGTTTTTAAATCCAGGTCTATTTGCTTTTCTGTTACCCAGTCTGTAAATACTTTTGTTGCCCAGACAGTTTGCTTTTAGTATTTTTTTCAGCTTTGTTTTCTTCTATATTTATCTATTTCTTCAGGGTGAAGGCTGGCATGTCTACTCACTGTTTGCTGTGCTGGATTCTGAAGTGGCTGCTCAGGTAAGCCCTGTTCAAGTTCTTTGAAGAGATCATCATTGTACCAGTCATCTTTGGTGAGGATTGATGTCAGCTCCTTTGAGGTATGTGGTAATTCTGCCATTTTTTAAAAATTTTCTGTCAGATATTTGTATTTCTGTTAGAGTGAGGCAGTGATGTGCTGCTTTTCTTTCAGTAGTCTCTCTGTGAGTGATGCTACTGTTTACACTTGCGGAGTGATACTGCTGTGGCTTTGTGATGAGGTTTTGGTCTCAGTGGGAAGTAGTTCAGGCGTGCAGTCACGATGGGAGGTGTGCGGTCATTGGGAAATAATGCACGGTCATGTGATTTAGTGTGTCCAATCATGTTAGTGGGATTTCTGTCATTTTAACACACCATTTTATAAATATATATACATATATACACACACACACATATTTATACAACACGAGTGAGCAAATAACTCATTACATGAAAACATGAATTGTCATTGCTGTGGAAAAAAAAACATTTATTCCTCTGTGGTGACATCATCACAGTGGAATAAATCCTTTTATACCACTGTGGTGCCATCATCAAACCAAAACACAGCAAAAAACACAGTCCTATTGTATAAATCGGACACGTTATGACCAGTGGTGGAATACAATATTTTTGTGAATGAGTGGAGCGTGACATCGGCTAGTGGCTACCATCACTCGTGGCTCTGCTATGCTCCACCATTCGTGAGGATATCTGAGATCACTCTCCACTCATTCACATAAATATGTATTCCACCACAAGCCATAATGTATCCCCTATATACGTATACTTGTATAGTTATTCATTGGTTTATCTCCCCCTTCCCTTCCCCCCAGGTCACACCTGAAAACGATGTTCTTTATTCATGTCACTACTTACTGCTCATCTTTCACTGTACTGTTATCCAACCTAATGAATGCTGTGTAATGGATTCCATATAATACACACACACACACACATATGTATACCTGTATATTTTACTTATTGTTGTATCCCCACCCCCTTCCCCCAGGTCGGACCTGGAAACAAGCCTTCAGTGTGCCTTCCTGGTGAAACATTTTTAAATAAAATAAATAAATAAAAGACAGACAAACAGGTTTTCACAACAGGGCAAAACAGAGTGAAGCAACCTCATTTATATTTAAATTAGAATGAAATTGGGGGATACAAGAGAAGAAATCATTGTTCATGCCTACAGACTACAAAGGTACAGAGAAAACAGGTTGAGGGTACTTTCCCTTTAAAGACTGCCTACTTGAAATGGTGTCTTGGCTCAAAGACAGTTGGCTCAACCTCAACCCAGGAAAGACAGAGGTGCTGTTGGCTGGTTGAGTGAAGCATCTAGAAGGCACAAGCAGTGTCATGTCCTTCCCCATTTTATACAGGGACAAATTTGTAGCGGCAAAGGTGGCTGACAATCTGTAATGAAGCCTCTTCTAGAAAACAAATGCCAGCAATAGCTAACAGGAGGTTCTATTTTCTCTGCCATTTTAAGGGCACACATCAATTAATTCCCCAGACAGATCTCACCAGCTTTTCAGTAGTTTTTTTTTTCTTAAAACTTTTTGTCCTTTTGTTCCCCCGGCTTTCCAATTCAAGCCAGGATCACCATGACTGACCCCCTTCCTATGGCCAGAAAAGGGGGGCAGCCAGCAGAGCGAGCACAAATATCAGGTGGCCTTGGCCCTCCCTCCCTCCCACAGAATAGAGAACCTTGCATCCATATCAAGCATGACCCTGACCTAGCCCAAATATGTGCTTCAAGAGCTCACACGCAAACCCTGGACTACCAGGTGGCAGCAGAAGGTACTGTAGCTGCACCACAGGGCCAGCCTGGGTCTTACCACGCTAGTGCATGCCATTGTCACACCACTTTTAGAATGATGACCTCCAACTAGCTGAACAATACTGCAGCTTTTGTAGCTCTCATTTACATAATGAGAGGGGTTAGCAATACACTCCTCACAATTCGAGAAGCAGAACCATAACTTGTACTAAGTAATCTGCATCTTTAGTTCCTAAGCTTTGGATCAATCTGGTACTTCATACAGAGTGGAGAGGGGGTACTCAGCAATGTCCCTCAAATCAGTGCTGGGGCCACTGCTGTTAAACAATTTCATCAATAATCTAGAAGCTCAAGTCTCCAATAGGCTGCTAAAGTTTGCCAATGACATTAAACTGGACATGGTGGCGGACTCCCCTAAGGATGGGGTCAAACCTCAGGAGGGCCTAAACAAGCTGGGCGACTGGTCAGATTCCTGAACTCTAGGATTTAACCTAGGCAAAAGCGGCATTCTACACTTGGGGAGGAGAAGAAAAAATTACTCACCTTAGTAATGTTGTTTCTTCTAATGGAGTCTTGCTATATTATGACATATGCAGTATAACCCCAGGTTAGAACTGCTCCGGAGGTGAAAGAGTTAACTTCCATGCAGGACATGGAATCTTGAGCGCGAGCTCGGTTAAACACTCTGTCTGTTGAAGCTCAAACTTAAACTGTCAGATCTTTATGAGCAAAAACTCACTAAGGTTCTGTGTGGAAGCCGTAAACCTACACTAGCCGTTGGCTACTAACTACAAAAACACCTTTTTGATCTTGATCCCAAAACAAAGACTCAAGTCAGGGGATTCAAGAAGAACTTAAGCATAACACCTAAGCACCCAAGAAGGGTGAAAAGAAGTGGGCACCAAAGAAGTGCCAACATTTCACTGCCCACCCACATCCCAAAAACAGAGGTTCTGAGAGGGGCAGGCTGGGGGAGGTCATAATATAGCAAGACTCCATTAGAAGAAACAACATTACTAAGGTGAGTAATTTTTCTTCAAACAACGAAATCTTGCTATATTATATTGCTCTATGAACTACAGCAGTACCTCCATGAAGGAGGGACAGAACCTACTTGGGAAATAGGCTCTGAAGCACGGCTGTGCCAAATCGAAAGCATCACTCCTAGCCTGGATATCAAGGAGTAATGCTTAGTAAAAGTGTGAACTGTTTTCCAGATAGCTGCTTGACATATCTCTAGGATAGGAATGTCCTGGCAGCAGCCAGAGATGCAGCTGTACCCTGGTAGAGTGAGCCCTCAGGCCTGGGGAGGAACCTACCCAGTTTTTCAGAACAGAACTGGATACAAGAGACAATCCACCTGGCAATGGATCTTTTAGTGGCAGGTTTCCTTTACCAACCTCACCATAAGTGAGGAACAATTGGAGGATTCGAACATGTGACCCTCGTGCGTTCTATATAGTAACTAAGGGCTCTTTTGACATCTAAACTGTGCAATCTCCTCTCACCAGAGGAGGAATGGTCAGTGAAGTACACAGGGAGAGACATGGATTGATTAAGGTGAAAGTCTGAAACCACCTTAGGCAAAAACTTCCTGTTAGTCCTGAGGACTACCTTATCTCTATGAAAGGAGATGAAATCAGCCTCCACTGACAAGGCTTGTAGCTCACTTATGCGCCTGGCAGAGGTGATGGCTACCAGAAACACAGTTTTCCAAGTCAAGTACGTCAGCTCTGCTGAAGACAATGGCTCAAAAGGGGGTTGCATAAGCTGAGCAATGCAAATATTAAGATCCCAAGAAGGGGCAGCATCCCTGAATGGGGGATTGGTGTGAAGCAACCCTTTAAAAAACTTAGAGAACACAGGGTGAGCTGATAAAGAAGAGGGCTTACCTGCCGACAAGAAGACAGACACAGCTGCCAGGTGCACTTTTAGGGTACCTGGTTTGAGCCCCAAGGAATTCAAATGCACCAAATAATCCAGGACCGTGGGCACACCAGCAGATTCTGGGGGAATATGTTTACCAGCACACCATATGGAAAATCTTTTCCATTTTGAATTATAGGTAGCCCTGGTGGAAGGCTTCCTAGAGGCCTTCAAGATATCCAATACACCTTGAGAAAGGTGTAGGTCAGCAAACTCTAACTCTTCAAGAGCCTAGCCTTGAGATTGAGATTTGAGGTTCGGATACCAAACTCTCCCTGGGCACAGGTTAACAGGTTGTGATTCCTGGGAAGGCATAGGGAGGGTGGACTGCTAAGGACATGAGGGTGGGTACCAGGGCTGCCTGGCCCAATCTGGAGCAATCAGGATCATCTTGCAGGACTGAGATCTGATTCTGACTAGCACTTTGAAAAGAAGAGGAAGGGGGGAAAAGCATAGAGAAACTTCCCTTCCCAACTGAGGAGGAAGGCATCCAGAGGGACTGAGCCCAACACTGGGGGCCTGCAGCAAAAAAGGGGAAGTTGGTGATTGTCTGGGGCTGCAAAGAGATCTATTTGCGGAGTGCCCCATCTGGCAAATACTATCTCCAGTACCAGGGGATCCAGTGCCCACTCGTGATGGCCCTGGGAAATCCTGCTGAGAGCATCCGCTAGGACATTGTCCTTGCCTGGGAGGTGAACTGCCGTAAGGGAGGCATTCAGAGAATAAGCCAGAGACCACAACTTCATTGCCTCTGTGCACAAGACCGTAAACCGAGAGCCCCCTTGCTTGTTGATGTACCACATTGTAGTGGTATTGTCTGTCCTGACATGAACTACCTTGTTCTGGACAGATGTGGAGAAAACCTGAAGTGCTAGAAAAACTGCTCTGAGCTCCAGCAAATTGATGTGGAGCAGGGATTCCTGAGGGGACCACAGCCCTTGGGTGGAAAGGTCGCCCATGTGAGCTCCCCACCCCAGGAGGGATGCATCTGTAGTAAGGGTCAAGGAATGAGACTGGGGGATGAAGGAACCCCTGTCTCAGATTTTCTGATCCTGCCACCACTGAAGGCCTGGATCAGGGTTGAGTCACTGGAATCAATTTGGTTAGGGGATCCGTCCTTTGAGACCAAAAGGCTCTCAAATGGAACTGAACGTCCCTCATCTGAAATCTCGCTCCCTGCACTACTGCTGTAGAAGCAGCCATGTGCCCCAGGAGCTGTAGGAAATGCCTTGCTGGTCGAGAGACCTGCAGGGTGAAAGAGGAGGCCAGAGACACCAGGGTCCTTGCTCTCTCCAGAGGAAGGAAGGCTCTGGCTTCTTTTGTGTTCAGTTCTGTGCCTATGAAGGTGAGAAGCTGGACAGGCTTCAGGACTGACTTTGGAAGATTGAGAAGGAAACCTAGAGATGTAAGCAGCTGCTGGGTTACTTGCAAATGAAGTTTGACCTGTTCTGGAGACTGGCCTACAATGAGCCAGTCGTCTAGATAAGGGAAGATGGCAATCTTTTGCCTTCTTAAATGAGCAACTGCTACTGCCAGGCATTTTGTGAACACCCTTGAAGCCGAGGAGAGGCCGAAGGGCATTGCTCTGAACTGGTAATGGCCTGAGGGCAGTTCGAATCTGAGGTACTTTCGATAGGAGCTTCTGATGAGAACATGGAAATAGGCATCCTTGAGGTCCAGGGAGGCTAGCCAGTCCCCTGGCCTTAGAGAGGGTAAAATAATCCCCAGGGTCACCATTTTGAACTTTTTGGTTTTAAAAGGTGCTTGTTTAGATACCTGAGATCCAGAATGGGCCGCCATTCTCCTGTCTTTTTTGGGGTAAGGAAGTACCTGGAGTACAACCCTTTGCCCTGGTGTATGGGTAGAACCCTTTCCATGGCTCCGAGAGCCAGGAGGGTAGAAACTTCTGCTTCCAGGGCAAGTGCCACCGGTGGGTTTGCAGGTGGAAAAGATCTGGCTCTCATCTTTGGAAATTTTTTGAAGCTGAGAACCATTCCCTGACTTACTACCTCCAGGACCCACTTGTCTGATGTTAAAGACTTCCAGTCCTGGACAAAGTAAGCCAGCCTGCCCCCTACTGGTAGTGGAGAATCGGCCCTGGCTACCCCATCAGGGAGCCTGTTTTGCAGGGGCTTTGGGTTGAGGGGTAGAAGCAGGCTTACTAGAACCCCTTCTGCCCCTTCCTCTAAAGAACCCCCTCTGGGCATAAGCAGAAGAGGAGGCCTGGGCTTGGTAAAATGGCCTATGAAATGGCCTGCCCCTGCCCCTGACATGCTGCCTTTGAGGAGTGACTTGCCTTTCTTTGGCCTGTGCACTCCTACAAGTGGTCCTATACTCATCCATTTTCTTCATATAATTCTCTGTCTGCTCCCCAAACAGAGAATTTCCCACAACAGGAAAATCCATAGCCTTAGACTGTGTATCCTGTGACAGGGCAGTACATCTGAGCCAGGCCATTCTGCGAAGAGACACAGATGTAGCCATAACTCTAGATGAAACATCATTAGAGTCTACAGCAGCATGAAATTGCACCTTGGATGCCTCAATACCATCCGCAGCCACCTGCTCTAGCTCCCTGGCAAGCTGTTCAGGGGCCTGTTTTGCTAGGGCCAGAACAGTATCCCACCTGGATTTCTGGTACCTAGCTCACGTAAGCCATATAATTTGCCTGTCTGAGTCCCAAAGATGCTGTCATGTACTGCTTTTTGCCATGGCATCCATCCTCCTGGAATCCTTTTCAGGAGGTGAGAGGCTAGAGGAATATTAGCCTTGTCACAGGCTGCAGCCTGTACTACCCCCACATGGCTGCACTGCTGAGATAGAAACTCCATATCAGAGCCTGATAAAGCATACCTCTTGTCCATCCTTTTATCCACAGGGAGGACAGAATGAGGAGTTTTCAGAATTTTAACTGTCTGTTTCCTAAAAGATTTATGCAAGGGAATAGACAGTCTCCTAGAGTCTGGAATATCCATCATTTCCACAAAATCAGGCTCTTCCTGATCATCCACAGCTTCCTCAACAGGGAGCTGCAGTGTGTCAGCAACTTTCTTGTAAAACAAAAATGAGAAGGGACTCAGATAGCCTGGGAGGGATACTCCTAAAGGTCTGTCTGGAGAGATGTCGGTTCAATGGGCACATCAGACTGTCAAAATCACACTCACTGCCTCGTACCCCCTCCCCTTCCCTGGTTCATAAAAATCTTCAAAATCATAATCTTGAACCGGGAACTGACGAACCGGGCTACCCAATGGTGCCGGTTCGGACGGAACTGAGGGAAAGAGACTGGACAATCTGAATAGCTTTGGCTATTTCCTCAGCAGTTGGAGAAAGAACTTTGGCCCCAAACTAGCTGACCTTCAGCCCTTTAGTTGGAACCCGGCTCCACAGAGCTGGCTCTTGATTGCCGAGAAGCATCGCCCTGGTCAGGGCACTCCCTCAGGTTCGGTTGGAACCGAACGGGCTAACCATCCGGGTCAGCGTACTTTTTGGCCTCCCTTTCCCTGAGCCTACCAACTCTTTTTTCCACAGTGGCAGCAGGAAAATTTTTACAAATCTGGCAGTCTGCATTGAGGTGGTCAAACCCCAGACAATATACACATATGGTGTGTGGGTCAGCCTTGGCAAAGGCTTCAGAGGCCACAGTGCTGAAACCCAGTGGGTCCGGTTTTTCTTTTGGGTTTCTCAGACATAGTGCCAGCCTAACCAAAACCTGCCCGTTAACGGCAATCCACCAAGCAAGACTCTCTTATCGGTTCCCAACCGTGTCACGGGTCGTGGAAAAAAACGTAATAAAATCCGTTTTTAGAACCGATAAGAACCGGAACCGCACTCTACAGGGCTAGAAAGTAATTTTTAAACCCTCTGATCGGTTCAAACCGCTTTGAAAAAAGCGTTTACAAGTTCCACAGAAGAAAAATAAAAAGTAAGCCTATCTATTACTTACAATACCACAGACAGAGCTTGAACCAACGATTGCGGTTAAATTTCGGTAAAATAAACCAGAATTACACTTTAAAACCGACAAACAAACCGAGCAGCAGTAGGAATCTCCGGAGCGACTGTTCAGTGAGGCGGAGTAAAGAATCTGACAGTTTAAGTTTGAGCTTCAACAGACAGAGTGTTTAACCGAGCTTGAGCTCAAGATTCCATGCCCTGCATGGAAGTTAACTCTTTCACCTCCGGAGCAGTTCTAACCTGGGGTTATACTGCATATGTCATAATATAGCAAGACTTCATGTTGTTTGAAACAGAGGCAGCACACCTACACACCATGTGGGGCTCCTGTTGCAGCAGTGTAGGAGGATAGATGGTAAGTAGGATAGAAAATTTGCTTCAGGGCAGAATTCAGAAAGTTCTAGTGAATGGCGTTCTATAAAGGGAGGGCAAGGTGACCAGTGGAGTCCCTCAGGGCCCAGTACTGGGACCCGTACTCTTCAACATATTCATCGGCAACACTGCGGATGGATTAGAGGGAAAGATATGCCTGTTTGCAGATGACACAAAGCTCTGCAACAGGGCAGACACACAGGGAGGGGCCATAAACATGGAGTCTGACCTGAAGAAACTGAAGGAATGGTCCAGAACTTGGCAGTTGAAGTTCAGTGCTAAGAAATGCAAGGTCATGCACCTAGGAAGATGCAACCCAGGGAAAAATTACTTTCTAGATGAGGTGCAGCTGGCAGTATCAAAACAAGAACGTGATCTTGGAGTGATCATCATGGACGATCTGAAAGTTGGAATGCAATGCGAAAAAGTGGCACAGAAAGCCAGTAGCATCTTAAGACTGCACAGGAAGGGGCATTACCAGTAGAAAGAGGGAGGTAATTATGCCACTTTATAGGTCCCTGGTTCAGCCTCACCTGGAGTACTGTGTCCACTTCTGGATGCCTCACCTAAAGAAAGACAAAGATAGACTAGAGACGATACAAAGAATGGCAGCAAAAATGGTGCAGTCTGCACCATGAGCCATACGAGGCAAGGCTAAGACACCTCAACATGTACTTCCTAGAACAGAGAAGGTACAGGGGGATATGATAGAGATGTTTAAATACCTGAAGGGATCAACAAGGTACAGGCACAAGATCTCCTTCAGGTAAACAATTGCACCCGGACCAGGGGGCACAATATGTGCCTAAAGAGGGGCAGATTCAGGAGTAACAAAAATAAATTTACAGAAAGGGTGGTGGAGCCTTGGAATGCCCTCCCCAGACAGGTGGTGGGATCAAAGACGGTAAGGGAGTTCAAACTGACATGGGACAGGCACTGTGGAGAACTGAACACAGTGGCCGAACGGTGAGGCGGGGGGCAGTATATATGGGCAGACTAGATGGCCCACACAGACCCCATCAGCTGACACAGTCTATGTTTCTGTGAAATGGACATGAGGGTCACAATATACAAGCGGCTGAAGCAGGACAAGCACTGCACAGCTATTGTCAAGTGGGCTGGCAGAGTACTGGTGTGCATCAAATGGGGGGGAGGCAGAAGAGCAGGGTAAGTACACCTGCTACTTTACAATGTAGTAGTCAGAGTTCCATCTGGAATACTGTTTGCAGTTCCAAGCTCCTCAGTACAGAAAGGACAGATGCAGTCGAGATGGTGAAACACAGGGACAACAACATGATCATGATGAAATTTATGAAAAGAGGCTAGAGGCCCTCAACAGGCTTACTCTGGAGATAAGGAGGCTAACAGAAACGTTATCTCTGTCTTTCACATATTTAAGGGTATCAACCAGATGTTAGGCAGAAGTCTGATCAGGTATGCTCCAGAAGGACACAAAGACACACTCTGAAGCTCAGAAATGGTAATGTCAGGTGTAAAAATTCAGGAATAATTGTAAGAGGCAATTCTTCCACAAGAGGGTAGTAACTATGGAACAGCTTACCAGCAGAGATTCTACTTTGATTATTACTGTAGACAATATAAAACAGACATCCTGTACAACAAACAAAACAAATATATATGGGAAATGTTTTTCAATCTATTAATTTCAGCTAGTTATATTAGTACAGACATCTAAAGGTATTATAACTCTTGTATTACTTCTTACATATAACTTACTGTTTTTAGAATTTCTTTGATAGTTTGATACTTTTAACTGTTACAAAAGTTGACTGACTTCTATGTGGCATGGTGTTTATTTATTGTATTTAGAATCTTAAACATATTCATGATAATAATGAACACAGTACAGGCTTGCAAGGTAAGCCTTGACAGGTTTCTGCTTACCCTGTGCAATGGAGTGAGTAGGAAATCCTTATAAATTATTAAATATCTGCACAGGTTGTCCACCCCTGCTTATGACGCGTGGAACATGAGAAACCTAGAGTCCATTATGACCTTAAATTATTATGCTACTATGTGTATCAGTCAGTCAATGTGTGGGTTTTTAAAGTAAAAACCTGAATCATCTATCTTGTCTCCATCAGTTCCGTCTCATGTATGTATATTATTTCATGCTCCTCTGTCCGTTTGTACTATTTGCCACATCTTACCCAGGGTTTGCATATGGACCATCCTGCAAAGTTATTCTGCCACCTACAGCTTGGTCCAGAATGCTACAATATGGGTTCTTGCTTCTGCAGGCCCTCACGTGCATAACTCGCTAATCTTGCTGCAGTTGCATTGTCAAGCAATGGGTCTGTTTCACAGTACTTTTTATCATCTATATTTATTTATTTGAAATTTGGTGACCAGGAAAGGCACACTGAGCCAAGGCTCATTTTCAGGTGCAACCCAGGGAGAGGGTAATAGGATTAACAATAAATTAGAGAAGCAAAACATTCAAAATAAACCAATATGTATCACGGTAAACATACATACAGGGTACATATTTGGTGTAGCACACATTTACAAAGTGCAGAGTGCGATGGGCAGTATAATTCCATGAGTACAGTTTTACTTACATTTACAATAAGCGGAGTGGCACTAGCAGTATAATACAATATAATACATTGTATATTACAGTGTGACAGTTATACTTAGTCCAGAATAAATATCTTCATTAGGCATGCAAGGAAAGAAAAAGTTACTCACCATAGTAATGTTGTTTCTTCTAATGGAGTCTTGCTGTATTCTGACTATATGCAGTTAGTCCAGGCAATTGAACTGCTCCGGAGAGGAAAGGGTTAACTCTATGCCAAGGCATAGAACGTTGAGCTTGAGCTCGGTTTTCAAACCTCTGTCCCTGGTACTCCTCAGTGTAACCGTCAAATTCTTACGAGCACTATGCTAACTTACTACTAAACAGAAATTGTCTTTAAAATGTTGTGCCAAAAGGCAATAAACAGATTTTTAGGGTCCAAAAGACTCAAAAGAATCCAAGTAGTAAGTAAAACTTAATATATATATATTTAAAGTAAAAACAACAAAAACCTCATCCTAAGAAGAGGTAACCCAGGCACACCTCTAGGGTGCAGCACTGTGCCTGCCAACCCACATCCCAAAACAAATAGATTCCAGGAAGGGAGGCAGGGAGGGAGGTCAGAATACAGCAAGACTCCATTAGAAGAAACATTACTATGGTGAGTAATTTTTCCTTAAAACAACATGAAGTCTTGCTGTATTCTGACTATGTGCAAACTACCAAGCAGTACCCCCTTGGAGGAGGGAGTTACAGAACCTATTTTGGGAACAAGATCTGCAGCACTGCTGTGCCAAACCTAGCATCACTTCTTGAAAGGATGTCAAGAGAATAATGCTTGGTAAATGTGTGAAGTTTTCCAGGTGGCTGCTTTACAGATTTCCACTAGGAGTATGTCTCTAGCTGCTGCGACCGAAGCAGCTGTACCTCTGGTGGAGTGAGCCCTCAGGCCTGAGGGTGGCTCTTTCCCCAACTTTGACTAGCAGAACTGGATACAGGAGACAATCCACCTGGCAATAGTTCTCTTAGTGGCAGGTTTACCTTTTCCCACTTCTCCATAAGCGAGAAACAGCTGTGAACAGTCATTTCTATGAGCCTCAGTGTGTTCTATATAACAACTAAGGGCCCTCTTTACATCAAGTCTGTTTATTCTTCTCTCCTCAGAAGAAGAATGGTCAGTGAAAAATAGAGGCAATGACAGACTGGTTCAAATGAAAGTCTGATAATAATAATAATAAACTTATTTTTTAAGTGCTTTTCTGAATATCAAGGCGCTTTACAGTAATTAAAACATAATTTCAAAAACCACAAATACAAAATAAGTAATGTAATAACTCCAGAAAACAATGAGTCACTGATAGGCCTGTCGCCACAAAAAGGTTTTAAACGCTGTTTAAATCCCCCCACAGTCGAGCACTCCCGAAGCTGACAGGGTAGAGAATTCCAGAGGGTAGGGGCCGAAAACATAAATGTACGGGCCCCAGAAGATTTCAAAGTCACCCTTGGAATCTCTAGCAACCCCATATCAGCCGAACGGAGCTGTCGCACAGGGCGATAAGGAACAAGGAGCTCTTTCAATTAGTCAGGGCCAAGTCCATGTAGGGCTTTATAAGTCAGTAAACCAACTGCGGAGGAACTTAATGTTCATTTGAAGGACCACCTTATCCCTGTGAAATGAAATGAAATCAGGTTCCACAGATAAAGCCTGTAATTCACCGATTCTCCTGACAGAGGTAATGGCTACCAGGAACACAGTTTTCCAAGTCAAGAATTTTAGCTCAGCTGAAGATAATGGTTTAAAGGGTGACTGCATAAACTCTGCAATACAGATATTCCCAAAAAGATCCCAAAAAGGAGTAGGGTCCCTAAAAGGAGGATTGATATGAACCAGACGTTTGAAAAATTTCTTGAAAACTGCATGGGAGGCTAAGGAAAGGCCCTTCCCAGCTGAAAGGAAGGCAGAGATGGCTGCCAGATGCACTTTGAGAGTGGTAGGCCTGAGGCCTAAACTGATAAAATGCACCAAATAGTCCAAAGCAGTGGCAATGTCAACTGAATCTGGCTGAATATACCTCTAAGAACACCAGAAACCAAATCTCTTCCATTTGGAATTGTAAGTTTTTCTAGTGGAAGGTTTTCTACTAACCTTAAGAATGTCCAAGACTGATTGGGAAAGATGCAGGCTTGCATATTCCAGCTCAAGAGCCAAGCTTTGAGTCAGAGAGTCTGAAAGTTGGGATACAGTATCCTCCCCTGCGAGGAGGTGAGGAGATTGTACTGCCTGGGAAGACACAGTGGAATTGTCACAGACATTGACAACAGTACGGGGTACCATGGCTGCCTGGCCCAGTCTGGAGCCACTAGGATCACTGTGCAAGGCTGAGATCTGATCTTGACCAGAACTATGAATATCAGAGGAAAAGGAGGAAAAGCATACAGAAACCTGCTTGTCCAATCCAACAGGAGAGCATCTTGGGGAACAGACTCCAAAAAAGGGGGTATGCAGCAGAATAGAGGAAGCTGGTGACTATCCAGGGCTGCAAAGAGGTCTATCTCTGGAGTGCCCCACCTCTTGAAAATGTCTTGAAGAATTAGAGGATTCAGGGCCCATTCGTGGTGACATTGAGAAATCCTGCTGAGAGCATCTGCCAGTACATTGTCCTTCCCTAGGAGATGCACAGCTATCAGGGAAACCTGAAGGGAATAAGCCAGTGACCATATTTTCATGGCTTCAGTGCACAAAGCCGAGGACCAAGTGCCCCCCTCCTTGTTGATGTACCACATGGTTGTGGTGCTGTCCCTGATATGCACCACTTTGCCCTGAATTGTGTTCGAGAATATCTGAAGTGCTAGAAAGACAGCCCTGAGTTTGAGAAGATTTGTGTGCAGGACAGACTCCTGACGAGACCATATTCCCTGAGCAATGAGCTGGTGCAGATTGGCTCGCCATCCCAGTAAGGAACCATCCGTGGTGAGAATCACTGTAGAAACCTGACTGAGGAAAGGGACACCCTGCCTTACATTGTCCTCCTCCAGCCACCACTTGAGAGCCTGAACCAGAGTTTGAGACACTGGAACCAACTTGGAGAGGGGGGCTTTTTTCTGAGACCAAAAAGATTTTAGATGAAACTGAATCTCTCTCATTTGAAATCTTGCCCCCTGCACTACTGCAGTGGAAGCTGCCATGTGGCCCAGCAACTGTAAGAAGTGCCTGGCTGGTCAAGACACTAGTGGACGAAAAGAGGAAGCCAGGGTGATGAGGGACTGTGCCCTTGAAAGAGGAAGAAAGGCCTTTGCCTGGACAGTGTCCAGTTCCACCCTTATAAATGTGAGAAGCTGGGCTGGTTCCAAAAGAAAACATTACTCACCTTAGTAATTATATTTCTTCTAATGGAGTCTTGCTGTATTCTGACTATTGCAGTGATTCCCAACCTTTGAACTGCCCCGGAGAACAAAGAGTTAACTTTCTATGCAGGGCACAGAATGCTGAGCTCGAGCTCGGTTGAAGTCTCTGTCTGGAGTGTTTCAAACCTAAACCGTCAGATTCTTATGAGCCCAACTAAACTAAAAATTCTATGTGGAAATTGTAAAAATTCTTACTAGCCAACTGGCTGAAAAAAGTTTTGGATTCCCAAGGAAGACTCAAGTCAGGAAACCCAAAAACCAATCTACTACAAATAAATCAGCACCCAAACAAAAAGGAGGAGGGTGCAAGCAAAAAAACACCGCTGGGGTGCAACACTGCACCTGCCCACCCACTTCCCAAAAACAGGTTCTGAAAGGGGAGGCAGGGAGGGAGGTCAGAATACAGCAAGACTCCACTAGAAGAAACAATATTACTAAGGTGAGTAATTTTTTCTTCAAACAACATGAAGTCTTGCTGTATTCTGACAACTGCAGACTACCAAGCAGTACCTCCACCTGGCAACAGATCTTTTGGTGGCAGGTTTGCCCTTTCCCACTTCTCCAAAAGTGAGGAACAACTGGAGGGAGTCAAACCTGTGACCCTCGAGATGCTCTATGTAGTAACTAAGGGCTCTTTTGACATCTAAACTGTGTAGCCTCCTCTCTCCTGAGGAAGAATGATCAGTGAAGAAAACAGGGAGAGACACAGACCAGTTTAAATGGAAGTCTGAAACCACTTTGGGCAAGACCCATCTGTTGGTTCTAAGGACCACTTTATCCCTATGGAAAGAGATAAAATCAGGTTCCACTGACAGGGCTTGCAATTCACTGATATGCCTGGCAGAGGTAATGGCTACCAGGAACACAGTTTTCCAAGTCAAGTACTTAAGCTCGGCGGAAGACATAGGCTCGGTGGGGGTTTGCAAAAGTTGGGCTGCACAACTGCATATGTCAGAATACAGCAAGACTTCATGTTGTTTGAAAATGTTTTTTTAGGACCCAATACGTACCAGAAACCACAGTACAAAAGGTAGAAAAAAATACAAAACAATACAGGATTTGCTTCAGTTCCCAACCGGACCGACTGGGAAGAAACAGAACAAAAAAGAATTTCTACAAACAAAACTCTAACTACCTACTGTAATACACTTACTGTACCGTAGACAGAGATCTGAATACCAAACAAATAAGAAAACAGTTGAAAAACCGACCGATTTTTACTTGAACTGAACCAAAGCAAAGGAGATCTCCAGGGCGACTTCACAGTTAGGTGGAGTAAAGAATCTGATGGTTACACTGAGGAGTATCGGAGACAGAGGTTTGAAAACCAAGCTCAAGCTCAATATTCCTTGCCTTGGCACAGAGTTAACCCTTTCCTCTCTGGAGCAGTTCAAGTGCTGGGGCTAACTGTATATAGTCACAATACAGCAAGACGTCATGTTTGAAAAAAAGGAATAAGGGAGGAGTGGGTGGGGGGAGGTCAGAGGGCGGTAGAAGGGGAACAGTTGCTGTGGGGGGGGATTTAATTGCTTTTTGAGCATGGCTAGGGAGGTCATGAGGCGGATCGAGTGGGGGAGATGATTCCACAGATCACAGAGTCTGTAGAAGAAAGCGACTTTGCCTGACTGTGAGTGAGGATAAGGGAGAGTGAAAGTGCGGAAATTGCGGGTTCTAAGGCAATAGCCTTCAACTGATGAGGGGAGTAATAGATTGGAGAGATGGGGGGGGCAGTGAACCAGAACTTGCTGACGAAAACAGCACAAAGGGCAAGGCATCAATTTGCAAGAGAGGAGAGGGATAAGGCAGAATATAGGGAGCAATAGTGGGTACAAAAGGAGAGGTCAGAAGCGAAGTGACAAAAGGTGTTGTACAGGGGGTCTAGTTTCACGAGTGATGACTGGGGGGCCAAGCTGTAGACTACGTCAGCATAGTCTATCGTGGGGAGGATTAGTTTGGTGATGAGCTCTTTACGGGTCGGGAGGGCGAGACGGTCCTTAATCCTGTACAAGACTTCGAGTTAAGGACAGAGTTTGGAGTGGATGGAGTCAATGTGCTGGGAGAAATCTAATTTGGGGTCCAGCCAGACCACTAGGTATTTGAAGGACTGCACTGTTTCTATTTTAGTGCCATGCAAGGAAGAGAAGGATGGAGGGGAAGGGAGTTTGGCCAGCCTTTGGCCAGTGCTGAAAACCATGGCAACAGGTTTTTTTTAGCGTTGCACTTGAGGAGGTTTGCCTCTAACCAGCTGAAGGCATTCTCAAAGGTAGCCTGCAGGGATGACCGGACCTCAGGGAGTGAGGGGCCTGAAGCATAGGTGACAGCGTCGTCAGCGTACATGTGCATATGCGTGGACGAGCAAGAAGAGGGAAGGTCATTTACAAAGACTGAGAACAGAGCAGGGCCCAGACTTGACCCCTGTGGGACACCAGCGTGAATGGGGAAGCAGGGTGGATTTGGTGTGAACTAGTTGTACGTATTAGTATCTGTCTGTGAGATAAGATCTAAACCAGTTCGTGGAGGAGGGGGAGAGGCCTATAAAAGTTAGTTTGTTTAGTAGGAGGCTATGGGAGACTGAATCAAATGCCTTGGCGAGGTCAATGAAAACTGCCAAGGTGAGGTGACCCTTGTCCACTGCGGAATGGCAGAATGGATGTGATTTGTCAGGTGCTGCCTTCCCACCTGCACATGGTCAGTGACGGTGCACTTACTGTATCAACACCCGTATCTGGAATGCTTTGCCAGCCTCAGTCAACTATACCATGTACAACTAACATTTTCGAAAGGCACTAAAAACTGTTCCGTTTATTGAAGCCTTAGGTTATTCTGTAATCTGCAGCTGTAATGCTGCTCTATATTTACAGTATGTACTGTTGTGCACTCTGTATAGACGCTGCTAAGAAGAACACATATAGAGGATGATGGCTGGGAATCAGGTAATCACCTCGAGTGGTTGCTAGGGCAATATGAAACCTCGTGAGCGCAGCTCGAGAGGTTTACTGTAGCCCTAGCAACCACGAGAGGTGATTTCAGCGTGGTTGTCAACCGATCTTTTATAGTGTATGGTCAAAAAAACACTGTTTGTACTCTATGTGTGAGAATTATAGAACTCTGGTGCATTCTTTTTTGTTTTGCCACTGTTTGGAAGTTCTGAAGAGTGGTTAACAACTTTTAAAATTCCAAACAGTGCATAACAAAGCTGTGTAACTGCTGATTATGGTGGTTAGTAGGCACTTACCATACATTATTATAAAAATAAAGCATGAGAATGATGAAGACAGAAGAGATGCTGATTAAAGGTTCTCATTAACCAAATCACTTCCATTAACAGCCTTTTACTACACCATGTATCACTACCCCCAAACATAATTAACAGCTGTAAAAGGGAACAGTTTTATCAATACCAGAGATCAAATCAATCAAAATACTGTAATTAGCATTTCAAATCTGTGCTGTCTCAGCCAGAAGTCCATCAGACAAACTCTGAAAACAAAATCTTCTAATATGTAACACAATATGTAGTGGATAAGTTAGTGTCTATTCTGTTCACGATCACATAAACAGTTAAAGTTGTACACCACGAATAGTTGTCAAAATCTTTAAAAACATGTTCATACTCATCATTTTGAAGACCATTGTATCTTAGGCTGGGAACAAGCATGATTCTAAGATTTTCCAGTTTTCCTTTGACAATATGCATGAACTGGTCCAGGTGGCATGATGGTGGTTTTGTAGTATATGTTAAAACAGCATCATCAAAGTTAATGCAGAGAGTTTGTGGAAGGCAGTGATTCCCAAATGCTATGCGGCCCTAGTAACATAAAGAAACATAATATTACTGCACTTATTCACAACTAATCTACACATTTCATGAAACTACACCACCAGGGAACTTCTAGTACCAGATCCAGTAACAGTCATGTGTTTTTGAGCTATAGTTTCTGGATTTTCTTAGACTCCCTTTCCCAGTCCTAACCTACTCACTACCCCCACCCCACTTTGTCCGAACACCATCTTTCATCTGACCCTCCTGAAGGTACACCCTCTTGTGCCCTCCCATAATACACTGCAGCTGCTTTCCATCACAGTGGGATTAGGGTGGTGCTCTCCTATAGCATTTTGGGAGCTCGCAGTACGTAATATGTTCTTTATTTAACCATTCTATCATGAGCGTGCGTTTTCTTGGAAACGTCTGCTTAGTTGTGTGTGACTGAGCTCTTTGGAGTTAGAACAGATCAGACAGTTTGAGGGACCCACGCACAAGAGGTGGGTGCATGCCTGTGGATGTGGCTTGAATCCGACTGGACAGTTCCGGGTACCAACTATTAAAGTCAGGAATGATGCTGTATGCATCTGCAGATGAATACTCATATTTAGAATCTGCAGTATCACCTTTGGTTTTATATATATATATATATATATATATATATATTTATACATATATGTGTACACACACACACACACACACACACGTGTGTATATATATATATATATATATATATATATATATATATACACATACATATATGTAAATGAGCACAAAACCTCTCTGTTTCTCCTAATGAAATTTCTCTTAATACACCCCAAGATCCTACTCGCTTTAGTGAGAATATGTTAGCAGTTTATTCTGGGCTTTAAGACTGGCTTTATTATCACCCTAAGGTCCTTCTCCTCAGCAGATACCCGGAGTTTGATGCTATCAAGAAAGCACTCAGTCCTTTGGTTGTTCCTGCCCCTATGCAGAACTACATAGCTATTTGTGTTGGAGCAGATACCCGGGGTTTTTGGCCATTTAGCTAAAGTACAGTATCAAGGTTAGTCTGAACCACTACTGTATCCATCAATCTAGATGTAGGTTCATCCAGTTCCGTATCGTCTGCAAATTTAACCAACAGGTTTGATACAGTATATCCTTGTCAATGTCAGAAATATATAGGGCAAAAAGAGTTGGACCCAGAATGTATCCCCGAGGGAACCCCCTAGAGGCCTAGCTTTCTTCAAAAGTGAAGGTGTTCAAACAGACTATTTGGCTTCTGATACGCAACCAGGTTTCTACAATGTATGTAATTTTCAATTAATGTTAGTAAGAGATGGTGTTGAATAGCTTGCTAAAATCTAAAAAGACTATCTACAGGGACATTCTGATCCAACAGATTACTCATGGCCTTGTAGAAGGTAATTAAGTTGGTCTGACAGGAAATGCCACTGGTAAACCCATGCTGCTTGGGATCTTATTTGGACACTGTGGTTAAAGTACAGTTACATAAGAACTTACCGTAACAGTAGATCTTCGAGAGAGGCTCTTGCAGTAGGTAATAACATATAGGACTGACGCTGGCCGGCAGCAGGACCCCACGGAAAAATTTCTGGCTAGCAGTCCCTGGCGAGGGACCGCCCCCACGTCAGGTGACCGGCATCATATGACGTCGGTATAAAGGGTCCCGGCACCCGCTTCAGTTCTTTTCTCGCCACAGGCCCGAAGACCCGGACGAGAGAGAAGCAAATGTTTCCATTCCTGGAAAAGGAGCTGAAAAAGCCTAGGGGGATGGAGGGCGGGAAGGTATTACCTACTGCAAGAGCCTTTCTCGAAGATCTACTGTTACGGTAAGTTCTTGCGTAACTGTACTATCTTACTTCGAGAGGGCTCTTACTGTAGGTAATTACATATAGGACTGAATCCCAAGCAGTCTGGAACATATAAGAGGCACCGGGAGGAGGAAACTACTCCAGAAAGTAGCACTAGCCTTGCAAGGCTCAAGACAGGAGGCCTTGCAAAACAGCTAGCCTGAAGCCTGCTCTACGGCAAGAGGCAATGTCCAAACTGTAGTGTTTCGTAAAGGTATGGACGGAAGTCCAGGTGGCAGCTGCGCATATGTCTGCAGCAGACACATTCTTGAAACAAGCCGAAGGGGCCGCTACTCCTCATGAGGAGTGGCCTTTAACCTGACCCAGAAGGGTCTTGTTGTACTTGTCATAACAGAAAGTGATGCAATGAGCCAACCACTTCGACAGGCATTGCTTGGAAACAGCACTGCCTTCCCTTTTGTGAGCAAAAGAGACGAACAACTGATCAGTCTTTCTGAGATCCTTCGTCCTGTCGGTGTAGTATCTCAGAATCCGGTGAACATCCATGGTATGGAGTAAATATTCCCCTTGGTTAGAGTACTGCATAAAAAAGGCAGGTAACTCTACGGACTGATTTAGGGTAGACTCTGCTACTACTTTAGGTAGAAACTTAGGATTCATGCGAAGAGCAACTCGTTCTTTGTGAAAAATCAAATAAGGGATTTTACACATAAGGGCCTGGAGCTCGGAAATTCTTCGAGCTGAAGTAATGGCCACCAAGAAGAGCGTCTTCCACAAAAGAAACTTCAGATCTGCAGAAGCTACAGGTTCGAAGGGAGGGAGAGTAAGTTTCTCTAGAACAAAATTCAAGTCCCAAGGGGGAGCAGGAGTACGGATGGGGGGCCTTAGATGAAGGACCCCTCTGAGAAAGGTCTTGGAGACCTCCAGTTGAGCGAAAGCTTTATCTGCGAAGGGAACAGGTAGGCTGAAATAGCAGCCATGTGAACCTATAGGGAGGAATGGCTGAGACCCAGGTCGAAGAGATGACATAAGTACTCCAGCAGAAAAGCCACTGAACAGGAGAAAGGCTCCACTTTCTTGGAGGCTGCCCAAATAGAGAATCTCTTCCACTTCATGGCATAAGTGGACCTGGTGGAGGGTTTTCTGGCCTCCACTAAAATCTCCACCACTTTTGGAGAGACGCCAAAATGGGATTGGGCTAGGTCTGCAGGAGCCATGCATGTAGTTGAGGGGATTTGAGGCCCAGATGGACCAGGGTCCCCTAGTCCTGGGTCAGCAAGCCTCAAGATAGAGGAAGAGGAAGAGGAGGAACCTCTGAGTATTGCTGAAGAAGAGAGAACCAGATTTGCCTGGGCCAGAAAGGAGTGATGAGAATCATTCTCGCTCCTTCTGTGGTTAGTTTCTGCAATACTCGTGGGATCAGAGGAATTGGGGGAAAAGCATAGACGAATCTGTCCTTCCAGTCTAGAGATAGAGCGTCACTCCAGAAAGTGCCTCGCTCTGGAACGAGCGAGCAAAAGGTGGGAAGTTTTGCGTTTTGGGGAGAGGCAAACAAGTCTACCTGCGGAGTCCCCCAGAGCTGAAAGATATCGTCTAGCACCCCTTGGTCCAATTCCCACTCGTGTGCCAGAGCACAGGAGCGGCTTAGCTTGTCTGCCAGAGTGTTGTCAACTCCTGGAACATGAATAGCCGTGAGGTGAAGGTCGTGTTGAGTTGCCCAATCCCAAACCCTCATTGCTTCCCTGCATAGAGGGTAGGAGCGAGTTCCCCCCTGTATGTTGATGTACCACACTACGCACATGTTGTCCGTCTGGACGGCTAGGTGACCGGGAAGAATATATTGGTGAAGGGCTTGGAGAGCGTATAGCACAGCTCGAAGCTTGAGCACATTGATGTGGAGAGCTTGTTCCAGTCTGGACCATAAGCCCTGGGTCCGATGAGGGCCTAGATGGGCTCCCCAACCTTCGCCTGATGCGTCTGTGGTCAGAGTCTGGGAGGGGGGAGGATGAAAGAAGGGGACCCCCCCGGAATCGGTTCTCTCGAACCATCCACCATTGCAAGTCTCGTGCCATCAGCGAGGAGATCAGAACTAGCTGATCTAGGTCGTCTACAAGTTGATCCCACTGGGAGCGAAGAGTCCACTGAGAGATCCTCATGTGGAGTTGAGCTCAGGGGACCGTCGGAATAGCGGCCGCCATGAGCCCCAGAAGACGGAGGACCGACCTTGCCAGAACCCTCCTGCGTTCTGATAGCAGGGAAATCTGGAATTGAAGAGAGGCCGCCCTGTCTGGAGGCAGGAAGGCCTTGCTCACCGTCGTATCGAGGATAGCCCCGATGAACTGTATCCTCTGGGAGGGGTCCAGATGAGACTTGGAATGGTTGATGGTAATATCCAGGCAAGTGAAAACCTGCTGGGTGAGGGAGAGAAAATGCAGGAGTTCCTCCCTGGATGAGGCCACCAGGAGCCAGTCGTCCAGGTAAGGGAACACCTGTACTCCCACTGTACGCACGTGGGCCGCTACCACAGCTAGGCATTTGGTAAATACTCGGGGCGCTGAGGAAAGACCAAAGGGGAGCGCCTTGAATTGGTAGTGGTCCCCCTGAAACGCAAAACGAAGATACTTGCGGTGAGAAAGGCGAATGGGAATGTGCAGATAGGCATCCTGCATATCCAGCGCACAAAGTCATTGACCCAGCCGAAGAAGGGGCAGAAGGTTCTGCAGAGAGAGCATCCTGAACCTTTTGTATTCCGCATAAAGGTTCAAGGAACTGAGATCTAGAATGGGTCTGAGATCTCCCATCATCTTTGGGACCAGAAAGAAATGAGAATAGTAACCCATCCCTTGAAGATGAAGGGGGACGGGTTCTATCGCCTGCTTCGCGAGAAGGGACGAGATTTCTTCCTGGACCAAAGGAAGATGATCCCTTGAATAGGACGACTTCAGGGGTGGGTGGCGGGGTGGTTTCTAAAGAAACTCTATGGAGTGCCCTTCCGCTATAAGCTGGAGCACCCAAGAATCTGTGGTTATCCTCTCCCAACCCAGAAGGTGGAGGGAAAACCTCCCTGCCGGCATCGGCAGTACCGGCATCGGGGCTGGCGTCCAGGGGGCCGACGTCAGATT
Source organism: Neoceratodus forsteri (assembly GCA_016271365.2). Lineage (NCBI taxonomy): Eukaryota > Metazoa > Chordata > Ceratodontiformes > Ceratodontidae > Neoceratodus > Neoceratodus forsteri. The sequence continues at coordinate 292,293,786 of CM057453.1, read as the reverse complement.
CGGTTCCGTCGGAGGAGGGTCTGACAGAGAAGGAGGATCCCCCGCATCGCCCGGGGATGGAGGAGAGAAATCCCCGGGGTCAGGCTGGGGTGACTCAGGCTCCCCAGATGGCAGTGAAGGCTGCGGGGAACCGAGTGCGATGGGCGTGGGGGTCCGTTGTCGGTTCCGTTGCCAGGCGCCGTCGGAGAAAGCCGATGTGGGCAAGGCGAGTTCCAGCGGTGCCAGAGGAGCGGGGCCTGCTTACGGGAGCCTCACCGAGGCGGGCCGAGGAAGAATGGCCCGTCCGATGGGGAAGTTGTCGCGCCCAAGGGTTGGGTGTCTTATTGACCCTCTCATGCGGACGTCAGAGGCCGACATCCGTCTTAGAGGAGTTGCCCGCCAGTAGACGCAAGCCTGTGACCGAACCGCAGGCGAGCCTCCTAATCACCTGCAGGCACCCACAAGGCCGGCGTGAGCCAGGCAGGGCGGGCAGCATCCTCAAACCCTTGGAGGCTGCGAGCGGTCCCCGGGGGCGTTACCTGGGCTGCGTCTCCGGCGGGAGATGCGGTAGAGGAGGACTTCTCCCGGTGCCTCTCCTTGTCCTTCTTTTTCCGGTGTCCTTCGGGGGAAGTGGATGCCTGCCTCAACTTTTTCAACTCTTTTTCCATAGAAGACATCTTTTTCTTGAGGAGATGGGCTTCCAAGGACTTGTTGGCACCGTTTACGGGTAGCCGCGTTGAAGCTGAGGCAATGCTGGCACTTATCGACCGGGTGATCGGCGCCTAGGCAGAAAAGACACAGGGAATGGCCATCCTTGTGTGGCAGTTGGGCGCCGCACGAGTCGCACTTGTTTTTGTGCTCGGAGGGTGTAGGGGACGACATACACCGTCAATATACCTGACGATTGAAAAAAGGAAAAACTATTTTTTCGGTAAAAACTGACGAAAGGCAGGGCTGACAAAGCACAAACTTTACCGCGAGGCGCTGCACGAGCCAATGGCGGGAAAGAACTGGAAGGCAGGCGCCGGGACCGCCTATACCAAGCGTCATATAGCGCGGTCACCTGACGTGGGAGCGGTCCCACGCCAGGGACTGCTAGCTAGAAATTTTTCCGTGGGGTCCTGCCGCCGGCCGGCGTCAGTCCTATATGTAATTACCTACTGCAAGAGCCCTCTCGAAGTAAGATCTTATGTTCAGTCTTATTCCATGTTAATCTTATCCTTAAAAATAGACTCCATCATTTTACCCAATAAAGATGCAAGACTTATGGGTCTATAATTCCCAACATCTTCCCTAGAGCCCTTTTTGTGACTGGGTGGGTTTGAGTAGATGTGAGTTGAATACTGGTAGCAAAACTATGGTTACAGTTAAGCAACCTCTATTTATTTCAACCCAGATTAAGTTCACGACCCACATTTAGGCAGACTCCTAGAACTCCTCCAGGATGACAGGACAAAGTGTCCACCCCAACTAGTTGGTGAAAAGAGAGACTAGAAGACTGAGGCCCCAGCAACAGGACAACTGAGCATATCTGTGCTGTAGTGGGATACGAACATATGGGCACTGGCCCAGGTAACAGCTCTGCAAATCTCCTCAATCAGGATGTACCTGGCAGCAACAACAGAGGCAGCAGTATGTCTGGTGGAATAAGCCATCCAACCCTTGGGTGGCTCCTTACCAGCCAATCTATAGCAAAGATCGATGCAAGAGGTCATCCATCAGCCAAATGCTGGTCTGGCTGCCAGTCTGCCTGGAATGGCTTCAGCACTGGTCAAAAATGCCCAGCAAGCCTCGTGGCAAACCCTAGCCATGTGATCCCTGTAGGAGAGGGGAGTCCAGTGCATGTTCGGAGTACGGAGTGCAAGCTTAGCATCCAAAGTAGACAAGGAGGTACAACATCTGGTTAAGGCGAAACACAGAGTCTACTTTAGACAGGAATGGTCGTGTGAGGGCAATGGACGCCCTTGTCCTTTTTGAAAACCAGATGTGGAGATTTCACAAAGAATACCTGGAGCTCATTCACCCACCTGGACGAGGTGACAGCGACCAAAAGAAAAAAATTACTTACCTTAGTAACTGTGTTTCTTCTAATGGAGTCTTGCTGTATTCTGACATTATGCAGTTAGCCCCAGCACTTGAACTTCTCCAGAGAGGAAAGAGTTAACTCCATGCCAGAGCATAGAATGTTGAGCTCAAGTTCGGTTCAAACCTCTGTCTTCTGCACTTTGAAGTGTAACCGTCAGATTCTTATGAGCTAATACTAACTAACTACACCTGCTAAGTGGAAATTGTAAAAACTACTAGCCAAAAGGCAACCAAATATTTTGGGTTCCCAAAAGACTCAAATCGAGAATTCCAAAACAAAAACTAGGTAGTAAACAAACATAACTATAAAAAAAACAATGTAACATAACCCACTCCCCCACTCTATATAAGGGAGAGTACAAAGTGCACCCCTGAGGTGCCACACTGCACTTGCCAGCCACACTGCACTTGCCAGCCCACTTCCCAAAAACCAGGTTCTGAGAGGGGCGGCAGGGAGGAGGTCAGAATACAGCAAGACTCCATTAGAAGAAACACAATTACTAAGGTGAGTAATTGTTTCTTTAAACAACATGAAGTCTTGCTGTATTCTGACATATGCAGACTACCAAGCAGTACTTCCATGGAGGGGGTACCAAACCTATTTTGGGATAGGCTTTGCAGTACTGCTGTACCAAATCTAGCATCACTCCTAGCCTGGATATCCAGAAAGTAATGCTTGGTAAATGTATGGACCGTTTTCCAGGTAGCTGCTTTGCATATCTCTAGTAAGGGTACATCTCTGGCAGCAGCCAGAGAAGCAGCTGTACCTTTAGTAGAATGAGCCCTCAGGCCGGGGGGGGTTACTTTGCCTAGCTTTTCATAGCAGAATTGTATACAAGAGACAATCCACTTGACAATAGTTCTCTTAGTAGCAGGTTTACCCTTTCCCACTTCACCATAAGTGAGAAACAACTGAAGACAGTCAGACCTAAGTGCCTTAGTACGCTCAATGTAGTAGCTAAGTACCCTCTTAACATCCGAACTGTGTAATCTTCTCTCTCCTGAAGAAGAATGATCAGTGAAGATCACAGGGAAAGACATGGACTGGTTCAGATGAAAATCTGAAACCACTTTGGGAAACAACCTCCTGTTGGTTCTAAGGACCACCTTATCTCTATGGAATGAGATAAAATCAGGCTCTACTGACAGCTTGTAATTCACCGATACGCCTGGCAGAGGTAATAGCTACCAGGAACACAGCTTTCCAAGACAAGTACTTAAGTTCTGCTGAGGCCAATGGCTCAAAACGCAGTTGCATAAGCTGGGCAATGCAAACATTAAGATCCCAAACAGGGGTAGGATCCTTAAAAGGAGGATTGGTACGAGGCAATCTTTTACAGAATTTACAGAAAACAGGATGAGATGCCAGTGAGGAAGCCTTTGCCACTGACAGAAATGCAGAAACAGCTGACAAGTGTACTTTCAGGGTTGCTCGTCTGAGGCCTAAGCCAATAAGATGAACCATATAATCCAGAACGGTAGCCAAGTCAGCAGAATCTGGGGATATGTACTTACTGGAACACCAAATGCTGAATCTTTTCCATTTGGAGTTATAAGTTTTTTCTGGTGGCAGGTTTTCAAGAGGCTTTGAGAACGTCCAGAACCCCCTGAGACAGATGCAGGCTTGCATACTCTAGCTCTTCAAGAGCCATGCCTTGAGATTGAGAGACCAAAGGTTGGGGTACCAAATCCTCCCCTGAGAGGAGGTTAACAGATTGTGATTCTTGGGAAGATGGACTGCTAGGGACAACAATAGAGGATACCAAGGCTGACAGGCCAAGTCTGAAGCAATCAGGATCATTTTGCAAGATTGTGACCTTATCTTGAGCAGAACTTTGAATAATAGAGGAAAAGGGGGAAGGCATACAGAAATGTCCCCTCCCAATCCAGAAGTAGAGCATCCAGGGGGACTGAGCCCAAGACTGGGGGTCTGAAACAGAAAAGAGGAAGTTGGTGATTGTCTGAGGCTGCAAAGAGGTCCATCTCTGGAGTGCCCCACCTTGAAAAAATCACTTTTAACACTAGGGGATCCAGGGACCATTCGTGATGGCCCTGAGAAATCCTGCTCAGGGCATCTGCTAGCACACTGTCCTTCCCTGGAAGGGGGACTGCTACCAGAGATGTCTGTAGGGGATTAAGCCAGGGACCATAATTTCATGGCTTCTGTGCACAAGGCAGTAGACAGAGTGCCTCCCGGCTTGTTGGTGTACCACATGGTGGTGGTGGTGTCTGTCCTGATCAGAACCACCTTGTTCTGTACTGATTCCAACAAATCTTGTAGAGCCAGGTACACTGCCCTGAGCTCTAGAAGACTGATGTGAAGTAGAGACTCCTGAGGGGACCACACTCCCTGTGCTGTGAGGACTCCCAAGTGAGCCCCCCACCCCAGGAGAGAAGCATCTGTGGTTAGTACCACAGAATGAGACTGGGTGATGAATGGGACTCCTTGTCTGAGGTTGTCCTGATCCAACCAACATTGGAGCCTGGATCAGAGTCTGAGTCACTGGAATTAGTTTGGTTAGAGGATCTTTTTTCTGAGACCAAAAAGCCCTGAAGTGGAACTGGATGTCCCTCATCTGAAATCTGGTCCCTTGTACCACTGCAGTGAAAGCTGCCATGTGGCCCAGGAGTTGAAGAAAATGCCTTGCTGGTCGAGACACCAGAAGGCGAAAGGACGAAGCCAGGTCTGTAAGGGCCTTTACCCTTGCCAGAGGAAGAAAGGCTCTTGCTTGGACAGTGTCCAACTCTACCCCATGAAGGTCAGGAGTTGTACTGGTTCGAGAACTGACTTTGGAAGACTGAGGAGGAATCCTAGAGAAGTGAGCAACTGCTGGGTCACTTGCAGGTTTGACTTGACTTGGTCTGGAGACTGCCCCACAATGAGCCAGTCATCCAGGTATGGAAATGTTTTGTCTCCTTAGAAAGGCCACTACTACTGCTAGGCACTTTGTGAACACCCTTGGTGCTGATGTTAGCCCGAAGGGCATTGCTCTGAACCGATATTGGCCTGAAGACAGTTAGAACCGGAGGTACTTTCTGTGGGAGCACCTGATGGGAATGTGAAAATAGGCATCCTTGAGGTCCAGGAGGCTAACCAATCCCCCTGGCCTTAGAGAGGGAAGAATGATTCCCAGAGTTACCATTTTGAATTTTGGCTTGATTAGTGCTTGTTGAAGTATCTTGGCTCTAGGATGGGCCGCCACTCCCCTGTCTTATTTGGGGTAAGGAAGTATATGGAATCAAGACCTTTGCCCCTGTGTGTAGCAGGAACTCTCTCTATAGCTGTGAAAGCCAGCAGAGAGGAAACCTCTGCCTCTAGGGCAATGGTTTCGGAGATGTTTGCAGGTGGAAAAGACCTGACCCTCAGCTTTGGGCATTTTTTGAAGCTGAGGGCCAGTCCCTGACTTACTACCTCCAGGACGCACTTGTCTGAGGTCACAGACTTCCAGGCTTGGAAGTAGTAAGCCAGCCTGCCTCCTACTGGAAAGGGGGAGTCGACCAGGGCTGACACATCAGGGTGTCTGCTTGGCAGAAGCCTTGGACTGAGAGGAGGATGCAGCCCTGCTCATTCCCCTTCTGCCTCTCCCTCCGAAGAACCACCTCTGAGGAAAAGGAGAGGAGGCCTGTGCCTGTGAAAAGGCCTGCCCCTGGCCCTAGATTGCTGCTTTTGAGGAGTTGCCTGCCTTTCCTTGGTCTGTGCACTCCTGTAGGTGGTCCTGTATTTGTCCATTTTTTTCATATAATGCTCTGTCTGATCCCCAAACAGAGAATGATCCACCACAGAGAAATCCATGGCCTTAATCTGGGTGTCCTGTGAGAGGCTAGTACAACTGAGCCAAGCCAATCTCCAAAGAGATGCAGATGTAGCCATGACTCGTGATGATACATCACTAGAGTCTACAGCAGCATGATATTGGATCTTAGATGCCTCTATCCCGTCAGCAGCCACCTCCTCCAGCTGGGGGGAAGCCTATTTAGCTAGTTCCAGAACAGTATCTCATCTGGACTTCTGGTATCTGGCTGTGTAGGCCATGTAGTTAACCTGTCTGAGTCCCAATGAGGGTGCCAAATACTGTTTTTTGGCCACAGCATCCAGCTTCCTAGAGTCTTTATCTGGGGTGTGTGAAGCCAAGGGTATGTTAGCCTTATCAACATGGCCACATTGCTAGTACAAGAACTCTGTACCCAAGCCTGACAGCATGTACCTCTTGTCCATTCATCTGTCCACAGGAGGTAAAGAGTTTGGTGTTTTAAGCAGTCTTTGTGTCTGTTTCCCCAAGGATTTATGGAGGGGAATAGACAATCTTTTTGACTCTGGGATGTCCATCATTTCCACAAAGTCAGGCTCCTCTCGTTCCTCAGCAGCTTCAACCAGAGGGCGTTGGAGGGTTTCCACCACTTTTTTGTAAAACAAAAAGTGGGAAGGGGACTCAGAAAGCCTAGGAGGGGAAACACTAGAAGGCCTGTCTGGGGAGATGTCCTGTTCTATGGGCTCATCCAGACCTTCTATACCATAATCCTCGCTGTCTTCATCCCCATCCAGATCCGGTTCATAATACGCTTCTGGGGAATGATCCGGAACCGGAGGAACCGACCGAACCGAACGCCTACCGAGAGGTGCCGGATCGGTCGGAACCAGACGGAATGATTCAACAATACTAATCGCCCTGACATTCTCTTCGGTGGCTGGACGACGCGGTTCTGGACCCGAACCAACCGATTTCTCCTTTCTCTTTTTCTTAACCGGAACCAAACCCTCAGGATCGGCTCTCCTTTTGCCAGAGGGAGTCTCACCCAGGTCAGAGGGCACTCCCTCAGGTTCGACTGGAACCGAACCGGGCTGCCTATCCGAGTCGGCGGACTTCACGGCGTTCTTTGCCCTAAGCCTGCCCAATCTTTTATCCAGGGTGGCCTTAGGAACATTTTTACATATTTGGCAGTCTGAATCAAGGTGGTGAAAACCCAGACAGTAAACACAGGTGGTGTGGGGATCAGCCTTAGCAAAGGCCTCCCCAAACTCACTGCAGTATTGAACCCCAGTGGGCCCAGTTTTTCTTTTGAGTTTCTCAGATGTAGCCATCCTAACACTTACCCTCTAATCGGCTTAAGCCAGGCAAGACCCCTTATCGGTTCCTAACCATGTTATGGATATTGGAAAAAAAGTCTGAAACACGTTCTTTTTAGAACCAATAAGGACCGGTACCTCACACTAAACAGTGAAAAATAAAATAGAATTAAAGTAAACTAGACAATCGGTTCAACCGAACCAATTGAAAACCTTTCTTACAATTTCCACACATAGAATAACACTACCTAATCACTTACTGTACCGCAGACAGGGATCTGAACCGAAGCAGAATAAGAAAAAAGCGGTATAAAACAGACGTTTTACTGTTACCGAACCGAAAGCGATGGAGAGATCTCCGGAGTGACTGTTCAGTTAGGCGGAGTAAAGAATCCAATGGTTACATTTCAAAGAGCAACAGACAGAGGTTTGAATGAGCTTGAGCTCAACGTTCTATGCTCTGGCAGAGAGTTAACTCTTTCCTCTCTGGAGCAGTTCAAGTGCTGGGGCTAACTGCATAATGTCAGAATACAGCAAGACTGCATGTTGTTTGAAACACATTTTTCCATATACGTATGAAAGCTTACACTTGTGGATCGACTTGAATGGTTTCCCATCAGCACAGCAAGCACCAGCAGTATAAGTCCCACAGTTGCAGAGTTTCTGCACTTGAAGGGACAGATGGTCCAGGCATTTAAAATAAAAATAAATAAATAGAAACACTCACATGCCTGTTACAGAGAGTGTGCCTTAAGAGACATAGTTTGTAACCCTGAGTGAGACAGGGGCCAGACACAGTCAAGGATCTGCTCCACTGGTCGGGTAAGAGGCTTAATCTCCTTGCCTGCACACCAGCGAAAAAAACTTATCAATTTCAATGAGTATGTTTTACTACTCAACACCTGATGGGACACCTCCAGTACAAGGAGAACATGGTCTGAAAGGTCCAAAGTCTGGAACACTAGCCACTCATGTACCAGGTTAACAGGTGCAGGGACTGAAGGTGTGGGTTTCAGAACATTTCCCCTTGTCTCATGAGCAGGTCAGGATGGAGAAGAAGCCACCACGGTGACCTGCTGCTAAGGCTAAGAAGATCCTGGTACCATAACTGTCCAGACAAGTCTGCAGCTATCAGGATCACAGCTGCCTTGCCCCTGTGTGCCTTGAGCAGTATGTTGTGGATCAAGGAATAGGGAGAAAAGGTGTACAGAAGGTCAGGGGTCCCAGAGACGGCAGCAGACAGGCCCCATCAGCATTCCCACTGGAGAGAGGAAGGAGCACAAAAGCCTCAGCTTTTGTTCTCCAAGCAGACAAACAGGTCCACCACCAGAGGCGTGCTCCACCGAGCAAACAGTTGTTTCACTACATCCTGGTGCAAGGACCACTCACGACATGTCCCTCTCACTCTGTTGAGAATGTCTCCAAATAGCCCCGATTTACAAGCGCCCGATGGAGCTTCGAGAGCAAGCAAAGTGCTGGGCGTCTGCGGTAGTACTGTTTGCCTTCACTATTAAGTTTGTATGTTAGACACGTTACGTGCATTTCGGTATCAGTACTGATTGATGTTCCTATTCTGACTACGGACTCCTAACAAATCCTGGAACTTTACTGCATTCATCTGGCTGTTGGATTTGGCCTTTTTTCACTATACTAACAAGCAATTGGGAAGCAGCAAATGATTACCCTTCTGTGTGTGCACTGCCATCGGACCAGCCCTACCCTGCACGAGCACTGCAAGAAGATCCGTCTGCAGGCTATGTACTACGGACAAGGTGCACAGCACCTCCTGATACAATGAGAAAGGAGTGTGTTACGCCTTTTTTGTTCTGATAGAACATGGTGGCTGTGTCGTCTTTTTGGACTTGTATCATTTGACCCCAAACCAGCAGCAAACTCTGTCAGTGCCAACCACACTGCTCGAAGCTCCAACAGGTTGATATGCTGATGGGCCTCGCTTGCTGACCAGAAGTTCTACACTCTGCGGTCAGACATATGCCACCCCCCCCAATCCCATCAGAGATGCATCTGTGATCAGGGTAAGGGAATTCCCTCCACAGGGCTCTAGGGGCACAGCCACCACTCGATGGAGTCCTGTATCAGCTGCATCACCCAAACTGGTTAGTCTAATTGACTGTGGTGCTATGACTACTGGCGCTCTAGCTCCTTCTGGAGGCACCCATAAGCCTGTGGGCCCTAGGGACAAGGTCAGCATGAACCCCAACAGCCACAGAAACATCCACGCTGAGCACAATTGCCCAAACAAAAATGATCGGCCCAAGGAGGTAAGATCCTCTGCCCTGTCTGCTGGTAAGGGAGCCCTGGACTGGAAGGAGAGTAATTCTACAACATGGAACAAGATTACCTACTTGGGAACCAGTTCTAATTTTGTTGGGCTGACCAAGAGGTCCATAAACCAGAAAGTCTGGAAGGCCAGATCGCTGTATTGCTCCACAGACTCCCTGGACTTGTACATGGCATGCCAATTACCCATGTACGGGTATAAACTAGCGTCTCTGCTCCTGTGGTAGGCTGAAATGACCAATGAGCACTTGTGAACAACCTGGGTGCCAAGGACAGGATGAACAACATGACCTTGAACAGGTACAGGACCCCTCCCAAACGGAACCCGAGGTATCACCTGTGGGAACAGAAGGATGAGGTTGTAGAAGTGTAAAAAAAGTGTCCTGGAGGACCAGGGACGCAAAACCACGCCTCTGACTCCAGAGACAGGATGATCCGATTAAGTGTGACCATATGAAACTTTTGCCTGCAGATTAAATCATTCAGATCAAGCAAGTCTAGAAAGGAGTGCCAGCTTTCCGTCCGTTTAGGTAACAGAAAGTAAATGAGACACATATCCATGCGAAGCTAGGGCAACCTGGACAACCTCGATCACACTGCTCTCCAGAAGCTAGAATCTGAGCAATATCGCCCTGCAGTCTAGACAGGGTGTTTTCAGGCACTAAGGAATCTCCTGGCAGCCAGGGCTAGTATGACAGGAGAGACGAACTCCAGAGACAGACCCAAACTTAGCACTTCTAGAACCCACCTGTCCAATATGATGGCGGACCACAGTGGAAAGAAACAGAGGAGCCAACTCCCAACTAGGAGCTGCCACAGGGACAATATGGGAGGAGGAATGGCACCCCATAACTTGTCACTTTTTACCACTGAAGAGGGCTCAGGAGGATTGGACTCCGGATGCACCATTCCTCCCCTCCCCATCCTGAGCACCGGGCAAAGGCTTTGACGGTCAGTAGTACTGATACTGTTGCCTCTGCTACAGCTGGGGCTACTGGTACTGCTGGGGTTCGTAGCCCAAGTCACAAAAGGATCTCTTCTTGGTATTTGAAGGCTGCTTAGCATGCAGGGATGATGCCGCCAATTCCAGGGTGACAGTGGACTTTTTTATGCAGGTAACTACCAGTTTGTGCTGGGTCGCTGGAATAAACATTATGAGACTGTCCCTCCTTCGCACGGACACCGCAATGGCCACTGTGTGGGAGTAGGAGTTGCCCGAATCTAGAGCAGTCTGCAGCTGATGCTAGGACAGTGAACATCACTGGTCCTAAAGGGTTCAGGCCACACTCAGCCTACCTATCAGCCAGCAGAAAAGAGATCATATTAGCGGGCTTATCAAACAGCTCAGGTAAAAAAAAAAAAAAAAATGTCTGTCCGGGCTGTTGTATACACTCTGTGAGCAATGAAGTTCTGCTTCTTGGACTCCTTGTTCAACGGCTTATCCGCACCTCCTTGCAGCTTCATCTTGCGAAAGGCAGAGTCCAATACATGCCTCTCCACCAAGGGGTGCACCAAGAACCTGAAGAGTTACTACCCAACAGGAATCACATATTTTCAAGCCATGCAGCAAGGTGGGGCCTGGCAAGACACAGGGTGCTGCCAGACCCCCGAACGTTGGGCCAAGAAGAAGTCTGCCAATGAGAACACCACCCCAGTGAAGAATCATGTTTGAGAATGTTCATCAGGGGATAGGTCTCTCTGTTTTGGATAACCAGGGGATGTTCAGAGAGTGGCAGTCACATGTTGCAGAAGAGCAGCAAAGGTAGCATCACCAGAGGTGGACTTGTCGAATGAATCTGTCTCCATCTGACCCTGTAAGAAGGGAGTCATGGAAAAGTCCTCCCAGTCAGAGCTGGTGCCTCTGAATAAGGGCTGGTGACTATGTTTGGGGGTGTTGACTACCTATTTACCAGGAGTGACTACCAATGACAAAATGTCAGGCCTGGATGTCTTGGTAGGAGCACACTTCCACAGCTGCCAGGGGTTGGGAGAGGTATCAGTCGAGCAGTCTCTTTTGAACCTCAAGGGATGTTGAGAGAGGCAGCCATGTGTTGTAGAAGACCTGCAAAGGAGGCCGCATCACCAGAGGTGGACTTGGATGAAGCTGCCTCTATCCAGCCCTGTAAGGAGAGAGAGCCATGGAGAAGTCCTCCCAGTCACAGCTGGTGCCCCCTAATATTATTTATTTATTTATTTAGCTTTTGTTGACCGGGTAAGTGCACTAGACAAATCCTGCCTATTTTCAGGCACGACCCAGGGGAAGGGGATACAGATGAATGCCAACTGACCTTGAACCAGATTAAGCTGTTTTTGGTGGTATGTTTAGTGAATGAGGGAAATTTGGCCAGGACACCGGGGAAATTCCCCTACTCTTTTCGATAAGTGCCCTGGGATCTTTAACATCCACCTGAACTACCACCAGTCCAGGCAGATGGGACCTCGGTTTAACGTCTCATCCGAAAGACGACACCTCAGAAATGCAGCACCCCTCTCATGCTGCATTACAGTGTCAGTACTGGGATATTAACCCAAGTGCCAGATGTGGGAACTGAACCCACAGCCCTCTGATCTCCCGGCCTCAGAGGAGAGTGTGCTACCTACTGAGCCACTGACACTGACATGGGCTATGTTCAGAGGTGCTGACTACCCACTTACCAGGGGTGACTAAGAGACAAAATACCAAGCAAGCCAGACTAAGGCCTGGAAGTCTTGGTAGAAGAACCTTCCCACTCTCCTGTGGTTGCGGTGTGGGGGGGGGGTCAACAGAGTTCAGTCAAGCTCTACGAGACACAGAGGGCAAGACCATAAAATGCTGCCACATGGGCTGCTGCAGCATGGGCATCCAAGAGGCAGTCAAGGTGTCCAGGAGCAGAAGCAGACCTTGCTCTTAGCCCATAAAGGACCATACTTGCACAAGAAATCCCTGTACCTCCAACACAGTCGACATGGTTGACACCCCTCCAAGGAAGAGGATGAGTCAGACAAATATCTTTGGTGGTGGAGTCAACTGGAACAGGATCAAGACAGAGACCTTGATTGGGACCTCAACCATCGACCAGGGCCTGACAGAAAAGCAGCATAATCCACCTAATTTAGTAATGTAACCACCAGAGGAGGAACCATGGTCTGGACCTGAGGAGTAACCACTGGTGGAAGCTGCCTAGGGTTTCGGCTTAACCTGGAGCACGGTCTACCTTGTCTCGACAGCCAGAAAAGATCCTGCAACACCAGGGTCATGGTGAGTGACAAAGCCTCACCCTCTTCTGACTCCCAGTCAATCAGGATGAGAACAATCTTAATCCGATTGCCAGTCGCAGCCAACGCAGACTGCTCCACCGAGGGCACCAGTGAAGCGATGACCAACTCCTTAATTAGTAAAAGCTCAACCAAGGTCGACTGGTCAGGGTAGTACAGAGATCAAGAGGAGTGGGAACATTCCCCCTCCATGATCAACAGTGACAACGTTTCTTGTGATGCTTCTTTTGATATGGGGGACTTTAGTCTTAAGGTTTACATCACCATACTGATTTCCAGAACTCCGGGCAATCCTGGAATGGTGTGCGTTCTAGGGCTGACAAAGCCCGTGCTGCTGCTGCCTCCTCTTCCTCCATGGTTTGCAACTAGGATGCTGAGCCCACACTGTGGGAGCTTGACATTCTTCAGGCCTTCATTTGAGAAAGCACGCCCTGCATTAGTTCAACAATAATGGCTGTATAGCCTGACAGTATGAACACCACTCAACATCATGGCCAGTGCCCCAGGCAGTTGAGACATGTGTTGTGGCTATCTGTAACAGACATTTTCTGTCTGCACCGAATGCAATGCTTAAATCCCAGCTTTTCGCATTCCAACTGTGAACTAACGATTGAGCAGTAGCTGAAGACAAGGTCCACAAAGTTGAAGACCTAAGAAATAAATCAAAGATTCTGCCAAATTAAAGCACTTGAAAACTGAGACTCCTTTCATGCAGCAGGAGCTGTGAAGATTTGTCCCTTCTAGCAGAAAAAAAGATCTGATGATGCAAGGGGTGGAGCCAGAGGATGACACCACAGGTGCTGGGAGGAACCAAGCTTAAAGACCTTCGGTTTGAGCTATGCGCAGTAGAAATGTCTAAGTGTGGACAGTGAACTCAATCTCGGTTAGCAGAAAACTTCATTCTCATGACTGCACTGTGGTGCAATGGAAAAGGGCCTACCTCTTGAGCGTCCCACTCCTGTAAGGGAGACGCCCCCACTATATCGGCCAGTGACCACTCGTGTGAAGTCTTTACTCTGTAGCTTAGATCAATGGCCAGTAGATTTCCTAATCTTGAGCAATAAGTGGCCTAAATAAAATATGATGTAGTCCGTATAAAGGTGTACTGCTTTCTGGACCATGTTCTTAGGGTCAGCAAACACAGCTCCCATTTATGATACAGTTATGTGGAAACACTGACCAAACTGCAGGGTCCAAAGCGCTGGCTGAAGGCAGCCCAAACAGAATGCTTCCATGTTATCATCCCCTGCAAGCATGGTGAAGAGGACAGAGGGTGTTAGAGAAGGAATGACACACACGTTGCTCTAATGAGGTAAGCCCTAGGCTGGCACATTTGACACTTAGAGCAGAACCCATCAAAAGTGGCACCCATATGCACAACATGCGCGAACATGCTGTACAATCTCAGGCATGCCAGCAAATGCTCTCCATCAGCAATTTGCCTGGAGTACATCCTTTGGTTCCAGTAGCCAACAACACATGGAAGGCTTGTGAGAGATTTTACCCTAGCCTACAGGTTTGTTCAGTTTCAGTGATTATCCATTCAGGAATTCTGACCCTTGTCTATAGAGTTGCTTTTTATTGCTGGTGGAATGTGACAACTGCCCTATCTCTGGAAAAGGACCCCCATACCCCTGCAGCTCAACTGCATTAAGGGCAGACACCATGCTTGGCTAAGATGGCTCAATGGGATTCATAGACAGCCCTCACATTGCTACCGCCAGCTCCACTGACAGCGGGGGGAGGGCATGATAATGTGATGTAATCAAAGACTCTGTACAACATTAACATGAACATTTTAATTGTGAATGCTGGTATTCTTATCCATACAGTGAAAATTTGCAGGACAATTCCACCCAAAACTTGTGGAAAATCCATGAACATCTAGAAAAGAAAGGCAAGGATGATGGACTAGCCATATCAGCTATTCAAAAAAACTAAGTTCTAGTCCCCGAGGTAATGTGCTCTACAAAGGTGGGAAAAAACATATACTAAATGGTACTCAATGAATCTACATTAGGGGGTGGTACCTCTAACATGGGGTGGGGGGGTACCTCTACACATTAGAAACCATAAGCCCCACTATGCCTTCAAATAAAAACTGAACATGTATCTATCTGAACAATCCCACTGTAACTGCTAATGTTATAAAACTTGTAAAACTGTCAACACATTATTTTGTACAATACTGTGTATTGTAGTTTATGTACAGTGGCGTGAAAAAGTATTTGCCCCCTTCCTGATTTTCTCTATTATTGCATATTTGTCACACTGGATGTTTTCAGGTCTTTAGAGAAAATGTAATATTAGATAAAGGGAACCTGAGTGAACAAATAACACTTGTTTTTTTTTTAATTTCACTTATTTAATGAAAAAAAGTTAACCAACACCAACTGGCACTGTGTGAAAAGTAATTGCCCCTTACACTTAATAACTGGTTATGCCACATTTAGCTGCAATGACTGCAACCAAACACTTCCTATAATTCAATATCAGTCTTTCACATCGCTGTGGAGGAATTTTAACCCACTCTTCCTCGCAGAACTGCTTTAATTCAGTAACATTTGGTAGGTTTTGAGCATGAACTGCTCGTTTCAGGTCCTGCCACAGCATCTCTATTGGTTTAAGTCTGGACTTTGACTAGAGCCACTCCAAAACTTTAATTTTACTTCTTTTTAGCCATTCTGATGTGGACTTGCTTTTGTGTTTTGGATCATTGTCTTGCTGCATGACCCAACTACACTTCAGCTTCAGCTGACGGAAGGATGACTGGACATTCTCCTTAAGAATTTTCCGGTACAGAGCAGAATTCATGGTTCCTTTAATTATGGCAAGTCATCCAGGTCCTTAGGCAGCAAAGCATCCCCACACCATCACACTACCACCACCATGTTTGACTGTTGGTATGGTGTTCTTACTGTGGAATGCTGTGTTTGCTTTACACGAGACATTATGGGATCCATGTTGTCCAAAAAGTTCCACTTTGGACTCATCTGTCCATAGAACATTTTCCCAAAAGGCTTGTGGATCATCCAGGTGCTTCTTGGCAAATGAGAGATGAGCATTTATGTTTCTTCTTGGTTAGCAGTGGTTTCCCTTGCTACTCTCACATGAAGCCCATTTTGCCCAGTCTCTTTCTGATTGTGGAGTCATGAACACTGACCTTAACTGAGGCAAGAGAAGCCTGCAGTTCTTTGGATGTTGTTTTAGGATCCTTTGAGACTTCTTGGATGATTTTACACTCGCCCTTGGAGTAATTTTGCAGCCGCCCACTCCTGGGAAGGTTCACTACTGTTCCAAGTGTTCTCCATTTGGAGATTATGGCTCTCACTGTGGTTCGATGGAGTCCCAGAGCCTTAGAAATAGCTTTGTAACCCTTTCCAGACTGATAGAGGGCAACAAATTTTTTCTGATCTTTTCAGGAACTTCCTTTGATCATGGCATAATGTGCTTGTTGAATCTTTGTGCTGGCAACGTGACTCTGATGGTAAGGGCCAAAATAAGTGAGGTTTATATTGAGCAGGGCTGGCTGTAATCAAGCCTGGCTGTGTTCAATCAGCTGACTCTAATTATCCCTTTAATTGGGTTGATTTAACTAGGGGCAATTACTTTTCACACAGTGCCAGTTGGTGTTGGTTAACTTTTTTCATTAAATAAATGAAATAAGTAAAAAAAAAAAGTGTTATTTGTTCACTTAGGTTCCCTTTATCTAATATTATATTTTGTCTAAAGACCTGAAAACATCCAGTGTGACAAATATGCAATAATAGAGAAAATCAGGAAGGGGGCAAATACTTTTTCACGCCACTGTACCTGATTATTGTGAAGTGCTGTTCCTATGAATATGCATTTCTGTACTGCTGTTTCATACTGCAAGCAATTCTCTTTATGGACTGCTGTTTCGTACCTGTGCCGGTTACTCTATACCTGATCAAATGTTTTATTTATTGCCCAGGTTGTTCTTGTAAATTTTATTTATTTACTGTAAAATCGGAATTACAACCTTTGAGCTAAAAGCTCATTTACAAAGGATCCTCGTCGCGCAGAGGATGGGGGAACATAAAGTACATGGACAGTGGAGAAAAACAAAAACAGGAAGAAGGCATTTTCAGTTAGCGGGTCATTTTCCACAGAATCCTGGTTTGGACTGTGTTTCAATGGGATCCAAGGGGCAATCCCCTGAAGATCCTGAAGAGTGTCAGCTGCCCCGAAGAAAGGGTGTCTGTGTTGAAGCTATGACAAAGCTACCTGTGAAGGGAAGAGGATGTTTTCCTTCAAGTTTTACATGTCTGTATTAATAGGACAAATAAAGCCTTGAGTACAGATTCATAGGACTGTTCCTAGGGGTTGGCCTGAGGTGTATGTGCCCAGAGATCAGTCTAGAGTGCACCTGTCAGGTCCCCCGTTTCACCACAAAAAATATGCTGAGTGTTCGGTTTCACCAAAAATAAGTGCTGAATGTTTCAAGCTTCAAGTTCAAGAGTCCTTTAGCATTTAAAGGGGAAATGGAGGATTCATGTTGGTGTAACCCAGAAGGAATGGAAGAGACTGGGCATGGGGTAGGGTTGAGCATAACCCCAGTTCAATTCCTCAGTCAAGGCTAACTGGTTCACGTATGGCCACCAGGTTAAACTGGGCATGTTAACGGATGTCATCGCTCCAGGGGAAATGTTTTTAAAATGTGTGGCAACTACCACAGTTTACACTTGTTTTGGAAAGTAAAGTCCAGAGATTCCTAGTACAGAGGGATGGACAGTTTGAAATGTGTGTAGGGAAAAAGTTGTTCTAATGTTGCCCAAACAGTTGTTGACCTGAGAAGAAATAGTCTTGCTCCTGTGTTTACAGTACAAAACCTGGGGGACCACCCCACTCTGCCTGTTCCAACTTGTTGTCAGAATAAAGCCATACTGTACAATCCCAATTTTCAGTTGTGGACATTGCCTTAATGCCTCCACTGTGAACTGTTATGGGGCCCCCTTCAGAAGACAGACCTAGCTTAGTCCTAGCACCTCTCTCCCAGGACCTGGAGTAAATATAAACGTTATTTTGTGCCCTAAACCCCCAACTCTTTTAGACTGCCGAGCCGGGTATTCACCTCAGAGCTAGGGGTGATGCCTTTTGTTTTTGCCAACTTGCGGCCTGCTGTCTTTTCTGTGGCATGAGTTAGGGAAGTCCCAGTCTGCACTTGGCTGGGGCATGGGTTGCATGTACCTGAGTTTTTAGAAATTCTAAGTCTGAAACGTAAAACACATTGTACGTACAGAAGGTTATAAACACAACTTATGTTGTCTTACTTACTGTGCTTATATTGACTTTGATGACAGGAATAAGGGAGCGCCAGGATGAAGCTGGGTCTTGTGATTCGGTTTTTATGTGAATACTGGAACAGAAACAGAAATGACTGTCACTGGCTACAATTATAATGGTTATTCTATAGATCTGTACTGATTAGTTTATACAATAATTGTTTTTCAGTACATCAGTTTATAAAGGAATGTGCATCAACTGCATACTGAACTTTTACCTACCCTTCCTACTGTTGCCATCAATGTTGTTTGATGGGGGTTGGGGGCACATTTTCAAATCACTGAGAAAGAAGCTCCCAACACTGTGGCAATAAGGACTTTCATATTCATTTGTAAAGTCTGATAAAAACTGAGCAGTAAGAATTAATATAAATTTCAGCTTTTTAACCTTGCTGGGCAGCACCTATTATTTTCTATGTGGGGCAAATGGGTTCTGAGTGGTAAAATAAGGGATGCTCCCCATAACTTGGGACAGCAGAGATGAATTCTCCTGATCCCCTAAAGCCCTCAAAGTATTTTTATACAGCCCGTTCTGGAACTTTGATCACTGCCAACTTGCAACACTTGTACCACCTCTGTGTCACTGAATTAATAAATGTCATTGTACACAGCTGTTTGTGCTGCCACTGTTTTCCCAAATAGTTTTCAGCACTGCTGCTTTTCAGAAAGTTTTGTGCTACCTGTATTTTGTAATTTTGCTTAGCACACATGCCATTTTATTAAAGTTTTGCATTAACTTTATGCATTGGGGCTTTTTAAGGCTTTTCTTGTATTTTTTTAACCAATGTTATTCTGCATAACACTTTTTGCCAACTGTACTGCTGTGTTTTGAAGAGGGTCGCAGTCAGCGACCGGAAAAGGAGCAGAGGACCGCGTGGAGCTGTGGCTGCAGTCGGCAGCTGAGTCACGGTCGGCGATAAAGAAAACAGCTGTTTGGAACTGGAGGGAGGATGCCTAGCCAACTGCAGACCACGGTACAGCAGCAGGCCAATTGGGGAGCGAGGCATCAAGGCGGTCAGGCTTTAAAAAGTCAGCCTAGCCGCACAGCTGTAGTAGCTGTTGTGTTTTGGAGAGGGTCGCAGTCGGAGACCAGAAAGGGAGTGGAGGACCGCATGGAGCTGTGGCTGCAGTCGGCGACAAAGAAAAGAGCTGTTTGGGACTGCAGGGAGGACACCCTGCAGACCGCGGTACAGGAGCGGGCCAATTAGGGAGCGAGGCACCAAGGTGGTCAGGCTTTAAAAAGCCAGCCTGACGTCACAGCTGTAGTAGCTGCTGTGTTTTGGAGAGGGTCACAGTCGGCAATCTGAAAAGGAGCGGAGGACGGCGTGGAGCTGTGGCTGCAGTCGGCAGCTGAGTCGCAGTCGGAGACAAAGAAAGGAGCTGTTTGGGACTGGAGGGAGGATGCCCAGTCAACTGCAGACCACAGTACAGGAGCGGGCTAATTGGGGAGCGAGGCGCCAAGGCAGTCAGGCTTTAAAAAGCCAGCCTGACCGCACAGCTGTAGTAGCTGCTGTGTTTTGGAGACGGTCGCAGTCGGAGACCAGAAAAGGAGCGGAGGACCACATGGAGCTGTGGCTGCAGTCGGCAACAAAGAAAAGAGCTGTTTGGGACTGAAGGAAGGATGCCCGGCAGACCGCGGTACAGGAGCAGGCCAACTGGGGAGCGAGGTGCCAAGGCAGTCAGGCTTTAAAAAGCCAGCCTGACCGCACAGCTGTAGTAGCTGCTGTGTTTTTAGTCCCGCCCAAAATCCCTGATCTCGGCCTCTATTAAATGCGGAGAGGAGGAGGAGGAGCCATTATGTAGTGGAGGAGCTGACAGGCTGGACTAAAGAGGGAGTGGCCGAGAGCATCGAAGGACTGAAAGTGGGAGAAAGGAGAGTCCTGAGCTAAGGTAAGCACGGAGAGGAGCTGGTTGTCTAGCAAATGAACTGGGTCCTGCAGGGAGAATGACAAAGGCATCAAGGAATCATTCACAAAAGAGCTGAAATTACGGTGATGTGAACTGGGTCAAGACTACTGGCACTGGAGGTTCTGGGTACTTTATTTTGGACTACTGAAGCTGGAGGTGCTGAAAGACTTGGACTTGAACTTGGTGAAGTGGACTTGAGGCTGAAGTATTGGGGACTTGGACTAAAACATGGTGTCTTGGACTTGAACATGGTGACTATGGTTATAAATTTCTAGAAGTCTATGGTTTGTACAGGCTTTGGTATCTGTAAAAAGTCAAACTGTGGGTTGGGGCTGAGGAGAGGGTGGGGGTCAGGAAGCTTTTTCTTTTCTTTGTATCTGAAGTATCACGGAAGAAATGGTAGGGCAGCACAGAGGAAGGGGCGCCCAAGGAAGGGGGATTTTTGGCAGGGTGGTGGAGTGCAGTGGCTGTGGAATGGCTATGATACTAAATTGGGATTGGAGGATGGGAGGGATGTACAATGTGTAACCAGCTCACGCAACTAAGGGAGGAAATGGCACAGCTAAGGTGGGGGTTAAATGGGGGGAAACTGGGAAACGGGGGTGGTATAAGTCAAAGAAGGAGTGGGAATGGGCTGAGTGGACCCACTGGAAAATCATATATACTGCTCCGGAAGTCAAGGGCTTGGGAGGAGAGGATGGAGGGGGTTCCAGAGGGGACAGACCTGAGGTGGTCACGGACAGCAGTAAGTCCAGGGTGGGGACAAGGATGCCAGGGACAGGTGTCAGTGGGCATGGACAGCAGGAAGATCAGAGGCACAAAAATGACGCCTGTAGCTAGAGAAAAAAGATCAGCCGGGGATCAGGAGGAGTGGATGACAGTAGGCTCAGAAAAGGGCAGAAAGATGCCCAGAAGGAAGGAAAACACAGGACGAAGTGAAATGGGCCAGTGGGCAGAAGTAACAGATAGTTTTGGCCCCTAGGTATTCTAGTCGAAGACACTGGGCTGGAAGGGGTCCAGCAGGGGCCATCAGAGAAGGGGGGAGGCAGCTGGGGGACGGAGAGGAAAGATCTCAGGTGCAATGGAAGGAGGGAGCAGGAGGGCACATCCACGCAGGGGAAGGGGTGGAGGAGGGGAATGGCACATTAGGGACACACCAGAGGGTGGCACCAGGGCAACTGGGGCATAAGAAAAGGGACAGGAAGGAAGCACTGGAAGAGATGGGATTGAGCTCCGGGGAGGCTGAAAGTGAACGGGAGGGATCCCTGTGGGAAAGGAGCTGCAGTAGGAGGCTGGAGCATGCGCCGGGCAGGTTGTAGGGGAAGGGGACTATGCAGACAGGGCAGGTGGTGAGAAGGAAGACTTCCCCAAGTGGGGTATGGTGCTCAAAACCTTCTGTAAGGGTGGGAGGAACAGTAACAGAGTTGGAGGGGGATCAAGCACAGTTGGCAAAACCACACACAGTGATGCAGACGGGGGAGGGCCAGGAGCAGATTGGGGGGCAGGCTAAGTTTGCTCATGCTCCAACAGTGATGAAGGAGGGGTTGCAGGCTGAAGGAAGCCAGGTGAAGTACAAGGGTTGAAGAGGTATGGGGGTCGGGGAAAGGCTAAAGAGTGAGGGCAAAGAAGGAATGATGCTAGGTGTGGGTAAACATCATGATAGGTTAGGAAAGGGGGGAACAAATGATGAGCAGGGGAAACAACCAAGTCATGAGGGGGAGGCGAAAGGGAGCCAAACCCCGCGTAGCAAGGCTGGAGGCCAAAAGGACACCCAGGAAGCAGGGGACAGTAGGGTGGCACTCTTGGGGGACTCAATAATTAAGGGGCTAAAATGGGGAAGGGAGCCAAAAACAATGCAGTATGGGTACAGTGCTTTCCAGGGATGACAGCACTGGAGGTGAGGCATCATATTCCTTCCTGGGGTAAGCAACAGGATGAAAGGACAAATCTGGTGTTTCACCTGGGGCACAAACGACTTGGAGGGGAAAAGTCTGGTGGAAATACAAGCAAGGTTTGAGGAACTCACTAGGTTCTATAGGAGCAACACTGTCTTTCCTTCTAGTTCCTTCTCTGAGGTGTTGCCAGTGCCAAGAGCGAGCAAACCCAGAAAGGAAAAGATAAGGGCATTCAACAACTGGCTACAAGGTTGGTGCAGTTGGATGGGGTTTGGCTGGATAGGTGACTAGGGCTCTACATGGGAGGAGGAGGAGGAGGAGGATGAGGAGGGGCTGTATGCCCAAGACAGGTTGCATATGAACTCTGCAGAGGCAGCTACACTAAAGAGGAAACTGGGGGACTTCATGGCAAGAGAGTTCAATTTAAACTAGATTGGCGGGGGGCTAAGTACAGGGCCATCCTTATGGGAGGCAGAGCAGGGAGGCTATCAGCCTCCCCCCCCCCACGCCACAACACTCATCAAGGGAACAGTTAGCAGCAGGGAAGAACAGGATGGGGATACATGTTGGAGGGCTCTGGTTGCAAATGCCAGGAGCTTGGGGAACAAAATGGGAGAAATGGAGGCCACCATGATGGAAGAGAACCTTGATATTGCAGCAGTGAGTGAGACTTGGTGGAATGAGCACCACGCCTGGGAGATGGTGATCCCAGGGTATTGTTTGTTTAGGGAGGATCGGGAGGGGTGGCATTATATGTCAAGGATGGTATTGGGGCCATGGAGGGATGAGAGGAGAAGTGGGAAACAGATAATATGGGTCACCCAAGACAGGGGACAAGGAAAACCTGCTAGTTGGGGTAGTCTATAGGCCTCCTATGCAGGGGAGGAAGGGAATAGATACCTGGTAGAATCAATAGCGAGGATGGCACGGAAAGGGGAAACTGTGCTAGTTGGGGACTTAAACCTTCTAGACATCAACTGGGAGGCAGAGACAGCAAACTCCGCGAGGAGCAGTGGCACCTTGGAGGATATGCAGGGCATATTCCTACAGGAAAGGGTCAATGAACCCACTAGGGGTGAAAACCTGTTGGATGTGGTCCTCACCAATGGGAACAGAGTGGAGGAAGTGAAGGTGGGGGAAGAGCTTGGCACCAATCACATAGGGCTGTTAAATTCAGGGTGAGAGCGGGCAGAGAGAGGGTTAGGACGAGAACCAAGGTAATGAACTTCAGGAAGGCTGACTTCCATGGAATGAGGAAGGTAGTTAGAGAAGAAATGCTGAAGACAGTGGATGTGCAGGGGGTGGAGGAATTATGGGCAGCCATCAAGAGTGGAGTGTATATAAAGCCATGGACTCATGTATAAGAAGGGTGAGAAAAAACAGAAGACAGAAAAGACCTCTACGGTTCACTAGAGAGGTGGCATTGGGGGTCAAGAAGAAGACTAAAGCATTCAAGAGGTACAGGAAGACACAAAAGGATGAGGACAGGGAAACCTACAGGGGAAAAAGAAAGGAGGTAGGGCAAAAGATAAGGAGGGCAAAGGAGGCTACTGAGGAGAGGATAACAAAGCAGGCTGGGGGGGGGACAAAAGGAAAAATTACTCACCTTAGTAATTGCTTTTCTTCTCATGGAGTCTTGCTATATTAGGACCATTGCAGTCATTCCCCACACTTGAACTGCCCCGGAGAGGAAACAGTTAACTCCAGAGTGATCTGGAGTTCCACAGCGCGAGGGCGCTGTTCAAAGCTCTATCTGGCTAGTTTCAAATGAAACTGTCAGGTTCTTTACTGAGCTAAACTAACATAGCAAGTCTGTGTGGAAAAGCTCTACACTAGCCACTGGCTACCTACCATTAGTAGAATAAGAACAATCACAGAATAATAACAATATTTATTGTTAGGATCACCTCACAAGAATTAATAGGCCCTCCCAAAAGACCCGTCCACAGGTGACTATCTATCACTTAACAAAAACAGAAATACCTAGTTCTCAACCCAAAGGAAACAAGGAGGGGGCTAGAGAGACTAAAATGGCATGACACAGTGCTTGCACTAATTTACCAACCCCATACCCAAGTAGGAGTTCTGAGAGGGTAGGAGGGAGGGTTGTTCTAATATAGCAAGACTCCATGAGAAGAAAAGCAATTACTAAGGTGAGTAATTTTTCTTCAAACACCATGAAGTCTTGCATATTAGGACCATTGCAGATTACACAGCAGTACCTCCATGGAGGAGGGTCAGAACCTACTTAGGAAATAGGCTCTGAAGTACAGATGTACCAAAGCAGGCATCTCTCCTGGACTGGAGCGTCCAGGAATAATGTTGTAAAGGTGTGAACTGTTTTCAGGTAGCAGCTTGACAAATTTCCAAATGGGAATATCTCAGCAGCCGCTAGAGATGCAGCTGTACCCTGGTGGAGTGAGCCATCAGTCCTGAGGGGGTTCCACCTAGTTTTGGTAACAGAATTGGATACAAGAGACAATCCACCTTGCAATTGTCCTCTTAGTGGCAGGTCTCCCTTTGCCAACCTCTCCATAGGTAAGGAAGAGTTGGAGGATTCAACCTGTGACCTTGGTACGCTCCACATAGTAGCTTAGGCTCTTTTGACGCAAGCTGTGTAGTCTCCTTTCACCCGAGGAAGAATGCTCAGTGAAAATACTGGGAGAAATGGACTGGTTCAGATGAAAATCTGAAACCACTTTGGGTAAAACTTTCTGTTAGTCCTGAGGACTACTTATCCCTGGAAAAGAAATAAAATCCTTTTCCACTGAAAGGGCTTGCAACCACTTATACGTCTGGCAGAAGTGATAGCCACTAGAAAACAGTTTTCCATGTTAAATACTTGAGATCTGCAGAAGAAAGGGGCTCAAAGGGAGGTTGCATTAACTGAGCAATGCAAACATTCAGGTCCCAGGCAGGGGCTGGTTCCCGAAAGGGAGAGTTAGTGTGAAGTAACCCTTAAAAACTTGGAAAACACAGGGTGAGAGGAAAGAGAAACAGGCTTCCCTGTGGAAACAAAGGCAGAAACAGCTGCCAGATGAACCTTCAAGGTAGCTGGTCTAAGGCCTAGGGAATTTAGATGGGCCAAATAGTCCAGTAAAGTGGCCAAGTCAGCAGATTCTGGCACAATTTGTTTCTCAACACAGAAGGAAAACCTCTTCCACTTAGAATTGTAAGTGGCTCTAGTGGAAGGCTGCCTAGAAGCCTTTAAAATATCCAGGACCCCTTGAGAAAGGTGCAAATCGGCAATTCTAATTCCTCAAGAACCAAGCCTTGAGGTGGAGGGATTTGAGGTCCGGACCACACTCTCCCTGTGCACAGGTCAGCAAGTCGTGGGCCCTGGGCAAGGTCAGGAGGGTGGATTGTCAGGACAGGAGGAGAGGATACTAGGGCTGTCTGGCCCAGTCTGGAGCAATCAGAACCACTTTGCAGGGCTGAGTTCTGATTTTACCAATACCCTGAAGAGGAGGGAAGAGGAAAAGCATATAGGAATTTCCTTCCAATCCAGCAGAAAGGCGCCCAGGGGACTGAGCCCAGCACTGGAGGCCTGCAACAAAACAGAGGAAGTTGATGGTTGTCTGGGGCTGCGAAGAGATCTATCTGAGGGTGCCCCCATCTGGCAAAGACCGACCCAATACCTGAGGATTCAGAGACCATTCGTGATGGCCCTGGGAAATCCTGCTGAGAGCATCCGCCAGGACATTGTCCTTTCCTGGAAGGTGAATTACATCAGGGAGGTGTTTAGGGAGTAAGCCAGAGACCACAACTTCATTGCTTGTGCACAAGGCTGATGACCGAGTGCCCCTTGCTTGTTGATGTACCACATTGTTGTGGTGTTGTCTGTCCTGATTTGAACTACTTTGTTCTGGACAACAGTTGAAAAGCCTGAAGAGCTAAAAGAACAGCTCTGAGCTCCAAAAGATTGATGTGGAGCAGAGATTCTGGGACCACACTCCTTGAGTGGAAAGGTCGCTAAGTGAGCCCGCCCTCAACAGGGAGGCATCCGTGGTGAGGGTGAGGGTGTGAAACGGGTATAAAGGAGAACCCTTGAGTAAGATTGCTTTGATCCTGCCACCACTGAAGGGCCAGGATCAGGTTTTGGTCACCGGGACTAATTTGGTAAGGGGGTCCCTCCTTTGAGACCAATAGGACCTCAAGTGGAACTGGATGTCCCTCATCTGAAATCTTGCTCCCTGCACGACAGCTGTGGAAGCAGCCATGTGCCCTAGGAGTTGCAGAAAGTGCCTTGCTGGTCGAGAGACCCGCAGGGTAAAGGAGGATACCAGGGCAATGAGCCTGGGAGAAATGCCCTGGCTAACTTTGTGTTCAATTCTGTACCTATGAAAGTTAGAACCTGAACAGGTTCCAGAACTGACTTTGGTAAGTTCAGCAGGAATCCCAGGGAAGTGAGAAGCTGCTGGGTGACTTGCAAGTGGGATTTTACCTGATCTGGAGACTGACCCACTATGAGCCAGTCATCCAGGTAGGGAAACACAGCAATCCCTTGCCTTCTTAAATGAGCCACTACCACAGCTAGACATTTTGTGAATACCCTTGGAGCCGAGGTTAGGCTGAAGGGCATTGCTCTGAACTGGTAGTGGCCAGAGAGCAGTTCGAACCTGAGGTACTTTCGGTGAGAAGGCCTGATCATGACATGAAAATAGGCGTCCCTGAGGTCCAGGGAAGCTAACCAATCCTCTGGCCTCAGGGAAGGCAAAATCATTGCTAGAGTTAACATTTTGAACTTTGGTTTCAATAGATGTTTGTTCAGGTACCTTAAGTCTAAGATGGGCCGCCATTCTCCTGTCTTTTTTGGGGTGTAAAAATATCTTGAGTACAGTCCCTTGCCCTGAAGGCAAGGGGGGACCCTTTCCACTGCTTTGCAATCCAGAAGGGAAGAAACCTCTGCTTCCAAAGCAAGGGCTTTGAAGAGTTTGAGTGGAAATTGCCTGGCTCTCATCTTTGGGAACTGTTTGAGCTGAGAACTAGGCCCTGGCTTACTACTTCCAGAACCCACCTGTCCGAGTTAGGGACAGCCAGTTCTGGCTGAAATAAGCCAACCTGCCCCCACTGGTACAGGAGAATCGCCCTGGCACCCATCAGGGTGCCTGCTTGGCAGCA
Organism: Neoceratodus forsteri; assembly: GCA_016271365.2. Lineage (NCBI taxonomy): Eukaryota > Metazoa > Chordata > Ceratodontiformes > Ceratodontidae > Neoceratodus > Neoceratodus forsteri. The sequence goes on along the minus strand of CM057453.1, from coordinate 292,266,871 downwards.
GCTTAGGCTGAGGGAGGGCGACTGTCTACCCGTGCCCCGCTCACCTCTGCCTCTGAAAAACCCTCTGTGAAAAGCAGAGGAGGCTTGAGATTGGTAAAGGGCCTGTGGAAAGGCCACCCCACCCCTACCCTGGGGGCATGCCTTTGTGGAGTGGCATGCCTCTCCTTAGCTTGGCACTTTTGTAGGTAGTTCTATATTCATCCATCTTTTTCATATAATTTTCCGTTTGATCACCAAACAGAGAATTTCCCGTTACAGGAAAATCCATAGCCTTTGACTGAGTATCTTGGGACAGATTAGTGCATCTGAGCCATGCCAACCTACGGAAAGCTACAGAAGTGGCCATGACCCTAGAGGAAACATCATTAACATCAACAGCAGTATGAAATTGAACTTTAGAGGCTTCAATGCCATCAGCAGCCACTTGTTCCAACTCACTAGCCAGCTGGCCCTGGCCTGCTTGGCTAACTCACATAGTGTCCCATCTAGATTGATGATATCTAGCCACATAAGCCATATAATTAGCCTGCCTGAGTCCCAAAGAAGCTGCCATATATTGTTTTTTGCCATGGCATCAATCTTCCTGGAATCCTTATCAGGAGGATGTGAGGCCAGGGAATATTAGCCTTGTCACAGGCTGCAGCTTGCACCACACCTACATGACTACACTGCTCAGAGAGGAAGTCTGTATCAGGGCCTGATAAGGTATACCTTCTGTCCATTTTTTATCTACAGGAGGGACAGAATGAGGATTTTTTAAATCTTGTTGTTTGCTTCCTAAATGACTTATGGAAAGGAACAGACAACCTCCTAGACTCTGGAATATCCATCATTTCAACATAATCAGGCTCCTCTTGCTCATCCATAGCCTCTTCTAAAGGAAGCTGGAGGTTTCTGCAACCTTTTGTAAAACATAAAGAGAAGGGGACTCCAGACAGCATAGGGGAGATTCTAAAGGTCTATCTGGAGAAATGTCCGTTCAATGGGCACGCCCAGACCTTCCTGTCACAAACATACTGATCAAATTCTCCTCCCTCATGTGGTTCATAAAATCCTCAACATCATAATCCTGAACCACTGGGACTGAACGAGCCACCTTTTCCCAGATGCAGGGGGTTCGACAGATCCCTGAGACAAAGATTGGACAATCTGAATGGCTTTAGCTATCTCTGCAGCAGTTGGAAAGACAATTTTGTACTCCAGACCTGCTGATTTCTTTGTCTTTTTTGCTGGGACTGGTTCCTCTGAACCAGCCTTCCTTTTGGCCGAGGAAGTCTCGCCCTGGTCAGAGGGCACTCCCTCTGGTCCAGTGGGTACTGGACCGGGCTGGCCATCCGGGTCAGCGGACTTTTTGGCCTCTCGTTCCCTGAGCCGGCCCAATCTCTTTTCCAGGGTGGCTGCAGGGAAATTTTTACACACCTGGCAGTCTGACAGGAGGTGGTCAGCCCCCAGACAATAAACACAAGTGGTGTGTGGGTCAGCCTTGGCAAAGGCTTCCCCACAGACATCACAGTATTGAAACCCAGTGGGCCCGGTTTTTCTTTTGGGTTTCTCAGACATAATGCCAGCCTAACCAAAAACTTGCCCTTTAGATGGCAGTGCCAGGCAAGACACCCTTATCGGTTCCTAACCGTGTCACGGGTATTTGAAAAAACCCCAAATAAAAGTTAGGTTTTTTTAGAACCGATAAGAACCGGGAACCGCACTCTAAAAGCCCAACCAGACAGTTTGACACATATATTTTAACAAACCGATCAGTTCAAAACCGAACCGATAATGAATTTCCACACAGACTTAATTTCTGTACTTACGGTTTACCAGATAGAGCTTTTAACCGAAATGCGGTAAAATAAATACTTTTTGCTGGTTCCAATTAACCGAAAATACTCGCTTGAACCGAGAAATGAACCGAGCTGAAGGAGCTGATCTCCGGAGCGACTGTTCAGTGAAGCGGAGTAAAGAATCTGACAGTTTCATTTGAAACTAGCCAGATAGAGCTTTGAACACCGCCCTCGTGCTGTGGAACTCCAGATCACTCTGGAGTTAACTGTTTCCTCTCCGGGGCAGTTCAAGTGTGGGGAATGACTGCAATGGTCCTAATATAGCAAGACTTCATGGTGTTTGAAACCTTCTTTAGGTACGTTGGAGAAAGGAGGAGTGCACAAGAAAAAATTACTCACCTTAGTAATGTTGTTTCTTCTAATGGAGTCTTGCTATATTACGACAATTGCAGTTTGTCCCAGCCTTAGAACTGCTCCGGAGGTGAAAGAGTTAACTTCCATGCCAGGCATGGAACTTGGAGCGCGAGCTCGGTTAGAAAAAGCTCTGTCTGTATTATTTCAAACTGAAACTGTCAGATCTTTACGAGCAAAACTCACTAAGGTTCTGTGTGGAAGCTGTAAACCTACACTAGCCAACTGGCTACTTAAATATTAACACATTTTCCTGGTCCCAACACCAAGACTCAAGTCAGGAGACCAGAAAATAAGATAAAAGAAAATAAAACGCAACACCCAAACACCCCAAAAGAAGGGTGGAAAACACAAGATGGGCATCAATAAGTGCCAACACTGGACTGCCCACCCCATCCCCAGAGTAGAGGTTCTGAGAGGGGCAGGCTGGGGGGGAGGTCATAATATAGTAAGACTCCATTAGAAGAAACAACATTACTAAGGTGAGTAATTTTTTCTTCAAACAACATGAAGTCTTGCTATATTATGACAATTGCAGACTACACAGCAGTACCTCCATGGAGGAGGGACAGAACCTACTTAGGAAATAGGCTCTGAAGCACAGCTGTGCCAAATCGAGCATCCCTCCTGGCCTGGATGTCCAGGGAGTAATGCTTAGTGAAAGTATGTACTGTTTTCCAAGTAGCTGCTTGACATATCTCTAAGATAGGGATGTCCCTGGCCGCAGCTGGGACTGCAGCTGCTACCTCTGGTAGAGTGAGCCTCAGGCCTGAAGGGGGAACCCTACCCAGTTTTTGATAGCAAAATTGGATACAAGAGACAATCCACCTGGCAATGGATCTCTTAGTGGCAGGTTTCCCTTTCCCAACCTCACCATAAGTGAGAAAGAGTTGGGGGGAGTCAAACCTGTGACCCTTAGTACACTCCATGTAGTAACTAAGGGCCCTCTTAACATCTAAACTGTGCAGCCTCCTCTCGCCAGAGGAGGAATGGTCAGTGAAGAACACTGGAAGAGAAATAGATTGATTAAGGTGGAAATCTGAAACCACCTTAGGCAAAAACTTCCTGTTAGTCCTGAGGACTACCTTATCCCTGTGAAAGGAGATAAAGTCAGTCTCCACTGACAAAGTTTGTAACTCACTTATGCGCCTGGCAGAAGTGATAGCTACTAGAAATGAAAATTACGTACCTACCGTAATTCTTGATCTTCTCTTGTATCTTCACCATTCATTACTTCCTGGGTGTAAGCCGGAGGCGCACACCCGTCAAGGAAACTTTTTTTTTTTTAAAACTTTGCTAACGCACCACCCTCGAGTGACGTCATGCATCATGCGACGAGGCGGCCGTTAGTAGCGACCAACTCCTCCTCCAACTCAGTTCTGTGAGCCGGAGAGGCAAAAGCGAAAGCAGAGAATAGAGATAGCGAGGCAAGATAGCCAAGGGATAGCAAAGCAAGGAAGAATGAACTGAAAAGGAATAAGCCGATGGAGGAAGGACAGAGGAGATAAGAGTATCCTAACCTAGGGACTGCAGGGCCTCCTTACCTGGGAGCTCTAGAGGAGAGAAAGGAAGGAAATGAGAAAGATGAAGAAGAAGAAGAAGAGAGAGATGGGATGTTGAAGGGACCAGAATGCCCAACAAGCATAGTTAGCTTATAGCTGAAGGCTCGACTAACAGGAAGCAAGAATCCCGGAGACAGAGCTGAAGAGAAGGTTCACCAAACCCCTGGAACAGACTCAGGAGGAATAGTCCTCATCTTCAACATGCATTGTTGTTGATACCCTTCGGGCTCCTGGCTCAAGGCCTTTAACCGGAGGACACCGAGGAGGAAGAATAAACCCAGGCAGCATGAGAGCTGCTCAGGGGTTTAGAAATGAAATGTAAGCCTTTCAGGCGTTTTAAGCATAGAGTGGGACTCAGACGGACTCGCCAAGGCAGGCCAGAGGCTTAGGCTGGCTGGGATTGGTTATGGTCAGCACTGCTCTTCTGTAAAACTGTCCAGGAGGACACTTGAAAGGAAAACCAATCATCAAAATCTCACGAGAAGGGTTGCCTGCCCTCATCTCCCTTCTTGTTTGTTTTCCTTTTTTTTTTTTTACAGATAATCATTTGCAGGCTAGAGCATGACCCCAATACCAAGAATGCCTATAGCAGTCGAAGAGAGTTCCTCAGCATTTTTCCTTTTTTTTAAAAAAAAAAGAAAAACAGACGTGCCTTCCTCCGCTTCTGCAAGGCAAGAATTAGAGAAGGGAGGTTTTTGATTCTAGGCGCAACAGCTGGAGCACGGGATTGCAGGATCAAAACTGAATAGCCTGAGCCAGGCTAAAACCCCAGAGGTATCTCGCCCGAGGGATGGCAAGATATAGTTGTGCAGTTTGATCGCCAATGCAAATCCACGAGATGGCCCAAGAATCTAGAGTAAATAATTTTCTGGAGAAATAAGAACCCTCCCCAAGATATAGATTTTTTTTTTTGGAAAATTGAGCAACTCTTCCTATCTTTTATAGTTTTTTTTTATATATATTTTGCAGAGAGAGGAAGGAGACGGAGGTGGAGAAGCCACAGGAAGAGGCCACTGAGGGATGGGGGCGGGTGAAGAATGAATGGTGAAGATACAAGAGAAGATCAAGAATTACTGTAGGTACGTAATTTCATATCTTCCTTGTCAATCTTCACCATTCATTACTTTCTGAGTAGTACTAAGCTCTCTTCCGGAGGGGGAAGAGGCCACCCTGAGGGAACAAGACCCCAGCCTTCTGCTGGTGAGAAACAGAAGGAGAAGACCCTGGCTTATTCAGAAAGCCTAAGTGGGGAAGAGCTAGGAGGTGCCTCCCGAGGACGAGGAGACGGAGGGAGCCCTGTAAAGTCTCCTAGCTCTAGAGGAGAAAAGACGGTGCCCCGAGGCGGAGTGAATCACCCACGCCGGGCCAGGGGTGACAACCTGAAAGACGAAGCCATGCCGTCCGCCTGATGCAGATCGCTGTCCCGCTAGCCTGGAAGCCACCTCACTGGCGCCATAAGATGCCCTTGCTTGTGTCTTGCCAGCCCAGGCCTACAGCGGAGAGGCACAGCTTGTCTGGTTTGCTCCGTGTCAGGCATTGATGCCAACAGCTGGGACATCATCGACCACAAATGCGGTTGTTAGGCAGCGTGGTGAGCCTGATGAGATGCAATACAGGCACTTTCGCACGAAGAAGAGAACACTCTTAGCCCAACGGTCGAACTGGAGAGTCCGCATCCGTTGGCGGACGTGCACTGGCCGAGGCGCCCAGAAGGAGTATCTCAGGTAAACCAAACCAGAGGGGCGGGTTGGAAGGAACCCAGACTCTGAGGGGGCACAATACCCACGCTGACAGTCAGCCCGGCTGGAGAAGAAGCTGCTGGGGATTGCCTGAACGGATAGACGCCTCCTGGAAGGGATAGGCCAGGAAGGTACCACTAAATGCTGGGCACTGAATTCACCAAGGAATTCTCAAGATCTCCCGTTGGGTACTGTCTCCGAACATAGAAATCCGAAGATCCTTCACCATCCTCGAGAGGAAGCGCTGATATTCTGTAAATCAGCATCGGAGGAAAGATGAGCAGGGGTTCTCCCTCAGAGGAGGGAGACGAGGATGATGGGGAACTGGAATGTCCAGAGGATTCCTGCGACGGTGGGAGAGTCGAAGAGACCCGCATGCATGTATCTAACATATGAGGAAGGCAGCCACAGAACCCTGAACTGCTCCCAGGATAAGGGACCCGTGAGGACCGACATGGCCTGGGAGGCGGGGGTGGTGAAGGCAGAGAGATGGGAGAGGGGCACCTCCGAGGAGGCAACTGTCTCTCGCGAGGGCTCTGGAATCCGGGAAAGGAGCCCAGTAGGAGGGATCCCGGATATCAGACCAGGCTAGAGAACGGAACTCTGGGAAGCGGAGCCTGAAGAGCCCTGGAGAGAACCTCCTGTGACGACGCTGGGACTGCATGGATCCAGAGGGGCAGTCCGACTAACGCCGCGAGGACACCCTAGAACCCTGAGGAGAGGGGGCGAGGGCTCTGCACTACGGCTCCTGGCCACCCCCGAGGTGGCCAAAGAAGACCGAGTGGCAGACCCCTGCACCCCAACCGACTCGAGAGGGCCTCCTCCACCACAGCGCCCCTGTCCCTAGAGGGGCAACAGCACCCCGGGGTAGCTGTCACAGGCCTCCAGAGAGGGGCCTCCCCTCCGTCACCCCCACATCTGCCCCCGGGCCCCGCCACCCCAGCCAGGAACCCTCAGGAGACGACGGTAGGGGGACAGAGGAGGGCCCGCGACCGCCTGGCACCCCTAGCCACCGGGGACCCGACCCGAAGAGTGGGGTGCCAGGATGGGTCCATCGTCCGAGTCATCGCCTCCGAGGAGGACCAGCTGGACCTCGTGCTGGCCACCCAGGGGTCTCCGAGGGCCACGGGCCTGAACGGCCCCAGTACCAGGGTGACGCCGCCGCCCCCCACACCGGTAGCAGCCAGGCCTAATTCCACACCCTCAGCAGCGCCCGGCAGGCGCCGCACCGCCTGGAGGAAGGACAAGGCCCGCGGCGCGCTGGCGCGGGACGGCGGCGGCGCACCGGCGAGAGCGCCGCCATATCCTAAGCGCCACGAGCGGAGCGCGAGGCCAGCAGCACCGCCAACGCATCGCCGCCTCGATCACCGGGCGCCAAGCGATCACCGGCACACTGAATGGTGCGGGATCCAGCAAGCCGCCCGGGCGGCGTCGGTCCCAGGCCAGGCCCAAAGTCGAGGCCGACACGGGGAGCTGCACCTCAAGAGGTGACTGCCGAGGCGGTGTCCGTCCGCGGCCCGGGAGGGACTACGATGCTCCCAACACATGAAGAGGCCTCCTCGGCAAGAATAGATGAGGACCCCCTCCTCCTCGGACCGTATAGGCCGGAGGCCAGGGGAAAGGACTAGCGACCTTGCCCGAGAGTCCAGGCGGCCTTGACGCCCCAGGTCGGCGGGCGCACAAGAGAAGCTAAGCGTGAGGATTTCGAGGACGCGGCCGTCCATCGAGAAACAGGCATCGCACGAATCCATATCATGGTTGGGTCCCAGGCAACGAAGGCAAACGTCATGCCGGTCCGAGACGGAGAAATGCCGGCCACAGCAGCACCGACGCATAGGGGCGCTGCCCGTCTTAGAAAAGCGCTTAGCTCCCGAACCGGACATAATGCGAAATTAACAAGACTAAAGCACAGTAGGAAACACACCCGGCGCCGTTAGATAGAAAAAAGGAACAGTCTTACCGGATCGGCGTCGAGTGCGAAGAAAAACCAGGAGTCGGTACACTACCACGCAGTTAAGGACGCTTCACACGCGAGCAGGTGCTGCCTCGACGGCGGGAGAAACAGAACTGAGTTGGAGGAGGAGTCGGTCGCTACTAACGGCCGCCCCTTGCCGATGACGTGACGTCACTCCGAGGGCGGTGCGTTAGCCAAAGTTTTAAAAAAAAAGCCCGCGGACAGTGCCCCGCCTCGACTTACACCCAGGAAGTAATGAATGGTGAAGATTGACAAGGAAGATACACAGTTTTCTAAGTCAAGTACTTAAGCTCTGCCGAAGAGAGGTTCAAGGGGGTTGCATCAGCTGAGCAATGCAAACATTAAGATCCCAGGCAGGGCAGGGTCCCTGAATGGCGGATTGGTATGAAGCAATCCTTGAAAACTTGGAAAATACAGGGTGAGCAGAAGAGAAGAGGGCTTCCTGCTGAAATAAAAGCAGAGACAGCTGCCAAATGCACTTTCAGGGTAGCTGGTCTCAGTCCCAAAAATTTAGATGGACCATATAGTCCAAGACAGTGGGCAAATCAGCAGATTCTGGGGAAATATGCTTCCCAGAGCACCATATGGAAAACCTTTTCCATTTAGAGTTATAAGTAGCCCTGGTGGAAGGCTTCCTAGAGGCTTTCAAAATTTCGAGAACACCTTGAGAAAGGTGTAGGTCAGCAAACTCTAACTCCTCAAGAGCCAGGCCTTGAGGTTGAGGGATTTGAGACTCAGATACCAAACTCTTCCCTGGGCACAGGTTAACAAATTGTGGTTCCTGGGGAGACACAGGGGAAGATGGACTGCTAAGGACAGAAGGAGTGGGTACCAGGGCTGTCTGGCCCAATCTGGAGCAATCAGAATCATCTTGCAGGGTTGAGATCTGATTTTGACTAGCACCTTGAACAGGAGAGGGAAGGGGGGGAAGGCATAGAGGAACTTCCCTTCCCAATCGAGAAGGAAGGCATCCAGGGGACTGAGCCCAACACTGGGGGCCTGCAACAAAAAGCGGAAGTTGATGATTGTCTGGGGCTGCAAAAGATCTATCTGAGGGGCACCCCACCTGGCAAATACTAACCCCAGTACTAGGGGATCCAGTGACCATTCGTGATGGCCCTGGGAAATCCTGTTGAGAGCATCTGCCAGGACATTGTCCTTGCCTGGGAGGTGAACTGCTATGAGGGAGGTGTTCAGGGAGTAAGCCAGAGACCACAAATTCATTGCCTCGGTGCACAAGGCCGAAGACCGAGTGCCCCCTTGTTTGTTGCTGTACCACATTGTAGTGGTGTTGTCTGTTCTGACCTGTACCACTTTGTTCTGAACAGATGCAGAAAAAACCTGAAGTGCTAGAAAAACAGCTCTGAGTTCCAAAAGATTGATGTGGAGCAGAGATTCCTGAAGGGACCACAATCCCTGGGTGGAGAGGTGGCCATGTGAGCTCCCCATCCCAAAGAGGCGCATCTGTAGTAAGGGTCAAGGAGTGAGATAGGGGATGAAAGGAACCCTTGTCTCAGATTGCTCTGATCCTGCCACCACTGCAGGGCCTGGATCAGGTTCAAGTTACTGGGATCAACTTGGATGGGATCTCTTCTTTGAGACCAAAGGCTCTCAAATGGAACTGAATGTCCCTCATCTGAAATCTCTCCTTGCACTACAGCTGTGGAAGCAGCCATGTGTCCTAGGAGCTGTAGAAAATGCCTTGCTGGTTGAGAGACCTGCAGGGTGAAGGAGGAGGCCAGGGCCACCAGGGTCCTTACCCTTTCCAGGGGAAGGAAGGCTCTGGCCTGCTTTGTGTCCAGTTCTGCACCTATGAAGGTGAGTATCTGGACAGGTTCTAGAACTGACTTTGGAAGATTGAGAAGAAAGCCTAGAGAGGTAAGCAGCTGCTGGGTAACCTGCAGGTGTGATTTGACCTGGTCTGGAGACTGACCCACAATGAGCCAGTCATCTCGGTAGGGAAAGATGGCAATCTTTTGCCTTCTTAAGTGAGCAACTGCTACCGCCAGGCATTTTATGAATACCCTTGGGGCAGAGGTAAGGCCGAAGGGCATTGCTCTGAACTGATAATGGCCTGAGGGCAGTTCGAATCTGAGGTACTTTCAATGGGAGCTTCTGATAAGAACATGGAAGTAGGCATCCTTGAGGTCCAGGGAAGCTAGCCAGTCCCTGGCCTTAGGAAGGTAAAATCATTCCCAGAGTCACCATTTTGAATTTTGGTTTTAAAGGTGCTTGTTCAGATATCTTAGGTCCAGGATGGGCCGCCATTCTCCTGTCTTTTTGGGGTAAGGAAGTACCTGGAGTACAGTCCCTTGCCCTGGTGTAGAGGAGAAACCCTTTCTACAGCTCTGAGAGCTAGGAGGGTTGAGACTTCTGTTTCCAAAGCAAGAGTCTCTAGAGGATTTGCAGGTGGAAAAGATCTGATTCTCATCTTTAGAAATTTTCTGAAGCTGAGAACCAGACCTGTTACTACTTCCAGGACCACTTGTCTGATGTTAAAGACTCCCAGTCCTGGACGAAGTAAGCCAGCCTGCCCCCTACAGGTAATGGAGAATCGGCCCTGGGCATCCCATCAGGGTGCCTGTTTGGCAGGGGCTTTAGGCTGAGGGGTGGGAGCAGGCCTGCTCGTACTCCGTCTGCCTCTCCCTCTGAATGTAAGCTGAAGAGGAGGCCTGGGCTTGGTAAAAAGGCCTGTGAAAAGGCCTGCCCCTACCCCTGGAGGGCTGCCTCTGAGGAGTGGCTTGCCTTTCCTTGGCTTGTGCACTCCTATAAGTGGTTCTATATTCATCCATTTTCTTCATATAATTCTCTGTCTGCTCCCCAAACAGAGAATTTCCCACCACAGGAAAATCCATAGCCTGGGTATCCTGTGACAGACTAGTACACCTGAGCCAAGCCAATCTACGAAAAGCCACAGATGTAGCCATGACTCTTGAGGATACGTCATTAGAATCCACTGCAGCATGGAACTGCACCTTAGATGCCTCAATACCATCAGCAGCTACCTGTTCCAGCTCCTTGGCAAGCTGACCAGGGGCCTGTTTGGCTAAAGCCATGACAGTATCCCATCTGGATTTCTGGTATCTTGCAACATAGGCCATATAATTTGCCTGTCTGAGTCCCAAGGATGCTGCCATGTATTGTTTTTTAACCATGGCATCAATCTTCCTGAATCCTTGTCAGGAGGATGTGAAGCCAGGGAATATTAGCCTATCACAGGCACTGGCCTGCACTACCCAACATGGCTGCATTGCTGTGAAAGAAACTCTGTATCAGGACTGACAAAGTGTACCTCCTGTCCATCTTTTTTATCCACAGGGGCACAGAATTAGGAGCTTTTAAAATTTTTATTGTTTGTTTCCTAAAAGATTTATGTAAAGGAATAGACAATCTCCTGGACTCTGGGATATCCATCATCTCCACACAGTCAGGCTCCTCTTGCTCATCCACAGCTTCCTCCAAAGGGAGCTGGAGGGTTTCAGCAACTTTTTTATAAAACAGAAAATGAGAAGGGGACTCAGAAAGCCTAGGGGGAGACTCTCCTAAAGGTCTGTCTGGGGAGATGTCCGGTTCAATGGGCACATCCAGACTTTCAAAATCACATTCACACTGTTCATAATCATCCTCCCCCTCCTCTCGTTCATAAAACTCCTCTATATCATATTCTTGAACCGGTGGAACCGGCCGAACCGACCTTTTACCAGATAGTGGCGGTTCGGACGGAACCGGGGAAAGCGACTGGACAATTTGGATCGCTTTGGCTATCTCTGCAGCAGTTGGAGAAGGAATTTTTGACTCCACACCTGCTGATTTTCTAGTTCTCTTTGCTGGAACTGGCTCCTCTGAGTCAGCTTTTCGTTTGCCCGAGGAAGTCTCGCCCTGGTCAGAGGGCACTCCCTCGGTGTTGGCACGAACCGGCTAGCCATCCGGGTCAGCGGATCCTTGGCCCTGCCCTGAGCCTACCAACTCCTCTTATCCAGGGTAGCTGCAGGGAAATTCCTGCAAATCTGGCAGTCTGCATTGAGGTGGTCAAACCCCAGACAATAAACACATGTGGTGTGTGGGTCAGCCTTGGCAAAGCCATCCCCACAGACACTACAGTGTTGAAACCCAGTGGGCCAGTTTTTCTTTGGTTTCTCAGACATAATGCCAGCCTAACAAAAACTTGCCTTTTCGGCAAATGCCAGGCAAGACACCCTTATGGTTCCCAAACGTGTCACGGGTCGTGAAAAACGTGAATGAAATCCGAAGTGAACCGATAAGAACCAGGAACCGCACTCTAAATAACTTTAAATGATTTTAGAACAATGTTTAAAACAACCTGATCGGTTCAAACCGAACCGATAACACACTTACAAGTTCCACACAGAAAGTAAAACCTGTCTATTACCTACAATACCACAGACAGAGCTTGAACCGATCGGTTTGCGGTTAAAATAAATATAATCGCGGTTGAATTTAACCGAGAAAAACACTTTTAAACCGAGAAATGAACCGAGCAGTAGGAGGAATCTCCGGAGCGACTGTTCAGTGAGGCGGAGTAAAGAATCTGACAGTTTCAGTTTGAAATAATGCAGACAGAGCTTTTTCTAACCGAGCTCGCGCTCCAAGTTCCATGCCTGGCATGGAAGTTAACTCTTTCACCTCCGGAGCAGTTCTAAGGATGGGACAAATTGCAATTGTCATAATATAGCAAGACTTCATGTTGTTTGAACATGGAATTAAAAGACTAAGGGGGGGGGGTGGAAAAATCCTGGAAGGGGATTTCGAAAAAGCAGAGGCATTAAATAGCTATTTCGCCTCAATCTTCATGGAAGAAAGACAGGGTAGGAGACCAGGACGGGTGGGGAAGGGTGACAGCCACAGGCAGGCGGGAGTGGTAGAATTCACAACTGAAGGAATAAGGGAAGAGCTGGGTAGACTTAGGGTGGACAAGGAAATGGGGCCTGAAGGGCTACACCCAAGGAGGTGAAGGATGAACTGGTGCCACACCTGGCCAGCCTGTTTAACTTGTCCTTGGTCACAGGGGTGGTGCCAACAGACTGAAGGAGGGCAAAAGTGGTCGTACGACATAAGGGGGGAGGAAAGACGAGGTCGAAAACTACCGTCCCATTACTCTTACCTCGGTGGTGGGGAAGGTAATGGAAACACTATTTAACATCAGGTTGATACAATACTTGGAGATAAATGGCATGCAGGATGACAGGCAGCATGGCTTCACCAAGGGAAGGTCCTGTCAGAATAACCTGATAGAATTTTTCGATGAGGTAACACAGATAGTGGACCAGGGAGGAGCAGTGGACGTGGCCTATCTAGATTTCAGTAAGGCCTTCGACACCGTTCTACATGGCGGAATGGTGCATAAGCTGGACAGACTAGGGGTGGACCACAGGATCACCAGGTGGGTGGAAAACTGATTGAAGGGAAGGAGTCAGACGCTGGTGGTAAATGGGACACATTCCAGGGAACGGGTGGTGACAAGGGGTCAGTTCTAGGGCCAATACTCTAACATCTATGTTAGTGACCTAGTGGAGGGTCTGGAGAAATGGGTGTGCCTGTTCACAGACGATACAAAGGTCTGCAATAGGGTGGATTCATCCAGTGGGGTGCAAGCCATGAGGCGGGACCTGGAGAGGCTGGAGAGGTGGTCAGACACCTAGAAATTGAAGTTTAATGCACAAAAGTGCTCAGTGATGCACCTGGGGAGGAGAAATAGGAGGGAACCTTATTCCCTTGGTGGGGTGGTGATTAAGGAGAAGGAATCAGAAAGGGACCTGGGGATTATGGTATCATGAGACCTCAAGTTGGGCAGCCAGTGTAGCAGGGCGGTGGGAAAGGCAAATGGAATGTTTGTCTGTATTGTGAGAGGGTTTTAATAGCAGAAAGACGGAGGTGCTAATGACATTATATAGAACCATGGTCAGGCCGCATTTGGTGTATGGGGTGCAATTCTGGAGGCCTCACCTATGCAGAGATGTTGAGCTGATGGAGAGAGTGCAGAGAAGGGCAACCAAAATGGTACGAGGGATGCAGGATGTACCCTATGAGGAAAGATAGAGAAAGCTAAATTTGTACCCTCTGGAGACTAGGAGGGAGGTGGGAGGGGAGACATGATTGAGACCTTGAAATATCTGAAGGGAATAAACAAGGTGGAGGGTGATAGTTTGTTCAAACTGAAGAAGGGAGCGAACACGAGAGGACATGGCCTCAAACTGGAAGGTGGGCAATACAGAGGTAATGTCAGGGGGCAGTTTTTCACAGAGAAGGTTGTGGAGGCCTGGAACAAGCTGCCGGACGAGGTAGTGACAGCTGAAACAGTGGAGGGGTTCAAGAGGGCTTGGGATGGATTAAAGGGGTTGGGAAGTGAGGGTGGAAACATAACAGATGGGGGGAGGTAGGGTGTTGGGCAGACTAGATGGGCAGAGGGGCCTTTCTCTGCTGTCACATTTCTGTGTATCTGTGTACAGTTTTGCATTTTTTTCAGTCGCAGTCCCATTTTGCATGTTTTTATTTGCACCACTTCTGGGCAGGTGTCATTCTGTTTCATTTTTTGCACCAATGCCATTTTGTGAACTTTTTGGAGACTGCACTATTTCGCTTAGCTTTTGGTGATAGGACCATTCTGCTTTGATGTTTTTTTCTTATTTCTTTTTTTTTTAGACAGGGTGTGGCAACGCCATTTTAAGTTCTTGTTTTTTTTTTTCATTTTCTTCTTAATTTTTGGTAAGCAGGTAAGGCCCGCTAGACAAAAGTGCCTGTTTCCAGGGGTGACGTGGGAGCACTAGGAAGGTTAAAAGAGTTGTTCAGAGTCACACAGTATGCAAGAGGTGGTTTTGGAAATTAAATCCAGGTCTGTAGAATGTACCAGGCTCATTCACAGTTAGTTAGTTCTCTTACTTCAAGGCTATACTGCCAGTCCCAAGTGGTACCATTTTGCACTGGTGCAAAGCAGTTGTGCTGGTACCAGTCCAAACCCGAGCAAATACTTAAATGAAGCAGACCCAAAGAAAAAATTACTCACCTTAGTAATAATGTTTCTTCCAGTGGAGTCTTGCTGTATTCTGACAATTGCAGTTAGCCCCAGCCTTTAAACTGCCCTGGAGAACAAAGGGTTAACTTTTCTATGCATGGCATAGAATATTCCTCTCAAGCTCGGTTGAAGCCTCTGCTTGTTATTCGAACTGCAACCATCAGATCTTTACGAGCAAAACTCACTAGGTGTTCTGTGTGGAAACTAACATTTTTAACTAGCCAACTGGCAGAAAAATAATGTTTTGGGTCCTCAAAGGAAGACTCAAGTCAGGAAACCCAAAAACAAAAACCAATCAAATGAAATAACATTCCACCCAAACAGAACAGAAGGTGTAAAAGGAGGCACCTCTAGGGTGCCAACACTGCATCTGCCCACCCACATCCCAAAAATCTAGGTTCTTGGGGGGGGGGGGGGTTAGAATACAGCAAGACTCCACTAGAAGAAACATAATTACTAAGGTGAGTCATTTTTTCTTCAAACTACATGAAGTCTTGCTGTATTCTGACAATTGCAGACTACCAAGCAGTACCTCCATGGAGGAGGGAGAGAACCTACTTTGGAAACCGGCTCTGAAGTACTGCTGTGCCAAACCGAGCAACACTCCTAGCCTGGATATCCAGAGAGAGTAATGCTTGGTAAAAGTATGGACTGTTTTCCAGGTAGCTGCTTGACAAATTTCTAAAAGAGGATATCCCTGTCAGCAGCCAGGAAGCAGCTGTACCTCTTATGGAATGAGCCCTCAGGCCTGAGGCGGAGTTTTACAGTTTTCCATAGCAGAATTGTATACAAGAAACAATCCACCTGGCAACAGATCTCTTGGTGGCAGGTTTGCCCTTCCTAACTTCTCCATAAGTGAGGAACAACTGGAGGGAGTCAAACCTGTGACCCTTGGAACACTCTATGTAGTAGCTAAGGGCTCTTTTAAAATCCAAACTGTGTAGCCTTCTCTCTCCCGAGGAAGGATGATCAGTGAAGAAAACAGGGAGAGACATAGACTGATTCAGGTGGAAATCTGAAACCACTTTAGGCAAGAACTTTCTTTGTTCTAAGGACCACTTTATCTGTGAAAAAGAGATGAAATCAGATTCCACTGACAGGGCTTGCAATTCACTGATACGTCTAGCAGAAATAATGGCTACCAAAAACACAGTTTTCCAAGTCAAGTACTTAAGCTCTGCTGAGGACACAGGCTCAGAAGGGGGTTGCATAAGCTGAGCAATGCAAACATTCAAATCCCAAGCAGAAGCAGGATCCCTAAAGTGGGGATTGGTGTGAAGCAATCCCTTGAAAAACTTACAGAATACAGGATGGGATGACAGTGAGGAAGACTTGCCTACTGATAGGAAAGCACAAACAGCTGACAAGTGTACCTTGAGAGTAGCTGGTCTGAGGCCTAGGCCATTAAGATGGACCATACAATCGAGAACTGTAGGCAATTCAGCAGCGTCTGGAGAAATATGATTCTTAGAACACCAAATGCTGAATCTCTTCCATTTGTGGTTTTAAGTCTTTCTGGTGGAGGGCTTTTGAGAAGCCTTGAGGATATCTAGAACCCCCTTGGGAAAGATGCAGATCTACAAACTCTTAACTCTTCAAGAGCCATGCCTTGAGATTGATAGACTGAAGATTGGGGTACCAAATCCTCCCCTGAGAGGATGTTAACAGGTTGTAATTCCTGGGAAGAGACAGGGGAAGATGGACTGCTACAGACAGCAAAAGGGGGGTACCAGGGCTGTCTGGCCCAGACTGGAGCAATCAGAATCACTCTGCAAGGTTGAGACCTTATTTTGACTAAAATTTTGAACAGGAGTGGGAAGGAGGGGGAAGGCATACAGAAACTTCCCTTCCCAATTCAGAATCAGAGCGTCCAGGGGGACTGAGCCCAGGACTGGAGGTCTGCAACAAAAGAGAGGGAGTTGGTGATTGTCTGGGTCTGCAAAGAGATCTATCTCTGGAGTGCCCCACCTTGAAAAAATCACTTTCAACACCTGAGGGTCCAGGGACCATTCATGCTGGCCCAGAGAGATCCTGCTCAGCGCATCTGCTAGCACATTGTCCTTCCCTGGACGGTGAACTGTTACCAGAGAGGTCTGTAGGGAATAAGCCAGGGACCACAGCTTCATGGCTTCTGTGCACAAGGCCGTGGACAGAGTGCCTCCCTGCTTGTTGATGTACCACATGGTGGTGGTGTTGTCCATTCTGACCTGAACCACCTTGTTATATACTGACTGAGAGAAAGCTTTTAGGGCCAGAAAAACTGCCCTGAGCTCTAGGAGATTGATATGGAGAAGGGACTCTTGGGGGGACCACAGCCCCTGGGCAGTAAGGGACCCCAGAAAGGCTCCCCAGCCCAGAAGAGAAGCGTCCGTAGTAAGGACCACTGAACAAGGCTGAGTAGCAAAAGGAACACCTTGTCTTAAATTGCCCTGATCCTGCCACCACTGGAGGTCTTGGATCAAGATCAGAGTCACTGGGATCAGTTTGGTAAGGGAATCCTTCCTCTGAGACCCAAAAGCTCTCAGGTGGAACTGAATATCCCTCATCTGGAATCTTGCCCCTTGGACCACTGCTGCTGAAGCTGCCATGTGGCCCAAGAGCTGGAGGAAATGCCTTGCTGGTCGAGATACCCGAAGGCTGAAGGAAGAGGCTAGTTCCATAAGAACTCTTGCCCCTTCTACAGGAAGAAAGACTCTTGCTCTGAGTGTGTCCAGTTCTGTCCCTATAAAGGTAAGAAGCTGGACTGGTTCGAGAACTGACTTGGGAAGGTTGAGAAGAAATCCTAAAGAAGTGAGCACTTGCTGGGTCACTTGCAGGTGTGACTTGATTTGGTCTGGAGACTGACCCACTATTAACCAATCGTCCAGATATGGAAAAATGGAAATCTTTTGCCTTCTTAGAAGGCAACTACTACTACCAGGCACTTTGTGAAAACCCTTGGGGCTGAGGTTAGGCCAAAGGACATTGCTCTGAACTGATAGTGGCCTGAGGGCAACTCGAACCTGAGGTACTTTCTGTGGGAGCACCTGATGGGAATGTGAAAGTAGGCATCTCTGAGATCCAGGGAGGCCAGCCAGTCCCCTGGCCTTAGAGAGGGAAGGATTATTCCCAGAGTTACCATCTTGAACTTTGGTTTTAAAAGATGTTTGTTTAGATATCTTAGGTCTAGGATGGGTCGCCACTCCCCTGTCTTTTTTGGGGCCAGGAAGTACCTGGAGTATAGTCCTTTGCCCCAGTGTATGGTAGGTACTCTCTCTATGGCTCTTAAGGCTAGAAGAGAAGAAATCTCTGCCTCTAGGGCAAGGGTTTCTGAGAGATTTGCAGATGGAAAGATCTGGCTCACATCTTTGGAAATGTTCTGAAGCTGAGAACCAGTCCCTGGCTTACTACTTCCAGGACCCACTTGTCTGATGTAACAGACATCCAGTCCTGGACCAAGTAAGCCAGCCTGCCCCCTACTGGAATAGGAGAGTCGACCCAGGCAGGCCCATCAGGGTGTCTACTTGGCAGGGGCTTTAGGCTGAGGAGTGGATGCAGCTCTGCTCATCCCCCTTCTGCCTCTCCCTCTGAAGAACCCCCTCTGAGAAAAGGAAGAAGAGGCCTGTGCTTGGTAAAAAGGCCTTTGAAAAGGCCTGCCCCTGCCCCTAGACTGCTGCCTTTGTGGAGTTGCCTGCCTCTCCTTGGCCTGAGCACTCCTGTAAGTGGTCCTGTACTCATCCATTTTCTTCATGTAATTCTCTGTCTGCTCCCCAAACAGAGAATTACCCACTACAGGAAAATCCATGGCCTTAGCCTGGGTGTCCTGCGAGAGGCTAGTACATATGAGCCAAGCTATCCTCTGAAGAGCCACAGATGTAGCCATGACTCTTGATGACATATCATTAGAGTCCACAGCAGCATGAAACTGAACCTTAGATGCCTCAATCCCGTCTGCAGCCACCGCCTCCAGCTCCTTGGCTAGCTGGGGGGGAGGCCTGTTTAGCCTGTGCCAGTACAGTGTCCCACCTGGACTTTTGATACCTGTCTGTAGAGGCCATGTAATTCACCTACCTGAGTCCCAAGGAAGATGCCATGTATTGTTTCTTTGCCATGGCATCAATCTTCCTGGAGTCCTTGTCAGGGGGATGTGAAGCCAAGGGAATATTTGCCTTGTCACAGGCAGCAGCCTGCACTACCCCAACATGGTTGCATTGCTGGTATAAGAACTCCGTGTCTGAGCCTGAACGTGTATACCTCTTGTCCATTCTTCTATCCACAGGAAGTACAGTGTTAGGAGACTTTAGGATTTTTTGTGTCTGTTTCCCAAAGGATTTGTGAAGGGGAATAGACAGTCTCCTGGACTCTGGGACATCCATCATTTCTACATAATCAGGCTCCTCTTGATCTTCCACAGCCTGCTCCATAGGAAGCTGGAGGGTTTCAGCCACCTTTCTGTAGAACAAAGTGAGAAGGGGGCTCAGAAAGCCTAGGAGGGGAAACACCTGAAGGTCTGTCTGGGGAGATGTCTGGTTCCACAGGCACATCCAGACCCTCACTTTTACCATTATCATCCTCAAATTCCCCTTCCTCTTCAAACTCCAGTTCATAAAAATCTTCGAGAGTATAATCTTGAACCGGGGGAACCAACCGAATTGAACCCCTGCCAGAAGGATCCGGAACAGTAGGAACCGAGCAGAGCGATTCCACAATTTGAATCACTCTGGCTATCTCTTCGGCAGTCGGAACATGAACCTCTGGATCCGAACCGGACGATCTGCCTTTGCGTTTTCTTTTTGTCGGAACCGATCCCTCGGAATAGGCTCTCCTTTTGCCCAAAGAAGTATCGCCCTGGTCACAGGGTACTCCTTCTGGTTCGGTCGGAACCAAACCGGGCTGGCCATCTGGGTCAGCGGACTTCTTGGCCTCCTTTTCCCTCAGTCTACCTAATCTCTTCTCAAGGGTAGATTTGGGAAGTTTTATATATTTGGCAGTCTGAATCGAGGTGGTCAAACCCCAGACAATAAACACAGGTGGTGTGGGGATCAGCCTTAGCAAAGACCTCCCCACACTCACTGCAGTGTTGAAAACCAGTGGGCCTGGTTTTTGCTTGGGTTTCTCAGACATGGCCAACCTAACCAACTTATCCTTTTTATGGCAACTGCCAGGCAAGACTCCCTTATCGGTTCCTAACCGTGTCACGGGTATTGGAAAAAAAAGTACTAAAACACGTTTTTTAGAACCGATAAGAACCGCTAACCACACACTAAGTAAAAACACAAAACACAAGATTTCACTATCAAATGGCCGGTTCAGTCGAACTGAGCCGCACTTTTACAAGTTCCACACAGAAAAACAGAACAATTCCTATCTAGTACTCATGGCACCACAGACAGAGACCGAAACAACTATGCGGATAACTTTATCGGTTTATAAAACCGATGAAAACTGAAACTTTAACTGACTTTCGAACTGAGCTGAAGGAGAAATCTCCGGAGCAACCGTTCAGTGAGGTGGAGTAAAAAATCCGATGGTTTGAGTTTGAAACACTCCAGACAGAGACTTCAACTGGGCTCGAGCTCAGCATTCTATGCCCTGCATAGAAAGTTAACTCTTTGTTCTCTGGGGCAGTTCAAAGGTTGAGGATCACTGCAATATGCCAGAATACAGCAAGACTTCAAGTTGTTTGAAAGAAACTGGCTCTAGTCTCTATAAAGTAACACACTCTAAAGTGGGTCTCAGTGATAACATTGGAACAAAACGAAAACTAAATTAATGCAAGTCTGGTAAAATGTATTCTTTCTACGTAGTTCCATGTGGTCACTGGGCATTAATTTACTGCTGGGTGTAAATAACAAGCAACCACCAAATGTGCCTTAGCAAAGTACTTGAGTCTATGGCTGACTCTACCAATGACTCTGAATTTATTGCCACATGGAACTTTAATATAAATTGGCTCAATTGTGCCTCAGCACACCAGAAAGATATGGTGGCCAGCTCTTATCTCGTGCAGCTGATCTCTGAACCTACAAGGCTAACTCACAAACCTGGAAACCACACTCTCATGGACTGGCTCCTCTCAAGCACACCTGATAGGATTATCTGACGTTGCTGTGCTTGCCGATACACTGAATGACCATTCACCTATTTCCTGCAAATGGTGCAATAAATAAAAAAAAAAAAAAACCTACCAATATCCATAGGAAGCAGAGTCCTGAGAAAAGGGCAGCCTGACTCACTACAAAAAGAATTAGCACAGATAGATTGGTCACCCCTGGACACAGCACAGGATTTCGACGAAGTATTGCAGTACCGTATAGATAACTTCAACGCAAAATGAGACAAATATGCCCCTCTCAAGAAAAGAAAATCCTGTGGATACAGTAACGGGTTACTGGTGAACTCTTGGATCGAGGAAGGGACAGGGCCAACCTCTGGAGCTGGGTCAAATGCTCTGGTAAGATAGATAACCTTCAGAAATATAGGGCTGCCAGAAATAAATGTACACAGCTCATCAGGAGCACTATGCCTTGTTAAATAAAGTTATTGAATGATTGACTGATTGATTGATTAAGGCAGATCACTTTAAGGGAGAATTAGAAAGTAGATGGGGTGATGGGAGACGTTTCTGGGATAACCTGAAGGACCTCCTGGGAAAGGACCATAAGAAACAACCCCTGCTGCTCAATATCAACGGCATGAACACTGCGGATCCTTTCACCATAGCCGAGGAGTTCAATTCTGCCTTCACGGACCTAAGCTCCGTTCTCCCCACTGACTACCTTATGCAAACTGATACGGACTCGGACAGATTACCTACCGAGAATCCACACCCCACCTTCTACTTCAAACGAGTCACGGTGAAGGAAGCCATGGGATATGTAAAAAAAAAAAAAAGTCTTGGGCAAGACTAGACAAAGGAGCGATAATATCGACTTGAAACTAGTCTCACTGGTTATAGATGAGCTAATAGTACCCATATCTAAAACATTTAATAAATCACTCGCCATTGCTAAATTTCCCCCACTTTGGAAACAGGCACTAGTGACCCCTGTGTACAAAAGCGGGGACAGGTCCTACACAGCAAACTATAGGCCTATTTCCATTCTATCTCCCTTATCCACAGCACTGGAGAGGACAGTGGGCGACTAAATCACAGATCACATCCAGAAATACCAACTGAAATGCCCTCCGCAGCATAGTTTTGGGAAAAACCACAACACTACCTCAGCCCTGATTGATTTCACTGACTATGTCCATAAGTCCTTAGATGAGGGTAAACTGGTTGGCTCCATCTTTATCGACCTCACTAAGGCCTTTGACATGGTCGACCATCAGCTCCTTCTGTATCAACTGCGGTCCCTAGGACTTGCCCCCCAATACTGTGCATTGGTTCAAGGACTACTTATTAAACAGGTCACAAAGGGTTAAAATAGGCCAGTCACTGTCTGGATCCAAAGCAGTCTCCTTGGTTGTTCCTCAAGGGTCCATCCCAGGGTCCTTGCTGTTTAGCTTGTTCTTGAATGCTCCCCTGGAGGCTAGCACTAGTAAAATTATCTTATACGCAGACAATGCTGTTACACTCAGCAGTCACCAGCATCTTGAGACCCTTCAAGCCAAGCTGCAGACTGCCTTCCAATCACTGGAGAACTGGTTCAGCTCTTATAAGTTACTGCTAAACTACAAAAAAATGAAAACGATGCTCCTATCAAGCCCATTGTTAAAGTGGATGTACTCCACCTTAATCACCAATAACAATTCTTACCCCTTGGAGCAAGTGCATGCCTTCAAATACCTAGGTGTCACGATAGCTGATACCCTCTCCTATGTGCAGCACACAGACTTGGTGGTAAAGGCAGCGAACACCGAACTTGGAGTCTTCAACAGGCACAGGAAAGGCCTCACACCCAGCGCCCTACGGATCTCTGTCTCCAGCTCCATACTATCCATAATTGACTACGGCCTGAGAGTTTATGATGTTGCCACAGATTCTGCCCTCAAGAGGGTAGTCACAGCTCTAAACAAGGTGTGCAGACTGCTACTCAGTGCGGACCGCTTCACACATACTTGCACCCTCTATGATCACTCCAACCTGCTCTCCTTAAGGGATAGGACCACATTCTAAATATGCCTTCTAGAAAGGAAATCAATGCTGGGACAAGCCCCACCTTGCATCACCAACATGTTAGCATACACCAACTCCGAACATATTACGCAAGTCAAGGAGCTAAACCCGCTAAGTGTCCCTTTTCGCAGGACAGTACTGGGTCAACGGTCCTTCTCCTATTGAGCCCCTCTGTGGCTAAACGAGCTCCCATCTACCTTGCTAAATATTTCGAACCCCAGAAATGAAAATTATGTACCTACCGTATTTATGATCTTTCTATGTATCTTCACCATTCATCACCTTTGGGTACATGGCCAGAGGTCATGACCCCGCAGGAGCTCTTTTTTTTTGGTAGGCAGAGCTGACACACCATCGGCACCACCCTTGAGGTCGATGCATTGCGTGGCATTCGCAGGCTGGCCATTCGGCGCTGTCAACTCTGCCTGCCAGTTCTGAGTCGCCCGAGAGGCAAGAGGAAGGGAGTGGAGGGTGGGAAAAGGAAGTCCAAGGGACAGGAAAAAGGAAAAGATATAAAACTAAAAGGAGAAATAACGACTGAGAAGACAGAGAGAAAGAAGTCGGAAACTAAAGGGATTGGGACGGGCCCCAATCTCTGGAAATAGAGGAGGGAGGTAGGGTTGGATAAAGAATTTAGAAGGAAGGATGAGAGGGGAGGAGGTTAAACACATCCCAGTCCCTGGTCCGTCTCTAGATTGTATAGGAACTGCAAGGAGTAGCCAAAGGCTTCTTGCCAGAATTCAAGGCACAGAATGGCTGGAAAAACTCCATCTGAGCAGAATCGGCTATTCTGGAAGAAGTACAGGGCACAGAGAATTAACACCCTCTCAGAGAAAGATTTCTGGTGAAAAAAGGAAAAGGAGTTTTTTTTTTTTTTTTTTGTAATACAGGATAGTCCAAAGGACGAGGAAAAATAAGATGGACGGCAACAAGAAGGAGGAGGAGAGAATGGAGGGCAACTGCCAGCTCCCACCCCACAGGGGTGGAGCTAACACACTGGAGTAGAAGTGCCCCCCATGCTGACCACTCTCCCCAGAACATAGTCCCCCTATGTGCCCCTGTTTACCCCCACTCCTAACAAAGAAAGGAGGGGGGTGAGGTTGGGCATAGACAGGGAAGTGGACCCAGAGACTGAGGCCCCAGGGGGATGGAGGGCGGGATTGTGATGAATGGTGAAGATATACAGAAAGATCATAATTACGGTAGATACGTAATTTTCATATCTTATCTGTGTCAATCTTCACCAGTCATCACCGCTGAGTGAGTGCCGAGCCCCCCCCCCCCGAAGGTGGTGTTCTTTTACACCCTAAGGGACAGAGTCCCTTAGCTCTCAGTGGGTGACACACTAAAAGGGAGAACCTTCAGGGTCTGGAGGGGCCTGAGAGTGGGGAGAGTGAGACGGGGACCATCCGGCGGGGAAGGAAGTTGCCCCGACAAACGCCGTCTCACTCTACGGGAGAAGAGTTAGGTTCTCTGGTGAGCAGAGTTAATCACCTTACGCCTGGCCAAGGGTGACGACCGGGAAAGACACAGCCATGCCGTCCGCCTAGTGCAGATCGTTGTCCCAATGACCCTAGTAGCTACCTCGTTGGCATCATAGGATGCCCTCGCTTGGTGTCTTGCTAGTTCCAGGTCACGAGCAGGGAGTGCAATTGCTTGTCTGGTTTGTTCCGTGTCAGGCAACGAGGCTAGGAGCTGACCTAGCCTGGACCACAAGAACCTGTCATAGGCTGCATAGTGGGCCAGATGTGCAGAAATGGAAAGCAACAACTGTGCCGAGTAGAAAGCCCTCCTACCCCAGAAGTCAAAATCCGAGGAATCTTGATCTGGAGGCCGGTCACCGTGAAGGGCACGAAACACACTGGGAGTGTCCAACTGCGTTAATCCGGACTGTGGATGAGGCATGGAACCTGGAGAACTTCAGGGGGGGCGCAATACCGCTGGCAGAGATCCCTAGGGGCAGGAACTCTGGAGAAGGGCCTCTGCCAGGAACGCAATGATGCCTCCCGAAAGGGAGCAGGCCAGGGGGGCACCACGAGGGTAGCCTCGCTGAAATTGCCTAGAAAGGTGTGTGCCAAGTGCTCTGGATTGCTTAAAGTGGCAGGGGTGAGGTGCAAGCCCTTCAACATCCTCAAGAGGAAACGCAGACACTCAGCAAGATCAGCGGCTGGAGAGATGTGGACAAAAGGCTCCTCTCCTCCAGAAGAGGGGGATGAAGAGTTGGAGGGCACCGACTGCTCAGAGGGCAGCTGCTCGGGGGAGGTTGAAAAACCTGATTGTCCATTGCCCTGACATAAGCTGGGAACCGAGCAGCCACAGCCCTGAACTGCTCCCAGGAGAGAGGCCTGTTGGGACCAAGGATGCCTGGGAGCGCAGCAGAATGTGACAGAGGGATGGGGACAGAGCTGAGAAGAGATGTTGGCAGACCTCCGCTTGGGCTAAGGAGCGGACCAAGAGCACCCGAAGAAGAAGGTGCTCCAGAAGACTCCACAGCCGACAGCTGAACCACCATTTCGGTACTGCTTTGGCTGTGCCTGGAAGAATCCCCCCCGTGAGGTGACCAGGGCCATATAGGTCCAGAAAGATGGTTTCCTACCTCAAAAGAATGGGGCTCTCTCAAAGAGATCGAGGAGGAAGAGCAGAGATCCGCACTATGGCTTCTCCCAGAGCCTGGGTGGGCCCCAGAAAAAGGTCGCCGTGCAGACCCCATGCCCCTTGACCCCTCGCAATCTGAGACAGCCCTCCTCCTCGAGAAGGCCAGTCTAGGTAGCTGACAGCCCTGGCCAGCACCCGAAGGAGCTATCCAGGATACAGTACCCTCCCCTCCCATAGGTGCCCTGATCGGCCCCAAAGTTGGGCAATCCAGGCACACCACAGGCAGGGGTTTCACTGCTGAGGTGTCAGTGAACCCACCAAGACTGGGCTGCAGAGCAATGGTGGCCTGCACCACTGCCTGCTGGTCAGCACCCCTGAACCCAGTCTCGGCAGCCACTGACCCCACCTCAGAAGGAGGCTGACTCTGGCTTGTCGAGGACACTACAGGGCTGCCCACACCAACAGTCAACCTCAAGGAGTCAGACTGCTCGTCTGACTCAAAGTCTCACTCTGCCTCCGAAGAGGTAGAGGCCGAGGCCCTGTGCCAGACCATAGGAGGGCGCCCGATGCCATCCTTGCCAAATGGGGTGCCAGAAACTGAGACCACTCCTGAGCCAATGCCAGTGCCCCCCACAGCACTGCGAGCGGTATCCGCGGAGGACACGGCCCTGGCCTGAACAGGAGCCCCGGGGTCAGAACCAGTCACGGCATGGTCCAGCCCCACCACAACAGCTCCGACAGTGCCATCGGCGCCGAGGACGGCATCACCTGGCTCCACGGTGATGCGAACAGAGCCGAGGGCAAGGGCAGTGCCAGCAGCCACGGTGTCGAGTGAGAACCCGGCACCGACAGCTCCGTCAGGGCCCATGGTGCCGTGAACAGCGCAGAGACCCGAAATGGCACCGACTGATGGCGTTGAGGACAGCACCGACCCAGGCCTTGTGAACCACAGGTCCAACAACGGGGAAGCCTTCACCCCGAAGGAGCAACTGCCTTGGTGGCATCTCCGCCCCGAAAGAGGAGGCGGGACGGTCTCTACACCGCGAGAGGAGACTCGACGCGCAGCCAGGCTACTGAAGCCGGGCTCCCTCCTCCTCAGACCATGTAGAACCGGGAGGGGACCCGGAGGAAAGGCCAAGAGTACGCAGCTTGGCCCCACGAGTGTGCACCTGACCCCCGAAAGTCTGTGGAGCTCGCCCCACTTTCCACACGCGTTGCTTGATGACCCAGCAGTCCATGGAGAAACAGATGTCACACGAATCCATGTTTTGAAGCGGGCCAAGACACGTAAGGCAACGGTTGTGCTGGTTGGTGACAGAAAATTTACAGTCACAAGCGCACCGTCGCATGGCGGGCCGTACAGTCTTCGAAGTCTTCTTGCCCTCCGACCCAGACATGACCTACGAGGAAAGAAACCACCAAAAACAGACTCGACGTCGGCAAGAATAAAAATAAATGGAAAGGTCTTACCAAGCGACCTTGAGTAAAGCAACTAGAACCGGCAGGAGAGGAGCTGACAGACTGCAGCATGGAGGAAATAATAAGGACTGAAAATCGCAACTGCGTAGGCGGTAGGCCTCAAGTTCTGCAGAGCTTCCCACGAGGTGACAATCGATGGCGGGAGACGAAGAACTGGCAGGCAGGCGGAGTCGACAGCGCCTACTGGCCAACCCGCGAGCGCCACACAATGCGTCGGCCTCGAGGGCGGCGCCGATGGTGCATTGGCTCCACCTACCAAAAATAAAAAATAAAAATATGAGCTCCCGAGGGGTCATCCAAGGGTGATGAATGGTGAAGACTGACACAGATAAGATACTTCAAATCTGAATTAAAGCTGTGTCTGTTAAACAGGAGTGTCTGAGAGTTCCACATCTAATCCTAGACGTTCCTCCATGAGCACCGAGCCCCCCTCTACCCATGGTCTCCCCCAACAGCCTCATAGCACACTTCTCCCCCTTGCTTGCCCTGCTACCCTAAACCAGGTCAGCCCCAACTCCATCCAGCCTCGTCCTGTGCTGACTGGTGAATTCCTAGATGAAGTATAGTTCACCTTTTTTTCTCTTTCTCTCTCTCACTGCCTCTCTCTCTCTCTCTACTGCCTCTATTCTCTCTCACCCCCCCACACCCTCTCCCACGCTCCTCTGCTTACTCTCCCCCTTCCTTGACTTTGCCTACTCCCACAGTTCCTCATGTCTTAACTCCCGGCTATCCACTCAGAGACTACCCTAGTCCTGGTCATGCCGGGTCCGTTCATACTCTCTAGATACTGGACCACTTGTCATCCTCTGATGCTACTGTTGACACGGCCCACGTGGCCGCACTGTGTGTCTATCTTAAGCTTAATAACAGGTCAAAATGTTCTGTAAATACACTATTTATTCTCCCTGTAATCAAGCTGCCCTCACTTGCCAATTGTATTGTAAATGAGGTAAAATTATGCCTGTAACCTTATGTCTATAATGTTGCTCACTGATCTGACGGAATCCTTAAAATCAAATTACTGTCACTTCGCCATTCTGTTTCTTACTGATGTTATATTATACCTGTAACCTTGTGTCTGTAATGTTTGTTCACTGTTTTTTGATGTGGAACCTTCGTAAAAGAACTCGTGCTCAAAGGTGTTATCCAAATCATCAAATAAATAAAAAAGAAACAAAGTATTTGTAAGGAAGAGATAATTCTTTCAATTTGAATGGTCTATCGCCTCACAATCACCTGAAGCACCTTTTGTCTTCAAGCCACATCAGCTGAACTGTGAGTGTCCCATCTATAATGTTTCATGAAGGTGTGCAAAGAAAGCCAGGTAACTGCCTAGCTTAAGTTAGCCACTGAGGCATCTGCCCTTTCTGGCCAGGAAGATGCCACAGTCCTGGTTGAATCTGCGTTGATCAAAATGGGCGGCTTAAATTTGCCCCCAAGTAGGCCTCACTATTTGTGTGTTATCTGACGTTTAGCAGAGCGTTGCATCTCACTCCAGCACAGAAGTAGGTAGCAGCCCTGTACTGCCAGACTGAAATGCAATGAGTCACATGGCATACAGAAGGTCTGAGCCAGGCAAGCTATATACAAATGAAAGGAAAGACCCAAGAAACTCTGCATGTCAGAACAGAATTTATCACTGTAAGTGCAAATACAACTGTTCCCAGATGAAATGGTTCGCCATGAAATGAGGGATGAGTTAAGAGGTGGAGAGTGAAATAAATTATACACCAGATAATCATCATAGGAGTGGAGCTCTGTTTTATGTTTTTCTTGACTCATGCTGACGTCAGCAATGAGTGCTCTTCCTGACCTACCTAGTCACATAGCTCCAAGAGGGCAGAAAGCATCCTAGGCATTTTCCTACAGTACTATACATAACACTGTGACAGGGTGACCCTTGGCATAGTGGACACCCCTGGGATAAATTGGAAGTTTTAGATTTTCTCTGCTGTTAATCAAAAGGCAGTGGAAAATGTTTCTGACTTCCAGTGAGCTTGTAAAAAGACCTATCTCAGTGCTGAGGGAAGACAGACAGGGTGGTCAGTTGAATACTGACTGAGGAAGGTGGAATAACTCCTGGTAGTGTATGCTTTCACGCTGTTTGATTCATGCTAGGCTGAAGAAAAGCCTTGGAAACTGTTGAAGCTAAGCAGTTGTCTGACTTAACCATTTTGCCTTCTGTATATTTTACTTGAAGAAAATAAAATGATAAATGCAACCGTGCGTTTTTTACGAACGTGATTTGTGGTCTGCTTGAAATTATTTTATCCTATACCCACGCCAGGTGACAAACACCACCTTATCCTGGTGGAAAACTAAATACGGTTTCTTGCAAGACAGAATCTAAGCTCTCCTATCTGCCTAGCAGAGCAAACTGTGACTAGAAAAAAATGTCTGAACGGATGATTGTCTTCCTATACTTGTGACAGAGGCTCAAACGGAGGTTGTTAGAATACATTAAGGATCACATTTAGGTCCAAAGATGGAACCTGGGATCTATAGACCGGCTTGGTTCTGCTAACTGCTCTAAACTACCGAATGATATCCAAGTGCAAGCCTAAGGCATGCCCTTCGCAAGGGCCGAACAATGATCCCAGTGCCAAGACTTGCACTCTCAAAGTGCTAAGGGAGAGATCTTTGTCTGCACTGCCCCAAAGAAAATTCAAAACTAGAGGCACAGATGCCTTCCTCAGCAAAATACCTGCCTATCTGACCCAATGAGAGACTATAACCTAGATATCTATCAAACTACAGATGTAGAAGGTTTCATCGAGAAAATAAAAGTATGTAAAACTTTCCTGAATAACTATATCTGAGCAGCCTCCGCCTGTCAGAAGCCAAGCTGTCTGCTGGAGCTAAACCAGACTGGGATGCAGAATCAGACTCTGAAGACGCAGATCGTGCTGCTGAAAGAGACAAAGTTCTTGAACTGTTACAAACTGACCAGGTCTGAGAAATACAGGTTACTCACCTGTAACAGGAGTTATAGGAATGGTATATGTTGTTCATCCACACTTATTGGCAGGTTCCTTGCCGCTTTAAATCTTGCCGGAGGTCTTCAAGCTGGCTCCTCCCACCCACCCGGGTGGTAAAACTCTCGGCTCCGCCCCATGACGCCAGATCTGGCCCGCTGGAAGCTCAGGTTGTGCGTCGAAGCCGGGGAGGTCGGGTGGGTCGTGTGGATGAACAAAATATACCATTCCTAGAACTCCTGTTACAGGTGAGTAACCTGTATTTCTAGGAACATGGATATGTTGTTCATCCACACTTACTGGCAGACTCCTAGCAGTTCTCCGGGAGGAGGGAGGCAAGGCGCACACCCCCTACTTAGGGAAAAGAGACTGGAGAACCGAGGCCCCAAAACCAGCATCCCGGCATGACTCAAGGTCGATGTGGTAATTGGTGATGAAGGTGTGTGCTGATTTCCAGGTAGCAGCCCTGCAGATTTCCTGGATAGGGACGTCCCTGGAAGCAGCCACCGATGAAGCAGTATGGCGGGTAGAATGAGCTCTTATCCTTCTGGGAGGCTCCATGCCCGCCAACTTATAGCAGAGATCTATGCAGGAGGTGACCCACCTGCCTATCGTCCGCTTGGCTGCAGGTCTGCCAGGTGCGGCTTCAGCGTAGGTGACAAACAGCTGGCGAACCTCTGCCCGAATTTCAGCCGTGCGCTCCTTATAGTAAGCGAGCGCCCTTCTAGGGTCCAAGTATGGAGCCTATATTCGGCCTCCGAGGTGTGATTGGGGTAGAACACTGGCAGAGTCAACACCTGGTTAAGGTGAAACTCCGACACCACCTTCGGAAGGAATTTCGGTGGGCGCAGGACAACCTTGTCCCTGTGGAAGACCAGGTAAGGAGACTCTATGGAAAGTGCCTGGAGCTCTCCCATCCTTCTGGCTGATGTAACAGCCACCAAGAAGGCGATCTTCCACGACAGGTGAGAGAGATCACACCTGTGCATTGGTTCGAATGGCTTGCCCATGAGCTTTGCCATACCAGCAGTAGATCCCACGGAGGTGGAGGTTCTCACACTGGAAGGGAAATGTGATCAAGGCCTTTGAAAAAGCACCAGACCACCTTCTCCTGCGCCACCGACTGCTTCCCGGCCCGCGCCCAGTAAGCAGAGATGGCTGCCAGGTGCACCCTTAGGGTCGTCGACCTGAGCCCTTGCTGAGAAAGGGACCATAAATAGTCAAAAATGCTTGCCAAGGAACAGGAGGAAGGGTCCAGGCCCTTACCCTGACACCAAATGGAAAACCTTTTCCATTTGAAGGCATAGCATTTCCTGGCCGACTCCTTACGGGACGCCTCAACTACAGTGAGGACCTCGTCGGAAAGACCCAAGGCCTGGAACTCTAGCCGCTCAGGAACCAGGCCGTCAGGTGCAGGGGCTGAAGATCCGGATGGAACACCTTCTCCTGATTGACTGAAAGCAGGTCTGGGCGAGCTGGAAGCTGCCTCGGGAGCCTGGAGCTGAGGCTGAGGAGATCTGGATACCAGCATTGGCGGGGCCAGTCTGGGGCTACCAGAATCACCTGCGCCTTGTCCCTCCTCGCCTTGAGAAGCACCTTGTGGATCAAGGGAAATGGGGGAAAGGCATAGGAGAGGCCCGGGGTCCATGGCCTCAAAAAGGCATCCCCCCGCAGCGAGCCCTGCTGAGGGGGGCGGGCATGGAACAGCCTCAGCTTCGCGCTCTCCCTGGAGGCAAACAGATCCACCTGAGGTGTGCCCCACTGGGAGAACAGATCTTGTACTACCTCCGGCAGGAGAGACCACTCGTGGGATACAGCCCCTATCCGGCTTAGGGCATCGGCCAGGGTGTTGGGAGGCTCCTGCCACATGAATGGCTAGGAGATCCACCTCCAGGCTGCACACGAGTGACCAAATGCGGAGAGCTTCCTTGCACAAGGGCATGGAGCGCGTCCCGCCCTGGTGGTTTAGGTAGTACATGGTCGTGGTATTGTCCGTCTGGATCCAAACCACTTGACCCTGTAGAAATGGAGCGAAGGCGATGAGAGCTAGGAGGACCGCTCGGAGCTCCAGCAGGTTGATATGGCATCGGAACTCCCATGGGGACCAGAGGCCGTGCGCTCTGTGCTCCCCCAGATGGACACCCCAACCCATCAGAGAGGCGTCGGTCAATAGAGAGACCATCGGCTCGGGCGGACAAATGGGATGCCCTCCTGCAGATGAGCTGGAACGATCCACCACTGGAGAGCATTTCACATCCCCTGGGTCACAGTCACTAGCTGGTCCAATGGATCGCAGCGTTGAGACCACTGGCTGGCCAGCCTCCATTGAAGGGGCGCATGTTCTAGCTGGCCCAACGGACCACACCGGTGCAGGCCGCCATGAGACCCAGGAGGCGCAGGAAGTCCCGGGCAGGGTGCGATTGCCCAACCAGAAATGATCGGGCAAAGGAGGAAAGAACCTCGGTCCTGTCCGCCGGGAGCCGTGCTCTGGCTCGAAGAGAGTCGAGCTCTGCCCCGATGAAGAGAATCACTTGCTTCGGTTCGAGTTCCGACTTGGCCTCGTTGATGAGGAGGCCGATTTGAGAGCAAACCTGGAGGGTCAGATCTCTGGACCGCTCCACCTCCTGTCCGGAGGGGGCTGCTATCAGCCAATCGTCCAGGTAAGGGTACACCCGGACCCCTCGGCGCCGCAGGAATGCTGTCACCATTGCCATGCATTTGGTGAAGACCCTGGGTTCAGGAGACAGGCTGAAGGGCATGGCTCGGAACTCGAAATGGGATCCTTCCGCTCGAAAGCGAAGGAATCTTTGGTGAGACGGACGGATAGGGACGTGAAAAAAACGCGTCCTGCAGGTCCAGAGAGCAGAACCACATACCGCGTTCCAAGGATGGTATTATCTGAGCCAGTGTGACCATCTTGAAGGTTCGAGACCTTAGGAACTTGTTTAGGTCGTGTAAGGAGGCAGTATAGCGCAGTGGTCTAAGGCTCTGAGCTGCAAATTTGGTGACATCCAGCAGACCAGACCTGGGTTTGAATCCCACAGCTTCCACTTGCATACTGTGTGACCCTGAGCAAGTCACTTAACCTCCTTGTGCTCCCAGGTTGCTCCTGTAAAAAAGCTTTCAGCTTAGTGTGCTATACCTGGTTAAACAACTAAATAAATAAATAAATAAATAAATAAATAGGTCGAGAATGGGGCGCCAGCCCCCCGTCTGTTTTGGGACAAGGAAGTACCTGGACACAAACCCCGGGTCTGAGGAGGGTCCGCCACCTCTCTGATCACCTCTTTCTTGAGGAGCAGAGAGCGATGTCGGCTCGACAAGCCAACAGTGAGACTGCGGACCCGAGGAGTCCCCTAGGCGGCGGCTCTGAAGGCAGGGGCCTGCTCGAACTCCAGAGGCAGGCCTTTCTACCACTTCCAACACCCACCGGTCTGTGGTAACAGCAGACCAGGCTAAAAGGAAGTATCGAGCGCTCAATGGGGAACTCCAAGGTGAGGTGACGAAGAAGGGCACACCCTCAACCCGCCACTGTGCAGGCTGGAGGAGGGACCGCCGAGGAACCTCCTGGGCCTTACCTCCTGCTTCCTGGAGGAGGAAGCCGCGGGCTTGGGTTTGGGACACCAAGCGCGAGCCTGCTGGCCATGATGTTGCTGGGCCGGACGTGCCGAGGGCGCAGACGGACGAAAGGGCTTGGGTTGCAGTCTGCGGCCCTTGTCCCTCTGAGCGGATGAGACTGAGTCCAAAGTGGCATTGGATTTTTTGATCCTCTGGAGGTGACCTTCCACTCCAGGGCCGAAGAGGTCGGTCCCCAGGAAGGGGACATCCGCCAATTTGTGCTGGGTATCCGCTGTGAAAGTGGATATCCTCAGCCATGCCCGACGGCGCATAGTCACTGCAGCCGCAACTGACCTGGCGCACGAGTCTCCAATGTCCAAAGCAGTCTGAAGTTGCTGCTTTGCCACTGCCCTGCCCTGGTCCCGCACCTGCCTAACCGTAGTCTGCAGGTCAGCCGGGAAATAAGGGACTACCTCGTCCAGGGAGCCCAACAGGGCATGGGAGAAATGTGCCATAAGCACGGCCGAGCTGGCCTGACGAAGGCCAAGGGAGGATGCAGCGTAGACTTTTCGCCCGGCATAGTCCAATTTCTTGGACTCCTTGTCGGGAGGTTTGTCCACGTCCCTAGCATTTCCGGCACGCCGGAAAACGCTGTCGGTAACTAACCCCTCAGCTGAGGGATGTTCCGAGAAACCGGACAGGGAACCGGACCGGTCATACTTCCTGGCCATCCTGGCCGAAGGCGCAGGGCAGGAAGCAGGGCGCTGCCAGAGCTCCAAGGCCGAGCCGACAATGGCCTCGGCCACAGGAAAGGCCTCTGTAGGGGAATCCCCTCGGTCCAATATCTCCGTGAGGGGATACTTGGCCCGCTTGGATACGGGCTCGAGCTGCATCCTGGTGGACTCCGAGATGAGCCTAAGCAAACCCAGAAAAGACAAAGGGCTATTGTCCAGTGACTGACCTCCAGAGGACTCCAAGTCCACTCGCCTGGAGAAAAGGGAGGAATCGTCGTCGGACTCGGAAGAGTCCGCAAAGAGCTGCCTCGGGTCTGAGCCACCCTCCACCTGCCGAGGGCGATCGGGAGTAAGGGTGACCGACAGCCTACGGGGTAAACCCAGAGCCGACAGAGAGTTCTTGGTCGGAGCCCCAAACAACGGATGTGGAGGCGGAGGTTCCACCATAATCGGTGGAGCAGCTGGTTTCGGCTGAGCAACAGGCCTGGAAACAGGCGCCTCGGCTAAAGCGAGGGGTTGCTTCGGCCGCTCTGGTGACAGCCACTTAATGGCCAGGGAAGGCGACGTCGTCGGCTTGTTCCCCGGCCAGCAGAAGCTGTTGCCACATGAGGTCCTCGTATCGTCGACGCAACTTGCGTCAAAGCCTCCCCTCATCCGAGGAAGAGGACAAGGATGAGCGGTGGCGCCGCTTGCCGTGGTGCCGAGACCGAGACCACCTATGATGGCAGGATCAGCTGGACCACAAAGAAGTCTGAGACCGAGACCGTGAACCTCGGCTTTTCCGAGGAGGGTGCAGGGAAGGAGCGGGGGAAACCTGCCCTCCCTTCGGCTCGGAAGGAACACCCAAGGGCTCCAGAACCGGAGGCACTGGCAAGCCCACGGGATCCTCAATCACCACCGGGGGAACCGGGGAGAGAGGATTTTCGGCTTCGCTGGTCGACAACCCGTCCAACGGGTCGAGAAAGATCTCAACTGTATCGATGGGAGTCTCGGTCAACTAACCTGATGGGGACAGCGTGAAGCCAGTGGCCGAAGCTGAAGGATCGACCGAAGTCGATGGTCGACCACTCGGGGAGGGGGACCTCTCCCGCTCCCATGAGCGTCGACAGACGGACTTACCCTTGTCCTCCTTCTTTTTGGACCGAAAGGAAGGTCCAGAAGATGAAGGTCCCTCTTCCTTAGTGGAGAGAGACAGACAAAGCTCCTTAAAGCAGAATATGAGGATCCCAGGGAGAGCGGGATAAATGCCGCGGCCGAGGAAGATGCGGCCCATGCCGCCTCCTCTTTGAGGGCTATCATCCACTCTAGCTGATCCGCCGAGCCTGCCGCCGAGGAAACCGCCAACCGGGCCTCTTTCAACTTTACTGAAGGGTAACGCTTTTCAGGTCGCCCAAGTTGCAGATGGGCAGCACGGTCCTCCAGGACGTAGGCCGAAAGAAGAGACAGGTCGAAGCCCGCGGGTCGTGCTCAAGGGCTCCAAGCAGTAAACGCATGTGAGTGCGGATCCGTCCGAGACATCTTCTGCCCGCATGGGCATCTCCGGAAACCGGGAGTCGATTTGTCCATCGCAGCCGTGAGGGAAATAGTTGACCAAAGTCTAGAAAACCTTAAAGTTTAATTTCGGAAAACCAAAGAGTTAGGAACCAGTCTTATACGCGGAGCGTTAAGGAGGGAACCTGAGCTTCCAAGCGGTAAGGAAGATCTGGCGTCATGGGGCGGAGCCGAGAGTTTTATCACCCGGGTGGGTGGGAGGAGCCAGCTTGAAGACCTTCCGGCAAGATTTAAAGTGGCAAGGAACCTGCCAATAAGTGTGGATGAACAACATATCCATGTCCCTAGAAATGAAAATTACATACTAACCATAATTCTTGATCTTCTTGAACCATCTTCACCATTAACTCACACTGCTGGGTTCAAGCTGAAGGCACTGGGACCCCGTGGAAGCCAAAAATCTTCAGGACGGCTGGCACCGAGGCACGCTGCGTGCATGCGCGGCATCGCAAAACTAGCTGGCAGAGCATAGCCTATCTCGACAACAGCCCTCACCCGCCTCAGTACCTTTTTTCACTGAGGAGGTGCAGCATAATCTAAGTAAACACTTAACCCAATAAGGGCACAAGATAGCCCTTGGGACCCTTGTAAGAACGGTCAACAATAAGAACTGTGTCTTCACAGCCCAAACCGAAACAAGGGAGGTGAAGACCAAGAAACAGAGAGTGAGCTCAGGGGATGGTGGCTGGGTGTGTGAATCAATGGTAAAGATGGTCCAAGAAGATCAAGAATTACAGTGAGTACATCATTTTCATATCTTCCTGGACCTTATCTTCACCATTGATTCACACTGCTGGGTTAGAGTACCAAGCTCAGACAAAAATCCTCTGAGTGGGGCAGTAGAAAACAGAACACACTCAGCACAGAAGTTCATTAAGGACTGTCCTAGCAAAAAAAAAAAAAAAAAAGGCATGCTGTCTGGCATGGACATCCAGAGGGTAGTGCTTAACGAAAGTATACACAGAGTTCCAAGCAGCCACTCTGCAAATGTCAGCACTGGGGACAGAGTGGACTTCTGCCAAGGACACTGCAACCACTCTGGTCAAGTGGGCATGAACTTGGTTTTCCAATCTGACCTGTGCCATAGAGTAGCAGTGGCATGGGCAAGCCACTATCCAAGCAGAAATGCATTTGATCATGAACAGCTGACCTAGCCGGTTCGAGATGAAAGAGATGAGCTGTTTAGACTGACTGATGTCCTTAGTCCTATCGATGTAGAAACTGAGGGCTCCTTTAACACCCAGAGAGTGGAGGGTGCATTCTCCCTCATTATGGAAGTTAGGAAAGTATGTAGGCAGCACCAAGGTTTGGTTTAAATGTAACTCTTACACCACCTTAGGCAAAAGCTTGGGGTATGTGTGAAGGACCACCTCGTTTTTATGGAAGACAGTGTGGGAGGCTGTATAGCGTAGTGGTTAAGGGCACTGAGCTGCAAACCTGGAGACCTAAGTTTGAATCCCATCAGCCCCCACTTTCATACTGTGTGACCCTGAGCAAGTCACCTAACCTCCTTGTGCTCCCAGGTCACACCTGGAAACAAGCTCCAGCTTAGTGTGCCTTTCCTGGTAAAACAATTTCCCCTTTCCCTGTAAGGAGACTGTGACCAAAGCATGCATCTCAGAGACCCTACAGGCAGAGGTAATAGCTACCAAAAATGCAGTTTTCAAAGTAATGAATTTAAGATTACACACAGCCGGAGGCTCAAAAGGCTTACGAGTGAGCAAGTGCAGCACAAGGCTGATATCCCAAAGACCAACAGGTTTCTGTTCTGGGGGCCTTATATGCACAATGCTTTTTAAGAATCTTTTGAAGACAGGCAGCTGAGCTGGAGTAAGGTTCTGGACTGGCTTGTGATAGGCCAAGAGAGCACAAAGGTGAACCTTTACAGAGGGGTATTGTAGTCTAGCATCAGAGAGATCCAGTAAATACTCCAAAACTTTGTCTGGTGGACATCGGAATGGATCCATACTGAACTTGGTGCACCATTCTGAGAAGTGCTTCCATTTGGCTGTCTTTCTGGTAGAGGGCTTACGGGTAACTAGGAGAATCTCAGAGACCCTCTAAGAGGCCTTAAACCTTCTCACGTCTATCTCCTCAGCAGCCAAGCATGAAGATGAAAATGGACAGTGTAGACTAGGATGGACAAGGGATCCCTAAATCAGAAAGTCCATCTGTAGAGGAAGAGGCTTTGGAGGGACCACTGACAACTTGTGATCACAGGAAACCAAATTTGTTGTGGCCAAAATGGAATAAACAGAATAATTTCACCCCTGTGGGCCCCCAGCCTGAGCAGTACCCTCTGAACCAGTGAAAGAGGAGGAAATGCATACAGAACACAATTTGTTCGACGCAGCCTGAATGAATCCTGACAAAAACACCAGGTTCTGAATTTTAGGAGCAGAATTGAGGCAGTTTTGAGTTGAGTGGGGATGCAAAAAGGTCTGGGTCTGGAGTACCCCACTCGTCAATGAGAAGACTGCACAATGTCTGGTGCTAATGACCACACATGAGGATCCGCTTCTGTCCAACTGAGTTGGTTTGCCAGACTGCTCTGAGAAATGCGTGTGCTTCTGATCTCATCGACTCCTACTGCCCAGTCCTGCTTACCTCTTGCCTTACTGTACCAGAGCTATTTCTGGGTTGTTACCTGCACTCTTCTCTTATTTGTACCTGCCCCTAGTCTGTAAGTTAAAGCACTTCTGATGTTGTCCTAAATGTTTTGTATTCGTACACATCACAAGTCTGTAATCCTAGGCACTTCATTTATTGGCCTAATGCTTGTACTCTCATCCAATGTTAATTTGCCATACTGATGATTTGCTTGTTCAGCTGTTATGTACACTCCCAGGTCGTGCCTGAAAATAGGCAGGTCCTTGCCTTGTGCACTTACCTGGTGAACAAAAGCTCAATAAATAAAACTATGCAGGGGCTCGCCACTGTAGCCCCAGACCCGATTAAATGTAGGCAGGAAATCCAGGAAATATTAAACTTTAGAAATGAAATGGCCGATTATATATATATTTATATATATGTATTTATACATACAGTGACTCAGATAAACGCATTTATCACACTGAATGTATGTCCACCCCATTGCATAAATATATATACGTGTACGTATACACACACACACACACACACACACACACACACACACACACACACACACACACACACCAGGAGTAAGCATGTAACATTGAGAATAAAAAGATGTAGTCCCACTGCAGCGGAATAACTCTGTGATGACATCACCACTGTGGGTTTATTTAAGTGATAACATTCAGTTGTTATTTATTATGTAGCTTTTGTTAACCAGGTAGGTACACTAGACAAGACAATTGCCTATTTTCAGGTATGACCCGGGAGAGTAGAGGAATAATAGATTTAGGTACATACAACGACATTGTATAAATTAGACATGTTACAGTTCATGTGAGGATACAGATTCAACACAGCATACAAAACATGGTAAGGCATAGATTACACAGTATTAACATAAAAATAAACACCTTGTGGGAGATAAGAGCAGTAATGTTACAGATTCAACACAGCGTACGAGCATGGTAAGGCACAGATCATACAGTATTAACATAACAACATAAACACCTTATGGAAGCCAAGAGCAGTCCCAGGGGCACAGTATCGAAATCCTTCAGATGTGACACTATATAAAGCTTAGCAACATCTTGGAGTCTGGTCTTTTGTCCAGGAGTAGCTCCAGAGCAGGGGAGTGCTGTGATGGATCAATTCACGGGGGTTTGGGGCAGCCACAGGCTGAGGCAAGTTTGAGATGGTTGCATAGGGAGGAACGGAGATACATCTGTGAGTGCGTGGCACGGACCTGGGCAGGGAAGGAGTTCCACAGTCTGAGAGCAAATGCAGCAAAGTCCCGCCCACCCATCTGAGTCCGTGTAGCCGGTGTCTTGAGGAGGGTCTGTTCCTGGGACCTGAGGGAGTAGGAGGAGGAGACGGACAGGACAAGAAATTTCACAAGCCCTGGAAGGGTGCCAGTGCCAAGGACCTTTCCGGTGAAGCACACCAAGATGAAGTCTATGTGGTTAGCGGGTGAGAGCCAATTTAGCCTGCTATAGAGGTCGCAATGGTGAGTGAGATGGGAGGCAGCCAGCACGAAGAGGCAGACATTATTGTAGGCAGTGGACCACCTAGTGAGGTGGACTTTGGATGAGCGGGCAAACAAGAGGAGCCCATAGCAGAGCAAGGGTAGGAGCACCCCTCTGGCAAGTGCAGTCTGAGCTGCCGGAGTAAGATTACTTTTTGCTCTGTATGCCAGACCCAGTCTGCAGTTTACAGTCTTGCAAGTATTCTGAATGTGGTGGCCAAGGTCAAGCTGCGGGTCCAGCGTCACCCCAAGGTATTTAAAGTTGTCAGTAACTGGGATCTTGACCCCATCGACACCAAAAACACATAGTGGAGTAGGGGAGGCCTTAATCTTGGCCTGA
Organism: Neoceratodus forsteri; assembly: GCA_016271365.2. Lineage (NCBI taxonomy): Eukaryota > Metazoa > Chordata > Ceratodontiformes > Ceratodontidae > Neoceratodus > Neoceratodus forsteri. The sequence continues at coordinate 292,226,920 of CM057453.1, read as the reverse complement.
GACCCAAAGAGCATGGCCTGGGTTTTCCTGAGATTTAGAACCCACTTATGTGACAATATCCAGGATTGGATGTTCCTCAAGTCCTCGCTCAGGTGGTGATTTATGACCCCTATCTCAGGGGAGTGAGTCAGGATGACCAGGTCATCTGCATAAAGAATAGGCTTGCAGTGGATAGCAGCAGCCAGGAGTTTGTTCACGAACATGGAGAAAAGCAGGGGGCCCCAAGACGGAGCCTTGTGGGACACCTATGGTAACAGGGCTAGTGTCCAAGGACTCCTTCCCATACTTAACAAGTTGCTGTCTGCCGCTTAGGTAGTTGGAAAACCAGATGAGCACCTCAGGTGATAGACCATAGGAGCTGAGCTGGGTGGACAGCATGATGTGATGTAATAATAATAATAACAACTCAATTAGCATTGTCAAAGACAATCACCTGTGTCCCATAGTTATTCTGACACTCCTAGCCTGTGCTGCTCTAATCTTCAAACCAGCCTCCTTCATAAAGCAGTTTCTCTTTCTGAATGCTGAATGCAACAGTTTCTCTGTCTCAGTGAAGCCTGCAACTTACTGAATTAATGGTCTGTTTCTCACTCCTAGCTGCAGGTAACACAATTATCATTCCAAAACATATCCACCCATTTCTCATAATGCCTAACAATTCCAGCCCATTCAGAAACACTTACACACACTCGGACCACACACAAACAGTGCTGCCAGTAAAGCCTAGACTCAGAGGTTAGAGTAACAAGCAATAAACAAACTTGCTGCAGCCCAGACCAGTGTTTGATTCTCACAACTTCCATTTCAATACTGTGTGACTCTGAACAAATCACTTAACTGCCCAATGCTCCCAGGTCACCTACAAAAACTTACCCAGTTACCAAAATAAAAAATTAAAAAAAAACAGAGTAAACAGGGAGAGAACACAGAAATTTTTTTTTCCTAAAGGGTACTAGCCCTATTGTATAAATCGCACACATGATGTGCGACTTGTGGAATATGGCAAACATCTGCACTCGTGCAGAGTGAACTGTAATAATATAGTTCACTCTGCACTCGTGCACATATTTTCCATATTCCACAGTCGCCCATCATGTATCCCCTATATGTATTGTTTAATTAGTAGTTCATAGATATTTACCATTTTCACACACCCCCCCCCGGCACAAACGCATCGCACTCCAAGATGCCATCCCTATGTGCCACCCCTCCCTCCTATGCTGCCACCGGATCTCCACCCAGTGGCGATGGAACTACGGGGGTGGGGGTGGGGGGTGACAACCACCCCGGGAGAGGAGAGAGTACAGTTACGTAAAAACTTCCCTTAGTAGATCTTCGAGAGAGGCTCCTGCAGTAGGTAATTACATATTGGACTGAAGCCGGTAGGCGTCAGGACCTCACAGAAAAATTTCTAGCTAGCAGTCTCTGACGGGGGACTGCCCCCATGTCAGGTGACCGATGTCATGTGACATCAGTATAAAGGGGCGGTCGCCTATGCCCGCCTTCAAGGTTCTTTCCCGACAAAGGCCAATAAGGCAAGATGAGAGAGAAGTGGATATTTCTAATCCTGCAAAAGGAGCTGAAAAACTTAGTGGGATGGAGGGTGGAAAGGTATTACCTACTGCAAGAGTCTCTCTCGAAGATCTACTGTTATGGTAAGTTCTTACGTAACTGTACTATCTTACTTCGAGAGGGCTCTTGCAGTAGGTAATTACACACAGTACTGAGTCCCAAGCAGTCTGGAACAAAGAGAAGCTCACGGGAGGAGGAAACTACTCATACACAGTTCCTCTGGCTGTGAAGGTCTTAGGAAAGAAGACCTTGTAAAACAGCCAACTCGAAGCCAGCTCTGCGGCGAGAGGCAATGTCCAAACTGTAATGTTTTGTAAAGGTATGGGCAGAAGTCCAAGTTGCAGCTGCACATATATCAGCCGCCGACGCATTCTTGAAACAAGCAGCAGTGGCAGCGACACACCTAGTGGAGTGACCTCTGACTTGACCTGGCAAGGTCTTGTGATACTTATCATAACAGAAAGTAATACAATGAGACAACCATTTTGAAAGGCATTGCTTAGTAACAGCGTTGCCTTCTCTTTTGAGAGCAAGAGAGACAAACAGTTGATCAGTCTTTCTGAGATCCTTTGTCCTGTTGGTGAGGTATCTCAGAATCTGGTGAACATCCGAAGTATGTAGGAGGTACTCCCCTTGATTGGAATGCGGCATAAAAAACGCAGGCAGTTCCATGGATTGATTCAGCATAGACTCCGCTACCACCTTAAGGAGAAACTTAGGGTTGGTACGCAGAGCCACATGTTCCTTATGGAAAATCAGGTATGGGATTTTGCACATTAAGGCCTGAAGCTCAGAAATTTATCGAGCAGAGGTAATGGCCACCAGGAAGAGAGTCTTCCAGGAAAGGAACTTTAGGTCTGCTGATGCTGCTGGCTCGAAAGAAGGCAGGGTAAGCTTCTCGAGAATGAAATTTAAGTCCAAGGAGGGGCAGGTGCATGAATGGGGGGTCTCAAGTGAAGAACCGCTTTAAGGAAGGTCTTATCGACTTCCAGCTGCACAAAAGACCTGTCCCCAAAGGGAACATGGTAAGCGGAAATGGCTGCCATGTGAACCTTCAAAGAGGAGTGACTGAGACCCAGGTCGAAGAGGTGACGCATGTAATCCAGCAGCCTCCCGAAAGGGCAGGAGAATGGCTCGAGCGCTATGGAAGAGGCCCAAATGAAGAATCTTTTCCATTTCATGGTGTAAGTGGAACGAGTAGAAGGCTTTCTGGCCTCCGCTAGAATCTCCGTCACCTGCGGTGAAACCCCGAACCGGGCTTGCACTACGTCTGCAGGAGCCACGCATGCAGCTGAAGGGATCAGAGTCCTGGATGGACCAGGGTCCCCTGATCCTGGGTCAATAAGAGCTGCTACAGAGGAAGAAGAAGAGGAGGAGGTTCCTCTGAATACTGATGCAGAAGAGAGAACCAAACTTGCCTGGGCCAGAATGGAGCAATGAGGATCATGCAAGCTCCTTCTGAACACGGGATTAGGGGGAAGGCATAGACAAATCTGCCCTTCCAATTTAGAGACAGTGCATCTCTCCAAAAAACTCCACACCCTGGAGCGAGTGAGCAGAAGACGGTAAGTTTTGCGTTGAGAGGAGAGGAAAACAGGTCTACCTGAGGGGTTCCCCAGCTTAGGAAGACATCGTCTACTACCCCTTGATCCAGTTCCTATTCGTGAGCTTGGGCGGACGACCTGCTGAGGTGGTCTGCCAACGTGTTCTCGACCCCCAGAACATGAACGGCCATGAGGTGAAGGTTGTGAAGCACTGCCCAATCCCAAACCTGCATCGCTTCCCTGCAAAGAGGGTAGGAACAAGTTCCTCCCTGTTTGCTGATGTACCACACCACACATATGTTGTAGGTCTGGACAGCCAGATGACCGGGAAGCAAATATAGATGCAGAGCTTGCAGGACATACAGCACAACCCTTAGCTCGAGCATGTTTATATGGAGAGTCTGCTCAAGTCTGGACCAAGAGCCCTGGGTCTGTTGAGATCCCAGGTAGGCTCCCCAACCCTCACCCGAGGTGTCGTTGTCAGAGTTTGGAGGGTGGAGAGAGACAGAAGGGAACTCCCTGGCAAAGGTTCTCCTGAACCATCCACCATTGCAAGTCCCAAACCATCGGAGAGGAGACCAGGATCTCCCAATCTAGGTCGTCCACCAATTGATCCCACCGGGGACCGAAGCATCCACTGAGAAATTCCCATGTGGAGCCGAGCACGACGCACCATCGGAATGGCAGCCACCATGAGCCCAAGAAGCAAAGAGGCAAAGGACTGACCTAGCAAAGACTCATCTGTGAGTAGACAACAAGTTGGCCTGAGCCTGAAGGGTGGCCACCCTGTCCGAAGGCAGGAAGGCCATACCGGAGGTCGCATCCAGGATAGCCCCGATAAACTGGAGTCTTTGGGATGGGATCAAATGAGACTTGGCCTGGTTGATGGTAATAACCAAGCTGGTGAAAACCTGCAAGGTAAGGGAAACGGAACGCAGGAGGTCCTCCCTGGACGGGGCCGCCAGGAGTCAGTCGTCCAGGTACGGAAAAATCTGAACCCCCTGGGCACGCAGGTAGGCCGCTACCACACAAAGGCATTTGGTAAAAAAATCAGGGAGCCGAGGAGAGACCAAATGGGAGGGCCTTGAACTGGTAGTGGTCTCCCTGAAAAGAAAACCGAAGGTATTTGCGTTGGGACAGGCGGATAGGGATATGCAGGTAGCCATCCTGCATGTCCAAAGCGCACAGCCACTGTTCCCACCGGAAGCAGGGGCAGAAGGCCCTGCAGAGAGAGAATTCTGAACCTCTTGTACTCCACAAACAGGTTCAGGGAGCTGAGGTCTAGGATGGGCCTCACATCGCCTGATTTCTTCGGAACCAGAAAGAAATGAGAATAGTAACCCGTCCCCTGGAGATGGGGAAGGACGGGTTCTATTGCCGCCTTCAGAACTGCGGAAATTTCTTCCCGAACCAGATGAAGGTGATCCGGAGAGTAAGACGACCCTGGAGGAGGGTTTCTAGGTTTCTGAAGAAACTCTATTGGGTGTCCTTCCGCTATCAACTGGAGCACCCAAATGTCTGAAGTGTTCCTCTCCCAACCCAGCAGATGCAGGGAGAACCTACCCCCTACCAATTCCTCTGGAAGACCCAGAGGCTGTGGGAGAGGAAATGAGCCAGGAGGTGTGGGGCAGCGTCACGGCTGGAGCTCCCGCTGCTCATTTGGGCGGGGGGGGGGCCCGATGTTTGCTGGCCCGCTTCCCGTTTGTGAAAGGGACGGCACTGAGGCTGAGGGGCTCTGTACATGGAACCAACTTCCTTGAGAGCAGTGCCCTTCTCTCGCAGGCCGGTGGTGATGTCCTTGACACCACCGCTGAACAGCACTGAACCCCTGAAGGGCACGTCCTGGATAGTGGACTGCACTTCCGGGACCAAACCTGACACTTGGAGCCAGGCATGACGCCGCAAACTGACGGCGAATGCCGAGCTCCTTCCAGCAGCATCCACTGCATCTTAAGTAGCTCGTAGCATGTGCCTACTGGCTGAATGAGAATGGACTAGGTCTGCCACTTCCTGTTTGGTCTGCGACTCAGGAAGTGAGTCCAATTTGGTTTCCACCTCACTAAGGGTGGCCTTCTGGTAATTCCCCATGTGAGCAACATAGTTCATGGCCCTAATGCCCAGAATGGAAGAAGCAAAAACTTTTTTCCTGTACTGGTCCAGAAAACAAGACTCCTTATCGGGTGTAGACGAGCTCAAATGCTTTGGTTGGCTGTGTGGCTGTGGGCGGCACTGATCATGACCGAGTCAGCCTTGGGGTGAGAAGTACGGAATTCAACACCCTCCGGAGCCTGATACAGCCTATCCACCTTCCTCGGAAGGGGGGGCTATGGCGGACGGTTGTTTCCAGATGGTGGAAACAAGGTCCACGTGAGGTTCGATCCAGGGTGGAACCAAGGTAGCAGCAACCTCGGGCAGATCCAGATGTGCAGCTAGCTTTTGCCGCTGTGGATCTGGCTCCAAAGATTTCCACTGATGCAGTGACTGGATCTTTCATAGCAACTCCGTGAAGGAAGGATCCTTCGAAGGGGACTTAGGAGGGGTCCTAGGCCAGGCTTATCTGGAGTTCATGGCTCATCATCGAAATCAGAACGTCTGTCGGAATCGTCCAAGGAAGAAGAAGATGACGAAGACCCCTCCCAGCTTGGGGAAGGAACAGACCCCTTGGGGAGCTTCCTGGGTAACATGCCATCCCCTGTCTTGGAACCGGAGGGGACACCTCTGATTACAGGAGAGGGAGAGAGGGGTCTCTCGTCCTGGACAAGGGGGATCCGGAGCGGGTTCCAGCGTCGGAAGGTGACTCTACTTCCTTGGTGAGCTGAGCCTTGGCGTCAGCCCACCAGGTAGCCAGAGTCTCCCTCAGGTCCACCGGCGGCTGGGGGCGGTGGAGGAGGAGGATATGGATATTGAGGATATCCATAAGGTGAGTATCCATACCCAGATGGTGGGAAGCCTGGCATCAGGTACTGCGGCATTGGATACTGTGGACCCGGATAAGACCACGTATACCTAGGCACCAGGTGCTCCGATGGGGCGGAAGGCCCTGGAAATGCCCCCGCAGGCGGACCGGGAACAGGAGGCTCGGTGGACGTCGGGTCCAGCATAGGGACGGCATCTGGGGAAGGAACGTCGCCTGGCGTTGGCAAGGACGGCATCCGAGGGTCTGATGTCAGGTCGCACAGCCCAGCGGGAGGGGGAACTGACGGAAGCGTGCCTCCATCCTCCATATCGCCCGGAGAAGGAGGATTAAAATCCCCGGAGTCTAACAGGGAAGATACTGGGGCCTCGGAAGGCAGCGGCGAATGCTGCGGGGAGCTAGGGATGGCGAACTGGATGACAGGGTCCGGCATCTGATCCAACGCCATGTGACCAAACGGGCCGACAGGTGTCTTACCGGCATGGTCCAGGCGGACATTGGAAGAGCTGTGGTCTGACTTAGCAGAACCGGTGCCCAAGAAAGGCTGGGAAGGGGGGGGTGGCATTGTCGGGCGGTTTGGAGACCGTGCGCTGCCCCGAAGGGTCGAGCGACTTAGTGGTCTTCTCCAGGCAGGCATCAGAGGAGTTGACATCCGGCTTACCGGAGCCACTCGCACCGGAAGGCCACACGGTGGCAGCCTTACCGGAAGTGGAGGCCTCCTTTAACCCGGAGGCTCCCGAAGGGCCCAAGTGCAAGCCAGACAGGAGGGTCAACGCCAACTTGGACACCTCCAAGAGGGCCGTCGCGGAACAGTCCCCCAGAGAATGTTACCTTAAGCACGGCGACTCCAGCCGAAGTTGCAGTGGCCGTGGAAGAGGAGTCCTGGTCCCGGTGCTTCTCCTTGTCCTTCTTTTTACGGTGACCCTCGGGCAAAGTTGAGGCCTGACGAAGCTTCTTCAGCTCCTTCTCCATGGAGGTCATTTTCTTTTTAAGGATATGGGCCTCCAGGGACTGCTGCCTCCGTCGACAGGTGGTAGCGTTGAACTTCAGGTAATGCTGGCACTTCTCCACGGGGTGGTCCAGGCCTAGACAGAAGAGGCACTGGGAGCGTCCGTTCTTGTGTGGGAGTTGGGCACTGCACGAGTCGCACTTGTTCTTGTGCTCAGAGGGAGTCGGGGACGACATACACTGCACATAACCTGACAAAAAATTCGAAGAAATAGAAGAAAAAATGGCGGTAAAACTACTGACGAACAACTGACAAAGCAGTGGAACTTAACCACGAGGCGCAAGCTAACGGCGGGAAAGAACTGGAAGGAGGGTATGGGGAACCGCCCCTTTATACTGACGTCGCATGACGTCGGTCGCCTGACGTGGGGTCGGTCCCCCGCCAGAGACTGCTAACTAGAAATTTTTCCCGTGAGGTCCTGACGCCTGCTGGCTTCAGTCCTATATGTAATTACCTACTGCAAGAGCCCTCTCGAAGTAAGATCTGCCATTAGGCAGCTCAATCCCTGCCCCCACCCCACCCCAGGTTGTTCCCAAACCCAGTCGCCGGCATGATGCAAGGTTAGGCAGACTGCCTCAGCCCACTGGGCCAGCCTCAGATATTTTTGCCAGAAATAGTTTTAAGCTGGCGCTACACAGTCAAAAATCTTGGCTTTCCACATTGTAGAAAACAAATTAAAATCACAGTTACACACACAAAAGACCCCGACACCTCTGTCTCACACAGCACATGATAAGATTTTGGATTTATTCCAGAAATATTATGACAGACTCTATACCCCAGAAACCCACCTGGACTCACAAGCTGTCTCTACCTTCCTAGTCTCAGTTCACTTCTTGGCACTGTCCTCTGCTCAGTGAGTGCAGCCTAACAAACCAATGTCAGTTGTGGAAATCAAGGGGATGTTTAAGAATTTGAAAAACAACAAAAGCTTTGGTTCAGATGGTATACCAGCAAAGTCGTTTATGAAAGTACATCTTGCCCCACTGACCAAGGTGTGTAACTAGGTGGCTAATCGTAACTCCCTCCCACCCACTTGGAACCAGGTTACAATTTCTGCTATTATGAAACCCAACAAAGACAAATCACTCTGCTAGTCCTACAGGCCCACATCGTTCCTAAATACCGATTATAAAATCTTCACCTCGCTGATGACTAAAAGACTAGATACCATTTTACCATCTTTAATTAAACCAGACCAAACAAGCTTTTGTGTGGGCACAACAAACAGAAGATAATATTAAAAGGACTTTACACATCTTTAACCATGTCATTCTGTCAAATATCCTGTTTTTATTACTTAGCCTCAATACTAAAAAATACTTGACCAGGTGGTGTGGGAGTTCCTCTTTGCCACCCTGCAGAAAATAACAGTTCTCTCAAACCACTGTATCCATCCTCTGTAGGCTTATGTCAAAATCACTGGCCAGGTCTCTCAGCGCTTCCACCTTCACGGAGACACCCGACAGGGCTGTCCCCACTCCCATTCTTATTCGCCCTATAGCTTGAACCTCTGGCACAAGCCATCTGTAAGACCCCAATACAGGGAGTCCAACCTGTAGGCAGACACCACAAGTTTGTACTTTATGCAGACAATCTCCTCACCTACATGACATAACCTATTGCCTCACTACCAGCCCTCTGGAAACTCCTGCAGAAGTCTGGGCACTGTGCAGGGTATAAATTAAACACGTCTAAGACAGAAGTATTGCAGTTTCATTATGACCCTCCTCCTGAAATATAACAACAATTTACCTTTAAATGGGGCCCACACTCCCTGAAGCATCTGGGAGTTAATCAAACAGACGACCTCTCTAGTTTATTAACAGTTAACTAATCCCCGCTGTTTCTGCGATGTCAAGCTGTACACCTACCAGTGATACACACGGAAGACTGCATTCGGATGGATGTGCTACCAATGCTCCTTTACTTGGCTCAGACTTTGCCTACGTCTCCCACAAAGGCTCAACTAAGGCAGTGGGCTAGATTAAAATCACAATTTCTTTGGGTTGGTTCTAGACTTCAAGTCAAGCATACCACTTTACAACTTCCAAAATCAAAAAGAGACCTGGCCCTCCCACACTTGGGAAAATATCACCAAGCAGCTCAACTTCTCACAACCTTGTCCTGGCTCTCTCCACACTATGAGGCTCTTTGGAAACAAACTGAAATGTGGGAGGCAGACCTACACCTTACATCCAGAATGCTTCTGAAACTGTTGACCTCTCCCTGTATTGTCAAAGGGTAGAATTAGTTTACTGACGCCACACTGAAGATACGGCATACAGTCATCATCCTACCAGTACTACAGCCATATAAATACTGAGTGATTCCTTCAGCATACCATGCAAACTTTCACAAACTTATTTCTCTAAACTATGGGGTTCCCTTCCCCCTTCTATTTGCTCTGTTCCCTCCTTTCCTGCTCTTAAATCTCTCTTCCATGATTTAATTTTTGTAATATTGGTTTGGTCCCCCTTCGCCTGCAATACCCAATCACTGTATTTAGCATTCCCCACTTCCTAGCATCAGTCATTCCCTATTTTCCTTATTTTTATATATTACTATGTAACTGATATTTTGACAGTTCCACAATGTACTATATGTAACTTACTGGTGGGCCTGCCCCAAGGATAGACCTCCTCCAGGTCGCCTTACATTCATATTAAACATCACAGAGGGTACCCCCTTGGACTACCTAATTTCCAAATTATATAGTGCATTAATAGAACAAGATAGTCTAACCACAGACTATTTACGTCTAAGATAGCAAACAGACTTTGGAATGGACATTTCAACCCAGCAATGGGATACATGCACCTCATGTACATAAACTGACATCATACAAGTGGAAACAGTTCTCCTGGAAATGCCTGTCCAGATTTTCCTGCATACCATCGCAACAGGTGAAATATACACTACAATTTGGGTCAGCATACTGGTGACTCTGTGACGAATCTAGGGTTATGCATGCACACATACTTTGGACTTATCCCAGTCTACAATCATTCTGGACACATCTCCAGGACAACCTGAGAGAGAGGTTTGTGATGACCTTGGTTCTTACCCCGCAAACATTATTATTTTTAGACTTACCTGTAGGGTGTCGTCAGCCTAGCACCAGAAAACTACTGGACAACTGTCTGGTGGTGACCAGAAAGTTTATCACTAAGAACTAGCCATCAAACAAGGTTCCAATGACAGAGTTATGGCAGAATTTGGTGACACATTTGTACACTATGGGGAATTTGATTACCAAGATTTCTCACACACTGTCAAAATTTGAACTCCTGTGGCGCAGGTGTGCTAATACATTATGGATAAAAAAATTACTTTGTGCCTTAACGGTAAACTCCTATAAAGCTGGTAAGTGCAGCAGCTGCTGCAGAAATTCCCGATATGGGTGTTTAGCATCAAACTATTTATTTTTTCTACCTCCCACCTAGCGATTCAAAAGACTGACTCCATCGATAATGGCTGCAGTGCTGAAGGCGGACATCTTACACACCCCGGGTAGCTTCTGCCAAGAAGACTATGCTAATTTGGGCTACCAACTCTGCCATTTGTTGGTAGCCCTCAGTAGCATAACCTCTGCAGCGGATGCCTCCCAAAGTGTGCGAGATGTTCACACGTGGCTCTGTCGCCATTATGGACAGAACGGGTCTTTCGAATTAAAATCGCCAGGCAGCAGGTAAATAAAAAAATGTGTTTGATGCTAAAAGCCCTAATCAGGTGTTTCTGCAGAAGCTGCTGCACTTACCGGCTTTATAAGAGTTTCCTTTTAAATGTAAACTAGTTTAGCCCTTATGCAAAATGTTTTACTGAAATGCAAGAAGTCTGAAAGAGTGCATCTACCTTAAACCTGTAACTAAGCAGCATTTGGTGTTACTGTACTGTTCTACCTGTTCATTCAATGTTTAAAAATTGAATCAAGTGTAATTAAGGGGAAAAAAAAAAACTTACACACGTACATTTTACACAGGAGGCTCAAGGAATAATATGCCCTTGGCTGCTATCACCACAACCATCACCATATACTTCCTGGCTATTAGGAATACTGAGCAATCTCTTGCTGACGTATGGAACAGATCCACTACAGAACTGCCTGAAAAGGAGGATCCCATATGCACCAGAGATAGGAGAGCCCTCACTGGCACATCCTCAGGAAACTCAGCCACTAATGTTGACAAACATTCACACAGTGCTCAGACTACTAAGGCTGAGGTGATGTGCAAACCAAAACCTGAAGCTGAATATGCACGCCTGCAGGATGTTTCCAGGTGCTTATCATTAGAGTCTCAAAGGGTAGCTCTAGCTATAATTTCACCAGAATAATGGGTAGCTCAACAACAGAAGAGATGGCTGCAGCCATGTCAGCAGCAGCCTCCCATTATTTTAACTATTAAGTGGGGAAAAGGGTAATGCTTCACCTGTGACTAAACTGTTTCTTGTCCATGTTATCCCATTCTTATTTTACTATCTGCACAAAGTGTTCATGTTCACAGAAGCATTTACATGCTCTTCCTGTAGTAGACAGACTGGGATTAACTTTCATTGTAACACGGCATTAATAGTACGACGTGATTACTACACACCGCCTGAAGGAAACGGGTAACGTGACCCGAACATAGCTGTGCATTAAATCCCTAGATATGCATGGCTACATTTCAAAAGTAAGAAAACCAACACTCAGTATTACAGGAAGTGGCTCCGTGTGGGTGGCAGTACTTTTTTCACAGTCGGTGAAACCGTTAACGATGTCACTAGTCCCTGTAGTCACATCACCGATGCAAGGAATTCCCACGTTGCACTCACCGTGTTACAAGTGCATTAATCCCCTCAACAAGAGGGCATTTCCCAGGAATTAATGCATGGTTGGGTGGTGGGAAGCATTCGGCCTTGTGCACCCTCCCCCCCAAACCATGCATTAATTCCTGGGAAATGCCCTCCTGTCTCAGGGATTAATGCTTGCGTATAGTAGCAGAGTGGGTCTCCGGTAGCTGCAAAATCCTACAGGAATCCTAGACTAAGAAGGAAATGAAAATTACATACCTACCGTAATTCTTGATCTTACTGTTTATAGTCACCATTCATCAATGGTGGGTACTACACCAGAGGTGCTAGGATGCCGTGGGAAGGTTTTTGGCTTTAAAAGATTTCTCCTTCCTAAGAGGAGGGGCTGATATCAAGAACGGTGCCGCCCTCGAAGCCAATGCACTGCGTGGTGCTCGCAGGTTGGCCAGTAACCGATGCCCGCCCCTCTAACACCTCAGTTCTGCTCACAGGACAGGAAACAGAGATAGAGAAAACAAGGGTAGGAGGGTAGAGCAAGAGAGCCCAAGGGACAGGAAGAGAAAAGGATATAAAACGAAAAAGGAAATAAGCTGGCCAGAAGGGTTGAGGCTGGTTCCTAACAGGTTTCTGTGGGGTGGACATCAACCTCTGCGAAGGCTAGGGAAGGGAGGAGATGAAGAAGAAAAAGAAGGAGGAGGGGAGGGGAGTGAAGGAGATGGAGGGAGAGGATGAGCATCCACTTAAGTGTTCCAGAGATCTCTGTGGACCAAGAAGAAGCCTACCTCCTTTGTCAACACCTTCTTGCTCTTTTTTTTTCCCCCAACTGGGAGAGCGCATATGACGAGGTGGATGAACCCAGAAAAACTGGATTTTCTCAGGAGGGTGTAGGGAAAAACAATCCCCCACCAGCAAGTGTGTCTGACAGGTGTAACTGACCGACAGTCCAGGAACCAACCCTAGGCCCACCAGGGAGGAGAAACACGATCCCTAACCGCTCCTTCTCTCCCCTCGCGGCCGGAAAGTGGGAGAGAACCCAACTTCAAGCCAAAGTTCACCTCGTCGCCCAAGGGAAATCCCGGGGTGTAAAAGGATAAACATTCCTATATTTAGCACCACTGAGGAGGTGATTTAACAAGAGAGGGAGACCTCAATGAGATTCCCACCTCATGGGGAGTCCGAGCAGACTGTATGTTAATAGGAAACCCAGCCCTGGGTCCCCTGCAAGGGAAAAAAGAAGCCAAAAGACTTCTGTGGAGAAGAGAGGGTCCCCTGCACCCTGGTCCCAGCAGAAATGCCTTTGCTAGACGGTAGGCATCTAGCCGGAGAGGGAAATCTGAGACAAGGCTCTCAGAACAGACAGACCCTAAAGGGCCCTTCCTATCTGTTAATAGGGCCCGGGGAGCCAGAAGAAAAAATTACTTACCACAGTAATCTTGTTTCTTCCAAGTGATACTCAGGTATTCATAACTTTACGCAGTCATACTTGCAAGTAGAACTGCCCAGAGAGAATTTGGAACATATGCAAATGATGGAATCTTTTGCACAAGCCACTTTTCAAATGCTGCCTTATACTAACTGTCTTGTTCTAAATCCCTCAGATTTCCTGGAAGCCTGGAAAGACAGGCCCATGGGGACTAAGTGTAATAATGATAATTACAGTAATAATAATAAATAATAGTAATAATAACAACAACACTATTGATCATAATAATAATAAAGGAACTTCCGTAACACCCAAAAAAGGGTCCTCCAACTGGAGGGCATAACACATGAAAGAATACCCTTGAATGTCCAAATCACCTGAAAAGGGGAGGGGGACAACAATAGTCATCACAATCACATCACGTGTGCCAGAAATAGCATTTATACCCCTGAGAGCACAGTATTCAGGACTGCAGAGGCCAAAGGTTCCAGAAGGGGAGGCAGGGTGGGAAAGAAAAAATTACTCACCTTAGTAATGTTGTTTCTTCTAATTGAGTCTTGCAATATTATGACATATGCAGTGAGTCCCAACCTTCGAACTGCTCCGGAGGTGAAAGAGTTAACTTTCCATGCCAGGCATGGAACCTTGAGAACGAGCTCGGTTGAAAACTCTGTCTGTTGTTCTTCAAACTCAAACTGTCAGATCTTTACGAGCAAAAACGAGCAAGGAGGCAGTATAGCGCAGTGGTCTAAGGCTCTGAGCTGCAAATTTGGTGACATCCAGCAGACCAGACCTGGGTTTGAATCCCACAGCTTCCACTTGCATACTGTGTGACCCTGAGCAAGTCACTTAACCTCCTTGTGCTCCCAGGTCGCTCCTGTAAAAAAGCTTTCAGCTTAGTGTGCTATACCTGGTTAAACTAAATAAAAAAAATAAAAAAAACTCACTAAGGTTCTGTGTGGAAGCCGTAAACCTACACTAGCCAACTGGCTACTAAATATAAGAACACATTTTTTTGGTCCCAAAACAAAGACTCAAGTCAGGGGATCCAAAAAATGAAAAACACAACACCCAAACACCCCAAAAAGGAGGGGTGAAAAACAATGTGGGCATCTACTAAGTGCCAACACTGCACTACCCACCCACATCCCAAAAGCAGAGGTTCTGAGAGGGGCAGGCAGTGGGGGAGGTCATAATATAGCAAGACTCCATTATAAGAAACAACATTACTAAGGTGAGTAATTGTTTCTTCAAACAACATGAAGTCTAGCTATATTATGACATATGCAGACTACATAGCAGTACCTCCATGGAGGAGGACAGAACCTACTTAGAAACAGGCTCTGAAGCACAGCTGTGCCAGACCGAGCATCACTCCTAGCCTGGATGTCCAGGGAGTAATGCTTGGTAAAAGTGTGAACTGTTTTCCAGGTAGCTGCTTGACATATCTCTAGGATAGGGATGTACCTGGCAGCAGCCAGAGACGCAGCTGTACCTCTGGTAGAGTGAGCGAGGAACCTTACCCAGTTTTCATAGCAAAACTGGATACAAGAGACAATCCACCTGGCAATGGATCTTTTAGTGGCAGGTTTCCCTTTACCAACCTCACCATAAGGGAGGAACAGTTGGAGGGAGTCAAACCTGTGACCCTTGGTACGATCTATGTAGTAACTAAGGGCTCTTTTGACATCTAAACTGTGCAGTCTCCTCTCGTCAGAGGAGGAATGGTCAGTGAAGTAAACAGGGAGAGACACAGATTGATTAAGGTGGAAGTCTGAAACCACCTTAGGCAAGAACTTTCTGTTAGTCCTGAGGACCACCTTATCTCTATGAAAGGAGATAAAATCAGGCTCCACTGACAATGCTTGTAATTCACTCATGAGCCTGGCAGAAGTGATGGCTACCAAAAACACAGTTTTCCAAGTCAAGTACTTAAGCTCTGCTGAAGACAAGGGCTCAAAAGGGGGTTGCATAAGCTGAGCAATGCAAATATTAAGATCCCAGGCAGGGGCAGGGTCCCTGAATGGAGGGTTGGTGTGAAGCAACCCCTTGAAAAACTTGGAGAATACAGGATGAGCTGAAAGAGAAGAGGGTTTACCTGCTGATAAGAAAGCAGACACGGCTGCCAGGTGCACTTTTAGGGTAGCTGGTCTCAGCCCCAAAGTATTCAAATGCACCATATAATCCAGGACTGTGGGTAAATCAGCAGATTCTGGAGAAATATGCTTGCCAGAGCACCATATGGAGAATCTCTTCCATTTGGAATTATAAGTAGCCCTGGTGGAAGGCTTCCTAGAAGCCTTCAAGATATCCAATACACCTTGGGAGAGGTGTAGGTCAGCAAACTCTAACTCTTCAAGAGCCAAGCCTTGAGACTGAGAGATTTGAGATTCGGGTACCAAACCCTCCCCTGAGCACAGGTTAACAGGCTGTGATTCCTGGGAAGACACAGGGGAAGGTGGACTGCTAAGGACATAAGGAGTGGGAACCAGGGCTGTCTGGCCCAATCTGGAGCAATCAGGATCATCTTGCAGGGTTGAGATCTGATTTTGACTAGCACCTTGAACAGAAGAGGGAAGGTGGGGGAAGCATAGAGAAACTTCCCTTCTCCACTGAGAAGGAAGGCATCCAGAGGGACTGAGCCCAACACTGGGGGCCTGCAGCAAAAAAGGGGAAGCTGGTGATTGTCTGGGGCTGCAAAAAGTTCTATCTGCGGGGTGCCCCATCTGGCAAATACTATCTCAGTACTAAGGGATCCAGTGACCATTAAGTGATGTTTGGGAAATCCTGCTGAGAGCATCTGCCAGGACATTGTCCTTTCCTGGGAGGTGAACTGCCGTGAAGGGAGGTGTTCAGGGAATAAGCCAGAGACCACAACTTCATTGCTTTGGTGCACAAGGCCGTAGACCGGTGCCTTCCTTGTTGTGATGTACCACATTGTAGTGGTGTTGTCTGTTCTGACCTGTACAACTTTGTTCTGAACAGATGTGGAAAAACTTGAGTGCTAGAAAACTGCTCTGAGTTCCAACAGATTGATGTGGAGCAGAGATTCCTGAGGGGACCACAATCCCTGGGTAGTGAGTTCGCCCATGTGAGCTCCCCACCCCAAGAGGGATGCATCTGTAGTAAGGATTAAGGAGTGAGACTGAGGGGTGAAGGGGACCCCCTGTCTCAGATTGCTCTGGTCCTGCCACCACTGAAGGGCTTGGATCAGGGTTCTCGAGTCACTGGGATCAATCTGATTAGAGGGTCTCTCCTTTGAGACCAAAAGGCTCTCAAATGTCCCTCTTCTGAAATCTTGCTCCCTGCACTACTGCTGTAGAAGCAGACATGTGCCCCAGGAGCTGCAGAAAATGCCTTGCTGGTCAAGAGACCTGCAGGGTGAAAGAGGAGGCCAGAGAGACCAGGGTCCTTGCTCTTTCCAGAGGAAGGAAGGCTCTGGCCTCTTTTGTGTTCAGTTCTACACCTATGAAGGTGAGAAGCTGGACATGCTCTAGAACTGACTTTGGAAGATTGACAAGGAAACCTAGAGATGTGAGCAGTTGCTGAGTTACCTGAAGTTTGAATCTGAGGTACTTTCGATGGGAGCTTCTGATAAGAACATGGAAGTAGGCATCCTTGAGGTCCAGGGACGCTAGCCAGTCCCCTGGCCTTAGAGAGGGTAAAATAATTCCCAGAGTCACCATTTTGAATTTTGGTTTTAAAAGGTGCTTGTTTAGGTATCTGAGATCCAGGATGGCGCCATTCTCCTGTCTTTTGGGTAAGGAAGTACCTGGAGTACAACCTTTGCCCTGGTGTGAGGGGTGGAACCTTTCCACAGCTCTGAGAGCCAGGAGGGTAGAAACTTCTGTTTCTAGGGCAAGTGCCTCTGATGGATTTGCAGGTGGAAAGGATCTGGTTCTCATCTTTGAAAATTTTTTGAAGCTGAGAACCAGTCCCTGGCTTACTACTTCCAGGGCCCACTTGTCTGATGTTAAAGACTTCCAGTCCTGGACAAAGTAAACCAGCCTGCCCCCTACAGAAAGTGGAGAATCGGCCCTGGCCACCCCATCAGGGTGCCTGCTTGGCAGGGGCTTTAGGCTGAGGGTGGAAGCAGGTCTGCTTGTCACCCGTCTGTCTCTCCCTCTAAAGAACCCCTCTGGGCATAAGCTGAAGAGGAGGCCTGGGCTTGATAAAAGGCCTATGAAAGGTCTGCCCCTGCCCTGGAAGGCTGCCTTTGAGGAGTGGCCTGCCTTCCTTAGCCTGTGCACTCCTACAGGTGGTCCTATACTCATCCATTTTCTTCATGTAATTCTCTGTCTGCTCCCCAAACAGAGAATTACCACAACTAGGAAAACCCATGGCTTTAGTCTGGGTATCCTGTGACAGGCTAGTACATCTGAGCCAAGCCATTCTGCGAGTGCCACAGATGTAGCCATGACTCTTGATGACACATCATTAGAGTCCACTGCAGCATGGAATTGCACCTTGGGTGCCTCAATACCATCAGCAGCCACCTGCTCCAGCTCCTTGGCAAGCTCGCCAGGGACCTGTTTTGCTAGAGCCATAACAGTATCCCATCTGGATTTCTGATATCTAGCAACATAAGCCATATAATTTGCCTGTCTGAGTCCCAAGGATGCTGCCATGTACTGTTTCTTTGCCATGGCATCAATCCTCCTGGAGTCCTTGTCAGGGGGGTGTGAAGCCAAGGGAATATTTGCCTTGTCACAGGCTGCAGCCTGCACTACCCCAACATCGCTGCATTGTTGTGTAAGGAACTCCGTATCAGAGCCTGACAATGTGTACCTCTTGTCCATTCTTTTATCCACAGGAGGTACAGTGTGAGGAGTTTTTAAAATTTTTACTGTCTGTTTCCCAAGATTTATGCAAAGGAACAGACAGTCTCCTCGACTCTGGGATATCCATCATTTCTACATAGTCAGGCTCCTCTTGATCATCCACAGTTTCCTCCATAGGGAGCTGGAGGGTTTCAGCCACTTTTTTATAAAACATAAAATGAGAGGGGGACTCAGAAAGCCTAGGGGGAGACACTCCTGAAGGTCTGTCTGGGAGATGTCCGGTTCAATGGGCACATCCAGACTTTCAAATCCACATTCACTCTCCTCATACTCCTCTTCCCCCTCCTCCGGTTCATAAAATACCTCTAAATCATATTCCTGAACCGGTGGAACCGACCGAACCGTACACTTACCTGATGGTGCCAGTTCGGTCGGAACCGGGGAAAGCGACTGGACAATTTTAATCGCTTTGGCTATTTCTTCAGCGGTTGGAGATGGAAATTTTGGCTCCACACCTGCTGATTTTCTAGTCCTTTTGCTGGAACCGACCCTCCGGAATCAGCCTCCTTGCCCGAGGAAGTCTCGCCTCTGGTCAGAGGGAAGATTCTCCTGCTCCCGGGTTACAACCAACTCGGGCTGGCCATCCGGGTCAGCGGACTTCTTGGCCTCTCTTTCCCTGAGCCTACCAACTCACTTATCCAGGGTAGCTGCAGTAACATTTTTGCAAATCTGGCAGTCTGCAATGAGGTGGTCAAACCCCAGACAATAAACACAGGTGGTGTGAGGGTCAGCCTTGGCGAAGGCTTCCCCACAAACACTGCAGTGTTGAAACCCAGTGGGCCCGGTTTTTCTTTTGGGTTTCTCATAGTGCCAGCCTAACCAAAACTTGCCCGTTTATGGCAATCCGCCAAGCAAGACTCTCTTATCGGTTCCCAACCGTGTCACGGGTCGTGGAAAAAACCGTAATGAAATCCGTTTTTTTTAGAACCGATAAGAACCGGGAACCGCACTCTAAAAGACAGGTTTAATGTATTTAAAACAACCTGATAGGTTCAAACCGAACCAATAATACCATTTACAAGTTCCACACAGAAAGAAAAGTAAAACCTATCTAGTACTTACGATACCACAGACACAGCTTGAACCGACCGGTTGCGGTTTAAATTCGGTTAAAAAAAACGAGAAATTAATACTTTAACTGACAAAATGAACCAAGCAGAAGGAGAAATCTCCGGAGCGACTGTTCAGTGAGGCGGAGTAAAGAATCTGACAGTTTGAGTTTGAAGAACAACAGACAGAGTTTTAAACCGAGCTCGTGCTCAAAGTTCCATGCCTGGCATGGAAAGTTAACTCTTTCACCTCCGGAGCAGTTCGAAGGTTGGGACTCACTGCATATGTCATAATATAGCAAGACTTCATGTTGTTTGAAGTTATGAATACCTGAGTATCACTTGGAAGAAACAAGATTACTATGGTAAGTAATTTTTTCTTCTAACCCCAGTAATACTCGGGTATTCATAACTTTATGCAGACTACTAAGCAGTATCTTTGGAGGTGGGCACAGAATCTTATTTTGTGAACAGACTTGCAGGACTGCTGTGCCGAACCTGGCATCACCCCTGGAGAGAATGTACAGACTGTAATGCTTTGTAAAGGTGTGTAATGTTTTCCAAGTAGCTGCTTTACAGATGACCACCAGGGGAACATCCCTGACAGCTGCTATGGTAGCTGCTGTACCCCTTGTGGAATGAGCCCTCAACCCTGTTGGGGGCTCCTTTCCAGCCTTAGAATAAAAAAAACTGAAAATGCTATACTATCCAGTGAGAAATTAATCTTTTTGAAGCTGGGTTACTCTTTCCCACATTCTCATAGGTCAGGAACAGCTGTTTTCTGTCCTGCCTATGGACTTTAATGGTTGTCAAGTAACAGCTAAAAGCGCCTTTGATGTCCAGACCATAAAAACTTTCACCAGAACTAAAGTGTTCAGTGAAAAAGATAGATAAGATGGGCAGACTGCGTGAACTGTAGGCACTTATTTGCTGACACTGTCTATGTATATATGTATCTATATATTTATGTACAATGGTTTGATTCAAATGGGAATCAAAAGTCATTTAAAGGAGAAACTCCTTGTTTGTTCCCAGAAGAATTTTGTCTCTGTGGAATGAAATGTGGTCCTGTTCAATGCAGAGAGACTTGAGCTCACTAATTCTTGTGGCAGAAATCATTACCATAGGGAACAAATCTTTTTTTTTTTTTTTAAGATATTTCAAATTAGTTGAAAACATAGGCTCAAAAAAGAGGGACCCATGAGCCTAACTATGCACACATCTAGGTCCCATGCTTGCAATGGTTTCCTGTGAGGGGGTGCAAATGGACCAGGCCTTTGAAGATAGGGTCTGAGGCTTGAAAAAACATTCTGTCCAACTGAGACGTAAACAGATGCTGAGACCAGAAGGATCTTTAAGGTACTGGTCTGCAAGTCCAGTGAAAGCAAATAGGTAAAATAGTCCAGAACAGCTGCAAAACCAGCCTATGCTGATAAGTGCCAGGCCCTAAAAGAGCCTCCTTGAGGCTAAGATCTGAAGCCATTAGAACATTTTGTCCAACTAATATGCAAGCAAATGCTGCAACTAGGGTGGACCTTGGGGATGCTGGACTGCAAGTCCAATGACTATAAAAAGGTAAGTTAGTCAAGCACTGCTTGATCGCAGCATGTGCTGGAAACCATTTTCTGGCTGAACATCAGTAGTAAACCTTGTCCTTTCTGAAGCATACAGTTTCTTAATGGAGGGCTTCCTGTAACCATATAAAATGTCCAAAACACTGTGAAAAAGATGCAAGGCTGCATATTGTACAGTAGGCCCTCAAGAGACATGACTTGGGCCAGAGTGACCCAAAGTTTGAGCACGGAAGCCTCCCATTTGGAGGTTAGCAGGCTGTGCCTCTGAGAAAAGGTGTATTGGTTTGGAATCAGACAAGGAGAGTAGCATGTCTGCCTGGCCCAGTCTGGCGTTATCAAGACCACTGATTCTGGCTGGAACCTGAGCTTGAGAAATGCACTGTATGCCAGAGGAAAGGAAGGAAAGTGAATGGGTGCTTCCCTGCCCAAATCAGAACTGGAGAATCCAAGGGGACTGGTCCCGGTTCTGACTGTCTTAGTACTGTGGCATGTAGTGGTTGTGGTGAGATGCAAAAAAGTCTACCCTTGGAATGCCCCACCTCTACCACCTGACTATTCAAGGCCCATTCCCGATGGGACTGGTTGATCTGAGTCAAGGTATCTGCCAAGACAGTGTTCCTACCTAACAAATGAATATCCTGGTAAACACCAACATAGAGGTGTCGAGAGGGAGAAGGGCAGGGGTAAATGGAGACAGTGACAAAGGCAAGAAGGACAGGGGTGGGGCAAAAAGGAGTAAGGCCATCAGGAAATGGAGGGTAAAGAGTACCAATGCCTGTAGTCTGGGC
The DNA here is from genome assembly GCA_016271365.2 of Neoceratodus forsteri. Lineage (NCBI taxonomy): Eukaryota > Metazoa > Chordata > Ceratodontiformes > Ceratodontidae > Neoceratodus > Neoceratodus forsteri. The sequence continues at coordinate 292,205,412 of CM057453.1, read as the reverse complement.
AACAAGCTCCCTGAGCTGGTGGCCTTGATGGAAGAAGGATGCCTGGATATCATAGCAGTCACAGAAACATGGTACACAGAGAACCATGACTGGGATGTTAACATACCAGGGTACATAACCTACAGGAGAGACAGGCAGGGGAGAAGAGGGGGAGGAATAGCTCTCAATGTAAAGGAAGGGATAAAAGCAACTGAACAGAAGAGTAAACAGGGAGGAGAAGAGGCACTGTGGGTCACCTTGGAGACTGGAAAGAGCACCACAATCCGCACAGGGGTTGTGTACAGACCCCCATGTCAGGGGGAGGGAATGGACAAGGATATGACAGAAAGCATTAGAATGGCAGAGAAAGGTGAGATACTGTTGATGGGAGACCTGAATATGCCAGATGTTAACTGGAGCACATTTGCTGCAGCCACATCCAAGAGCAAGGCCATTCTTGATGCGCTACAGGTGGCAGGCCTCACACAGCTAGTTTCAGAATCCACTTGTGAGGGAGCAATCTTAGACCTGGTACTCTCAAACGGGGGTACTGAGAGGATGTCAGATCTAGAAGTGGGTTGCCATCTGGGAACAAGTGACCAACAAACAGTGTGGTTCACATTAAACTCAGCTACAGAGTCAAGCCATACAAAAGTGAGGGTACTGGACTTCAGAAGGGCTGACATTGTCAAGATGGGAGAGTGCCTCAGAAAAGCACTAGCAAACAGGCTAGAAGGAGGTGTGGAGAAACAATGGGGAATCATCAAAACTGCCATCACAGAGACAACAAGCCTCTGTGTGAAGCAAATAAATCAAAATGAAAGAAAAAGTCACTGTGGTTCTCAAAAGAGGTGGCTGTGAAAGTCGGGAAGAAAAAGATAGCATTCCAGAAGTATAAGGAAACACAGAAGGAGCAGGACATAGAGCTGTACCAGTTAAGGCAGAAAAAAAAATTACTCACCTTAGTAATGTTGTTTCTTCTAATGCAGTCTTCCTGTATTTTGACTATTGCAGTGATAGACAACCTTTGAACTGCCCCGGAGAGGAAAGAGTTAACTTTCCATGTAAGGCATGGAACGCTGAGCTTGAGCTAGATTGAGACTCTGTCTGTTGTTATTTGAACCCAAACCGCCTGATCTTTACGATCTATACTCACTGGGCGTCCTGTGTGGAAACTGTAAACTCACACTAGTCAACTGGCAACTAAATTTAATAAAAAGATTTTTTGGTTCCAAGGGCAAAGACTCAAGTCAGGAAACCCAAAAAACAAAACACAACGCACACCCAAAAATAAGAGGGTGAGAAAAAGGGGGCACCTCTAGGGTGTCAACACTGTTCCTGCCCACCCACATCCCAAAAACCCAGGTTCTGAGACGGGAGGCGGGGGGGGGAAGTCATAATACAGCAAGACTCCATTAGGAGAAACAACATTACTAAGGTGAGTAATTTTTTCTTCAAACAACATGAAGTCTTGCTGTATTCTGACTATTGCAGACTACCAAGCAGTACCTCCAAGGAGGAGGGACAGACCCTACTTTGGGAACAGGCTCTGAAGCACTGCTGTGCCAAAACAAGCATCACTCCTAGCTTGGATATCCAGAAGAAAAAATTACTCACCTTAGTAATGTTGTTTCTTCTAATGGAGTCTAGCTATATTATAGACATTAGCAGCAGTTTGATCCAGCTCTAGAACTGCCCCGGAGTGAAATGGTTAAAACCATTCCAAAATAGAATTTTGGCACGAGAGCAGCTCTATCTGTGTCATTTCAAACTTGAACTGTCAGATCTTCTGAGCCAAACTCACTAAGGTCTGTGTGGAGCTGTAACCTACACTAGCCAAATGGCTACCTAAATAATAACAACCATTGATGGTCCCAACACCCAAGACTCAAGTCAGGGGACCAGAAATACTAACACCATTCTAATAATATGAAAATGGAATATAAGTATAATAAAACACACACGCGTGCACATACACACCCCAAAGTCCCAAAGGGACAAAATGCTAACAGGACATAAGTAGTGCCCACACTAAGTTGCCCGCACCCCACCAAGTAGAGGTTCTGAGAGGGGCAGGTTGGGGGGGAGGTCTATAATATAGCAAGACTCCATTAGAAGAAACAACATTACTAAGGTGAGTAATTTTTTCTTCAAACAACATGAAGTCTTGCTATATTATAGACATTAGCAGAATACACAACAGTACCTCCATGGAGGAGGGGCAGAACCTACTTAGGGAATAGGCTCTGAAGAACAGCTGTGCCAAACCGAGCATCTCTCCTGGCCTGGACATCCAGGGAGTAATGCTTGGTAAAAGTGTGCACTGTTTTCCAAGTAGCAGCCTGGCAAATCTCTAATAAAGGGATATCTCTGGCAGCAGCTAGAGACGCAGCTGTACCCCTGGTAGAATGAGCCCTCAAACCGGGGGCTCTGCCCACCTTCTGATAACAAAATTGGATACAAGAGACAATCCACCTGGCTATTGATCTCTTAGTGGCAGGTTTGCCTTTCCCAACTTCACCATAGGTAAGGAAAAGTTGGAGGATTCAGACCTGTGACCTTTAGTACGCTCTATATAATAACTAAGAGCTCTCTTAACATCCAGGCTGTGCAACCTCCTCTCACCCGAAGAGGGTGATCAGTGAAAATACTGGAAGGAGATAGATTGATTAAGATGGAAATCTGAAACCACCTTGAGGCAAAAACTTCCTATTAGTCCTAAGGACTACCTTATCCCTGTGAAAGAAATAAAGTCAGTCTCCACTGACAAGGCTTGCAATTCACTTATCGTCTGGCAGAAGTGATAGCCACTAGAAAACAGTTTTCAAAGTTAGGTACTTAAGCTCTGCAGAAGACAGAGGTTCAAGGGGTTGCATTAACTGGGCAATGCAAACATTAAGGTCCCAAGCAGGGGCGGTTCCCGAAGGGAGGATTAGTATGGAGTAATCCCTTAAAAACTTGGAAAACACAGGATGAGAGGAAAGGGGATGACTTTCCTGCTGACACAAAAAGCAGACACAGCTGCCAAATGAACTCTCAGGGTAGCTGGTCTGAGACCCAAGGAATTAAGATGTACCATGTAATCTAACAAAATGGGCAATTCAGCAGATTCTGGGAAATATTTTTCCCAGCACACCAAATGGAAAACCTTTTCCATTTAGAACTATAAGTAGCCCTAGTGGAAGGCTTTCTGGAAGCCCTTAGGATCTCAAGAACACCTGAGAGGTGTAAATCAGCAAACTCTAACTCCTCAAGAGCCAGGCCTTGAGGTTGAGGTTGAGGTCCGGATACCAAACCCTTCCCTGGGCACAAGTCAACAGATTGTGATTCCTGGGAGGCACAGGGGAAGATGGACTGTCAGAGACAGAAGGAGTGGTACCAGGGCTGCCTGGCCCAATCCGGGCAATCAGAAATCACCCTGCCAGGCTATCTGATTTTGACTAGTACTTTGAATAGGAGAGGAAAGAGGGGGAAAGCATAGAGGAACTTCCCCTCCCAATCCAGAAGAAGGGCATCCAGGGGAACTGAGCCCAGCACTGGAGGCCTGCAACAGAACAGAGGAAGTTTGTGATTGTCTGGGGCTGCAAAAGATCTATCTGAGGATGCCTACCTGGCAAAAAAGGAAATGAGTACCTACCGTGACATTCTTGATCTTCTTGGAGCAGTCTCCACCACTCATTCACACTAGTGGGATTGGCCGGAGGCACTAAGACCCATCGGGAGCAAACTTTTGCTGGAGGGATCACATTGTGAGACGGCGTCGCGAGACACGAGCCACGAAAAGCGGCTCGGCAGTGAATGACCATCTCGCGACGACCCTCCAAACCCCCAGTACCTTTTACCAAGGAGGTGCAGCGAACTAACGGAAAAGGGTAAACCTCAACATTAAAACGGACATAATATAGTCCTGTATGACCCGTGTAAGAAGGGTCAGCAAAGAAGTCCTCACGGCCTAAAGATTTGAGGAGTGAAGACCAATACAGCGGTGAGCTCGGGGATGGAGGGTGGGCGTGTGAATGAGTGGTGGAGACTCGTCCAAGAAGATCAAGTACGTGTAGGTAAGTGCACTTTTCCTATCTTCCTGGACATAAGTCTCCACCACTCATTCACACTTAGTGGAGAGTACCAAGCTGATAATCCCCCAAAAGAGGCGACAGGAAAGCCAGAGCTCGCGTCCCAAGATAGAAGCCCATGGATAGTTCTGCAGTCTGGAATGCCGTTGGCATGACATCCAGTGCATAGTGTAGCGAAGTATGCACTGAGCTCCAGGTAGCGGCGTTGCATATATCTGCAATTGGAACATTGCGAATTTCCGCTAGGGATGCGCGACAGCCCTAGTAGAGAATGTGCACTCTACCTTCTAATTTAACTGAGCCATGGAATAGCAATGGCGAAGGCATGCCACTAACCATGAAGAGATACATCTAATAGCGACAGGTTGACCCAGCCGGTCAGCCGTGAAAAACAGTAACAGTTGCTGAGTCTTGCGAACATCCTTGGTTCTATCTAAATAGAACATAAGGCTCTCTCTTAACATCAAGGAATGAAGAGACTCGTTCCCCTTCATTTTGGAAATTAGCGAGAAAGCGGGAAGTACCAGAGGTTGGTTCAGATGGAATTCTGACACAACCTTGGGAAGAAATTTAGGATAGTACGGAGAACTACTTGTCCTTATGGAATACAGTATCTGAGGAGGTCCGTAACCAGTGCATGTATCTCAGAGACCCTGCGGGCTGAGTAGTGCCACCAGGAAGGCAGTCTTCCAGGTAAGAAATTTTAGCTCAAGGTAGCTAAGGGTTCGAAGGGCTTCCAGTGAGCATGTCCAGCACCAGGTTAATGTCCCAGGCTGCAACTGGCGCAACAGGGGTCTGGTATGGAGAATCCCTTAAGAAATCTCTTCACCACATGGTAACTGGCCAGAGTTAAGGAAGAAACCGACTCATGGAGCGCTGAGATGGCACTAAGGTGAACTTTAACTGTGGAGTATTGAAGACCTAAGTTTGATGGGTCCAAAAGATACTCCAGAACCTTGCCAGGAGGACAGGAAAAGGATTCAAGAGAGTTTTGCACACCAGAGAGAAAACGTTTCCATTTGAAGCGTGCCGTTTTCGGTGGCTGGCTTCCGAGCAGCCAGAAGGATGTCTGAGACTCGAGAGGCGTTGAACCGATTCACTTCTATCTCTTCAGGAGCCAAGCATGAAGGTGAAGTGATTTCAGGTTGGGATGGACCAACGAACCCTGAGTCAGAAGACTGATTTGCAAAGGAAGTGGTCTCGGAGAGGCTGCCAACATACTGTTGAGTAGAGAACCATAGTTGCCGAGGGCCAGGAAGGAGCAATGAGAATCATCTTGGTCCCCTGAGACTCGAACTTGAGGAGTCTCTGGATTAGAGGAAGTGGTGAAAGAGGCGTAAAGCGTTTTGTCACACCGCAGCCTGAAGCATCCTGACAGAAAATGCCAGGCCCTGGATTTCTGGAGCAGAAGAGCAGTTTGCGTTAGTGGGGATGCAGGTCAGGTCTGGAGTCCCCACTCTTTGAACAGGGACGAACTCTGACCTGGGGATCGAGAGACCACTCGTGAGGTCTGCCTCCCGTTCTGCTGAGGTGATCTGCTAGGTGCGTTTTGTATACCTGGCAGATAAACCGCTGAATCAGAGACTTGTGCTCCAAGCACCACTCCCACCCTCATTGCTTCCTGCAAAGGGGATAAGAATAAGCACCGCCTTGCTTGTTGATGCAATACATCACTGCTTTGTTGTCCGTTTGAAGGAGAATGTTCTTGTGACAAGGACATCCTTGCAAACTCGGATTGCATAGAGGACGCTCTCATCTCAGGACATTTATGTGGAGATGAGTTTGAACTGAGTCCATACACCTTGAGTGTGGAGGGAGAGACAGTGAGCTCCCATCCCATTAGCGATGCATCTGTGGTGATGGAGATCTGATGATCGCGGGGAGCAAAGGGGAATCCTTCCAGGAGATTGCTCTCTCTGAGACCACCAGGTGAGAGACCTTGAAGGGGCTCCGTCACCTTGATGGGATAAGACTGGGGTGAGAGGTCGAGGACCACTAAGTGGAAGCATCCACTGGGTGGTTCTCATGTGCAATCCCGGGCCAGAGGGACAGTGAAGACCGGGCGCCATGAGACAACATCGTTACGCTCGAAACTGTAACGATTGGTTCTCCCTGATCATAGCGAGGCCATCTGAAGGATGTCGAGTCTTCTGTCCTCTGGAAGAAGCCTTCGCTGAAGAGGTGTCTACAAGCGTCCCTATGAAAAGAGCCTCTGGGAGGGTTGCAGTTGAGATTTTTCAAATTCAGCAGAACTCCCATGGACGTGAGAAGAGCAAGTGATTGCCTGACTTCAAAGTCCCTTGGCCGGAAGGGCTTGCTAAAACCAATCGTCCAGGTGAGGAAACACTTTCGAATCCGACTTTCCTGAAAGTCGCGCGAACTGCACAACACTTTGTAAAGCTTCAGCGCCCGAGAAAGCAAAGAAGGGCAGGACTCTGAACTGATAATATGACCCAAAGCTACAAACCTGAGGAATTTGCGGTGGAGTCGGTGAGCGAGGATATGCTGGTAAGCATCCTGCATATCCAGAGAGGCCAGCCAGTCGTGCTGATGTAGCAAGGGTAACAGGGTACCTAGGAAATCATCTTGAATTTCTCCCTGGGGAGGAATTTGTTTAACTGAGGTTCTAGAATGGAGCATCCCCAGAATTTCTTTGGAACCAGAAAGTGAATGGGAAGAACCTATGTTTACTTGAATCTTGGGGGCACCAGTTCTATTGCCCTGTTGTTCAGAAAGGCCCTGGATCTCGCGGTGAGGAGATCTGACTGAAAGGCCGACAACCTGGGTTGTCGTATGGGAGGACAATTAGGGGGGTTCAAGAAATTGAGAGAGTAACCTACGCTTGAATTATCGAAGAACCCATTGTCTGAGTTATGGACTTCCACTGGTTGTAGAAGTATATCAAGCGACCTCTACCCGAGGAGAAGTTCCACCCTCGGGCAAGAGTGGATGGAACTTAGACCCAGCGACTCATAAGGTAAGCGCTGGGAGCTTTAGGTCCCTGCGCTTTATGCTAAATCTCTTTGGAGGTTGGGCAGGTTGACTTTTATGGGAAGCTTCCTGCTCTGCCTCGAAAGGACTGGCGACTATGAAACTGGCGTCTGTTCACATGCCCCGAGGAGGGGCAGGCAGAGAGTCTGGCCAGCTAATGGCGATCTAGTCTTCTGAGTGGCCTCTAAGGCTTGCTCCACCTGGGGCCAAAAAGAAAGGAGCCATCAAAGGCAAGCGCCATCACCTGCTGCTGAGCATCGTGCGTGGCCAGAGATGCGCCCAGCCAGGAATGGCGCCCGGTACAATCCCAGCGGCTGCTGAGGCGAAAGCAGTCATCAAGCATCCATGGCGGCTTTGACCTGTTGGTTATTGGACTCAATACACTCTAATAACGGTCAGAAGAAGCTCTGACTTGGAATCGAATCTGGAAAGAGCTTCAACCATTCTTTTTCATAGAGTGCCACAGGACTATACTTATAAGAAAAATAGCCTTGATAACTGGCAATCGCATACTTAGAGTGGAGGCAGCAAAGACTCTCTTACCTAATGTATCAATCTTACCAGACTCTTTGTTAATAGGTGAGAGCTGTAGTAGTTTGAGGAAGAACGACCTTGTCATTCTCTGCCAGGACTACAATAGGATCCATAAAGGCTTGGGATGCCAAAATGGGACGATCCTTGGGAGCTGAATACTTCTTATCAATGGATTTAGCCACTGAGGAATAAGAGCAGGGTTATTCCATACCATTTGAGACAGATCTCGAAGGAAAACTGAATCGGGGAGTCAAATCCGTAGGGATCTCGACAAGAAGATACTGGAGTCTTAATATCTTCCCAGGATCGATGTCTGTAGTCTGGAAAAAAGAGTGGATCCAGGTTCTTCAACAGAGACTTAAAGGACAGGTCCTCGACCACAGGCTCTGTAGCAAAGAAAGATCCTGTTTCCTCCCACTTCATCAACCAAAGGTCTGGGTCGAGCTCAACATCATCTCCTGATGGTCCAGAAAGGACTGTTTGGACAGGAAAGGAGTGAAAAGTAGAGAGGAGGAAATGGCAGAAAAACAAGGAGTCCCCAAGGGCTGCGGCGCGAAGGCCAATCCCACTAGTGTGAATGAGTGGTGGAGACTTATGTCCAGAAGATCTATCCCCAGCACTTGAGGATCCAGTGACCATTACGTGATGGTCTGGAAATCCTGCTGAGGGCATCTGCTAGGACATTGTCCTTCCTGGAAGATGAACTGCTATGAGGGAAGTGCTCAGGAATAGGCAGAGACCACAACCTTGCCTCGGTGCACAGCGCTCAAGACCGAGTGCCCTGGCTTGTTGATGTACCACATTGTTGTGGTGTTGTCTGTTCTGACTTGTATCACCTTGTCGTGTGGACAGATGCAGAAAAAGCTTGAAGAACTAAAAGAGCAGCTCTGAGTTCAGCAAACTGATGTGGAGCAGAGATTCCTGGGGGACCAAACTCTCTGGTGGAAAGGTAAGCCCATGTGGGCTCCCAACCCAGAAGAGAAGCATCTGTAGTGAGAGTCGAAGTCGTGAGGGAAGGGAAATGAAGGGACTCCGCTCTTAAACTGCTCTGATCCTGCCACCACTGGAGAGCTAGGATCAAGGTTCGGGATCACTGGGACCAACTTGAAGAGAGTGCCTTCTCTGAGAGACCAAAAGGTTCTCAAGTGAAACTGAATGTCTCTCATCTGAAATCTGGCTCCCTGCACAACAGCTGTGGATGCAGCCATGTGCCCCAGGAGCTGCAGAAAGTGTCTTGCTGGTCGGAGACCTGCAGAGTGAAGGAAGAAGCCAGAGCCACTAAATTCTTACCCTTTCTGGGGAAGAAAGGATCTGGCTAGCTTTGTGTCCAATTCTGCCCCTATAAAGGTGGAGTACCTGGACTGGTTCCAGAACCGACTTTAGTGAGTTTAGCAGAAACCCAGGGAGGTGAGAAGCTGCTGGGTGACCTGCAGGTGATTTACCTGTTCTGGGGACTGGCCTACAATGAGCCAGTCGTCTAGATAAGGAAAAAGCAACATCCTCTGCCTCCTTAAGTGGGCCACTGCACTGCTAGACACTTTGTAGAATACCCTTGGAGCAGAGGTAAGGTCGAAGGGCATTGCCCTGAACTGGTATACGACCTGAGGGCAGTTCAACCTGAGTACTTTCGGGGATCCTCTGATTAGGACATTGAAATAGGCATCCTTGAGGTCCAGGGAGGCTAGCCAGTCCCCTGGCCTTAGGAAGAGTAAAATCATTGCCAGAGTTACCATTTTGAACTTTGGTTTCAGAAGATGCTTGTTCAGATATCTGAGATCTAAAATGGGTCGCCATTCTCCTGTCTTTTTGGGGTAAGGAAGCATCTGAATACAGACCCTGCCCGATGCAGGGAGGAACCTTTTTCACTGCTCTGAGAGTCAACAGGGATGAGACCTCTGTTTCCAGAGCGAGGGTCTCTGAAGCACTTGCAGGTAAAAAGTCTGCTTCTCAACTTGGAAAACTTTTTGAGCTGAGAACCAGACCCTGGCTACTACTTCCAGAACCCACTTGTCTGAGGTTAAAGAAGCCCATTCTGACTGAGTAAGTCAGCCTGCCCCACTGTACAGGAGAATGGCCCTGGGCACCCATCAGGGTGCCTGTTTTGCAGGAGCTTTAGGCTGGTGGGTGGGAGCAGGTCTGCCCACCCCTCGTCTGCCCTGCCTCTGAAACCCCTCTGAGCATAGGCAGAGGAGGCCTGAGGTCTGGTAGAAAGGCCTGTGAAAAGGCCTACCCCTACCCGGGGGCATGCCTTTGAGGAGTGGCTTGCAGCTCCTTAGCCTGGGCACTTTCTTGTAAAGTAGTCCTATATTCATCATCTTGTGCAATTCTCTGTCTGCTCCAAACAGAGGAATTTCCCACCACAGGAAAATCCATAGCCTTAGTCTGGGTATCCTGTGACAAACTAGTACACCTGAGCCAGGCCAACCTCACGAAAAGCTACAGATGTGGCCATGACCTAGAGGAAACATCATTAGCATCCACAGCAGCAAACTGAACCTTAGAGGCTTCAATCGCCATCAGCAGCCACCTGTTCTAGTTCACTAGCCAGCTGGCCATGGGCCTGCTTGGCCATTGCATAACAGTATCCCATCTAGATTTCTGATACCTAGCTACATAAGCCATATAATTTGCTTGCCTGAGTCCCAGAGAGGCTGCCATATCGTTTTTGCCATGGCATCAATCCTCCTGGAGTCCTTGTCAGGAGGATGTGAGCCAAGGAATATTAGCTTTATCACAGGCAGCAGCCTGAACTACCCCTACATGACTGCATTGTTGAGAAAGGAATTCTGTATCAGGGCCTGACAATGTATACCTTCTGTCCATCTTTTATCTACAGGAGGCACAGAATTAGAGCTTTTAAAATTTTAATTGTTTGTTTCCTAAAAGACTTATGTAAAGGAATAGACAATCTCCTAGACTCTGAATATCCATCATTTCTACAAAATCAGGCTCCTCTTGCTCATCACAGCCTCTTCTAAAGGAAGCTGGAGGGTTTCACAACCTTTTATAAAACATAAAATGAGATGGGGACTCCAGACAGCATGGGGAGATTTTAAAGGTCTGTCTGGGAGATGTCCGTTCAATGGGCACCCAGACCTTCCCAGCCACATTCATACTGTTCATAATCCTTCCTCTCCTCTGGTTCATAAAATTCCTCAATATCATAATCCTGAACCACTGGGACCGGACGACCGACCTTTACCAGATAGTGGTGGTTCGGACGGACCCTGAGACAGTGACTGGACAATTTGTATGGCTTTGCTATCTCTGCAGCAGTTGGAGAATTTTTGGACTCCAGATGCTGATTTCTTGTTTTCTTTACTGGGTTGGTTCCTCAGAACCAGCTTTTCTTTGCCGAGGAAGTCTGGCCCTGGTCAGAGGCACTCCCTCTGGATCCGGTTGGCACGAGGCCGGGCTCAGCCATCGAGGTCAGCGGTTTTGGCCTCTCGTTCCTGAGCCTGCCCAATCTTTTTCCAGGGTGGCTGCAGGGGAAATTCTTAGCATACCTGGCAGTCTGACTGGAGGTGGGTCCAAACCCCCAGACAATAAACACATGGTGGTGTGTGGGTCAGCGGCAGGCTTCCCCACAAACATCACAGTGTTGAAACCCAGTGGCGGTTTTCTTTGGGTTTCTCAGACATAATGCCAGCCTAACCAAAACTTGCCCTTTTAGCGGCGAGTGCCAGGCAAGACACCCTTATCGGTTCCTAACCGTGTCACGGGTATTGGAAAAAGCGTAATAAATCCGGTTTTTTGAATGAGTTTTAAATCCACTGATCGGTTCAAAACCGAACCGATAATCACATAAGTTCCACACAGACAAAACCTTCATTTACTTACGGTTACTACAGATAAGCTTGAACCGAATGGTTTTATGGTTAAAATAAAACTATTCTGTTAAATCCAACCGAGAAAACACTTTTAAACCGAGAAATGAACCAAGCAGAAGGAGAAATCTCCGGAGCGACTGTTCACTGAGGCGGAGTAAAGAATCTGACAGTTCAAGTTTGAAATGACACAGATAGAGCTGCTCTCATGCCAAATTCTATTTTGGAATGGTTTAACCCATTTCACTCCGGGGCGGTTCTAGAGCTGGATCAAACTGCTGCTAATGTCTATAATATAGCAAGACTTCATGTTGTTTGAAAGTAATGCTTGGTGAATGTATGGACTGTTTTCCAGGTGGCTGCTTGACAAATCTCTAAGATAGGAATATCCCTGGCAGCAGCCAGGGAAGCAGCTGTACCTCTAGTAGAGTGAGCCCTCAGGCCTGAGGGTGAGATTTTACCTAATTTTTCATAGCAGAATTGTATACAAGAGACAATCCACCTGGCAATAGATCTCTTAGTGGCAGGTTTTCCCTTACCAACCTCACCGTAAATGAGGAACAATTGGAGGGAGTCAAACCTGTGACCCTTGGTGCACTCTGTGTAGTAGCTAAGGGCCCTTTTCACATCCAGGCTGTGTAGCCTCCTCTCCCCAGAGAAGGAATGGTCAGTGAAGAAAACAGGAAGAGACACAGACTGCTTAAGGTGGAAATCTGAAACCACCTTAGGCAAAAACTTCCTGTTAGTCTTAAGGACCACCTTATCTCTATGGAAAGAGATAAAATCAGGCTCCACTGACGAGGCCTGTAACTCACTTATGCATCTGGCAAAAGTAATGACTACCAAGAACACAGTTTTCCAAGTCAAGTACTTCAGCTCTGCTGAGGACAAAGGCTCAAAAGGGGGTTGCATAAGCTGAGCAATGCAAACATTAAGGTCCCAAGCAGGGGCAGGGTCCCTGAAGGGAGGATTGGTATGAAGCAATCCCTTGAAGAATTTACAGAATACAGGATGAAAGGGAAGAGGGCTTGCCTGCTGACAAGAAGGTAGAGACAGCTGCCAGATGCACTCTAAGTGTAGCTGGTCTGAGTCCCAAGCTATTGAGATGAACCATATAGTCCAGGACTATAGACAACCCAGCAGACTCTGGAGAAATATGCTTACCAGAGCACCAAATAGTAAACCTTTTCCATTTGGAGTTATAAGTCTTTCTGGTGGAAGGCTTTCGAGAAACCTTTAGAATATCCAGAACACCCTGAGAGAGATGCAAATCAGCAAACTCTAACTCTTCAAAAGCCAGGCCTTGAAATTGAGAGATTTGAGATTCGGATACCAAACCCTCCCCTAAGAACATGTTAACAGGTTGTAATTCCTGGGAACAGACAGGGGAAGGTGGACTGCTAAGGACAGCAAGAGAGGTACCAAGGCTGTCTGGCCCAGTCTGGAGCAATCAGAATCACTTTGCAGGGTTGAGACTTGATTTTGACTAGTACCTTGAACAGGAGAGGAAGGGGAAAGCATACAGGAATTTCCCTTCCCAATGAGAACTAGAGCATCCAGGACTGAGGCCAACACTGGGGGTCTGCAGCAAAAAGAGGAAGTTGGTGACTGTCTGGGCTGCAAAAGATCTATCTGTGGAATGCCCCATCTGGAAAGATCATCTTCAAAATTAGGGATCTAGGCACCATTAGTGATGGCCCTGAGATATCCTGCTGAGAGCATCTGCCAGGACATTGTCCTTCCCTGGGAGGTGCACTGCTATCAGAGGGCACTCAGGGAATAGGCCAGAGACCACAACGTCATTGCTTCTGTGCACAAGGCCGTAGACCGAGTGCCCCCTTGCTTGTTGATGTACCACATTGTGGTGGTATTGTCTGTCTTGATCTGAACTAGTTTGTTCTGAACAGACTTGGAAAAAACTTGAAGTGCTAGAAACACTGCTCTGAGTTCTAAGAGATTGATGTGAAGCAGAGATTCTTGAGGTGACCACAACCCTTGGGTGGTCAGATCCCCCAAGTGGGCTCCCTAGCCCAAGAGGGAGGCATCTGTGATAAGGATTAGAGAATGAGATTGAGTGACAAAGGGAACTCCTTGCCTTAGGTTGTCCTGATCCTGCCACCACTGCAAAGCCTGGATCAGGGTTCGAGTCACTGGGATAAGCTTGGTCAGAGAATCCTTCCTCTGGGACTAGAAGGCTCTTAAGTGGAACTGAATGTCCCTCATCTGAAATCTTGCTCCTTGGACCACTGCGTAGAGAGCAGCCATGTAACCCAGGAGCTGCAAGAAATGCCTTGCTGGTGAGACACCTGAAGGGTGAATGAAGAGGCCAGTGTCACAAGGGTCCTTGCCCTGTCCAGGGGAAGGAAGGCTCTTGCCCTTATTGTATCCAGCTCCACCCCTATGAAGGTAAGGAGCTGCCTGGCTCTAGAACTGACTTTGAAAGATTTAGGGGGAATCCTAGAGAAGTGAGCAGTTGCTGAGTTATCTGTAGGTGTAACTTGACTTGGTCTGGAGACTGACCCACTATGAGCCAGTCGTCCAGGTATGGAAAGATGGAGATCTTTTTTCTCTCCTTAGGAAAGCAATCACTACTGCCAGGCATTTTGTGAACACCCTTGGAGCTGATGTTAGGCCAAAGGGCATTGCTATGAATTGATAGTGGCCTGAAAGCAACTCGAACCTGAGGTATTTTCTGTGAGAGTATCTGATGAGAATGTGGAAATAGGCATCCTTGAGGTCCAGGGAGACTAGCCAGTCCCCTGGCCTTAGAGAGGGTAGAATTATTCCCAGAGTCACCATTTTGAACTTCGGCTTTAAAAGGTGCTTGTTGAAATATCTGAGATCCAGGATGGGCTGCCATTCTCCTGTCTTTTTAGGGGTTAGGAAGTACCTGGAGTACAATCCTTTTCCCCTGTGTAGGTTGGAACCCTTTCTATGGCTCTGAGAGCCAAGAGGGAAGAGACCTCTGCCTCTAGGGCTGGGCCTCTGAATGATTTGCAGGTGGAAAGGATCTGTTTCTCATCTTGGGAAATTGTTTGAAGCCGAGAACCAGTCCCTGGCTTACTACTTCCAGGACCCACTTGTCTGACGTTAGAGACTTCCAGTCCTGAACAAAGTAAGCCAGCCTGCCCCCTACAGGTAGTTGAGAATCGGCCCTGGCAACCCCATCAGGGTGTCTGCTTGGCAGGGGCTTTAGGCTGAGGGGTGGATGCAGGCCTGCTCATCCCCCTTCTGCCTCTCCCTCTAAAGAACCCCCTCTGTGAAAAGGAAGAGGAGGAGGCCTGAGCTTGTTAAAAAGGCCTTTGGAAAGGCCTGCCCCTGCCCCTGGACTGCTGCCTTTGAGGAGCTGCTTGCCTTTCCTTGGCCTGAGCACTCCTATAGGTGGTCCTGTACTCATCCATTTTCTTCATGTAGTTCTCTGTCTGCTCCCCAAACAGAGAATTACCAATAACAGGAAAATCCATGGCCTTAGTCTGGGTATCCTGTCACAGGCTAGTACATCTGAGCCAAGCCATCCTACGAAGGGCCACAGATGTAGCCATGACTCTAGATGAAACATCACTGGAGTCCACTGCAGCATGAAATTGCACCTTGGATGCCTCAATACCATCTGCAGCCACCTGCTCCAGCTCCTTGGCAAGCTGGTCAGGGACCTGTTTAGCTAGAGCCATCACAGTGTCCCATCTAGACTTCTGGTATCTAGCTGTGTAGGCCATATAATTAGCCTGCCTGAGTCCCAAAGATGCTGCCATGTACTGTTTCTTTGCCATGGCATCAATCCTCCTGGAGTCCTTATCTGGGGGGTGTGAAGCCAAGTGTATATTTGCCTTATCACAGGCAGCAGCCTGCACTACCCAAACATGGCTGCATTGCTGGGAAAGGAACTCCGTATCTGAGCCTGAAAGACTATACCTCTTGTCCATTCTTCTGTCCACAGGAGGTATGGAATTAGGAGTCTTTAAAATTTTAAATGTCTGTTTCCCAAAAGACTTATGGAGGGGAACAGACAGTCTCCTGGACTTTGGGATGTCCATCATCTCAGCATAATCAGGCTCCTCCTGATCCTCTACTGCTTCCTCCATAGGAAGCTGGAGAGTTTCAGCCAGTTTTTTGTAAAACATAAAGTGGGAAGGGGACTCAGAAAGTCTGGGAGGAGAAACATCTGAAGGTCTGTCTGGGGAGATGTCCGGGTCAATGGGCACATCCAGACTTTCATAATCACCTTCACTATCCTCATACTCTCCCTCCTCCTCCTCCGGTTCATGAAAATCCTCTAAATTATAATCCAGAACTGGGTGAACCAACCGAACCGAGCCCCTAACCGATGGTGCCGGTTCGGTCGGAACCAAAGTTAGCGATTGAACAATCCTTATCGCTTTGGCTATTTCATCAGCGGTCGGAGAAAGAACTTGTGGATCCGAACCGGCTGACTTATCCCTTCTTTTTCTTTTAACCAGAACTGACTCCTCAGAGTCGGTTCTCCTTTGGCCCGAAGAAGTTTTGCCCTGGTCAGAGGGCACTCCTTCTGGTTCGGCTGGAACCGGACTGGCCATCCAGGTCAGCGGACTTCTTGGCCTCCCTTTCCCTCAGCCTACCTACTCTCTTTTCCAGGGTAGCTGTGGGAAAACATTTACAAATCTGGCAGTCTGAATCGAGGTGGTCAAACCCCAGACAATAAACACAGGTGGTGTGGGGGTCAGCCTTAGCAAAGGCTTCCCCACACACACTACAGTGTTGAAACCCAGTGGGCCCGGTTTTTCTCTTGGGTTTCTCAGACATGGCCAGTCCTAACCAAACTTACCCTTTTTTCGGCAATCCGCCAGGCAAGACACCCCTATCGGTTCCTGACCGTGTTACGGGTCGGGGAAAAAACCATAATGAAATCTTTTTTTTTTTTTTTTACAACTGATAAGGACTGGTTACCACACTCTAAAAAGCAGAACAAACTTTTTTCACAAACCTGATCGGTTCAAACCAAACCGATCCGATGTTTACAAGTTCCACACAGAAACTAATAATAATAAACCTATCTAGTACTCACGGAACCACAGACAGAGACTGGACCGACAGGTTAGATAGAAGAAATTCGGTTGAACCGAGGGGGGGAAAAAAAATTACACTTTAACTGACTAAATTGAACCGAGCGAAGGAGAAATCTCCGGAGCGACTGTTCAGTGAGGCGGAGTAAAGAATCTGGCGGTTTGGGTTCAAACAACAACAGACAGAGTCTCGACCAAGATCGAGCTCAGCGTTCCATGCCTTGCATGGAAAGTTAACTCTTTCCTCTCTGGGGCAGTTCAAAGGTTGGATATCACTGCAATAGTCAGAATACAGCAAGACTTCATGTTGTTTGAAGGAAGCAGGAAGGGAAGTCAGAATAGCAAAGGCCCAAACTGAGGAAAAGATAGCCAACTCAGTTAAGAAGCGCGATAAAACCTTTCATAGGTATATCAGCGAGCGTAGAAAGACAAAGGGAGGGATAGTGAAGTTGAATAGAATGAACGGTGGGTGGGCAGAGGAGGACAGTGAAAAAGCAGGGATACTGAACAAATATTTCTGCTTGGTATTCACAAAAGAGGAGGGGGAAGTGCCTAATCCAATTAACAAAAGCACTCTTGATGGGAGGGGGGTCGATCCCAGTCCTTTCACAGAAGAAAGGGTTCTGCAAGAACTCCTAAAACTGAAGGTGGACTAAGCAATGGGGCCTGATGGAATTCACCCCAGAATTCTAAAAGAATTAAGGGGGGAACTAGTGAAACCACTGGCTACTCTTTTTAATAACTCATATGAAGATGGTGTGGTACCCGAGGACTGGAGGAAGGCGGATGTGATTCCCCTTCACAAAAGTGGGACCAAGACAGAGGCAGGAAACTACAGACCTGTCAGTTTGACCTCTGTGGTAGGGAAAGTGATGGAGTCACTTCTGAAGGAAAGAATAGCTGAGTACTTAGAGGCCAGTGGGGCACAGGACCCAAGGCAGCATGGGTTCACAGCGGGTAGGTCATGTCAGACGAATCTAATAGATTTCTTTGACTGGGTGACCAAAATAGTAGACCAGGGAGGGGCTGTGGACATGGCCTACCTAGACTTTAGCAAGGCATCTGAAACAGTCCCACACAAAAGATTAATAGTCAAATTAACCAGCCTGGGAGTGGGTCCCAGGGTGGTAGCCTGGGTAAAACATTGGCTGGACAACAGGACACAGAAGGTAATTGTAAATGGAGTCCACTCTGAAGAAAGAGGGTTACTAGTGGGTGCATGAGGTTAAGTATTGGGTCCAGTCCTTTTAACGTCTTCATAAGTGACATTGCAGAGGACTGAGAGGAAAAGTATGCCTCTTTGCAGACAACACAAAGATCTGCAACAGGGTTGATACACAAGGAGGCGTGAAAAGGATGAGAAGGGACTTGGCAAGGTTGGAGGAATGGTCAGCAGTATGGCAGCTAGGATTCAATGCAAAGAAGTGCAAATAATGCACCTGGGAAACAAGAACCCAGGGGAAGAATACACAATGGGGGGGGGGGTAGTAACAACAACAAAAAAGGAAAGGGACCTGAGTGTAATCATATCAGATGACCTTAAGGTTAGCTAGCAATGTGAGAAGGCAGTAGGGAGGGCTGGGGATATACTGGGATGCACAGGGAGAGGCATCAGCAGCAGAAAACAGGAAGTTGTTATCCCTCTGTACAGACAGTTGGTGAGACCCCATCTGGAGTACTGCGTCCAGTTCTGGAGACCCCATCTCCCAAGGACATAGACAGGATAGAGGCAGTCCAGAGGAGGGCAACTAAATGGTGCAGGGTCTGCAAGAGAAGCCGTATGAGGAGAGACTAAAGGAGCTTAATATGTATACCCTTGAGGAAAGAAGGAGAGGGGTCATGATAGAAACTTTTAAGTACCTCAGTGGAATCAACAAAGTCCAAGAGGTAGCATCTTTCAGAAAAGAGGCGTGCAAGAACAAGGGGACACAATTTAAAGATTGGGGGGGGGGGGTTCAGGGGCAATGTGAGGAAGTATCATTTCACAGAGAGGGTAGTGGATGATGGAACAGCCTTACTGGGGAGGTTGTGGGGTCTAAAACTGTGGGTGAATTCAAGAATGCATGGGACAGACATGAGGCAATTCTTGTGGGCGGCAGGAAGAAATAGGCTGTTGGTTAACTAGGATCTGCGGCCTATCTTGTAGGTAGGGAAATGGGCAGACTAGATGGGCCAAGCGGTCCTTATCTGCCGTCAAAGTCTATGTTTCTACAGGGACATATGGAACATGCAAGACTCCATATTTTCATAAGTCCTGAGCAGGGAGGGCTTAACATTGTCCCTCCCTACTTGTGGATGTAATACATTGTGGTGGTATTGTCTGTTCTGACCTGTACCAACTTTGTAGTAGTTGTATGAAGACCTTTAGTACAGTAACACTACTCTTAGCCCCTGACCATGTGCCTTGGGAGGTGTGAACCCCTAAATGGGTGCCCCACTCTAGTAGGAATCCACCTGTAGTTAGACAACTGATAGGGGCTCTTGCTGAAAAAGATGAAGCCCCTTCCCTTAGATTTGTTCCCTCTTTTCCTCCATTGGAAGCCTGTGACAATGTCCTTGTTACAAGACTCAGTTTTAAAAGAGGGTCCTGTCTCTTACACCACTGAGCAGTGAGGTGACAATGAATGGCTCTGGTCTGTAACCTGGATTCCAAGACTGTGCCAGTGGCAGGTGCCATGTGGCCAGTAGCTGAAGAAAGCTGTCTTGTGATTTTTGGTTCATTCAGCCCGAATAAGCTCGCTATTAGTGGAATACTTCTTGCCCTGCATAGGGGCAGGTAGACCCTGCCTTACAGGGTATTTAGCTCTGCTCCTATGAACTGGAGTGCTTCAGCAGGCTGAAGGTCAGACTTTATTTACATTTATCAAGGAACCTAGAGAGTCCAGGAGACCCTAGGTGAGTTGCAGACTCACTTGCCGGAGTAATTCTACAACCACCAGCCAGTCATCTAGATATGGAGAAACTGTGACACTTCATCTTTGAAGGTGCTCCAAACACTGTGTACACTCCCACAAAGTGACCTGATGAGAGTCTGAGCCTGAAGTGCTTTCTGTGAGACTCCCGTATGGGAGTGTGGAAATAATTTAAATACAGTGATGCCAGGAACCCCTTTCAGTTTCTTCTGGGGTTTGACATGCTTTGTCTTTTTGGTTCTCATGGAGGAGACCAGAGAAACAGCTGGGTCACTCACCCCCCCCTTTTTTTTTTAACCTGAATCACTCTTCTCAGAGGTATGTAAGTAAGAGACAGCAGTTTCACATGCAGATTTGGAGGGTGTTGGCTGGTCAGAGCCTGAATCGCCCTTATTTGGTCTCTTTTGCAACCTTTCTAATCCTTTTTCCACTGTTGTTAGTGGAAGGAATCTGAGCTCAGAGACAATCCCTGACTCACTACATCCAGAACCACTTGTCTGCAGTGTCTGAAATACCCCAGGTGTGAGTACTGCTGATACTGAGGCGCAGCCCCAGCCTGATAGAAACAAAGGGGGCTTGCTGTGGTGTATATATATATATATATATATATATATCCACCTTTTTCATGTAAGCCTTTATCGTTCTCCAAAGAGGAATTACCCTCAACTGGAAATACTACAAACTTGGTTTGGGTATCCTGAGTGAGGTCTGTGACTCACAGTCAGGCAAACATCCATGCTATCCATCTGGCAGCAGCCACTTGAACTGCTATTTGGCTGCTCTCAAACCAAATTTAACTGTTTGAGCTAGATCACCTGACAAGGGAGTCTGGGCCTTGGCTGACATAGCAGGGGCCAACTACCACAGTGACTTTAGTATTGACAAAGGCTTGAAATGTGTGCCTGCCTGATGGCCAAGGCACCTGATAAATATATATTTTTAAGCCATGTTGTCAATTTTTCCCAGAATCCTTGTTAAGAGGATAGGATGCCAGGGGTATCTTTGCCTTGTCACAGGCTGTCACTTTAACCACTTCCTGGTGGATAGGGTGGGGGGGAATAAATTTCAGTTCCCTCCCTGTCCAGCTGAAATTTCTTCTACATCCTCTTATCCAGAGGGGGAACAGAGCTTGGAGTTTGTAAAAATTTTTTGAAGCATCTTCCCTGAAGAATTTATTCACAGGAATGGGAAGCTTTTAGTGGGTGTCAGCCCAATCTTTCTCACCAATGTGACGAATGAGGAATAATCCACAGATGTTCTGTGGGGAGAGACAAACTCTTGTTCAGAGGAAACCTCAGATCCAATAGGTTCTCCTCCATTTCATAATAATTACATATTCTTCCTTTTAAATATTAGGAAGACTGCTTTGCAAAGGTCTGCTGCTGAGAGAAAGAGACAGTCCCTTGTAAGCTCGAAAGTGTTTTCTTTAGCCATTCCAGGCATTTCTCCACACTTCTCCCCCCAGAAAAGTTTACAGATTTCACAATATTCATTTAGGTGATCATAGCCAAGGGAAGCAATACACAAATGTGCTTACCTGTCATGGCAAATACTTTCCCAATCAGAACCAGCCTGCAATTTCTGAAGGAGTTTTTTTATAGCAGGCACAGAAGTCCCCAAAATGCTGTCAGCAGGGGGTTATGTGTGTTTAGTTTTCTTCAATTTCACTAAGGGAACCAGGCAGTCAGCCAGTTCAACAAGCCTCTTAAAAACTGCGTATATGCCCATCTCAGGGTAGCAGTTACAGTATTTGTTGTGGAGTCACCCACAGTAACTTATGGTGTCAGCTGGTTAGAGCTGGAGGGACCCTTAGGTGGTGATAGTTTTTTTTTTTTTTTTAAGCCTTATCCAGACATTTCAGTAGTTGTTCCAGGACATGTAATGCAGATTTCACTCTGCTTTTAAATGTTCATGTCCAGATAGGCAAAACAAGAGAATGTCTGACTTGACTTAAAATTTCACCACACTGAATACAAGGTTTGAAACTGGGATCACCAGTTTCTTTTTATAACATTTTCAATGTAAAGCCAATAACAGTTGCAACAGCTAAAAAATAAATATTTTAATTTAATTTTATTTAGCAGTTGCGGTCGGTTCTGGAAACCGTTGCAGGACCCGGGAACCGAGGCTATCGGTCTAGGAACCGATATTAGCGGTTCTTAAAATAAACTTTTTTTTTTTTTAATGTCATCCTTATTTTTCTCCTTTGGTTGGCCGCCCCATTCTGACTGACCCCCAGCCCCGTCCCCCAGAATAGCCTGCGCTTACTTTGTACCCAGCCCGGGAGCGGAGACTGCGAGGAGTCGGTCCTCATCCTGCTGCTGCCGGCATTTTCTGCCTCCAGTTATCGCCCAGGAGTAGGAACGCATGCGCATGGAGGCACGCATGCACCCTACGGCCCCAGTTATGGCTCCTCCCTTCCCCCATGGCCCAACACCCAGCCCCCTCCAGCCCGAGCCACTCCCAGCCTCCACCAGGGGTCACCACTTGCCAAGGGGTGCTGCATCCCCTCCCCGGAGAGGAGAACCTGCCTGTGGGCAGCTCAATACAGCTCCGCACTCCCCCGTGTCCAGCCGAGCTCGTTCCTGAACACGGGTCGCCGGCATGCTGTGAGGTAAGGTGTCCAGTGCCACAGCCCTCAGCGCCACCAGGCTGGCTTAAAACAAACTAACTTAATAAAATTAAGCATAACTAATGGAGTTTTTTAGTCAGAAAACTCCAATAAATATAAAATAAACCTGTTTACTCCCAGTTATACCGAACAGGGAGAAACCAAGAAAACTTACAATTTAAACACTAAAACTATGGGTTTACCTAAAATAACAAAAAGTAAAAGGCAGCAAATGAAATGTAAAGAATACTTATAATATTTTATAAGGTTTCTCACGTCAGAACAACAGATGACGAGGAGAGGATCTCTGAGCATCTAGTCTTGACAGGCAGAGAGAGAGAGAGAAATCTGAGGGGTTTAGAACAAAGACAGTTAGTATAAGGCAGCATTTGAAAAGTGGCTCATGCAAAAGATTCCATCATTTGCATATGTTCCAAATTCTCTCTGGGCAGTTCTACTTGCAAGGATGACTGTATAAATTTATGAATTCCGAAGTATTACTAGGGTTAGAAGAAAAGAGGGCAAGAGCACCTGCTTGCCCTCCCCACCTAAGTGGGCCCCTGCAGGAGAGGGAGGGCACCCCGACAGTTCTCACCTGGCCCTGCAGGAGAAAAATCAGGCCCCCCAAAATGGTGAGGCTGTCACCCTATACCAGGCCAAGGGTGACAAATGGGAAAGGCAGAGCCATGCAGTCCGCCTAATGCAGACCGCAGAGCCCACAATCCTGGAGGCTACCAGGTTGGCATCACAAGATGCCCACACCTGGTGTCTCTCTAGCTCCAGGCCACTCATGGAAATGGCGATGGTCTGCCTGGTTGCCTTGCTATCAGGCATGGTCGCCAGGAATTATCCCATGAAACCCACAGGCGCATTTTATAGGCCACCATGTGTGCCTGATGAGCAGCTATGAAGAGCAAGAGACATGCTGAGGTGAAAACTCTTCTGCCCCAATGATCAAACTCTGCAGAGTTTGCGTCTGGAGGATGGTTTCTTGTTAGACGCAGACACCCAAAAGGGGTATCCAGCCACTCCCAAGCCTGATGTGGGATGGGGCAAAGACCCTAGAGAACCCAACGGAGTGCAATACCTGCGCTGGCAGGCCCCAGGGGCCAGAGAAGCGGAAGCAGGAACTGCCAGACACTGTATGGCTGTTCTATCAAGGGCCAAGTCCATGGATGGATCACCATCGATTCCTGGCTGAATTCCCCATGGAACACCATCGTCACATGTGCAGGACTGCATTGCGTTGTAGAGGAAAGACTGAGCTCCTCCATCATCAACATCACCAGGAACCGCTGATACTCTAAGTCAGCATCACAAGACCGGTACAAGGTGGAGACCTCTTCCTCGGAGGAGGAGGCTGATGAAGTGCAAGGGTTCTGCACAGGGAATGACGGTGTAGGAAGACAAGATGCAAACACCATCTCACCCATGGCGCTGTAATAAATGGGGAAAGTACTTGTTGTCGCCCTTTACTGCTCCCAAGTGAGAGGTCCCAAGGGACCAGAAAGACATAGAAACATAGAAGTTTACGGCAGATAAGGACCGCAAGGCCCATCCAGTCTGCCCATTTCTTTTTCTACCTTATAAATGTGCCATCGGCCTTTGCTCTGTCAGTGGCCTATCTATTCATAGTCATCTGTATTGCTCCCTTATGCCTATCCCATGCCTGTTTGAAGCCCTGCACTGTATTCATAGCCACCACTTCTTGTGGTAAGCCATTCCATGCATCCACCACCCTTTCTGTGAAAAAGAATTTCCTCACATTCCCCTTAATCGGCCTCCCTCTAATCTCATGCTGTGTCCTCTTGTCCTGCTATTTTTCTTATATTTAAACATATTAGACTCTTTCACCTTGTTTATACCCTTAAGGTGTTTGAATGCCTCGATCATATCACCTCTCTCCTTCCTTTGCTCAAGGTATACATATTGAGCTCCTGTTAATCTGTCCTCATATGTCTTCTGATGCAGTCCCTGCACCATTTTGCTGCCCTTCTCTGGACTGCCTCAATTTGGTTAATGTCCTTGTGAAGGTGTGGCCTCAATACTGCCGCAGTACTCCAGATGGGGCCTAACCAGTGTCTTGTACAGAGGGATTATACCTCCCTTTACTACTTGTGATACCCCTAACTATTACACCCTAACACCCCCCTAGCTCATCTACTGCTTTAGAGGTCTGCTTGATGATTTTAGGTCATCAGTGATGATGATGCCCAAGTCTCTTTCTTCCTTTGTGACTGCTAGCAACTCCCTCCCAGCCTATAGGTGGCTTCAGGGTTTCTCTTCCCTATGTGCATGATTTTGCACTTCTTTGCATTAAATCCCAGTTGCCACTCTTCTGACCATTCTGCTAGTTTATCCAGATCTCTTCTCATTCTGCCCACCCCATCTGGATCATCTACTCTGTTGCAGATCTTGGTGTCATCTGCAAACAGACAAGCCTTACCCTCTAGTCCATCTGCAAGGTCACTAATGAAGATGTTGAGAGGACTGGCCCCAGGACTGATCCCTGAGGTACCCACGCTTGTGACTTGCATCTCTTCTGACTGTATACCATTTACCACCACTCTCTGTTTTCTGCCCGTCAACCAGTTTGCCACCCAGTTGACCAACTTCTGACCACCCAACCTACCCAGCTTATTTATCAATCTTCTATGTAGAACAGTGTCAAAGCTTTGCTGAAGTCAAGGTAAGCGACATCAACTGCTCCCCTTGGTCCACCACTCTGGTTACCCAGTCAAAGAAATCTATGAGATTAGTTTGACAGGACCTTCCTTTGTAAACCCATGCTGTCTTGGATCCTGTGCCCTATGGATTCCAGGTGTTGCACTATCCTTTCCTTAAGGAGTGCCTCCATAATCTTGCCCACTACTGAGGTAAGACTGACTGGTCTGTAGTTCCCGCCTCCTCCCTGCTACCACTCTTGTGGAGCGGGATCCATGAGCCCTTCTCCAGTCTTCTGGGACCTCTCCTGTGCTCAGAGACTCACTAAACAATTCTGCTAATGGCTCTGCTAGTTCCTCCTTTAGCTCCTTAAGTATCCTGGGATGTATGCCATCAGGTCCCATTGCCTTATCCACCCTGAGCTTAGCAAGCTCTTGTAGGACCCTTTTTTGTGAAGGGAGTAGTGCTCACCTCCCTCCCCTGTGTCCATGATTCTGAGCTGGGCCCCTGCCCTACCTTCTCTTCAGTAAATACTGAACAAAGTATCTATTTAGGATAGATGCCTTTACAGGTCCTCCTCCTCACATGCTCCCTTTTCCCATTAAGCTTAGCATACCCCTCTGGACTTTCTCCTTTCACTAATGTATCTATAGAAAGTCTTGTCACCTTCTTTACTGTTACGTGCTAGTGTTTCCTCAGTTTGGGACTTTGCCTGCCTTACTGCCTTACCTGTTTCCCTTAGGGCAGTTTGGTATGCCTCCCTATCTTCATCCTGCTGTGTTTCCTTATATTTCCTGAAGGCCAGCCTTTTGGCTCTGACCTTTCTGCTACTGTATTTGAGAACCAAAGTGGTTTCCTTCTTCTTTGCACTTCCTTTTCTGTCTAACACAATGGGATGTTGCTTCAAGTATTGCATCCTTAATGCTTGCCCACTTTGCCTGTACCCCTCACCTGTGTTTCTTTTGCCAGGGCTAGCTTAACTCTGTTGGCCATCTTATCAAAGTCAGCTCCTCTAAGTCCCATATTTTTGCCTTGGAATGGGATGATTTAGATGTAGTAGCCAAATTGAACCATACCATGTGATGGTCACTGGCCCTCAGGTGACCTTCTACCTGGAGATCTGTGATCCCTTCTTTGTTAGTCAGTACTAGATCTAGGATAGCCCTGTCTCTTTGTGGGTTGCTGTACCAGTTGTTTGAGGCCCTCCCCTGCAGGAATCCACTATGAGTCTAGTTCTGGCAGATGTTCCTGCTGGTATTGACCAATCTGTATCCGCATGTTGAAGTCTCCCATTATCAGAACCTTCCTTTAGCTGTCATGTTTTGTATATCTTCTAACAGTAATGTGTCTATGTCCTCCCTCTGGTCTGGGGCCTGTAGACAACCCCAGTTCTTATGGCTGTCCCATTTCCTGTTTCCAGGGTGACCCACAGTTGTTCTGGCTCCTTATGTGTATTCTGAATTTCTGTAGCTTTGATATTTTCATTAACATACAGGGCCACTCCCCTTTTTGCACCTCGGTCTCTTCTGAACAATACATAGCCAGGTACTGAAGTCTCCCAAGTGTGGTTACTGGTAAACCACGTCTCACTAATTGCTACTATGTCCAGTTTAGCCTCTGACATTATTGCCTGCAGGTCTGGGATCTTATTTCCCAGGCTGTGAGCATTGTGTACATGATTTTCCATTGGCCAGATTTTGGTGTGTTAGTTGTTGGGTGAAGTTTGGCATTACCCATGCGTCGTATGGGAGACAAACCTTTTTCTTACCTGGTGATGCAAATGAGCGGCAAACATGCTGAATTCCTGTTTGACCACTAGCTGAGGGAGGGGTGTTCTTCCCATTCGACGTAAAGACGTAAAGACCCGGGGGGGGGGGGGATACAGAGAGGGAAGAAGGCTGGGCAGAATGGTCCTCAGAGACCAGAACCCCTCTGCCAGGGCTGTGGGGACAAGCAGGGGACCCCTGTAAAACGAGGGGGTTGCACTGCCCAGACCCCACCTGCTGCTCAGAACTCACTGAGCCAGCAGGGGGAAGCCCTAGGGGAGAAGACCCCTGGTGAGAAGACCAGAGTTGAGCAGACCCAGAAGGGCGGCCCATGTCCCCACCCACTGCAGGACTCTGACCCCTAGACAGGGAAGGAGTGCTCGGCCCAGCACTCTGACTCAGCCGCGGGGCAATAAGGTTGCCGGAGCACATCGGGAGGCCAGAAGACCGAGACCTGTCCCTCGAGAGAGGTCCCACCATGGCCACTGCTCTCAGGGAGAAGGAAGAGAGAAGCGGCACCAGGGTCAGCCTCTGACTCCCCCTCAAACTCTGTGTTGGCACCAAAGACCGACTCAGCACCAAAGCCAGCGGCCCCCCATGGGGACAGCCACCGAGGCAACACCATCACCCAAGGTGGAATCGATATCAGCACTGTCACCAGAAGCGGCACCAACATCGTTGTCAGCAGTGGGATTAACCTTAAATGTGGCATCAACTTCTGGGATGGCGCCAATTATGGCACCAACCCCTGAAATGGCACCAACCATGGTGCCAGCTAGGTGCGGCACAGTCATCGACTGCGACACCGACCATGGCACAGTCATAGGGCACGGCGCCGCTCACTCTAGAAGGCGACAGAGACAGCACCAGAGTGCTCAGCAGCACCAAGCACAGCACCGAGAAAGGAAAGGGCAGTGTCACGTACGGTGTCGACCCTATGAACGGAACTCACAGACAAAGACCTCCTGTGGGTCCTGTGGCGTGACTATCGCTCCAGGCAGTTCGACTGCCAATCTGGATTAGCCTGATCATCCTCTGACTCAGAGGAGAGCACAGAAATCCCAAGAGAGGCAATCCTAGCCACTCTACCCATGCTGGCACAGACACTGGCAATGGCAGTTCGGCCTTGCTCACCAACACCGGAATCAATGCCAGGAGTCGAGGCAGCACCCTCCAAAGCCCTCGAAGGAACCACCGATGCAGGCCTCAAATACAGCTGAGGTCTCAACAATGGGGTTGGCCAGTTCCCCAGAGGGGAACTGGGCTATGAGTGATCCACGGATGGCCTTCCAGTGTGTGTAGCAGCAGGAGCCGGCCCGGGGATGGACCCCAAGGACCTTACCTTAGCGGCCCTTGTGAAACATCAACCACCGAAGGTTGGGGGGTCGTGGCCCAACCTCACCGTGAGGATCTCTAGAGCACAGTAATTAATCGAAAAGCAGGCGTTGCAGTGATCCATGTCGTGGTTTGACCATAGGCAGGTAAAACATCGGTCATGCGGGTCCGTTTGGAAACCAACTTTCACAGGGGCACCGACACATAGGGGAAGTCCCTGCCATTGAACACTTTTGCTCCGAACCTGACATGATCCAGCCGCACACGAAATTAACAAAAGCAACAGTAAAGGACTTGACGCTGGACTGAGAATATTTGAAAAAAAAAAAAAAATGCAAAACGCGGCGTCAAAACTAGTGCAGCATCAAGTACTTTAACCAAATGAGCAGAACCAGTCCAGAACTGGGAGTGATACAGCAGAATCTCTTGCTGTCCCACAAAGTCGCTGCAGCCTAGATGGCGGGAAAAGCAGAACTGAGGTGTTGGAGGGGTCAGCATGGGTTACTGGCCAACCCGCAAGCACCACACAATACGTCGGCCTCAAGGGCGGTACCGTTCTTAACGCTGGCTTCTCCTCCTCTTAGGAGGGAGAAAGCTTTTAAAGCTAAAAAGCTTCCCGCAGGGGGCCTAGTGCCTCCAGCATAGTACCCACCAGTGATGAATGGTGAAGACTGATACAGTTAAGATCTAGGCCTTGGATCGAACAGAGATGTGATACAAGAAGACTGAGGTTCCTCCACCCATTCAATTCCTCTTCATTTTCTTCAGAATCCTGAGGGTCAGTAAAGAATACTCTTTCTTTGGGAGCCTTCCAGACTGTCTGGCTGGAGAAGGTTCCCTTTCCCAGACAAATCTGTGAAAGAATTCAGATCTGGTAGAGCATCCTTTTCACCCAGGTTCTGTGAAGGATGTCCTGGAGGGAGGTGCCTGCTTCGAATCGAGAGGTGGGATACCCTGCTAAGTCCCAGCCACTGGATCTTCTTTGTAAAACTGCTCAATAGATATAACAGGAAGAATCTGTATAACTACTGACACTGCCATGCCTAAAACCAGTAGCCCTGAGCCTCAACCAGTCTGGGGACAAGGTGCCAAGAAGTTAAAATGTGGTTTGCTAGTACAGAATGGACACAGCATACCATAGGAAGACTGACTCAAAGTTTTACAACATGCTTTATGTTTCTGCTTCCTAGACAGGATCTGTGAAACTCTGTGGTGCCTTTCTCTACTGCATAAAAGAATAAAAAAGGAGAGTCTGCATCAGGACTTTTACTTACATGTGTCACTTTTCACCCAACTCACTTCTTCCACACTTGCATCACTTTTTGGGGGCATCTGCATCAAATTTTGTAAATCTGATGCAATTTGTGTGCACTTGTATCAATTTTTGTGCATCTGCAGCAATTGTTCTGCACACGTACGTCAATTTTGATAAAAATTACATAAAACCATCTGAAAATGAGGCAACCACAAGAAAAATGACACAACTTGTGGCAAGGATGATTAGGAGAAAAATAGTGGAGCCAAAGGTCAGAGTTTCTTGTCCCTCGGCTAGCACTAAACAACTGATGTGAAAATTCTGATCCTAACTGCCAGTGGAACACTCACTCTCCAGGATTCCATAGATACTGTTACAGCTTTGGACCTTATGTAATATGCATGAGTGCTGGTGCCTAAATTGGATGATGTCACATTTATTAATCAATAAAAGAATTTCCCACGGACAACGTGAAATGAAACAAAAAAAACTTTAAAATGTTTGTAGTTCGTTTGCATCACCAGGTAAGGAAAAAGGTCCGTCTCCCCATACGACACACAAGGGAAACGCTGGACCTTGCCCAACAACTAACACACCGAAATCTGGCCAATGGAAAATCATGTACACAAATGCTCGCAGTCTGGGAAACAAGATCCCAGACCTGCAGGCAACAATGATTAAGCAGTAAGGCATGATGACCAAGGGTTATGTTAATAAAAGATTAACATAAGGCTGTTAGAATGTTTGCAGCCAATCTGAAAACTCCATTTCTCAGACCCTTTTTTTATGTTGCTTGCACTCATGTGCAAGAAACTTAGTGCCATCATCCGAGTTTTCGGAGGCGTGTCAGCCCGTCTTCCAATGCAGTCAGTGTGTTTTGCAGGTGGGGCCCCAGTTCCCCAATGAGGTGCTGCAGCTGTCTGTAACAACTCCAAAATGCAGTGGCATACAGCTGAAAGGGAGAGCTCGCTTCAGTGAGCAAGCCCCCCCACGCACAACACGCATACTGCGTGCAGATCGCTCCCCACGCACATACTGTATGGCCGACGAGGGTGCCCGATCCCCGTCGGCTCCACGCCCACCCCCAAAACAGCTGTCTAGGTGCCATGCTGGGAGCCCACCCCAGCGCGGCAAAACTGTTATAGCCGACGGGTGCCTAACTCGTCGATCTAAGGCTGCACGCCCAAAGTTTTTCGGGTGCCACGCTGGGAGCCCACCCCAGCGTGGGCAAATCTTTGTTTTGGCCGATGAGTGCCCAATCCCCATGCGGCTCCACATCCCCCAAACAGCTTTCCTGCTGCCACGCTGAGAGCCCTACCCCAGGCGGCAAACGTCCAACGTCGTCTTTAAAAAAAAAAAAAACAACCTGTGAACAAAAAACGGTCCCTCGTAGTCTCCCTGCCCCCTCCCACAATCCGCACCCACCCCGCACCCTGCCTCCCCACCCCCACCCCATACTTACCTCTGGAGCTTGGCACGACGATCAACGGGTGGACCGGGAACACGCTTGCACTCTTCAAAGCCGACACGAAATGAGGAAATGCCGTAAGCTGCATAATGGGATAGATAGGGTTTTCAACTTTGTTTGCATATCTCAGGCATTTTGAAATTTGGCCCCAAATTTTTCAACATAGAGGTTTTGGACCCCTCCTCATGAATTCTTGCACTGTCATGGCGTTAATCAGGCCGAAGGGTGATTTTGCAGTCACTGCGAAATCACCTTCGGGACCGGTACAAACGACACTGCCAGTGTTCATATGGTGGGCTCTCAAAAGTCTATGTTGAAAATGTGTGAAAATTCCTAAAATGACTGTTTTACGAGCTATGCAGTTCCTATGCACGCTCGTAGTTCAAGAATTTTCAATATTTTCACTCAGATTTTCAACATTGCCATTTTACCACACCTCCTTATGAGCAGTACAGCTGTCATTTTACATCTCACCCAAAATGTGTTTCCCCATGTAGCGCAATGGCGGATCAGTGTCTTGAAATCAATGTATGGGACACATTTAGAAAATCTCAATGACACTGTTCATGAGCAGAGGTCTTAAAATGGCTATGTTGAAAATTTGGTGAAAAAATTCCTAAAAATGACTGTTTTACGAGTGTGCGTTGTGCAGTTCCTACGCATGTTCGTAAGTTCGCGAATTTTCAATATTTGCACTCCAATGACTTCCAAATACCTAAACAGCACATAGAAGCAAGCAACATTCGGCATTGACAAATGCTTGTTATAATAGAGGCTAAACTGGACATAGTAGCCATTAGCGAGACATGGTTCACCAGTAACCACACTTGGGAGACTTCAGTACCCGCTATGTACTGTACAGAAGAGACCGAGGTTCAAACAAAGGGGGCCCTTTATGTCAATAAAAATATCAAAGATACAGAAATTCAGAATACACATAAGGAGCCAGAACAACTGTGGGTCACCCTGGAAACAGGAAATGGGACTGCCATACGAACTGGGGTTGTCTACAGGCCTCCAGACCAGGGGGAGGACACAGACACATTACTGTTAGAAGATATATAAAACATGACTGCTAAAGGGGAGGTTCTGATAATGGAAGACTTCAACATGCCAGATACAGATTGTTCAATACCAGCATGAACATCTGCCAGAATTAGACACATAGTGGATTCCCTTCAGGAGGAGGGCCTCAAACAACTATTACAACAACCCACAAGAGACAGGGCTATCCTAAATCTAGTACTGACTAATGGGGAAAGGATCACAGATCTCCAGGTAGGTCACCTGGGAGCCAGTGACCATCACATGGTATGGTTCAATTGGCCACTAGAACTAAATCATCCCATTCCAAGGCAAAAATATGGGACTTCAGAGGAGCTGACTTTGATAAGGTGGCAAACAGAGTTAAGCTAGCCCTGGCAAGAAGAAAGACAGGTGAGGGGGTACAGGCAAAGTGGGCAAGCATTAAAGATGCAAAACTTGAAGCAACATCCCATTGTGTTAGAGAGAAAAGCAAGAGCAAAAGAAGAAAGAAACCACTTTGGTTCTCAAGAACAGTAGCAGAGAAGGTCAGAGCCAAAAGGCTGGCCTTCAGGCAATATAAGGAAACACAGCGGGACGAAGATAGGGAGACATACCAAACTTCCCTAAGTGAAGCAGGGAAGGCAGTAAAGCCCCAAACCAAGGAAACACTAGCACGAATAGTAAAAGAAGGCAACAAGACTTTCTATAGATACACTAGTGAAAGGAGAAAGTCCACAGCGGGAACTAGCAGAGCCATTATCAGAACTGTTTAGTGAGTCTCTGAGCACAGGAGAGGGGCTCATGCGATCCCGCTCCACAAGAGTGGAAGCAGGGAGGAGGCAGGGAACTACAGACCAGCCAGTCTTACCTCAGGAGTGAGCAAGATTATGGAGGCACTCCTTAATGAAAGGATAGTGTAAAACCTGGAATCCATAGGAGCACAAGATTCAGGATAGCATGGGTTTACAACAGGAAGGTCCTGTCAAACTAATCTCATAGATTTCTTTGACTGGGTAACCAGAGTTGTGGACCAAGGGGGAGCAGTTGATGTCGCCTACATTGACTTCAGGAAAGCTTTCGATACTGTTCCACATAGAAAATTGATTAATAAGCTGAGTAAGCTCGGGCTGGGTCAGAAGTTGGTTAACTGGGTGGCAAACTGGTTGGCGGGCAGAAAACAGAGAGTGGTGGTAAATGGTATACAGTCAGAAAAGATGCAAGTCACAAGTGGGGTACCTCAGGGATCAGTCCTGGGGCCCGTCCTCTTCAATATCTTCATAAGCAAAATTGCAGATGGAATGGAGGGTAAGGTTTATCTGTTTGCAGACAACACCAAAATCTGCAACAGAGTAGATGATCCAGATGGGGTGGGCAGAAAGAGATGAGATCTGGATAAACTGCCAAAATGGTTGGAAGAGTGCCAACTGGATTTTAACGCAAAGAAGTGCAAGATCATGCACATAGGGAAGAGAAACCATGAAGCCACCTATAGGCTGGGAGAGGAGCTGCTGGCAATCACAAGGGAAGAAAGAGACTTAGGCATCATTATCACAGATGACCTGAAATCATCCAAGCAGACCACTAAAGCAGTAGGTAAGGCTAGAGGGATGTTGGGGTGTATTAGTAGGGGCATCACAAGTCGTAAGAGGGAGGTAATAATCCCTCTTTACAAGACACTGGTTAGGCCCCATCTGGAGTACTGCGTGCAGTACTGGAGGACGTACCTGCAGAAGAACATTAACAAAATGGAGGCAGTCCAGAGAAGGGTAACCAAAATGGTGCAGGGACTGCATCAGAAAACATATGAGGACAGATTAATGGAGCTCAATATGTACACCCTAGAGCAAAGGAGGGAGAGAGGTGATAAGATCGTAACATTCAAACACCTTAAGGGCATTAACAAGCTGAAAAAGTCTAATATGTTTCAATATAAGAAAACTAGCAGGACAAGAGGACACAGCATGAGATTAGAGGGAGGAGGATGATTAAGGGGGAATGTGAGGAAGTTCTATTTCACAGAAAAGGTGGTGGATGCATGGAACGGCCTACCTCAGGAAGTGGTGGATATGAATACAGTGCAGGGCTTCAAACATATATGGGACAGGCATAAGGGAGCAATAAAGATAAGTATGAATAGATAGGTCATTGACAGAGTACAAGCCTATGGCACATTCATAAGGCAGAAAAAATGGGCAGACTGGATGGGCCTTGTGATCCTTCTCTGCCGTCAACGTCTATGTTTCTGTGTACTTAAGTGTCACTCACTAGTACTGAAATCCTGGACAGCAAGCAGGAAGGGGAGGCAGTAATTTGCTGATGACTCAGTTCAGGACATATTTTGGTTGTATGTGAGGCAACTGACAGATTGGGTTATAAAGAAAGTCTCCTCAACCCACTTTCCATGTACGTGTGTAGTCTGTAGGCATGAACAGTGATTCCCTGTCTTGCATCCCCCTAATTTAAATATAAATCATGTTGCTTCACTCTGTTTTGCCCTGCTGTGAAAACCTGTTTGTCTCCACTGCAAAGGTCATACGCCTCCAACTCATGAAAGGTATCATGGGAGTTGATGACGCACACATGCACAAACCAGCAGAAGTTACACTCTCATTCAGTTCTGTTACACATCTTGTGAAGTCACTGTATTCTCTAAAAGCATTTTTTCTAACTCAGAAAAACTTTAAACTACAGAAAACAACAGGGTACTTGGCTTTGGAAAGTTTCATGCCCAGCATAAGACAGGAACAGAGGTACAACAGAGGACAGCAGCAGCCCTAACTAATACATTGTAACAACTGCAGGCTTTAGCGCTAAAACATAAAATTCCAGGATGCCTTACATGAGTCAGGTCATGACCTTTGTAATGGAGTCAGGCAGGTTGTCACTCCAGACTTAAGTACTGTACCTTCATTTAGACGGAAATCCTGATGAAATCAGGAGGGCGCAAAAGAGGCAATCATTATTCCTGCCTACTAACTACACAAGTAAACAGAATAAAAGGTTGAGGGGACCTTCACTTTAAGTCTAATGAGTGGAGGAGGAAGAGATTTGGGGTAACTAGTTTTGAGTGGATTGTCAATGTGAAGGTTGAAGTTCTTGACAATGACAAACCTAGAAGAGGAGAAGCTGAAAATGTAAAGATATTCAGAAAACTCGAGCAAAAAGGGGTTTTGCTGTAGTTGGGTGGCAGAGAGCTGAAGATGGGAGAGGGGAATAAGCTGGCCAGTGGCGCTGGAAGCAACCTGTTACACTATTATACAAGAGGCCAAGTTTCACATCAAGACTCCAGAGTTACCCTAGAGGGTCACCAAGAGGTTGTAAAAATGTTCACTTAGATGCTCGTGTGTGAAGAGTGAGTCAGCATCTTGCCAACTGGTAGTGCAAAGCATGCAGCAGAAACACTTGCTGCTATGCAGCGGACGGGGGGGGGGGTGGAATGTTGGCATTACGGCAACATCACACAGTGATTTTCACACTGGTCTATTTACTGATATCACTGCACAGAAGTGCCAGAACAGAGCCAAAAAGAGTCAGAACTAATGGCACCTGTCTCAAGCTTTGGCACATGACCTACTACCTACTGGAAAAAGTAAGCTCCTCTGTCTTTCCTCACAGTGGTCTTAACAGGAGATGTTCATTTCCAGCAATGCTTGGTATCCGGTGAACGCAGGAGGTAAGAGGGCCAAGGCAGAGACTGGGATAATAGAACACAGGCAAGAAGGTAAAAATAGAAAAAGTAAAACAATAAACAAGCATTTGTCAATGCCGAATGTTTGCTTGCTGGCACTGGCAGTGGTAGTGTAGAAGTTACAGAGCTGCGTAATAGGAATGGCAGTGAAGTACTGAACTGAAGCCAACCCCACCACCACCCTGCAGAGAGTGACAGGCATTGGGATGTGCCTTTGGGTCGTCAGGCATAACGGCCACGCCATTTCACCACACCCCACCCTGCAGACACTGACAAGTGTCACGATGTGCCTTGGGGTCTCTGGCACTTATGCGCACCCCATTCCATCAGGAACTACGGTGAGATGGGTGCGGTATAGGAGAATGGGGTGAACTTTGTGGCCAAAGAGTCCAAGGCATACCTCAATGCCTCTCACTGGCTGCAGGGTGTGGAATGGTATGAGCATTGCAGGCAAGAATCCCAAGTCACATCCCTGATGCCTGTCATTCTCTATGGGGTTGGGCGTTATGGTTGGAAACCGTAATACCTCAGGCATTCGTTGGTATTTTCACTCCAAATTTTCAACATATTTTTTTTGTGACCCCACCTCATGAACAGTGGCAATATCAGTTTGTTAGCTGAAAGCTGCTTATGCACAGCAACTATAGCATTTAACACCACAGGTGCAAACACATTCCAAACAGGATGTAAAAAATGACAACTGTACTGTTCATGGGGAGGTGTAAAAAATGGCAATGTTGCAAATCTGTAGTAAAAATATTAAAAAAAAAACTGGTGAAGTCACGAGCGTGCATAGAAACTGTGCAACGCACACCCGTAATGTAATTAGTTTGGGGATTTTTTACAGCAGATTGTCAACAGAGGCATTTTGGGACCTCCGATCATGAACAGTGTCACTGTGATTTACTTTATGTGTCCCGAACAATGATTTCCCACAGTGACCACGCATCTCTGCGCTGAAAGTGTGAAAACACATTTCGGCCATGTTGTGAAAAATGACAGCTGTACTGTTCATAAGGAAGTGTGGAAAAATGCCACTGGTGAAAATCTGGACTGAAAATATTACAAAGTCATGAACTTACGAGGGTGAGTGGAAACTGCGCAATGCTAACTCATAACATTGTCATTTTAAGGACTTTTGTCACCAAATTTTCAACATAGCCATTTTAAGACCTCTGCTCATGAAAAGTGTAACTGTGATTTTCTTAATCTGTCCCAAACATTGCTTTCGCACACTGACTGCACCATTGTGCGCTACATGTGCGAAAACACATTTTGGGCGACATGTGAAAAATGGCAGCTGTACTGTTCAAAAGGAAGTGTTATAAAATGGCAATGTTGAAAATCTGGAGTGAAAATATTGAAAATTCACAAACTTACGAGCGTGCGTAGGAACCGCGCAACGCATGCTCGTAAAACAGTCATTTTTAGGAATTTTTTCACCAAATTTTCAACATAGCCATTTAAGACCTCTGCTCATGAACAGTGTCACTGTGATTTTCTTAATGTGTCCCTTATTGATTTCGCGCCATTTGCGCCGTAGAAAGTGCGCTACATAGGGGCGGAAACATGTTTTGGCAAGATGTGACAAATGACAGCTGTACTGCTCATAAGGAGGCGTAGTAAAATAGCAATGTTGAAATTCTGGAAATGAAAATATTGAAAATTCGCGAACTTTCCGACGTCGCTAGAACTGCATAGCATGCGCTACTAAAACAGTCATTTTTTGG
Organism: Neoceratodus forsteri; assembly: GCA_016271365.2. NCBI lineage: Eukaryota > Metazoa > Chordata > Ceratodontiformes > Ceratodontidae > Neoceratodus > Neoceratodus forsteri. The sequence continues at coordinate 292,168,514 of CM057453.1, read as the reverse complement.
GATTTTTTCACCAAATTTTCAACATAGCCATTTTAAGACCTCTACTCATGAACAGTGTCACTCTGACTTTCTTAATTTGTTCCATACATTGATTTTGCACAACAACTGCGCCATTGTGCGCTACATGGGCGGAAACACGTTTTGGGTGAGATGTGAAAAATGACAGCTGTACTACTCATAAGAAGGTGTGGTAAAATGGCAATGTTGAAAATCTGGAGTGAAAATATTGAAAATTTGCGAGCTTACGAGCCTGCGTAGGAACTGCGCAACGCACGCTCGTAAAACAGTCATTTTTAGGAATTTTTCCACCAAATTTTCAAAACAGGCTTCTTGAGAGCCCACGTTATGATCGCTGGCAGTGTCGTTTCGTTAATCAGGCCCGAAAGGTGATTTCGCGCAGTGACTGCGAAATCACCCTTCGGGCCCGAATAAGGCCATGACAGTGACATCACTCGTGAGAAGGGGTCCCAAAAACCCCATGTGGAAAATTTGGTGCAAAAATTCCAAAAAATGCCTGAGATATGCAACAAAGTTGAAACCCCCTTATCTAGCCCATTATACAGCTTACGGCATTTCCTCAGTTAAGCGGTCGGCTTTGAAGAGTGCAGGCGTGTTCCCAGTCCACGAAGATCGTCGCGCCAAGCTCGAGAGGTAAGTATGGGTGAGGGGTGTGGGGAGGCAGGGTGCGCAGTGGGTGGGTGCGGGTTGTGTGGTGGGGGCAGGAGAAGCGCCGAGGACAGTTTTAATTTGCAGGTTTTATTTACCAAAATGACGGTGGGGCGTTTGCCATGCTGGGGTGGGCTCCCAGTGTGGCTGAAGCAACTAGTTGAGGGTGTGGAGCTGACGGGGGATTAGGCACCCCATTGGCCACAGCATCAGGTTGCTACGCTGGGGTGGGCTCCCAACATGGCACCCAGTACTCTCGGGGGGCAGTGGAGCGACAGTGTAGGCACCCGTCGGCTATCTGATAACACCGCTGCGGGTGGGCACCTAGCGTGGCATGTAGATTTGAGGGAGTAGCACAGCCGACGAGGGATTAGGCACCCCGTCGGCTATACATGTGTGTGTGTGTGGGGGCAAACTGCAGTATGCGTGCGTGCGTGTGTGTGTACAGGGGGCTGCGCATGAGCAGGCGATATCTTATCGACCGCTCACTGGAGCGTAGCTCTCCCTTTCAACTGTACGCCACTGCATTTTGGAGCTGTCATAGACAACTCCAGCATGCATTGGCGGACTGGGGCCGCACCTGCCAACACACTGACTGAATTGGAAGAGGGGGTGACACACCTCCGAAAACTCGGATGATGGCACTATGTTTCTTGCACATGCGTGCAAGCAAACATAAAAAGACATGGGCACAGAGAATAGTTTTAATGACATAATACTCAAAAGGGAATCAACAAAGTTCGGGAGGGTAGCATCTTTCAGAAAAAGAGATGTGAAAGAACAAGGAGGCACAATTTGAAGATAATGGGGGGATCGCTCAGAGGTAATGTGAGGAAGTATTTTTTCACAGGGAAGGTTGTGGATGCATGGAATGGCCTTCCTGATGAGGCTGTGGAGTCAAAAACAGTGGGGTCAGGGAAATGAGAGGATCAAGCGTCCGGAGGACTGCTCTCCTCTCCTGGGGTGGGATAGGGAGGTGCCTCGCTCTATAGTGGCCCCTGGTAGAGACCAGGAGCACTACACATGCGACGCAATTGGGGAAGTGGAGGAAAACACAAGAAAATGGTGCCTCAAACTGCTGGATGACGGCCGCCTGGACCAGCACCTCTGCAGTACTCCGAGATGCCGACCCGACCTCAGCAGCGGCACCCAGGGCCGCCGTTGTCTGCCAGGCCCTTTCTCCTTGGAAGGGGAGGACCTACCCGACGCAAGGGCGCCGGAAGATGGCAAAAGCTGAGGGGGCTGAGAATCAAAAGGGCACTTATGAGGGTATAAAGGGCACTTTTTCTATACTAGTTTTTGCCATACAGAAATAAAAAGTGGAGTGGCTACAGCCCCTTTCGCCAACCCCGGTTCCGGCACCTATGACCCGACGAAAGGGATATGTTGGGTTACCCTGAGGTGGCTGCGATTTGAGGTCCGGGTTGAGCGATGGAGCCTCGGAGGACTCATTGGCAATGGCCCGAAGGAGTGGCGGGATGAGGCACAGGGGATATAAACAAATATTAATAAAAAAAAAAAAAAAAACGGTGGAAGAATTCAAGGATGCATGGGACAGAAACATAGAAACATAGAATTTGATGGCAGATAAGGACCGCTTGGCCCACCCAGTCTGCCCATTTCCCTACCTGATGGATAAGTTGCAGATCCTAGTTAACCAGCAGCCTACTTCTTCCTACCCCAACCCCCTAGAATTGCCTTATGACTGTCCCATGCATGCTTGAATTCCACCACTGTTTTTGACTCCACAACCTCCTCTGGAAGGCCGTTCCATACATCCACAACCCTCTCTGTGAAAAAATACTTCCTTAAATTACCTCTGAGCCGCCCCCTTCTATCTTCAAATTGTGCCCCCTTGTTCTTGCACACCTCTTTTTTTGAAAGATGTTACCCTCTTGGACTTTGCTGATTCCCTTGAGGTACTTGAAAGTTTCTATCATGTACCCCCTCTCCCTCCTTTCCTCGAGGCTATACATATTAAGCTGCTTAAGACTCTCTTCATATGTCTTCCGGTGCAGACCCTGCACCATTTTAGTTGCCCTCCTCTGGACAGCTTCCATCCTGTCTATGTCTTTGCGGAGATTGGGTCTCCAGAACTGCACGCAGTACTCCAGATGGGGTCTCACCAGCTGTCTGTACAGAGGGATAATAACTTCTTGTTTTCTACTGGTGATGCCGCTCCCTATGCATCCCAGTATTCCCCCAGCCCTCCTTGCTGCCCTCTCACATTGCTTGCCCACCTTTAGGTCATCTGATATGACTACCCCAGGTCCCTTTCCATTTTTGTTGTTGTTAGTATCTCACCCCATTGTGTACTCTTCCCTGGGTTTTTGTTTCCAGGTGCATTACCTTGCACTTCTTAGCACTGAATCTAAGCTGCCATACATTTGACCATTCCTCTAACCTTGCCAAGTCCCTTCTCATCCTTTCCACCCCACCTGTGCATCAACTCTGTTGCAGATCTTTGTGTCATCTGCAAAGAGACATACTTTCCTTCCAGTCCCTCTGCAATGTCGCTTATAAAGACATTGAAGAGGACCGATCTAATACTGAACCCTGCGGTACCCACTACTAACCCCCTTTTTCAGAGTGGACTCCATTTACTATTACTCTCTGTGTCCTATTCTCCAGCCAATTCTTTACCCAGGCTGTCATCTTGGGACCCACTCCCAGGCTGGCTAACTTGTATATTAATATTTTGTGTGGACTGTGTCAAATGCCTTGCTAAAGTCTAGGTAGGCCATGTCCACAGCCCCTCCCTGATCAACTACTTTGGTCACCCAGTCAAAGAAATCTATCAGATTTGTCTGGCATGACCTTCCCGCTGTGAATCCATGCTGCCTGGGTCCTGTGCCCTCTGGCCTCTAGATACTCAACAATTCTTTCCTTCAGAAGTGATTCCATCATTTTCCCTACCACTGAGGTTAAACTAACAGGTCTGTAGTTTCCTGCTTCTGCCTTGCTCCCACTTTTGTGAAGGGAATCACATCTGCCCTCCTCCAGTCCTCAGGTACCACCCCATCCTCCCATGATTTGTTAAGAGGGTAGTCAGTGGTGTCACTAGTTCTACCTTAGTTCTTTTAGAATTCTGGGATGAATCCCATCAGGCCCCATTGCTTTGTCCAGCTTCAGTTTTAAGAGCTCTTTCAGAACCCTTTCTTCTGTAAATGGGCTGGTATCAACTTCTGTATCCAGAGTGTTTCTACTGTTTGTTTTAGGTACCCCCTCTTCCTTTGTAAATACTGAGCAAAAATATTTGTTTAGTATCTCTGCCTTTTCACAGTCACCCTCTGCCCACCCTCCCTCCCTTTATTAAGCCTCACTATCCCTCCCTTGGTCTTCCTTCGCTCCCTGATGTACCTATAAAAGGTTTTATCCCCCTTCTTAACTGATTTGGCTATCATTTCCTCAATTTGGGCCTTTGCTGTTCTGACTGCCTTTCCAGCTTCCTTTTGCTTTAACTGATACAGTTCTCTGTCCTGTTCCATAAGACATAAGGCAATTCTAGTGGGGGGCAGGAGAAAGTAGGCTGTTGGTTAACTAGTATCTGCAGCTTATCCAATAGTTCGGGAAATGGGCAGACTAGCTCATTATCTCCAATAGCTTCATATGAAGTCCAAACTATCCATTGTTTACCCGACACAGAATGACCACCCAGGTAATAATGAGCTAGGTGGGCCAAGCAGTCCTTATCTGCCATCGAATTCTAGGTTTCCTATGGTCTTGCAATGTCATTTAGTTGGACAAAATATCTCTAATGGTGGATGTAAAAACACAGAGCTTTCGGACATGAAACATCTTCATCTCTGATACTATATTGCACTCTCAGTATTATGGCGCCCTTTTTTTTTTTTTTTTTTAACTTCCGTTGCATTTTATCTTCAAATTCTTTTAAAGGATGCAGTTCATTCAGTTCTTTTTGTATATGAATAAACACTGTCCTCACATAAGACATGCACAAAAAAAATATGTGCAACAACTACCAGTCTCGATTTTATACCTTTCTACTTTTGATTCTGTGCTTTCTCTGTCATTTTCACAACCCTTGTCATCATCTTTCTTGTGAGGAATGATTGTTTCATCCAGGCCAAATACTTTTTGGAGACGTGCATAAATGTCAGAGCGGTTGTAGACATGGAACTCAAAGCCATTCACTGTAATATATAATCTCGTTTCTGCTTTAGGATCTAGAAAAACAAAAAGAAGCACAGTTACTGTTAGTACTTAAGATGAGTAAAGACCCATTTTAATCACTATGTTTAAAGCAACAGGAAATAATTTGAATATCTGTACGCCTGAATGATTCCATATTTTATTCTTACAGTCAGTCAAAACTTCCAATGTGTTCTGGATTATTTATTTGTACCTTCAAAAATAATTTATTACTTTTTTTATACTACTACAGAATGTGCTTTTCAATTTTCTCTTCAATGTTTGCACTATCTATTTCTATGTTTCTGCATTTTTTTTTTCCTTTTTCATTTTATAACTTAGTTGCCCTCAGCTGCTCAACGTACCCCATGGGCATGTCTGATCAAGGACAGGTGTCCTAGCAACAATGTGGGTGTGCCAGTGCCCCGCCACAAACTCAGCAGTGACCAATTCCCCCAACCCCCACTGGTTGCTCTGACCTGCTGTTGTACTGTCTGTATTCCTAGAGATGGTGGTGACAGAGCAGGAGACGCAGCACCCCTTCCCCCGAAAGACAGCATCTTTAGGGACGCTCAATCTTCTGCCGTCAGGCTGGTCCCCAACATCCCAGGTTCGTTCTCAAACCCAGGTCTCTGGCGTGCCGAAAGCATGCCAAGCCAATGGCTGACGGGCCGGCTTGGTTTCTGAATATTTTATGTCGTCGCATTATGTTGTCCCACAATGCCAGGGAACAGGACATTTCTGTGTAAATTTCCAGCTGCTTGCAATGTTCCAGTTTTCAGAAATTCTATTCATCCCCCAGTGATCCTTATTTCACTGTGCATGAATGAAAGTAAACTGTAAACTGTGCTGGCTGGCCCAGTGTTGCTGAGGCACTGTTCACGTGTCTTACCTTGTGCCATGCCAGTGACCAGCTCTGGGTGCCATGGGTCGGGGGGGCAGGGAGATGACCAAGCGGCCACTAGGCAGCTCTCATCTCCCAGAGTGGGGTGGAGAGTTACCTCGCTCTCAGCTGGCACCTGGTGGAGACTAGGTGTCAGAGCAGTGGTCTAGGGGAGCGGACATAATGTCAGGAGGGAGGATGGGGCTGTGGTTCCGGGAGCGCATGTGCACCTCCATGCGCATGCACCAGCCATGCTGCCACAGTTCCAGGTCTGGAGAGATAACAGAAACAACATGTCCCTCCGCTGCTGAATGTGATGGCCCTCGCTTTGTGCAGATCCCCCCTGCTGGGGGCAGCAGCAGACAGGGCTGGGAGCAGCTGGGTCAAGGGCCTGATGACAAGCATAAGTAGCGGGGGGCCAAAAAGCTCTATGAAGTTTAAAAAAAAAAGAAGAAAAGAAACCTGTAAACTGCTTTTCATCGTTCTCTTCTTTTTATGGACAACATTCTGCACAGTTCTCTTTGTGCAACTAGGAATATGGAGTTTTGTCATTGCATGGAGTCAGAGCTTTGACCATGAGCTACTGACCTGTCAGAATGGTGTGCACAATTCTGACTCCATGCAACAAGCAGAATGCCATATTCCTGGTTTCACAAGGACAAATGTACAGAATGCTGTCCAGGTAAGGGAAATACTGCAAACAATACAAAACACAGTGCTTCACAGTAACTTTCTGATGCAGTTAAATACGGAGCACTTGAGCTTGAGAATATTATTTCTGAAAACAGTAACATTACAGTTACACATTAGAAATAACTGCCTATCCCCTTTAATTACCATTACAGCCAAACCAAATAGTGTGTGACCAAGTTATTTTCACTGGTTTCCTACAGCTGGGCTCAATCATGCACAACAGACTACAGCTACACATTAGAAATATTTTCCTGTGCCGTTTAACGAAGTGTAGAACAAATAGAACTGATATCACAGAATGTCCAAAAACACACTGAACAGAAAGTTATAAAGATGAAACTAAGACGCACTCATCAATATTAAACAGTCATAAAATATTCCAATTTACAAAACTGCCAAAATACATCAGAATAGTAGATATAACTGAACAGAAGATACAAGAGAGTGTTTTAAGGACAGTTTGGCTTACTAGTTAGTGCATAAGGACCCAGGTTTGATTCTCACAAATGCCACTTACAGTACGCCTCTGAGCAAGTCACTTAACCTCCTTGTACTTAACTCTCTCGACATTATCCTGTTTCTGTGCTCTATGATCCCCGTGTGCTTAAAAAATGGCATCAGGAATTCTCTCGCCCCTCCTGGACTGTAAAGCACACTGGGATACAGGTTGTATGAAAGGCACTACATGAAAACCAAATTTCTTCCTTCCATCAATCCATCACATTTAAAAAATGCTGACCCAGTGGCATGAAGGGTTAAGTCATTGCTCACCTTACCTCCTGCCTCACCAGCAAGCATGGTTCGGGAACGAGCACAGGTTGCCGCGGGTCGACGTGGTGAGACAGACTTGAGCATCCCAGGGACTGCTCTCCTCTCCCATGGTGGGGTGGCCAGTCGTCCTCCGACTGCCACCTGGTGGTCGCCCGGTGGCAGTGCAGGTTGCCAAGGGCTCAAAGGGGAGGGCCACGTTTCTGCAGACGTGAATGCCTCCATAGGCACGTACTGACGTGTCACCGCAGCTGGGGTAAGGGAAGAACACTGAAAAGTGGGAGAATGGGCTTAATAAAGCCCTGCTCATTCTCTCGTAGCACGCACCGCTGCTCGACTGGGGTGGGGGGGAGCGGCGTCCCTTCCCTTTCCTGGCCACACCATGGGAGTGAGAGGGAAATCCATGGAAAACTTGTACCCTGGGTCAAGAGAGGCAAATGACAGTCATGAAGAGCGGGAACACGGCTGAAAGAGCCACCCATCATCCCTGGAGGTAAAAAGCTTTATGGGTGGGGGAACAAAAAACAGAATGAGGGGCCCTACGATGGCTCAGCAGAAGTGCTTCCTGCTTCCCTACTGAACTGGGTTTAGGAGTGAGCCCAGAGAGGGAAACGTCTGGGATCCGGTGCAACAGTGGCCCCTAGCATCGAGCCAGGGAACCTGCTCCTTCTTGGTGGCGGCTTCAGCCCGAAGAGGCATCACCCAACATCAGGGGAGATGGGAGAGCTCAAGAGAAGGTGTGAAACACACACAAACTATGCGCCTGGAGCTATCTGCATGATGGTTATCGGTTCCCAGGGCTCTGCACTATGCAGATCCCGCCGGTTTGATAATTGGGGGGGCGAAGACAGGGCTGAAGTCTGACAGGGGCTCACTAGTAAGGAGGTGATGGCTTGATGATGACAACAATGAAAAAAAAAAAATTAGTATCAATGCTCATCCCAGCACTTGAAAATGCTCCAGACTCAGAATAGCAATGCATCCGTAACACTGTCGGTGCCTTAAAAGAAGCATTCCTCGGTCTGAAGCCTTTTTACTCAACAAAAATAGATCTTAGTCACGTAATGTCAACAAATTTGTAATCTTCCTGCACAAGGTATCCAGAACAGTTTGTTACATTACACAGTTCTCTTGTGCACCCATAGTGGGGCCATCATTTGGGGGGTGGGGAAGACAGTATTCCCTCTAGTGTCGCCACTCCAGCATCAAGTAAGGGGGCATGGCTGGGAGTGTGGGGCCTGCAAGGAAAGCTGGTTTTGTTCTGTTGAAGCGCTTTCCTTGTTTTTCTCCCACATCCCCATGGAGGATGTGTCTCTTGGGTGTTAGGTCTAACAGACACCAGATAGCGTCCTTCCCTCCTATGCAGTCTCCCAACTGCACTGTCACTCAGGTGGCAATACTGCAGCGGGGCCAGTGACCCTCCCCCAGCAGGAGAGCATACTGTGGGCCAGTCAATCCCCCCCCCCGCAACTCTGGTGCGTTTCCAAGGCGGGGTTTCTGGCATTGCAAGCTGTAGCATTACTGCTGCACATAGCGACTGGCCACATTATGTAAGTGGCCCATTTTATAAGTGTGATAAGCCACTCCAGGGTGTGCATTAAAGGATTTTAATGCACGCCCAAGGGGCATGCTAAGGCACGAGGCTGAAAGCAGAGTGTCCTTACGCCCCTGGGAAGTGCATTAAAATCCTTTAATGCACACCCTGGAGTGGCTAATCACACTTATAAAATGGGCCACCATCATAAAATAATTAGTTTGATGTACTCTGATGGGGATTAAAACTTATTTACTATTTTCAAAAGAGTGTACAATACATTACCTCTAAAACATCTAAAAACTGAAAAAAGTAGTCCCTATTAATGCATAAATTAGAATAGGTCAGCAACAGGTTAACTAGTACAGTACTTTGCAGTAAAAGTATTTATTAGTAGAGTTGGTTGAAAAATACTTTCTCTGTCACATGTAAATGTTATATGAATGCACTGTAACATTTGTAAATTTGTAAGACATAAGCAGAGTTTAAAACTTAATTTTCATTACACTGTAGTTATATATGCTCAAACTTTAAACCTGCCAGGTTTCCTTTTTTTTGGTGGGCAAGGAGGGTAGATTTCACCTGAAAACTCCTATATAAGATTCAAATGTATGTGCTTTTATTAACATTAGCAATGTATTTGGGCACTTTGGGTCTGCCTCTGCCTATTTAACTGTGTTTTCCCACCTTTTCTTTTTGTTTATAAAGTATTACTCTATTGCCTACTTTCTTCATCCTGTTTTTATTTTCTGTTTTTCCCCACATTCAAGACATAGAATGTTTATCATGGAATGTTTACCATGGAATACAGGGATTCAAAATTCTGCTCTGTTCCACTTGTAGAATGTTACTCTCCTGACATTCTGTACACACAGACAACAAAGGCCTGTTTTACAGCCAGAAACTCAATTATAAAACTCATTCACTAAAAATACCACCAACAGCTTAATCTGGTTCAAGGTCAGTTGTTATCTGTATCCCCCTCCCCCGGGTCGTTCCTGAAAATAGGCAGGATTTGTCTAGTGCAATTACCCGGTCAACAAAAGCTAAATAAATAAAATAAATAAATAAATTATAATGTATGGTAAGTGCCTATTAACCACCATAATCAGCAGTCACACAGCTTTGTTATGCACTGTTTAGAATTTTAAAAGTTGTTAACCACACTTCAGAACTTCCAAACAGTGGCATAACTAAAAAGAATGCACCAGAGTTCCATAATTCTCACACACAATGCAAACAGTGTTTTTTTGACCATACACTATAAAAGATGATGGCTGGGGATCAGGTGACAACCACGCCGAAATCACCTCTCGTGGTTGCTAGGGCTACAGTAAACCTCTCGAGCTGCGCTCTCGAGGTTTACCATGTTGCCCTAGCAACCACTTGAGGTGATTACAGCATGGTTATCACCCGATCCCCAGCCATTATCCTCTATATCTCACTGTCAGGGCAAGCAGAAGAGATTTCCCTGATGAGCAGGTACAGACAGAAGGGGAATTTTTCACTGTTAGTAAACAAACAGTTGTAATGAAAACGATAAACAATACTTAATGTTTCTAATTTGTTTATGTGTGTAAGGAGAGTGTGATGATCAAGGAAACAACATCTAATTAATTTATTTTTTATTTAAGATAGTTTTATTTTTAGGGCCCAGTTAAAGGGTTTTTTTTTGTTTTTTTTTTTTGTTATTTACAGTGTAAAGACAGCAGCCATGTTTATAATGGAAGATCAGTTCTGGTTGAAGGGGGACTAATGGAAGATAGTTCTGGTTGTATGAGGACTGATTTGCTCATTGTGTGATGTGGTTTAGGACCAGGATGACTGTGCGTATAAAGAGGTTTAATGTACAGTCAGCTGATGTCTCTTGGCCAATGAGATTTCTAGATTTTGTCTTGCCATTTTATAAGCAAATATAATCACAGTATGGACACGTGAATATGGTTTTAATAGTAAAAGGGAAGACTTCTAAAATCACAGATTTGCACATTATAACTCAGTCCCTCTAAGTCGGCCTATGCAGATCACAGTGTGCCAATATACAAACACCACCTGTTAAGACATTCCTGTCATGGAAATATGAGCTGAACAGGCATTATTAGGTGAATGGTAGCAATACAAGTTATATGGATAAAAAGTATTGAGTATTTTAGTCAAAGAAGGATATTTTGTCTTCAGACAAGTAAACAGCAATCTGTCCACAGAAAAACACATGACGCCAGCCCGGTGGCACTGAGGGTTGAGGCGCTGGATGCCACACTTCGCTCCACGCTGGCGACCTGGGTTCGGGAACAAGACCAGGTCGTCGGAGGTCAGCAGGTGAGGACTAGGATCGAGCATACAATGGACAGCTTTCCTAGTTGGGTAAAAGGGGTGGGTACACACCGTGCTCTGGCGGTCCCTGGGGACTCCCGGAGGAACTGCAGTGGCGCGGGTGTTCTGTAGGGGGGAAGCACGGCAGACGTCTGCACGCTAGTGCGTGGACGTCACTGCACATCCGTGCTCCCATTGGGAGAACAGGGAAAAGCAGCATGGTCCATGGGAGCTTGATGGCCACTCACTTCACCGGCCGACGATGCCTGGAATAGGTGTCCACTGGCAGCAGATCCTCGCCAGGCGTGGGGGCTGAAGGGGGAGCCCCAGTTGACTATGCCAGCTGGGCACGTCGGCTTCGGGGTCGGAGGTGAAGGTTGGAGCGGTGGCTGGATGTATGGCAGGACTGTGGCTGCAAGTAAGAAATAGAGTAGTGATAAAAAAAAAAAGAAAAACACATGGCAACAGCTCCCTTTTATTAAGCATCACATTATAATAAATCTGAATATTTTACAATTAAATATTTCTAGCTACAGTGAAATACTGTGTGTGCGCAAAAAACCTAAATGATAAGAAAAAAAGACACTCAGGGAAAATAATGCCCAATTCATTAAATGTCGAAGTAAAGAAACATAATATTAAATTTCTCAAGATAAGAGGGCTGCTGCCTTTTTTTTTCCCAGAGCTGTGTAGTATCCAGACATGGTCAAGATAACAACCGCTATTGAAATTCTTAGACATTTTAGGGAAAAGTTTGCTTATCCAGTAGTTCGAAAAAAATAGGTAATTATCTCTAGTCTTAAAATCCTCATTTTAATGGAAATTAAAACACTTCTATACATGATAACACCAACATACAAAAGCAGCAGAGTTCGTATAAAAGATAACTATCAAACCATTCACAAACGTTTCAAATACAAAAATGGAGTGCCTTTTCTTAAAGGAGAAGTGCAACGAAAAATGTTCTTCCCAAAACGCTAATCTCAGCTACAATTAAGAAAAAAGAATGCACCGAGCAAAGGGGTTCGCTCAGCACGCTGGCGACCCGGGTTCACGCCCCGAGCCCAGGTGCCAGGAACGAAGACCGTCAGGGATGGAATCCAGTGTGTCCATTGGACACAGGGGTGGGTAGGGCCCTGGCACCTGACAGCAGATTGGGAGACTTGCTAGGGGGCATGAAGCCTTGACACACACCCATACGTCCCCAGGCAGGCCCAATCAGGTTAGAGTGGGCAGACCAAGGAAACGGAAAAAGGAAAAAAGCCCTATTACCAACTGGATGACGGCCACCGGTCCTCTGCACCACAGTAGCTCAGGATAGCCCCGTGCTGTCCCCCCCTGCCTGCCCCGGACGAAGAAGTTGTGCCCATGGGCACTTCTTCCCCAGCGGGGGTACCCATCCAACGAAGGGTTATATCAGGTCACCTGGGGAAACAACCAGCAGTAACAGGGGCAGTGGATGGTGGCCAGAGGAGGATGAGGGTGGCCAAGGGTCCTAGGTGGCTCGAAGGAGTGGCCGGACAGGGTGGCAGGGAGGAGCAAAAGAAAAGAAAAAGATTAGCTACCTGTCAAAAGCAGTTGTCTAGGTACCTCCTACGCTGCGCACCACAAGAAAAAATTACTTACCACAATAATCTTGTTTCTTACAGGGGATACTCCAACATTCATAACTCTTACGCAGTATGCCTTTAAGCCAGATCTGCCCAGAGATGGAACGGTATGCTAATGATGGAATCATTGGCTTGTGCCACTTTTTCAAATGCTGCCACCTATCAACTGCCTACATTCTAATCCTCAGATTTTGTGGATGCCTGACAAGACAGGGCCCGAGGCCGGCCTGGTGACACTGAGGGTTGAGACGCTGGATGCCACAGCTCACACACTACACCGGTGACTTGGGTTCGGTAACAGACTCTGGCCGCTGGGGGTTGGCAGGGGAGGAGGTGGATCGAGCGCCCCAGGGCTGCACTCCTCCCTCTGGGGCGGGTCTGCGGGGTTGTGCCACACTTGAGCAGCCCCTGGTGACGACCGGGGTCAGCATAAGTTGCGACGCCAGCAAGGGGTGGAGCACAGCAAGACGCCTCACGTTCGCAGTGGGCGTCATTGCACTGCCTGCTCCAGGGGCACTAACTGGAGGAAAAATGGCTGGGCGCGACCGTGCAGCTTGATGACAACGCCCCCACCGGCCTAGGAGGCACGTTCATCGAATGGTGTCATGGGGGTTCGGGCCAACCCATGATCGAGAGGTAAGGGGAGATCCTCCAGCGGGTTGAAATGGCTGACTGGACCCCTTCGCACTGAGAGAGCCTGAAGTCCTCTGGGTCGGGGCGCGCTGGATGCTCCCACCAGGGCAACACAGTAGAGCGCAAAAATAGAAAGAATAAAAAAAAAAGGACAGGGCCTGAGAGGAATTTAATAATTATATATAATAATAATCACAATCATAATTACAATAAAACACCCAGAAAACTTCCAACAGGAGGGAAAAAAACAACCCCCAAAGTCAGAATCACCTGAAGAGGAGAAAAAGCATTAAAACACAGTTCCAAATATAAAAGCCAGAGTGTGGCACACATACCCATGGTATTACAGTATGGAGTGCAGGGGCCACTGGTTCTAGCAGGGGAGACAGGGTGGAAGAGTTATCAATATTGGATTATCCCCTGGAAGAAACAAGATTACTGTGGTAAGTAATTTTTTCTCCTCACCCCAGGAATACTCCAATATTCCTAACTCTTATGCAGACTAAGAAGCAGTACCTTTGGAGGTAGGCACAGAACCTACTTTGGAAATAGGCCCTGCAGGACAGCTGTGCCAAACCTGGCATAACCTCTAGCCTGTGTATCCAGGCTATAATGCTTGGTAAAGGTGTACACTGTTCTCCAGGTAGCTGCTTTACAGATGTTCACCAAAGGAACATCCATGGAAGCTGCTATAATAGCAGCTGTACCCCTTGTGGAATGGTTTCTCAGCCCTGCTGGGGCCCTCCTTCCCAGCTTTTGAATAGCAAAACTGAATACACTGGACTATCCAGTGAGAAATGGACCTCTTAGATGCTGGATATCCTTTTCCCACATCCCCATAAGTCAGGAATAGTTGTTTCCTGTCCTGTCTGTGGGCCTTGGTGACTGTCATGTAGTAGTTAAGAGCTCTCTTGTCATCAAAACTGTGCAGTCTACGCTCACCAGAGGTTGAATGCTCAGTAAAGAAAATAGGTAAGGTGATGGACTGGTTCAAATGAAAGTCCGAGACCACCTTTGGAAGAAATGTTCTGTTACTTTGCAGGACCACTTTGTCCCTGTGGAATGAAATGTAGTCCTGTTCCACACAGAGAGCCTGGAGCTCACTGATCCTTGTACTAGAAGTAATTTCCACTAGGAAAACAGTTTTCTATGTTTAAGGCAGCTGAAGACATGGGTTCAAAGGGGGGACCCATGAGCTTGGCAATACACACATTTAGATACCAGGCTGGCACCGGTTACCTGTTAGGGGGGGTGCAGGTGGGCCAGACCTTTAAAGAAACTTTTAAAGATAGAATTTGATGCCATAGAGGCATTCTTCCCAGCTGAAGTGTAAGCAGACACTGAAGCTAAATGAATTTTTAACGTGGTGGGCTGCAGGCCAATGAATGCAAATAATTAAGGTAGTCCAGCACAGCTGGAACCCCTACCTGAGCTGATACCATATTCCTGGTGGAGCACCAGATAGAAAACCTTTTTCATTTAGAGGTAGGTTTTCTTGGTGGAAGGCTTCATGTACCCCCTTAAAATATCCAGAACACTTCCAGAGAGATGCAGGCCTGCATACTCTAGGTCCTCAAGAGCCCATGCTTTGAGTCCGAGTGACCTGAGGTTCGGGTACAGGAGTCTCCCTTGGCTGGAGGTTAGCAGGTTGTGCCTCCAAGGAAGGTGTATTGGTTCAGCCACATACATGGAGAGCAGCAGAGAGTACCATGGCTGTCTGGCCCAGTTTGGGGTTATCAAGATCACTGTGGCTGACTGGGACCCGAGCTTGAGTAGCACCCTGTACACCAGAGGGAATGGGGGGGAACGCATACAGGTACCTCCCTGACCAGTCCAGAATCACAGCATCCAGGTGTACCATTCCCCGAGCTGGGGGTCTGCAACAATACTTTGGTAGGTGGTGACTTTTGTGGGATGCAAAGAGATCTCTGGGGTGCCCCACCTCTTGAAAATCACTTCCACCACCTGTCTGTTTAAGGTCCATTCATGATGAGCCTGGTTGATCCAACTCAGGGCATCTGCTAGGGTATTGTCCTTGCCTGGCAGATGGATGGCTTGAAGAGAAACTCCTAGGGAGTAGGCCAGAGTCCAAATTCGCATAGCTTCTGTGCAGAGAGGATTCGACCTTGTTCCTCCCTGCTTGTTTATGTAATACAGTGGCGTGAAAAAGTATTTGCCCCCTTCCTGATTTTCTCTATTATTGCATATTTGTCACACTGGATGTTTTCAGGTCTTTAGACAAAATATAATATTAGATAAAGGGAACCTGAGTGAACAAATAACACTTTTTTTTTACTTATTTCATTTATTTAATGAAAAAGTTAACCAACACCAACGGGCACTGTGTGAAAAGTAATTGCCCCCTAGTTAAATCAACCCAATTAAAGGCTAATTAGAGTCAGCTGATTGAACACAGCCAGGCTTGATTACAGCCAGCCCTGCTCAATATAAATCTCCTTATTTTGACCCTTACCATCAGAGTCACGTTGCCAGCACAAGATTCAACAAGCACATTATGCCATGATCAAAGGAAGTTCCTGAAAAGATCAGAAAAATGTGTTGCCTTCTATCAGTCTGGAAAGGGTTACAAGCTATTTCTAAGGCTCTGGGACTCCATCAAACCACAGTGAGAGCCATAATCTCCAAATGGAGAACACTTGGAACAGTAGTGAATCTTCCCAGGAGGGCGGCCTGCCAAAATTACTCCAAGGGCGCAGCGTAAATCATTCAGGAAGTCTCAAAGGATCCTAAACAACATCCAAAGAACTGCAGGCTTCTTGCCTCAGCTAAGGTCAGTGTTCACGACCCCACAATCAGAAAGAAACTGGGCAAAATGGGCTTCATGTGAGAGTAGCAAGGTGGAAACCACTGCTAACCAAGAAGAACATAAATGTCTTGCTCTCATTTGCCAAAAGCACCTGGATGATCCACAAGCCTTTTGGGAAAATGTTCTATGGACAGATGAGTCCAAAGTGGAACTTTTGGATGACATGGATCCCATAATGTCTCGCGTAAAAGCAAACACAGCATTCCACAGTAAGAACACCATACCAACAGTCAAACATGGTGGTGGTAGTGATGGTGGTGGGATGCTTGCTGCCTAAGGACCTGGATGACTTGCCATAATTAAAGGAACCATGAATTCTGCTCTGTACCAGAAAATTCTTAAGGAGAATGTCCGGTCATCCTTCCGCAGCTGAAGCTGAAGCGTAGGCCATGCAGCAAGACAATGATCCAAAACACAAAAGCAAGTCCACATCAGAATGGCTAAAAGAAGTAAAATTAAAGTTTTGGAGTGGCTTAGTCAAAGTCCAGACTTAAACCCAATAGAGATGCTGTGGCAGGACTGAAACGAGCAGGTCATGCTCGAAACCTACCAAATGTTACTGAATTAAAGCAGTTCTATGAGGAAGAGTGGGTTAAAATTCCTCCACAGCGATGTGAAAGACTGATATTGAATTATAGGAAGTGTTTGGTTGCAGTCATTGCAGCTAAATGTGGCATAACCAGTTATTAATGTAAGGGGCATTACTTTTCACACAGTGCCAGTTGGTGTTGGTTAACTTTTTTTCATTAAATAAGTGAAATTAAAAAAAAAAAACAAGTGTTATTTGTTCACTCAGGTTCCCTTTATCTAATATTACATTTTCTCTAAAGACCTGAAAACATCCAGTGTGACAAATATGCAATAATAGAGAAAATCAGGAAGGGGCCAAATACTTTTTCACGCCACTGTACATAGTGGTGGTATTGTCTGTCCTGACCTGTACCACCTTTCCCTGAACTAGTGGTGTGAAGGCTTGGAGTGCCATGAACACCGCCCCGAGCTCCAGAAGGTTTATGTGTTGAAGCGACTCTGCACTGGACCAAGTGCTATGAGTAGTGTGATCTCTCAAGTGGGCACCTCACCCTAGTAGTGATGCATCTGTTGTAAGGATCACTGACGGAGGCTCCTTTTGAAAGGGAACCCCTTCTCTGAGATTGGCTTCCTCTTTCCACCACTGAAGGGCCAGGAGTAACATTTTTGTTACTGGGACTAGCTCTGAAAGAGAATCCCTTCCTTGACACCAATGAGCTCTTAGGTGGAACTGGATGTCTCTCATCTGGAACCTGGAACTCAGGACTGTGCCAGTGGCTGCCATGTGGCCCAGTAACTGTAGAAACTGTCTTGCAGATTTTGGTTTGTTTAGGCTGAAGCAGCCTTCCATCTGCAGAATACTTTTTACCCTGTCCAGAGGTAGATAAACCCTGCCCTCCTGGGTATTTCATTCTGCTCCCATGAACTGCAGCACTTGTGCAGGGAAAAGGACTGACTTTTTAAGATTTACCAGGAAACCCAGAGACTCCAAGAGTCCTTGGGTCTGCTGCAGATGTTCTTCTGCCTGTTGTGGTGATTTTCCAACCACCAACCAGTCGTCCAGATAGGGGAACACTGTGACACCTTGCCTTCGCAGATGTGCCACAACCACTGCCTGGCACTTTGTGAACACTCTTGGAGCTGAAGTGAGACCGAATGGCAGGGTTGAAAACTGGTAATGATCTGATGGGAGTCTGAACCTGAGGTACTTTCTGAGAGACTCCCTTATGGGGATGTGGAAATAAGCATCTTTTAGGTCCAGGGATGCCAGCCAATCTCCTTTTTGGAGAGCTGGCAGAATCAGTGACAAGGTTACCATTTTGAACCTTGGTTTTAGTAAGAGCTTGTTTAGCACCCTTAGGTTTAGGATAGGCCGCCACTTCCCATTTTTCTTTGTTGTGAGGAAGTATCTTGAATAACACCCCTTTCCCTTTTGTTGCGGAGGAACAGGTTCCACTGCTTTTGACAACAATAGGTTTTGAACCTCCTTTTCCAACAGCTTTCTTTACGCATTGGAAGCTGGTTTGAACACTCTGGTTCTTAGAGAGGAAAGGGATTTGAAGTTTAGGGACAATCCCTGACTCATTACTTCCAGGACCCACTTATCTGTGGTAATCTATTTTCAAGTCTGGAAATAGTGAGTCAGTCTGTCCACTACTGGAAGTGGGGAGGCGGCCTGGGAGGAAAAGTCAGGGGTCCTGCTTTTCTTGGGGCTGAGAATAGGAACCACGCCTGGAACACCTTCTGCCCTTGCCTCTGAAGTACCTTAAGGATGGCATTATCTGTGTGCACTGTCACTAAAAAAACAACGTGCACTTAGCAGGTGTTAAAGACATCCATGGAGATGTGAGAATGCTATGACATTATGTGTTCTTAACCGAAATGTGTGTTTATCCAAAGTGCATTAAAGCGAAGTAAATGGAGAATAAAGTATGGGGTGGTGTGTATAACGAGATTTTACACACACCCGAGTTATTATTTAACATTACATGTATGGGAAATAAAAAAAGCTATGCATTAAAGCGAAATGTGTACTTATCCGAAGTGCATTTAAATGGAATCCACTGTACTTGGGGTACGGCCATGGCCTGATAAAAAGGCCTGGTATGAAATTGTCTGCCCCTGCCTCTCCTTCCATATGGTCTTGTGGATGGGGAGCCTTTTCTTTGGCAGAGTTGCTTCTATAAGTGGCCTTGTACTTGTCCACTTTCTTCATGCAGGCTTCTGTGTGAGTTCCAAAGAGGGAATTACCCTCAACTAGGAAATGCAGAGCCTTATTCTGATTGTCTTGAGTTAGGTTTGTGGCTCTTTACCAGGCAAACCTTCTCTGGGCAATTGTATTGGCCATCCAACTGGCAGCAGTGTCACTGGTGTCTGCTGCCATTCGAAATTGATATTTGGCAGCTTCCAAGCCAAATCTGGCAGTCTCAGCAAGGTCTGCTGAAAGACTGGAAGGAGCCTTGTGTGGTGCCCCGATAGTGGTAAAATGGATATTAACGTGTGCTGGGTCTCCACAGAAATATAAAAGGGTAAATAAAGCAACTGTGTTGTGATGACACCAGTAACTTGCACACAAATTATGAACACAGTTCCCAAGGAGGTGGATGTTGTCACCTGACAAAGAGAGTCAGAAATAGATTCCAAATGCTTAACAGGCTTTGATTCAACCAAACGGGGAAAGGGAACATGGTCACAGGGAATGCCTATACCTAATCTCCTGTACGAGGAGGGCTCTATATCAACCGATTGTAACAACTCCGTTTTAAGAGCGTTCTATCCTCTATATCCTGTACGAGGGTAACTCTATGCACACTTTCAATAACCAACTGTAACAGCTCCGCTTTAAGAGTGTTCTGTCTTCTAACATCAGTGAATCACTATGCAATTTCTAATACTACTCTGAGGTGCACCTCTACCTAGGGTCTATTACCTGGAGTACTCCACTCTAAGAAACTCTATAGCATGTCACTAACAAGACAGGAAAATTACGTACCTACCGTAATTCTTGATCTTCTCTTGTATCTTCACCATTCATTACTTCCTGGGTGTAAGCCGGAGGCGCGTTCCATCACAGGAGATTTTTTAAAAGTTTTCTTGACCCCGCCCTGGAAAGCGGCGTCATACGCGAGGCGGCGTTAATAACACAACTCTCCTCCAACTCAGTTCTGTGAGCCGAGAGGCAAAATGAAAGCAGAAATATAGATAGCGAGGCAAGATAGCTAGGATAGCAAAGCAAGAAGAATGAACTGAAAAGGAATAAGCCGATGGAGGAAGGACAGAGGAGATAAGAACATCCCTAGCCTAGGGAGTGCAGGGCCTCCTTACCTGGGCGTACTCTAGGAGGAGAGATGAGTAAGGAAATGAGAAAATAGAAGAAGAAGAAGAAAGATAAGAGAGAGATGGGATGTTGAAGGACTAGAATGCCCAACTTGTTAGTTAGCTTGTAGCTGAAGGCTCAATTAAAGGGGAAGCAAGAATCCCCGAGATAGAGCTGAAGAGAAGGTTCACCAACCCGCTGAGACAGACTCAGGAGGGCATAGTCCTCATCTTCAACATGCCATTGTTCTTGACACCCACCTCGGGCTCCTGGCCGCGGAAGGCCTTTAACTGGAGGACAGCCGAGGAGGGAAGAATAAAACCCCAGCACCATGAGAGCGCTGCTCAGGGGTTTAGAAATGGAAAATGTAAGCCTTTCAGGCGCTCCAAGATAGAAACGGACTCAGACTGACTGGCTAAGGCCGCCAAGGCTTAGGCTGGCTAAGATTGGATATGGTCAGCAGAGCTCTACTGTAAAATTGTCCAGGAGGACATTTAAAGGAGAAACCACTTAGCAAAACAGCGAGAAGGATAGCCTACCTTCTCATCTGCCTTCTTGTTTGATTTCTCCTATTCCTTTTTTTACAGATAGAAAAATTTTTTTTTTTTTTTAACTAGATGCATGACCCAGATACCAAGATGCCTATAGCAGTCGGAGAGAGTTCCTTCAGCATTTTTTTTTTTTTTTTTTTTAGAAGAGAAAGGAACAGACGTACTCGTTCCTCTGCTCTGCAAGGCAAGAATAGAGGGGGGGGATAGATTTCAGGGCAACTACCTGAACACGGGATTGCAGGATCAAAACTGAATAGCCTGAGCCAGGCCAAACAACCCCAGAGGTATCTTGCCATAAGAATAGCAAGAGGTAGTTGTGCAGTCTGATCGCCAATGCAATCCGCGAGATGGCCCATGAATCTTAGAGTAAATAATTTTTCTGGATTTTAAACCCCTCCCCAGAAGATTTTTTTTTTTTTACTTTTTTTTTTTTTTTGGAAAATGAAGCAATTTTCCCTATATTTTATATAATGCAGAGAGAGGAAGGAGACGGGAGGTGGAGAAGCCACAGGAAGAGGCCACTGAGGGGATGGTGGGCGGGCGTAAGTAATGAATGGTGAAGATACAAGAGAAGATCAAGAATTCGGTAGGTACGCACTTTCCTATCTTCCTTGTCAATCTTCACCATTCATTACTTCCTGGTATTGCTCCTCCCCAGGAGGGAAGAGGCCATACCCTGAGGGAACAAGACCCCAGCCTTCTGCTGGTGAGAAACAGAAGGAGAAGACCCTGGCTTATTCAGAAAGCCTAAGTGGGAGAAGAGCTAGGAGGTGCCTCCCGAGGACGAGGAGACGGAGGGAGCCCCTGTAAAAGTCTCCTAGCTCTGGATGAGAAAAGACGGGTCCCCGGAAGGCGGGCGCATCACCTCGCCGGGCCAGGGTGACAACCTGGAGAGCAAGCCATGCCGTCCGCCTGATGCAGATCGCTGTCCCAAGCCTGGAAGCCACCTCATTGGCGTTAGATGCCTTGCTTGGTGTCTTGCCAGCCCAGCCTACCGCTGGAGAGGGCAACAGCTTGTCTGGTTTGCTCGTGTCAGGCATAGATGCCAGCAGCTGGGACATCATTGACCACAGATGCCGGTGTAGGCAGCGTGGTGAGCCTGATGTGATGCAATACATGCACTCGACGCCAAGAAGAGAATGACTCTTCGCCTCCAACGGCCGAACTGAGAGTCCCAACTGTGGTGGTCGTGCGCCAGGCAACGGGCGCCCAGAAGGAGTATCCAGGTATACCAAACCTGAGGACGGGTTGGGAAGGAACCCAGAGACTCAGAGGGGGCACACTACCCACGCTGGCAGTCCGAGGGGCTGGGGAAGAAACGCAGGAACTGCCAGGACCGATAGACGCCCTGGAAGGGATAGGCCAGGAAGGTACCACCAGATGCTGGGCAATTGAATTCACCAAGGAATTCACAGCTGACCACTCGGCTATTGTCTCCGAACGTAGGAACTCCGAAGATCCCTCACCATCCTCGAGAGGAAACACTGATATTCTGTGAAATCAGCATCGGAGGACAGATGAGCAGGGGTTCCTCCTCAGAGGAGGGAGACGAGGATGATGGGGAACTGGAATGTCCAGAGGATTCCTGCGGGGTGGGAGCTCTAAAGACCCGCCATGCATGTAACTAACATATGAGGGGAAGGCCGCAGAACTCCTTGAACTGCTCCCAGGATAACGGAACCGAGAGGGACCGATATGGCCTGGGAGCGGGGGTAAGGCAGAGAGATGGGAGAGGGGCACCTCCGAGAGGCAACTGCTTTCATAGGGCTCTGAACCGGGAAGGAGTTTCTAGTAGGGAGGGATCCCGGATATCAAACCAGGCCGCAGAACGGAACTCTGGGGAAGCGGAACCTGGAAGAGCCCTGGGGAGAAACTCCTGTGACGACGCCGGACTGCATGGATCCAGAAGGGCAGTCCGCAAACGCCGCCAGAGGACACCCTAGAACTCCTGGGGAGGGGCGGGCTCTGCGCTACGGCTCCTGGCCACCCCTGAGGTGGCCAAAGAAGACCGAGCAGCAGAACGCCTGCCCTCAACCCTCGGATTCCGAGAGGGCCCTCCCCGACTGCAACGCTCCCCACCTCAGAGGAGGCACAGCCCCGGGGGTAGCTCACTGACCTCCAGAGAGGGAGCCTCCTCCGTCACCCCCACGCCTGCCCCCGGACTTCGCCACCCCCAGCCGAGGAACCTCAGGAGATCACTTGCAGAGGAGGGCCCGCTGCGCCGCTCTGGCACTTCTAGCCACCGTGGGACCCAGATTTCAAGAATGGGATGCCAGGATGGGTCCACATCTGAGTCATCGCCTCCCCAGGAGGACGAGACAGCAGGACCTCGATGCTGGCCACCCAGGGTCCCCCAGGCCACGAACGGCCCTGCACCGAGTGCGACGCCGCTCGCCCCAGCACGCCGGGCAGCAAGAAGGCCCAACCCACACCCCAGCGGCTCGCAGACCCGCACCGCCCGAGGAGGGAAGGTCGCCGACGCCGCCGGGCGGCGTTGTCGGGAGGCGAGCGGCACTATCGGGCGGCGCCGCTAGGTTTCATCGGCACCGCGAACGCGCCGAGGCCAAAACCGGGTATCACAACAGCGCCGCTTCGATTACTGGTGCCGCTAACGGCGCTGGATCCAAAGTAGCGTCAGCGAACAGCGCTGCTCCGATCACCCGCGCACCGCGAGCGGCGCCAGATCTGAACGGCGTTGAACGGCGCTGCTGATCACCGGTACCGCTAACGGCGCCGATTCAAACGCGCCGCGAGGCGACGCCGAGGGTCCACCCGAGCCGCCGCCGGCCAAGGGCCTCGACATGGGGAGCCTGCACCGAAGAGGTGACTGCCGAAGCGGTGTCAGCGGCTGCGCCCGGAGGGGCTACGACGCCCCAACACCGCTGGAAGGGGCCTCTCGGCAAGAAGGGAAGAGAGAGACCCTCCTCCTCGACCGTGAGTAGGGCCCGGAGGGGACCTGGGGGAAGGCCCAAGGATCTCGCCCCAGATTCCCTGTGGAGCGACGCCTGGCCTCTAAAGTCGGGCGGGCCTTGCCGAGTTTGTACCGCCTGATTCTCGAGGACGCCGACGGGTCCATCGAGAAACAAGCCGCATCTAATCCATATTATGAAGGTCCCAGGCAACGAAGACAGACGTCATGCCGTCCGAGACGGGAGAAATGCCGGCCGCAGGAGCACCGACGCATAGGGGCACTGCCTGCCTTAGAAGAACGTTTACTTCCAGAACCGGACATAACGCAAATAAACAAGATTAAACACAGCCGAAAATACACCCAGCGCTACTGATAAAGGAAAGAAAAGGAACAGTCTTACCGTAGGCGCCGGTGTAGAAAAGGAGTCGGATCACGACTTTTCGGTAGGCTACCGCGAACAGGTGCTGCCTCGACGGCGGAGAAACAGAACTGAGTTGGAGGAGGAGTCGGTCGCTATTAACGGCCGCTCGCCACGATGACGCCGCCCGAGGGGGGGCCGTTAGGGAACTTTAAAAAAAAAAAGTCGTGATCGGTGCGCCTCTCGCTTACAACCCAGGAAGTAATGAATGGTGAAGATTGACAAGGAAGATTCTGCATATGTCATATAAGGCAGTTTGTGCACAGTTGAGCTTCCTCTTTCGTCGAGAAGAAATTGGGATACAGAATATGGAAACACAAGGGGAACAACTTGGCTGACTGGCTAGAATGATTTAAAAACTAAGTGAATGCAGAGAGGATTTTGAACAGGCCATGAGTTCTCGGCCACACCCCACCTCTCCAGGGTTACTGGAATTTAGGAACAACACAAATATTTCTTCGGCTCAAAACCCACTGAGGGCCGCCGGAAGAAAAAGATGCTGCTGAACACCCTGCCACAGCCCGCTTCTGGACTGCTTCTAAGATGTACTGGAAGATGATTTCTGAAGAACTGATGAAGACTGATCTGGATACACATGGGTGAAGTGACTCTGGAGAATTGCTGAAGACTGATTTGAATACTTTTCTGACACTGAAATGCTGGCACAAAGCAATACAAGGACAGTTTTGGCACTTATAGTGTTTGTAGGAATAACAGCACTGCAATGACTGTCTCAGTTCTTATTGTAGTGGTCAGTTACACAGTCTCAATGACCAGACCAGAGTAAATAAACAGACACTTTGATTCTTCTGGGTGAACCCTACCTTCAGTGGACCTAACTACCGGGGGTCCCTCTAGCTAGATCAGGTTCTCCTGTTACTGTGGGTCTGTGAGGCTAGCTAGGCTCCCTCAACATCTGGGGTCGCTAATGCTGCTGGGCCCCTTTTCCACCCGTGAGCATAAATGACTAACTCACCCCTTTAAGTAGCAGTGGGCCTAACTTGCCCTGTTAGGTAGCAATGGGCCTAACTCACATGGTTAAGTAACAATGAGCCTAACTCGCCCCTTTAAGTATTCCACCACCCCTCTTCTAGGGTTGCAGGCCAGGACCCTCCCCTGGGCGTTGCCATGCCCCGTATGCAGATTCTGGACCCTCCTGTTCTCGGCTCACAGCCATTTCACTTAGCACCTAGCGCTGGATTTAAAATAAATGCTTTGGTCCCTTATTCAGGCAGTCAGCACTTGGCTGGCGTGCTGCCGCCTACTCACCACACCAGACCGGGAGGTAGAAGAGCTGGATCGGGAGGTGGGAGGAGTTCTAGCAGAGGGAGGGCTTCAGGCAGCTCAGCAGTTGACCGGGGTCCTTGCAAGGTCCCGAATGCAGCGCAAACGATGTGGCACTGCTACCGCTGGATCCAGGGGTCCGAAACTTTACTTTAATTAAATAAAATAATAAAACGGGGCACCAAGCCCTTCTGATAGGGCACAGAACGCCTCTTCAGGTGTCGGATGACACCACGGACCAAACTACTCACTCAGGTAGGCAGTCTTCAGTGAATGGAGGCAGAGGGGCACACAAGAAAGCCCTCAGTGACAGCTCCAGCCATCCTAGCAAGTTCTTCTCGTCCCTCCTCACTTCTGTGTCCTCTCCCCTCCACAGTCACCACAATTCTCCCTTACAACAGACACATTTTCAAACAGCAACACTCTGCATTCTGATTCTGGCACTAGAATGCTGTGCATGTGCAGCTCAGCACAACATTTTTACCCTGGGCACAGTGCCGGCACAGCAATATTTGCTTGGCAATTCAGGCTATTTAAATTAATTTTAAAATGTGGTTGCGCTGGATGTACCTTAAACTTGGGCACAAGGACATTTCTGAGGTACTACCATACTGTACTAGGGCACCTTATAAGGGCTGGGCACATTTCCATTTTTCTTTCTGTTGTGCCACCAACTCTGGGGCGCTACACTTGTCTGCCATAGCCATGACAGACTGCCAGAGGGATTTTTGGTACTGGGCCGCATAGGCTTGGAAATTAGCCTGTCTTATGGCCAAAGAAGCTGATAAATAGCCCTTTTTGGCCATACTGTTTATTTTTTCTCGACTCCTTCTCAGGTGAGTGAGAAGCACGAGGTACTTTTGCCTTATCACAGGCTACAGCTTGTACCACCCCCTGGTGGTCAGGGTGGGAGAATAAAAATTCTGCCCTTTCCCTGTCTAGCTAGTACTTCTTGTCCAGCCTTTTATCCAAAGGTGGGACAGACCCAGGTGTTTGGAGGAGCTTTATTACATCCCTAAAAAAAAAAAAAAAAAAACTATTAATGGGAAGCAGTAACACTTTGGTGGGTGTTAACCCCATCAATTCCAAGTATTCTGCCTCCTCCTCATCATCCTCTATCACCTCAGTGGTAGAGATATCCAGAGCATCCACCATTTTTCTAACAAAGGAAAAATGGATGAATAATCCTCCGATGACCTGGCAGGGGAGCCAAACTCTTGCTCAGGAGAGACTTCAGGCTCTATAGGCTCTCCTTCATCCTCTTCTTCATATTCCCCATAATCTTCCCTCTCAGGTGGGAGGACCGGGTTGATTCAGCAGGGGTCTGAACTGTAGACTGCTGTCCAGCAGGCAGCAGACCCTGCAAGGCCTTAAATGCCTGTGCCATCTCCAGAGGAGTAGGCATGTTTACAGACACAGCAGAAGTCCCCATAGGCTGACCAGCAGGAGGTTCTGTGTGTTTTGTTTTCTTGGCCTTTTTCATGGGAACTGGCAAGCTAGCCAATCCAGCAGGCCTTTTATGATGGCCTTTATACCTGTATCAGGGGTAGAAACTGTGTCTTCTGTGGTTTCGCCCACTGTCACTGAGGGTGTCGGCTGGTCAGGGCCTGAGGGACCCTTGGGTGGAGGCAATTTCTTTTTAAGCCTTTCCAAATGTTTTTCATGTGTATTTTCTGGAAAGGTTTTACAGATTTCACAATCTGTCTTTAAATGATCATAACCAAGGCAGACATTGTGTTTATCTGCCTTAGCAAAAACTTCTCCATACTCTGTACAATTTTTGAAACCAGATTCACCGGTCTTTTTCTTAGTTTTTTTAGGTTAGCCATTTTTAGCAAAAGAACCCAAAAATCGCAACCGCGATTAAATTTTAACTGTTTAAAACAAATCTATTAGTTGCGGTCAGTTCAGGAAACGATCAGGGAACCAATCTGAACCAGGAACCAAGAGAGAAAGGAATCAGGATTAGCGGTTCAGTAACCGATATTAGCGGTTACAAAAAGATAGTTTTAATAAAACAATTTACAACAAATAAAGGAGTTTTAGAAAGAAAACCTCCGCTAAGACTAAAAAAGTCTGGGTTCCCCACCGGTTATCCCGAACCAGCAGAAACCAAGAAAAGTAAGCAATTTAAATAAAATAAAGCTAACAGTTAAGTACTAACAAAAGATAAGGACAGTAAATGAAAATAAAATAATATATATATTTTTTGAAGTTTCACAGCAAGATGATGAGGAGAGGATCTACGCGCATCTAGTCTTGCTTGACAGGTGGAGAGAGAGAAATCTGAGGGTTAGTATGTAGGCAGTTGATAGGTGACAGCATTTGAAAAATTGGCACAAGCCAATGATTCCATCATTAGCATACCATTCCATCTCCGGGCAGATCTAGCTTAAAGGCATACTGCATAAGAGTTAGGAATACTGGAGTATTCCTGGGGTGAGAGATATTTTTTTTTTCTCCTAACTTTCATCAGGTCTACAATGTAATTTCTTTCAGTGCAAAATGTGGCAGTCATCTTTTTTTCTTGAGAAAAAACATTTATAAAATTCTCAAATTTTGGTAGACCTGAAAAATTGTACCACCAAATAGAACTGGAAGATGCCCGGACTGTTTTGTAGTGAAGAAAGTTAGGGTAACATTTTTTTGCCCAATTGTGTTGCACTGCTGCTTCAAGCAGTTCACGGCGGCAAAAAGAATTACTGCTCAGAGAGTAACCACTTCTGTAAAATTAATAAATTATATGCTTTAATAGTATTTGGTTCAGTGTTGCTGCGTATGTTAATCCATACACTTTCAGATGCTGCTATACCACAGTAGCTTTGTCACTACTATGGTACAACAGCAAAGAATCGAATGTCTGCTGAAGATTTAAAAAAACAAAACTATCAGATTTCCAAAAACTGTTTAACTTTAGTGTTTTCTTCTTTTGCTTTTGGTCTACTAAATTATTTCAGATAATGCTGTACATATTTCACTGAGTCTTTCAAAATCATCTGTTTCCAAATGACCTCACAATTATTGTTTGTGATATCACAGTTGGCTGTCATAATGAGCACTTCGATATCACAAACAAAGACACCATGAGGTTACATGGGGATAGGCCAATGCCTTTTACGCAGGACATTTGAACAGACTACCAAAATGTATTATAATCCTCGGAAAATGTGATCTGAAACTTCTCAGGTAAATGTTTCAAGCTGTAACATCATGTTTACCAGAGTATACGCAGCAGTGCAGAGTTGTTCTTTAAGATTTCTCATACGCTGTCGGGGCGTGGGCAGTATCCAAGCTGTGAACAGCATATTTGCACAGCTCCACAAAGACAAGCAGATTACATAAAATAACTAACATAAAATATTTTAAAAGTGAATTTTAACTGACAGCATTTGATAAAACAAACCAACAGCTACCCAGTGAACTAAAAAATCCTGAAGATGAAGTGCACCAGAGAGCTACTATAGTTTGAGAAAATAAAGTGGCAGCGAATACAGATGGAGCCCGTCCAAAGGAAGCCAAGGCCAGCACCAGTAAAGATCAACAGCCTAGACAACTAATGTCGTATTGCTCAAGGCCATACTGAGACTTGATCGCAAGCTAGAGGAATACAATACTGAAGTGAAGCAGCTGACTGCCAAAATGAGTACCTTGTTGGATGATGTACAAGGAGCACACAAACAAACAAACAAAACAACAGACAAAGCACTTGTAGTTTCGGCAGGCCTAACTAAAGAAAACACTATGCTGCATCGATGACTGGAAGCACTGGAAAATACAGCTCATGCCACCCACATCAGGATTTTAGATCTCCCAGAAGAATCAGAAGGGGACAACTTGAAATATTTCTTAAAACCCAGGCTAAAGCAATTAATGAATACGGAGGAGAACTTTTAAATATTGAAAGCATACTGCATCTCACCATGTGGCAGCAGGCCACGAGCAGCCACAGGAGAACCAGCTCCACACACAATCCTGGCAGTTCTTTGTACAACAGAGGAGAGAGATCTATTGTAACAATCTATTCTGTAACATGCTAAGGCCCTCAGCCCTCTCATCTAGCAAGAAGCAAAAATTCATGCCTTCCCGGACCTTAGCTGCGCCACCTGTATGTGGAGGAAAAGCTTTGACAGCATCAGAGCACATCTACGTTCCCTTGGAGTCCACCATGAAATGTTAATGCCAGCTAGCTTAAGAATTCTGCATGGGGGCAAAGTTTATCAGTTTTCCTATGTCCACGAGGCAGCCAAGCTTCTCAAAAAGATCGTGCACCAATTTTCATCCTGGAAAGAGGAATCAGAATCAGAATCAGAAGAGGAGGAGGTAGCATAACTTTGTGGGATCTGCTTAAACCTCAAGACTCTGATTTGTGCTTAGTGCCCGAGGGCCACTCCCCATAGGGTGAAGACCACCTGACGGGCATCCTTGGATTTCATGGGTGGGTCCTGAATATCCAGATGACCTAGGAGCAGGCAGGCATGAGGATCCTCCAGCGCTGCAGACCTGGGGATCGTGCTTGTGACCCATGCAGTAAACGCACATAGTGTGCAGATCCGTCCAGGATATCTTCTGCCTGCTGGTACATTTCCCAAATCCCGGCACAGACTTTGCATCATCCATATTAACAGTGAAAACAAATAGCATGAAGACGCGCTTTATTTGAAAATCCGAAGATTTAAGAGCAAAGGGCCTTCTCAGTGTGAGAGCGGTAAGGAGGGAACCTTCTTCTTCCAGCGGAAAGGAAGATCTGACATCATGGGACGGTGCCGAAGGAGTTACCACCTAGGTGGGTGGGAGGAGCCAGCTTGAAGATATTCCAGCAAGCCTTAAAGGGAAAGGACACTGCCAGAAGTGTGGACAGAAAATACAGTTATGCAAGAACTTATTGTAACAGTAGATCTTTGAGAAGAGCTCTTGCAGCAGGCAATAACCATAAGGACTAAGCCTCCAGGCGCCAGGACCACCGGAAACCTTCTAGCTAGCAGTCTTCAGTGAAGGATCACCCCCGATGTCAGCCAGTGGTATAAAGGAGGCAGTTCCCAGCCCCACCTCATTTCTCCAGCCGGAGACCTGGAGTCTGGAATGGAAGGAAAACTGGGCAAGTTCTTCCCTAGAAAAAAGAATAACAGTGAGAGAGCCAGGGCGGAAAGAAAGGAGGAGGAGGAGGAGGGAAAGCAGTGCCTGCTGCAAGAGCTCTTCTCAAAGATCTACTGTCACGGTAAGTTCTTATGTAACTGTACTATCTAACTTTGTTTGAGCTCTTGCAGCAGGCAATAACCATAAGGACCGAGTCCCAAGCAACAAGGGAGAAGAAGCAGGCAAGTCCGGGAGGAGGCAAAAAATGCCCAACTAGAGGGCTTAGGAGAGGAGGCCCTGGAGAACTTCCTGGTCAAACCCAGTCCCACGGGCCTGGCCGGAGGCACTGGAGGCGCTTGATGCCGCCAGCAACCTGGGGTTGGGAACGCAGCACGGGTCATCGGGGGGGGGCATCCAGATGACTGCTCTCCTTTCCCGGAAGGGAGGGGGGACGAAGATCCTGGCGACTCCCAGTGGTTCCGCAACAGTCGGGATCCAGACAAGGAGGGGTTGGGGTATGGTGGCATTCCTGCGGGAGTGTGCATGCACCGCGCTGGAAGCACATTTCACAGCCGGGCCAATGGGGGGATGTTAAAGACAAAATATCCCCTTCTCATTGGTCGGCGAACGTGGGTCTAGGGGCATGGCACCACGTCCAATTCCGGGCCCAAGTCGTCCTTTGGGTCCTCCTCTTGTCTTCTCCCACCAGAAACTATAGACTGAGTGCCGGTTAGCAGTTGGAGGTCCTTTCTCCCAGGAGGCTTAGATCCAGGGTTTTTTTGGGGGATGTGGCAAGAGAGAGAAGAGTGCCCCAGGAGAGGCATCTAAACTTCAGGAGGTCGGGATCAGCCAATTAGCTGCATGACCCAGCTGGAGAGAGCTCAGTGAGGTAGGGTGAAGAAACAGAGTTGATAAAAAACAAAAACAAACAAACAAAAAAAAAAACAGTCCTACTTCTGGAAGCCACATCCAAGCTGTAATGCTTGACAAAGGTGTGAGCAGAGCTCCAGGTCGTCACTGCACAAATGTCTGCTGCGGAAACATTCCTCAACAAGGCAAAGGAAGTGACACCCCCAAGAGGAATGGCCTTTTACTGGTCCCGTAAGGGCTTATTGTACTTGTCGTAACAGAAAACTATGC
The DNA here is from genome assembly GCA_016271365.2 of Neoceratodus forsteri. Taxonomy (NCBI): domain Eukaryota; kingdom Metazoa; phylum Chordata; order Ceratodontiformes; family Ceratodontidae; genus Neoceratodus; species Neoceratodus forsteri. The sequence continues at coordinate 292,137,211 of CM057453.1, read as the reverse complement.
AGTTGACCAACCATTTAGACAGAGTCTGTTTGGTAATTGAAGCACTGAATTTTGGGTGGAAATGTAACAAACAATTGATCGGTTTTCCATTTCATGGCATAAGTGGATCTGGTACAGGGTTTCCTGGCTGCCACCAAGACATCCGCTACCTTGTGGGAAACCCCATATCTAGCCATCGCTAGGTCTACAGGAGCTACACATGAAGATGCAGGGCCTTGAGGTCTGGATGGACTGAGTGCCCTGTTCCTAGGAGAGCAAGTGTGAGCTCAGAAGCAGGGAAATTGGAGGTTCAACTGCCAGCTACTTAAGTAGTAGGAACCAAATCTGCCAAGGCCAAACCGGGGTAATGAGAATCATCTCTGCTCCCCTTGCCTGTAACTTCAGAAGTATCCTCTGTAGAATGGGAAAGGGAGGTAAGGCGTAGAGAAATCTCCCTGTCCAACAGAAGGACAATGTGTCTCACTAGAAAACTCCAGGCCCTGGACCTAGCGAGCAAAACACTGGGCAGCTTGGCGTTGAGTGGGGATGCAAAAAGGTCCAACTCTGAACAGCCCCATCTGTCAAACAGCTGGTCTGCCACTGACTGAAGGAGCTCCCACTCACGAGCCCTGGACCAAGTTCTGCTTACGCTGTTGGCCAAGACATTTTGGATGCCTGGAACATGAACAGCAGTGAGTTCAAGGTGATGTTCCAGTGACCAATGCCAGACCCTCATTGCCCCCCTGCAGAGGAGGTTACAGTGAGTACGCCTTGCTTGCTGATGTAAAGGACTACGGACATGTTGTCCATCTGAATGAGTAGAGGGCCCAAAAGTAAGTCTGCTTGAAAGGTCTAGCATTCAGGACTGCTCACATCTCTAGAACGTTGATGTAGAGCAACTGCTTGTCTGGTGGTCAGGTCCCCTGGGTCTGCCTGTTCCCCAGATGAGCACCCCAACCGAAACCCAGGGCGTCTGAAATCAGAACTTGTCTCAGGGGCTCCTGCCGGAAGAGAACCCCTGCTGAAAGCCAGAGAGGGTCCAGCCACCAGGTTAGTGTCCTGCGAACTGTGTCAGAGACCAGGACCATCTGATTAGGTCATCGGACCTCTGGTCCTATTGCACCCTGAGTGTCCATTGAGGGACCCTCATATGGAGGCGAGCCATGGCCACTGTAGGGATGGCTGCCGTCATGTGGCCAAGGAGCCTCAAGTAGATGTAAGGAGCTAAGGATACCATTCAGGCCTGATCTCGAAGTTGATCCACCCTGTCTGAGGGGAGGAAGGCCTTTCCCGGAACTATTATCTAGGACCACCCCGATAAACTGGCATCTCTGGCTGGACCACGGGGATGACTTTGGGATGTTCAGGGTGATACTCAGCTCTTGGAAGTGTGCAAGGTGTCTCCGAGAGTGCAAACCAGCTGTTCCCTTGTGGGTGCTGCTAGGAGATAGTCGTCTAGGTAGGGGAAGACGTAATGGCCTTGTCAACGTAAAGCCACAGCCACCACCGCTAGGCACTTGGTGAAGACTCTGGGGGCGGAGGATAGGCCAAATAGCAAGGCTCGGAACTGATAATGATGGCCCTGGAAGAGGAAGCACAGGAACCTCCTTTGGGGTGGGAACACTGGAATGTGTAGGTATGCGTCCTGCATATCTAGAGAACAGAGCCAGTCCCCTCGGTGCAGGATGAGAATCAGACCTGGCAGTGTGACAATCCTGAACCTCTTGTACTTGACAAGCTTGTTCAGCAAGCTGAGATCCAAGATGGGCCGAAGGTCCCCGGTCTTTCTGGGAACCAGGAAAAAGTGAGAGTAAAACCCCTTTTCCCTTTGCGGTGGGGGAACCGGCTCTATAGCCCATTTTTGCAGAAGGGCCTGAATTTCTCCTTCAATCAGGGGGACATGAGGAGGAGGATAGTGGGAGGATACTGGTGGAGTTTCTGGAGACATTTGTTCGAACTCCAGAGTATGACCTCTCTCTACGAGTTGTAAAGAGGTCTGTCATTATTTTGCTCCAACCCTCGAGAGGGAGGGAGAAGTGACCCCCTATGACTTCCCTCATTAACTCAGCTGGAGAAGGGGGTCTGACAAGGAGTTACTGCACTGCTCCAGGTGTAGGCAGAGGGGCCTGGGAGGACTTTGGGTCTCGAGAGGCAGAGTTTCCAGGAGTCTGGGAGGTGGTCTTTCTTTTGTAGCCTCCCCTCTGCTGAGGCTGGTTATGGGGTAGCTGACCTGAGGGCTTCCGAAATGGCCGCTTCTTAAAGGGTCTTTGGTCCCCTTTATACATTTTTTGGCTGAACTAAATGGACTTCCCGGAGTCTTGGAGATGGGTGAGCAGTTTTTCTGTTTTGCCTCCAAAGAGGATCGAGCCCTTAAAGGGGAGGTCCAAAATGCCCAACTGCAGATCCTGGGATAATCCAATAACCCTAAGTCAGGCATGGCAGCTAAGGCAAATGTCCAAAGCTGCCACTCTCGCCACCGTATCTGCAGTATCGTATGAGGCACGCAGAATGTGGGTGCCTACATCCGATACCGATTTAAGGAGGTCCAGTAGCTCAGATTTTTGTGCTGAGTCTAGAAAGGCCTGAGCTATCTCCATACCTTTCTCCCACAGGGCATTTCGATATTGCACCAAATGTGTGAGAAAGTTAAGGGACCTGATAGAGCAAGTGGAGGATGAACAGACCTTTTTGCCCATCTGGTCAATGAATCTGGACTCCTGGTTAGGAGTATGAGTGCTCAGGTGCTTAGGCTTCTTCAATTTATCATGAGCAGCTGTAATCACCAGAGCACACCATAGGGTGTTCCACAAGGAAAGGCTCCTCCTTAGAGGCTCAATACAGCCTGCCCGATGTCTTGGAGATGGCAAAGGTAGTGGATTGGTGCTTCCAGGTTAACCTTGTCAGGTCCTGGAAGGTATCTACCAGAGGCGGCACCACTAGAGGCTTGGGTTCCTTCTGCCTCAGGTACTTTGCCAGTCTCCGCCTCTCTAGCTCCAGGTCCCCTGTATCTCACCTGCTGGAGGCCTGGATGTGCCTCATAATGTCCATGAATGTTGGGGTTGTCAGGAGGTGACCTGGGGGTGTTCTTAGTCTCCAGGGAGGAAGGGCAACCCCCAAGTTCCGAATGGTCAGAGTTAGAGGGTGAGGAATTGCTGCTAGAGTCCATTGAAGAGGGGGACAAAGAGCCAGAGCAACGTCTATCATGAGACCGATGTCGGCTATGGGACCAGCATCCACTGTGGTGCTGGCGTCTGCTGGAAGACTGGCGACAACTGGTAGAGCAGCAATACTTGCTGTGGCTCCACCCTCTGTGTGGAGATCTACCTCGGTGGTCTTCTGAGCTCGGAGTACAGCTCTTGGGAGCAGGAATCGGCTGTTTTTGCTCCTGGTCCTTGTCTTGATGCAGCTCCGGCTCAACACTTACAGGCTCTTTGGGAGGGAGCAAGTCCCCTTTAACTTGGTTCCACCAAAAGGACAAGAGCTCCTGGATCTGGTCCTTTGAGAATTGTGGACCCGACAGGATGGCTGGCGACTGTGGAGCTGGTGTCGGTTTGTTAGACGCTGGAGCACCTGGGGTCAGGGTGTCCGGCGTCTGAGGTGGCAGCAGTGCCAGAGGGCGGTTTGACAGGAGAATCTATGTCAATCGGCGACAGAGAATGGGCCGATGACGAGGCAGGTGAAGCCCAATCAACGTCCAATCCGATGCCTGAGAAGATGTCCCCTTAGCGGACGGCTGCTTGGCAGAGTCCGGGTTGGATGCAGCTGACAGCTTGGCCAGGGCCTTAGGAAAAGGCACCGATGTGCGGGGCGGAGGAGTCTGGTGGTCATGCGATCCTGATGCCTGCCCCTGACGACAGGGCATCTTGTCCAAGGCCCTGGACGAGACCATCGTCAGGACCTGGCGGGCTGGAGCCAAAGTATCACCGCCCTTTTTCTGACTGGTCCTGGCCCCTAAGGTGGAGGATGACGCTATTGGTGTGGCCTTCACCTTAAGGGGCATCAGAGTAGAGACCGAAGCCCCTGACCCTGATTTGCCTGCGCCCGATGCCAGGATGACAGCAGGGGCCTTGGCTGCCAGCTGCCTGGAGGAGTTACGGGGAGGCCTGTGGTATGAGGAACCAGACAATGACTTCTTGTGGTGCAGGGAGCGTCCCCGGGACTTTTCCCAGGCCTCGTGATTCCCTGAGACCTTCTTTTTCTCTCTGTGTGGTTTTGAGGTGGAGGAAGATGAAGAAAGGCTCTCCTCTGCTGGTTGACTGCATAGCACCAAGCTGCTTCTCGAGGAGGTGTGCCTTAAGAGCCTTCTGACGGTGCATCCGAGTCCACTGATTGAACCGCTTGCAGTGCTCAGAGGCCACAGTGTCATGGTTCGGGCCTAGGCAAAAAAGTCAGGCCTTGTGGCCATCCGACGGCAGCTGCTTGCCACAGACGTACTTGGATTTTCTTCATTCTGTGGACAACATGGATGACACCAGAGATGAAGGCATGCAGAAAGGGAATAAATTCAAAGACTTTTTAGTCAGAAATTAGACAAATAACTCTGAAGGCACTAAAGTGGTTGAACTGTTGCGAAATGGCACCCAAGGAGCTGATGCAAACGGGTCGAAGGTGGAACTGGAGGCCTCCCCCTTATACCATTGTCTGACATCAAGGAGGGTCCCGCCGCTGAAAACTGCTAGCTAGAAGGTTTCTGTGGGGTCCTGGCACCTGGCAACTTAGTCCTTATGGTTATTGCCTGCTGCAAGAGCTCGACCTCGAAGTAAGATCACCATATGCACGTACCTAGAAATACATGTTTTTGTTTGTAGTCAGAATGCTTGCATCACCACATTAAAGAATGCAATCTTAAAGCCATTTTTTGTTTTAAGAAGCTGTATACTGCAGTCTTTTTGGCCTTTGGTAATAAGGAGTCTTCCACTTTGACTACAGGATATAATCTACAATTTATCAGCTGCTCTTGCTTATCACTTATAGAACATTTAACAGTTAACTGTAATTTCTTTGCAATGTGTAAACTCATCTTTTCCTTTTTTGTCAATCATTGCTTTACAAAATTGGTTTCTCAGTCAATGGTACTCTTCTGCTGTACTGCATAATTTTTCCTTATCAGCTCTCTTAGATGGCTTACACATTCATTTTTCCTGCATTAATGCTGCTGTTCAAAAATGTATTTTACTCTTATGTGCATCTGTACCTTAAAAGAAAATCAATTATAGTGACTGCAACTGTCCACTCATTCAGTCCGTCACCCAGCAGTATACTTTTTTTCTGCCTGAATATTGTTTATACTTAAAAGATTATTTTATAAATCTGCATTAATAACAAAAAGTATGTAAATCTCCATGAAAGGCCACCAGAATTATGACAACTTCTTTCTTCATTTGATGATGCCAAATTATGTAAATGAACTAAAAACATTCAAAGTATGAATTTACTGAGATGCAAAGAAATGCCCCAAATTAATGAACAGAAAAGTATTTGGGTCATCAATCTTTCATATCAAACCTGAAAGTGGAATGTATACTATACAAATATGTAAATTCCCTTTCAATCACACCAGTTGAAAGGTTTAGGCATGCCAACAGCTAACAAAACACTGGAACCAGTAAGTCTATTCTATACAGAAACAGAAAAAAACCCCAGAATTGTTCTCTTATGCTGCAGTCTGTTAGAATTAAACGAGTCCGTGTTACGGAAGATTTTTTTGTCATATGAATTAGCTTACCTAGCCAAGGCCCACCAGAAAAGCAACATTTCATAGGGATCCTGCTTCTACTTAATTTTCCCATGCCAGGAATGAAGCACAGAGAGGTTAAGTGACTCTCCCAACTCTGTACAGGGACCCAGCAGCTAAACTAAAAACAGGATTAGAAATGGGATCTCCTTAGCATTGCTGCTCGCGATCCAGGTTCAAGAAGGAGCCAGAGTCATGGAAGAGAAGAGGACTAAGCATCCCAAAGAACCCTCTGCTCATCTGAGGAAGAGAGATTGTGCCTCCCATGGCACTACTGCCACCTGGGTGACAAAAGGTGACAGTACATGGGGAGTCCTGGAATGCTGGGGTTGGGAACACATGCGGACTCTGGTATGTCACATGTGACACCATCTGAAGGTGTTATGAGTACATGTGCTCAAGGGAGAGAGTGACATCACTAGAAAAGGAAGAGAAGAAAGTAGTTGGCTGGTAGATGGAGCTACACCAACCCCCACAGCAAACATGGGCTATGCTTCACCTTTGCACCAGTCCAGCTAATAGGAGCACACCAATCAAGGTGCTGCAAGGTGGGGCCATACCACAGGGGTTTATCTGGGGGTATCAGGGCTGTGATGTTCCATGGAACCCAGCGGGGAACATCTAGAAGGGATTCTGTTGTTAAGTAGAGGTCACAGGTGGAGATAGAAAGCGGTTCCACTGGGAAACCCTCAAGGGGAAGACAGAAGTTACTTACCTGTAACCATAGTTCTATTATTGGTTGTCAGTTCACATCCAGACTTAGGCAGAATACACTGAGCTTTCTTAGTCACCAGAATAGTCTTCAAGTTTGACTCTTCCCACCACTAGATGGTGTCATCCTCAGGCTCTGCCTCATCAGACATCAGATCTGCACGCTGGAAGCAGGAATCTGTGCAAGTCGTGCCAGGGGAGGTCCGGTGGGTCATGTGGATGTGAACTGAACACCAATAGTAGAACTATGGTTACAAGTAAGTAACCCCTGTTTTTACTAACTTGGATTCAGTTCACTAAACACACTTTGGCAAACTCCAAGCTGTCCTTTGGGTGTAGGACACAAGGCACATACCCCAAATTATCTGACAGAGACTGGAGGACTGAACCCTCAAATGCAGCATCACTAAGACTGAGCATGTCAACGCTATAGTAGGATGCGAACATGTGAGCACTATGCCAGGTAACAGTCCTACAGATCCCCTTTATTGGGAAGTACCTGGCAGCAGCAACAGAGGCAGCACTATGTCTGGTGGAAAAAATCATCAACCCCTTGGATGGCTCCCTACCAGCCAACCTGTAGCACAGATTGGTGCAGTCATCCATTGGCAAGTTGTTTGTTTAGCTGCTGATCTGCTTACAGTGGCTTCAGACTAGGTAAACAGCTGGGGAGTCTCTCTGCAAACCCTTGCCATGTGACCCATGTAGTAAAGGGGCACCCAGCGCAAGTCTAGAGTATGAAGAGAATATGCTCGACATATGAAATATGTGGCTTCAGAATGTAAAAAGAGAGATAACAGCACCTGGTTAAGATGAAACTCTGATACTACCTTAGGTAGCAACTGCGTGTGGAGGTGAAGGACAACCCTATCCTTGTGGAAAATCAGATATGGAGACTCTGCTGAGAATGCACTAAGCTCACTCACCAATCTGGATGAGGTGATGGCGACCCCAAAGGAGTTTTCCATGACAGGTGTGACATCCCACACTTTTCTTTTTAAATTTTCTACTTTTACTCCGGCCCCTTACCCAGCCTTGTCACCAGACTCCCTTGCCTCCACTGGTACATCCCGTCGGACCCCAACCCCCATGGAGCTCTGGCTTACTCCCCAGGTGGGGACATGATGGGGGCCTCCCAAGGGGAATCAAGTCTGCGTCTGGGTCCAGGCGAGTGGCAGGCAGGTGAGGACCCATTATCGGGCCCCCGTGTCCGTGTCGCATGGAGAAAGGCATTTTTAGTGTACACCCTCCCTGAGCATGACGGGCCACAACGATGCCATGGCTTACGTCGGTGTCAGTCATGCTCTTCCCACTGGAACAGGCTACGGGGCTGCAATACCTCCGGCTATCACCAGAGGTCAGGCCACCCCCAGGCCAATGTACCCCCCTCTCCTCTGGAGGAGCTGAGCAGTCCATCGGATGCTCATGCATCCTCCCCCTGGCTGGCCCTCCAACTCTCAGGTTCGCTCCTGACCCTGGGTCGGTAGCGTCGCAAGCGGAAATCCAACCGCTACACTACTGGTCCTGTCTTCCAACATTTTTCTACATGCTCAAATGGTTTTCCCATCAGCTTAGCAAGCAGCAGCAGCAGGTTCAGCAGTGGCAGACACTCTCGCACAGGAGGGTACAGATGATCCAGGCCTTTATAAAAGTGCCCAACCACTTTCTCCTGAACCACCACAGGCATTCTGGCCTGCACTTGGTATGATACAATGGCAGCCAGGTGCACCTTAAGGGATGCAGCTTGTAAGCTCGATTAAGGCAGAGATCACAGGTAGTTGAGGATGAGCGCCACGGGACAGGTAAGGGGTTCAATCTCACAACCCCCACACCAGCATAAGAAAAAATTACACACCATAGTAATGTTGTTTCTTCTAATGGAGTCTTGCTGTATTCAGACATAATGCAGTTAGCCCCAGCACTTGAACTGCCGCGGAGAGGAAACAGTTAACTCTACGCAGAAGCATAGAACGTTGAGCTCGAGCTCTGTTTTCAAATCTCTGTCCATGGTACTTCCCAGTGTAACCGTCAGATTCTTACGAGCAAACTAACTAATATGCTATAGTATGGAAATTGTTCAAAATATAGCCAAAGGGCAAATGATTTCTTTTTGGGCCCCAAAAGACTCAAGTTGAGAACCCAAGAAGGAAAGGTAGTGACAATACTGAAGTAAAACACCAGAAAAATAACAACATCCATCCCACCCAAGAGGGAGGGTACGAGGTACACCCCTGAGGTGCAACACTGTACCTGCCAGCCCACTTCCCAAAACCAGGTTCCGAGAGGGGAGGCGGGGGGGGTCTGAATAAAGGAAGACTCCATTAGAAGAAACATTCAGACATAATGCAGACTACCAAGCAGTTCCCTATGGAGGAGGGAATGCAGAACCTACTTTGGGAAGAGGCTCTGCAGTACTACTGCGCCAAACCTAGCATCACTTCTAGTGTGGATGTCCAGGGAGTAATGCTTGGTGAAAGTATGTACTGTTTTCTAGGTGGCTGCTTTAAAGATCTCTAACAAAGGTATATCTCTGGCTGCAGCAAGAGAAGCAGCTGTACCCCTAGTTGAGTGAGCCTTCAGGCCTGAAGGGGGCGTCCTACCCAACTTGTTGTAACAAAATTGTATACAAGAAGCAATCCACCTGGCAACAGTTCTCTCAGTGGCAGGCTTACCTTCCCCACTTCACCATAAGTGAGAAACAATTGAAGACAGTCATTTCTATGTGCCTTAGTATGCTCAATGTAGTAGCTAAGGGCCCTCTTAACATCCAGACTGTGTAACCTTCTTTCACCTGAAGAAGAATGGTCAGTGAAAAACACAGGGAGAGATATAGACTGGTTCAGATGAAAATCTGATACTGCTTTGGGCAAGAACCTCCTACTGGTTCTTAGGACCACTTTGTCCCTATGAAAGGAGATGAAGTCAGGTTCAACTGACAGAGCCTGTAACTCACTAATCCGACTGGCAGAAGTAATAGCTACCAGGGACACAGTTTTCCAGGTCAAGTACTTCAATTCGGCCGAAGCCAGAGGTTCAAAGCGTGGCTGCATTAGCTGAGCTATGCAGACATTAAGATCCAAAGGGCGGAGTGGGCTCCCTAAAGGGAGGGTTAATGTGAACCAGACCTTTGAAAAACTTTCTAAAACAGGATGGGATGCCAGGGAAGAGCCCTTCCCTGCTGAGAGGAATGCAGAGACAGCTGCTAGATGAACCTTCAGTTCTATTTCAAAATCGCAAAAAAAAAAAATTGTGATTTCAAAAACAGCGAGTGCACAATAGCGATACTCATAATAGTGACAAAGTATAGCGAACTTCAAAATACCTCAATAGCAAATATAGCGAACTTTGTTCTGTTGCTGTATCCTCTGGATTTCTCTAACAGTTAAGGGGACCATTCACTTTAATTCGCTTCCTGTTTCCACATAGCAATTGTTGCCAGGTAACCAGACCATAGTCCACCCATAGTCCTCTCCAGTGTATAAGTTCCATTGCATCAATGGGCCCCTTACCTTGCGTAGCTGTTTCTTGTGCTGGGTTTCAACCTGAATCACATCAATTCAAGCGTGAGATATGTGTGCAATTTGTAACGAGTCAAAAGGGTAAGCCACTTGTTCTTCATGAAGGCTACTTATATCGCTTGGATAAAGAAACAGCAAATAAAGTGTTTCCAGATGCATGACAGTAGGTCGGTAGTGGGATTCGAGTTTCCCGATGCATGCCAAATGTTTAATTGCAGTGAGTTCTCAGCAGTGAGTAATATCTATCTTCGTACTGTTTGTGATTTTGATGTGGGAAAGGTCGCTTAATTAGTCCCAAGGTCGGTAGTGAGATTCGAGTTTCCCGATGCATGCCAAATGCTTAACTGCAGTGAGTTCTCAGCAGTGAGTAATATCTGCCTATCTTCGTACTGTTTGTACTTCACTTTTCATGGTGGTAGTTGCATGCCAAATCTGCCTATCTTAGTGGTGTACTGATCGCAATTTTGACGTGGGAAAAGTCGCTTTTAATGTTGTTCGCTATTGAATCACACTCGCTATTATTCGATGCGCTATTCTTTCTTCGCTATTATTTGCGATTCTTTACTTGCTATTATCACAGGATACCGAACCTTCAAAGTGGCAGGCCTAAGGTCTAAACCACTGAGATGAACTAGATAGTCTAAGGTTGTGGAAATGTCTGGAGAATCAGGCAGGATACCTTTCTGAGAGCACCAAATACTGAACCTTTTCCATTTGGATTTGTAAGTTTTTCTAGTGGAAGGTTTCCTGGAGACCTTCAGAATATCCAGAACTCCCTGAGAAAGATGTAGAGCTGCATATTCTAACTCAAGAGCCAGGCCTTGAGACTGAGAGACTGGAGATTGCGGTACCAGATCCGCCCCTGGGAGGAGGACAGGAGACTGTATGTCCTGGGCAGAGACAGGCGACGTGACACTGACAAGGACAGCAGTAGAAGATACCAAGGCTGTCTGGCCCAATCTGGAGCCACCAGTATCACTGTGCAGGGTTGAGTCCTGATCTTGATAAGAACTCTGAACAGCAGAGGGAAGGCGTAGAGAAACCTGCCCTTCCAGTCCAAAAAGAGAGCATCCTGGGGAGCCGTCCCCAGGACTGGAGGTCTACAACAAAACAGAGGAAGTTAATGATTGTCCAGTGCTGCAAAGAGATCTATCTCTGGAGTGCCCCACCTGGAGAAGATGACCTTCAGGATGTGAGGATCTAGGGACCATTCGTGATGTCCCTGTGAAATTCTGCTCAAAACATCTGCTAGTACATTGTCCATCCATGGAAGGTGAATTGCTACCAGGGAAGTCTGAAGAGAATAGGCCAGAGACCACAGCTTCATGGCTTCTGTGCACAAGGCCAAGGACCGAGTGCCTCTCTGCTCGTTGATGTACCACATTGTCGTGGTGTAGTCCGTTCTGACTTGGACCACCTTGCCCTTGACTGATTCCGAGAAGCTCTGCAGGGCAAGGAAAACTGAGTTCCAGGAGATTGATGTGAAAGAGAGACTCCTGTGGAGACCAGAGCCCCTGAGCTGTCAGGGCTCCCAGGTAGGCTCCCAACCCTAGGAGAGAAGCATCCGTAGTTAGAACTACTGATGGGACTCGAGGGAGAAATGGAACCCCTTGTCTGAGGTTGTCCTGGTCCAGCCACCACTGGACAGTCTAGACCAGAGTCTGAGTCACTGGAATCAGTTTGGTAAATTAATCCTTCTTTTGAGACCAAAAAGACATCAGATGAAACTGAATGTCCCTAATCGGGGAACCTTGCTCCCTGCACCACTGCCGTGGAAGCTGCCATGAGGCCCAGGAGCTGAAGGAACTGTCTTGCTGGGCGGGAGACCCGAGGTCGAAAGGAGGAAATGAGATCCACTAGGGCCTTTACCCTTGCCAGGGGAAGGAAGACTTTTGCTTGTACAGTGTCCAACTCTATGCCAATAAAGGTGAGAAGTTGAACTGGTTCGAGTACAGACTTTGGAAGATTGAGAAGAAACCCCAGGGAGCTGAGAAGGTCCTGGGTAGTCCTTGGGGGTGAAGACAAAGGAATGTTAGCCCTGTCACAGGCTGCAGCCTGCACTACCCCAACATGGCTGCAATGACTATAAAGGAACTCTGCAGCTGAGCCTGATAACGAATACCTCCTGTCCATTCTCTCATCCACAGGAGGCACTGAATTGGGAGTTTGTAAACATTTTGTGTTTCTGTTTCCCCAAGGATTTATGAAGAGGGATAGACAGCTTTTTTGGACTCTGGGATGTCCATCATTTCCACAAAATCAGGCTCTTTATCTTCCTCTGCAGCTTCTACCAAGGGAAGCTGCAGGGTCTGTGCCACCTTTTTGTAAAACAAAATGTGAGAAGGAGGCTCAGAGAGCCTGGGAGGAGAGACATCTGAGGGCCTGTTTGGGGAGATGTCTGGTTCAATGGGAACATCCAGACCCCCTTCATTGTTGTCACCATCATCACCGGGATAGTCTTTGTCTCCCTCCCACTCCTCATAATTAGCATCTGGGTCATAATCCGCAGGAGACGGATCCGACCTAACCAATCGCTGAAGCGGCGGTACCGGTTCCAACGGAACCAGTCTAAGTGAATGGACAATACTAATCGCTTTGGCTATTTCATACGCAGTTGGAGAGAGGGATACAGGATCCGAACCGGCAGACTTGCGCTTTTTCTTTGATGGAACCGACACCTCGAGGTCTTCTCTCCTTTTGCCCGAGGAGGTATCGCCTAGGTCAGTAAGCACCTCCTCAGGTTCGGCCGCAACCGAACCGGGTTGGCCATCCGGATCTACGGACTTCTCGGCCTCCCTTTCCTTCAGCCTACTCAGTCTTTTATCTAGGGTGGATTTAGGAAAGTTTTTGCAGATTTGGCAGTCTGACCTGAGGTGGTCAAACCCCAGACAATAAATACAGATGAGGTGGGGGTCGACCTTAGCAAAGGCCTCCCCACACTCAATACAGTGTTAAAACCCAGTGGGACCGGTTTTCTTCTTGGGGTCCTCAGACATGGCCAACCTAACAAATTACCCTACTGCAGCTTTCAAGCCAGGTAATATAACAACCGATCGGTTACAAACTGTGTCACAGGCTTTTTAAAAGAACCAGCAAAAAGTCTGGTTCTTTTGAAACCAATCGGTACCAGAACACCACACTAATCCCAGAAATTAAATTTAACAAAGTTGGTTACAAACCAGACTGACCGGGAAGAAACCGACAGAAAAAGACCATTTCCACCTTTTCACCAAAATAAAACCAGTCACTACCTATCTACACACTACCTGTACCGTAGACAGAGGCTGGAAATCCAAAAATAACAAAAAAAATATGCGGTTTAAACCAAATGCTTTACTTTTACCAAACCGAGCAGAGGAATCTCCGGAGTGACTTCACTGTTAGGCAGAGTAAAGAATCTGATGGTTACACTGGGAAGTACCACAGACAGAGGTTTGAAAACTGAGCTCGAGCTCAACATTCTATGCTTCTGCATAGAGTTAACTCTTTCCTCTCTGGGGCAGTTCAAGTGCTAGGGCTAACTGTATTAGGTCTGAATACAGCAAGACTTCATGTTTGTTTGAAAAAACCTTGTCCATGTAAATGTTTATATTCTGAGTCCTCCTAAGGTATGCTTGCAGAACCTGAAGAACATCTTTGGGAATACCCAAAGCCTGGAACTCTAGCCACTCAGTTACCAGGTTGACAGGTGCAGAGACTGTAGGACGGGGTGCTGTTAAACCCCCACCCCTAACTTGTCTCGTCAGAAGGTACAGGCCCAAGTTCTGTTGGGGCCAGTCCTCCCCTGCTACTAGCAATGTAAGGAGATCTGCCTGCAAGCTGCATACCTGGGACAAGATGCAGAGCCCCTTCTGACACAGAAGAAAGAAGAACAAATTCCTATAGTAATTTTGTTTCTTCTCTGGGGTCCATCAATGAGTCTTACAAAAATTCATCGGTCCACATGCGTGTGAAGCCCTGGAGACAGCACTTTATGTACATTATAGAATGTGGAATCAAGTTCAAACTCTGTGCTGTGGTCACACTCCTCCAACTGGCTTTATGCTAGATTTGTTTCTAGAGCCAGGGGTGCAAAGAACACCAAGAACATCCAAGTGACTGCCAAATTTGCTTTAAAAATTTTTTTTAAAACCCAGATAAATTATTAGTAGAAACATCTGTCATGCAATGACAACAATAAAAGAGCTACTCAAGCAACCGTAAGATAAGAACTGATTCTTGTGTGACCCTATTGTCAGGTTCTACAAGGGCAGGCAGGGTCATGGATTGTAAGGCTCACGGATGGATATCTGAGAGGAAGCAACATTACTACGCGAGTAATTTTATCTTCTAACAACAGAAATCCATCAATGATGTCCTCTAAAAGTGGAGACTGATAAGCAGTACCTTGGGAGGATGGGTCTTGAACCTATGCAGCCTTTGGGAGGTTGTTTACCACCTTTCTCATAACAGAACTGTACACAGGAGGCTATCCAACAACAAGACAGTCTTCCTGGCTTACCTTTGACAACGTCTCCATAGTTAAGAAAGAGTTGTGTGCTGTCAGACCCGACATCCTTTGTCCAGTCAATGCAGGAGCCCAATGCTCATTTTACATCAAGACAGTACAGGTTTTGTTCACCTGTACTGCAGTGTTCAGGAAAAAGAACAGGAAGGGTCACTGATTTCGGGTGGAATTCTGAAACCACCTTGGGTAGCAATTTCCTATTGATTCTAAGGACTAAATTATCAATGTGAAATCTAATGTAGTTTGGAACTGCACAAAGGGATTGCAGTTCACTTACCCTCCTGGCAGATATCTTGGCTACAAGGAAAACAGTTTTCAAAGTGACAGATTTTAAGTCTGCAGTAGCCATAGGCTCAAAGGAGACTTCCATTAGCTGGGCAAGACTAATGTTCAGTTCCATGAGGGAACAGGAACCCTCACGGGGGTGCAGGTGATTGAACCCTTTGCGAAAAAAGGTTGCGAAACCAAACACTTGTCCTTGCCTGCTGATGTGCAGGCTGACACATCTGCCATGTGTACTTTTAGGCTCTGAGATTTGGGAAGGTTATCCTGCCGTGGGACAGAGTCAACCAGTTGTACTTCAGTCACAGGCTTGACTGGAGTCCTACAGGACTGTGTCAGTAATACTGAGTACCACGCTTGTCTGGCCCAGACTGGAAGAAAAAAATTACTCACCTTAAGTAATGTTGTTTCTTCTAATGGAGTCTTGCTGAATTCTGACTATTTCAGTTAGGTCCTGCCTTTCAACTGCCCCGAACAACAAAGAGTTAACTTTCCATGGCCAGCATCGAACGTTCAGCACGAGCTCGGCTGAAGCCCCTGTCTGCTGTTGTTCAAACTCCAACCGTCAGATCTTTACAAGCAATACTCACTAGAAGTTCTGTGTGGAAACTGTAAAATTCACACTAGCCAATTGGCAACTAAATTTATTAAATAAGGGTTTTTTTGGTTTCAAAGCAAAGACTCAAGTCGGGAAACCCAAAAAACAAAACACAACACACACTCAAAATAAAGGAGGGTGAAAAAGGGGCACCTCTAGGGTGCCAACACTGCTCCTGCCCACCCACATCCCAAAAACCAGGTTCTGAGAAGGAAGGGGTGGAATCAGAATACAGCAAGACTCCATTAGAAGAAACAACATTACTAAGGTGAGTAATTTTTTCTTCAAACAACATGGAGTCTTGCTGTATTCTGACTATTGCAGTTAGGTCCTGCCTTTCAATTGCCCCAGACAACAAAGAGTTAACTTTCCATGGACAGCATGGAACATTCAGCACAAGCTCGGTTGAAGCCCCTGTCTGCTGCTGTTTAAACTCCAACCGTCAGATCTTTACGAGTAATACTCACTAGAAGTTTTGTGTGGAAACTGTAAAACTCACACTAGCCAATTGGCAACTAAATTTATTAAATAAGGGTTTTTTTGGTTTCAAAGCAAAGACTCAAGTCAGGAAACCCAAAAAACAAAACACAACACACACCCAAAATAAAGGAGGGTGAAAAAGGGGCACCTCTAGGGTGCCAACACTGCTCCTGCCCACCCACATCCCAAAAACCAGGTTCTGAGAAGGGAGGCAGCGGGGGAGGTCAGAATACAGCAAGGCTCCAATAGAAGAAACAACATTACTAAGGTGAGTAATTTTTTCTTCAAACAACATGAAGTCTTCCTGTATTCTGACTACTGCAGACTACCAAGCAGTACCTCCATGGAGGAGGGACAGAATCTACTTTGGGAGTAGGCTCTGAAGTACTGCTGTGCCAAACCGAGCATCACTCCTAGCCTGGATATCCAGAGAGTAATGCTTGGTGAATGCATGGATTGTTTTCCAGGTGGCTGCTTGACAAATTTCTGAAATAGGAATATCCCTGGCAGCAGCCAGGGAAGCAGCTGTACCTCTAGTACAGTGAGCCCTCAGGTCAGAGGGTGGGGTTCTACCCAGTTTTTCATAGCAGAATTGTATACAAGAGACAATCCACCTGGCAACAGATCTTCTAGTGGCAGGTTGCCCTTACCGACCTCTCCATATGTGAGGAACAACCGGAGGGACTCAAACCTGTAACCCTTGGTGCGCTCTATGTAGTAGCTGAGGGCCCTTTTAACATCCAAGCTGTGCAGCCTCCTCTCTCCAGAGGAGGAATGGTCAGTGAAGAAAACAGGGAGAGACGTAGACTGATTGAGGTGGAAATCTGAAACCACCTTAGGCAAAAACTTCCTGTTAGTTCTTAGGACTACTTAATCTCTATAGAAAGAGATGAAATCAGGCTCCACTGACAGGGCTTGTCATTCACTGAAAGCCCTGGCAGAGGTAATGGCTACCAAAAACACAGTTTTCCAAGTCAAGTACTTAAGCTCTGCAGAAGACAAAGGCTCAAAGGGTGGTTGCATAAGCTGAGCAATGCAAACATTAAGGTCCCAAGCAGGAGCAGGGCCCCTAAAGGGGGGGGGATCAGTGTGCAGTAATCCCTTGAAGAACTTACAAAACACAGGATGGGCTGACAGAGGAGAGGACTTGCTTACTGACAAGAAGGCAGAAACAGCTGCCAGATGCACTTTAAGTGTAGCTGGCCTAAGTCCCAAGCCATTAAAATTAACCATATAGTCCATGACTGTAGGCAACCCAGCAGATTCTGGAGAAATATGCTTATCAGAGCACCAAATAGTGAACCTTTTCCATTTGGAGTTGTAAGTCTTTCTGGTGGAAGGCTTTCGATAAGCCTTAAGGATATCCAGAACCCCTTGAGAAAGGTGTAGATCAGCAAACTCTAACTCTTCAAGAGCCACGCTTTGAGATTGAGAGATTTGAGGTTCAGATACCAAATCCTCCCCTGAGAGGATGTCAACAGGTTTTAATTCCTGGGAAGACACAGGGGAAGGTGGACTGCTAAGGACAGCAACAGTGGGTACCAGGGCTGTCTGGCCCAGTCTGTAGCAATCAGAATCACTTTGCATGGTTGAGACCTGATCTTGACTAACACTATGAACAGGAGAGGGAAGGGGGGGAAAGCATACAGGAATTTCCCTTCCCAATTCAGAATCAGAGCATCCAGGGGGACTGAGCCCAAAACTGGGGGTCTGCAACAAAAGAGAGGAAGTTGGTGATTGTCTGGGGCTGCAAAAAGATCTATCTGTGGAGTGCCCCATCACGAGAAAATCACTTTCAAAGCTAGGGGATCTAGGGTCCATTTGTGATGGCTCTGGGATATCCTGCTGAGAGCATCTGCTAGGACATTGTCCTTCCCTGGGAGGTGACCTGCTATCAGAGAGGTTTGCAGGGAATAGGCCAGATACCACAACTTCATTGCTTCTGTGCTCAAGGCCGTAGACAGAGTGCCTCCTTGCTTGTTGATGTACCACATTGTGGTGGTATTGTCTGTTCTGATCTGGACCACCTTGTTCTGTACAGATTTGGAAAAGGCTTGCAGTGCCAGAAACACTGCTCTGAGTTCCAAGAGACTGATGTGAAGCAGAGATTCTTGAGGTGACCACAGCCCTTGGGTGGTAAGATCCCCCAAGTGGGCTCCCCAGCCCAGCAGGGAGGCATATGTGGTGAGTATCACTGAATGAGACTGAGTGACAAAAGGAACTCCCTGTCTCAAATTGTTCTGGTCCTGCCACCACTGCAAAGCCTGGATCAGGGTTCGAGTCACTGGGACTACTTTGGTAAGGGAATCCTTTCTTTGGGACCAGAAGGCTCTTAAGTGGAACTGAATGTCCCTCATCTGAAATCTTGCCACCTGGACCACTGCTGTAGAGGCTGCCATGTGGCCTAGGAGCTGCAGGAAATGCCTTGCTGGTCGAGACAACTGAAGGGTGAATGAAGAGGCCAGTTCTATAAGGGTCCGTGCCCTGTCCAGGGGAAGGAAGGCTCTTGCCCTTATTGTATCCAGCTCTGCCCCTATAAAGGTGAGGAGCTGCACTAGCTCGAGAACTGACTTTGGAAGGTTGAGGAGAAATCCTAAGGAAGTGAACACTTGCTGAGTTATTAGCAGAAGTGATTTGACTTGGTCTGGAGACTGACCCACTATGAGCCAGTCGTCCAAGTATGGAAAGATGGAGATCTTTTTTCTCCTTAGGAAAGCAACCACTACTGCCAGGCACTTTGTGAACACCCTTGGGGCTGATGTTAGGCCAAAAGGCACTGCTCTGAATAGATAGTGGCCTGAGGGCAACTTAAACCTGAGGTACTTTCTGTGGGAGCACCTGATGGGAATGTGAAAATAGGCATCTTTGAGGTCCAGGGAGGCTAGCCAGTCCCCTGGATTTAGAGAGGGCAGAATTATTCCCAGAGTCACCATTTTGAATTTTGGTTTTAAAAGGTGCTTGTTCAGATATCTTAGATCCAAGATGGGCCGCCATTCTCCTGTTTTTTGGGGGGTTAGAAAGTACCTGGAGTACAATCCTTTGCCCCTGTGTAGGGCAGGAATCCTTTCTATGGCTCTGAGAGCCAGGAGGGAAGAAACCTCTGCCTCTAGGGCAAGGGTCTCTGATGGATTGGCAGGTGGAAAGGATCTGGTTCTCATCTTGGGAAATTTTTTGAAGCTGAGAACCAGTCCCTGGCTGAATACTTCCAGGACCCACTTGTCTGATGTCAGAGACTTCCAGTCCTGGACAAAGTAAGCCAGCCTGCCCCCTACAGGTACTGGAGAATCGGCCAGGGCAGACCCATCAGGGTGTCTGCTTGGCAGGGGCTTTAGGCTGAGGGGTGGAAGCAGGCCTGCTCATTCCCAGTCTGCCTCTCCCCCTGAAGAAACTCCTCTGAGCATAAGCAGAAGAGGAGGTCTGGGCTTGGTAAAAAGGCCTTTGAAAGGGCCTGCCCCTGGAATGCTGTCTCTGAGGAGTGGCTTGCCTTTCTTTGGCCTGAGCATTCCTGTAGGTGGTCCTGTACTCGTCCATCTTTTTCATGTAGTTCTCTGTCTGCTCCCCAAACAGACAATTACCAATGACAGGGAAATCCATGGCCTTAGCCTGGGTATCCTGTGATAGGCTAGTACATCTGAGCCAAGCCATCCTCCGAAGGGCCACAGATGTAGTCATGACTCTAGATGAAACATCATTGGAGTCCACAGCAGCATGAAATTGCACCTTGGATACCTCAATCCCATCCGCAGCCACCTGCTCCAAGCTGGTCAGGGGCCTGTTTAGCCAGAGCCAGCTCAGTGTCCCACCTGGACTTCTGGTATCCAGCTGTGTAAGCCATATAGTTAGCCTGCCTGAGTCCCAAAGATGCTGCCATGTACTGCTTCTTTGCCATGGAATCAATCCTCCTGGAGTCCTTATCTGGGGGGTGTGATGCCAAGGGAATATTTTCCTTATCACAGGCAGCACCCTGCACTACCCCAACATGACTGCATTGC
Source organism: Neoceratodus forsteri (assembly GCA_016271365.2). NCBI lineage: Eukaryota > Metazoa > Chordata > Ceratodontiformes > Ceratodontidae > Neoceratodus > Neoceratodus forsteri. Next base: position 292,117,410 of record CM057453.1, on the reverse strand, counting down.
TGGGAAAGGAACTCCGTGTCCAAGCCTGAAAGGGTATACCTCTTGTCCATTCGTCTGTCCACAGGAGGTATGCAATTAGGAGTCTTTAGAATTTTAAATGTCTGTTTCCCAAACGATTTAAGGAGGGGAACAGAATCTCCTGGACTCTGGGATGTCCATCATCTCAACAAAATCAGGCTCCTCCTGATCCTCTACTGCTTCTTCCATTGGATGCTGCAGGGTTTCAGCCACTTTCTTGTAAAACGTAAAGTGGGAAGGAGACTCAGAAATCCTAGGAGGAGAAACACCTGAAGGTCTGTCTGGGGAGATGTCCGGGTCGATAGGCACATCCAGACTTTCATAATCACCATCATCATCATTATCCTCATACTTCCCTTCTCCTCCTCAGGTTCATAAAATTCTTCTAAAGTATAATCCGGAACTGGGGAACCGACTGAACCGAGCTCTGCCAGATGGTGCCGCCTGGCTGGAACCGGCAAACGATTGAACTATCCTTATCGCTTTGGCTATTTCATCAGCGTCGGAGAAAGAATTTGTGGATCCGAACTGGATGATTTTCTTTCTTTTTAACCGAACCGACTCTCAGAATCGGCTCTCCTTTGCCCGCAAGAAGTTTTTGCCCTGGTCAGAGTGCACTCCTTCTGGTTTGGTCAGAACCGAACCAGGCTAGCCATCTGGGTCAGCGGACTTCTCAGCCTCCCTTTCCCTCAGTCTACCTACTCTCTTATCCAGGGTAGCTTTGGGAAAACTTTTACAAATTTGGCAATCTGAATCGAGGTGGTCAAACCCAGACAATAAACATAGGTAGTGTGGGGAACAGCCTTAGAAGGCTTCCCACACACACTACAGTGTTGAAACTCAGTGGGCCCGTTTTTTTCCTTGGGTTTCTCAGACATGGCCAATCCTATCCAAAACTTACCCTTTTTTCGGCAATCTGCCAGGCAAGACACCCCTCTCGGTTCCTGACCGTGTTACAGGTCTGGGAAAAAAATACAGGCTACTCACCTGTAAGAGGAGTTCTAGAAATGGTATATGTTGTTCATCCACACTGTCTGGCAGGTTCCTTGCCACTTTAAATCTTGCCAGAAGGTCTTCAAGCTGGCTCCTCCCACCCACTCGGGTGGTAAAACTCTAGGCTCCGCCCCATGACGCCAGATCTAGCCCGCTGGAAGCCAGGTTGTGCATCGGAGCCGGGGAGGTCGGGTGGGTCGTGTGGATGAACGCCATATACCATTCCTATAACTCCTGTTACAGGTGAGTGACCTGTATTTCTAGGGACATGGATATGTTGTTCATCCACACTGTCTGGCAGACTCCTAGCAGTTCTCTGGGAGGAGGGAGGCAAGGCGCACAACCCTTACTTGGGAAATAAAGACTGGAGAACCAAGGCCCCAAAACCAGCATCCCGGCGAGACTCAAGGTCGATGTGGTAGTGGGTGATGAAGGTGTGTGCTGACTTCCAGGTTGCAGCCCTGCAGATTTCCTGGATAGGTACATCCCTGGAAGCAGCCACTAATGCAGCGGTATGGCGGGTAGAATGAGCTCTTATCCCTCTGGGAGGCCCCATGCCCGCCAACCTATAGCAGAGATCTATGCAGGAGGTGACCCACCTGCCTATCGTCCGCTTGGCTGCACGTCTGCTAGGTGCGGCTTCAGCGTAGGTGACAAACAGATAGCGAACCTCTCCCCGAACTTCAGCCGTCCGCTCGTTATAGTACGTGAGCGTTCTTCTAGGGTCCAATGTATGAAGCCTATTATTCGGCTTCCGAGGTGAGACTGGGGTAGAACACCGGCAGAGTCAACACCTGGTTAAGGTGAAAATCCGACACCACCTTCGGAAGTAACTTCGGGTGGGGCGAAGGACAACCTTGTCCCTGTGGAAGACCAGATAAGGAGACTCTATGGAAAGCGCCTGGAGCTCTCCCATCCTTCTGGCTAACATGATAGCCACCAAGAAGGCGGTCTTCCACAACAGGTGAGAGATGTCACACCTGCGCATCGGTTCTAATCGCTTGCCCATGAGCTTAGCCAGTACCAGCAGTAGATCCCACGGAGGTGGAGGTTCTCGCACTGGAGGGGATATGTGATCAAGGCCTTTGAAAAGGTGCCTGACCACCTTCTCCTGCACCACCGACTGCTTCCCGGACCGCGCCTGGTAGCAGAGATGGCTGCCAGGTGCACCTTAAGGTCACCAATCGAGCCCTTGCTGAAAAGGGACCACAGGTAGTCCAGAATGCTTGCCAAGGAATAGGAGGGAAGGGTCCAGGCCCTTGCTCTCGACACCAAATGGAGAATCTCTTCCATTTGAAGACGAGCATTTTCTGGTCGACTCCTTACAGGATGCCTCAACAATGTTGAGGACCTCGGCTGAAAGACCCAAGGCCTGGAACTCTAGCTGCTCAGGAACCAGGCCGCTATGTGCAGGGACTGAAGATCCGGATGGAATACCTTCCCCTGATTGACTGAGATCAGGTCCGGGTGGGCTGGAAGCCACCTCGGGAGCCTGGAGCTGAGACTGAGGAGATCTGCATACCAGAACTGGCGGGGCCAGTTTGGGGCTACCAGAATCGCCTGCGCCTTGTCCCTCCTCGCCTTGAGAAGCACCTTGTGGATCAAGGAAATTGGGGGAAAGGCGTATCAGAGGCCCGGGGTCCACAACCTCGAGAAGTCATCCCCCTGCTGAGGGGGGGGCGGGCATGAAACAGTCTCAGCTTCGCAATCTCCCTGGAGGCGAACAGGTCCACCTGAGGCGTGCCCCAGTGGGAGAACAGATCTTGTAGTATCTCTGGCAGGAGAGACCACTCATGGGATACAGCCCCTATCCGGCTTAGGGCATCGGCCAGGGTGTTAGGAGGCTCCTGCCACATGAATGGCAAGGAGATCCGACTCCAGGCTGCGCACGAGAGACCAAATGCGGAGAGTTTCCTTGCACAGAGGCATGGAGCGCGTCCCACCCTGGCGGTTTAGGTAGTACATGGTCGTGGTACGTCCGTCTGGACCCAACCACTGGACTCCCGTGAGGAAATGAAGCAAAGGCGGTGAGGGTTGGCGCAACCGTCAAGCTCCATCAGATTGATGTGGCATCGGGACTCCCGAGGGGACCAGAGGCCGTGCGCTCTGTGCTCCCCCAGATGGGCACCCCAACCCATCAGAGAGGCATTGGTTGATAGAGAGACCATCAGCTCAGGGCGGACAAACAGGATGCTCTCCTGCAGATGTGCTGGAACGGTCCACCACTGGAGAGCGTTTCACATCCCCTGGGTCACTGTCACTGGCTGATCCAGAGGACTGAAGTGCTGTGACCACTGGCTGGCCAGTCCCCATTGAAGGGGATGCATGTACCAATGGGCCCAACGGACCACGCTGGTGCAGGCCGCCATGAGGCCCAGGAAGTCCCGGGCAGGGCACGACTGCCCAACCTGAAATGATTGGGCAAAGGAGGAAAGAACCTCAGCCCTGTCCCCCGGGAGCCGTGCTCTGGCTCATAGACAGCCGAGCTCCGCCCTGATGAATTGGATCACCTGCTTTGGCACAAGTTCTGACTTGGCCTTGTTGATGAGAAGGCCAACCTGAGAGCAAGCCTGGAGGGCCAGATCTCTGGACCGATCCACCTCCGTTCTGGAGGGGGCTGCAATCAGCCAGTCGTCCAGGTAGGGGTACACCCGGACCCTTTGGCGCCACAGGAATGCTGTCACCACTGCCATGCAATTGGTGAAGACCCTGGGAGCTAGGGAAAGGCGGAAGGGCATGGCCCAGGACTCGTAGAGAGATCCCTCTGCCCTGAAGTGGAGGAATCTCTGGTGGGACGGACAGACTGGGACGTGAAGGAACATGTCCTGAAGGTCCAGAGAACAGAACCACACGCCTTGTTCCAAGGATGGGATTATCTGAGCCAGAGTGACCATCCTGAATGTCTGAGACCTTAGGAACCTGTTCAGGTCGCAGGTCGAGAAGGAGATGTCGGGTCGATAGGCACATCCAGACTTTCATAATCACCATCATCATCATTATCCTCATACTCTCCCTTCTCCTCCTCAGGTTCAGAAAATTCTTAAAGTATAATCCGGAACTGGGAACCACTGAACCGAGCCCCTGCCAGATGGTGCCGGTTTGGCCGGAACCGAAGTAAACGACTGAACTATCCTTATCGCTTTGGCTATTTCATCAGCGGTCGGAGAAAGAATTTGTGGATCCGAACCGGATGATTTTTCTCTTCTCTTTCTTTTAACCGGAACCGACTCCTCAGAATCGGCTCTCCTTTTGCCCGAAGAAGTTTTGCCCTGGTCAGAGTGCACTCCTTCTGGTTTGGTCAGAACCGAACCAGGCTAGCCATCTGGGTCAGCGGACTTCTCAGCCTCCCTTTCCCTCAGTCTACCTACTCTCTTATCCAGGGTAGCTTTGGGAAAACTTTTACAAATTTGGCAATCTGAATCGAGGTGGTCAAACCCCAGACAATAAACACAGGTAGTGTGGGGAACAGCCTTAGCAAAGGCTTCCCCACACACACTACAGTGTTGAAACTCAGTGGGCCCGTTTTTTTCCTTGGGTTTCTCAGACATGGCCAATCCTATCCAAAACTTACCCTTTTTTCGGCAATCTGCCAGGCAAGACACCCCTCTCGGTTCCTGACCGTGTTACAGGTCTGGAAAAATACAGGCTACTCCACCTGTAAGAGGAGTTCTAGAGAATGGTATATGTTGTTCATCCACACACTGTCTGGCAGGTTCCTTGCCACTTTAAATCTTGCATAGAGTCTTCAAGTGGCTCCTCCCACCCACTCGGGTGGTAAAACTCAAGCCCGCCCATGACGCCAGATCTAGCCCGCTGGAAAGCCAGGTTGTGCATCGAGCCGGGAGGTCGGTGAGTCGTGTGGATGAACGCCATATACCATTCCTATAACTCCTGTTACAGGTGAGTGACCTGTATTTCTAGGGACATGGATATGTTGTTCATCCACACTGTCTGGCAGACTCCTAGCAGTTCTCTGGGAGGAGGAGGCAGCGCACAACCCTGCTTGGAAATAAAGACTGGAGAACCAAGGCCCCAAAACCAGCATCCCGGCGAGACTCAAGGTCGATGTGGTAGTGGGTGATGAAGGTGTGTGCTGACTTCCAGGTTGCAGCCCTGCAGATTTCCTGGATAGGTACATCCCTGGAAGCAGCCACTAATGCAGCGGTATGGCGGGTAGAATGAGCTCTTATCCCTCTGGGAGGCCCCATGCCCGCCAACCTATAGCAGAGATCTATGCAGGAGGTGACCCACCTGCCTATCACACGCTTGGCTGCCGTCTGCTAGAGTGCGGCTTCAGCGTGGGTGACAAACAGATAGCGTAACCTCTCCCCGAACTCAGCCGTCCGCTCGTTATAGTCATGAGGCGCTCTTCTGGGTCCAATGTATGAAGCCTATTATTCGGCTTCCGAGGTGAGACTGGGGTAGAACACCGGCAGAGTCAACACCTGGTTAAGGTGAAAATCCGACACCACCTTCGGAAGTAACTTCGGGTGGGGCGTAGGACAACCTTGTCCCTGTGGAAGACCAGATAAGGAGACTCTATGGAAAGCGCCTGGAGCTCTCCCATCCTTCTGGCTAACATGATAGCCACCAAGAAGGCGGTCTTCCACAACAGGTGAGAGATGTCACACCTGCGCATCGGTTCTAATCGCTTGCCCATGAGCTTAGCCAGTACCAGCAGTAGATCCCACGGAGGTGGAGGTTCTCGCACTGGAGGGGATATGTGATCAAGGCCTTTGAAAAGGTGCCTGACCACCTTCTCCTGCACCACCGACTGCTTCCCGGACCGCGCCTGGTAAGCAGAGATGGCTGCCAGGTGCACCTTAAGGGTCGTCGACCGAAGCCCTTGCTGAAAAAGGGACCACAGGTAGTCCAGAATGCTTGCCAAGGAATAGGAGGAAGGGTCCAGGCCCTTGCTCTGACACCAAATGGAGAATCTCTTCCATTTGAAGACGTAGCATTTTCTGGTCGACTCCTTACAGGATGCCTCAACAATGTTGAGGACCTCGTCGGAAAGACCCAAGGCCTGGAACTCTAGCCGCTCAGGAACCAGGCCGTCATGTGCAGGGACTGAAGATCCGGATGGAATACCTTCCCCTGATTGACTGAGATCAGGTCCGGGTGGGCTGGAAGCCACCTCGGGAGCCTGGAGCTGAGACTGAGGAGATCTGCATACCAGAACTGGCGGGGCCAGTTTGGGGCTACCAGAATCGCCTGCGCCTTGTCCCTCCTCGCCTTGAGAAGCACCTTGTGGATCAAGGAAAATGGGAAAGGCGATCGAAAGCCCGGGTCCACAACCTCGAGAAGTCATCCCCTGCTGAGGGCGGGCGATGAAACAGTCTCAAGCCGCAATCTCCTGAGGCGAACAGGTCCACCTGAGGGGTACCCAGTGGGAGAACAGATCTTGTAGTATCTCTGGCAGGAGAGACCACTCATGGGATACAGCCCTATCCGGCTTGAGGCATCGCCAGAGTGTTAGGAGGCTCCTGCCACATGAATGGCAGAGATCCGACTCCAGGCTGCGCACGAGAGACCAAATGCGGAGAGTTTCCTTGCACAGAGGCATGGAGCGCGTCCCACCCTGGCGGTTTAGGTAGTACATGGTCGTGGTACTGTCCGTCTGGACCCGAACCACTCGACCCCGTAGAAATGAAGCAAAGGCGGTGAGGGTTAGACGAACCGCTCGAAGCTCCATCAGATTGATGTGGCATCGGGACTCCCGAGGGGACCAGAGGCCGTGCGCTCTGTGCTCCCCCAGATGGGCACCCCAACCCATCAGAGAGGCATTGGTTGATAGAGAGACCATCAGCTCAGGGCGGACAAACAGGATGCTCTCCTGCAGATGTGCTGGAACGGTCCACCACTGGAGAGCGCTTCACATCCCCTGGGTCACTGTCACTGGCTGATCCAGAGGACTGAAGTGCTGTGACCACTGGCTGGCCAGTCCCCATTGAAGGGATGCATGTACCAACGGGCCCAACGGACCACGCTGGTGCAGGCCGCCATGAGGCCCAGGAAGTCCCGGGCAGGCCACGACTGCCCAACCTGAAATGATTGGGCAAAGGAGGAAAGAACCTCAGCCCTGTCCACTGGAGCGTCGCTCTGGCCTATAGACAGCCGAGCTCCGCCCCTGATGAATTGGATCACCTGCTTTGGCACAAGTCTGACTTGGCCTTGTTGATGAGAAGGCCAAATCTGAGAGCAAGCCTGAGGGCCAGATCTCTGGACCGATCCACCTCCGTTCTGGAGGGCTGCAATCATCGCCAGTCGTCAGGCGAGGGGTACACCGGACCCTTTGGCGCCACAGGAATGCTGTCACCACTGCCATGCAATTGGTGAAGACCCTGGGAGCTAGGGAAAGGCGGAAGGGCATGGCCCAGGACTGAGAGAGATCCTCTGCCCTGAAGTGGAGGAATCTCTGGTGGGACGGACAGACTGGGACGTGAAGGAACATGTCCTGAAGGTCCAGAGAACAGAACCACACGCCTTGTTCCAAGGATGGGATTATCTGAGCCAGAGTGACCATCCTGAATGTCTGAGACCTTAGGAACCTGTTCAGGTCGTGCAGGTCGAGAATGGGGCGCCAGCCCCCCATCCATTTTGGGACCAGGAAGTACCTGGACACAAACCCCGGGTCTGGAGGAGAATCTGCCACCTTCCTGATCACCTTTTTTTTGAGGAGCAGGGCGATATCGGCTTGGTGAGCCGACAAAGAGGCTGTGGACCCCATAACCCCCCAAGGGGCGATGGCTTGGAAGGGCAGAGCCTGCTCGAACTCCAGGGGCAGGCACTTTCCTACCACCTCCAACACCCAATGGTCCATGGTGACAACGGACCAGGCGGAAAGGAAGTGGCGGAGCAGTCCCACCACAGGGGGGGACCCAGGGTGGAGTGAGGAGGCTGGGGGCAACACTCCTCAACCCGTCACTGGGCAGGCTTAGAGGAGGGACCAGCCGAGGGGCCTCCTGGACCTTTACCTCCCTGCTTCCAATTGGAGGAAGCCGCAGGCTTGGGTTTGGGATGCCAAGCGTGAGCCTGCTGGTCCTGGTGCTGGTGCTGTTGGGCCAGACGTGCCGCAGGCGCAGGAGGACGAAAAGACTTATGCTGCTGTTGTCGGCGGCCCTTGTCCTTCTGGGTGGAGGTGACCGAGTCCAGAGTGGCATCTGACTTTTCAATCCGCTGGAGGTGACCTTCCACTCCAGGGCCGAAGAGGTTGGTCCCCAGGAAGAAGACATCCGCCAGTTTGTGCTGGGGGTATCCGCCGTGAAGGTGGATATCCTCAGCCATGCTCTGCGGCACATGGCCACCGTGGCTGCAACTGATCTGGCACAGGAGTCTCCAATGTCCAGAGCCATCTGGAGCTGCTGTTTAGCCACCGCCCTTCCCTGGTTCCCTACCTGCCAGACTGTGGTCTGCAGGTCAGCCAGGAGATGAGGGATCACCTCATCCAGGGAGTCCATGAGGGCATGGGAGAAGTGTGCCATAAGCACAGCCAAACAGGCCTGGCGGAGGCCAAGGGAGGATGCAGCGTACACCTTGCGCACGGCACAGTCTAGCTTTTTGGACTCCTTGTCGGGGGACTTGTCCACATCCCTAGCATTCCCGGAACGCCGGAAAACGCTGTCAGTGACCAACCCCTCGGTGGAGGGGTGTTCTGAAAAACTGGGCAAAGAGCCGGTAGGGACCGCATACTTCCTGGCCATCCTGGCCGAAGGTGCAGGACAGGAAGCAGGCCGCTGCCAGAGCTCCAAGGCTGGGCCAACAATGGCTTCAGCCAGCGGAAAGGCCTCCATGGGTGAATCCCCTCGGTCCAGTATCTCCGTCAGGGGATACTTGGCCCACTTGGATACGGGCTCGAGCTGCATCCCGGTGGACTCCGAGATGAGCCGAAGCAGACCCATGAAGGACGATGGACTTTCGTCCTTCGACTGGCCCCCGGAGGACTCCAGGTCAATGGGCCTGGAGAACAGGGAGGAGTAGTCGTCGGACTCCGAGGAATCCCGCGAAGAGCTGCCTGGGGCCTGAGCCACCCTCCACCTGCCGAGGACATTCGGGAGTGAGGGTGACCGACAACCTGTGGGGCAGGCCTTGATCCGACCAAGAGTCTTTGGTCAGCGCCCCCGATTTCGGTTGTGGAGGCGGACCACAATCGGTGGGGCAGCTGGTTTCGGTCGAACAACTGGCCCAAGCTTGGGCACCTCGGCTACAGCGAGGGGCTGTTTCGGCTGCTTGGGTGACAGCCACTTGATGGCCGGAGAAGGCAATGGCATCGGCTTGTTCCCGGACAGAAGTAACTGCTGCCACATCAGGTCCTTGTAGCGTTGACGCAATTTGCACCAAAGTCTCTCCTCTTCCGAGGAGGAAGACGAGGACGAGCGGAAGCACCACTTACTTCAGTGCCGAGACCGCCAATGTCGGCAGGATAGGCTGGACCGAGAGGATGTCCGAGACCGAGAACCTCAGTGTTTCAGAGGACGGGTCTGGGAAGGGGCGGGGGACACCCGCTCTTCCCTCAGCTCGGAAGCCTTGACCAGGGACTGTGGCACCGGAGGCACAGGCAGGTCCTCGGTCTCCACCAGGGGAACCGGTGAAGAAGGGCTGTCGGCTTCACCAGTCGACAGCCCGTCCGACGGGTCGAGAAAAATCTCGACCGCGTCGACGGGTATCTTGGCCGGCTGACCTGACGGGGACACCATGAAGCTAGTGGCCTTAGCTGCAACTTCAACCGAAGTCGAATGTTGACTGTCCGGGGAAGGGGACCTCTCCCACTCCCATGAAATGTTGACGGTGGGACTTACCTTTTGAGTCTTTATTTTTGGACCGAGAGGAATGTCCCGATGGCCCCTCTCCCTTCATGGAAAGGGACTGGCAAAACTCCTTGAAAGAAGCTGAATATAAGGTACCCAGAGAGCGCGGGATAAATGCCGCGACTGAGGAAGAGGATGATGTGGCCTGTGCCACCTCCTCCTCAAGGGCGATCATCTGCTTGAGTGGCTCAGCCGAGCTAGCCGACGCGGTAACCACCCAACGGGCCTCCTTCGACTTCGCCAGCGGGTAGCGCTTCTCAGGGTGCCCAAGCTGTAACTGGGCAGCACGGTCTTCCAGGACGTTGGCCGAAAATGAATGGCATAACTCGCAGGCCTGCGGGTCACGGTCTAGGCCGAGGCAGTAGATGCACGTGGAGTGCGGATCCGTCCTGGACATTTTCTGCCCACAAGGGCACTGCCGAAATCCGGGAGCTGATTTGTCCATCTCAGCCGCGAGGGAGAAACTTGACTGAAGTCTTGAAAATTTTAAAATAAATTTCAGGCGAACCGAAGAATTAGGATCCAGTCTACACGCAGAGCGTTAAGGAGGGAACCTGAGCTTCCAAGCGGTAAGGAAGATCTGGCATCATGGGGCGGAGCCGAGAGTTTTACCACCTGGGTGGGTGGGAGTAGCCAGCTTGAAGACCTTCTGGCAAGATTTAAAGCGCCAAAGAACCTGCCAGACAGTGTGGATGAACAACATATCCATGTCCCTAGAACCATAATTAAATCCATTTTTTTTAGAACCGATACGGACTGGTAACCCCACACTAATAAATTCAAAACTTTTTTAAGACCAATCTGATCGGTTCAAACCGAACTGATCCAATATTTACAAGTTCCACACAGAAACTAAATGCAAAATCTATCTAGTACTCACAGTACCACAGACAGAGACTTAAACCGACAGGTTCAGTAGCAGAAATTTGGTAGAAACCGAGCGAAAAAAATGACACTTTAACCGACTTATTTGAACCGAGCAAAGGAGAGATCTCCGGAGCAACTGTTCAGTGAGGCGGAGTAAAGAATCTGATGGCTGGAGTTTAAACAGCAGCAGACAGGGGCTTCAACCGAGCTCCCACTGAACATTCCATGCTGGAAATGGAAAGTTAACTCTTTGTTCTCTGGGGCAGTTGAAAGGCAGGACCTAACTGCAATAGTCAGAATACAGAAAGACTTCATGCTGTTTGAAATAAAAATTACATACCTGCTGTAATTCTTGATCTTTCTTTGTATCTTCACCATTCATCACATGTGGGTAGTGGGCGGAGGTCACGACCCTGCGGGAGCCCTTTTTTGGGGGGGATGGACGGAGTTGATGCACTGACAGTGCCGCCCTCGAGGCCGATGCACTGCGTGACGCTCAAGGGTTGGGTCATTAGGTGTCATCGACCCCACCCTCCCACCAGTTCTGAGTCGCCGTAGAGTAAGAAGCAAGGTTGGGAGGGAGGGACAAGGAAGTCCAAGGGACAGACAAAGGAAAAGATATATGAACTAAAAGGAGAAATAAATGACTGAGAGGACAAACAAGGGAAGAGAAGAAAAACTAAGGGGATTGGGAGGGGCCCCAATCTCTGGAAGAAGAAAAGGGAAGGAGGGAAGGAAACATCAAGTGGGAGGGGAGAGGACAAACTCCAGGCCCACGGTCTGATCCCTGATCTGAGATCTACTTACTGCCCAGGAGTAGCTAGTATGGCTAAGCTGCCAAAATTCAAAGCACAGGAGTTTTGTGACAACGCACTCCAGCAGAACGACTTCAAGGTCGTAAAGGAGACAGGAGAGGGACCAAGAACTTAGGGTTGTCCCCTTCCCTAACCAACCAAAATAAGAATAGGGGAGGAAAAACAAATCCCCCTTCTTAAAACCATGAAAAAAGGATTAGTCCTGAAGGACAAGGATGGGGGTAGAGGGGCAGCCACCAACACCCCACCCCAAAGAGGTGGAAGCCAAAGGCGATGAGGAGGGCAGCCCCCTGACCCCTCCCCCGCATGCCCAAGGTCACCCCGCTCCTGACCCATGGAAAGTGGGGGAGGGTACAGAGACTGAGGTCCCAGGGGGATGGTGGGTGGGAATTGTGATGAATGGTGAAGATACACAGAAAGATCAATAATTACGGTAGGTACGTCATTTTCATATCTTATCTGTGTCAATCGTCACCATTGATCACATGTGGGTGAGTAACGAGCCCCCCTCTGAAGGTGGCCCAAGATCCTAAAGGACTAAGCCCCTAAGCTCCCAATGGGGGAGACACTGAGAGGGAGAACCTTTGAGGGCCTGGCGAGGCCCAAGACTGGGGAGAGTGAGACGGGGACCCCACAGAGAGGGAAGGAAGTTGCCCCGACAAACGATGTCTCACCCTACAGGAGAAAAGATAGGTTATCCGGTAGGCGGAGGAAATCACCCTACACCGGGCCAAGGGTGACAACCGGGAAAGACGCAGCCATGCTGTCCGCCTAATGCAGGTCGCTGTCCCTATAACTCTGGAAGCTACCTCATTGGCATCGTAGGATGCCCTCGCTTGGTGCCTTGCTGGCTCCAGGCCCCGTGCAAATAGTGCAATGGCCTGTCTGGTTACCTCCGAATCAGGCAGGGAGGCTAGGAGCTGACCTAGCCTGGACCACAAGAACCTATCATAGGAAGCATAATGGGCCTGATGTGCAGCAGTTGACAGCAGCAACTGTGCCGAGTAGAAGGTCCTCCTCCCCAGAAGTCAAAATCTGCAGAATCTTGATCTGGGGGCCGGTCACGGTGAAGGGCGCGAAGTCCTTCAGGCGTGTCCAGTTGTGTCAACCCCTGGACTGAGGGTGGGGCATACGACCTGACACTCGGGAGGGCACACCTCAGGCTCAGATCCCTAGGGGCTGGGACTCCGAAAAGGTTGTAGTCAGAAGCGCAGTGATGCCTCCTGAAAAGAAACAGGCCAGGTGGGCACCACAAGGGTGGCCACATAGAAATCGCCTAAAAAGGCACATGTCAAATGCTCAGGATTGTGCTGAGTGGGAGGGGGGTGATACGAAGGTCTTCCAACATCCTCACGAGGAAACGCTGATAATCAGCCAGATCTGTGGCAGGGGAGATGTGGATGGAAGGTTCCTCTCCTCCAGAGGAGGAGGAGGATGAGGAAGCAGAAGACTTCAGAGATCCAGGGGTTTGCTGCTCAGGGGGAGGGTGGAACACCTACTTGTCCATAGCCCTGACGTATGTGGCGAAGTGAGCAGCTGCACCCTGAATTGCTCCCAGGTGAGGGACCCCCAGGACCAGAAATACCCTGCACAGAAGGAGATGGCAACAGAGGAATGGGGGCCAGATCCACTACAGAAGAGAGACGACCTCTGTCCAGGCAAGAAAGCCCACCGGAAGCCCAGAAGGGTGGAGGAGTTCCAGAGAGCCCAACAGCCGACAGCTCATCAACCACGCTGGAACTGCCTAGACCGTGCCCTGAAGAATCCCCCCTGTGAGGCGACGAGGATCGTGTGAGCCCAAAAGGACGGTCCCTGGCCTCCAAAGAAAAGGGCACTCTTGAGAAGACAGAGAAGGAAAGACCAGGGTCCGCACTGTGGCTCCTCCCCAAACCCGCGTGGGTCCCAGAGAAGGGCTGCCACCTAAAGCTCAGGCCCCTCAACACCTCTGACTCCGAGAAAGCCCTCCACCTCGAGAACACCAGTCTAGGCAGCTGGCAACTCTGAGCAGCCCCCGAAGAGACCATCCAGGGAAAAGCATCCTCCCCTTCCATGGGTGCCCTGGTCGACCCTAATGTTGGGCGATCCAGACACACCACAGTAGGGGGTGCCCCAGCTGAGGGAGCCAAAAATCCACTGAGTCTGTAAGGCAACAGCTACCTGGACCACCGCCTGCTGGTCAGAGCCCCTGACCCTAGATTCTGGGACCACCACCCGCTCCTCAGAGGGAGGCTGGGTCTGGACCACCTAAGCTTCTATCAAAGCGCCCACAGAGGCTGCAGATTCCGAAGAATCTGGCAGCTAGTCCAGATCAGACCCGGAATCCTAACCCTCCGAAGAGGAGACCGAGGCCCGGTGCCAGACCACCCATAGGCGCCTGCTCCTAGCAGGACCGAGAGAGGTGCCAATCCAGGGCTCAGCACTGCGATTGGAGCCGACCTCCTCCCTGGCATCGCAAATGGTGCTGGAAGAAGAGATGACCCTGACCACGGTGCCAAGGCCAGAGTCAACGGCAGACATGGTGCCATCCCCTCCCATGGTGCCACAAACGGTGCTGGAGTCTGAGACAGCGCCGACAGCCCCCCGGCGCCACTGGGCAAGAATGGCACCACCCACGGCACCATCACCTGCCCTGGCGCGGCGAACAGTGCCGGAGCTGGACACGGCACTGTCTCCAGTCTCAGCACCGCGAATGGTGCCAAGATCAGAAACAGTCACAAAAGGCGCTGCAGAGCTTCCCATGGCACCATACTCAACCATTGGTGCCTCAAACAGTGCCAGCAGCAGACATGGCGCCAAGCAACAAACCGGCACAGGCAATGGTGTCGACAGAGCACACAGCACCGCAAGCAGCACCGAGGTCCAAAACAGCGGCGACAGACGGCATCGAGGACGATGCTGTCCCGGGCCCATGGGCCCCAGGACACAACACCGGGGGAGTTTTCGTCCTCAAAGGGGTGACTGCCAGAGTGGTGCCTCCCACCCATTCCCCGGGGGGGGGGAATGTACTGGGCCTCCTGCACCATGGAAGGGGCCCCCACCGTGGCAAGGCTAGAAGAGGTAGGAGCCCCCCTCCTCCGCAGTCTGTATAAAACCAGGAGGGGACCTGGAGGAAAGGCTGAGAGACTGTGGCTTGACCTGACGAGTGCACGTCCATCCTCTGAAAGTCTGTGGGACTCGTCAGACTTTCCTCGCGCGCTGCTCAAAAACTCGATGGTCCATGGAAAAGCAGGCATTGCACGAATCCATGTCATGAAACAGGTCAAGACACGCAAGGCAACGATCATGCTGGTCGGCAAAAGGAATACTGATGGCCACATGGGCACAGATGCATGGGAGACTGCCCCAGTTTAGACTACTTTTTGCGCCCCGTACCAGACATGATCAACGGTAAAACAAAGTAAAAGCAGACTCTACGTCGCTGTAAGAATAAAAGGAACAGTCTTACCAGTCAGTGGCGTCGAGTAGGTGGTGAAACGGAACCGACGGAGATTAGTTTTCGACGGGAAGGCTGAACGAAACAACAGGCCATAGATGCTGACACAGATCTTCAAGCTGAGCTCCTCACGAGGTGCGACCTCTATGGTGGGAGACGAAGAACTGGCGGGAGGGCGGGGTCAATGACACCTAAAGGCCAACCCGTGAGCGCCATGCAGTCACGTCGGCTTCAAGGGTGGCACTCGCCGTGCATCGACTCTGCCCATTCCCCCCAATAAAGTTTCCCATGGGGTTGTGACCTCCGCCACTACCTACATGTGATGAATGGTGAAGATTGACATATAAGATCTATCAAGATCATTGTTGCTGGCTTTCTCCTGAGTTTCATGAGTATCACCTGAATGAGAGGAAATGGAGGGGAGGCATAGAGGAACTGTCCTGTCCAGGTAAGGGCATCCACTGGGACTGGGAGCCAACTGTTCTCACAAGAGGCAAACAGATCTATTTCTGGAGTACCCACCTTCTGAAAAATGAAGCCAGCACTTACTGGTTCAAAGCCCACTTGTAGTTTTCCCTGGCTCATTCTGCTTAAGCAGTCTGTCAGCACATTGTCTTTGCCTGGCAGATGCACTGCAGAAATCTCTGTAGCCAGGTTGTAAGCCAGGTCCCCGATCATCACAGCTTCTGTGCACAGTTTTGAGGATCTTGGTCCTTCCTGTTCAATAATGTAGTACACTGTTGGGGTATTATCTGTCTGTATTTGGACAACAAAGGTGGTGGGTTCCACCCAGGAAATTATATTATTTTTTTAGCTTCAATTGATAAGGGAGAGAGGAAAAAAACTAAACAAAACAAACAAACAAGCTGCTCTGAGGTAATTGGGAGAGCTGGGAGAGAACCAGAAGAATTAAAATCCTTGAAAAAAATGTCTGCCTGAGTATTTTCTGCATTTTACTTGAAATTACAGAATTACTTTCTTACAATCTGATGTTGTTCAACTCTTTCTCTTCTCACCAACATACTGAAAGACCTTAAATGACTGCATGGTTTTCTTCATAGTCAGTGTCTTCTCTTATTAAAGTTTCATGTACCCCACTGCTGAAAAGAGGGCGATGATCCTAATCTGATCAGACAAAGTAATCTTCTAATGCATATAAAGTACTTCCACAATTCGTAGTTTACATTTCATCAGGGGAATACAACTGGGGCCGTACCCCTAAAACACACACACCCATTAATAATATTACTTTCTTCAAGACACCATTCTGAGTTTTCCCTTTTTGATGTTAATAAAGAAGTGAAAGTTGAAAAATATCATATGCTTATCGCTATTTCAAGTTTTTTTTTTTTAATTTAAAATATTAATTCGGGAAAGTGAATCATTCAAGTACAAGCAATGAAGGACTGTGACTGGGCCATTACACATTATACACAGGTCATTTGATAGTGACATGATTTGCAAATGATTCTGAGCAAACTCGGAAAAAGAATGAGGGGAAACTGGGTATGACATACTTTCATACCAGCCTATCACTGTAACAGAGTTTTACCCTGCATGTAAGTGATGATGCACCTACCCCGGGACACCACATATTCAGTTAGCTTCGTTTCATACGGAGCCATCCTATGTGCTGTGGAAGCTGTGGATGAATAGCCCAGATTCTGACACCAAGCTTTGGGCACAAATTTATAAGGATGGGAGAGAAGAGGAGCCCCTGCCTCCGTGACGCTTTGTGCTGCCTGACTTGCAACACATTTTATATAGGAATCTCATATAACATTACATTAGTCAGGATAAAAGGCACTGCCTATTGTTTCTGTCTTAGTCACTCAAAAGCTGAATCTAATAATCCCTCCACGCACACAGTTTAATAAGGACAAGTTATTCACTGTAGTAACAGCTTTTCTTCTAATGGATTTGCCAGTCAGACTTGTGCATCATCTCCAGCTGGTGCACGCCAGCCCGGAACTTAAAGCTAGAATATAAAATACACAAAAAAACTAACTAAATTAATGCAGAGTATCGAACTGCCAAATAAGATACTAAACATTAGCAGACTTTTATTGGTCACTTAGCCACTCGGAGTGGAACAGGAATGCGGGGCATCTGCTCTCTTCAGCAGAGCAATAAATCCACCCTTAGAACACTATGGGCACTGTGACAAAAGAGCAGTGTTTAAAAAGTAACATTATAAAGTTCTGTCTCCAGGTCAACAATTCAGAGCTAAGATGATGTAGTTTAGTACATCATCATTAATAAACTCTTACTGTCAGTCTAGCGTGTACCACAACATGCACTAACGGTATAAACACAGCTGGACCACGGTGCTGAGAGGTCGTGAGGGTCCCAAAGCTGTCCTCCCCCACGCTGAAACCGCAGCTGGACCACGGTGCTGAGAGGTCGTGAGGGTCCCGTAGCTACCATCCCCCATGCTGAAACCACAGCTGGACCACAGTGCTGAGAGGCCGTGAGGGTCCCGAAGCTGCCCTCTCCCACGCTGAAACCGCAGCTGGAACACAGTGCTGAGAGGTCATGAAGGCCCTGAAGCTGCCCTCCCCCACGCTGAAACCGCAGGTACGGATCACAGAAAGCCCTGGAGAAGCCTGACTGAGTGTCTGCTCGCACGCTGTCTACAAGCCCTGTATTGTAGTGGTGTTATTGTGCTGTTACTGTATTGATGTTTGCTGAAGTTTAAAAGTGAAATCGTTAAAGGGGATTAACTTTGTTGAAACAGAATGAGCTAAAGGAGATTCATTTCTAACTGAATGTGCTAAAGGGGATTCATTTCTGTTACAAGTGGAGATAGTTTTTTGTACTCCAATTTGTTGCCAAAGCCTGCAGTTGCTTTCAAGGCAGTCTTTGCTTTTGGCACCAAGTCTTTATTCAAACCCCCCAAAAAAACAAACCTTGGCCATAGTGAATCCGGCCCCATGGACTTCCCAGCCTGCTAGATACACCCGACTTTAATTTAATGCTAAAGTTTAGCAGCACATTCGGCCACCAGCCCAAACCTAATCTTATAATTACTTTATTAGCCTCATCTCACAAAGGGCTCCCTGTTGTTCCTGCCGCGTACGAGACTTAAAAGTAACCAGCCTGCCTCCAGCCCTATTTTGCTCCACGTACAAATAAATGGAACAGTGATAATATCTGCCTTAAATTAAGATTGAAAACTACAAGTGTTAACCAGCACAGCTCAGCAACCACAGAGCTCACTCCGGTTTCCTCCAGGCACCTGTCCAGCAATTACAGCATGTAAATCTCTTAACCCACCCACTAGTCTCCTACCTAATATAAACCTGTCCCTTTGCCTCTCCTTTGTCCACAGCTTGACCATGGTGCTGAGAGGTGAGGGTCCCGAAGCAGCCCTCCCCCACGCTGAAACCGCAGGTACGGATCGCAGAAATCCCTGAAGGAGTCTGACTGAGTGTCTGCTCGCATGCTGCCTTCAAGCCCTGTATTGTAGTGTTAGCCCCGCCACCACCCTTGCTCACCATTTCTTTATATTGGCTACATCACGTGGTCTACATCATGTGGTCGAAAAAACCCATCAGCCCACTCTGCCATCTGCAGCCTATACTCGCTAACCACTAGAGGCCACCCAAGTACACTCCATAACTCACTAAGCAAAAACAAACCATTAACATGAAAAACATGAAAATCTACCTTCAAAAGCTTTTTCTAATTACCTCAATACTCCCATTTTGTTATCTCCCCCCCTTCCTATCCAACAATGAATGAGCCTCTATCATGGGCCCCACTAACATGGTCTGCTAATTGCCCACCCCATAGCATTTTCAATCTCCTATCACCCCAGTACAACTAAACAATTATACCCTCTACCCAAGCTGCACTACCACCAGGACCACCTTGGAATCTCACTCTCTCATACCACCAGCACCCTCCCCCCCAAGCAGCCCGCATTACACTATGGCTCCAACTCTGCTAGCCCAATTTGTCCGTTCCCTCCCAATACCGAGCTGGCCCAAGAAAAACCTATCAGCATCTCGACACTGCTACTCTGCACCTAAACTGCGTCGGTTAGCCCTTATTCGGCATACTCTCCTCCTACTTTCAGGTAACGTGCACCCTAATCCATGACTCCCTGCTGCAGCTTCATCCTCTAAGGAGGACAGACATTTTATTTTATTTATTTATTTAGTTTTTGTTGACCGGGAAAGTGCACTAGACAAATCCTGCCTATTTTCAGGCACGACCCGGGGGAGGGGGATACAGATGAAAGCCAACTGACCTTGAACCAGATTAAGCTGTTGGTGGTATTTTTTAGTGAATGAGGGAAATTTGGCCAGGACACCGGGGAAATTCCCCTACTCTTTTCGATAAGTGCCAAGGGATCTTTAACATCCACCTGAACTACCACCAATCCAGGCAGATGGGACCTCGGTTTAACGTCTCATCCGAAAGACAGCACCTCAGAAGTGCAGCACCTCTCTCATGCTGCACTACAGTGTCAGTACTAGGATATTAACCCAAGTGCCAGATGTGGGAACTGAACCCACAGCCCTCTGATCTCCCGGCCTCAGAGGTAAGTGCGCTACCTACTGAACCACTAACATAGCAGCCTACTCCTTGCCTCCCTCAATATCTATGGACAGGCTACCAATGTAGCCTGTCCAAGAAATTCACTCCCCTCCAAGGCTGGATCGCACAACACGACCCTGACATCCTTGCCTTATCAGAGACGTGGCTCTCAATAAGCATCCCAGATACCTCTCTCACCCTCAGTGGCTAATCCATCTTCTGAACCGACAGGCTAGGCAAGCGGGGAGGTGGATGTGCCATCTACGTCAAAACGTCCCTGCAAGCGCTCTCTATCCCCCTTCCTCCCATGGTGTACAAGCTACCACCGTCAAGGTCACCAGGAGCTATCCTGGTAAAACACTATACATTCTGTCAGTATACATCCCCCCCCCCCCCAAACGAACCAAAAGCTAGCGTTTGATTCTATAGTGACCAGCATCTCCCATCTCCCTTCCAGGAGTGAAGTAATTATAATGGGTGACTTCAACGTAAGCAGGCTATTCCCCACATCAACTACTTACAAAGATGCCATCCTTGCTTACGTCCTCACCCAGGTTGTCTAATCCCCCACCAGACATGACCCAAGAACTGGGTCCTCCACTCTTATCGACCTTATTCTTACTAACCACCCCAACAACCTCTCCAGGATTAAACTTCTCCCGGAAGCAACAAGTGACCACTCCCCAGTCGCCTGCAGGTGGTCTAATAAACTCCCACCCCCCTAAAATTACAGTCCAACGGCATCTCAAAAAAGGATCCCTCTCTCACTTAAGAAGGTTCCTTACCTCATGCGACTGGTCACCCATCTACACCGCCCAAATTGTAGATGCTGCCCTCATCTACTTTATCACCACCTTTTACGCTGTCTGCAATATCTTTGCCCCCTTCACAAAACAGATCCTAAAAAACAGGGATACCCCATGGATCTCGCAGCCCCTACTTGACCAGAGGCACAATAGAGACAACCTCTGGTATAAGGCCCTAAACTCCCAGACGCCCAATGACAGACAACTCTACAGAGTGGCCAGAAACAATTGCACCCGGGCCATCAGGCAAGCAAAGGCAAACTACTACAGGCAATCCCTAACCACCACATGGGCTCAGGGAAAAACTTCTGGAACAATATTAAGGAGCTCTGAGGGAAAACCATCTCCCATGCCACTACGCAGCTTCAAGTCAATAAAGCCCTATCCCAGGATCCAGCTACCATCTCCAGTACCCTAAACGCCACCTTCTCAGACCTTAATCACATACTCCAGCGTAACTACTTTGACACGGTCCCTAACTGTCCCTCGGACAACTCAGGCTCTAAGGTCCCCCCTTCCTTCTGGCTGCACATCGTCTCCTGCAGGGAGGCCATGCGCTACCTATCTAAAGCCTTGGCAAACTCGCGCTATAGCACTGACTTCCTCGACCTCAAAATTGTCCGCCTTACGCTGGATGTGACCTTGCCACATCTTACCAAAATACTCAACTGATCATTATGCCTCAGCCAATTCCCCGCTCTATGAAAAACGGAATTGTAACACCTATTCTTAAGAGTGGTGACCCCACTTCCACTAGCAGTTACCGACCCATCTCAATCCTACCACCCCTTCTCAAAGGCTCTCGAAAAAATCGTGTCGGACCAAATCACAGACTACTTAGCCAAACATAATCTGCTCTGCCAAGAACAACAGGGCTTCAGGAGGGGTCACAGCACTATAACTGCCCTCCTTGAATTTACATCGTACATACATGAAGCCCTGGAACAGGGCTCTGTAGCAGGTGCAATCTACGTCAACTTGACAAAAGTGTTTGACACAGTCAATCATGCCCTACTTCTCCACTCCCTTCCCTCCTACCATTTCTCCCCTGAGACCATCTCCTGGCTCAAAGACCATCTGCCCGACCGGACGCAACAGGTCAAAATCAACACCACTCTCTCCTCCACTAAACCAATCCTAACGGGTGTCCCGCAAGGGTCTCTTCTAGGGCCACTGCTTTTCACTCTCTTCCTCAACTCCCTCCCTCAAGCCTGTAGTCTAAAGCTCCTACTCTACGCAGACGATGCAGTCGTTTTCTGGAAACACCCCCATCCTCACTGCCTCCAATCTGCCCTACAAGATTTTTTAAAGAATTAGAATCCTGGTTCACTGAGCATCACCCAATACTCAACTACAACAAGACAACTGCCCATCGTCAAAGCCCTCTCTGTAGCCCCCCCTTACCATAGCCAATGTGCAGGGCCTCCTTCTTGAACAGGACTCTACCTTCAAATACCTAGGCGTCACCCTGGACACATCCCTCACCTACCACACACACATATTCAACACCTTTCCTCCGCTATGAACACCAAACTGGGGATTTTATATAGACATAAGCATTGCCTGCCCCCTCAGATCCTGTGTCTCGCTGTATCCTGCTCTGTCCTCTCTTTGGTGGACTACAGCATTGTAATCTACGGCACCGCAGACCAAACCGCCCTACACTGCATCAACCTAGCTCTCAACAGAGCTTGCGTCTGGTCCCTGGCTGCGACAGATTAACCCACATGTGCCAGCTCTACAAGCTTGCGGACTGGCTGACCTTCGAAGGGAGGTTTAAGTACCACACATGCCTCCAAGCCAAAAAAATACTTATGAAGTTAACACCCATAGGCCTCCACCCCCTCATTCAGCCAGTATCACATAAATGGGCCACTAGGCACCGTACCACTACCTCCCTCCTAGTTCCCCAATGCAGGACCTCTCTAGGGCAAAGGTCTTTCCATTATCATGCTCCCCTCTGGCTCAACGACCTACCACCCTCCATCTCCCAGGCCCCTAGTCTTGGACAATTCAAAGTTGGTATTATGAACCTTCTCCTTGACTCTGATACCTGCGGCTGTAGCTAATACTCCTCCCCATTGTCAGTTCACCAAAGATAGCACAATCATGGATAAAGACCTAGCTTATCCTATGACTACATCCTTAGTTCCCACTGTCCAGCTGTAATTTCATTCTGACTCAAGGTTCTGTTTACGACCCTCTGAATTTCTGTAACCAGACTTGCCTCACAACTGTGACTCAGGGTCTTCCCAGGCCTTTGAGACGGTAACTAATATGTAATGTAAATACACTGTGCTGAGTGACCTATTTATTACTGTTATTAATGTAATGTTTGTGCTTTCCTGTACTGACGTGGAGCCTTTGCTAAAGAGTCTATGATTCAAAGGACTGTAATTACGTTTCTCTCAATAAATGACTAAATGAAACAGCGGCACTGCCCCAACTCCCTCAGTCCTTGTCTTCCTCCCTGCCATCATGCGGCATGTTGCCTGTTCAGGGACTAGGGCTTCTCTCTCTCTCTCTCTCTCTCTCTCCGAACAGCTTTCCTGTCTAGTCTGTTGTATTTTGTCATAAATTTTGTATTAATGTAATTTGCAGTTCAGCATAATTTTTTGCAGAATTTACTTTAGTCAACTTGGTGCCAGGTAGTTGTGTCGCACCACCCGTGCACTGCACATCATAGCCATTATGTCACACTTTCATCCAATGCTGTCGTTAGTTTTACCAGTTATTTGCTACCATTCTACCTTCTTGGAACTTAAGCGAACATCACCCCAAAACTCATGTTGTGAGTGTTTCCAGCTTATAGTGCTTCTAACATTCCTCTACCTGCCAGGCAATGATGAGACACAATAGTATAAGGTCTAAGATGGAGCCTTTTTAGGACCATTTAAATACATCTTGGCAGAACACACCAGGAGAAAGGACTGCTGTGTGACTGGACTTCTCTGCTGGGACTAAAGTAGAAGAACTTTTGTACTTGGACCTTTAATTAAGGGTAAAAAAAAAAAAGTAACATACAAAACAAAACAAAAAGTGTGTGTGTGTCTGTCTGTCTGGGTTAACTGAACTGAATGGGTATCTGAACAGTTATAGGTGTAAATATCAGGTGATTGGAAGGACTTAACTGCTGTGAGGTTTAAATTACTGGTAGAAAGATCTAGTATGTAGGGGGAGTGACTTAGCTAGAAGGAAGCTACATTTAAAGACTGCCTTAGAAAGATTCTGCTAATATCTTGGCAGAAGACACCAGGAGAAAGGACTGCTGTGTGACTGGACTTCTCTGCTGGGACTATATTGCCCTCCTTCCCTCTCCTCCACCAAAAGCTAGTTTTATTTTTATATGCACAGGATTTGACTGACAACAGGAACTTCCTGTTTGGGAGCAGGAAGTGAGTGATCACAGAACCACCAAAGACCCACCATCCTAGAAGGGCAAGAGTAGCTCTCCGGCCCCCTCTAGCTGCTGGAGGTCTGCCTCTGAGCAAGTAAGTGATCTACTGAGAAATATAGGATATTCTTGTCTCAGAACAGGACAATCAGGAGCTTAAAGGACACACAGGCAGAAAGTAAGGGGAGAGAGAAAAAAAAAACAGAGCAAAGAGTAAGGATTGAAAACAGTTAAGGGCCAGAAATAAGACATGATTGGTGGTGCAGTGCAGTGGCTGTGGGAGCAGCAGTCTTCCGGGAGACGCTCTGAGGATGCTGTGTTGTCTCATCTGCAGGCACCTCTCTGGGCTGAGGGAGGAGGTTGCTCATCTCCAGGCTGAGTTGACCAGGATTTGTGGGACCTCCTCTTCCATCCAGGGACCACCAGTGCCACTGCCGTTGATTCTCAGAGGTTGCCAAGAAAGAGGAGCGGTTGGACCACAGTGGGCTCAGGAGGGTGAGGGTGGTGAATGCATCCTCCAGTTGTACCTTCTGCACAATCCTGTCGCCATTCTGGCAAAGTGGTGGTTCCTCTATGGAGGCACCTGCAGGAGACCAAGGAGGATGCTGGGAACCTCCACAAAGGAGACCCACAGGAGGGTGGCAGGGGACCCTGCAGGGGAAGGAAACAACTCCTGGTGGGGGACTCCACTGTTAGGAAGGTAGAACTGGGGGAGGAAGGGGAGAGGAAGGTAAGATGCCTGCCTGGCGCCATGGCTTGGAGGGACAGGGAGCGAATCCTCAGGACTGCCAGAGCAGCTGCACAGGGGAGGGAGCTGGATGTCACTGTCCACCTAGGGACAAATGACCTGGCTAAGAAAGGGATCAGAGAAGTGCAGGAAGAGTTTGTGGAATTGGGGAGGGGCCTTAGTCAAGTAGCACGCATGGTAACCTTCTCGGAGGTGCTGCCCATCTATAGCATAGGAGAGGCTAGGGTGTTCCACACCATGGGATTCAATCAGTGGTTGAAAAACTGGTGTGGAGCTCAGGGATTTGGCTTCATTGGGGACTGGGGTCCACCTGGAGTGATGCAAGCCTATACTGGCATGATGCACTGCATCTGTCCGGGAGGGAAACCAGGATCCTAGGTGATAGGTTTAAATGCTTCATTGGCAAGCTTTTAAACTAGCCTATGGGAGGCACTGAAAGGAGCAGGAACTTAGTCTCCCCAAATAATCATGGTAGAAAGGCAGACACCAACATAGAGGTGTCGATAGGGAGAAGGCAGGGTAAATGGAGAAAGTGACAAAGGCAAGAAGGACAGGGATGGGGCAAAGGGAGTAAGGCCATCAGGAAATGGAGGGTAATGAGTACCAATGCCCATAGTCTGGGCAACAAGCTCCCTGAGCTGGTGGCCTTGATGGAAGAGGGATGCCTGGATATCGTAGCAGTCACAGAAACATGGTACACAGAGAACCATGACTGGGATGTTAACATACCAGGGTACATAACCTACAGAAGAGACAGACGGGAGAAGAGGGGGAGGAGTAGCTCTCTATGTAAAGGAAGGGATAAAAGCAACTGAACAAAAGAGTAAACAGGGAGGAGAGGAGGCACTGTGGGTCACCTTGGAGACTGGAAAGGGCACCACAATCTGCACAGGGGTTGAGTACAGACCCCCATGTCAGGGGGAGGGAATGGACAAGGATATGATAGAAGGCATTCTTAGAATGGCAGAGAAAGGGGAGATACTATTGATGGGAGACCTGAATATGCCAGATGTTAACTGGAGCACATTTGCTGCAGACACATCCAAGAGTAGGGCCATTCTTGATGCCCTACAGGTGGCAGGCATTAGACAGCTAGTTTCGAACCCACTGTGAGGGAGCACCTTAGACCTCGCATTCTCAAACGGGGCAGTGAGAGGATCTCAGATCTAGAAGTGGGTTGCCATCTGGGACAAGTGACCATCAAACAGTGTGGTTCACGCTAAACTCAGCTACAGAGTAAAGCCATACAAAAGTGAGGTACTGGACTTTAGGAGAGCTGACTTTGGCAAGATGGGAGAGTGCCTCAGAAAAGCACTAGCAAACAGGCTAGAAGGAGGTGTGGAGCAACAATGGGGAATCATCAAAACTGCCATCACAGAGGCAACAAGCCTTTGTGTGAAGCAAATAAACAAATCAAAACGAAAGAAAAGCCACTATGGTTCTCAAAAGAGGTGGCTGTGAAAGTCAGGAAGAAAAGATAGCATTCGGAAGTATAAGAAAACACAGAAGGAGCAGGACAGAGAGCTGTACCAGTTAAGGCAGAAGGAAGCAGGGAGGAAGTCAGAATAGCAAAGGCCCAAACTGAGGAAAAGATAGCCAATTCAGTTAAGAAGGGATAAAACCTGTATAGGTACATCAGCGAGCGTAGAAAGACAAAGGGAGGGATAGTGAGGCTGAACAGAATGAACGGTGGGTGGGCAGAGGGGGACAGTGAAAAAGCAGGGATATTGAATGAATATTTCTGCTCAGTATTCACAAAAGAGGAGGGGGAAGTGCCTAATCCAATTAACAGAAGCACTCTTGATAGGGGGGTCGATCCCAGTCCTTTCACAGAAGAAAGGGTTCTGCAAGAACTCCTAAAACTGAAGGTGGACAAAGCAATGGGTCCTGATGGAATTCACCCAGAATTCTAAAAGAATTAAGGGAGGAACTAGTGAAACCACTGGCTACTCTTTTAATAAATCATGGGAGGATGGTGTGGTACCCGAGGACTGGAGGAAGGCGGATGTGATTCCCTTCACAAAGTGGGACGAAGACAGAGGCAGGAAACTACAGACCTGTCAGTCTGACTCTGTGGTAGGGAAAGTGATGGAGTCACTTCTGAAGGAAAGAATAGTTGAGTACCTAGAGGCCAGTGGAGCACAGGGACCCAAGGCAGCATGGATTCACAGCACGAAGGTCATGTCAGACTAATCTAATAGATTTCTTTGGCTGGGTGACCAAAGTAGTAGACCAGGGAGGGGCTGTGGACATGGCCTACCTAGACTTTTAGCAAGGCATTTGACACAGTCCCACACAAAAGATTAATAGTCAAATTAACCAGCCTGGGAGTGGGTCCCATGGTGGTAGCCTGGGTAAAACATTGGCTGCACAACAGGACACAGAAGGTAATTGTAAATGGAGTCCACTCTGAAGAAAGAGGGGTTACTAGTGGGTACCGCAGGGTTCAGTATTGGGTCCAGTCCTTTTTAATGTCTTCATCAGTGACATTGCAGAGGGACTGGAAGGAAAGTATGCCTTTTGCAGATGACACAAAGATCTGCAACAGGGTTGATACACAAGGAGGCATGGAAAGGATGAAAAGGGACTGGCAAGGTTGGAGGAATGGGCAGAAGTATGGCAGCTAGGATTCAATGCAAAGAAGTGAATAATGCACCTGGGAAACAAGAACCCAGGGAAGAATACACAATGGGTGGGGAGGTAGTAACAACAACAAAAAAGGAAAGGGACCTGGGGGTAATCATATCAGATGACCTTAAGGTTAGCAAGCAATGTGAGAAGGCAGTAGGGAGGGCTGGGGGTATACTGGGATGTATAGGAGAGGCATCAGCAGCAGAAACAGGAAGTTGTTATCCTCTGTACAGACAGCTGGGAGACCCCATCTGGAGTACTGTGTCCAGTTCTGGAGACCCCATCTCTGCAAGGACATAGACAGGATAGAGGTAGTCCAGAGGAGGGCAACTAAATGGTGCAGGGTCTGCAAGAGAAGCCGTGATGAGGAGAGACTAAAGGAGCTTAATATGTATACCCTTGAGGAAAGAAGGGAGAGGGGGGACATGATAGAAACTTTTAATAGTTCAGTGGAATCAACAAAGTCCAAGAGGGTAGCATCTTTCAGAAAAAGAGACTTGCAAGAACAAGGGGACACAATTTAAAGATAGAAGGAGGGCAGTTCAGGGGCAATGTGAGGGAGTATTATTTCACAGAGAGGGTAGTGGATGCATGGAACAGCCTTCCTGAGGAGGTTGTGGGGTCTAAAACTGTGGGAGAATTCAAGAATGCATGGGACAGACATAAGGCAATTCTTGTGGGGGGTAGGAAGAAATAGGCCGTTGGTTAACCAGGATCTACAGCCTATCCTGTAGGTAGGGAAATGGGCAGACTAGATGGCCCAAACGGTCCTTATCTGCCGTCAAAGTCTATGTTTCTATGTTTCAGAGGAGAATTCAGGCAAGTCTTGCTTGAGGCCTGCTGAGTACAAAGACCTTGTTCCCCTAGCCAGAGTGTGCATCTATGGAAGAGATATGCAAGAAGATCAAGAGTAATTAGTAACCACTTCCCTATTAGTCTCTCATTTGCACACTGATTCAGGTGTCTCACTCAGTCGCCAAACACCTGCCACAAAACTCACCCAGCTCTCGGGATGGCGGGCCAGCTTGGCATTTTATTCCGATTCTGCTTTAAATCTTTATCAAAAGATAATCTCTGTCTCTACGTATCTCTGAGAGCAGCGTGGTATGCAGAATCTCGCACAGTGTCAGGTAGGTGCCACATATGGCAGAACAGGCATGCCTTACCATCCACATACAGAAGTGTGATCATTCATGTCATTTAGCCCCATACCCAACTACTGCTGTCAACAGTACTCTAGATCCATACCAAGGCAACACTAGGGTTTCAGTAACCCACTATCATTAATGCAAAAAGTTAATCATTCTCATCCACAAGGCTATCTCATGGAAGGATTTAGACCTACAGACTCGCTGTGGGCTCATCACTTGTTTAACTCTTCTTAATTAATCTACCAGGTTAAAACAACAATCTTAAAAAAAAATAGTGTTGCCTTTTAGGGGGGTGAAGGGAGAAGCTGGTCTTCTTCAAAAATTGCAAGTCTTTGTTAAAACCGTAACCTAAAAACTGATTGATAAGAGACCCACAATGCACACTTAATTAGTACTGAAATAAATGCTAAGGTCAACAGAACATGATAAGGAGGCTCCAAGTCCTACACCTTGTATCCACAAATGTTCCATATAAAGTCTATTAATTAGCAATTTCAGCTCTGAGGGAACCTTGCCAATTATACATGGAAACAGAAATATGAAATTATGCACTTGGGAGCCCTTTCTACTGTCAAAAAATTATCAAGAATAGCAATAACTTTCAGAATCTACTGTCCCTAAAGGAGGAGCCGAGTCTTAATGATTGAATTAGTCTATAAAATATGTCACAGTACTAAAAAGATGAATAAAAAAGTTTGATCAGATTTTACTTTTATCATTAAATGTATGTGTCATGCAGTTTGAAAGATGAGACTTACACTAAATTAAAAAGACTGACCTGGAGCTTATAAAAAATATTCTTATGTACCGAAAAAAACAAGATACAGGACTGCTTTCCAAGTCCGAACTCCCCCTTTCACAAAGATCATCATAAAAAAGTGTTTTTTTTCATTCAACAGATGCTAGAAACAGCAGCACGAGTGAAAGAATCAGAGGTTTATGCTGAACAAAATATTGACCAGCTTCCATACCGTGTGAAACACAATGCTAGAGATCAGTTTTAGGGCTATTGTCAGGCAAGTTATCCATATTAGCAAGATTTCCATAGGCTCTTGTGATGTTTAGTCAACTAACACTGTAACTGGCACTACTGAGGGCTAGTGAGGAAAAAGCGCAAGTCTGTCTGCCCTATAATGTCCAGTTTTTTGGAGTGTCTGTCAGAAGATAAGGAGCTCATATGACATGGACCAGTAGACTCGTCACTTGCGGTAAAAGCTTTAGTAGAGGGGGCAGTATATTTTATCCACCATATGAGGGCCAGCAGGAAATGTACTAGTCTCTTTAGCAGTAAACCATGGTATCCTGCTAAGCAGGGCATATAAGAGAAATGATTATAGAAGGAGATTTGGTGACCCAGTATCCTACAAGGCAAGGCAAGGCAAATTTCATTTGAAAAGACGCCCATCCTGGAGGCTCTGGGCGCCTTACACCAATCAAATAAATACAACACAGCACAATGATAATCAATTAAACACACTGCTCCAAACAAGTTAAAACAAAATTTGATACACAACTTGCTACCCTCAGCTACAGCTACACTTAGAGTCTCTAAAACTGAAGTAAACATCAACATTTTTTTTTTATTTAAAAACAGATATGAACTATAAAACATAGTCTGGGAATGCCTGATCGTACAAGAATGCCTTGAGGCGGGCCTTAAATACCTCAACAGACAGGGCCTCCCTAACAACTAAAGGGAGCGAATTCCACATGACGGGGGAAGCGACACTAAATGCTCTGTCACCAGCAGTTCTTAACCTCGTCCTGGGAATCGCGAGGAGGCCCCTAGAGAAGGAGCAGATGGAACGGACCGAGACAGCAGGTGTAAGAAGGTCACTCAGGTAACCCAGGTAACAAGGGCCCAGGCCGTGAAGGGCCTTAAAGGTGAGCAAGCCCACCTTAAGAGGACCCTCCACCTAACCGGCAGCCAGTGCAGTTGATGCAGCACCGGAGTAATAGGACAGTATTTAGACTGTCCTGTCAACAACCTCGCCACCGCATTCTGCACCAGCTGCAGTCGGCGGAGGGTACCCCCAGAGACCCCGAGATAGAGTGCATTACAGTAGTCAAGCCTGGACATCACGAAGGCATGCACCAAAGTGGGGACGTTCAGTGGCGGAACTAAGGGCTTGATCCTGGCGTTATTCCTCAGATGATAAAAGCTAGTACGGACAACGGAAACCACCTGAAACTCAAGTGTCAAACCGCTGTCAAGAATAACACCCAGATCACGCACCCTAGAGGAGACCTTCAATGGTATAGAGCCAAGGCAAAGTCATGTCCCTGCACCAGAGGCCAACCTATCACGCCCTCTGTTCGACTCCACCACCAGTACCTCCATCTTACTGGGGTTCAGTCGCAACCAGCTGGAGGCCATCCAGTCATTGATTTCAGCAAGGCAGCTGTTAAGCACTTCTACTGCACAAGATGTTCCAGGGTCAAAGGAAAAGTACAGCTGGGTATCATCAGCAAAGCAGTGAAAACCCGAGCTGTACTTCCTAATGAGCTCTCCCAGGGGTAGCAAGTATACGGCAAACAACATCGGTGACAAGACCGAACCCTTGGGAACTCCGCACAACAGGTGGTCAAGGGAGGAGGAGAAATTCCCCATCACTACCCTCTGCCTCCTGTTAGATAAAAAAGACTCAAACCAGCTGATGACAGAGCCAGCGAGTCCGCAGAATTCCCTTAGGCAGTCAAGTAACACTCGATGGCCCACTGTATCAAATGCTGAAGAGAGATCGAGGAGAACACGAATTGTCCCCTCCCCTCGATCTCTGGCCCTAAGGAGGTCATTATGCACCTGAACTAGTGCAGTTTCTGTGCAAAGCAGGGTAAATAAAAGGAATGATTATAGAAGGAGATGTGGGGACCTCAAGGAGGTCATACAGATACCTCTTCGTGGAGTCCTCCTCCTCAGCAGCAAAACCTAGCTTGTTCTGTAGGAGGTGCAGCACAGCATGAAAAGAAAAAATACTTACCGTAGTAATGTTGTTTCTTCTAATGGAGTCTTGCTGTAGTCTGACAATATGCAGTTAGACCAACTGGTTCAACTGCCCCAGACAACAAAGAGTTAACTCTATGCAAATGCATAAAACGTTGAGCTCGAGCTCGGATTTCAAACCACTGTCCTCGGTACATTCTAGTAACTGATCAGATTCTATGAAGCGAACTAGATATACATGTATGTAATGGCCAAAACTAGGCCTACACAGGTCCCCTACAGGGGCAACATAAGGCAAAAAAAAAACAAAAGGGCATGTAAAAGACTCAAGTCACAGATGCCCCAAAAAAACCAATACCCACTAATGGTTTAAGTCATAAAGTTGCTGCAGAAGAGCCACCCTTCCCAGATTTCAAAAGGGGAGGTAGGGTGGGAAGTCAGAATACAGCAAGACTCCATTAGAAGAAACAACATTACTATGGTAAGTAGTTTTTTCTTCGAACAACATGAAGTCTTGCTGTATTCTGACAATATGCACAATACCAAGCAGTGCCCTATGGAAGTGGGCACAGAACCTATTTGGGGCATAGGCTCTGCAGTACTGCTGTGCCAAACCTGGCATCACTCCTAGCCTGAATATCCAGGCTGTAATGCTTAGTGAATGTATGGACAGACTTCCAGTTGGCAGCCTTACATATCTCAAGGAAGGTGACTTCCCTAGCACCCGCCAGGGAGCTAGCAGTGCCTCTGGTAGAGTGGGCTCTAAGACCTGCTGGTGGGTCCTTACCCAACTTACTGCAGCTGAACCGGACACAGGTCACAATCCATCTGGCAATAGTCCTCTTTGCAGCTGGCGTGCCCTTACCAACTTCACCATAGGTAAGAAAGAAAAAATTACTCACCTTAGTAATTATGTTTCTTCTATTGGAGTCTTGCTGTATTCTGACAAGTGCAGTTAGCCCCAGCCTTTAAACTGCCCCGGAGAACAAAGGGTTAACCTTTCTATGCAGAGCATAGAATGCTGAGCTTGAGCTCGGTTGATGTCTCTGTCTGTTTCCCTTTTAACGCTAACAGTCAGATTCTTACGAGCAACACTCAAATAGCATTCTATGTGGAAACTGTAAAACAAAATTTTTAATAGCCAACTGGCAACAAAAAGTTTTAGACTACCGAAAGAAGACTCAAGTCAGGAAACCCATAACTCAAATCCCAAACCAAAATAGGAATATAACAAAATAAAAACCAACACAAAAGAGGGTGTAAAAAGAGCACCCCTGAGGTGCAACACTGCAACTGCCCACCCACTTCCCAAAAGCAGGTTCTGAGAAGAGAGGCAGGGAGGGAGGTCAGAATACAGCAAGACTCCAATAGAAGAAACATAATTACTAAGGTGAGTAATTTTTTTATTCAAACAACTTGAAGTCTTACTGTATTCTGACAAGTCCAGACTACCAAGCAGTACCTCCATGGAGAACGTACAGACCCTACTTTAGGCTCTGAACTACTGCTGTGCCAAACCGAGCATCACTCCTAGCCTGGATATCCACAGAGTAATGCTTGGCAAAGGTATGGACTGTTTTCCAGGTGGCTGCATGACAAATTTCTAAGAGAGGGATATCCCTGGCAGCAGCCAGGGAAGCAGCTGTACCTCTTGTGGAATGAGCCCTCAGGCCTGAGGGTGGAGTTTTTCCCAGTTTTTCATAGCAGAATTGTATACAAGACACGATCCACCTGGCAATAGATCTCTTGATGGCAGGTTTGCCCTTTCCTACGTCTCCATAAGTGAGGAACAACTGGAGGGAGTCAAACCTATGACCCTTGGTACGCTCTACATAGTAACTAAGGGCTCTTTTAACATCCAAACTGTGTAGCCTCCTCTCTCCCAAGTAAGAATGATCAGTGAAGAAAACAGGAAGAGACACAGACTGATTTAAATGGAAGTCTGAAACCACTTTGGGCAAGAACCTTCTATTAGTTCTAAGGACTACTTTATCCCTGTGAAAGGAGATAAAACCAGGTTCCACTGACAGGGTTTACAATTCACTGATACGCCTGGCAGAGGTAATGGCTACCAAAAACACAGTTTTCCAAGTCAAGTACTTAAGCTCTGCTGAGGACATAGGCTCAAAAGGGGGTTGCATAAGTTGAACAATGCAAACATTCAAATCCCAGGCAGGGGCAGGGTCTCTAAAAGGAGGATTGGTGTGAAGCAATCCTTAAAAAATTTACAGAACACAGGGAGGGAAGATAGTGAGCAAGACTTCCCCACAGACAGAAACAGCTGACAAGTGCACCTTAAGAGTAGCTGGTCTGAGGCCTAGGCCATTAAGATGGACCATATAATCCAGAACAGTAGGCAATCCAGCAGTATCTGGAGAAATGCGCTTTTTAGAACACCAAATGCTGAATCTCTTCCATTTGGAGTTATAAGTCTTTCCGGTGGAGGGCTTTCGAGAAGCTTTGAGAATATCCAGAACCCCTTGGGAAAGATGCAGATCTGCAAACTCTAACTCTTCAAGAGCCAAGACCTGAGATTGAGAGACTGAAGATTGGGGTACCAAATCCTCCCCTGAGAGGATGTTAACAGGTTGTAATTCCTGGGCAGAGACAGGGGAAGATGGACTGCTACGGACAGCAACAGTGGGTACCAGGGCTGTCTGGCCCAATCTGGAGCAATCAGAATCACTTTGCAAGGCTGAGACCTTATTTTGACTAAAACTTTGAACAGGAGTGGGAAGGGAAGGAAGGCATACAGAAACTTCCCTTCCCAATTCAGAATCAGGGCATCCAGGGGGACTGAGCCCAAGACTGGAAGTCTGCAACAAAAGAGAGGGAGTTGGTGATTGTCTGGGGCTGCAAATAGATCTATCTCTGGAGTGCCCCACCTTGAAAAAATCACTTTCAACACTTGAGGGTCCAGGGACCATTCATGATGGCCCTGAGAGATCCTACTCAGTGCATCTGCTAGCACATTGTCCTTCCCTGGAAGGTGAACTGGTACCAGACAGGTTTGCAGGGAATAAGCCAGGGACCACAATTTCATGGCTTCTGTGCACAAGGCTGTGGACCGAGTGCCTCCCTGCTTGTTGATGTACCATATGGTGGTGGTGTTGTCTGTTTTGACCTGAACCACCTTGTTCTGTACTGATCGAGAGAAAGCTTTCAGGGCCAGAAAAACTGCCCTGAGCTCTACGAGATTGATATGGAGAAGGGATTCTTTGGGGGACCACAGCCCCTGGGCAGTGAGGGCCCCCAGATGGGCTCTCCAGCCCAGAAGAGAAGCGGCCGTGGTAAGGACCACTGAACAAGGTTCAGCGGCAAAAGGAACACCTTGTCTTAAGTTGTCCTGATCCTGCCACCATTGGAGGGCTTGGATCAAGGTCGGAGTCACTGGGATCAGTTTGGTAAGGGAATCTTTCCTCTGAGACCAAAAAGCTCTCAGATGGAACTGAATATCCCTCATTTGGAATCTAGCCCCCGAACCACTGCTGCTGAAGCTGCCACGTGGCCCAAGAGCTGGAGGAAATGCCTTGCTGGTCGAGATACCCGAAGGCTGAAGGAAGAGGCTAGTTCCATGAGAACCCTTGCCCTTTCTAGAGGAGAAAGGCTCTTGCTCTGACTGTTTCCAGTTCTGCCCCTATAAAGGTAAGAAGCTGGACTGGTTCGAGAACTGACTTGGGAAGGTTAAGAAGAAATCCTAGAGAAGTGAGCACCTGCCGGGTCACTTGCAGGTAAGACTTAACTTTGTCTGAAGACTGGCCCACTATTAGCCAATTGTCCAGATATGGAAAAATGGAAATCTTTTGCCTTCTTAGAAAGGCAACTACTACTGCCAGGCACTTTGTGAAAACCCTTGGGGCTGAGGTTAGGCCAAAGGGCATTGCTCTGAACTGACAGTGGCCTGAGGGCAATCCGAACCTGAGGTACTTTCTGTGGGAGCACCTGATGGGAATGTGAAAGTAGGCAACTTAGAGGTCCAGGGAGGCTAGCCAGTCCCCTGGCCTTAGAGAGGGAAGGATAATTCCCAGAGTTACCAGTTCGAATCTTGGCTTTAAAAGGTGCTTGTTCAGATATCTTAGGTCCAGGATGGGTCACCACTCTCCTGTCTTCTTGGGGGTTAGGAAGTACCTGGAGTATAATCCTTTGCCCCGTGTGGGGTGGGAACTCTCTCTACAGCTCTGACAGCTAGGAGAGAAGAAACCTCTGCTTCTAGGGCAAGGGTCTCTCTTGAGAGATTTGCAGGTGGAAAAGATCTGGTTCTCATCTTGGGAAATTTTTTGAAGGTGAGAACCAGGCCCTGCCTTACTACTTCCAGGACCCACTTGTCTGATATAAGAGACATCCACTCCTGGACAAAGTAAGCCAGCCTGCCCCCTACTGGTATAGGAGAATCGACCTGGGCAGACCCACCAGGGTGTCTGCTTAGCAGGGGCTTTAGGCTGAGGGGTGGATGCAGGCCTGCTCATCCCCCTTCTGCCTCTCCCTCTAAAGAACCCCCTCTGCGAAAACGAAGAGGAGGAGGCCTGGGCTTGATAAAAAGGCCTTTGGAAAGGCCTGCCCCTTGACTGCTGCCTTTGAGGAGTTGCTTGCCTTTCTTTAGCCTGAGCACTCCTGTAAGTGGTCCTGTATTCATCCATTTCCTTCATGTAATTGTCTGTCTGCTCCCCAAACAGAGAATTACCAACTACAGGAAAATCCATGGCCTTAGTCTGGGTATCCTGTGAGATGCTAGTACACCTGACCTGAGCCAAGCCATTCTCTGAAGAGCCACAGATGTAGCCATGACTCTTGATGACACATCATTGGAGTCCACAGCAGCATGAAACTGTACTTTCGGTGCCTCAATCCCATTTGCAGCCACCTGCTCCAGCTCCTTGGCAAGCTGGGTGGGAGCCTGTTTAGCCAGTGCCAGTACAGTGTCCCACCTGGACTTCCAGTACCTAGCTGTATAGGCCATATAGTTAGCCTGCCTGAGTCCCAAAGATGCTGCCATGTATTGTTTCTTTGCCATGGCATCAATCTTCCTGGAGTCCTTGTCTGGAGGGGGGGGGGTGATGCCAAGGGAATGCCTGCCTTATCACAGGCAGCAGCCTGTACAACCCCAACATGGCTGCATTGCTGAAAAAGGAACTCCGTGTCTGAGCCTGAGAGAGTGTACCTCTTGTCCATTCTTCTGTCCTCAGGAGGTACAGAATTAAGAGACTTAAGAATTTTTTGTGTCTGTTTCCTAAAAGATTTGTGGAGCGGAACAGACAGTCTCCTGGACTCTGGGATATCCATCATCTCAATATAATCAGGCTCTTCCCGATCCTCTACTGCTTTCTCCACAGGAAGCTGGAGGGTATCAGCCACCTTTCTGTAGAATATGTAGTGTGAAGGGGACTCAGAAAGCCTAGGAGGAGAAACACCAGACACAGGTCTGTCTGGGGAGACGTCCGGGTCAACAGGCACAGCCAGACTTTCACCATCACCATAATCATCCTCATACTCTCCCTGCTTCTCAAACTCCGGTTCATAAAATTCTTCCAAGGTATAATCTGGAACCGGGGAAACCGACCGAACAGAGCCCCTGTCAGATGGTGCCGGTTCGGTCGGAACCGAACTAAGCGACTGCACAATCCTAATCATTTTGGTTATCTCATCGGTGGTCGGAGTATGAGATTCTGTGTCTGAACCAGTCGATTTGTCTTTTCTTTTCGTCAAGACGATTCCTCGAATAAGCTCTCCTTGAAAAGTATCGCCCTGGTCGAGGCACTCCTTCTGGTTCGGCTGGAACCGAACCGGGCTGGCCATCCGGGTCAGCGGACTTCTCGACCTCCCTTTCCCTCAGTCTACCTAATCTCTTTTCCAGGGTAGATTTGGGAAAATTCTTGCAAATTTGGCAGTCTGAATCGAGGTGGTCAAACCTCAGACAATAAACACAGGTGGTGTGGGGATCAGCCTTAGCAAAGACCTCCCCACACAAACTGCAGTGCTGAAACCCAGTGGGCCCGGTTTTTTTCTTGGGTTTCTCAGACACAGCCAACCTAACCAGCGTGCCCTTTTTGGTAATCAGCCAGCAGACTCCTCGGTTCCTGACCGTGTCCTGGTCTTGAAAAAAGCATTACTTAAAATCCGTTTTTTAGAACCAATACAGACCGGTAACCACACACTAAAGTAAAGCACAAGTTTTTACCTCAAAATGATCGGTTCAGCCGAACCGATCCACAGTTTACAAGTTCCACACAGAAAATAGAACAAAAACCTATTTAGTACTCATGGTACCACAGGCAGAGACTTGAACCGACTATGCAAAAACGACAATTCGGTAGAAATCGACCGAAAACCGACACTTCAACTGACTTTTGAACTGAGCAGCAGGAGAAATCTCCGGAGTGACTGTTCAGTGAGGCGGAGTAAAGAATCTGACGGTTGCAGTTTGAACAACAACAGACAGGGGCTTCAACCTAGCTCGTGATGAACGTTCTATGCAAGGCATAGAACAGTTAACCCTTTGTTCTCCGGGGCAGTTGAAAGGCAGGACCTAATCGCAATAGTCAGAATACAGCAAGACTTCATGTTGTTTGAAAATAAGATTAGCCATTCATAATTCCCTCAGGAAACATCCTTTGACTTGCAATAGTTGTCAGGAAGAACTTGAGGGGAGGGGTGTCAGAGAGAAGCTAGAATGGACCAGCCAGGGAGGACCCAGACAAATCTGGAAGGTACAATATACATTCCCGGGGAACCCTTGAATTACATCAGACACCCCTTTGAGGTGTAGATTCCAAGGCCCAGATGAAATTAAAGAAGCAAATGCACTTTTGCTTTGAATACAGTGATTTAGATCAAAGAAACTTTTGAGATATATGTGTAGCAGAGCACAAACCGGTTTGGTCTGGTTAACTTGAGGGAGGAAAGGAATCAGGTCACCTATTATGTTTTTTTAAATATTTTATTTGGACATCCTGTGAGATAAAATATAGATGTTGTTACACCAAGGCGGAATTATGTGACCTCAGAGAAGGCTGGCTCAGAACTGTGTTTAATTGCTGAGAGAACCTTGGCAGAGACACAGAAGAGAATATGTCTGACTGAGAGAAGACAGACCATCAAAGCACTGAAAGAAAGTAAGCGTATATTAGATTAGACCAGTCTGAATGTATGTATTTTAGGAATTGCACTTTTACCTGTTTGTTTTAAGGCTGTATGTGTTGGGATATATTTGTTCTGTAATTTTTGTTCTGTTTTGATATTTTAAAGTAAAGATATAAATTACAGTGGAAACTACCCGGAGTGCCTTGACATTTCTTTTTATTTTCAGTGGAGCTTTTAAACGTTATAAGTAACACTGTGTATGAGCTTATTGTATACCAAACTGGGAAATGGATAGAGTTCTCTAAAGTCTTGCATAGAGTTCTAAGGGTTCATTTGAAAGACCTGGTTGGGTGCCCGTAGGCAAAGATATCTGGCCCCCCGAAGACAGAATTATCTGAGCCATCAGGATCAGCATCAAAATTAGGGACTTTAAGAGAGTTTTGATATACTTATTTTGTCCCCATACTGTTAATGTATTAGGAGCCTCTTTACAGGGATAGTGATTAGAGTGAGAGAAACCTGTTAACAGGACAGAGAGAGATGCTGAGGAGCATGGGAACGTGTTCTTCATGGAAGAGCCATCCATAGGTGAAGCAGTCTGGGTGGTGTATTTTGGGTGAGAGTAAGGGAGTAGTTGTACATGATTGTCCTTGGGGTAGATAATGGGAATTCAATGGTGAGGTCGGTGGTATTTTGGGGTCGCAGTATAGCAGCCCTTCCAGAGTAGATGATTAGATTAAGAATAAGCAGACTCATTTGTGGGAAAGTGGTTCCCATACTTAAGCATAGAGAGAGGTCAGAAGAACAGGTTACTCACCTGTAACAGTAGTTCTAGGAGTGGTATATGTTGTTCATCCACACTCTCTGGCATGTCACTTTTCACCTTTAAATCTCACCGGAAAGTCTTTAAGCTGGCTCCTCCCACCTACCCGGGTGGTAAATACCTTGGCTCCGCCCCATGAGACGCCAGATCTTAGCCTGCTGGAAGCAAGGTGGTGCACCTAAAGCCCGGGAGGTCGGGTGGGTGCGTGTGGATGAACAACACATACCACTCCTAGAACTACTGTTACAGGTGAGTAACTTGTTCTTCTAGGAGACTGGATATGTTGTTCATCCACACTCTCTGGCAGACTCCAAGCAGTTCTCTGGGAGGAGGGCTGCAAGGCACATCCCCCCCCCATTTAGGAAACAGAGATTGGAGAACCGAGGCCCCAAAACCAGCATCCCAGCGTGACTCAAGGTCAGTGTGGTAGTGTGTAATGAAGGTGTTTGCTGACTTCCAGGTAACAGCCCGGCAGATTTCCTGGATAGGGATGTCCCTGGAAGCAGCCAACAATGCAGCAGTATGATGGGTAGAATGAACTCTTATCCCTCTGGGAGGCTCCTTACCTGCCAACTCATAGCACAGACCTAGGCATGATGTAATCCATCTCGCAATGGTCAGTTTAAAGCGGCTTCAGCATAGGTGACAAACAGCAGGCAAACCTCTCCCTGAATATCTGCCGTCCTCTCCTTTTAATAGGAGAGAGCACATCTGAGGTCCAGAGTATGAAGCCTGTACTCTGCGTCCGAGGTGTAGTTAGGGTAGTATACTGGCAGAGCCAACACCTGTTTAAGGTGAAACTCTGACACCACCTTCAGAAGAAATTTCGGGTGGGGGCTCAGGACAACTTTTTCCCCGTGGAAGACCAGATAAGGGAAGTCCACCAAAAGCACCTGGAGCTCCCCTGTCCTTCTGGCTGACGTGACAGCCACCAGGAAGGCTGTCTTCCACAAGTGTGAGAGCTCACACTTGTGCATGGGTTCGAATGGCTTGCCCATAAGCTTTGTCAAAACCAGCAACAGATCCCACGGAGGTGGAGGTTCATGCACCGGAGGAGATATATGAGCCAGGCCTTTGAACAAGTGCCTAACCACTCTCTCCTGTGCCAATGTAGGCTGACCGGCCCGCGCCCAGTAAGCAGATATGGCTGCCAGGTGCACCCTGAGGTAGACCTCCTTTGGAGAGAGACCAAAGGTAGTCAAGAATGTTAGCCACAGAGCAGGATAAGGGGTCCAGACTCTTACCCTGACACCAAATGGAAAACCTTTTCCATTTAAAGGCATAACACTTCCTGGTCGATTCCTTACGAGATGCCTCCACCACGGTGTAGACATCCTCGGAAAGATCCAAAGCCTGGAACTCTAGCCGCTCAAGTACCAGGCTGTGAGGTGCAGGGATTGAAGGTCTGGATGGGACACCTTCCCCTGGTTCAATGATATCAGGTCCGGGCGTGTACAAAGCTGCTCCGGACCTGATACCAAAACTGGCAGGGCCAGTCTGAGGCTACCAGAATTAC
The DNA here is from genome assembly GCA_016271365.2 of Neoceratodus forsteri. Lineage (NCBI taxonomy): Eukaryota > Metazoa > Chordata > Ceratodontiformes > Ceratodontidae > Neoceratodus > Neoceratodus forsteri. The sequence goes on along the minus strand of CM057453.1, from coordinate 292,076,842 downwards.
CTTTGCCTTGTCCCTCCTCACCTTGAGTAACACCTTATGGATCAAGGGAAATGGAGGGAAGGCATAGAGGAGGCCTGGGGTCCACGGCCTCGAGAAGGCACCCCCTGCAGCGAACCCTGCTGAGGGGAGCGAGCATGGTACAGACTCAGCTTGGTGTTTTTCCTGGAGGCAAACAAGTCCACCAATGGTTTGCCCCAACGGGAGAACAGATTGTAAGCTACCTCTGAATGAAGAGACCACTTGTGGGATGTCTGGCCTAAGCGGCTGAGAGCATTCGCCAGCTGGTCAGAGACTCCTGCCACGTGGATGGCTAAGAGATCCACCTCCAACTGGCCGACAAGGGTACAGATTCGGAGCACCCGCCTTGCATAGTAGACAGGAGTGTGTGCCGCCCTGTTTGTTGAGGTAGTACATGGTCATGGTATTGTCCGTCTGGACTTAAACCACTTGGCCCCGAAGCTGAGGAGCGAAAGCTGACAGTGCCAGTCTGACTGCTCTGAGCTCCAACAGGCTGATGTGGCATCGGGACTCCTCAGGGATCCAGAACCCGTGGGCCCTGCTGCTCCCCAGCCCATGAGAGAGGCATCAGTCATCACAACTGTTGGCTTGGGGCAGACAAATGGGATCCCTTCCTGCAACCGGTCTGGGGTGGTCCACCATTGGAGAGCGTCCCACATCTTCTGGTTTACAGTGATCAGCTGGTCAAAGTGACCATGACGCTGAGTCAAACAGGCGTCCAGCTCCCATTGGAGGAGGCGCATGTGTCACCTGGCCCAACGGACCACTGAGGTGCATGCCACCATGTAGCCCAGAAGGTGCAGAAAGTCCCAGGCAGGGCGCAAGTGCCCAACCAGAGATGATCGGGCAAAGGGGGGAGAGAGCCACCGCCTTGTCCGCCGGAAGCCGAGCTCTGGCTCGACAAGAGTCGAGCTCTGCCCCAATGAAGCCTATCACCTGAGAGGGCACGAGTTCCGACTTGGCCTCATTAATCAGGAGGCCGAGTTAGGAGCAGGTTCGGAGGGCCAGATCCCTGGAACTCTCCACCTCCTGAAGGGAGGAACCTGCCAAGAGCCAGTCGTCAAGATAAGGGTACATCCGAACTCCTCTATGCCAAAGATGGGCTGCCACCACTGCAATGCACTTGGTGAAGACCCGAGGGGCAGATGACAGGCCAAACAGCTTCGACCTTGAAGCGGAAGAACCGCTGATGGGACGGACGGGATTGGGATGTGAAAAAATACGTTCTGTAGATCCAGTGAACAGAACCAAATGTTGCGCTCCAGGGATGGTATAATCTGGTTCAGAGATACCATCTGGAAGGTGCAAGACCTGAGGTACTGATTCAGGTCGTGAAGTTCTAGGATGGGGCGCCAACCACCCATCTGCTTGGGTACCAGGAAGTACCAGGACATGAAGCCTGGGTCTGTAGGAGGATCCGGCACTGGAGGTACCGCCTCCTTGCAGAGGAGCTGAGCAATGTCATCCCAAAGGGCTGCCTGAGTGCAAACTGAGATCCCTTTCTCCCGAGGGGTGCAGGCTCGACTGGGAGGGTACAGCTCGAAAGTCTAAGGGCAGTCCCTGACTGACCACTTCTACAACCCACCTTGTCTGAGGTGATATTGGACCAGGCGGAAAGAAAGTGGCAGAGCCGGACCCCCACAGGAGGACCCAGAACTGGCGTGAACGGGTGTAGGGATGGCAACCCCCAACCTGTCACTGAGCAGGCTTAGAGGAGGAGGAGGCTCCTGGATCTGCGCCTCTGCCTCCTTTACAGGACTGCTGAAGACCCTGCTTGAGCTGTGGATGCCAAGCTTGAGCCTACTGCTGTTGCTGCTGACCTCCTTGATAGGAAGGCTGTCTGACCGCAGGCAAGAGTGCTGAAAAGGCTTCTTCTTTCTCTTCTGCTGGTTCTTGTCCAAAGAACCTTTTGCAATAGTGGCATCCAAGGTGGCACTGGACTGCTCTATGCATTGAAGGTGACTGGCCACTCCTGGACCAAACAAGTCGGTGCCTAGGAAGGGCACGTCAGCTAACTTATGCTGAGTATCCGCTGGGAAGGAGGAAAGCCTCAGCCAAGCCCTGCGGCGAATGGCCACTGTGGCTGCTAAAGAGCGGGCACAGGAATCACCTATGTCCAGGACCGTCTGGAGCTGCTGTTTTGCAACAGCACAGACTTGCTTGACCGTGGTCTGCATGTCCACAGGAAGGTGAAGGAGGACCTTGTCTACTGACCCCAGGAGGACATGAGAGAAGTGTGCCATGATAACAGCCGAGCTGGACTGACGAAGACCTAAGGAAGAGGCCGCATAGACCTTACGGGCAGAGTGGTCCATATTCTTGGACTCCTTGTCTGGGGGTCAGTCAGTGTCAGCAACTTCCACTACGTCTGAACACAGAAGCGGTCACCAGGCTCTCGGCCGAAGGGTGTTCTGTGAACCCTGCCAGGGACCCCATGGACACCGCGTACTTGCAGGCCATGTGGGCAGACTGTGCTGGACAGGAAGCCAGACACTGCCAAAGCTCAAGGGCCGGGCCAACAATGGCTTTGGCCACTGGAAAGTCCTCCGTCAGGGTATCCCCCCTTTTGAGGATATCCATAAGGGGGCAATCCACCTTCTTTTGGATAGGCTCCAAGGGCATTCCAGAAGATTCAGAAATCAGACGGAAGATGCCCTGAAAGGAGGAAGGACTTTCCTCCAAACCTGCCACTGAAGACTCGTCATCCCCCGGATGCGAGTGCAAACCAGTGGCATCTGAGTCCGAAGAGCCGGGATATAACGGTCTCCCGCCTATGCCTCCCCCGATGTGCCGAGGGTGATCGGGGACAACAGTGATGGACAGACGACGGGGCAGTCCGATGTCTGTCCAGTCCTCTTTCGAGGGAGCCCCTCCCTGAGGCTGCTTAGGCAGTGGCTCCACCAAAATTGGTGGAGAGACCGAAATAGGCCGAGCCGGAATATGGGCCAGCCCCACAGGCGGGAAAACCAAAGCCTTCGAATCCGGAGGGGTCAGCGTTGGCCTGGGAGGCAGGAGCCAAGTAATGGCCGGTGTTGTCAGCGGACCCGGCTTTTGACCAGTCAAAATCAGCTGTTGCCACATGAGATCCTCATAACGTCAACGGAGTTTCCGTCGAAGTCTCTCCTTGTCCGAGGAGGATGAGGATCAATGGCGACGCCTCTTTTTGGTGTGTTTGTGACCTTTCTTCGGTTTTTAGACCAAAGGCGTCCTAGTCCTAGATCGAGACTGACGGGGTCGATCGGGGATCACCCGAGTCAGGGAGATTGAGGTTACCCGAAGGAACAGTTTCCTCATCAGGAAAGGAAAGGACCAGGGTCCTTTCTAAGGAATCACCGACAGGCATTGGCGATAAGGGCTCAATGGGACTGAGCATAATTTCGTGTGGTTCGGACATTTCCTCGGTCTCGGTGCCTTGGCCTGATGGAAGATCCGTGAAGCCGGCGGCCGAGGAAGCGATCTTGACCGAAGTCGAAACCACATGTTCCTGGGACTCAGATCTTTCCCAGTCCCAGGAGTGTCCTCTTCTGGAGGAAGAAGACTTGTGGTCCTTGTCCCTCTTCCAAGGGCAGGAGTACTGTAAGCCCGAGGGGGGCCTCATCCCTGGTGGGGAGAGACTGGCACAACTCCCAAAAGGAGCCCTTAAAAGTCAAGCCGAGGCTGAGGGGAACGAAGAAGCTTCGACCGTCCGAAGCTTGAGCAGCTTCCTCTTCAAAGGCCTTCATCTGTTCCAACTGCTCAGCAGATCCCGCGGCTGCAGAAACCGCCCAGCTCGCCTCTTTGAATTTCACCGGCGGATTCCTTTTCTCCAGTCTCTCTAGCTGAAGGCGCGCCTTCCGGTCGTCCAAAACGTTGGGATACAAGGCCAAACAAACTGTACGCGACGAGATGTCTGATGCCGAGGCAATACACGCATGCTAGGTGGGGATCAGTGCACAACATTATCTGGCCGGCGAAATCCAGGAGGCGATTTGTCCTCCATATCCAAATCGGAATTGCGAACTTAGAGTTTGAGAGCAAGCTGCAGTAAAACTGACGTTTTGAAGTCAGGGCCTAAGAATTACAGAAGTAGCACAAGGGACCTGTATCTTCCAGCGGAAAGGAAGATCTGGCGTCATGGGGTGGAGCAGAGGTATTTACCATCCGGGTGGGTGGGAGTAGCCAGCTTGAAGACTTTCCAGCGAGTTTTAAAGGGGAAAGGGACATGCCAGAGAGTGTGGATAAACAACATATCCACGCTTCTACACATATTGTTCTCTCAGGCAGAAAGTATTGATGGTACCGTGTCTGCCGCTGATGCACTGGTAAGGGGCTGTGGGCCTACAGTGAAAGCCGAGCCAGAGCTTCCACCCAATCATGGTGTCTGAACGATGGCAGAACCAGAGATGAAGATGAACCAAGTGATCCAAAACTTGCCCTCGTGTTAGTGCAGTGGCAATCTAGAAGAGGAAGGAGACTTGGAAAGGCACTGATGCTCTGTCAAACAGGACTTTGTGGTATCTCATTTGTCAAATGGGGGTTTCCCAGCAAAGGTGACACTGTGGATGCCCGTCAAAGAGTTTAAAGTGTTCCATAATGGTGGATCCAGTAGAACGACCCAGAGACCCTAGGGTAGGTATCATAACACCCAGCATGGTGCTCTCCATTTTCTACAGGAAATTCTCAAAGTTTTCAGGCAATGACTCCTCGTGAACTACTTAAATCCAAGACAAATGACACAGAATTTCATGTCACATGAAAGGTCCCAGCAGCAAACATGAACAGTATGAGTGTTGTCACAAAGTATCTTCACATCGCACCAACAAGGTAAAGGGGGCTTACATAAGTTTCACAGCAAGCAACAACTATATAAAGAAATATAATAAAAATGTTTTATTTCAATTTTAGAAATTGAAAAGGGAATTTTTCTCAATCCTCCGAGCAGTTGACGGCAGAAGAAAGAACTAAAGAGATATGGGGCCACCCATGTTACATAGCCAGCCCCGATGTACGTCAAAGTGGGCAACCTCAGCTAGGCAAATGTTTCTGTGCGGTCCAGATGCAAACAGCTTACAACTCCAAAGGTGTGGCTCTACAGAAGGAGATGTCCTCGAAGAAGATTCAGATGTACCTTCTCCTAGGACACCAGCTTGCTGGGTACCAGGAAATGGAAATTACATACTTATCGTAATTATTGATCTTCTTGGACAGTCTCCATCACTCATTCACACTAGTGGGATAGCGCCGAAGGCGCTAGGACCAAGCAGGATCCTAAAATTTTAATAAGGGTCGGCGCCAAGACAAGACCACAGATGTGCAGCACTGCAAGACTAGCTTGCGCCTGTGTAGGCTATCTCAGCATTGACCCTTCAAAAGCCTCAGTACCTTTTCAACTGAGGAGGTGCAGCATAACTAATGAGAATAACTCACCCCGAGTTCCTGGGCCTGAGAGGGCCTTTGCAAAAAAGGTCAAAGAAGAAAATCTTCACAGTCTCAACCACAGGACCATGAAGACCAGGAAAGAAAACGAGTGAACCCAGGGGATGGTGGGTGGGCGTGTGAATGAGTGATGGAGACTGTCCAAGAAGATCAATAATTACAGCAAGTATGTAATTTCCATATCTTCCTGGACTAAGTCTCCATCACTCATTCACACTAGCGGGAGAGTACAGAGCTAAAATCAACAACGCTGAGTAGGGTGGTAGGAGATAAGGTTCACTCAGAAAGGACAGCCAAGGACTGTCCTGCTAATAAAAAGAGCTGTCTTGCAAAGAGCATCTAGAACATAGTGCTTACAAGATAAGCGCTCGAGTTGTAACTCACCACTTTGCAGACAACTAGAATGGGCACAAAATGAAAGTCTACCAGGAAGCCGCAACCACTCTAGGAAAGCGGCAAGAACCTGGGCTCACAATTTGGTCTAGGACAAAAATTAATAGTGTCAAAGATATGTATTAATGTAACGTAAAGGGACCTCAGGAACTGAAAGAGTCAGAGGTAAAGTCTGCTGGTTCAGGGTAGACCGGAAAGTGCAGCTGGAAACCCCCACCATCAAGTATGGCTGACCTGTAAACAACAGGTCCAGGAGCACTTGAACCCCTTAGTTGTTGAACAAAGGCGGTCCAGCTGGGGTTAGCCCATCAAGGAGAATGGTCTCCACTTACTCACGGGAACCTTCCAGATGGAAGTCCAAGCACGATTTAGAAGCCTCTTGTGGTGGTCTAGTAGAACCAGATCCTACCCACTGCATATTCCAAAAAGGAATCATCCTGCCCTTGTGTGTACAACTGTAGTAGCAGTCTCTGAACTCAGGGAAGAAAGGAAAAGTATACAGGAGGACATGTCCACTGCGGAAAAAAACATTTCGACAAAAAAAAAAAAACAGGGACAGGACTTCTAAGGCAAACAGAGGCAGATGTGCGTCAAGGAGAGGCACAGCAGGACCAAGTTAGGGCAAACCCATTCTTTGAAAGTGAGTGGAAGCGGCAGTGACTCAATGCGGTGAGGCACTACTCACTCTGGCCTCCCTGAAGAGAGTAGGAAAGGACTCTAGTTTGTTTGCTGAAAAACAAACATCACAACTCCGACACGCACTTGAAGAGGATAGCATCGTGAGCAACTGGCATGGAACCAGTGCGCAGAAACCGAAGGTGTGAATATTTGAGAAGCTACCTCCGAGAAAAAGACGTTCTTGATTTTCAGTCAAGGAGGAGTATATTGCCTGTTAAGTTAAAGCAGGCCAGGAAGTAGGAACCTAAGTTCCGACTCTAGGGAGAGTCATTTCTGTTGCTGCGAGGCTCTGCTCAAGAGAAGAAAGTCTGATAAAAAGAAAGGGAAATTAACAGACTGAGCAGTCGCCTAGGTCTAGGAAATATCTCTGAATGAGAGAAATCTCTCTTGGAGAAAGAGATGACCCATACCACTGCTGGATCGGACTCCCCCTAGGGGAAGAAAAAGTCAGGTACTCTTTACCGTACTTTAGAGACTAGCACCTCAGGGGCTGAGGTGGAACCTGACCAGATCCAAAAAAAGGGGGTATCGGGTAATTTCGGCTAGGTCCTGTGCTGTGATAAAAAATTTTTAGTCTTCTTTTATTTTTTTGTCCAAGCCTAACAAAGCTTCCAGGCTGCTCTTTCGCAAGGATTGTCTTTATACAAAATGATGAAGATGTTCTCCATCTAAGTGCAGAAGAAGCCTGAGCGTCCATACTGAAATCATGACCAGACTAATAATCACAGCTGGAGAGATGTTAACCACCTGTGCCGAAGAAGCCACCGAAGGGGCAATATCACAAGGGGGCTATGTACCTCTATCAAAGGAGTGGAAGAGCCTGAGCGCTCCCGACCATTAAATTAGAATGTTCCACAAGTACAATTGTCTTGATGATTGAAAAAGTCTAGACGTAAAAGTTTATGGTCCATGGATGCAGTCTGAAATATTATAGTGGACTCCATTACTGAGGAACTACTGAAAAGATCTTCCATCACGGCAGGGCTTGACAAATCCTATAGCCCGACGTCCCGGACTACCATTTTTTATGTGGGGACAAGCAGATGCCAGAGTTCTGTTTGTCCCACGAATCATATGCTGCAGTTTAAAATTTGCAGGTTTTTACCTGCTTTTCCCTCGCTGGCCACTAGATGTCCTTCTAATGGAGAGAGCCATGCTAGACTCCGGAGTCTTTGTGCGCACTGTTGAATGCGCGCACCCGCCGCACCACAGCCGTGCGCCACCGTGCCCCATGCCCCAACTTAACTGTGCAGTCAGGCACGGAGATCGGGTACCAGCAGACACTCGGGGAGGCGCGAGGCGCCAAGAAAAAACGTGCTCATGACTGGTCAAAAATAGCCAGACTGACAGGCTAGGCAGCCTATAGCTGATGGTACAGTGCCTGTCAGTCCTGGCTATTGGTAAGCGCGTTTGGCGGGGGTGGACTGGAGCTCTCAGAGTGGCAGTAGCACTAGCTCCGTGCACGTTGGCAAATGCGCCATTTCGCTGCTCGGAGAGAGGCTGAGAGCACATCATTTCTGTTTCGAGCACAGTCAAACTGTGTATTTGGGGCCAATGCCGCGAGTCACTAGCAAATCAGTAATAGTAGTACCTGGAGAGAGAAGTTAGAATACAATAGAAATATATACTTGAGTTTTGGAGTGCCAAGCGAGCGGGAGAGTAGGAGGATCTGTAGTTTGGGGGAGGTGGATGTGAGAGAGAGAGAGAGAGATCTTTGTAAAAAAAAAAAAGGAGCACAAAGGCGTTTGCTTAGTGTGGAAAGTCTGATAAAACAATCTGCTGATTATATATTAAAAAAAGGTTTGTTTAGAGAAAAAAAAGAAGGGAGAACTAAGCAAAAACACTGCACACTGAATTCAGGGAGCTGTGTGTGTTGTGTGGACTTGTGAAGTGAAGAAAAATAGAAAGGATATACAGCTCTTAAATAAAAAAAAGCAAAAAAACATGAGACTCTTAAGTGGGGGAAGTGATTGTGTGTTGAACTTAAGTTGTGGGGCTACTAAACATTTCAATAATAATCGTGTGGTATAATCGTGTGGTAAGGGTTGGGTGTGTGTGTGTGTGTGTGTGTGTGTGTGAGACAAGCCTGCCCTCCATTAGAGAGCAGAGATCAGGGACTTGGACCTGACCGATAATGTGTGCCTCCTGTGAGTGCAAGACCACTAGATAGAGCGTGTGTGATGTGAAGTACACAACAACTGAACTAAGAAAACTATAAACCTCCTTAGCCCTCCTTACCTAACCTTATATACACCACACCTATTCCTAGCTAGCCTAGACCGGTCCCATTGTCCCTGAGACCTTGTAGACTGGGTAGGGGAGAGGAACCTGGGGAACAACTGAAATTATAGGAATAAAAGGTAAACTAAAGGGAAAAAACTAAAAGCATTTTTCTGAGCTACAGAAAAACCTGAATTAACCTAGCTGCTACTGCAGTCTGCTACATACATTGGTGGAGGAGGTGTGTGTGCAGTGTGTGGCAGGGGCCGTCAGTGTGAGACCACCGAACCTGCCCTGAGAGCCTAAGGGTAGAGTAGAGAAAATTTTGGAAGGGAAAGAACTGAATACTTAATAAATAAAGTAAACAGTCGCAGTATAAAAAGAGATTGATACCCCCCCCCAAAAAAAAAAAAGATAGCTACCTTAAGTAAACTTATCTTTTAGCTAGTACTTTCTTTGTCCTACCAAGTACTTGGTGGAGGTGTGTGTGGCAGTGGGCTGTGAGTGAGACCTAACCTGCGTTGAGAGGAGAGGGTACAGGAACTTGGGAACAATCATGGACTTCTTTCTTAGAAATATACTATAGCAAGGGAAAGGAAAAACATTTTTGTGTGACAGTGACACTACACAGAAGAAAATAATAAACCCTAGCTTACCCAGTACTTTTGGCGGAGGTGTATGTGTGTGCGGCTGTGAGGCCAAACCTGACCTGAGAAGGGAAAAGGCATTTTTGGGGACACCGAAAAGAATAAAGTAAACCTACCAGTACTAGCTACACTGGTGGAAGTGTTTGTGTGTGGCTGTGAGACCGAACCTGCCCTGAGAAGGGAAAAAGCAATTTCCTGCTAGTACTCCGTCCGGCCCTGGACCCAGCCCCCTCCCACCTACCCTGTCCTGCCCTCTTGTAGTGCTGCATAAGCACAACAGCTTAAGGTAAAAAAATTACAGTAACACAACACACACAAAGATAACACAAAATAGAATTTTATTGTGTACAATAATACAACAACAATCTTTATTAGTTTATTTCACAATGGCAGCATTGAAGACAGGTAAAATAATGCAACAAAATAAGCCAAAGCAAGCTACTCTATTTTCCCTTTGGACAGGGAAAAAATCCACATCTTCTTCATTGGAAACAAAAAAGTAAAGAGCCTGACCCTGAGCCTTCTTCACAGTCTGAAAGCCAGCCCCAACCAGCCCCTCCCCCAGCCCTACTAGTAGTCAGGAAAAAACCGACAAGGTTCTCGGTCTTGGTCTGTGTTTGTAGACATAACAGGCGATCAGTCTAACTTGACCGTACCAGTTTCTGAAACGAGTGAGCATAACACTAGCAGCAGTTCAGTGCCATCACATTCTGGTTCAGTACAGGTAAAGCGACCTTTCATTTTAGATGATGAGGAAATAAACACTGAGAAAAGAAGCAAAGATAAAAAATATGATGTTGAAAAAAGGGCTTGAACATTTCAGCATCACTGGCTAAATCAGTTTACCTGGTTAAGGTATGATGACCAAAAATACGTCATGTACTGCTCTGCCTGTGAGAAATATCCCACTCTTGCGGCTCCTGCTTATTCAAACAAACCGAACGTGTTTGCCACTGGTTCAAATAATTTCAGAATTGAGTCCGTAAGAGCCCATGAGAAATCAAATCCACATATAATTTGTGCAAACCAGCACAGTCACAAAACTGGTCAACATGTAGTCAATTTTAACATATCTGAAACTGCAATATATCATGCATTTTCTCAGATGGAGGAAGTCACCAAAAATAAAATGAGGCATTTATTTAACACCGCATATTCCTTGGCTAAAAATTTACGTCCCTTCTCAGATGTGGAGTGGCTTTGCACATTGCAAGAAAAAAAGGGGGTTAAACTCGGCAGCAATTACGCAAATGGTAAACGGGCCAGAGATTTCTGTAACGCAATATCAGCTGTCATGTCTACAACACAGATCCAGACTATCAAAAATACAAAATTTGTTACCGTTCTTGCAGATGGCAGTACAGATGCAAGCATTGTAGAGTGGGAAAATGTCTTTCTTCGTTTGTGTTGATGGCGCAGAAAAAAATTACAACTTATGTTAATAAGGCTGTACCTCTTGAACATTCTCACGCAGATGGAGTTTTTAAAGCAATTACCTCTGCACTTGAGTCTGTTGATCTTTCTTTTGCGGACCTTAACGATGTGAGCAGACCTGGACCAGTTCTCGTATGTGCCAACTTTGATGGTGCTAGTGTGATGATGGGCCATACAGGTGGCACCATAGCAAAAATCTGAGAACATGTCCCCACTGTAATACCCATGCATTGCGTAGCCCACAAACTAGAGTTAGCAGTTCTCGACGTCATGAAAAAAATCCTTTGTTCAAAAGTAGAAAACACCTTGAAAAGAATTTTAAATTTTACCACTACAGCCCCAAAAACTTAGGGAACTGCAGGAAATAGGAGATGTCATACACACGAGTTGGCTCATTTCAGTGCAATAAAGTAAGTCTGGCTTGCAAGTAAGATCGTTCAGTTCATGCTGTTCAAGTCAACCTGCCTACAGTAATTAAGCATCTTGAACATGTCTCAAACTCTGCTGGTGATGATGGGGCCAAAGCAAAGGCACTTCTAAGAGATGCAGCAGTACAGTTTGTAAAATCACTGTTTATTCTTCAAGATTTTCTGCCAATATTGAAAAATTTATCACCTGAATTTCAGAAGGATGACCTACTAATATTAGAAGTCCCCAACTCGTTGAGACATGCTTACTCCAGTTGACTGAGCTAAAAACAAGACCTGGAAAGTTTATGACATCATTTCTGAACCAATATAATCCTGCAGAGAAATGCATGAACTATCTCATTTCAAAACGCGGCAGTGAGGACAAGATTGTTCCTTTTACTTTCAAAGGGAACTGTCCAGAAGTAAATTTTACAACTGATACACAGCTGCACAGTTTAATAGATGCAGCAGTATCTTACATTGATCAGCGTTTTCGGAATTTCTCGGAAGAACCTCTAAAATGGTTCAGTTGCTTGGATTTCAAAAATTTCCATCTGTCACGAGAAGAACTTGCACAATTTGGCACAACTGATTTAAGTAATTTATTAGACTACTTTCACAACTTTTTTTCTGAAGATCATGTAACCAGTATAAAAGGAGTATTGTGCATTAAAGCGATGCTTAAGTCTGCAGTTGACAAGCCATATCTGCAAGTGTATGCACGACTACTACGAGAAACCTGCCCAGCTTGCTCACATCCTTGACCTAATAGAAATGTTACTGGTATGAGTGTGTCTACTGCTAAATGTGAGAGTATTCTCCATTCAGAATCTTATGAAAACAAAATAAGAACAAGTTTGGCTGATGACACGCTCAGTCACTTCTGCATATAGCAGTTGAAGGCCCTGCATTAGACAGCTTTGATCCAGATCAAGCTATCAACCACTGGCTACTATCTGGTCCTGGCACCACACATTCATGGTCATGCTAGTTCAACTACTAGTTCTGCTGATTCACACGAAAATGTCCCTGAGGCTGTCTAGTCTTGATGGATGACATGACTGAATATGATGCTCGCTGAGCAAGCCTCAGGCTTCCTGTAACTTTTCCCAATGCTGATGCTGTACTGTCTGCTACTCTGCTGTAATGATGTTCTCACTGTGCTGCTGGCTGGCACTCTGTGCTGCTGCTGCAACCACACTTGCTGTCAGTTCCTCGCTGCTAATGCTAATTCTATCTATGCTCACAGCCTCGACATGCTGCTGACAAAAATAAAATCATATTATTTATCCTCCTTATTGTCTATTTCAAGACTAAATAACTACTACAATAAATCCACTGAGTTTTCTGTAGTTTGATATTTTCCATTAAAAAATATGCCATTTTATACCGGGACTACCAACTCAAGCACTGGGACAACTACTTTTGGACAAGCCACTTGTCCGTGGACAAGTACCTAATTTTAAAATTTGTCAAGCCCTGCATCACGGACTCTGAAGATAGAGAGGACATGCTTTTCAGTATATGAAATGAGTCACCCGCTGTAGTACTGACCAGAAGAACAGGGAAAGACCCATCTAGATGCACTTCTACCCCAAAAGGACCTCTAAGGAAGGTCTAGATCAGAGCCACTAGAGACTCCGCCACCAGGAAGGATGTCGAGGAGCTTGATACGATGTAGGGAGCCGAGAAAGTGCTGAGCGGAAAGAAAGATTCTGCAGGCAGAATAGTACAGCAGAGTTCCATCAGCAGAAAACCGCTGGATGACACAAGATCCCATATGGACCGCCATTCACTGAGATGTGCGGAAAAATAATCTGCAGAACAGGACTTCATTCTGTGGAAAACATCCCGCCACAAGTTCTGTGGAGAAGTCCGAAAAGGAAAAATGTGTCACTAATTCTGACAGACAGCACCCATTAGCACCCCTGCAGCACCAGCATCACTCAGGGCTAAGGTGGGCACCAAGCAGTGCCTATGCCAACCTGGACAATGCCCGAGGGCACCCACGGCAGTACCCGCAGGCACGCCCGGCACCCATGCAGCAATGGCACCCAAAGGCACCCGACACCCATGGTACCATGGAACCCATGGCAAGAATGGCACCCATGGGCACCTGCGGTGCCAACCGTGACACCCATGTGTGCCTCCGGCACCACCCATAGCACCCCTGGCACTCACAGGTGCCCGCAGCACCACCCGCGGGTGCTCGGCGACGCCCGGGGAGCACGGCACCACCCGCGGGTGCTCAGCAGCACCTAGACACCCGCAGCACCACTGGTCGTGCCAACAACCAATGGCCAACAACAGCACCCATGGCGCCGCACACAGCGATGGCGCCGACTGAGGCACGGTGCCGACCAAGGCACCGGGCATGGCGGCGACCAGGCGCGAGCTACAGCCCGAGGCAGCAGCAAGGCAGTGAGCCCGGCGCGAAGGAAAATGCCAATGAAATCCTGAGAGAAGGGAGAAGGAAAAGGTAGTGCCCATACCGGCCCCTGCATAGAAAAGGGGAGGGGTGGAAACGAGGGGTTGACATGATGGCAAAGGCACCAAGAGGGCACCTCGCCCATCGTGATCCAATCGACCCGGCTCCGGTCCAACGGCTCCAAGGCCTGGAGGCCCCGAAATCAGGAACAGAGCCAGGAAAACTGGGAAGTCAAACCCCCTGCTCCACAGGAGCAGCCCAGAGGTGATACTGCGCACTGGAGCGCCACTGAGGACAGAGATGGAGTTCGGAGTCGAGAATGCAGCCGTTAGGAGCAGGGCCAAAGGGAACCCACCAAAGTCAGTTCAGGCCCATCACCCCTTCCGACAAAAAATCCTCGTGCAGACGTACCAACGGACAACCTCGAGTGGCACCGATTCTTCTTCTTCCCAAGCGAGGAAGAAGAGCTCGAGGTTAAGCGGAACCGAACCGCTAAATTTGTGCTTCAGTGGACTATCTCGAAAGCACAGGACTGTCCAGAATGGACCCCCCATTAATTACATGGCGGACCAGACACAGCCCCTCTGCCATAAAAACTTTTAAACGAAATCCTCCTACCGTCACCGCCACCATCTAAAGACAACTATGCTGATGGCAGGAAAGATTTTCTTTTTCTTCATAATCTTCTTTTCTTGTTCGTAAAATAAGAAATTACTACTTAAAATATTAAATTAAATGCTAAAAGCTGCTGTTGTATAGATGAAAACTTAAAGACTCCGGCAGACGAACGATGTCGACATGCAAGTGCACTCGACGGCAGGAGAAAAGGAACTGCAGCGGTTAGAGGGTCGATGCCGAGATAGCCTACACAGGTGCAAGCTAGTCTCATGGTGCCGCGCATGCGTGATCTTGTCTCGGCGCCGACCCTTCTGAAAATGTTAGGCTCCCACTTGGTCCTAGCGCCTCCGGCACTATCCCACTAATGCGAATGAGTGATGGAGACTTAGTCCAGGAAGATCTGAAAAACTAACATTGGTCTTGCTAGTGCAGAAGAGACAGAATGTAGCACATGAAGACTGTCTGACATTGTTGTGACACAATTTGTATTTCACACTAAAAGAGAAAGGCGTGTGAAAAGCCATTGCTTCTATTCAATACTGAAATCGAGTTATATTAATCTACAATAACAGGGTGCTGTTTTTTCACCGTAGTGAAACCCAGTTTTAATTCGCCATTTTAACCGCTGGTTATAATGGCAAACATACACTGGGTTTCCCCTGACTGTATGCATGCGCACAATGCTTAATCTCATGCCGCTAACTCCGCATTTCAAATCTGCAAACTTTACCCACCTCAACCGCACTCTACCATCAGATAAAACGCTTCTCCAGTCCAAACTGCCACAAAAGATGCTTCCTGCAGTTTTTTAGCTCTCACCTGACTGGATTGCAAAAAAAGTTACTAAAAGCGAAAGTGCCTTTTGCAGCTTTGTAAAGCCTCACTCCGGGCCGAATGCACGGCTCTACCTTACGCTACGTCAACTACTCCTACTTCTGGGATGCAAAATAACAAAACACAGAAGGTGTAGATTTAAAGAATCTCCTCTCCTCCCCATAACTACTAAATGTGCACAGAAGCACCGAGGAGCAAATTAAAAAAATCTCCTCTCAACAAGTACTAACAGTGTACACAGGAGCACCATCTAATGGTCAGGTATTTTTTCCACACACACAAAAACCCATCTAATCCTCAGGGTGAAAAAACAGCAGGCAGCAGTTATTTATTTATATATTTAGTTTTTGTTGACCAGGTTAGGTGCGTTAGCCAAAGTTGACTATTTTCAGGCATGACCCGGGAGAATACATACATAAAATGAGATGACATTATACAATACATAGTACAGGTAGGTTAGAATACAGACCAAGTCAGACAGTACTCGAGATAATACATATAGCTATGCAGAGATGACAAAACTGACATTAGTACATGCAAACAACTGAAACTGGGCTAAGTGGCAGCTATAAAGATATTTTATAGTAAAGCTTGTTTAGAAGTGCAGCAGTGTCTTTGGCGAAATAGGGTGGTTAGCTGTGAGGCATTAAGTGGGATCAAAGCATGTGCAGGGGTCCCGGGACAGGTGGCGATATAGTTCTTTTTTGAAGACTGGGTTGGAGTTAGCCTGCCTCAGGGCAGGAAGGAGGGAGGGAGGGAGTTCCAGGTGGCTGGGGCGGTGCAGTGAAATGCTCCAGAGCCTTTTGAAGTAAGACACCTGGGTATGATGAGTAGAAATTTGTTTGCCGAGCCTAGTCTGTGGGCAGGTGTCTGTGGTACAAGTAGAGCTGCAATGAAGGAGGGGGTTTGGTTACGGATCACAGAGTCTGTGAGAGTCCCTAGGGAATATAGTTAGTAGGCAGCTGGGGAGAGCCAGCCTAGGTTGCTATACAGTGTGCAGTGGTGCTTGAGGCAATGGGATGAGGAGGCATACCAACATATGTTGTTATACGCGACATCCCATTTATGGAGAGCAGTCTTATGGGCATTAGCAAAAGTGGAGACACCATAAGTCAGCACTGGAAGCAACTGCCAATTTAGCAGATGGTGTTAGCAGGTGACAAGCCTTACAGGCAATTCCAAGTTTGGCATTTGTTGCTTTACAGGTTGACTGGATGTGCAGACTGAAATCAAGAGATAAATCAAGGAGGACTCCCAGGTATTTGAAGGATGTGACACAGTCGATGAGAGACCCCTCAGAGTCATGGACTAGGAGGGGGTTCCTTACAGGCCCTGAGTTTAGGGTCAGTGCCAAATAGCATGGCTTGGGTCTTTTTTGTGTTGAGGATGAGCTTATTAGCATTTAGCCATGTTTGCACATTCCTGAAATCCGAGGAGAGGTTTTTGTTAATGATGTTAACTTTGTCAGCGCTGTAGTAGAGAACAAGATCATCAGCGTATAAGATAGCTGAGCAGGAGAGTATAGCGAGAAAAGAAGGGGTCCCAGGATGGAGTCCTGGGGTACTCCGATGTCAGTGCTGGTCACATCCGAGAGAGTGGAGTTGAATTTAACAAGTTGTAATCTATTTGATAGGTAGTTGTTAAACCAGTCAACTACTGAGGATGAGAAGTTAAGTCTATGCAGGGTTGAGAGAAGCAGGGGATGATCAACAAGATTGAAAGCTTTGGTAAGATCAATAAATACTGCTCCAGTGAGTAGGCCTTTGTCCATGTTGCAGAGTACATCGGTGGAGAATTTGAGAAGAGCGGTTGAGGTACTGTGCCCTTTTCTGAAACCATGCTGAGTGTCTGAGAGAAGGTTGTTCCTTGTGAGACAGTCCATGGTTTGGGTTGCAACAAGCTTCTCCAGTAGCTTGCTTAGCACAGAGCGGATGGCTATGGGCCTGTAATTGTTGATATCCTTTGGGTCCCCTTTTTAAAGGACAGGCGTAACTCGGGCAATCTTCCAGAGATCTGGGACAACGCCAAGAGAGAGACAGAGTGAAAATCTTGGCCAGTGGTGAGGCAATCAATGGTGCCACTAGCTTCAGGAGTCGTGGCTCGAATGAATCTGAGCCGGGGCTAGTGTTGTCGGATATGTTTTGCAATAGCCTTTGGACCTCGGATCTAGATATAGCTTTAAAGTGGAAAGGGGGGTTAGTAGTTAGTTGGCAGTGGTCAGCACCAGATGCAGATCTCTGGGGTGTGCAGTAAGGCTGAGATGCTGTGGGAGGTGAAGCGAAGGACGAGGTATACTGAGACAGGTCCATGAATAATCTGTTAAAGGCATTCACTATAGTGTTCGAGTCGTTGCAATGTACACCATTTAGGATCATATCCCCTGGGGTCAATGACTGGTAGCCCCAAGAAAGGTCTTGATATGTGTCCAGAATTTTCTAGGGTCACCAGCAGAGTTTGTGAGCAGTTCCTTGCAGTAGATGTTCTTTGCTGTTCTGATTTGTTTTTCACAGGCGCTCCAAGAGGCCCTGTAGGTATTGTAATCCTCTGGTAGTCTGGACACTTTATACTTCTTCCAGAGCTTGTCCCGTGCAGGCAGGTTAGCCGGCAGGTCCTTGTGTAGCCATCTTGTTCGTAATTCTGACCCTTCTGGTGACCTTCAAGGTTTATCCTGAAGTGCTGTGAAATTATCAATGAAGATATCAAGGGCTATTTGAACATCAAGGGAGTGATAGATGTCAGACCAGTTGATACAGGATACATCATAGAGGAAAGCTTCCATGTCCAGTTTGACAAAGTTGGTAACTGTGATGTAGCGTGGAGGGGGTTGGGGAGCAGTCTCCGGGTTCCATACACAGAAAGTAGGGGAGTGGTCTGTGATATCATCTGCCAAGATGCCTGCAGTTTGCACATGGTCAAGGCGATTCACCAGTACCCAGTCTACGAGGGTGGAGGTAGTTAGAGAAGGGGTGGTTCTAGTGGGTTCAGTTAAGATCTGGTGCAGGTTATAGTTCTGCGTTAGTGTCAGCAGTGTGCTGTGAGTTGGTCCCAGCCAGTTTAGGTTAAAGTCACCTAAGAGTATGACTTAATTTTGCTTGGCGTTTGTGATGGTTTGATTAAGTGAATTCTGAAGACCTGTGATACCTCCAATGAGTGGGTTGTAGGCGCAGATAATGTGGAGTTTTTTTCACCAAGGGCAGTGGTTGTGTGTAGGGACTCACAGACTGAGGGTCAGCCAGTGGGTGGGCAGACCGTAACATCAAGATGATTTTTTATAGAGGATAGCGACCCCCCTCCTCCACGTTTTGGGGAAGGCCTATCTCTCCATATCAAGGAATAACTGGGCAAGGAACATAAGGAGTTCAGAATGTGAGGCTTGAGCCATGTTTCAGATAGGCACAGTAGGTCAGGACTGTACACTTTCGTCCATGCCTCGAGATCAGTAAAGTGCCTGGTAATGCTCCTAATATTCATATGGGCAATGAGAAGTCCTTTTCCTGAGACAGCCGATAGGTCAGTGGGAGAGTGGTGGACAGAGGGGCCAGGGTTACGTTCTACGTCCCCTGACAACAGGATGATGAGGAGTAGGAGAAACCACAGTTTAATAGTGTGGAACTTGAGATGAACCAGTTGTGTCATTTTGTATTTTCTGAGCATACGAAATGAGTTGTAAGTACAACCCTTCAGAAGGATAAGGGTGGTGTAAGTACGCACATGTTGTGTTTTGGCAATTTGGTTGGAGAAAGTAAAGTCATTGTGTTGTGAGGTATTCTCTCCATGGTGGTTGTTGATTGGAACAGAAGTAGATACCCCATGTAAGCATAACAGCAGTATCAGAAGCAGGATTCGTCCTCCCAATCTATGAGTTGCCAGTTTTGGCAGGAGACTGCAAATGTTTACTGTAGCAAGGGTGAGTGTCCCTGAGTGACTCATGGTGAGCTACTGTGGACCAGAAAACTGATTGTTACTGTAGATCAAAGACCTAGAAAGTGTTAAATTCCTGAAGGTGATGAACATTAGCCTAGGGCATATGCAGGATGTAAAAATCCTTTGTTAGAATCTTCCCTTTGTTCTCCAAAACAGTTGTGAATAGACCTCAAAGACAAGCACACATCCTTTAAGAAAATCAGACGGAAATGTGGATTCAATGCAGCACTCCACAACCCAGAAACTTGTATAAAAGATTTACTGACCTTACTTTTGCTTTTTGATGTCTTCCAAAAAAGTTGATTTATGATGAGAATGCCTATACCTGGTGGTGATGTTTTGTAGTTTCTAAGTCCAGGAAATGTTCATAGATCTTATGTCCAAGAATGGTCCAGTTCCTCCAAGTAGAAACACATGAAAAACCACAAAAACTAAACTACTGACAGAGACAAACACAAACAGCCAGCCACACTGATGATGATCTGCTGCTCAAATCTTATACACACTCTCGGTGTGGGATGCTTTTATAAACCCCTTGAGCTTCACTCTTGGGGTTTATGTAGCATCCCACACCCCGGGGGTGTATAAAATTCTCGCTATACACACCACCCATGTATTATTCTATATATTATAATTCACTTGACTGACTAGTTATGCACCTATATTTTGTGCACTTGGCAACTTGTGTCAAAATTTTTGCACACTTGACATCTTGCAGAAAAATGTTCTCACATTTGCAACAACATTTTTGTGAAACTGTGCCACTTTGTATTTATTTATTGCTAGGATTGAAATACCTTTTAACTATACATTCTTTTACAAAGGTTCCATGTCAGATACAAATACAGAAGTTGCACATACAAAAATGTGGGTTTACATAACAAGGTCGGAAGGTAAACATCTGACAAGATGACAGTGGGTGCATAGAGCATCCAGATTATATAATATACAGAACAGCACACTAGTTGGAGTACAAAGTATAAGGTAAGTTACCATAGTGATTCAGTCCATAAGGAGATCAAAGAAGTGGGAGAACATAAATATTGGGGGGAGAGGGCAGGTGTCCTTATCAAGTCAGACAGAGGCAGGTGGGAGTAAGTAAGGGAGGAAGAATGGGTGGAGAGGTGGACGGGGTATCTAACGTTATACCAGAAGAGGGAGCATAACTACAGTGCAGCATTCTATATTGTATTTACAGGGAGAAAAGGGACAAGAAGTGTGATATTGTAAAGTTTGGAGTGTTGGCCATGACATCATGGAAATTACCCTATTCTTCCTGCAGGGGGTTTTGCTGCTCCATCAGGGAGACAGCGAGAGATGTCAGCTGACGAGGAGGAGACTGCGATGGAGTCTCAGTTGGTGGAAATAGCTTCCCTTCCCACTTAGAGTAATGAGGAAGCTCCTGCTGTTGCTAAAACTGACGAGAGAGTTGTTCTACCTGATGTAGGTACTATGACCACTGCTGTATTGAAGGAAGAAGAAGAAGGTGCAGTTGGGGCTAAATGCACTGCCAATGACTTAACCCTCCCTCAAGTCTATGGTAAGAAAGACTAATCTGATCGATGAGCACATGAAACATGGTAGTTCTTGTCCAGACTGCAGGTCTCTTGTGCAGCCTCCTGATGCATCCTTTCCAGAAGACAGTGTAATTACTGAAGTGCTACACTAAATTTATGATGTGGCTTCCAAAGCTACAATGGAGCTGCAGGATGTCTCCAGATAAGAAAAACGCCTGGAACTGTAAAAGAAGAAGTCGGCTAAGGCAAGCCCACCGGCGCAGTGGTAGCACTACCACTTGCAATGTCAGTTACTCGGGTTCAGTAGCAAGCCCGGGTCGTCGGAGGAGAAGGACTGAGCGTTTGACGGGCCGCTCTCCTTCTCCAGGAAGGGTGAGCAGCTCTCCTCGCTGCAATACCACCACCACCTGGGTGACCATGGGTGGTGCTGGTACAGCTGAGGAGGCAGACAGTGAGGGAGGGGCAGACGTTGGCCGAGGACTGGAGCGGAGGTACGTCTTGATGCACCTCTGACTCATTGGTCCTCCCAGGGTGTTGACGTCTATAGGGGCGGGGACCAGAACAAGGAAAAAGAGACCCCACGTCCGGCCCAGGTGACAGGCTCCTGACGCGACCACAGAGGATCATGGGGGGGACACTCAGGTGCACGCTCCCCTGAGTTCGTAGGAAGCTAAGGGGAGGCCTCCTCTGCCCCACCCAGGAGGGGGGTCATCTGGGCCTCTAGATGTGACAGAGTGGGACACTAACAGAGCGATCTCTGGTCCTTTTGGCATAGCTGGTGGTGCATTGGGAGCCCCAAGAGAGGGGCTGGACGTGGTGACAAGGCGCTGAGGAAAACAAGTACTGTTCAATGGAAAAGGCTCATCAGACATCTCAACTGGAGGCTGCAGATACAGATGCACTTTCTGTACAAAATGAAACTATTCAAGTGCATCTCATGATAGTGGCACCGCTGCCTCCCAGGTGCCACAGTGGCTGTCAGCTTCTCTATAGTTAGCTCCCGCTGATGCATTAATCCACACAGCTCAGCTGGAGAGCAAAGGAAAGTGTCTGGCACCGTCATGGCCAACAGTGTTCTGACAGTGGTCAGCTTGCTGCCAACGCCGACTGCAAATGAGCCCCTGAACAGTCAACTGTGGGACTGAGGCATCTGTCTTCCAAGAGGACTGTATCTGAATTGAAACCATACCAGAAATACCGTAGAACAGGAAATAGTCACTGTCTTTTTATTTTCACTATATTTGCTGGTTCCATATTAGAGTGAAAATAAGAAGACAGTGAATATTAGGTAGATTACTATATATAGCAGCACTAGTGTTCCACCAGTGAAAATAAGAGCAAGTGAACATGTGGGGGTGTGCTTGGAGCGCTAAATATAAAGGGCGTGAACTTAAACTGCTATACAGTATAGAAACATAGAAGTTGTCGGCAGATACAGACCTCTTGGCCCACCTAGTCTTCCCCGTTTTCCCTGCCTACTGTGCCACCGCAGACCCTACTCGATCTCCAGTTGCCCCTCCCCTTGCCTTACTACCAAGGTCCCCTGTATCTGTTGCATTCAGGTTTGAATCCTGTTGTTTTGGCATCCACCACCTCCACTGGAAGGCTGTTTGAGGCAACCAGCACCCTCTCCGTGAAGTATTTCCTCTGAGCCCCCCCTCCCAACTTCTAATGTGACTCCTTATCCTCAAGCTTCTTTTCCTTTGGAAAATGCCACCTTCCTGTACCTTATTAATAACTGCTAGGTATTTGAATGTTTCTATCATATCCCTCTTTTCCCTCCTCTCCTCCAGAAAGTACATATTCAGTTCTTTGAGTCTTTCCTCACAGGTCTTTTGATGCAGGCCCTGCACCATTTTGGTAGCCCTCTTTTGTACCGCCTCCACCTTATCAATGTCATTCCAGAGGTGGGGCCTCCAGAACTGGACACAGTACTCAAGGTGGGGTCTTACCAGTGATCTGTATAGGGGTAATAACCTCTTTCTTCCTACTAGCGATACCCCTCTCTATGCACCCGAGCATCCTGCTAGCCTTCCTCACTGCCTTATCACACCTGCTTGGCTCCCTTTAGGTCATCAGAAATTATTTCCCCAGGTCCCTTTCCTATTTGGTGGTTGCCAGTACTTCACCTCCCAACTGGTACATAGCCCCTCAGTTTCTGTGCCCCAAGTGCATTAATTTTTGCACTTTTCTTGCACTGAACCATAGACTAGGGACTAGTACTGAGCCCTGAGGCACCCTGCTGGTCACCTTGCCTCCTCCAGAGTGAATACCATTTACTATCACCCTCTGACTCCTGTAGCTTAACCAACTACTGCAGGCTGGCAGCAAATTCCTGACTAAATGGCAGCATACAACATTCTTCCGACTGTATTGCTATGAAATGGAGAAACGCTGACTGGCAAAAAGATAAGGAGGGGGCTGGCTCGAGTCCTGGCACTTTGCCTATCCACTGTGGACCAGTACATATCCCCATGCCACGGTCTGTAAAACCTGATGGTTCCATAAACAAAGTGGGCTCTCCAGTGACCTATTTCGATTCAGGCTCCACCCAGGCTGAAAAAACACCACATTAGAATTCCCGATTCCTCTCCAGGTCCTATACAACTTGGAACAACAGGGCACGTCTCTTTTCAACTGCTTCAGTCTTTCTCCCTTGAAGTACTTGACTCCTTCCAGGTCACAAACAATCCTGTTTTGTTTAAACCTGCGGCAGATGGTGGCTCCTCAGCATCATAAGTTCCTCTGGACCCTGCTGTCACTGATATCTTGATGCCACCTCCTGAGACTGAGTCTGCCCCCCTCCCCAACCTGAAACGGTTTCTGCCACTCATTCTCTGGCAGAGAATCTGGAACAGAACTTGGACAGTGTCTTTCAACAAAGTAAAACGACAAATGCCAGACAGCAATGAAGTGACAAGCTTCAAAATGTGCACTGTGATGCAGATGGAGTACCTGAAATTCCTGTCTACCCTAAACATAATATGTACCTCCAGGACTAACACAGGTCCCCCACCACCAACCTTCACCCCCCCCCCCAAAAGGTAAGTAGATTTCTTCACATTCAGCCCAAAACCAGCCAAACGACAGCATGTCATCCACCTCTACTACAGAAGCAGCCTAGAGGAGATCCCAGACAGGATTTTTGTAGTCTACACCCTCTTCAAGGAAGAAATGGGGTTTTTCACCTCTAAGATTTTCACCCTAATACATTCAGTTGACTACACCTTTTTATAAAAGCTTCAATTCCCCCAGTGGTCTTAATCGTTCTGGGCAAAATTACTCCACTCTGAAGCATACACTAACACAGAACCCCCCCTCCCCCTTTTTTTTTATGTCACGCTTCCAAAACCTGCAGCAAAGATTATTATGTTATTATTTAAAAATAATTTTGGTTTCAACAGTGGTGCACGGTGCTTGGCAGCCCCAACCTCATTACTGACTTTGAGTATATCTGGACGGCTGGATGGAAGGTGAAGGTGCAGCTCTACACACACTGGCATTCCCCATCTGCCAAAATGCTTTTTCCTCGGACGGTATAGAGGGGGTTCTGTTCTATCAGGGTCTGCCAACAGGCTGTTTTAAATGTGACTCGACCTCATGTTTGAACAACGCCTGCAACAAACTCAAGTGCTGTACCTGCTCTGAACTGGGTCATGTCAGCTCTCAGTGTCACCAAAGAATGAGCTGCAACCTGTGTGATGAGTTTGGTCATTCGTACAGAGCCAGTCCTTGTGCAGTTCATAATAAGAAAGATCCAATGGACCAAGAAAGCAAATTTTTTGTATCAACCGGACTCAGAGGGAGGGAGGGACCCTAGAAGGGAGGCTCAAGGTCCACGCTCAAGGTCCACGACTACTTCACGTTGTGAGGCACACCAGGAAGCCTCTAATCCTGATCAGTAAGACCCACCATAGCCACTAGAACCTGAACAATAAGCAGACAAATACTGAGGAAGCGCTGGTAGTCCCAGTAGAGGAGGACCCCCCCCAACCCCGAAATGATCCTCAAGCTTCAGAACATCAACCTCCTCTGGCTGCAGTGGAGGCACCACCCATGGAAATCGCTGCTCCAGCTAAACCTAACTTTCCAGATACAGGTACACTGCTTCCATGCTGCCCCCATCCACTCCAGTCACAGATACATTACAGATGGTAACAAGGAGAAGATGAATGAAGAGTCAGCCTAAGTCCAAGATGATATCCCCCTAAGGAATAAATATGACGCTCTAAAAAAATAGGAAGGAATGGGGTGATACCAAAGAGGATTTGGATGATTCATCTCTACCATCTTCCCATCAAGAACCCTATTCAGATATTAAAGAAAGTGTACCAGACATACAGACATCTAAGAAGAGGAAGTGTAAGATGAAGGGAGAAGAGAAGAATTCTAAATAATGTGGTTTTATATTGCCACTTTTTCTCTTTTTCCTAATGGGGGAGAGGTTGAGCCACAGTTTTAATGTAGGGTCACTGAACATCAACAGCATGAATCACCCCAGAAGATAGATGGCCATTCTGTCTCTTTTACGTGATCCCCCAAATGATATAATTTTTGTTCAGGATGCCAGATTTAATGTCACTAAGAAAATCAGTAAAGCACAATGCTTCATCTGGTCCTCCTTTAAGTCACTGGGGGAAGATCGGTGCTCAGGAGTGGGCATTCTTTTGGCAACCCACATCTGTCTTTATCTTATTTAATTGACATTTTCCCAGGGAGGGCTCTCCTTCTGGGTGATGCCTCTGCAGGGCTGCAACTTTGTTTAATTAATACTTGCACCCCTCAGTCCAAGGTTGAGAGGGTTAACCTTTTCAAGGTGATTTTTATTCACCATAAGGAGAATCATTTTAGGTGGGGATTTTAATTGTGGATTAACTCTCACAGACAGAGGTGCAAAAACTTTAAAAACACTCTGTGATACAAACTGTTTAAAAGAAACCATTACTAAAGCAGGTTTGATTGATATTGCCTGTGGGTCTGGAGGTCGAGGGGCACGCATCTTTTTTAAGGGTAAACTTTCAACCCAGATAGACTTCATTTTCTGTTCTCCCTGGGTTTCCAGCACTGGAACTCTGGTACTGCCTGTAGAGATACTGGTCCACAGACTGCTACAAGCTAGTTTTAGTTAACATCCAGATGGGAACATTTGGCCATGGCTTTTAGAAACTAAACATCTCTCTCTTACAGGATAACAGCATTAGTGGGAAGCTTCAGGGCAGACACCCTTTTTTAAGGGCAAACTTTCAAGCTGGATAGACTTCATTTTCTGTTCTCCTTTGGTCTCCAGCACTGGAACTCCGTTCTTCCTGTAGAGACATCTGACCACAGGCTGCTACAAGCCAGTTTTGCAACATCCAGGTTAGAAAATATGACCATGGCTTTCAGAAACTAAACTTCTCTCTCTTACATGATGACAGCAGCAGTAGGAAGCTTCAGTACCTACCTGAAGCAAAGAAACTATAGTTCTTTTTTCTGTTCCCTAAATAAAAAAAAAGTCTCAAATGAGAGGTATCTGCAATATTTGACCCTTATAGATCAATTCCACCATCTGGTAACTATTCATGTCATGACTTATTTGCCCAAATTTAAAAGATTAAAACTGAGACGACTAGACTTCAATATCAGCATATGTCATCTCTGTTGATAGAACAGAAATATAACACAAAATGTACTAAACCTTCTTCTCCACTTTCAGAGCTGCTTGTGACACCCTTGCCCCCTACTCCAAGCATAAAGTCAGAAATTGGGGTAATCCCTGAATCACACCCTCTCTTCTAAACCTTATGGTAGCCCGGGACAATCTCTGGCAAAAGGCTCTTGCCACTGGTCTCCACATAGACAGGCAAAAGTATCAGGAATGGGGTGATACCGAAGAGGATTTGGATGATTCATTTCTAGGAATATCTGCATGCGTGAAATTTGCCTTGCCAAGGCTGAACACTTTAAAGCAAGCGTTGCCTCCTCCTGGGGAAACGGGAGGGATTTCCGGTCTAACATTAAGGAACTCACGGGCAAAGCTAGCACCCCCCTTCCCCCACACTGAATATCGATGTAGTCACCACTCAAGATCCTCAGTTAATTGCTGATACTTTTAACATGGCATTTACTGACCTCAGTGAAGTACTCCCTTTGGATTTCTTCAACAATGCCCCTGTCCCCTCGCTATCCTCCACTCCCACTAATACCCTCCCCCCCCCCAAATTCTGATTCAGGAAGATCTCCACTAGAGAAGCTAAAACTTACCTCACACTGGTCCTTGGTAAGTCTAGGTTTAGTGGCGACTCCCTGAATCTGAAATTACTACAACTTGCCCTTGATGCTGTCCTTCTCCCCCTAAGATTCTAAATCTCTCATTCTGTTTAAGCCAATTGCCCTCTCAGTGGAAATCTGCCACTGTTACCTCAATCCACAAGAGTGGCGACAGAACCTCCCACAGCAACTACCGCCCCATCTCTATCCTTCCCCCTATTTCTAAAGCCCTTGAACGAATAGTATTAGATCAATTATCTGACTGTATTGCCAAATACAATCTCCAGTGCCACCAACAACATGGTTTTCAGAAGGGCCACAGTACTACCACTGTCCTCCTTGAGTTTACCAGCTATGCCCACAAAGTTCTGGACTGTGGTCAACTTGTAGGGTCTGTGTACATAGACAGTACAGTTACGTAGGAACTTACCGTAACAGCAGATCTTCGAAAGAGGTTCCTTCAGTAGGTCATTACATATAGGACTGGCGCCAACTGGCAAGAGGCCGCATGGAAGACTTTTCTAGCAATCCCTGATGGGGGACCGCCCACCCGTCATGTGACTGACATCAGCGTGGCTGTATATAGTGGGTGATCCCCACACCCACCCTCCAGTTCTCCTGCCGGAGCCAAGAAGAGGCCTGACAGCAGCAATAAACAGGATCTGGAGTTCCTGTAAGAAATAAAATGAGAAGAAGGAGGGAGGGAAAAATATGACCTACTAAAGGAACCTCTCTCAAAGATCTACTGTTATGGTATGTTCCTATGTAACTGTACTGTCTTACTTCGAGAGGATTCCTTCAGTAGGTCATTATATATAGGATAGAGTCCCAAGCAGTCCCCCTCCCAAGAGAGACAGAGAAACCGGGGGGAGGGAGAGAAATAGCTCCAACAGAAACTGGGGACCAGAATGGACCCAGCCTAGGACAGAAGGCCCTGCAAGACAGCTAGGCCGAAACCAGCCCTCCGATTAGAAGCAATGTCCAGACTGTAGTGTTTGGTAAAGGTACGGACAGAACTCCAAGTGGCTGCAGCACAGATATCAGCCTCAGAGACATTTCACAAGAAGGCAGCGGAAGCAGCCATGCCCCTAGTAGAATTACCTCTGATGGGACCTGGCAAAGGTTTTTCATACTTTTGCTGGTAATACCAAATGCAGTTGCCTAGCCATTGGGAAAAGCCCTGTTTGGAAACCGGTTTGCCCATAGACCTGGGGGCAAAAGAAACCAAAAGCTGATCGCAGCTACGGAAATCCTTGGTCTGGTGTGTGTAGCACAGAAGGATCCAATAGACATCCATGGTGTGCAGGAGTGCCTCACCTCTATTAGAGGGGCTCGGAAAATAAACGGGAAGCTCTACTGATTGGTTCAGTGTGGCTTCTGACACCACCTTGGGAAGAAACTTAGGATTTGTCCTGAGGATCACCTGGTCCTTGTAGAAAATAAGATAAGGCTCTTTACAAACCAGAGCGTGAAGCTCCAAAATCCTTTGGGCTGAGGTAATGGCAACCAAAAATAACGTCTTCCAGGAAAGGAACGCAAGTCACAGCTCATAGCCGGCTCAAATGGGGGAAGGGTGAACTTCTCTAACACAAAGTTCAAATTCCAAGGTGGACTTGGGCTGCGGATGGGGGGTTTCAGATGGAGGATCCCTTTCAGAAAGGTTTTTGAGACTTCCAACTGAGCCACGGGTTTACCATGCACCAGCTCGTGGTATGCCGAAATTGCGGAAAGGTGGACCTTCAAGGAGGAATATGACAGACCAGAGTCTGACAGATGAAGGAGGTATTCCATGATTTAAGGGTCAGAACAAGAAAAGGGGTTCCAACTCTTGGAAGTCACCCAGATGGAAAACCGTTTCCACTTCATGGCGTAAGTGGAATGAGTAGAGGGTTTTCTAGCCTCAATAAGAACTTGAGTGACTCTGGAGGAGACCCAAAGTGAGAAATCGCTATGTCTGCAGGAGCCGAGCATGAAGATGCAGATTCCTGAGCCCCGGATGTACTAGACAACCTTTATCCTGGGTCACGAAGTTGTGGGTCTCTGGAAGTGGAACCGGTGGTTCCCTGGATAGCTGTTGTACCAGCATAAACCAAATTTGTCTCGGTCAAAGAGGGGTGATGAGGATTATCCTTTCCTTCTCTGCCTGAAGCTTGAGAAGGACCCTTTGGAGAATGGGAAATGGAGGGAAGGCGTAAAAAAAGTCCCTGTCCAGGAGAGAGACAGCGCATCATGCCAGAAAGCACCATGCCCTGGAACGAGCAAACAAAAACTGGGAAGTTTTGCATTGTATTTGGAGGCGAAAAGGTCGATTTCTGGATGCCCCCATTTTAGGAAGAGTGATTCTGCCACTTCCTGAAGTAGTTCCCATTTGTAAGCTAGGGTCCGAGACCTGCTGAGAATGTCCGCCAGGACACTGAGAACGCCTGGAACGTGCACGGCCACGAGAGCCATATTGTGCTGGACGGCCCAGTTCCACATCTGTATCGCCTCCCTGCACAGGGGGTACGACTGGGTTCCTCCTTGTTTGTTGAGATGCCAGACTACCAACATGTTGTCAGTATGGACCAGCAGTGATCCCTTGGGAAGGAGGGTCTGGAAGGCCTGCAAGGTGTACAAGACCGCCCTCATCTCCAGAATGTTGATGTGTAATGATGCCTCCTAGCTGGACCACAGTCCTTGAGCTTGGTGCTCCCCTAGATGTGCTCCCCATCCCATGTTCAATGCATCTGTAGTTAGGGATGCCGAGGGAGACGGGTTCCAGAAAGGAAGACTCAAGGAAAGGTTGCAGGGGTCCTTTCTTTCTGAACCGCTGAGAAGACCAGTACTGGATGATCCAGGTCATCCAGGAGTTGGTCCCACTGCACGTCCAAGGACCACTGAGTAACTCTCATGTGAAGCCTCACCAGGGGAACAGTGCTGATGGAGGCCGCCATCAGGCCAAGAAGGTGGAGGATCTCCCAGGCCGGGATGGTCCTGGATTAAGTCACTCGCAAAGCATGACGGATCAGGGTCTCCACCCTGTCTGGAGGGAGGAAGGCTCTGCACTGGACCGTATCCAAGACTGCCCCAATGAACTGAAGTCTCTGGGACGGGATCATGGATGACTTGGGGATACTGATAGTAATCCCTAGTCTGCCAAAGAGGTCCAAGGTGAAAGAGTGAACCTCCAGTAGAGTCCCTGGACAGGTCTGTGAACAGCCAGTCATCCAGGTAAGGGAAAACTGCAATACCATGGTGGCGTAAGAAGGCCACCACCACCGCCAGGCACTTGGTAAACACCCGGGGTGCAGAGGACAGACCAAAAGGAAGCGCTCAAAATTGGTAGTGATCCCCTTGGAACTGGAACCGCAGGAAACGGCGGTGGCTGGAGAAGATCAGGATGTATAGGCAAGCATCTTGCATGTCCAGAGCGCACAATCAATGATCCTCCAGAAGGAGTAGGAGGAGACTCTGGAGAGTCAACATCCGAAACTTTTTGTACTCAACAAACTGATTGAGATTGCTTAAGTCTCTCATCTTTTTTGGAACCAGGAAAAAACGGGAGTAAAACCCTCTATCCCTTTGCTGGAGAGGAACGTACTTTATTTCTTCCTTGGCCTAGATCCACCCTCCCTTAAGTGGTTCAGATGCTACCTCTCCAGTAGGTCACAGCAGGTAAAAGCTGAAGGTGACCTATCCCCATTAAGACCACTGTCAAGAGGAGTCCCCCAAGGCTCTATTCTGGGTCCTAACCTTTTTGCCATTTATATAAATAACATTGATTCAACCCTTACCAAGTCCTCAGTACACCTCTTTGCTGATGACACGGTTCTGTATGTCAACAACCCTTCGCCTACAGTTGCTCATGAAATCCTACAAACAGAATTCTCCTTGTTACAACATCAGCTACTCGAGAAAAAGCTTCTGCTAAATGCAAAGAAAACTAAAGCAATGATGTTCACAACTCAAAACTCCACCAGCATATCCTCTTCAATCACTCTCCCCAGCTATGCACTATACTTGGAGAAAATCTGGAGTATGTTGAAAACTTCAAATACCTAGGTGTGTGGATTGACAACAGACTCGACTTCACTCATCATCTAGAAGAACTGTTAAAAAAGCTTCGCCAAAGGCTTGGCCTGCTCTATAGATTAAAACCCTTCCTTAACAGAGACTCAAAGATGAGGTTAGTCCAGGCCATCTTTCTATCAGTTATTGACTATGCAGACTTCCTTTATAGTCACTGCCCCATCTCCTATCTTCACAAGTTGGATACCTTATATCATAGAGCAATAAGGTTCATTACAGATCTGCCATATAATACCCACCATTGCTCTCTTTATGGCGCAGTTGGATGGGTTTCCCTTCATATCAGGAGGAGCAGAAATGCAGCTCTATGGATTTACAGAGCTTTATCAAAAAAACTCCAAAACTATATCCTGGACTGCTTCAACCAGACCACTCCTAGCTCCTATGCCCTAAGAAGCAACAATATCATCCTGCTCAAATTGCCCAAAGTCAGCACCAGACTAGGGAGGGCAGCAATCAGCTATTCTCTAGCTATAGCATGGAACACCCTACAAAAATCCCTAAAACTGTCCATTATCATTCCACTTGCATCCTTTAAACAGCATTGTACAGCCTTCTTCACAGAAAAATGCAGTTGCTACCACTAGAGCTAGAGTAGTCATCCTACAAATCTGGCTTCCAATCATATATGGCATATTCCTTCCAGTCAGACACCCCCAGCTTATGGCACCCAATAATACCTTCACCATCCTAGTATTCATTATGTTGTGTGTCTGTCATGGCCCCCACTGGGATATGTATGTACTGTACATACTGTAGATATTAGCTTAACCTTCCTTTAACCGAGTTTTAACATGTGAATTCACTGTACATCATTGTGTATAAACATTATTTTTCTCTGTATTTATAACTGTCTTATAAAGCGTATGATGTATTTGCTGTGTATCAACTATTGAACCTTGACCGTATCAGGTCCATCTTGTAAATGAGCCTTGCTCAATGATGTTCGCCTGAAAAAATAAAGATTTGATTGATTGATTGAAGAGGCTGTGAACTTCTTCTCAGACAAGAAGAGCCTGATCCCTGGAGTAGGGAGACCTTTTTGGCGGAGATTCTGGAGGAAGTTCCACAAACTCTATGATGCGTCTGACGGACACTAGTTGCAGGACCCATGCGTTGGAGATTATTGCCTTCCATTCCTGCGCATGGCATGCAAACCTCCCGCCACCTGCTCCTCGTCGAGAGACTGAGGAGGCAGTTGGGGATAGTGAGTCAGGAAGTGGCAGGATGTTCAGGGGGAGGACCCCCTGCTTGTCTCTGGTTCTTGGAGGCAGGAGGAGTGGTGGAACCCGTGGACTTGCGCTTGCCCTGGTGTCGAGCCAGGGCCTGCTTCTTCTGCCTCCAGGTCCTTTTCCGAAAGAGCTGCTGTTGTTGAGTGCCCGATCAGTACATGGACCTCACTGATCTGAGGGCGAGACCTCTGTCCTGGAGATCAGTGATGATCTCCTTGGTATCCCCACCAAAAAGTACCGAGCCCTGAAAAGGGGGTATCCTGAATCGCCGACTGTACCTCTCTGGCAAGGCCAGAGAGGCAAAGCCAGGAATGTCATCTTAGGGCAACGGCAGTTACTGGGGTGCGAGCTACAGAGTTGACGGAGTCGTATGTGGTTCACAAGGCATGTCTACATGAAAAGCTGGAGAGGCAAAGGTCCTTGGCAAGCTCCACTTTCAGGCTCAAGGGTTCCACAGCCTAGACCCGAGCTTCTAACCTGGCCAGGGTAGCCTTTTGGTGGGATACCATGTGGGCCACATAGTTGAGGGATCCAAGTGTGCATGTGGCCAAAGGGTAAACCTTTTTACCGAAATGGTCCATCTGCCTCGACTCTTTGTCCGGAGGAGAGGTGCTCATGTGCTTGGGTGCAGCAGAGTGGTCATAAGCAGCAGAGAGGACAACAGAGACCACCTTAGGATGCGTCTTTAGAAATGGAGCATCCTTCTGGCACCCGGTAAATCCTGTCAGTCCTCTTGGGGACAGCCAGGAGAGAAGGAGGCATCTGCCAGATCGTAGCGGTGAGGTCTGATCCCTGGAGAAATGGGGACTGGAGATAGAGACTCTAGGTCCAGGTGCTCGGCTAGTCTTTGTCTCATAGGGTCTTGTTCCTCAGACTCCCAATCGAAGAAATCCTTCATGGACCTCAGAAGTTCCAAGAAGGCAGGGTCCTCTGGAAGGGACTTAGGGGAAACCTTGCCTGACAGACCCTCAGGCTTCTCCAGGGCGTCCGCCTATGACTTGTTGGCCCTCTCATCGTCTGCCCCCTCGTCAGGAAGGCGACGGATGTCTGGAAGGGTAATATCCTGACAAGCCGCCCCCAAGACATGTACCGTGGATTTAGAAGAACTTCTTGGGGAAGAGGGAGTCTTGTCTCCAGGTCTGAAACCAACTCCGAACATGCCCCCTTCCACCAAGACTGGATGAGAGTCTTGAAATCCGGCGTAGCTGGAGGGAGTGGAGGAGGAGGAGGATGAGGCTGGGCTGGGGGGAAGAAGTGGTATAACCGGTGGGGGCCTAAAATGATAACCCTGGTAGTGATGATAGGGGTTGACACCAAGTAGTACTGCCCAAAAGAACTCCAATCAGGAGGAGGACCAGCATGGAAGTGGTCCCCAGGATACCCAAAAGGGTGATGCGGGACAGTCCAGGGTCTTGTGTAAATCCACGGCGTCAGATTTGACAGAGGGGGTACCCAAGTCGGACCAACAGTAGTATAGATCGGCAGGGGTCCGCGCTGGATAGCCACGTCAGGGGACGGAGATCGGGCACCACCGATCCAGCGCTGGAAGGATCTGGCATCAGAAGGCTGGCGCCGGAGCCGGACGAAAGGGGCCCGACGGCAGGGGGCTGGTGCTGAAGCCAGAGGCTGGAGCTGACCACTGGTCCCTGGCTGTGGAACAGTCGTTGATACGTCTGGCGTCGGAGTAGGATTTGCCAGATCAGACGGTGGGATTGGGGCCAGGGTAATCGTGGGCTCCAAAGGAATCCCACCAGGAGGAGGAGACCCTGTTGGAAGGCCAGATGGCCAAAGAGGAGCCTCTTTCTCCGTGACCCCGTCAAGACAGCGCAGGACAGACCCCAAGGACTCGACATCGAGGGGTTCCATGCTATCTTCGCCCGAGGTACCCGCTGGTGAAGGGGGTGGTTAAGGGCGACGGTAGAAGAGGAAGAGGGGCCTTCTCCCCCCGGTTCTGGTGGTAGTCGGGTGAGGCATCGTTAGGCCCCAATGGGAGAACCGTTCCCGAGTGGCCATCGGAGATGGGCATCTTATCAGGCAGAGGCAGGTGAGGAGTCCCTGTCCGACTTATCGACTGGTGCCGGGTGGGTCCCCGAAGGCTGAGGAGCCATCTTACCAGCAGCTGTGCAGTCCCCGGAGGAGCTGGAGGCCGGCTTAATGGCCGTAGCAGTGTGGTCATCGGAGGGGCAGACAATCAACTGACCCGTTAAATATTTACCAGACTTACTGTCCGAAGGCTTCTTTGGCGGTGGCTGGGCCTTGCTCGTCGAGGGCCGCAAGGTCTCATCCGTGGAGCGTTCCCGCTCCCGAGATTTCTCCTTGTAGTGTTTCTTTGAAGGAGAAGACTTCTCAGAAGAGGACTCTCTAATGCAGTCCATTTGCTTTTCAAGAGATGCTAAGCGGACCTTTAAGAGGTGGGCCTCCAAAGCCTGCTGTCTCCGCTTTTTGGTGGCCTGGTTGAAGGTTTAACACTCCGAGCAGGAGGAGACAGGGTGGACTGGGCCCAAACAGATCACACACTTTAGGTGACCATCCTTATGCAGGATGTGCCTGCCACAGGACAAGCACTTCTTGGGTGAAGACATCAAGCAGTAGAGTATAAAAGATTTGGGCAAAGGAAAAATCTGACGCAAGAACTCACATGACGATCTCTGTAAGGAAGTCTGCACTGCGACAGACACGAGGCAACAGCAGGAAAGAACTGCAGGGCGGGTGTGGGGACCGCTCACTACATACAGCCATGCTGATGTCAGTCACATGACGTCGGGTGGGCGGTTCCCCATCAGGGATTGCTAGAAAAGTCTGCCATGCGGCCTGACGCCAGGTGGCACCAGTCCTATATGTAATGACCTACTGAAGGAACCCTCTTGAAGTAAGATCTTACAAAACCATTTGACAAGGTTAACCACGGGTTCCTCATCACATCCCTCCAGACTCTGGGGCTCTCACACAAGGCCACCTCATGGTTTGCTAATTACCTCAGTGACTGCTCCCAGAGAGTGAAAATCCTTGACACTCTTCCCGCCAGTCTGCCAGTTCATTCTGGGGTCCCCCAAGGATCCATACTTGGACCGCTACTTTTCAGCCTTTTCCTTAATACCCTCCCCCTAGCCTACTCAGGAAACATGCTCCTATACGCAGATGATGCGGTCATTTTCACAAGTCACCCGGACCTAGCCCAGTTAGAACACAGTCATCAAATGAACTTTGCTGAATTAGAATCCTGGTTCTCCCAAAACAAACATATCCTAAATTACAAAAAGAACAAAACCATGTTGTTTGCCAACACCCAGAACAAACATAAAGATGTATCCCTAACCATACTCAATAATCAACACCAACCCTTAGAGCAGGTAAACAGTTTCAAATACCTTGGTATTACACTAGACGACTCCTCCCTCTCCTACCAAGATCAAGACAATCTAGACTGCAAAGCAATACATTCCAGAATCGGCCTCCTGTATAGACACAGGAACTATATGACAAATGATGCCCTCCACCTAGCTATCACAAACTCAGTCCTCTTCATAGTTGACTATGGTACTGTCATCTATAGCTCTGCATCTGACACAGTTCTAAACAGAGTCATGATACATAGATACATAGACAGTGTCAGCAGATAAGGGCCTATGGCCCACCCAGTCTGCCCATTTGAGCTTGTAAGTTCAGTTTATGTTTTCCTAGAAGTCTGTTGTCCCTTACCCCTGACCTCCAGAATTCCTTTATGTCTATCCCATGCATTCTTAAATCCCGTGATTGTTTCAGTCCCCACCACTTCCTCTGGCAGGGTGTTCCACTTGTCCACCACCAGTTCTGTGAAGAAATTCTTCCTCACGTTTCCTCTGAATTGTTCTCCTCCAACTTCATCCCATGCCCTCTAGTCCTGGAACATCTTTTAAGCTTAAAAATAGTGTATTCCTGCACCCTGTTCCTCCCTGTAAGATACCTGTATGTCTCTATCATATCCCCCTCTCCCTCCTCTCCTCCAGGGAGTACATGTTCAGTTCCTTCAACCTGTCTTCATAGGACTTGTGATGCAATCCATGCACCATCTTTGTTGCCCTCCTCCTGAACCTTCTCTACCCTGTCTATGTCCCTACGTAGGTATGGTCTCCAGAACTGTACACTGTACTCCATGTGGGCCTCACTAGTGTCTTGTATAGCGAATTATGACCTCCTTTTCCTGCTGGTGATGCCCCTGCCTATACATCCAGTATCCTATTTGCTTTACCTGCTGCCTTGTCACACTGTTTCCCCTACCTTGAGGTCATCAAAGATGATAACCCCAAGATCCCTTTCCTGCTTGGTGCATGCTATATCCTCACCCCCAACTGATATATTGTGCCAGGGTTTTTGTGCCCCATATGCATTATCTTGCACTTCCTTGCATTGAATTTCAACTGCCAAACCCTTGACCATTCTTCAAGTTTCTGCAGGTCCCTTCTCATTCTGTCTACACCCTCTGGTGTATCTACTCTGTTACAGAGCTTTGTGTCATCAGCGAGCAGTGAAATTCTGCCTTCTAGGTCCTGCGCAATGTCACTGATGAAGATGTTGAATAGGACCGGTCTCAGTACTGATCCCTGTGGTACCCACTGGTCACTCTTCGCTCTGTGGAGTGACAGCCATTTACCACCACCCTCTGTGTCCTGCCACCCAGCCAGTTACCTACCCACCACACTACTGTCCTGCCTACACCTATATTCCCCAGTTTGTATAATAGTCTTCTGTGGCACAGTGTCAAAGGCCTTGCTGAAGTCCAGATAGGCCATGTCCACTGCCCTCCCTGATCCACCTCCCTAGTCACCCAGTCAAAAATTCAATGAGGTTGGTCTGACATAACCTCTCCCTGGTGAAACCATGCTGCCTTGGGTCCTGTAGTCCATTGACAACCAGATGTTCCACCAATCTCTCCTTCAGTAGTGCTTCCATGATCTTCCCCACTACCGAGGTGAGGCTGACTGGTCTGTAGTTCCCTGCTTCCTCTTTGTTCCCACTTTTGTATAAGGGGACTACATCTGCTGTCCTCCAGTCTTTGGGTACCTCCCCTGTTTCCAGTGATCGGCTAAACAGGATAGCCAGAGGCTCAGCCACCACCTCTGTTAGTTCTTTAAGGACCCTGGGTGCACCCATCTGGCCCCATTGCTTTATCAACTCTATTACTCCAGTTCCTTCAGGACCCTTTCTCGTAAAGGGACTTGTGTCCATTTCTGCACCATTCTCACCCTTGTACTCCCTTCAGACCCATTACCTCCTCTTCCTCAGTAAAGACTGAGCAGAAATACCTGCTCAGTATGTCAGCTTTACTGCTGTCATCCTCCACGGCCCCATCCTCCCCCTTCAGTCTCACTACCCTCCCTTTGTCTTTCTTTTTCACTTGTGTACCTGTAAAAGTTTTGTCCCTCTACCCACTGATTTTGCAATGTGTTCTTCTGTCTGAGCTTTGGCTTCCTTACTGATCTCCCTGCCTCCTTTGCTTCTCCTGGTACTTCTCCCTATCCCCCTCTGCCTGTGTCTTTTTGTATTGCCTGAATGCAATCTTTTTGGCTTTCACTTTTTTTGCTACCTCTTTGGAAAACTATAATGGTCTCCTCTTCCTTTTCCTCTTGCTAACCTACTTAATGCATAATTCTGTTGTTCTTGTAATCCCCATTTTAAATACTGCCCACTGTTCCTCAACCCCTGATTCCTGTCCCATTCCCCTTAATGACTCTTTCAAGTATATGCCCCTCAACAAAGCCTGTTACCTAGTACTTGGTGCACAAAGGCTCACCCACACCTGTGACCTATAGAAACAAGTGAACTGGTTAAATTTCAAGGGTCAACTCACCTACCAATCCGGTTTGTGGGTCCCTACTCCTTCCTGTAATGCCGTATATAAGTAGGAAATATACTTTTAACCATCTCCCAGTTGGTTTTTAGTATAAATAAAATTAACAGGGAGACCTGGGGGCTGCGTCAAATCCGAGACCCCCACTACCATCTGAATATAATGGCAACAATGTAGACACTTAATAAAATCTGAGTGGGGTAATTGAAATTCCTCCCTTAAGGTAGCAAAGTCCTTAATTAACTCACCTGCCACCAACTGAGTAAGTGTTCTCAGTCCTCGTTGGGACCATCCAGTGAAACGGGGTCATTTTCCTTAGCTGGAAAATTGCGTGGAAACTATAGGGGAATGTATTGCCACACTGGGGTCACTATTTCCCACCACTGGTGAGCTTCCAACCAGACTGCCAATGTATGCCTTGCCCAGCAATTGGGAATGTTTTAATATCCCCAGGAAGGATTACCCATGGAAGAAACTGAAGGGGGCACTGAGTGTATGGGCCTCTTCCTCCATGCTATACCAGCCCCCACTTTTCTCCGGGGCTAACATCTGTAAAATGGTAAGAAGTTGAGACGCTTTATAATACTGCTGCAGATCTGGCAAACCCATCCCCCCTTCCCTTATACTCAGTTAAAGGAAAACTATACCCTCATATCTTCTAAATTTTGTTTCCATATCAACAGACACTTCTATTCATGTAGCTGTTAGAGATGCATGCAACTGCTTTAGTCTGTTTTCACACTTCCTACTAGGCCCTGTAACTGTCCTGGGAGGCTCCATTTGGTGGTTGTTGAAATCTCATTGTTCCTGAGAGCTGTATTAGCATATGAGAATATGATGCGTAATCGACCTTTAAACTCCCAGTACATCTGTCTGCTTAATTAGTCTTCAAAGAAACAAGCTACAAGAGGGTATGACATACCACATTTAAGCCGGCCCAGTGGCGCTGAGGGTTGAGGTGTTGGATGCCACACCTTGTGCCACGCCAGTGACCCAGGTTCAGGAACGAGCCCGGGCCGTCGGGGGTTGGCAGGGAGGGAGAGGATTGCGCAGCCGGAGGACAGCTTTCCTCTCCCAAGAGGGAGGGGGGGGATCCTAGCTCGACAGATGACTGGCCTCTGGCAGAAGCACAGCAAGCATCGATGCATACAGAGAGGGTTGGGGGTGGTGACGTTGGCGGTGACGCCATGATGTCAGGGTGTGTGCCACTCCTCCAGAACAGGAGAAAATGCACTGGAGCACTGAGAGGAAGGAGCGCCTAGGCAGACCTAAATGGCTCCTACCTGCCTGACCACCAGAGGGACCCGACGAAAGTTGAATTCTCGGGGTGTACGGACCTCACCTCGTACCCGCCTTGGGGTACAGCTACAGCTCCATGGGGGTCCACTGGGTTACAGGTAAGGCAGTGAAGCGGGGTTGTTTGTGTGCGTCTCCCGACAGAGTGGGGTGCAAGTAAGGGGAAGAGAAGAAAAAATTACTCACCTTAATAGTTATGTTTCTTCTAGTGGAGTCTTGCTGTATTCTGACAAATGCAGTTAGGTCCTGCCTTTCAACTGTCCCAGAGAACATAGGGTTAACTTTTCCATGCATGGCATAGAATGCTCATCTCGAGCTCGGTTGAAGCCTCTGCCTGTTATTCGAACTGCAACCGTCAGATCTTTACGAGCAAAAACTCACTAGGTGTTCTGTATGGAAACTGTAAAATTTTTAACTAACCAACTGGCAGAAATATAATGTTTTTGGTTCTCAAAGGAAGACTCAAGTCAGGAAACCCAAAAACCAAAACCAATCAAGTGAACAACATTCCACCCAAAGAAAAAGAGGGTGTAAAGGGGGGGCACTTCTAGGGTGCCAACACTGCACCTGCCCACCCACATGCCAAAAATCTAGGTTCTGAGAGGGGAGGCGGGGGTCAGAATACAGCAAGGCTCCATTAGAAGAAACATAATTACTAAGGTGAGTAATTTTTTCTTCAAACATGAAGTCTTGCTGTATTCTGACAAATGCAGACTAACAAGCAATACCTCCATGGAGGAGGGACAGAACCTACTTTGGAAACAGGCTCTGAAATACTGCTGTGCCAAACTGAGCATCACTCCTAGCCTGGATATCCAGAGAGTAATGCTTGGTAAAAGTATGGACTGTTTTCCAGGTAACTGCTTGACAAATTTCTAAGAGAGGGATATCCCTGGCAGCACCCAGGGAAGCAGCTGTACCTCTTCTGGAATGAGCCCTCAGGCCTGAGGGTGGAGTTCTACCCAGTTTTTCATAGCAAAATTGTATACAAGAAACAATCCACCTGGCAACAGATCTCTTAGTGGCAGGTTTGTCCATCCCAACTTCTCCACAAGTGAGGAACAACTGGAGAGATTCGAACCCGTGACCCTTGGTACGCTTTATGTAGTAGCTAAGGGCTATTTTAACATCCAAACTGTGTAGCCTCCTCTCTCCCGAGGAAGAATGATCAGTGAAGAAAACAGGGAGAGATATAGACTGATTGAGGTGGAAATCTGAAACCACTTTAGGCAAGAACTTTCTGTTAGTTCTAAGGACCACTTTATCTCTGTGAAAAAGAGATGAAATCAGATTCCACTGAAAAGGCTTGCAATTCACTGACACGTCTGGCAGAAGTAATGGCTACCAAAAACACAGTTTTCCAAGTCAAGTACTTAACCTCTGCTGAGGACAAAGGCTCAAAAGGGGGTTGCATATGAACAATGCAAACATTAAGATCCCAAGCAGGAGCAGGATCCCTAAAGGGGGGATTGGTGTGAAGCAATCCCTTGAAAAACTTACAGAATACAGGATAGGATGACAGAGAAGAAGACTTGCCTACAGACAGGAAAGCAGAAACAGCTGCCAAATGTACCTTGAGAGTAGCTGGTCTGAGACCTAGGCCATTAAGATGGACCATATAGTCCAGGACCATAGGCAATTCAGCAGAGTCTGGAGAAATATTTTTCTTAGCACACCAAATGCTTTTCCATTTGGAGTTATAAGTCTTTCTGGTGGAAGGCTTTCGAGAAGCCTTAAGGATCTTCAGAACCCCTTGGGAAAGATGTAGATCTGCAAACTCTAACTCTTCTAAAGCCAAGCCTTGAGATTCAGAGACTGAAGATTCGGGTACCAAATCCTCCCCTGAGAGGATGTTAACAGGTTGTAATTCCTGGGAAGGGAAAGGGGAAAGTGGACTGCTAGGGACAGCAACAAGGGATACCATAGCTGCCTGGTCCAGTCTGGAGCAATCAGAATCACTTTGCATGGTTGTGACCTTATCTTGACAAGCACTATGAACAGGAGGGGGGTGGGGGGGGAGCATACAGAAATTTCCCTTCCCAGTTCAGGATAAGAGCATCCAGAGGGACTGAGCCCAAGACTGGGGGTCTGCAACAAAAGAGAGGAATCTGATGATTGTCTGGGGCTGCAAAAAGATCTGTCTCTGGAGTGCCACATCTTGAGAAAATCACTTTCAACACCAGAGGATCTAGGGCGCATTTGTGATAGCCCTGGAATATTCTGTTCAGTGCATCTGCTAAGACATTGTCCTTCCCTGGGAGGTGAACTGTTATCAGAGAGGTTTACGGGGAATAGGCCAGGGACAACAACTTCATCGCTTCTGAGCACAAGGCCGTAGACCGAGTGCCTCCTTGCTTGCTGATGTACCACATGGTGGTGGTGTTGTCCGTTCTGACCTGAACCACCTTGTTCTGTACAGATTTGGGAAAAGCTTGCAGTGCCAGAGACACTGCTCTGAGTTCCAAGAGATAGATGCGAAGCAGAGATTCCTGAGGCGACCACAGTCCTTGGGTGGTAAGTTCCCCCAAATAAGCTCCCCAGCCCAGCAGGGAAGCATCTGTGGTGAGGACCACTGAATGAGACTGAGTGACAAAGGGAAACCCCTGCCTCAAACTGTCCTGATCCTGCCACCATTGCAGGGCTTGGATCAGAGTTCGAGTCACTGGAATTAGTTTGGTAAGGGAATCCTTTCTTTGGGACCAAAAAGCTCTTAAGTGGAACTGAATGTCCCTCATTTGGAATCTTGCGCCCTGGACCACTGCTGTAGAAGCTGCCATGTGGCCCAGTAGCTGAAGGAAATGCCTTGCTGGTCGAGACACCTGAAGGCTGAATGAAGAGGCCAGTTCCATGAAGGTCTTTGCCCTTTCCAGGGGAAGGAAGGCTCTTGCTTTTACCATATCCAGCTCTGCCCCTATGAAGGTGAGGAGCTGCACTGGTTCGAAAACTGACTTTGGTAGGCTGAGAAGAAATCCTAAAGAAGTGAGCACTTGCTGGGTCACTTGCAGGTGTGACTTGACCTGGTCTGGAGACTGGCCTACTATGAGCCAGTTGTCCAAGTATGGGAAAATGGAAATATTTTGTCTTCTTAGCAAGGCAACAACTACTGCCAGGCACTTTGTGAAGACCCTTGGGGCTGATGTTAGGCCAAAGGGCATTGCTCTGAACTGATACTGGCCTGAGGGCAACTTGAACCTGAGGTACTTTCTGTGGGAGCACCTGATGGGAATGTGAAAGTAGGCATCTTTGAGGTCCAGGGAGGCTAGCCAGTTCCCTGGCCTTAGAGAGGGAAGGATAATTCCCCAGAGTTATCATTTTGAACTTTCGGCTTTAAAAGATGTTTGTTCAGGTATCTTAGGTCCAGGATGGGTCGCCACTCTCCTGTCTTTTTGGGGATTAGGAAGTACCTAGAGTACAATCCTTTGCCCCAGTGTAGGGTAGGTACTCTCTCTATAGCTCTGAGAGCTAGGAGAGAAGAAACCTCTGCCTCTAGGGCAAGGGTTTCTGAGAGATTTGCAGGTGGAAAAGATCTGGCTCTCAGCTTGGGAAATTTTTTAAAGGTGAGAACCAGTCCCTGGCTTACTACTTCCAGGACCCACTTGTCTGATGTAAGAGACATCCAGTCCTGGACAAAGTAAGCCAGCCTGCCCCCTACTGGAATAGGAGAATCAACCCAGGCAGACCCATCAGGGTGTCTGCGTGGCAGGGGTTTTTGGCTGAGGGGTGGATGCAGGCCTGCTCATCCCTCTTCTGCCTCTCCCTCTGAAGAACCCCCTCTGAGAAAAAGAAGAGGAGGCCTGTGCTTGGTAAAAAGGCCTTTGGAAAGGCCTGCCCTTGGACTGCTGCCTTTGAGGAGTTGCTTGCCTTTCCTTGGCCTGAGCACTCCTGTAAGTGGTCCTGTATTCATCAATTTTCTTCATGT
This sequence comes from Neoceratodus forsteri, assembly GCA_016271365.2. Taxonomy (NCBI): domain Eukaryota; kingdom Metazoa; phylum Chordata; order Ceratodontiformes; family Ceratodontidae; genus Neoceratodus; species Neoceratodus forsteri. The sequence continues at coordinate 292,033,715 of CM057453.1, read as the reverse complement.
AATTCTCTGTCTGCTCCCCAAACAGAGAATTACCCATTACAGGAAAATCCATGGCCTTAGCCTGGGTATCCTGTGAGAGGCTAGTACATCTGAGCAAAGACATTCTCCGAAGAGCCACAGATGTAGCCATGACTCTTGATGATACATCACTGGAGTCTACAGCAGCATGAAACTGAACTTTCGATGCCTCAATCCCATCTGCAGCCACCTGCTCCAGCTCCTTGGCAAGCTAGGGAGGAGCCTGTTTAGCCAGTGCCAGTACAGTGTCCCACCTGGACTTCTGATACCTGGCTGCATAGGCCATATAATTAGCCTGCCTGAGTCCTAAGGATGATGCCATGTACTGCTTCTTTGCCATGGCATCAATCTTCCTGGAGTCCTTGTCTGGGGGGTGTGATGTCAAGGGAATGCTTGCCTTATCACAGGCTGCAGCCTGTACAACCCCAACATGGCTGCACTGCTGAAAAAGAAACTCCATATCTGAGCCTGAAAGAGTATACCTCTTGTCCATTCTTCTGTCCACAGGAGGTATGGAATTGGGAGACTTAAGAATTTTTTGAGTCTGTTTCACAAAAAATTTGTGGAAGGGAATAGATAGACAGTCTCCTGGACTCTAGGATGTCCATCATCTCTACATAGTCAGGCTCTTCCTGATCCTCCACAGGAAGCTGGAGGGTATCAGCCACCTTTCTGTAAAACATGTAGTGTGAAGGGGACTCAGAAAGCCTAGGAGGAGAAACACCTGAAGGTCTGTCTGGGGAGATGTCCGGGTCAACAGGCACATCCAGACTTTCACCATCACCATAATCATCTTCAAACTCTCCTTCCTCTTCAAACTCCGGATCATAAAATTCTTCCAGGGTATAATCCGGAACCGGGGGAACCGACCGAACCAAGCCCCTGCCAAAAGGTGCTGGTTCAGTCAGAACCGATCAAAGCGATTCCACAATCCTAATCACTTTGGCTATTTCATCGGCAGTCGGAGTATGAGATTCTGGATCCGAACCGGTCGACTTGTCTTTTTCTTTTTGTCGGAACTGATTCCTTGGAATCGGCTCTCCTTTTGCCTGAAGAAGTATTGTCCTGGTCACAGGGCATTCCTTCTGGTTCGGTCGGAACCGAACCGGGCTGACCATCCGGATCAGCGGACTTCTCGGCCTCCCTTTCCCTCAGTCTACCTAATCTCTTTTCCAGGGTAGATTTGGGAAAATGTTTGCAAATTTGGCAGTCTGAATCGACGTGGTCAAACCCCAGACAATAAACATAGGTGGTGTGGGGATCAGCCTTAGCAAAGACCTCCCCACACACACTACAGTGTTGAAACCCAGTGGGCCCAGTTTTTTTCTTGGGTTTCTCGGACATGGCCAACCTAACCAAACTTACCCTTTTTTTGGCAATCCGCCAGGCAAGACTCCCCTATCGTTTCCTGACTGTCTCACGGGTCTTGGAAAAAACTGTACTAAAACCCGTTTTTTTAAGAACCAATACAGACCGGTAACCACACACTAAAGTAAAGTACAAATTTTACCTCAAAATGATCGTTTCAGCCAAACCGATCCACAGCTTTACAAGTTCCACACAGAAAACTGAACAAAAACCTATCTAGTACTCACGGTACCACAGACAGAGACTTGAACCGACTAGAGGAAACAACAATTCCGAAAGAAACCAACCGAAAAGCGACACTTCAACCGACTTTGAACCGAGCAGCAGGAGGACTCTCCGGAGCGACTGTTCAGTGAGGCGGAATAAAGAATCTGACAGTTGCAGTTCGAATAACAACAGGCAGAGGCTTCAACTGAGCTTGAAATGAACATTCTATGCCATGCATAGAAAAGTTAACCCTATGTTCTCTGGGGCAGTTGAAAGGCAGGACCTAACTGCATTTGTCAGAATATAGCAAGACTTCATGTTGTTTGAATAAAGAGTAATTTTAAAAAAAATATATCACATTTACCTTCAGTGAGCTTTGCAAACTATCTGAGTTTCAAAACCGTGTTTTCCCTCTAAACTCCATTCCGATTATGTGTTTCCAGAGAGTTTATGCAGGGTATTTGTTCTTTCAGCATAGAGATACATAATATAAATGGCTGATAGGATATCACGTTCTCATACGCTAATGCAGTTCTCATGGATAATGAGATTTCAACAACCATGAAATGGAGACCCCCCCCACCAAGACAGTCACAGGAGCTACCATGAGCAGTGAAGACAAACTAAAGCTAACACATATAGCCCTAACAGCTACAGGAAAGGGGTAGTCTGTTGACATGGAAACAAATAAAATTTAAATGATATGAGGGTGTAGTTTTCCTTTAATAAAGCCCCTCTGATCCTTGCCTCCAACCTGCCCAGATAAAATTAGAACTTTTTTTAAAGCTCTTTCCATTCCACCCTAGGAATCCGGAGAGGAAGTGTAGAAAACAAAAAAAGATATTGGGGCAACACATTCATCTTAATTGCTTCTATTCTGTTTGAGAGAGTCAGAGGTAAATTACTCCACCTATTTAAATCTGCATACACTCATAATTATATTGATACAAATTAGATAAGTGACAGGGAATATGGATCCCTAAATACCAGACCTTTTGCTTCACCTACCGAAAGGGTACCCGATTCTTAACTTCTGGTGAGAGCATGCCCCCCAACTCTCAGAACTTCTGACATCCATATTTACCTTGAATTCAGAGATCTGACCAAGTTCCTGCAATGGTTTAAGCAAGAGGGGAAGAGAGTGCTCAGGCTCCTCAAGGTATAGGAGGGTGTCGTCCGCATATAATGAAATTTTAACCTGTGTCTGACCTGCTGTTATTCCTTTTATATCCACAGCCTCACAGCCGGAGCCAAAGGCTCCATACTTAATGCAAAAAGGATGGGGCATCGCAGGCTGCCACATTTTATTTTTTTTTTTCTAACTTTATTTCTTGCACCTATCCCAGTGGCCTCTCTCCAGTGGGATACTCAGCTCACAGTTTCTGCTGCCCTCCTGAAGCTCCTTCCACCTCGCCACTCCGGCCGGGCACTTGCTCTCCTGCCTCATCCAGACACTTACTTCCCCCAGCTCTAAGTCCCCCTGGGCAAGACCGCCATCTCCTTCCGGCGCTCTGTCCGTAATCCAGACGAGCAACCGAAAGAGGAGGCGAGAGACACGGAGGCGCGTAGCAGAACAGCCAGACACTGGGCATGGGACTGTGGCCACGGATCCGACCTTTGCTTAACCCCAGCCACAGCTCTGCCCCACTACTTTGCTGCCCTGACATGCGCAGTGCCTCCGGTTTCCACCAGAGGCTGCTGCAATGCCGGGCAAGCCTGGATCCCTCCCTGTGGAGCTGTCCTCCAGACACTCAATCCTCTCTCTCCCCTGCCGACACCAGATGACCCAGGTTCGTTCCAGAACCTGGGTCGTCAGTGTGGCGCAAGGTGTGGTGTCTCAACCCTCAGCGCCCCCAGGCCAGCTCACATTTTTGTTTTAAAAAGAAATCTGCACCTCTTGATCACACAGGTAGTTCAGGAACTCTGGTTGGTCTATGAGAAACAGGTAGAGAGCCTGCCAGGCCTGCAATGTAGGACCCTTTGGAAAAATATGGGGTGACTTTAGTATATGGCTCAGACTTTCAGGTTTTCTTTTTTCAATAAGATATCAGAGTGTAGAATCCAAGAAGGGAGCTCTGTAGCATGTTTGTTTTTCTCTTTTCCTTATAATTTTGCTTTTGTTATTGTGACTTTTTTAGTTTAATTTGTGTCTTCATACTAATATTTATCTTTTGTTTTTGTTCCTATATATATAAACTTTATTAATAAAAACACTCTCACTCTTCATCAACAAGTACCATAGAATTAGTTTTTCCTTCCTTTTTTTCACATACGCTTTCTCTCCTGGCGTCCTTGGTCTCAGTGTGTATCCCCCAACCCCGTCACCGACGCAGGGACCTACTGATTAACCACCATGGTGACCTGTCCTGTGGGGTCATGTGGTGCCTGCACGAGACGTCAAACGGCCCAGGGCGTTCTCCTCCAACATTAGCTTGGTTTCCCCTAGGGTATCAGCATGCAATGACACGCATGTGTGTGACATGTCTGTCCCAACAAACCGTCCCTGTCGTCAATGCCATCTGATCCCTGCCAGGTGACAGTTAAGTGGTGAGACCCAGAAACTCCCAACCCCAAGGGAGGAGAGATGTCTTGGGACACTGAATCCTCCCGCTCCCAGCCAGCCCCCAACTGAACCTACTCCGGGTTGCTGGTGCACCTGGTGGTGTGCTGTTCAGCACCTCAACACACCATGCCATTGAGTCAGCTGTACCATGGGCTTTTTAACTTCCACCTGGACAATGACCAGAGATGGGCAGAAGGGACCTTAACTGAACATCTCATTCAAAGGATGGTACCTCAACAGTACAGTACAGCACACATCTCCTTTGGCACTACAGTATAAGTTCAAGTTCAAGTTTATTGCAGGAAAACTCCATTGAGCAAGCTCATTCACAAGGAGGTCCTGTGACATAAACACTTAAAGTACAAACATGAAACATGATGACTGGTGTGATTTGATTTAATCAAATCAAGTCAAATCAAATATACAGTATTTTGGCAGCTAGAACAAACAACAGTCTACAACTGATATGGGAGGGAGGAGAGATTTGATAGAGTAGCAGTGGAGCGTAAGCAAAGATAAAGCCAGGAGTAGAAAGGGAAGGGAAAGCAGTTAATATGACAAATCAATTATACCTTACCAGTGGATAAATATGGCACACATGGGGAAGGAAGAGACTTAATGACAGTTACAGGTGTCTTTTATTTTGGCTGAACTTAGCGATTTGTAGAAGTTTATTGAAACTGTGCTAGTTAGTTTCAAATGCAGTTTGTAATTGGTTCCAAATGGAGGGAAGGGCATATGCAATAGCACGTTTACAAAAGTAAGTCCGCCCTTGGTATGTCAAGCATAATAAAGTCAGATTTTCTTAACGAAGTATGCACTATGTGAGATACTAATAAGGAGAGAGAGAGATAGCTTGGCAATTTCTGCAGGAGCAGTTTAAGAGTCCATAGCCCAGCATGGAGCAAGGTCTAGTAGTAAGGGATGTCCAACCAACAGCTGCATATAAGTCACAGTGAAAGAACGTATGGAGTTGGCAATGAACCGTAACGCACGGTGATAAAGGATGTCCAGTTTACTTAGATTTGCAAGAGTGGTGGAGGAATGGATTACATCGCCATAGTTCGAGTAGGAGGAGAAAAGTGGCCTGTACAAGCTTGTTTGAGTTTCAAGGGAAAAGGGCCTATTTCTGTAGAAGAAACCTAACCTTGCTTTTAACCTTCTAGAGACATCTTCGATGTGGTCACTGAAAGATAATTTATTGTCGATCCAGATACCTAGATATTTAAATTTGGTTACAACTTCCAGAGGCTCTGTTAGCGTGGTGACAATGAAGTCTTGGGCAAGAGTATTTGGGGCCTGAGACAGCACTGGAGAATATCATCGCTTTAGTCTTCTTCGCATTGAGCAGAAGCCTTGCCTTTATTAAATTATGCTCAAGTTGTGCGAAGTCCGCTTGAAGCACTCCCTTGACTTCAGATAACGATGAGCCAGAAGTATACAACACAGTATCATCTGCAAAAAAGTGCAGATTGGACGTAGATATGTTAGCATCTAAGTCATTGATGTACAGAGAAAACAAGATAGGGCCTAAGATGGATCCTTTGGGGACTCTTGCAACTGGCAAGGCAGCAGAAAAAAAGCCTTCCGCCTTTACTTTTTGGAATCTTCCAGTTAGGTAGCTAAGTTCAGGGCATTACCCCCAAGAACCAGGTGTGGGGCAATAACCCATGACCCTCTGATCTCCCAGCCCTAGAGGCAAGCGGGCTACTTAGTAAGCTCTATTTGATCCTATGAGATCATGACACTGCTGTCTAACTACCTGGCTAAAATGAATGCAGATATCTTGCACTTCATGTTAAGAACCAAACTGGTGAGCAAAGTCTTTGTGGTATTTGAAGAATCATATAAATACATAGACAGTGTCGGCACATAAGGGCCTATGGCCCACCCAGTCTGCCCATTTGATCTTGTAAGTTCAGTTTATGTTTTCCTAGAAGTCTGTTGCCCCTTACCCCTGACCTCCAGAATTCCTTTATGTCTATCCCATGCATTCTTAAATCCTGTGATTGTTTCGGCCCCCATCACTTCCTCTGGCAGGGTGTTCCACCTGTCCACCACCCGTTCTGTGAAGAAATTCTTCCTCATGTTTCCTCTGAATCGTCCTCCCTCCTACTTTATCCCATGCCCTCTAGTCGTGGAACATCTTTTTCGCTTAAAAATAGTGTATTCCTGCACCCTGTTCCTCCCTGTAAGACACTTGTATGTCTCTATCATATCCCCTCTCTCCCTCCTCTCCTCCAGGGAGTACATGTTCAGTTCCTTCAATATGGGCTGCAAAGCTTCCCCCACTCACAACATTTTGTATAATCAAGGGAAACCTCGTTTTAGGGGTGCATAGAGGTTTCAAGAGACATCACAGGGGTTGCAAATAAATCAAAGGTGTCTCAATTGCAACCTCTTGCTACCCCTGAATAACACCCCTGTCTGAGTATAACAGACAATATGCTTCTCTTCAGGCAGGAGGTGGTGGAATACCCTTCTTTAAAACCTCATTAAAGATTCGGGCCAGAGTGAGGATTGAATCTTTTGCATTTCTCTTACAAACGTTAATTGAAAAACCATTGATTCCAGGGCACTTGTTAGGATTAAGAGTTCTAAGTTCTAAGTACTATGTTCACTTGGGAAATGACCAGTTTTAGCATTGGTGAACTGAAGCAGGCAAAATCTATGTAGGAGACTGTGCCCTGTTTTAACACTGTACTTCCCTGGGGCTGTACATAACACAGAGCCATAATACCTGGACTATTAGAGGGTGGTCCACATTTGATCCTGATGTATCTGGGTCTTGTATTTGCTGAATGGTAGCCCTTGGTTACTGTACAGGATGTCTGTAAGTAAGTATCTTGAAAGCCCACGACAGGGGTGACAGGATAACCCTTTTTTGTTTGTTGCCTTTATTTTTATTGGCTTTCAAATATACATTGGTATAAATGAATCAATCTTGGTTTCAAGTTTAGTAATGTTAATAAAAACATCAAAGAATATGTCAGTTTTGTCACTTGTCTTCCTGTTTACAACCTGTGGGGGTCCATGAATTTCATTACACACTACACTACAAAAGTAGATCAGCATAATATCCTAAATAAATCCGCATCAGCCTGCGCAGCAATGACCACAGACTACAGCAATAAAAAGAGCTCCGGATTAGTTTATACTGTGCCACAGGCATTATGTACACTGGAAGTTATAAAAAAGTTCACCAGTATCGCGGTAGTTTCTGTAAACCATGGGAAAAAATACCACAGATTTACCATTACCACAGTAAAAAAAAATGCACTGAACAACACTTTTTTCCACAGAATGCGGTAAATCCACGGTATTTTTTTCTGCAGTGGATGGAAAATATCATGGTACCTGTCAACTTTTTTATAACTACCACTGTACATCACCTAGTATGATATTACAGGTCATATTAAAACTGAAAAGTGATATACAAATTTCTGAATCAGGGTAGTAACATGTCTGCAGAAGAAAAATAGAGCAGCACAGCTGCTGAAAGAGTTAATTTCACTGTTAAGCAATTAAAGCATTTAGCAGGTATAACAGAGTACGTCACTCTGGAGAAACATATACCAATAAATACTCGGGATAAAACCACTTCAGGTATACAACCCTTCACTCTGCCACAAGGTAGCAGCCATCTTATACTTTTCCATCCCTCCCAGACCAAAAGAAGCCATCCTCTGCAAGCAAGTGCCAAACGTATTTTATTAACAACTATTTTGGGTGGCTACAATGCATCTCTTACCAATAAGAAGCAATCAATAAATCCCTACATACCACCTCGGCCCACAGATTTGAAAACTGCAAACCGATATAAGGCAAACATAAGTTACCTGCTAGTTAGTGCCAAGAGCATTAGTTAAGGTCATATTTGAAACACTCTTGGGAAAGAACAATACGTCTCAGACCTCACCCTCGGAGGCTTCAGCTTTGTCCGATCTTGTAAAGTCTATCTTAACAGCTCCTAGACGCCTACCTGCCTGCCTGCCTCTGAGGGGTCCATGTACATGTGTGTTTTGCCAGTATACATAATAAGCAGTCGGGCTGGGAACTGAAGCATTGACATACCCCCAGAGACTTCAATCCTGCCCGAACTGCGTAAACATTTTTGTTCCTTTGTCTGGTGGTAAAACATAAATGTGGAAAAACTTTGAATGTGGCTCCATCAGAGGCAGTTACTGTAGCTGTCTTCTCCTGTTGTTTTCTCCCACTATCTCGTCTCTTACGTGCGGCCCATCGTCACAATGAAGTCAGCCCTTGGCTGATCCATAGCGTTTGTTCTATGATGAAGGGTTAACCAGTAAGTCTTGATAATCTGGTTGTTAAAGTTAAGTCCCGAATGTTACTCAGTCAGACCCTGGGTAACAGCCAGCAAGAAAAAAATTACTCACCACAGTAATGTTGTTTCTTCTAAAGGAGTCTTGCTGTATTCAGACATAATGCAGTTAGCCTCAGCACTTGAACTGCCACAGAGAGTAAAGCGTTAACTCTATGAAGAAGCATAGAACGTTGAGCTCAAGCTCGGTTTTCAAACCTGTCTGTGGTACTTCTCAGTGTAACAGTCAGATTCTTACGAGCACACTAACTAACATACTATAGTATGGAAATTGTTCAACATACAGCCAAAGGGCAAAAAATTATTTTGGGGCCCAAAAGAATCAAGTCGAGAACCCCAAGAAGGAAAGGTAGTGACAATATTTAAGTATAAAACACCAGAAAATAATAACATCCACCCCACCCAAGAGGGAGGGTACAAAGTACACCCCTGAGGTGCAACACTGTACCTGCCAGCCCACTTCCCAAAAAACAAGGTTCTGAGAGGGGAGGCGGGGGTCTGAATACAGCAAGACACCATTAGAAGAAACAACATTACTATGGTGAGTAATATTTTTCTTTAAACAACATGAAGTCTTGCTGTATTCAGACATAATGCAGACTACCAAGCAGTTCCCTATGGAGGAGGGAATGCAGAACCTACTTTGGGAAGAGGTTCTGCAGTACTGCTGTGCCAAACCTAGCATCACTCCTAGCCTGGATGTCCAGGGAGTAATGCTTGGTAAAAGTATGTACCATTTTCCAGGTGGCTGCTTTACAGATCTCTAACAAAGGTATATCCCTGGCCGCTGAGAAGTAGCTGTACCCCTAGTCGAGTGAGCTCTCAGGCCTGAAGGGGACGTTCTACCCAACTTGTCATAACAGAATTGTATACAAGAAACAATCCACCTGGCAATAGTTCTTTCAGTGGCAGGCTTACCTTTCCCAATTTCACCATAAGTGAGAAACAATTGAAGACAGTCATTTCTATGTGCCTTAGTATGCTCAATGTAGTAGCTAAGGGCCCTCTTAACGTCCAGACTGTATAACCTTCTTTCACCTGAAGAAGAATGACCAGTGAAAATCACAGGGAAAGCTATAGACTGGTTCAGATGAAAATCCGATACCACTTTGGTCAAGAAAGTCCTATTGGTTCTTAGGACCACTTTGTCCCTATGGAAGGAGATGAAGTCAGGTTCAACTGACAGAGCCTGCAACTCACTAATCCACCTGGCAGAAGTAATAGCCACCAGGAACACAGTTTTCCAGGTCAAATACTTCAATTCGGCCGAAGCCAGAGGTTCAAAGGGTGGCTGCATAAGCTGAGCTATGCAGACATTAAGATCCCAAGGTGGAGTAGGCTCCCTAAAAGGAGGGTTAATGTGAACCAGTCCTTTGAAAAACTTTCTCAAAACAGGATGAGATGCCAGGGAACAGCCCTTCCCTGCTGAGAGGAGTGCAGAGACAGCTGCTAGATGAACCTTCAGAGTGGCAGGACTAAGGCCTAGACCATTCAGATGAACTAGGTAGTCTAAGGTTGTGGAAATGTCTGCAGAATCAGGCAGGATGCCTTTCTGACAGCACCAAATACTGAACCTTTCCCATTTGGAGTTGTAAGTCTTTCTAGTGGAAGGTTTCCTTGAGACCTTCAGAATATCCAGAACTCCCTGAGAAAGATGTAGTGCTGCATATTCTAACTCTTCAAGAGCCAGGCCTTGAGATTGAGATACTGGAGATTGGGGTACCAAATCCACTCCTGGGAGGAGGACAGGAGATTGCATGTCCTGGGCAGAGACAGGGGACGTGACACTGACCAGGACAGCAGTAAAGGATACCACGGCTGTCTGGCCTAATCTGGAGCCACCAGTATATCACTGTGCAGGGTTGAGTCCTGATCTTGATCAGAACTCTGAACAGCAGAGGGAAGGGGAGGGAAGGCATAGAGAAACCTGCCCTTCCAGTCCAAAATGAGAGCATTCTGGGGAACCGTCCCCAGGACTGGAGGTCTGCAACAAAACAGAGGAAGTTGATGACTGTCTGGTGCTGTAAAGAGATCTATCTCTGGAGTGCCCCACCTGGAGAAGATGACCTTCAGTATGTGAAGATCCAGGGACCATTCATGGTGCCCCTGTGATATTCTGCTCAGAGCATCTGCTAGTATGTTGTCCTTCCCAGGAAGGTGAACTGCTACCAGAGAAGTCTGAAGAGAATAGGCCAGAGACCACAGCTTCATGGCTTCTGTGCACAAGGCCCAGGACCGAGTGCCTCCCTGCTTGTTGATGTACCACATTGTGGTGGTACTGTCCGTTCTGACTTGGGTCACCTTGTCCTTGACTGAATCTGAGAAGCTCTGCAGGGCTAGGAAAACTGCCCTGAGTTCCAGAAGATTGATATGAAGGAGAGACTCTTGTGGGGACCAGACTCCTTGAGCTGTCAGGGCTCCTAGGTGGGCTCCCCACCCTAGGAGAGAAGCATCCATAGTTAGAACTACTGATGGGACTTGCGGGAGAAATGGAACCCCTTGTCTGAGGTTGTCCTGGTCCAGCCACCACTGGAGAGCTTGGACCAGAGTCTGAGTCACTGGGATCAGTTTGGTAAGTGAATCCTTCTTCTGAGACCAAAAAGACTTTAGATGAAACTGAATGTCCCTCATCTGGAACCTTGCTCCCTGCACCACTGCCGTGGAAGCTGCCATGTGGCCCAGGAGCTGGAGGAACTGTCTTGCTGGGCGGGAGACCTGAGGTCGAAAGGAGGAAGAGAGATCCACTAGGGCCTTCATCCTTGCCAGGGGAAGGAATGATTTTGCTTGTGCAGTGTCCAACTCTATGCCCATAAAGGTGAGAAGCTGAACTGGTTCGAGGACAGACTTTGGAAGATTGAGAAGAAACCCCAAGAAGCTGAGTAGGTCCTGGGTAGTTTGAAGAGCTGACTTGACCTGTAAAGGTGACTGACCCATCAAGAGCCAGTCGTCCAGATACGGGAAGATGGTGATACCCTGTCTTCTGAGGTAAGCCACCACTACTGCAAGGCACTTTGTGAACATGCTGGAAGCTGATGTTAGGCCGAATGGCATAGCTCTGAATTGGTAATGGCCTGAAGGCAACTCGAACCTGAGGTATTTTTTGTGGAAGCACCTGATAGGAATATGGAAGTAGGCATCCTTGAGGTCCAGAGATGCTAGCCAATCCCCCTGGCCTTAGAGAGGGAAGGATTATTCCCAGAGTTACCATTTTGAATTTGGGTTTTGATATGTGTTTGCTCGAATACCTTAGGTCTAGGATGGGTCACCACTACCCTGTTTTCTTTGGGATAAGGACGTACCTGGAGTACAGTCCTTTTCCCCTGTGCTGAGTAGGAACCTTCTCTATAGCTCTGAGAGCTAGAAGAGAGGAAACCTCTGCCTCTAGGGCAATGGTTTTGGAGAGTGATGCAGGTGGGAAATATCTGGCCCTCTTTTTTGGAAATTTTTTGAAGCCGACTGCCAGTCCCTGGCTTACTACTTCCAGGACCACTTGTCTGAGGTCACAGACTTCCAGGCCTGGAAGCAGTAAGCCAGCCTGCCTCCTACTGGAAATGGGGAGTCGACCCGGGCTGACACATCGGGGTGTCTGCTTGGCAAAAGCCTTAGACTGAGAGGAGGAGGGAGCAGCTCTGCTCATCTCCCTCCTGCCCCTCCCTTTGAAGAATCCCCTCTGTGGGAAGGGAGAGGAGGCCTGGGCTTGGTAAAAGGCCTTTGAAAGGGCCTGCCCCTAGACTGCTGCTTGTGCAGAGTGTCTTGCCTTTCTCTGGCCTGTGCACTACTGTACGTGGTCCTGTATTCATCCATTTTCTTCATGTAAGCCTCTGTCTGCTCCCCAAACAGAGAGTTACCTACCTACAGGAAAATCCATAGCCTTAGTCTGGGAATCCTGTGAAAGGCTAGTACATCTGAGCCAAGCATGTCTTCTGAGAGACACAGATGTAGCCAAGACTCTAGATGCCACATCAGTGGAGTCCACAGCAGCATAAAATTGCATCTTGGATGCCTCAATTCCATCAGCAGCCACCTCCTCCAGCTCCTTGGCTAGCTGGGGAGAGGCCTGTTTAGCCAGTTACAGAACTGTATCCCATCTGGATTTCAGGTACCTGGCTGTGTAGGCCATATAAGTAGCCTGTCTGAGTCCCAAAGAGGATGCCAAATACGTTTTTTTGGCCATGGCATCCACTTTCCTGGAGTTTTTATCTGGGGGGTGTGAAGCCAAAGGAATGTTAGGCCTGTCACAGGCTTCAATGACCATAAAGGAACTCCGCAGCTGAGCCTGATAACAAACACCTCCTGTCCATTCTCTTATCCACAAGAGGTATTGAATTAGGGGTCTGTAAAAATTTTTGTGTCGGTTTCCCCAAGGATTTATGAAGAGGGACAGACAGTCTTTTGGACTCTGGGATGTCCATCATTTCCACAAAATCAGGCTCTTCATCCTCCTCCTCTGCAGCTTCACCCAAGGGAAGCTGCACGGTTTCTGCCACCTTTCTGTAGAACAGAAAATGTGAAGGGGACTCAGAGAGCCTGGGAGGAGAGACACGTGAGGGCCTGTCTGGGGAGATGTCCAGGTCAATGGGCACATCCAGACCCCCCTGGTGGTCGTCATCATCATCATCATCCTCGGGTAGTCTTAATCTCCCTCCCACCCCTCATAAAAAGCGTTTGGATCATAATCTGGAGGAGACGAATCCGACCGAACCGAGCGGCTAACCAGCGGTACCAGTTCGGACGGAACCGGTCTAAGCAATTGAACAATGCTAAATCGCTTTGGCTATTTCGTCCACGGTTGGAAAGTGCGATACCGGATCCGAACCGGCAGACTTACGCTTCTTTTTGATGGACCCGACCCCTTGGGATCGGCTCTCCTTTTGCCCGATGAGGTATCACCTAGGTCAGTAGGCACCTCCTCAGGTTCGTCCGCAGCCGAACTGGGCTGACCATCCGGATCTACGGACTTCTCAGCCTCCCTTTCCTTCAGTCTACTCAGTCTTTTATCTAGAGTGGATTTAGGAAAGTTTTTACAGATTTGGCAGTCTGACTTGAGGTGGTCAAACGCCAGACAATAAACACAGATGAGGTGGGGGTCAGCCTTAGCAAAGGCCTCCCCACACTTAGTACAGTGTTGAAACCCAGTGGGACCGATTTTCTTCTTGGGTTCCTCAGACATGGCCAACCTAACAAATTACCTTATTGCAGCTTTCAAGCCGGGTAATACAATAACCGATCGGTTGCAAACCGCGTCACAGGCTTTTTAAAAGAACCAGCTAAAAAACCTTGGTTCTTCTGAAATCGATCGGTACCGGAACACCACTGTAATCCCAGAAATAAATTTAAACAGAATGGGTCGGTTCCAAACCGGACCGACCGGAAAGAAACCGAAGAAAAGAACAATTTCCAACCTTTTCACAGACTAAAACACAATCACTACCTATCTACACACTACCTGTACCATAGACAGAGATTGGAAATCCAAAAATAACAAAAAATTATACGGTTTAAACCGAATGCTATACTTTTACTGAACCGAGCAGAGGAAATCTCTGGAGCGACTTCACTGTTAGGCGGAGTAAAGAATCTGACGGTTACACTGAGAAGCACCACAGACAAAGGTTTGAAAACTGAGAGTTTGCACAAAGTGTAAGCATTTAAGTGGGAGATTCCTGAGATTAGAATAAAAAAATACTCATGGCAGCAATGTTGTTTCTTCTTAAGAGATCACTCACTATGTTTACACTCTCTACCCTGTCTCCCCTTCCAGAACCTGAAATAGGTTCCTCATGTAAGAATCAATTTTTTAATTGAGGATGCTTGAGCATTACTCTTGCTGCTCCTACATTTATAAGTTTGTTCTTACTGATTACTTGATACATTTTCACAAGTCTGTTACAATTTGATTTTGTGTTTTTAAAAATTCTGTAACACTTTTTTTCTAAAAATGTTGGTAGCCTTTTTAACTAGTTTCGTTACCTGCCATTCCACTCTGTCTTCAAAACAGATCTGAGCAACACCCAGAGTGGAGCATGGATGCAGAGTTCAAACCTACATTCAAAATCCTAAAATTTACATAAGTTTGATCTCTGGGGCAACATTCTCAGCCGAGATGAGTGCATAAAGTGCAAACATAGTGAGATATCCCTTAAGAAGAAACAACACTACTACAGTGAATAGTTTTTTTTCTTTTTGTGTCTCCATGGACACCACATTCCTTTTGTCCTCCAGTATTGAGAATTTATGGTTTATGCTCTGCATTTTCACATCCAAATGTCTGAGCAATACAGCTGAAATCGTTGGCGCCCTACTATCTCCAGCCTCGGAGCTCAGGCTGCTTGATCCCACTGTGCCTGGCTGCTTCACAGGTAAAGCCTTCCCCGTCTCTTACTAAGCTTCCTGTTGAGGTCATCCTATTACCTAATTTCATAATCTTTGGTTCAGACAATGCAATTGTACAAGTACTGTCAGATGTAGGCACCCCCCCCCCAAACCGAAGAATTTGGCTTACAATTGCCATTTTAAGGTTAATTACCTTGTTATGCTGAAGCTTCTCCCACACACATTCTGCTCTGTCAGCTGTTGGTCAAGCCCCTACAATAACCGTTTTAATCATAACTGTGACAATTTTAACTAGCAATATTAACATTGCATCTTTATTTCTATGTCAGGATAACTTTTTTTTTTAACAACAGAGCACAATATCACAAACGAATTAAGTTTTCAGTCCCCAGCCAAACTGAGGGTCATGCCAACAAAACCCAACCCAGATGCCATAATACTGTGATACTGCAATAACTATTTTTTTTAGTTATAATATCATGACACCCCTACTCTTACACACCTCCGTTGCTTTGTGTGACACTGTGAAAAACTTGATCATTTCTTCAGTTATCATACAGCGATACCTCTGTTCTTACATACATTCTTGGTTTTAGAAAGAGCAGCTTGTACTCAAATTTGAATGTCAACTCATTAAAAGGGACACTGTAAACCTCTCAAGGCCTAAAACTGCCACCAGTTAAAAAAAAAAAGGGCACAGTATATGATTGCTCAGCTTCTGTATAATTTGCTGATGTAGCTTTTATTTTTTTTTATTCACTTCCTTTTTCTTAGCAGAAGTAAAAAAAACAAAATGGTGGCCTACCATATTGGTACATGTGTCCAGTGGACTGGTGATTATGGGTGTTCTCAGTCTGGAAGGAATGTAGGTAAACCAGCCCCAAACCTGTCCTCATTAAAAATAGATCTATTTATCTGCTGGAATTGTCCAGCATTGGCTAATGTCCTTCCTCCAGTCTAACTAATTAACTGGAATTTATACTCCTTCTTGTTAATCTATTTTTATTATTATACAAGTAAGGATGGCAGCTTATAGTGTATATTGACATGTTACGGCCTGTATATCTCTTATTGTGTTTTGTACATTGTGCTGACACTTCTGTTGATCAAATAAAGATGACTACTACTACCACTCCAGCGTTATAGACAAAAACATGTTTGTTCACAGTCCTTCAACTACTTCCACTGCAACCTTCCTGGAAACTGGCAACATCCCCACAGTCTAGCCACTCCTGATGCAGTGGGAGAAGAGACAATTGCTCCATGAGTGGCCGGCCTGTGTGTGAGCATTCCTAAAACTTAGGAAGGATAACAGTGAGACAGGGGTCAACCTTAACCTAATTTTGCACAAGCCAGCAGGGCAAGTTGATTTAAAACTGCACTAGCCCACAGATGGCTACACTAGCCCTCAATTACAATGGCAAATTTTTATCACTTATACAGGAAATGATGTAAGCCAAGAAATACTTTCATTATTGCACATTTATCATGCTCCCACATTGATTCCAGGTCCCCAGCAGAAAAAGACTGCAATATTATCACACACAGTGAGCCCCACCCAATTGTTTTGTACCACGGCCTCCTCTCTTCCTCTTTCTTCCCCCTCACCCACCAAACCAGAGGACATCACAATAGCAAATGTTCAATCAAGCAGTCCAAGCTCTGTACACACAACAGCTGACGTCATCATGCACCTCACCACACCATAACCACCACCACCCACAGGGAAATGAGCAGAGTCAGGCAGAGAAAAACACTCTCAGACCCCACCCTATAGTCAAGTTGAGACCTGCACTTCTGGAAGTTTTTGTACAGTCTCAAGTGACCCAGAAGCACATCTAAGATTTCTTTGGGGGCTACACAAACCTAAGGGGCTTGGGAAATAGAAAACTAAGAAATTTTTATTTTAAAATCATTGATTTTAATATACTCTGTCCCAACAATAACATATTTTCCTTTAACAATGTCCTTTCATCAGCCCATGCGAAACAGTACACATGCATAATGCTATACTATCTCTGTTTCTATACAGGATGATCTATGTACCCCCAGGAATTCCTATTTTAAGCTTTTAAATTATGTATTTTATCAAGGTTTATTTTTGTACCATACATGATCCAAAGCTTTATTTTTAGGATGAAAGGACATGTTGGGCGGGATAAGAGTGGGACTGTATGGATAATGATGGCTGGCATGGTCCATTTAGAAGAGCTGTGGACCCCCTACACTTGCCAGTAATGGCAGCTATGGATCTGTGGATGGTCACTTCAGAGTCTGGTCTGTAGTGGTGTCCAGGGAAAGAACAGAGTTAAGAGATTTGGAGGGGAGGGGGAAGTTATGGTGAGGATGGGATAAAACCCACTACCTGAAGGGCTGACCCTGTATACCTCCTCGCATTCTGTCACTGAAATGTTTGGTACAGACGCTCAAAGAAAATGAGGGGCACTGGTCTTAATAATAATATGGGACAAATTCCTAGACAGAGACACTTTCAAAAAACTGGAAGCTAGTGACTTAACAGCACTCTACCCTTGATCACACCCTGGACAATAGCTGAAAGTCCTAACAGTGGAGTGATAATGACTCACAGTGAGTCTTTTATGGGATCCCCTTCTTCAACTGCCAGATAACTGCAGCTCTTAATGAGCTGTTAATCATACCAGGCCATCTGGAACATTAAGAGAGAGCCTGCCAAAGTAGAGACTTTTTATTTATTTATTTATTTACGAGATTTACTAGGCAGGCATACTGAGCGGGGGACCACTCGTTTCCAGATGCAACCTGGGGACGGTTACAAGGGGTACACAGGACATGTATTTACAAAGTTTAAACATAAACATTTAGGTACACAGGTATTCACAATATTTAACCTAGGCGCAGAGTATATGCAAGGCAGAGACATTTAGGTACACAGGCAGTGTGAGAAAAACCTGTAACATGCCACGATATCAAAGCAATACAATAATACTTGAACATTTCTGACCCTAAGCTGCAGTAGGTGAGACATAAGCGGAGCAATCACAAAGCAGGGGGACATGGGGCTATAGCTCATGAGTGCTGGTAACAGCTGCATGTGTCAGAGAAATGTGCGTAGAGCAGCGGTTTTAGGAGTCTTGGGTTAGAGGTGAGCCTAGTGCCTGCAGGTAAATCATTCCAAAGTCTGGGCAGGCAATATTTGAAGGATGATTGTCCCTTGGATGTACGCATGAATGGGATTTGGAGGAGCCTAGAATCGGAGCTTCTGAGGGAGTAGGCCGAGGACGGTTGGGCTGATGAAGTGGAGCCAACGTAAGGGGGGGGGGATTCGGACCAGAATTTCGCTATGGCTCTGGAGCCGTGGATCAGTCTCTGGGATACAAGTGAGTGTAGGGCTAGGGAGCTGTATAGGTCACAATGATGGGTCATTGGGGGGGCAGTCCAAGATGAAGCGACAGAAAGAGTGAAAGAGGGTGTTCAGGCTGGCCAGGTTGGATGAGGGCGCAGCGCCACAGACCACGTCGCCATAATCGAGTATTGGGAGAATCATTTTAAGCACTAAATCCCTTTGGACCGTGGGGCGCATGCACCCTTTGTTGCGATATAGTGCACCCAGTTTGGGTGCAGTTTTGTGTGTAGCGATTCTATGTGGGCTGAGAAATCTAAGTGTTGGTCAAGCCATACACCCAGGTATCTAAAAGAGGTGCAAAATTCCAGGGAGGACCCATCCAGGGTATGGAAGGTGGGAGGAGCAGCTAGGCGTGAGAGTTGAGGTTGCGTGCCCAAGGTTAGGGAGACGGTTTTCTTAGCATTTAGGATTAATTGGTTGGACCAGAACCAATGCTGTATGGTACCTAAGTCCTGCTGGACTGCAGCGGACATGACACCAGTGGAGGGCCCAGAAGCATACAGTACGGTATCGTCCACGTACATTTGTATGGCTGAGTTTGTGCAGGCCTGCAGGAGGTCGTTTAGAAATATAGAAAATACTAACGGGCCCAGGACTGAGCCTTGGGGACCCCAGGGTGACTGGGAGGGGGCAGATATTTGGGATCCAATTTTTACCGATTGGAGTCTGCCAGTCAGGTAGGCCTGAAACCAGCTAGTGGCAAGGCAGGAGAGGCCTGCATCAGTTAGTTTTGCTAGTAGCTTGGGTGGGAGATGGTGTTGAAAGCCTTGGCCAGGTCTATGAAAATAGCCAAGGTGATGTGCCCCTTGTCCATTTCTGAGGAGATGTAATTTGTGAGTCTTAGGAGGGCGGTGATAGTGGAATAAGACTTACGGAACCCTGACAGATAAGGGGTGAAGAAAGAGGTAGGGTCAAGGTATTGTGTGAGTTGGGCGACAGCGAGATGTTCCTCAAGTTTGGCCAGTATTGGGAGCAAGGAGATGGGGCGGTAATTTACAAGCACGGAGGGATCTCCACCCATAGGGAGGGGGATAACAACTGCCTGCTTCTAAGCAGCTGGTATTTTTGGCCAGGGAGAATGAGAGGTTCAGGAGGTCGGCGAGTGGGGTGGCGATGGCGGGTGCTGATAAGTGGAGTAGTTTAGCATCCAGGCCTAAGGGGCATTTGGCTTTGTTTGGGTTGAGAGCCCGTAGTGCTTGTAGTACTTCGGCAGGGGTGACTGGACGAAAGGAGAAAGTATTGGCAAGGGGGGAGTTCTGGGATTTCAATAATGAGCTAGGTGTGGGTGGGGGGAGCTGGTGGTTTGGTAGGAGGGACATGGCGCAACTGGTAAAGAAGGTATTGAAGGGGGTGGCAACTTCTCTAGGGTCCGAGACGATGTTGCCATGGATGGATAGGGTTGGGGTTGGTGGCTGGAGTGAATAGGGATCTGATGGTTTTCCAAAAGTTTGAAGGGAGGCTAAGGTTGGAGGAAAGAGCTGACTTGAAATAATTTTGTTTGGCCTGCCAAAGTTTTTAACTTCATTAACAGCTATGAAAACCTGCACTAGTCAAGCCGGACAAGTAGAGAGATAGCTGCACTAGCCCTGGTCAATTTCATTTATTCATTACAAATCGGGTTTACAACCTTTGAGTCAGTGACTCATTTACAAAGGCACCTCGTCGCGAGGGGGGGGGCAGACATCAAGACAGTTATTACAGTGCAGATTAAAACAGAGGATAACATTACAAGTGCAGTAAAAGGAACATTTAACACAGCACTAGTGTTTGGGCTAGTAAAAGTTTGCAGTGTCAGTGGCTCAGTAGGTAGCACACTCGCCTCCGAGGCCGGGAGATCAGAGGGCTGTGGGTTCATTTCTCACATCTGGCACTTGGGTTAATATCCCAGTACTGACACTGTAGTGCAGTATGAGAGGGGTGCTGCACTTCTGAAGTGCCGTCTTTCGGATGAGACGTTAAACCAAGGTCCCATCTGCCTGAATTGGTGGTAGTTCAGGTGGATGTTAAAGATCCCATGGCACTTATCGAAAAGAGTAGGGGAACTTTTATTGGAAAAGAGGACTCCAAAACAGGCAATGAGACAGGTATACAAAACAAATATATACAAGAGCGAAACTGTACATCAGCAACTAAACAAAAACAACAAATAAAAACCTCATAATAACCAAGCAACACAATTAACCCATAAAAAAATACCTTTCACACGACCATGTCTACGAAAATCAGTATCATAAATTGTTTGTAAAGTAACAGTTATATTAGAAAGGAGTTCATCAAATGAAACCTTACGCTGTTGTGAAATCCAGAAACATCTAGATTGCCAAATATAAAAACGAATAACGGAAAAAATTAATAGCAAAGTGTCAGCAGGATACTTAGACCATTCACCCTTATGTGCATCATACAGCAGTGTACCACAGGAAAGAGATCGAAATAAAGGCTCATTCCACTTGGCCGCCAAAAAGGCCCAAAAAGCTTGGACATAGGGACACTGCAAAAAAAGATGTTCTTGTGTCTCTAACAAGGAAACACAAGACTCACGATTACAGTACCTATCACTAAGTTGTTGATGTTTATGTGAGTTACCTACTGGTAATCTGCCATAAGAACTCAGCCAAACACTATCCAAATAAAATCTGGCAAACGTCTATTTGAAAGTAACAAAAGAATATTTTCTAGGGACTGGGATGGACAATCAGGAAAAAGCAAAACATCAGGAAAGTCAGAGGAAACAATATAGTTATACAATTCCTTTCTATGCATTGTTTCTAAGTGAGAAATGGTAACTCTCCATTTCAATAAATGTCGAAAAATTTCCACACCATACTTGGGAATAAGGTGAAGTCTAGCAAAGGGAGTGGACTTCACTAATTTCCAGACAGGCAAACCTTTCCAAAACCATGATCTGACATAGGGAAACCAAACCTTCCAACCTGGCCGAAGAGGAGGACATAAATTATATGAAATAAAAATACTAATAAAAAATACCACTGGATGAACCATAGCTACTCCACCTTGTCTTAGACTCCTATAAGTATAACCACGTTTAATGGGATTCAATCTACTTCCCCAAAAAGCTTGGAAAAAACACTAAATAAGGGAGTAATAGAGACACTGGAGGTGGAAACACATAACTAATATATAGAAAAATAGGAACCATCAAAGTTTTAATAAGCAAGACTCGTTTTCTTTTAGCAATTTGTTTACCTTTCCATCTAGTAACCAATAACTGAGCCTCATTCAGTTTACGAGACCAATTCGCAGACGCCATATCGCCGGCTCCAAATTCAAGTCCCAGGATAGTTATTGGATCTTTAGAAATCGGAACACCCGCAAGAGTACCAGAATCCAGAATAGAGGAATTGCCCAAAGGAAAACCCCTACTCTTTACATAATTAATCTTAGAACCAGAAGTTCTAGAGAAGAGAGTCAGAACATCACTCATAATAGGGCCTTCAGTGACATCCGAAAGACAAAGAACCAAGTCATCCGCATAAGCCAAAATTTTAACGGGGGAGAGACGCTAGCATCAAGACGCACCCCTACCAAACCAATATTGGTACTAATCATACGAAGTAAAACATCAATAAAAAAGACATACAAAATAGGGCTCAAAGGGCAGCCCTGCCGCACACCATGTTTTACTGCTACAGGAGTGCCAATCCAGCCATTGACATTAGGTAGAAGAAATGCCGAATGATACAGAATCTTGATCCAATCTATAAAACCCTGCGGTAAACCACAGGCACGTAAAACGGAAAACAAAAACTCATGGGAGACCCAGTCAAAGGCTTTCTCCTGATCAAGACTAAGAATATAACCATTCAAAAGACCAGACTGGGAAGCAGTAAAAAGTTCACGTAGTATCAATAAATTATCATGCTGAGTCCTACCCGGTACTGAACATGTTTGGTAAGGGCTAATCAAGCTATCTACACACAAAGATAAGCGATGCAATAAAATCTTACTCAAAATCTGTAAATCTGTGTTCAGTAAACTTAATGTTCTCCAATTCCACAAATCTGCCTTAAGGCTCTTTTTGCAAAGTAAAATAACCAAAGCTATATTCATCGAAGGTGCTAATACTAAAGTAGACAACATCTGATTAAATACCCGTGCCAAAACAGGGACCAGATCTTCCTGAAAAGTCTGGTAAAAAGCAGCACCCCAACCATCTGTGCCAGGAGATGAATCTACATTCAGTGCAAAAATAGCATTACGTATTTCAGATTCAGTAATATCACATAACAACTGCTGACTGTCAGCCACTGACAACTGTGGTATCTGTAAGGAATCAAAATCAAACGAGCCATACAGAACATCAACATCTTTTTGATATAAGGAACCCAAATAACTCCCAACTACTTCAAGCAAGGCTGAAGGAGTCATAACCAAATCACCTGCCTCAGAGGTCAACTGCGTGATTAACTGTTGACTAACCCGATCCTTACAGTCTTGAAAAGGATCCAACGCACCCTTATGCAACTTCAAACCAAATCTGTGTTCATGGTCCAATGACTTGGCTCTATCATAACGATATTCAAACATCCGTGTTTTAACATGTCTAATTTGAACGCCATAATCAATCTTCTCAGTCTCCGTTAAAGAAATCAACTTCTGTAATTGAGATCTGAGATGTAAATATTCCAGATACTGTGAGGTGACCTTAGCACGAAAGATTGAAAAAAGATTTCCAATCCTTCTTAGTGTCTTCCCACCAAGAAGCCATATCCTCATACAGTTCAAAAACAGAGATTCGAGCACTCAATTCCTTCTTCAAAGCTGTCTTAAGAGACTCATCTGCCAAAAGAGAAGTATTTAATCTCCATAGATTCTTTTTACATCTAGGAGCCCCTGCCCAAGTCAAACAAACAGTAAGCGACTTATGATCAGAGAATTCCCAAACACGTAAAAAAAACCGAGGTGACCTGTAAAATAACTGAAAGAAAAATGAAATCAATCCTTGTAGACTGAGAGTTTTTAAAAAATGTATTCCCACCAGCAGAATAAACACTACGATAGGCATCCTTAAGCTGAGCCATGTCCAAAATCTGTAACAACTTATTAGAGTCACAGAATAGTTTTGACATTTTCAAACCCCTATCCTTAATACTAAGGGCACAATTAAAATCACCTGCCCAAAAAATCAAAAGAGAAGTATGCAGATAGGGGTGAATGTCTTTAAAAAGAGCAACATGTAGTACCTTGGTCTGTGGAGCACAAACATTTATTAATCTAAATCTTTCACCCCGAAAATTTATATCCAATAGTAAAGCCCTACCCAGGCAAATGTCTACCAATTTGGAAACTTTCAATGCCAGATTAGTAAATAATACCCTAATACCCTCACAAAGGGATTCCCCATTCTATAGACCAAAAAGAAACCCCCGAAGACCACAGGTTACGAGCTCGTTGCACTTCACAAATAGTTTTTAGTCTTGTATCCTGGAGACAAATAACATCACTGCGCAGTTGTTGCAAACAAGACAAAGCAGTAACCATCTTCCTATAACTCTTTATACTATTAACATTAATAGTGGAAATAGTCAAAGAATCCATAAATGTGAAGAAAAAAAGGGGAAAACAAAAAACAGGGCTCATGAAAAAAAAAACCTACAAATCACGGAACTTTTGAAACACGTCTACGTTGAGAACGTCTAGGAAGACTCTCAACCGGTTTCACGTCCCCGTCATCACCCTCTGAAAAATTGTCCGTGACTACAGAGGTCCTAGAAGAACGGTCTGAGTCATCACCTTCAGACTCGTCTCCAGCAACTAGGACAGCAAAGTTGTTACCCACTTTCAATGACTCAGAAGAACCACTACTGGGTAAAGACATAGGTGTATGACGAGTAGGGATAGTCTTTCCTGATCTATGTCGTTTCTTAGCAGTAACCGTTTTAAAAGGCAAAACAGGGGAGGGGGGAAGGGGCATCTCAGAGTGGTCAGATCTGTTCTGTAAATACAAGTCAGACGCAGAGGGCATAGACAGTATAGAGGGAGCAACTACAGGAGAAAGCGGGGCAGTTTGATCCTGCATATTGACTGAAACAGAATCACCCAGACCTACTTCCAAAACCTCTAAAGAGTGCGTATTAGGTACTGGAGACCTACGACGTATACCTCCACCAGTAGGGGGCGTTTCAGGGACGGTATCCATATGTTGAGCAACAACAATCCAGCCTTCTTGAGAAGGACAATCCTCTCTATTATGGGATGCCCAAGGACATTTGGCATATCCATGTCCGGTTTGTTCACATAAATTGCATTTGAATAAATTAAGGCAAGTAAAGGCCTGATGACCAAATTCAAAACAATGAGAACAACGAGGTGTGTCACAGACCGTATTAAGATGTGTCCTGGAACCACATTTAAAACAGGACTTAGGCTGACCAAAATAAAACAAACTACCTCTATCTTTCCCTAAGAAAAAACTATTGGGCAGATGCTGGGGCCCACTGTTCGTAGAAAAAAGTTTAACCCGTAACTTCCAACCCCCATTCCAAATCTTTTCACTATCAAGAATTGGTACAGGCCTATCTAAAACATCACATCTCTTATGCAACCAGAAAAGAATATCTTCTATATGAACCCCCTCATTACGAAACATGATAGTAATCAACTTAACCGCAGGTTTGGTTAAGGGTACAGCTAAAAAGGGAATCCAGAGAGGAGAGGAGAGTTCTTAACAGTATGATAAGTCGTCCAAAATAGTTCTAAACCTGAAACAGTTTTGAAGCTAATATCATAATTCGAGTTACCAATATGAATAAGTGCATAAATATCCGAAGACACAAACTTCATAGATCCTTTAAGTAAAGCTTTTGTAATATACAGTCGATCAGGCTGGTCTTCCAAGCCACCTTTATAAATCAGTCGTACAGCATTTCTACGGGGAGCAGGCTCACCCTTATTAGCAAATAAATCCGAAAGTTTAAAAGGGGGGGCCCCTAGCATTCTTCAATGAGTCAGGTTCGGCTTTTTCAGAAGCAGTAGGCAAAGTAGATGTCTGTACAGCCGACTTAAGACACTCCTGGAAGAACCTCAGCTGGAAAAGGTGGGTCAGGTATCAGTGATATAGCAGAAGCACTCTGTAAAGCAAACGAAGCAGCAGAGCCAGCTGCAGGAGAGTTATATCGTTTCACAACCTCATCAGTGGGGTCAGGTATCCATTTACCATCGGTATGTTTTAACCACCCAGCCTCTGTTATCGCCTTTTCAGGGGACCAGCCTTCACGAGGTTTAGGAGGTAAAGGGGAAAGGGAAGACTGTACAGAAGGAGAAAGCGCTTTAACTGACTCAATTTGAATATCACCCACCCTGAGAGGCACATCACCCTGCAGCACAGTGGAAACCATAGACACAGAAGATACAGTATCCCCTTTTAACACAGTACCAGTCATACCCAAACACTTCATGGCAAGCTTCGGAATCATAAAACTAGTTCCAGGCTGTGAAGCAACAGTACTCTGCTGACAGCATTCGTCAGGGATACGGGTGGAAGTGCTAGCTTCTCCAGACAGATTCAGTAGCACGACACAAACATCGGAGTTTAGAAGTGTCACTTGAAGCACAGAGAAGTACGGGAAGCAGACGGAGCCGAAACTAGTGAAACCATGTGCAATGTAGGAATTTCGCCTAACAACTGGGTTTTGCGACGTGTACATTGCTCCTCTTCCAAAATCACATCTTTCAACATACGTTCCTTATCGGTAAGCTCCTGTATAGTGCCATTATAAGAACTACTCATTTCCTGGGACTCAGCCTCGTCAGAAACCGCTACTGCAGACGAAACAAAAAACTCCTCAGGCAGGGAAGCATCCTGAAAGTCAGCAACCATATCAGCAGCCTCTAAGTCAATAGGAGCAGGGGAGGAGGCCCACTCCCCTGTCCCAGATACATCCATCTCCTCCGAAGGCTGAGCAGAAGTGGCCATCTTCCTGCAGACAGCCAAAGGTTCCCCCTCTGACGAGTAGGGGAATTTCCCCGGTGTCCTGGTCAAATTTCCCTCATTCACTAAAAAAAAAAAAATATCACCAACAGCTTAATCTGGTTCAAGGTCAGCTGGCATTCATCTGTATCCCCCTCCCCTGGGTCGTGCCTGAAAATAGGCAGGATCTGTCTAGTGCACTTACCCGGTCAACAAAAGCTAAATAAATAATAAATAAATAAAACAATGCCAAGATCAACCCCTGCAGTGAGAAGCGATGAAGGCTTTAAAACAAAACCTGTCTTGACATGATTAGGCCAGTAGCCATTTTTTCACTTTCTTCCAAGAAAAGGATGCAGGAAAAAAAATCAACCAGCTACTGTACGTCAACAACTTCTGCAGCAGCAGAGCAATAATAAAAATTTGTTTTTTGTTAACTAGAAAATTAATGCCAAAGGGGTCCTTTTAATTTTGCCCTCAATCTACAAAGGCCTTGCACTGGGTCTTTGCACATCTTGTGCTGAGATTCAAGTGACCAGGTCCCTATTTTCAAGTGCATTGTGACTGGCTTGGCACTACATGTGAAGGAAGCAAACCAAAAAGAGTTGAATTTGCCCAACAGGACAGCCTGTGCACCCATGATTTAAAAAACCTCTAGTGCTGCCTCTGTCAAATTAAACTGATCAAGGAGTTGTTTTTGTAGCTGTTGGTGACAAATAAAAGCTGCGCTCTGCCATATGGGTACTCCTTTTAACCGTCACTCAGTGATGTCTTTATCATTAAAATTACAGGTTAAATCAGCTACACACAGGCAAATAAAGGCATAATGAATACAGAAGGGCCTACACACTACTACCGCTGTACTAGCAATGCTGCCACTTCCCATTTTCAGATTTTACTGAAGCTGGAGTGACCACTGCTTTTACGACACGTCATGGGGGGATTCTTCAATTTAGCACTGCAGTAGTAACATTCAAAACTGTAATTATCATAAGAAACTTTCTCTCAGCATGACTGTCACATTTAAAAAATAATAAAAAAAGATGAACAGCTTGGCAGGATGCTACAACATGACCTTTATTATTCTCCAGCATCACACAGGTACTGTTTAAATGAACACTTTAACATAAAAATCTGCACATTTTTCAATACAGCCCTCTGGGAAACACCACACTAACACTTCCTTATATCTTTTTATCATCCTTTTGCAAACTATTAAAAAACTCATTTGAATTTTATCAGACGCCCAGCAGTGCTCAGTCATAAGGTTTTTCTTGGGGAGCCACAGTGATCGCTAATGAAAAAAAATCTAACTGGCTAAAAAAATGTTCAGGCCGTCAAATTATATACTTTGATTTTAAAATACTACTTATTTCTCAGAAAGCTTAAGTGCCCATTTACTTGGATTTAGCCTGGCAATACCTCTCACCTGAGCCTCATTATGAAGGACGTCCCTCATTTTACCAATCAGAACTGCTCTGTCCCACATGGAAAAGGTACTCCCCTACATACAAACTGTGCCGTCTCTTCATGTAATTTCAGACATCAAAGCAGTAATTCATACTAAATCTAGGATGCTTAATCAAAATTCCACTTTGCACACACATTGTAATAGAAACACTAACTACCACAGTGCTCTGAGAATCTCCATGTGTCATAATATAACCCACATTTTGAGGGCCAGTGTTTCACACCGAGTGGACTTAAATGTCCTGCATTTGACTGGCAAAAGGTTGATAGATATGCAGGTAAACAAACAGATATTTACGTGGCATGTGGGCACCGTTTTGCTTGTCATGTGGAGCACAGCGCACAGTGCCTAACTGATCTGAAGTTTAGGCAGAAATCGTCTGCAAGAAAAATTACCTTTAAAGGCCAACTAAATGAGGTAATGCTGCAGTGCTCGTTTTTCAAATCCCAGGGTGCTTCAGGCAGACATTTTAAGAGCTCTGCCTCATTACCTGAAAATCATGCATCCCACGTGTTTTTTGTCACACTTGAAATTTAGTAAACAAACTCTGGCTGTAACACACAAGTCAAGTAATGATTAGTATGAGGAAAGGCACAAACGGGTTTAATCACAGGAAAGGACAGTGACAACATGGACCAAAACAGCGAAAGCTGAAGCCTGTTCAGAAATGACCCCTCCGTTCCTGGGCCACTGGGCCCAAACTGACGTGCAGTATCTACAGAAATATCTGTTCTAAAGGAAGGGAAAGTGATCCATACAAAATCTGCTAACAGCTAGTTTTTAACCTAGAGGGTTCCTCTTGTGGCCCACAGTTCTTACACCGGTGGGTCAAATTTGACCCAAATCCCCTTCGAGCCATCTGGCCAGACAGCAGCACATCACTCACAGATAGTATTAGAACTCAAACACTCTTCCTCAGTAACATTATTGGATAGAACAGCCAGCACTCCTTTTATGGTAAGATTGCAGCAGTACCTTTAAACACTGGCAGAGCCAGTTTACTGAATTTCAAACAACAGAAAATGTTAGATACAGGAGTTTCAGATAATGAGACATCACTTATAAAGAGCAACTCTGTACTATAATAAAAAGCCTAAAAAACTAGATTTACACCAATTTATTTATTTTAGAGTTTTATTATGTTTTAACATTAGTGTTTTCTAGCTTTTTAAGTTTTATTTTTTCCCTGTTGTTGGTCTGTTAAATATTGTAGATCATGAAAGAAATTATTTCACTGAGTCTTTCAAAATATACCAGACTCTACCCTGCTGACCGCAGAATTGCTGCTTGTGACATCACAGTCTGTTGTCATGTTGCGAACTATGATGTCAAACAAAAGAGGACAGGGAAATGCTTTTTATACAGACCTTTTTGGAAAGACTACCAAAATGGGCTGTAAATTTTGGAAATGAACACTGACAATGAAAAAGAAGTATTCTCTAGTAAACGATAATAGCTATAACATCATATTTATGAAAGTACATGCTGAAGTGCAGAGCCGCTCTTTAAAAGTGCCTTGGGATCGGTTATAAGAACAGGCACTGCATTACATTTACATCTGGCTATCCTTTAATGAAATTTAAATACAGAGACAAACTTAGATGCATCAGGGAGATATCAACAGTTAATCTTGACATTTCTCTATTAACACTATTCAAGCTGCTTTTTGTATATAAAAAGTAATGAATGTTCTCTTTTAATTTTGGTGATGAAAATGTTACAATAGTTAATTCAGAAATGTAGAAAAGTATGAAGAAGATGTACTACTCCAAGAAGCTGCACTGCAGCACATTTTAAACAAAATAATTAGTCCGTAGCATCTCTAACAAAAAAAAAATTGCCTTGTTATTCAACTTCTAACACAGTAAGTTCCTTTTAACTGCAAAATAGTGATTTACTATTCTTTCACAACTCACCATGTTGCTTCTGTTTGGGGTTATACATTTTCCACCATCGAAAAATAAGAAAACCATCCTGTATTCTAAAAGGCAAAGAAAGACAAAAAAAAACTACTTTAAGCTGGGGAATTCTAATCATTAACTGATATGATCACTTAGAACAGGTTACTCACCCGTAACAGTAGTTCTAGGAGTGGTATATGTTGTTCATCCACACTTCTTGGC
Source organism: Neoceratodus forsteri (assembly GCA_016271365.2). Lineage (NCBI taxonomy): Eukaryota > Metazoa > Chordata > Ceratodontiformes > Ceratodontidae > Neoceratodus > Neoceratodus forsteri. The sequence goes on along the minus strand of CM057453.1, from coordinate 292,003,975 downwards.
AGACTCCAAGCAGTTCTCCGGGAAGAGGGAGGGAAGGCACACACCCCCTACAGAGGAACCAGAGACTGGAGAACGGAGGCCCCAAAACCAGCATCCCAGTGTGAAACAAGGTCAATGTGGTAATGGGTGATGAAGGTATTTGCTGACTTCCAGGTAGCAGCAGACAGGTGTCCTGGATAGAGATGTCCCTGGAAGCAGCCACCGATGCAGCAGTATGGCGGGTGGAATGAGCTCTTATCCCTCTGGGAGGCTCCCTGCTCGCCAACTCATAGCGCAGACCTATGCATGATGTAATCCACCCTGCAATGGTCCGTTTGGCTGCAGGCCTGCCAGAAGCGGCTTCAGCGTAGGTGACAAACAGCTGGCGAACCTCTCCAAGAATTTCCACCATTCTTTCCTTATAATAGGAGAGAGCACGTCTCAGGTCCAAAGTATGGAGCCTGTACTCGGCGTCCGAGGTGTAGTTAGGGTAGTATACCAGCAGAGTCAACACCTGGTTAAGATGGAACTCTGACACCACCTTCGGAAGGAATTTCGGGCCGGGGCACAGAACAACTTTGTCCCTGTGAAAGCCCAGATAAGTGGAGTCCACCGAAAAGCCTGGGGCTTCCCTGTCCTGGCTGACGTGATAGCCACCAGGAAGGCCATCTTCCACAACAAATGTGACACCTCACACTTGTGCATGGGTTTGAATAGCTTGCCCATGAGCTTTGCCAAAACCAGCAACAAATCCCACAGAGGTGGAGGTTCATGCACCGGAGGGTATATGTGATCTAGGCCTTTGAAAAAGCGCCTGACCACTGTCTCCTGCGCCAATGTCGGCTAACCGGCCCGCGCCCAGTAAGCAGAGATGGTCCGGATGGAATACCTTCCCCTGGTTCAGTGATATCAGGTCTAGGCATGTGCAAAGCCGCTCTGAGGGCCTGCAGCTGAGGCTGAGGAGATCTGGACACCAGAACTGGCGTGGCCAATCTGGGGCTACCAGGATCACCTTTGCCTTGTCCCTCCTCACCTTGAGTAACACCTTGTGGATCAAGGGAAATGGAGGGAAGGCGCAGAAGAGGCCTGGGGTCCACAGCCTTGAGAAGGCATCCCCCTGCAGCAAACCCTGCTGAAAGGGGTGGGCATGGAACAGCCTCAGCTTGGTGTTTTCCCTGGAGGCAAACAGGTCCACCAACGGTTTGCCCCAACGGGAAAACAGACTGTAAGCTACCTCTGGATGGAGAGACCACTCGTGGGATGTCTGGCCTATGCGGCTGAGAGCATCCACAAGCTGGTTCGAGGCTCCTGCCACATGAACGGCTAGGAGATCCACCTCCAACTGGATTATGAGGGTCCAGATGTGGAGCGCCTCCTTGCACAGCAGACGGGACAGCGTGCCGCACTGTTTGCAGAGGTAGTACATGGTTGTGGTATTGTCCATCTGGACTTGACCCCAGAGCTGAGGAGCGAAAGCTGACAGTGCCAGTCTAACTGCTCTGAGCTCCAACAGGTTGATGTGGCATCGGGATTCCTCGGGGGGTCCAGAAACCATGGGCCCTGCTGTCCCCCATGTAGGCTCCCCAGCCCATGAGGGAGGCATCGGTCGTAAGAACAACCGTTGGCTCGGGATGGACAAACGGGATCCCTTCCTGCAACTGGTCTGGGGCAGTCCACCACTGGAGAGCGTCCCACATCTTCTGGGTTACAGTGATCAGTTGGTCGAAATGACCGTGGTGCTAAGTCCACTGGGCAGCCAGCTCTCATTGGAGGGGATGCATGTGCCATCTGGCGCAATGGACCACTGAAGTGCACGCCGCCATTTAACCCAGAAGGTGCAGAAAGTCCCAGGCAGGGCGCAAGTGCCCAACCAGAAATGATCAGGCAAAGAAGGAGAGAACCTCCGCCCTGTCCACCGGGAGCCGAGCTCTGGCTTGACAAGATTTGAGCTCTGCCCCGTTGAAGCCTATCACCTGAGAGGGCATGAGTTCCGACTTGACCTCGTTGATCAGGAGGCCGAGTTGGGAGCAGGTTCGGAGAGCCAGATCTCTGGACCTCTCCACCTCCTGAAGGAAGGAACCTGCCAAGAGCCAGTTGTCGAGGGAAGGGTAAATTCGGAATCCTCAACACCAAAGGTAGGTTGCCACCACTGCAATACACTTGGTGAAGACCCATGGGTCCGATGACAGGCCAAACGGCATGGCTCGGAACTTGTACAGGGTCCCTTCGACCCTGAAGCGGAGGAACCGCTGATAGGACGGATGGATTGGGACGTGAAAGAATGTGTCCGGTGGATCCAGTGAACAGAACCACATTTCGCTCCAGGGATGGTATGTTCTGGTTCAGAGTTACTATCCGGAGGGTGCGGGACCTAAGATACTGATTCAGGTCGTGGAGATCTAGGATGGGGCACCAGCCCCCTGTCCGCTTGGCACCAGGAAGTACCTGGACACGAAGCCTGGGTCTGTAGGAGGATCCGGCACTGGAGCAACTGCCTCCTTGTGGAGGAGTTTAACTATGTCGTCTCGAAGAGTCGATTGAGTGCAAGCTGAGATCCTTTCCGTCCGAGGGGCGCAGGCTCGACTGGGAGGGTACTGCTCGAAATCTAAGTGCAGTCCCTGACCGACCACTTCTAGAACCCACCTGTCCGAGGTGATATCGGACCAGGCGGAAAGAAAGTTGCAGAGCCGGTCCCCCACGGGAGGACCCAGAACTGGCATGAACGGGTGTAAGGATGGCAACCCCCAACTCATCACTGAGCAGGCTTAGAGGAGGAGAAGGCTCCTGGACCTGCGCCTCGGCCTCCTTTACGGGACTGCTGAGGACCCTGCTTGGGCCACGGATGCCAAACTTGAGCCTGCTGACCTCCTTGATAGGAGGGCTGTCCGACTGCAGGGGAAGAGTGTTGAAAAGGCTTCTTCTTTCTCTTCTGCTGGTTCTTGCCCGAAGAACCTTTTGCAGAAGTGGCATCCAAGGTGGCACTGGACTGCTCTATGCATTAAAGGTGACTGGCCACTCCGGGACCAAACAAGTCAGTGCCTTGGAGGGGCACATCAGCTAACTTATGCTGAGTATCCACCAGGAAGGAGGAAAGTCTCAGCCAAGCCCTGCGGCGAATGGCCACTGCGGCTGATAAAGAGTGGGCACAGGAATCACCTATGTCCAAGGCTGTCTGGAGCTGCAGTTTTGCAACAGCAGAGACCTGCTTGACCGTGGTCTGCATGTCTGCGGGAAGGTGAAGGAGGACCTCGTCTAATGACCCCAGGAGGGCATGAGAGAAGTGTGCCATGATAACAGCTGAGCTGGCCTGATGAAGACCTAAGGAAGAGGCCGCATAGACCTTACGGGCAGGGTGGTCCATATTCTTGGACTCCTTGTCCGGGGGTCGGTCAGTGCCGGCCGAGCTTCCAGTACGTCTGAACACAGAAGCGGTCACCAGGCTCTCGGCCGAAGGGTGTTCTGTGAACCCTGCCAGGGACCCCATGGACACCGCGTACTTGCGGGCCACACGGACAGACTGTGCTGGACAGGAAGCCGGACACTGCCAAAGCTCAAGAACTAGGCCAACAATGGCTCTGGCCACTGGAAAGGCCTCCATCGGGGTATCCCCCCTTTTGAGGATATCCGTAAGGGGGTACTCTGCCTTTTTCTGGATGGACTCCAGGGGCATTCCGGTGGATTCGGAGATCAGGCGGAGAATGCCTGAAAGGAGGAAGGGCCTTCCTCCAATCCTGCCATGGACGACTCATCATCCCCAGGATGGAAGTGTAATCCGGTGATGTCAGAGTCTGAAGAATCGGGATATAACGGCCTCCTGCCTAGGTCTCCCTCAATACGCCGGAGGCGATGGTTATCGACAGACATCGGGGATGCCCAGTGTCTGTTCGGTCCTCTTTTCGAGGGAGTCCCTCCCTGAGGCTGCTTAGGTGGTGGTTCCACCAAAATCGGTGGACAGACCGAGGCAGGCCGAACCAGGACACGGCCCGTCCCCACAGGCGGAGGAACCAGAGAATTTGGTTCCAGAGGGGTCGGTATCGGCCTAGGAGGCGGGAGCCAAGTGATGGCTGGGGTAGACGGCGAAGCCGGCATCTGCCCGGACAAACCAGCTGTTGCCACATGAGGTCTTCATAGCAGCGATGGAGTTTCCGCCAAAGCCTCTCCTCGTCAGAGGAGGATGAAGACCTGCGGCGTCTGTTTTTGAATGTTTGTGTTTCCTCAGCCGATGAGTTGAGGTAGTTCTGGACCTCGACCGAGATTGGGCGGGCTGAACCGGCTGACTGGGAAACACCGGGGTCGGTGAAAACAGAGGGTCCGGAACCAGGTCCTGACTGGAGATGACAGCAGGCTGGGTCTCCTCATTAGGAAAGACAAGGATTGGAGTCCTTTCCAAAAAGTCATCAACCGGGTTCGGCGACAGAGGGTCGATTGGGTCGAGAATAATTTCCGCCTCATCTGCCACTTCCTCGGTCCCCTGGCCAGACAGGAGATCCGTGAAGCCGGCGGCTGAGGATGCGACCGAGGTCGAGACCACGTGTTCCTGGGACGCGGACCTTTCTCGGTCCCAAGAACGTCTTCGCTTGGACGAAGACCCAGGGTCCTTATCCCTCTTCCAAGGGCGGGAGGAGTGCGAGCCCGAGGGCGCCTCACCCCTGGTGGGGAGAGACTGGCGCAACTCCCTGAAGCAGCCCGAAAAGGTGGAGCCAAGGTTAAGTGGAATAAAAAAAGCTTCGACTGGCCAAAGCTTTTGCTGCTTCCTCCTCAAATGCCTTCATTTGTTCCAGCTGCTCGGCGGTCCCACAGCCGTGGAAACCGCCCACCTCGCCCCTTCGATTTCACTGGTGGGTTCCTTTTCACCGGTCTGTCTAGCTGTAAACGTGCCAAGCGGTTGTCCAGGACGTTGGTGTGGAAGGTCAGGCAAAAAGTGCATGACGAGGTGTCATGTCCGACATCTAGGCAATAAACGCACGTTAGGTAGGGATTGGTGCGTGACATTTTTTGGCCGCAGAGGCACCAGCGAAATCCGGGAGAAGATTTTTCCTCTATGTCCGATGCGGTAAAATCGGAATCGCTAACTCGAACGAGTTTTAAAGTAAGTTTCGGCAAAAACCGACGCTTTGAATCCAGGGCCTACGAACTGCCGCAAGAAGACGAGGGAACCTGCATCTTCCAGCGGAAAGGAAGATCTGGCATCATGGGGTGGAGCCGAAGTGGTTACCACTCGGGTGGGTCAGAGAAGCCAGCTTGAAAACTTCAGGCAAGATTTAAAGGGGAAAGGGACATGCCAAGAAGTGTGGATGAACAACATATCCATGCTCCTAGAAAAAAAATACATACTTTCAAATCCCCCTAAACCACAATCACAATAGTATTACCAACTGATCAAAAGCTTCCCTGCAATGCTCCTTTTACTCCAACAGGTGACAAAACAATGCAGTGCCTTTAGAAAAACAAAAATGTTATGTAACTGAATTTAAGCTCACTGTAAAACTAAGATTTTCAGGCTAAAAAACAAAAGTATTACCAAGCTCCCTTTAAGACTACAATATGTGAATACTACCATATATAAAAAAAATTGCCTTACCTCCCTTAAACAGCTAGTGTACCACCTAAAACTAATATTAGTTTTTAAAAGCAGCCAACCATTACCTTTTAAATCGGAGGTGCTTTTTCTTTTCCCTTTAGTTAAGAAGATTGTTTACTGGATGATTTTAGCGGTGATGTGTGGAACAACACTCTGCCTGGTAGCTGACATATCAAACTCTATCACCCCCCCCCCCCACAACTACCGTGAGGCTGAGGTTTGGGGCCTCCCCTGAAGCCCTTGCCTCTGTGGAAATGGTCCGGTACCGCCCTTTGTGGGGTTTGTCCCCATCAGGACTACTGGCAGTGCTGGACCTATCGAATGTGGGGACTGCTTGTGCAATTGGAATGGAGGAGGTGGTGGCGGCATATAATGGTGCCGTCACGGCCGCCTTTGATTCAATCACACCCGTCTCTGTCCCGACTCTTATCTACTCATAAGAGACCTCCCTGGTTTGATGGGGAACTCAGGGAGTTAAAGAGTAACGGTCAGAGGTTAGAGAGACAGTAGAGGAGATCTGGCTTGATGGAGGACAAACTGGCCCTGATGTCCCATTATAAAGATTATCAGGGGGCAATCTCCTGCAGGAAGGCAGAATTTTTGTCAAGGGAGATTGCTGCGGCAAGGAACAGACCAGCTCAGCTCTTCTGCATGGTCGATAGGTTATTACATCCTGCTTGCCTCCACGTGGGGGGAGCAGGTTCAAGCACTAGGTGCGAGGAGTTCGCTCTGTTTTTTGCCAACAAAGTGTCCGCTATCAGAGCCGAGATCTCCTCCACTGTTACTGAAAGGGATTGTGGGGTCTACTCTGAGGCACTGCAGAACACTCCTCCTGCCTGGGCTGAGTTTGATCCAGTTGGGGTGGAGGAGGTGGTGAGGGTTGCCTCAAAACTGAAGCCAACACATTGTGATCTAGACCCAGGTCCAACACAACTTTTGCTTGGATGTATGGACCTGATTGCACCTGTTGTTGCGAGACTGTCCCGAGTTCCTTGAGGAATGGGGTCTTCCCATTGGCCCTGAAAGAGGCCTTGGTTAGACCCCTATTAAAGAAATCCCCATTGGACCTAGACTGTCTCGCCAATTACAGGCCGGTCTCTAACCTCCCATTTTTAAGGAAGGTTATAGAAAAAGTGGTGGCAAGTCAGCTTGGTGAACGTCTTAATTCCTCCTCCACCTATGAGATTTTCCAGTCCAGGTTTAGGACTGGGCATAGTACGGAGACTGCCTTGGTGAAGGTGCTTAATGATCTCCAAATGGCGAGAGACAGGAGAGGTCATTCCATCTTGGTCCTCCTGGACCGCTCAGTGGCGTTTGACACTGTGGACCATGAGGTGCTACTTGACTGACTGCGGTTCTGGTGTGGCCTGTCTGGTAAGGTCATGAAATGACCTACAAGGTAGAGTGCAGAGGGTAATGATGGGGTTGGCCTTGTCTAGCCCGAAGCCACTTACCTGTGGTGTTCCCCAGGGGTCAGTCTTGTCGCCCTTACTGTTCACAGTGTACATGCTGCCACTGGCAGACATTATCAGGTGGTATGGGCTGGGTTTTCACTGCTATGCAGATGATACCCAGCTATACCTGTCCTGTGCACCAAGTAACCAGATGGTGGACTCTGTATTTAACAGCTTCCTGTCCGAGTTCCTGACTTAGATGTCCCATAACTGGCTAAGACTCAACCCAGACAAGACAGAGATGCTGGTGGTGGACCCGGGTCATTGTGGGGGGATGGGGTTTGTGGAGACCAGCTGGTCTTGTACTGGGGGGGCGCTGACCCCATCCAAACGAGTGAAGAATCTGGGTGTGATCCTTGGCAGCGGCATGACACCTGATGCTCAGGTGTCAGCCGTTAAGAGTGGATTTTATCATCTGAGGAACACTGCCCATATTCGGAACCTGTACCCCCCCCCCCCCGAGGACCTAGCCTCACTAGTACATGTTTTTGTAACATCCAGACTGGATTACTGCAATGCCCTGTACCTAGGGCTATCTGGAGGTAACTTCCGCCGACTGCAGCTGGTGCAGAAAGCGGCGGCAAGGTTATTGATGGGTATGCGTAATTGTGATCATATCATACCAGTGTTCTGCGAACTGTACTGGCTGCTGGTTAGGTGGAGATTGCCTTCAAGGTCGTATTATTGGCCTATAAAGCCCTTCATGAAGGGGGATCAGTCTACCTGCAAGAGCTCTTTGTGCCTCACCACCCGTCCCGAGCTCTCTGTTCCACTCAGGATTGTCTCCTGGATATTCCTAGGGTTAGGTTGCGCCACTCAGGTGATAAAGCGTTCTCGGTAGCTGCACCTACCCTATGGATCTACTACCTAAACAGTTACGGGAGGCACCCTTGGTGGATACCTTCAAAAAAGGTTTAAAAACGTATTTATTTAACCAGGCTTTTAATTTTTAGATAATTGAGTTTACTGGGATTGATTAGATAGATAAGTTTTATTTATTATGTCTGATTGGATTTTAGTGTTGCTTTAATTGTATTTTTGTATACTTATAAAACGTTCTATTATACTGATTGTGAAGCGCTCAAGAGTCCTTGGAAAAGAGTGCAATACAAATAAAGTATCCATCTATCATCAGCATTGTGACCTCACTGTGAGATCACTGCTGCCTAGGAACAGTCACTCAGCAGCTACCAGGTTAGTTACCTGTGATGTCAGTGTCAGTGAGATCACAATGCTGATAATGTAGTGGGAAGGATAGGGATATGTCAGCTGTCAGGCTGAGAGCTGTTCCACATATCCAGTACAATATTATCACATAGAAGACTTTCTAATAAGCAAAAGGGAAAAAAAACAATACTTCAGAAACAAAAAGTTACAACTGACTACTACTTTAAATTTGTAATTATTCCTGGCTGTCGTTTTCGGCTCCACTAACTCTTCAACTTACTGTTCTACAACCTACAGTATGTGAAGAATAGACTTTGACAGCAGATAAGGACTGCTTGGCCCACCTAGTCTGCCCATTTCCCTGCCTACTGGATGAGCTGCAGATCTTGGTTTTACTACCAACAGCCTTCTTCCTACCCACCAGATTTGCTTTATGTCTGTCCCTTGCATTCTTGAATTCCCCCACTGTTTTTGACCCCACGACCTCCTCAGGAAGGCCGTTCCATGTGGTCACCACCCTCTCTGTGAAAAAATACTTCCTCATATTATGCCTGAGCCATCCCCCCTCGATCTTCAAATTGTGTCCCCTTGTTCTTGCACATCTCTTTTACTGAAAGATGCTACTCTCTTGGACTTTGTTGATTCCCCCCCCCGAGGTACCTGAAAGCTTCTATCATGCCCCCCTTTCCCTCCTTTCCTCAAGGGTATACATAAAAATTCCTTTAGTCTCTCTTCATATGGCTTCTGTTGCAGACCCTGTACCATTTTAGTTGCCCTCCTCTCGACAGCCTCCATTCTGTCTATGTCCTTGCAGAGTTGGGGTCTCCAGAACTGCATGCAGTACTCCAGATAGGGTCTCACCAACTGTCTGTACAGAGGGATGACAACTTCCTGTCTTCTACTGGTGATGCCTCTCCCTGTACATCCCAGTATCCCCCCAGCCCTCCTTACTGCCTTCTCACAATGCTAGCTTACCTTTAGGTCATCTGATATGACTACTCCCAGGTCCCTTTCCATTGTTGTTGTTAATACTCCTCCCCCCTCCCCAATTGTGTACTCTTCCCCTGGGTTTTTGTTTCCCAGATGCATTACTTTGTATCGAATCTAAGCTGCCATGCTTACTGCCACGAAGCTCAAATTCTTTTTACAAATGTTTTTATAAAGAATAATTCTACTCCTGAAGAATCACTTCAGTGTTTCAAGACTATTTTATAAATTCTGAGCATTATAGAGTTCTCTGGATAAATTTCAGGCAACTAGCGCTGAAATAACAGCTCCCCCGTGAGTACCCTGCTTACCTGATAGACATGTCCTCTGTGATATAGTAAATATCACGAAGCATGACCTTTCCAGACAGAACGGAGAATGAAAAGGAACCTAGTGAAAAGAGAGAGACAAGGTAGCATAAGATGCTTGTTAAAAGGGCATTCAAATCAAATTCACACTGCTCTTTGTTCTGGTTAGAATGATAATGATAATCAGGTCTGCAACGCAGACTGACTTCATATTGCATTTCCTTCCCCTGCTCCTAAACAGGTTAAATCTATAGTTTACTAGAATGTTATTTAAAAACATAAAATTCTTTGACTCTCCCACTAAAAGCATTGCATCTCAGAGAATCAGAATGTCTTTGGTAACCGAGTAAGGCCCACTAGGCACAAGTGCCTGTTTTCAGGGGCGACCTGGGAGCACTGGGTGGTTAAGTGACTTGCTCAGAGTCACACAGTATGCAAGCAGAGGTTGTGAGAATCAAACCCAGGTCTTCTCTGCTGTAGAGCTGTGAAGCTGGGGTCCTATGTCTGATATCCACCCCTACCATTTACTCACTCTGTATTTATTTGTAATGCTTTGACCAGGAAAGGCATACTGAGTTGTGACAGCTGGTTTCCAGGGTATCCTAGGGGTGGGTTACATAGACCTGTTTTATTGACACTGGGAATTATGGCCAGAACACAGGAAAATCCTCTACTCTAACAATAAGTGCCATGGGATCTTTCACTTCTACCTGGATAGCCAACAAAGATGAGCAGAAGAAATTTGGTTTGACATGTCATACACAACACAGCACCTCAACAGTGCAGTGCCCCCCCTCTTCCTGCATCACAGTGCCACTACTGGGTATTAGGCTTAGCCCAAATTCTTGGTGTGGGACTAGAACCTACGGATCATCAGGCCCCTGAGGCATGTGTAATTTTTGACCAGGAAAGGCACATTAAGCTTAAACAGCTTGTTTTCAGGTTATTTAGGAAGTTGTAGTTTGAAAAAAAAAAAAGCTGTTACATACTTACCGTAACAGCAGATCTGTGAGAGAATCTCTTCCCTTAAGCCACACCTTTGGAACTATACATGCGTCAGTGCTAGGACCACACAGAAACTTCTGCTAACCTGCGGCCGCCCATGACAATGTCACACGTTATCGTCTACGTAAATGTGAGTGGCCCCATCTATCCTCAGTTCCCTGCCAGAGATTATGCTCAGAGGACTCTCTCTCCTTGGGGAACCAGGAGGCTACACCAGTGCCTCTGATATTAGACAGACACAGAAAATTCCCAAGGCAGAATTGGATGTCATATTCCCCTACAGCTGATAAAAAGAGGGAAGGAGGGAGGTCCAGCATGGCCTAACGGAAGAGGCACTCTCAGAGATCTACTGTTATGGTAAGTATGCGACTGTTCTATCTTCTTCAAGAAGAAAAAATTACTTACCATAGTAATGTTGTTTCTTCTAATGGAGTCTTGCTGTATTCTGACAATATGCACTTAGCCCCAGCACTTTGAACTGCTCCGGAGGGTAAAGGGTTAACTTTATGCAAAGGCATAGAACGTTGAGCTAGAACTTGGTTTTCAAACCTCTGTCTGTGGTACTCTGAAGTGTAACCATCAAATTCTTATGAGCACTAAACTAACTAATTCAATAGGTAGAAATTGTTTCTAAAATTTTTGTGCCCAGTGGCAATAACAGATTTTTAGGGTCAATAAGACTCAACTCGAGAACCCCAAAAAGAATATAAGCAGGTAGTGAAACAACCCAAAAACATTCATAAAAAACAAAAACAAAACAAAAAAAAAAACAGAAAAAACCCTTAAGATAGAGGCATGCCAAGTACACCTCTGGGGTGCAGCACTGTGCCTGGCCCACCACATCCCAAAACTACTAGGTTCCAGGAGGAGAGGCAGGGAGGGAGGTCAGAATCTAGCAAGACTCCATTAGAAGAAACAACATTACTATGGTGAGTAATTTTTTCTTCAAACAACATGAAGTCTTGCTGTATTCTGACTATAAGCAGACTACCAAGCAATATCCCCTTGAAGGAGGGAGTCACAGAACCTATTTTGGGAACAAGCTCTACAGCACAGCTGTGCCAAACCTAGCATCACTTCATGACTGAATGTCCAGAGAGTAATGCTTGGTAAATGTGTGAACAGATTTCCAGGTGGCTGCTTTACAGATGTCCACTATAGGTATATCTCTAGCTGCTGCGACCGGAGCAGCTGTACCTCTGGTAGAATGAACCCTCAGGCCGGGGGGGGGGGGCTCTTTCCCAAGCTTTGAATAGCAGAACTGGATGCAGGAGACAATCCACCTGGCAACTGTCCTCTTGGTAGCAGGTTTGCCCTTTCTCACTTCTCCATAAGTGAGAAACAACTGAGAACAGTCATTCCTATGGGCTTTAGCATGCTCCAGATAGTAACTAAGAGCCCTCTTTACATCAAGACTGTGTAGTCTTCTCTCCCCAGAGGAAGAATGGTCAGTGAAAAATACAGGCAATGACATAGACTGATTCAAGTCAGAGTCTGATACCACCTTAGGAAGAAACTTCCTTTTGGTGTGAAGGACCACCTTATCCCTGCGAAATGAAATGAAGTTTGGTTCCACTGATAAAGCCTGTAATTCACAGATTCTCCTGGCAGAAGTAATGACTACCAGGAATACAGTTTTCCAAGTCAAGTACTTCAGCTCAGCTAAGGATAATGGCTCAAAAGGAGGCTGTATATGCTGTGCTATGCAGATATTCAGATCCCAAGAAAGGGTAGGATCCCTAAAGGGAGGATACTAAACCCTTGAAAGCATTCTTGAAAACTGGATGAGAAGCTAGGGAAGAACCCTTACCAGCCAAAAGAAAAGCAGGCACAGCTGCCAAATATACCTTGAGAGTAGCAGGCCGGAGGCCTAAACTATTAAAATGCAGCAAATAGTCCAGTACAGTGGCAATGTCAGCCAAGTCTAGTTGAACATATCTCTGGGAACACCAAAACCCAAAACTTTTCCATTTGGCATTATAAGTCTTTCTGGTAGCAGATTTCCTACTAACCTTTAAAATGTCCACAACCGATTGAGAAAGGTGTAGGCTTGCATACTCTAGCTCTTCCAAGAGCCAGACCTTGAGCCTGAGAGTCTGAAAATTGGGGTACAGGATCCTCCCCTGTGAGAAGATAAGAAGATTGAACTGTTTGGGAAGACACAGAGGCACTGTTACTGACTGTGACAAGACAAGAGGGTACCAAGGCGGTCTGGCCCAGTCTGGAGCCACTAGAATCACCTTGCAGGGCTGGGACCTGATCTTGATCAGGACCCTGAATATCAGAGGAAAAGGAGGGCTTGCATACAGAAATCTGCTTGTCCAGTTCAGCAAGAGAGCATCCTGAGGGGACAGGACCCAGAAGGGGTGGTCTGCAGCAAAAGAGAGGAAGCTGGTGATTCTCCATGGCTGCAAAGAGATCTATCTCTGCAGTGCCCTATCTCTTGAAGATGACCTGAAGAGCTAGATGGTTCAGGGTCCATTCGTGGTGACCCTGGGAAATCCTACTGAGAGCATCTGCTAGAATGCTGTCCTTCCCTGGGAGATGCACAGCCATCAGGGAAGCCTGAAGGGAACAGGCTAAAGACCATATCTTCACGGCCTCTGTGCACAAGGCCAAGGACCAAGCGCCTCTCCCTGCTTGTTGATGTACCACATGGTTGTGGTATTGTCTGTCCTGATCTGCACCACCTTTCCTTGAATAACAGCTGAGAATGTCTGAAGTGCTAGAAAGACAGCTCTCAATTCAAGAACGTTTATGTGTAGAAGGGAATCCTGGTGTGACCAGGTTCCCTGAGCTGTAAGCTGATCTAGGTGAGCCCCCCCAACCTAGTAGGGAGGCATCTGTGGTGAGAATCACTGAAGGAGCCCGACTGATAAATGGGACACCATGTCGCAGACTGCCCTCCTCCAGCCACCACTTGAGGGCCTGAACAAGAGTTTGAGACACTGGAACCAATTTGGAGAGAGGGTCTCTTTTTCTGAGACCAATAAGATCTGAGATGAAACTGAATATCTCTCATCTGAAACCCTGCTCCCTGGACCACAGCTGTGGAAGCTGCCATGTGGCCCAGCAACTGTAGAAAGTGTCTGGCTGGACGAGAAACTAGAGAACGAAAGGAGGAAGCCAAAGTGACCAGGGACTGGACCCTTGAGTGAGGGAGAAATGCCCTTGCCTGAATAGTGTCTATTTCTACCCCATGAAGGTGAGAAGCTGGGCTGGTTCTAGAACAGATTTTTCTAGGTTCAGGATGAAGCCCAAGGATTCCAGAAGTCTTTGAGTGACCTCTAAGGCTGACCTGACTTGGTCCGAGGACTGGTCCACTAGGAGCCAATCATCCAGGTATAGGAACAGAAGGATACCCTGTCTCCTGAAGAATGCCACCACTACTGCAAGACACTTGGTGAACACCCTTGGAGTGGATGTTAGGCCGAAAGACATAGCTCTGAACTGGTAATGGCCTGAGGGCAACTCGAACCTGAGATACTTTCTGCAGGAATGTCTGACAGGTATGTGGAAGTAGGCATCCTTGAGATCCACAGAAGCTAGCCAGTCTCCTGGTCTCAGAGAGGGAAGAATTACTCCCAGAGTCACCATTTTGAATTTTGGTTCTGTCAAATGTTTGTTCAGGTACCTTAAATCTAGGATGGGTCGCCACTCCCCTGTCTTTTTTGAGGTAAGGAAGTATCTGGACTACAATCCTTTTCCCCTGTGACGAAGACGTACCTTCTCCACTGCTTGCCCGGAAAAATAATGAGTTGCAGTTGAAAAACTGACAGATTTGAACTTTTAACGAACCGAAGCGCAGGAGGGATCTCAAGAACTACTTCACTGTTAGGTGGAGTAAGAAATCTGACGGTTACACTTCAGAGCACCATAGACAGAGGTTTGAAAACCAAGCTCGAGCTCAACGGTCTATGCCTTTGCATAGAGCTAACCTTTTACTCTCCGAAGCAGTTCAAGTGCTGGGGCTAACTGCATATAGTCAGAATACAGCAAGACTTCATGTTGTTTGAATATCTCTTCCCTTATGCCACATCTCTGGAATGAGTTCCAAACAGTCCCACAAGTCAACTGGCAGGATGGTGCAGTCTGTTCATGCCAACAGGCCTTGTAGAATAGAAGGGCTGAAACCCGCTGGTCTATGAGAAACAATGACCAGATTGTAATGTTTAATAAAGATGTGGACAATACTCCAGGTGGCTGCAGCACTGATGTCAGTCGCAGAGATATTTCTAAAGCAAGCAAGAGATGAGGCCACACCTTTTGTTGGAAAGACCACGAACAGCACGAGGAAGTTCTGTACCATACTTCCTGTAACAGAACATAACATAACACGATGTGCTAGCCATTTGGACAAGCACTGTTTTTTTTTTTTTAAATTCATTTTTATTGACAACATGCGGGTACATAGTCATTGTACAATTAAAGTCATACAAATACAGGGGTACTTTCCATCCAATAATACTTAATCATTGATTGCCTTTCTCATAAAGATCCAAGGATACCCAGGTTGTTTATTATTAACCGATTGTCCAGTATCTCATTGAAACAGATTATGAGCTACCACCACCCTCTCCTTCCTCAACCTAGCCCCTTCTGGCATTTTATCTCTTCTCCCTTTGTTAAATAAGCCTCTTACTTCAGCTGGTAGCCGCCCAGAGCCCAGGTTTTCATATTTATCTAGCCAGGTGAACCACCTCGTCCACCTATGCACAAATACATGTGTCTGCAGGTTGATTTTAAAGGTTAGTTCTTCCAGGGTTGAGATTTCTTGTACGATTTGAATCAAAGTTCTGACAGCAGGTGGCTCTGGGTTCAACCAGGCCCGGGTAATAGCTTTATGTGCTGCAACTAGTATTATAGCCCAGAGGTATATTGAGTCAGGGCCTCTAATTCCACAGGGCGGGACGCCCAGAATCGCCTCTGACCACTCTAGGGGGGCTTTCAAGCATGAAGAGAACGTGCAATATCTTGGTTACCTCAGACCAGAAGGGCTGTACCCCGGGACATGCCCAAAAAATATGCAGATGATGAGCATTGTCATCCCCGCAAAGTCTCCAGCATGTTTGGGGGCGTGTCGGGTCTCTCCTATGCAGAAGGGCTGGGGTAAGAAAAAATTGTACCCTTATTTTCCAACTAAACTCTTGCCATAGTGGGGATCTAGTTGTTTTAGTAGCTGTATGGAACACCTTGTCCCAATCCACCTCCCTGCCCTCTGCATCTGCCTCCCTTAGCCAATTTATTTTAATATTTTCTAGGGGGGTCTCTCCTCAGAGCCGCCATTGCTTTATATAGAATTGATATGTGTCCCTTCTGGATTTGACCAGCCATCAGGCCTCTCACGCATTCAAGGAAAGGGTAGACACAATCTGGGTCCAGATCCTTGTCCAGGCATGCTTCAATATGAGCTCTAACTTGTAAGTATCTGAAGTAGTCAGATTGACGGAGTTCATATTTATGTTTGAGAGTTTCAAAGCCCAGGACCATGTTCCCCTGTGTGAGTTGTCTAAAACTGGTCAGACCCTGCCTGCCCCAGGCCTTAAAAGTATGGTCCAAGCGAGTTGGGATAAAGTCTGGAGTCCAAGGGATTCTGCACAGAGGCCAAAGAGACCTTCTGATGCCATACTTCTGCCATACCCTTCTGACGGCAGCCAGTGTATTACTGACAACCATCAGTGGGGGTGGGGGATCTATTGTGGAGCCCCAGGGGAGCATGACCCTAGCTTCCAATGGAGGCCCGCGCCCATCTTCCTCCCCCTGTTCCATCAGTTTCCAATTAGATGCATAAGTTGGGTCTGACCACTGTAGGGCCCTCTTTAATTGTGCAGCTAAATAATAATCTTCTAGGTCAGGGAGTGATCGGCCACCTTTTCCCTTCTGCGTCTGCAAGATACGCGAATTGATTCTTGCTTTTTTACCACTCCAGATAAATCTTGAAATCTTCCTATGCCATATCTGAAATTGCATTCTATTTATTTGGATCGGGAGACTCTGAAACAAGTGTAAGAACCTAGGAAGAATATTCATGGAAATTGATTGTATCTTGGCATGGATGGGTAGATTCATTAATGTCCATTTCTCAAGGTCTTTTGCTATCTGGTTTAATAAATGGCTATAATTCACTTTAAACAGTTGCCGTAGGTGTTTGGTTATATAGATACCTAAATATTTCATCTTACTTACTGTCCAGTCTATTGGGAGCATTTCCTTTATTTTATTTGTAAGTGTATAATAAAAACTGGACAAGCACTGTTTTGATACATACAAGGACACCCTCTTTCCTGGGGTGAATGAAACAAATAGCTGAGAGGACTTTCTGCAGTCCTTGGTGCGAGCAATATAGTATTTTAGGATTCTACGTACATCCAAAGTATGGTGCAATGCTTCACCTTGATTAACATGCTCTGGATTATAAACTGGAAGGTGGATGGTTTGATTTAGTGTGAATTCGGACACCACCTTTGGCAAAAAAGGAAAATTACATACTCACTGTAATTGTAAATCTTCCTGAGTATCTTCATCATTCATAACTGGTGGGTCATAGCCGTAGGCGCCGGACCCTCACGGGAGCGTTAGCTTTAAGAATTTTTGGCTGGCAGAGCTGATATCTGGGAAATCGCCTCCCAAAAGGCTGACGTTTTGCATGGCACTCGCGGACTGGCAAGTAATCAACGCTGGCTCCCCCTAGCACTCAGTTCTGTTCACCGGAGAGAAGAAAGAAGAAGAGAGAAATATGAAGGGAGGAGGGCAAAGGGATAGAATAAGGAAAAGAAGAGAAGAAAGTAATAAAAGCCATAAGAAGGAGAGAGAATAGAGAGAGGGAAAAAGGATATTGCTGGACGGTTTGGGTGGTGTAGGGGGACCAGAACCTCTGGGGGATACCATGGGAAGGAAGAAGATGGTAGGGAGACAGAAAGAGACAACTCGATCTCCTCAGATTTGTAGCAAGGAGAGCTATGTGGTCCAACGAGGTTTAGGGAGATAAGAAGAAGCAGTAGAAGCACAGTAGAGCTTCCATAGTAGTCTGTAAAAGAGGCTGTGCACTAAACTAAGTTTGCCTGCTGATTCTGTGGCAGATTTTGATTTCTTTTCCTTTAGGATAAGGAACTGGGCATAGAAGATAAGGAGCTATGAAGGGTTTGAAACAGCCAAGAACCCAGCTCAAGGGCAACAGCTCCAACCCCTCCAAGAAAGACTATGATGCAGCTTCGCAAGCTCCCCAGAGGTGTAGCGGCACCTCTACTAACAATACTTGAACGAAGTGGCCCATAGTCGGTATCAAGGAAACAAAAAGAAATGATAAATAAGGGACTAGTGTTCCTCTTGGTCTCCTAGCGTAAATGGAAAAATCCGGAGCCTCCCTCCTGAGGCGACAGGGTAACTCTCTCTCTCACCCTTTTTTTTTTTTTTTTGCTGTATAGGAATAAGAAAATCAGTGTCTTACGAGAGGGTCTGAGAAGATCCCTTGAGTAAAACGTTTGGAAAACAAGGTTGGTCCTGTGGGATCTAATCGACATGAGGGTAAGAAGCATAAAACCCCTCTGGTGAGAGAGAGGGAGAGACACAGAGAGAGAGAAAGAAGCAGATACTGCCCTATGCGAAACAGAGCTAAAGCTAAACTAAGCCTGTTTCAGCTTGTTTTTGTCTCCCTACATCCCTTTAGGGTTTGCCAAGAAAACTATGTCCTGTGAAGGGCCAGAGAGAAGGAGGGAGGTGGTATACCCCAGAAACCTGGTCCCAATGGGAATGAAGGGAGGGAAGGAGTTATGAATGGTGAAGATACTCAGGAAGATCTACAATTACGGTGAATATGTAATTTTGCTATCTTACCTGAGTCAGTCTTCACCATTCATAACTGGTGACTCAGAGTACCAAGCTACTACTCTTGGTAGTACCTGGCAAACCCTAAGGGAAGCAATCCCTCAGTCTCCTGTGGGGGAAAGGAGGCAGGGGACCCTTACAGCTCTGGTTGAACCCATGATTGGTCAGTGGCAGGTGGAGATTCCCACTGCCTGGGAGATGGAAGGTGCCCTGACAGCTCGTGCCTGACCCTGCAGAGAAAAATGGGCCCCCTGGAATGGCATGGCAACCACCCTAGTCCAGGTCAAGGGTGACAACAGCGACAGACAAAGCCATGCCATCTGCCTGATGCAGACTGCTGTTCCCACCAACCTGGAAGCCACCATGTTGGCATCATATGGTGCCCTCACCTGGTGTCTTGCTAGCTCCAGGCCCCTCATGGAAAGCGCAATGGCTTATCGGGTTGCCTCACTATCAAGCAGGGATGCGAGGATCTGCCTCAGTGCCACCCACAGGTGCCTGGGTTAGGCTACCTGGTGCACTGAAATGCACATAAGGAGTCGCACTGCCAAGAAAACTCTTCTACCACAACAGTCAAACTCAGCCGAGTTGGACTCTGGAGGGCGGTCGTGACAGTGGCAATGATGCCCAGAGGGGGTGTCCAGTAGTTCCAAACCCAAAGTGGGTAAAGCAGCTCCTGAGACCCAGGCATGCACACCTGTGCTGGCAGTACCTCAGGCTAGAGAAGGGCAGAGGGTGCTGCCAGGCACTGTGCAATCCCTAGCAAAGGCTTGAGGCCACTGAGGGATCACTGAGGATTCAGAGCTGTATTCCCCTATGAATGACAGCATCATGCGCACAGGATTGCGTCCAAAGAATCGGGAAAGGGATCACGTGGTGCAGGTTTCATGGTGGCTGCCTGATTGAGTTGTTCCAGCCTCCCGCTCCATTACAAGCCTATTACACGCCATTAAGAAGGAGTTAGACCAAGTGCGATCGCTAAGAGGTGTGCCTGAATACTGCCAGGGCACTCTGCAAGGTATTCCGGAGTCGATGGATGCGGAGATGAGAAAACCCCCGCCGAAACATACCTCGCCGCATCCCCAGCTAAGGCCTTGCCGAAAAGCCAGAACCTCTCCGCAGGCGGAGGCCTAGAAAGTGAAAGCGCAATCCAGACAAGGAGCTCCTGACGCTGGCGCACTTTAGCGGAGTTTAAGCTTCCGCATTAAGCTGTGCACAGTGACCGAAGAACTGAAGGCAGTGACACAGGCGTTGGAGGACTTATCTCGTCAAACGGGAGACACGGAAGTCAGGGTCGCCTCACTGGAAAAATGGATGGAGAAATGCGAGCCTGAGCTAATTCAACTAAAATAAAAAATTAATAAAATGGAAATGAAAATTGAAGATCTGGAGGGAAGAAGCAGGCGTAACAACATGATAATTGTGGGTCTCCCTGAAAAGGAAGAGGGACCCGATGCAATCGTGTTTATTCAAAAGTTCCTCCATAGGGTTGCTAGCCCCACGCCCTTCGGTGACAACTATACGATAGAGAGGGCTCACCGAGCATTAAGGGCTATGCCTCCTGCCGGCTCCTCCGCCGCATATTGATTTTCCGCTTCTCAAACTACCAAGAGAGACAATATGTTCCACAAAAAATCAAAGATCTTAAGGAAGTAAGGTGGGAGGGACTTGCTGAGAGTTGCCCAGGATCTCCCACTAACTGTGCGCCAAAGGAGAGCGGAATATCATCATCTGGTCACCAAATTGATAGCCGCAGGCATTCGCTTCAATGGGGTACCCAGCGCGACTGCAGGTGGTCTTGTCCGCCAATGGTCCAGCTTTGAAAACGCTCACGCTGCGGCAAATGGGTTGCAGGAGGCCCTTCCGGAGCTGTTCAAAAAAAAGTGAAGTCTGTTTCCATGTCTTATAATAGCCATGTTTCGAAGGGCAAAGAGGTATACTGCACTAGCATGATGAAGAGAGGATGATGCATCCACTTGGCAGAGTGCAGGAAATTGCAAAGATATATTAATAAAAACTGGATCCCAAAATAGACAGTTTTACTGGAGCGATGTGGCTCGTTCAGGAGTACCTCAAATGCTACCACTCTATGGGGCTTCTTGCCTTGGGACTTTTGGACCAGAAGTGAGAAGTAAATTTCGTGAGCTGGTTGGGTTCTTACGGTTTTTGGAAACCGCGAGTCATTTGGAAGGTAGCAGTCTCTAAATGTCACACCTCAGGAAGCTCTACCATACCACCGGCGCTTCTTGCGGGGACTTGCTCTAAGTAGCATGTACTTATGGGTAACCTGAAGTCGGTCCTTATATCGTCTTAAATGTCCCACATCTCATGTTAAGACCTAGTATTTGTCAAGATGTGCCTCGCTTTTTAGCAGGGTGATGTCTCCCAACTTGGCAAGTTTCTGTTTCACTTACTGCTCGGATACAAGGGAAAATGTTTGGGGAAATGGGTCCCTGTTCTTGTCAACAACATCGCCTGCTGGACTGGAACCGGGCAGAGGGGTCTCCACTTGCAGAGTTTTGCAGCTTGTGGCATTTTTGGGGAGTTTCATTGGTGGCTAGCGAGGTCATCCTGAACATAGCCACTAGAGGGAGCTCCAGTAATATGTGTCCTATTGAGAGTCCTCTGTCAGGGGGCTTTGACAGTCTAATCGATCCTGCATCCCCTGGTTTCTGCAAGCTGCAGTTTCGTTGCCTCTCTCTCCTTTGGTCAGACTTTTTCTTTCTTTTTTTTTCTTTCCTTTTTTCCCTCGTGCCATTGCCCGACTATCCCCAATATAGGAGTCCAGAGAGCAGTTTTATTGCTGTTCTTTTTTTTGGGGAGAGACTCAGACTCATTGGGAGCTTCAAAATACGCTGTGTGTTTTTCTCCTCATCAGCTGTGTTTTCAGATTAAATGGGCACGATCCTTTGACATATTTCCACACGGAATTTACTATTTAAGAAGTTAGTGCCAGTGCAATTGGTGGGGTTGTTTAATGTTTGCTAACAGTGCTGATGTACTCAAGCACAGACTTAAGAAATTGTTGGGATGTTTAGAGTATTTGGGGCAGTGTCTTCTTCCCTAGAATATAAGGAGGAATTGTCCTTTTTATTTTTATTATTTTAGTTTTAAAAAGAAAAAAAAAAAAGTCTGAGGAAGTTCAATTTGCCAAGTGCCTTGCTTTGAAGAGCAACAGACTTCATATAAAACTTCCCCAGGAAGAGTTATTCTGGGATGTTGGGTAGTTTTTTCTAGGAGTAGGGTCATGCCTTATTGACTTGGGTGAGGTCAGTCATAGGGTCTGTAATAGGTTAGACTGTCTTTTGATAAGAAATAGTGTATGCTGGAAGTGGGAAGGGGAGGCTGGAGGGAAGTCGGGAGCTTAGGAACTTGCGAACTCATGGGCCGGGAGGTGGTTTTGTTGTTGGGAGGGAGGGTGGATTTTGCATCAACCTAAGTTAAAGTTTAAGGTTTTTGATGAAGATGGGGATGGGGGGTGAACTGTTGTTATTCAAAGGTCAGTGAAGGGATCCGGGAGAACAAGGGGGACTGGGTAGAAACAAGGTTTAAAGGTAACTGTCCGGAGGGATCTGCTCATGAGGGAAGGCCAGGTGTAGAAGTAAAGATTGGAGTGCAGTCAAATATATGTGGACTCCAAATGAAATATAGGGACAATGGGAGCACCCATGAGTTTATAACATGGAATATTAAAGGGCTAGGAAGGAATTAAAGCGCTACAAGGCTCTCATGACATTTGCAATTGCAGAGGGCCCAGATAATATGTTTGCAAGAAACACACTTATTAGAGAGGAATCTAAGATTCTGAGACGCCAATTTGTGGGGCAGGTATATGCTGCGGGCGATAGTACCGCCAGTAAGGGAGTAGCCGTATTAATAGCCAGAAATATTCCCTTTATATGTGAGGAAACACTGGTAGATCCTGAGGGTCGGTATATAATAGTAGTGGGTGTATGAGCCATACAAGGATGGTGATAGGTAGCATATATGGTCCAAATGGGGATTCGCCCTGGTTTTTTACTGATCTATTAAAAGTTTTGTCCCCCTTTCTTCATCTTCCAATATTGTTGGAAGGCGATTGGAATCTAGTATTTAATACAGAGTTGGATAGGGAAGGTAGGCGTGATAGGGGCCTCTCTCCTGCTCAAAGAGCCATTAGGGATCTCATGGACAATTTGGGCCTGTGCGACCTGGTGGAGGGTCTTGTGCCCTCTAAGAGGGAATATACATTCCTATCCAAGTCCACAAACCAGGTCTCAATTGATTACTTTTTGATGAGCCAGAGCATGCTCCCTGGCCTGACAGATTGTAAAATTGTCCAGGGTCATATCGACCATTCCATGGTCCGATGTTCCCTAAATCTCGATTCAGCACCCCAAGCAAACCATCTGAAATTAAACAATCAGCTTCTCAGCACACTGGAGATTAGAGATAGTACAAGTCAGAGAATAGTACAATATGAACAGGAGAATCCAACACATGGTAGGCGTATATAGAATGGAGTGCCCAAAATGTGTTATTAAGCGGGAGCTTATCAAGATAGCTGCTGCTAGAAGAAAAGAGAGAGAGTCTGGCCAGACAATTGCTCACCCAGATCAGAGATACAGAGAAAAGTCTTTCAAAGGCTATCCGACGGGTAATTAAGGAAAAGTTGGTCAGGCTCAGGTACCAATATGATGATATTCTAAGAGAAAAGGCAGTATACGCCATTAATAAAACGAAAGCCCTAGATTTAGACCAAGGGGAGAAAACGGGACATCTCCTCGCCATGCGACTTAAAGCAGCCGAAACATCCAGAATCATTCAAAGTATATCTTCCCTTGCTGATGGGTCTATCAAGACCACCCCCCACGAAATTGTTAAAGAATTTGAGGTTTATTACAGGGAATTATAAAGCCCTATGCCCAACAGACCAACTAACGAGGAAGTCAGGGTCTATCTGTCCAAGTGGAATTTGCCTCGGATAATGGAAGATCAGAAGGAAATGCTTTCCTCCCCGATATCAGAGTCTGAAATCCTAAATGCAATACAGATGCTCCCAGCCGACAAAGCTCCCGGACCGGATGGGTTCTCTCCGAATTTTTATAAATGTTTCAGGAGACAATTAAGCCCAGGGTTAAAAAGACTATTCCATAGTATAATTACTTCTGAAATCATAGACAGTCACCTTTTTGAATCCCTGATAGTGCTTATCCCCAAAGAGGGGAAGGATCGAGATAAGGTCCCGAACTATAGGCCCATAGCCTTAATTAATTATGATGTAAAAATCTTAGCGAAAATATTAGCAGTCCGTCTAGCTAAGGTCCTCCCTGGGTTAATCCACCAGGATCAGGTGGGATTCATGAGCGTAGGCTAGCATCAGATCATCTCCGTAAACTATCCCACATTTTCTCAGCATCCACAGATAGTAAGATCCCATGTGGTTTGTTGTCTGTTGATGCTGAGAAAGCATTTGACAGAGTAGATTGGAGGTTTCTGTCTTGACCATGGAGCATTTCGTAATCCAGCCCACTTTTATTGACATGGTGTTTTCGTATATAGATCACCGCCTGCAAAATATACTGCAATGGGTTTTTTCGGCAAGTCTACCATTGTTATCGGTACTAAGCAGGGTTGTCCTTTGTCCCCCCTTTTGTTCAACTTATATTTAGAGCCACTGTTGTGTAGTAT